>JARDYH010000003.1:260579061-261916561 GCA_029215795.1 Anniella stebbinsi | reverse complement strand
GAATTAAACCTTAGTTGAAGGTGGGTAAATAGGTGGATTGGAATGGGCAGGGTTGTGTGTGAGAATCTTAGGATATTAGAATAGGTTTGGTGAGCACTCGCTGGCACCTTTACGGTGATTGCCAAGTTCGGAGGCCTGCTCCTCAGGGGCTGTGCGGCTCTTGAGTCAGGATACGGCCTGCCTTTGGGGAAACCCTGTTTCACCTACTTGGAAATGTGCAGCACTGGGCGGGGGTAACACGGGGTGGGCTTTACCTGACTCCTAGCCTGTCTAGGGTGACCATATGAAAAGGAGGACAGTTGCATAGAAAAGGGGATTTCATCTGGTGTCATTTGTATATATGGAGAACCTGGTGAAATCCCCTCTTCATCACAACAGCTAAAGCTGCAGGATCTATACCAGAGTGACCAGATACAAAAGAGGGCAGGGCTCCTTCAGCTTTAGCTGTTGTGATGAAGAGGGTATTTCACCAGGTGCTGCATACATACGAATGACACCTGCTGAAATTCCTTTCTCTATGCAACTGTTAAAGATGCAGGAGCCTTGTCCTCCTTTACATATGGTCACCCTAAGCATGGCAGAGTGGCTTGCCCATATAGCAGGCTAGTTGCCTGGAGACAGGATTGAGGAGATTCCCATCCTTTCACATGCAGATGCAGGGAGAGGTGAATTACCCAATGTAAATAAAGAGGCCCTAATTATCCCAAGCTCTGGTGCCTGTGCCATCATTTCTTTGCTTCTTTCTCTGCCTTCGAGAAATTGACAACATGGTTTGTCTTTTTAAATACACTCATTTCGTCCCAGCTAAGGGAACCATTGCTTGGATTACAATATGATTCATATGCAGAAAAAAAGCGTTTCTGCTATTGCAGCTTCTCATCTTGAACTGACATTATACACAGTTCTCACGGCTGGCAGTTTAACATTCTATATCAGCCCTGGGAGCAGCTGCAGTATTTTCTGGATGACAAATCTCCACGTTTACCTTTTAATAAGAGCACCAGTTTGGTGACATCCTCAACACTCGGAGCTGCTCATGTGTTGGTAACAATATAACAGCTGCCAATGAAAATGCATGTTGAATAAATGAGGGAGGAAGGGAAGGATAAATGCACGAGAATCAGGAAAACTTCTGCAGGCCAAGCTTGTAATGTCAGAGAACAGCAAGAAAAGAATAATGAAATTGTAGACTCCAGAAACCAACACACCAATCCAAATGCAGGCCATCCGTCTCTCTACTAGACTAGGCATGGCCAACTGTAGGAGATGCAGTGGCCATTTTCACCCTCTGGACATCCTACGATAGGAAAAACTGATCCATGGTGCTCAGTAGCATTGATACAGACAAATTTATTACTAGTTGCTATAAGAATGGAAATATATTGGTCTGCAACTAAGCAGAACCTTTATATAATCTAGAAAAATAAGCCTAGTAAAAAATCTTTGGTCATGCAGCTCACATGCCTTTTGCTCTCTGGAATAGTATCTTCTGTGGGATAAAAGTCAGATTTTTGCCCCCACCTTCTAGAAATCCAAGAAGTAACTAAGGAAGATCAATTACTTAAAAGTTCAAACAGCAGCCTGTTCATATTTGCTTGGACATTGGGACAAAAAATTCCAACTTCAAATATAACATGATGGGATCTCAGCTGGTGGTTACAGTCCAAGAAAGAGATCTTGGGGTTGTGGTGGACAGCTAGATGAAAATGCCATCCCAGTGTGCAGCTGCTGTATTAGAAATGGAATTGAGAATAAAACTGCCAGTATCATACTGCCATTATACATATCTATGGTGTGACCACACTTAGAATACTGTGAACAGTTCTGGTCACCACACCTAAAGAAAATATTGTAGAGTTGGAAAAAGTTCAGAAATGGGCAACTAAAATGATCAAGGGACTGAAGCATCTCCCCTATGAGGGAAGGTTACAACAGCTGGGATTGTTTAGCTTGGAGAAAAGGAGGCGAAGGGGAGACATGATAGAGGTGTACAAAATTATGCACGGTGTGGAGAATGTGGATAGGGAGACATTTTTCTCCCTCTCCCATAAGTCTAGACCCCAGAGTAATCCAATGAAGATTCAGGACAGATAAAAGGAAGTACTTTTTCACACAGCGCAAGGTTAAACTATGGAATTCACTACTACAATTTGGATGGCTTTAAAAGGGGGTTGGATAAATTCCTGGAGGAGAAGGCTATCAATGGCTACTGGTCCTGATAGTTATGTGCTACTTCAGAGGCAATAAGCCTATATACACCAGTGGCTGGGGAACAATGATGGGAGGGTGCTGTTGAAACATGTCCTGCTTGTGGGTTCCTGGTTGACAGTTGGTTGGCCACTGTGTGAACAGAGTGTTGAACTGGATGGACCCTTGGTCTGATCTAGCATGGCTCTTCTTATGCTCTTATGTTTTTAAGAGTACAATCCTAATCTGAGATCTGTTGGCTCGACAAGTTTGGATGGGGCAGAGGTACCTAGGCTGACCAGACCCCCCGGGGTTTCCCGGTCCTAAACGGGAAAAATGGGCCAAACCGGGCCGACCGGGCCCCAGGGGGCAACCTCCGGGAAACAGCTCGTTCTCCTCCCGCGAGGAGGGGGGGTGTCGCGGCGTGGGTGGGGCAGGCGGGCGGCGGCGCGAGGCACTTACCTGCTGGGGCGTCTGCTTCCCTCCGGTGCTCGGAATCTACTGAGAAACAGGCTTCGCGGCCTGTCCCTCAGTAGCGCGCCGGGTGATGACGTCATCACCCAGCACGGAACCGAGAGACAGGCCAGGAAGCCTGTGTCTCAGTAGATGCCGAGCACCAGAGGGAAGCAGACGCCCCAGCCGGTAAGGAGCGCAGGGCGTGCGGCGCGGGGCGTGCGTGCAGGCAGCGCGGGGCGGGGGGCCGCGCGGGGGGGCCGCGCGGGGGGGCCACGCAGGGGGGTTGTTTTGGGTGGGTGGGGTGGCGGGGGGGGGGGTCCGGGATTTTGATCCTCAAAATCTGGTCACCCTAGAGGTACCCCTACAGTAGCATAGAGGAGCGACACTTGTAGGGATCAAGCATCATGGTCCCGGTTACATCCAATGAAAACTATGTGGCCATATGTCTACCTCTAGCCAGTAAATATGAGGGAGAAAGTTTTTTTTATTTCACATCAACATTTTGCACTTTTGAACTAGTCATGTTTTGAAATTCACCTAATGTTGCAGAGTATTTCTCCAATTAAAAAATGGGCAACAAAATGCACAGATTACTGAATATAAAGGTAGAAATGTATGATGTTACAGAAATTGTTTACAAACGTATGTATATTGGACAAAATTTCACACAAAATGTCATGTATTAGGAGGAATGTGCACCAAAATGCATTCAGATTTTCATGCAAACTTTAAAAAAACAAACAAAACCCTCGAAGTTTGGGATGAAATTAACTTAATGAGATAAATGAGAAACTGGATGAAACTGAAATGGACAGATTCATCCCTCTCTAGTGGCCAATAGTATAACCCAAATTGGGGTGTTCTGAAGTGGGGCAGGACAGGGATGGCTTTGGATCTGCTAGGTCGAAAGACGCTCTCTTCTCCGATGAAATCCCAGGATTGGGCCTCTGGTGTTCTCCAGGATCAGGCTGGTGTACATAGTATCCCTGCCATTTATTTCAATAGGAGTGCCAAGTACACACACACACACACACACGCACGAACCATTGGGAAACAAACTGCCTTATATTTCCCACCCAACCATTTGTGTGCCAGCTGGGCACTGGATGCCTTTGTGGCTCCATGGTGGTTCTCGCCTTCTATCCCAGTTAGGATTATTCTTCTCATTTCATTCAAATTAATATTTCCTTTTGAGTGAAAAGACACAGGGTTGGGCTGTAAATGTCCAGAATTTTCTAAGAGAAGGGCTTCTCCATGAGATGGAAGGTCCATGCTCCTTGGTTGAAAGAGTCATCAATATTCATAATTCAAGAACTGAACACATTGCGCTGCTCATCTAGGTGGAGGACATAAAATAGGATTAAGTACCAGATCAGCCAGATGGGCATAGAGGATGATTGTGGAGAGATATAGGATGGCATTTCGTTGATCCTAGTGGCTATGATAAATTGCTAGACTCTGGTTTCAGCAAGAAGCCCAGAGTAATATCACAATGCATGATGTGTTCTGTCATTTATAAAGTTTAATCTTGGAAGTCACACATTTTTGTCCGTGGTCTTCAATGTACATAAAAAAGCAGCCTTTTACCCAGCTTTTTTTTTTTTTTAGAGAGAGAATGGATATTTCAGTTTTAAGAGATTATAATGGTGAATGCTTTAACTGTTTGGTCTTTATGTTAAATCAATTGTTTTTCAAAAAGACAATTACTAAAATGGAAACTTTGAGATTTGTTTTTAAAAATCCAGTTTAAAATAACAATGATTTTTGGAATATATCTACACCTAAGGGTGTAGTAGGAGGGAGGGGGGAGGATCATGGACTTACCTGTTCATGAATTGGCTTTCACATTCAACGGATGCACACTCTAACAAATGTGCAGTTTAAGAATGCACATCACTGATTCTCCCAGTCACAGTGAAATTCCTTTGTCTGGGGGAAAGAGAATTCCTTGGGCTCAAGGTATGTGTGTGGGGAGGGGAGGATCACGGACTTACCTGCTTCCGCGATCCTTCCCCAGCATCTAGACAGCTGCACAACATCCTGGAAAGGAAGAGGGACATTGCTGGTGCCATTTTATTTAAGAAGAGCCGTGCGTGGCAAAAAAGATAAGTAACCCTCCTGCCAAACACTACGCTCAACCCCCCACCATCCCAGGGATGGCAAAATTACTGCCCTCACCCCCATGGGCACGGAGCCACCCAGTGCAGCACCGTGCCCGTTTGAGGACCTGGGAGGCCACGCCACAGCTCGGGGTTGTCCCGGGACTCTGGAAAACCCCAGTTTCAGTTATCCCGGGGTTGTCTCTAGGACATCCCCGGTTGATCCCAGGATCCCCTATGTGCCATATGGACACACAAGGATGACCTAGAGATGACCCTGAAGTATCTGGCAGGTGTAGATATGGCCTTTGTGTGTGTGTGTAGTGTGTGAGCGCATGTATGTGTATTCACACACACACACACACACACACACACACACACACACACACTTTAATTTAAAATATTTATTTATTTTGGTATTTATTTGGTTTTTATACTCTTTAAACTATAATACCTCCCCTGATCCAAAGAATCTAGGGAACTAAAGTTTGGTGAGAAGGTTGCTGAGAATATTCTTCTAGGGATCCCCATTCCTCCTTGCTAAGTTTCCCAGGGTTTGGATGGGGAAGGGAAGAATTCATTTTCAGCTCATTTATGCTTGTGCTATAGCTGTGCCCACATCCTTTAAAAAACAACAAAAAACGTTCAAGTCCTTTTCATCCCAAACATGAAGACATTTGTGAATTTTGGCAAATTCTTATACGAAACAAACTGAACCAAAATGCTCAACCATTGCTAGCAAAGCATTTACTCTATCATAGATGTATGCCATTACGTAGTAGACTCCTTCATGGAACCCAGCTTCTGTAGAGGCAGGAGCTATGCTGCAGGTATGAGAAGTTGAGAGTGTGTCTATTTCAATACCAAGTTACATCCGAAGGATAATTGTTGTGAAAAGCAAAGGTGTTCCCAATCTTCTGATTTGTGTTTTATGTCATACAAAAATTATCTCTTCCTGCCATGAATGATGAATTATTGCGCTAACATATGCATGGGAACATGGCTGTTTCTCAGAAGTGGCTGACACATGGATCATTCTCTAGAGACATTTGTCTGTCAAAAGTAATAGGTTTGATGATCAGAGCACCTGGAACCAGGCACCAGTTGCCTCTCCCACCGCATATTTTACTTGATGACATGATCTCCTTACTAATGTAAATACAGCTTCACCGAGCCAGTGAATAACGCTGGCGATTAAATTTTGCTGCCGCTCACCGGGAGAGTTTTATGATCTGATTTAATGCCTCCAAGAATTTCCTTCACAGATCTTCTGGTGGAGGTGGCGGGGAAGGGGCTCTGGAGGGGGAAAGAGATAGTGAATGTTCATTTCGACGCGCAAAGTTGCTAAAATTGCTTATGCCTGATGAACGTCTGCTAGGAAGTAATATAAAGCTTTATTGCTACCAATATCCCATAAAGAAGAAAACAGGTTTTTTATTTGGTAGCCTTGTGCAAAGATTGCCATCAGTCCTGTGTTAAAAGACTGAAAGTTGTTTTGCTCATATTTTCAGACCTATCAGGTTACTAGGGATGTCTGTCATTTGAAAATCCGGCCCATTTTTTAGCCCAATGGATCCCCACTGCCAAGACACAAGTTTTTCCTGAAATCCAGGAACTTTCCTCCGGATGTTTTCCCCCTCTGTGTACAAATTGCAGGTACAGTTTGCAGGCCTGACTCAAGGTGGGTTGCGGCCTGACTCAAGGTGGGTTGCCACTACTGCTGGCACCCTGGCAGCCCACACACCAGCATCCCTCCACCCTATGTGCTGGTGCCCTCACCTGCCTGCCCCATTCATCTACCCTGTGCACGGCTGCACAGGAGGCACATGGCCAGCAGGACAAAGAAGCAGTGAGAGCAGTCAGCACCAGCTGCCCAAGCAAGCAGCCTGGGTGGCCGGGAGAGGCCTGAGTGAGCAGCCACCTCTGGGTCTCACCGCACACCCCAAGCCTCCTGCCCAGTCAGACTGTCCACCTGGGCAGCCAGTGGTGTGCTTACGGCATGCCACTCCCTGGCTTGCTTGCCTCAGCCTGGATGGCTCGTGAGTTCTTTGGAAGAGGCAGGCAAGCAAGACCAGAAAGAGGCCCGCTACTTCTTGTTCAGGCAAATGGCTGGAACAGGGGGTAGTGGGATGGAGTTAAATGCATTGCTGACTGCCCAGGTGGGCTGTTTGGGTGGGCAGGAGGCATGAGAGTGGGTGGCAAGACCAAAAGGTGGCTGCTCACTCGGGTGTCTCCAGGCTGCCTGGGCTGTTTGCTTGGGCAGCTGGCATTGGCTGTGCTCACCGCTTCTTTGTCCCACCAGCCACAAGCATGGGGTGGTGGGTGAGCCTACTGGCTGCCCAAACGAGTAGTCCAGGTGGGTGGGATTTACCGGGGACTTTTTTTGTCACACGAAGAAGGCTAGAATGGGCGGGTGGTGTGGATTAGGATCAGCGCTGAGTTGACTATGGCAGCATTCGGATGACACGATAGTCAATACAACTGACGATTGTTCCCCCCACCCCAGTTGTTTATTGTGTCGTCCGAATTGAGCCATTGTTAGCAATTGTCACCAGCCAGAGAGTCCTACAGCTGCTGTACCCTCATGTCCTTTGGCTCACAGTAACTATACCATAACTTCCTATATTATATGTTATCTAAATCTGTTACAGTTTATTGCCTGGTTATTCTAATGCTTAGATACATTTAATGAAATGTTTGTAATGGATACTTAACGTTCAGTGGATTGACATTTGTATATAATTGACTTGTCCGTACAAATGTTTCATGTATTTTGCTGTTTTGTATATTGAGATTTGGTGCTCAATAAAGAAATTACTGAGTTAGCTAAATGTTGATGAAAGGTTTGTAATGAATTGGTATACAACGGTTTCATGTTGATACGGGTCGTATTTATTCTTTAATACTGTTTGATATCACGAACGAGCTTTGAACGGTGTCTGTATTGTGATTGGTGGCATTCAGTATATTGTTGTAGATCTGTTTGTTTCCTCACTGTTGCTTCTGACATTTTTTTTTAAAATGCACACCCCTTTAAGTATGACATATATGGAAATGAGGTATCTCAATAAAATGAAAGTGAGTTGGCTCCAGACTTTTTATTCCACAGGCAAGGACTCAGAATTAGGGATGGACAGACTCACCCATGCTCAGCGAGATCCAATGATGTCGCAAGCCTGTCCACCTTCGCCTGGAGCCTCCATTGTGCGCAACAATGGAGGCTCCGGAAATTATGTGCTTTCCGTGTTGTGTAAATGGGGACCATAGAGGCCTCATTTTCACAAGATTAAAGGTGTTGCTGTACATAATTTCCAGAGCCTCCATTGTGTGCAGCAATGGAAGCTCTGGATGAAATTGAATGGCTGCCAGGCGCCCATTGGGCTATGTGGGCACTCTAAGCATGAACTCCGAGCCTAGTTGAGTGCCTACGACATCACTACACAGAATGCTCCCACTGGTGGAAGTGTGTGTGTATGCTGGGAGGCAACTTTCACAGATTCCCCTCTCCCTCTTCATCCCCCCACTGCCCCCTCTCACCACTCTGAAGGGTCCGGCAATCCTCCAGAACACATTTTTGGTGGACATGGAGGAGTGCAGGGAGAGGAGGGTTCAGCAAAGTTTGACTTCTTTTTCATTCAGTGAGTGGAAAAGCTTTGCTGGTTCAACAACCTCCCGTTGACAGAAGAGGTTCCTCCATCTGCAGGAAGATTTTGCTGGGTCCCATGAACAGTCCCTAATCTTCAAAATGGCATAAAAATATTGATTGCTATTATGATATATGTGAAGCAGTTTGAACACTCTAGATTAGAGCACTATTTAAATGATCATCATCATTATCATCATCATCATCACAGTAGGACTGCAGAAACATCAGATTTGGACAAAGGTTGTTGTCTAACATAACGTTTTAAGTTTTGGAATCCCATTTTCTAGGTTCTGTATATTATAACCCTCTGTTGATTGTAGCAAAGCAGGGCTTATTTCTTGGATAAGCCATGATCCCCAAGACTACTTATATAAGGGGAAAGGGCTTTCAGGGCTGGAGCCTTTGTACATAAAACTTAATCTCTCTATCCATCGTTCACACGTGTGTGTCTGTTGCAGTGGTGTGTTTCAGTGGCCAGAACAGAAGTCCTGGAGAAAACAGTTAACAGGAGAGCCCTTGAAGGAAATTGTAGGAAGAAAAGATGTAATAGCAGTCCCATCACAAAAACAAACATGGCAATGGTGTGTGTTTGTGCGTGTGTGTACGTGTGCCTGTGTAGGTTATGGAAAGAGGCAGAATTTTCAAAGAAGCTGACTTACTTTGAACTAGGATGATCTCGAATTTCTCTCCATTCAAATTTATCCCCAGACCAGAGAGTTGCGGATTATTGTTTCCAACGTGGAAATGATGCATGGCAAAAACTCAGTATTTCAATATTTTTTAATTGCTGATGCATTTCTACAGAGTCCTGTCCAGGAATACTTTGTTTTAGCGTTCAGTTCCTGGACCACAACATGCTTGTGAGTCTTTATCGGAGAGAGAGAGAGAAAGAGAGAGAGAGTTAGTTTTTTTAAAACACACACACACACACACACACACACACACACACTTGTCTTGAAGGCAGGAGTCTCTTTCATCAGATGCATCATGTGGAAAGAAAAGGTGTTAGATATTACATACACATGAGTTCAATGTAGAGGGTATGTGTGAAATGTGTTTTACAAGGTGAGATTGAAAGATAAAGGGATGCTGCCTGAGAGCAGAGATGCCACACTTGAATCACTCACCTAAGTTTGATCTCCGGCAGTTTCTACTTGAACACAAAAGTGATACCCCCACCCTTCTCTTGTAATGTTTTGTACAGTGCTGAGTTTGTGGTTTTTAAGCATTATATAAATAATAACTAGGCTAATTAAAGGATGGCTTCTTTCTCAATCTGGGTTAGGCTCGCTAGCTCTGGAAATCAACAATGCTGAGGAGCTCTCTGGGGCAGGGGGTGGAGTCCGGAGTGTGCCCTGCTGAGTGATGGTTTAATTTGGTGATGAGTCTTGGATAGAGTTGAAATAGTTGGGGCAAATCTAGATGTAGCAGCCAGGGGAAAAGCTGTTGGTTATATCTATAAGCTGCCTAGATATCAACTCGTGCTGTGTCAAATCTTGCCCCCAGTTTCTGGGATTTTTTTTTCTCTCTCCCTGCGGAAGAGGCATTGTTTTTTTCTGCTTCTTTTGCAGGGAGGGGGAGGATTTTGGAGAATTTTCTCCTTGAGGATGGGGACAGGGTTTCCACATACCTTTTAAAAGTGTAGCTGGTTGTTGAGGGGTCTTCTTCCTATTTTTCTTTTAAAACATCCCCGGTACTTGGAGGAGGTTGGCAGTTCTTCCTGAATGCCTATTGGAGACCATGTGACCTCACCTTCTGCAATAAGCATTCAGGAAAAACTCCTGGGCTCCTGCTAGTGCCGGAGGTGTTTTTTAATAATAATAATAATAATAATAATAATAATAATAATAATAGAAAGCAGTCCCCTGAACAACTTCCTACACTTTAAAAAAATATGTGGAAACTCTGTCCCCCTCCCCAAGGACATTCTCCAACATTTTCACCTCTCCCATCCTCTTTTGCCAGAGATTTTATTTCCTCTCCCCCCACCCCAAAATGCCAAAAATGGAAGAATCAACATTTTTGGCACAGCACTAATATCAACCTTCCCCTAAAAAAGAAAAGAAGAAGAAGAAAACAGCTGAGGATAGGAAATAGCAAGCAAAACATAAACCAAGCATGTTTGAATTGGGTTGATTATTTTCTAGTCACTTGGTAACCCTGGCCTGGGAGAGTTTCTTTATCATGTTGAGGCCTCTGAGGAACAATGCCAAGTTCAGGCATTGTAAAATTCTCCACACCCAACACCACTATGCACAATTCAATCAACATCTGCTTCATATCAGTTTTGTCATAAATCCAACCTGCCCAGTCTCTGCATCAGTGATATATATATATTTAAAACAACCCATGAGGGGGGAAATCACATGTATTTCCATATGCAACTTTCCTAACATTTCCTAACATTTGCTGGTTTTAACCTACAAAGCCTTACACAGCTTGGGATCACAATACCTGATGGAACGCCTTTCCTGACATGAACCTACCTGAGCACTACATTCAACATCTAAGGCCCTTCTCCGAGTGCCTACTCCGAGGGAAGCTCGGAGGTCAGCAACAAGGGAGAGGGCCTTCTCTGTGGTTGCCCCCCAATTGTGGAATGAGCTCCCTGACGAGGCCCACCTGGCATCAACATTGTTATCTTTTCAGCGCCAGGTCAAGACTTTCTCTTCTCTCAGGCATTTAGCAATATCTGAGGAGCCTGAGTTTGTTTTTGTAGCTTTTTGGGTTGTTGTAGTGGTTTTAAATGTATGTGTGTATTGTGTGTATGTTGTATGTTTTTGCTGTTTTAATTTTTGTATATTGTTTTTAATTGTTTTAATCCTATGTAAACCACCCAGAGAGCTTTGGCTAAATAAATAAATAAATTTTGGGGGAGCACAGTTTTGTTAGCAATTTTTGAACCTAGAACCCAGAAATTCAGATATATATCTGCAGTATAACTCTGTTTGAATCCTGAGGATTATGGGTTAGGTCAATTCACATGAAAACAAACAAAAATCTCCCCCATCTTTTACTATGGATGTGAATAAAAATGGGTAAGGAACTTCTGACCTAGAAGGAACACACTGGCTCAGTTCTGACGACATATTAAGCAACGGAGGGGTAAATAATGTACTGACCTTGCGTTAGGCAGGAGGAGCTCCACAGACGACACACTGCAGCCGGCGCTGCTCGGAACCGGCAAACGCCCTGGCTGCAAGGAACTTGCGGCGGCCATTTGGTTGCAGCCTCTCCTCCGTGTGTCCCCCAGCCGTATCCCAGCATGCACCATGAGTTCTGCCGGCTGCATAGAGCGGCTGGGGTTTTTTGGCTGCTCTAGGCAGCAGAACTCTATTCCGAAACGGAATAGTCCACGGAGAGAGGGGGGCTGAATTCGGACGACACTTTAAACAATGGGGCTTCGGACTAAACTACGTGCAAGCCCGTTGTTTCGTTCCATTGTTTAAAGTGCCTGATTAACATACTGTCAGTTGTGTGTGCGTTGTGTGCTGCCCTCCAGACGACACAATAAGCAACACGATTGTTCCCCCCCTCCTCCATTGCCTAATGTGTCGTCCGAACTGAGCCACTGTCAGGTGCTTCCTGTTGTGATTCATTTGAGTAATGGATCAGATGTTACTCTATCTTCAATGTTACTGCATTTGTCTGAACAGAACTCTTTTCTTTTAACCATGAAAGCTCAGGACACAATGTATTTGTGAGCCTTTAAGGTATCACAAGACTCCTCATTGTTTTGGTGATAAGTAGGGATGTGCAAAATGTTGCCTTTCATTCCTGGGGATATTTCTTCCTCGCTGAGAAACGACACTGCGCGTTTGGTACATTTAGCCAGAAAAGTGTGTGTATAAAATGTTCACAGCCGTGGTTTTCTCCATGTTTAATTTCCACCCTACCATATTACTGTGCATCCCGCTTTTGCTTTTGCTTATTGTTTTCCTGTCAAAATGCTAACAGGCTTACTCCTGCTTTTCCTTGCCCTCTATCTAAATGCTCAGCAGTTTGCCATTGTTTCTTGCTCTTCCCCTTCAAAATGCTAATCAGACCATTGCCACAGTGATTGGACTATTGAGCATCCTTTCCCATGCTGTGAAATTGGCTTAGAGCACAATCCTGTGGATTGCAATCCCAAAAGACAGAGGACTCTGACATCCAAGTAGGGCAGGAGGAACGGCAGAGGAAATTTCTCCTCCCATTCCTCCTCAAAAGAAAGAAAAAAGCACCTCGATGGGCCTCGAAGATAGGCTGAATTCAGACGACACAATAAGCAACTGGGGGGGGGGGGAACAATCATCAGTTGTATTGACTATTGTGTCGTCTGAATGCTGCCATAGTCAATTCTTGGGATGTGCACTGGATTGGACCCAGGGGGGGTAGGGAGCGCAGGAGAGGGGGCTTACCTGCCGGGGCCGTCCACAGCGGACGGCCCCGGGGGGTAGGGAGTTAGGCCCCCCCTCACCCACCCGCCGCCATTTTTTCCTCATAGACTTGCATTGCAATGCAAGTCTATGGGGGAAAAAATGGCGGCCGATCCAAAAATTTACGATTTTTGGATCGGGATCGGACTCGATCCGGTCCGGGGGGTCTCCAATTTTGTCCGAACCGATCCATGACAAAATTGGAGGTCCCGATCCGGGTCCCGATCCGATCCGGGGGGTCCGTGCACACCCCTAGTCAATTCAGCACTGATCCTAATCCACACCACTGTTGATTATCTATTACCATGTTGAGTGAGGAGTACCCCCTAGATGAACAACTGTAAAGTTGATTATTACCCCACCATTGATTATCATGTTGTCCAAATTCAGCCATCGTCTTCTTCACTTACTGGCAGAGGGCAGGGGTGCCGATGGAGAGGTTCTAGGATGCTGTGGTTTCTGCCTTCTATCCTCCCCTCCTCGCACACTGGAACATCCCTTTCCTGGTGTCCCCGAGATCTTCCAAAGACACTGTTGTGACCTCAGAAGAGCAGCCAACACAGTGTTTTCCATGGCTGCTGCAAGCAGGCAGGGAGGGGAGAGGAAGGATGTGACATCAGATCCTCCCTCCCAAGGTCATAGGTAGTGATGCTGCCAGATTTTGTAATTAAGTCAGTTCATTGGCCGAATATTGTCCAGCCATAATGTTCTTCTTTGTAGCAATGTATGACAAGTTCTCTGTTAATTGTGGAATTGATTGGAAGGAAGCTTTGGAGTATGCACAGCAAATTAATGTACAGACCCCCCCCCCCTACATTTTTAGTCATCTAACCACCTTAGGATGACTTAGCTTGTCTAGCTCACATGAATGAATTTCTCACTTTCAGAGTAAATAATAAAGTAACTTGGGATAATTTCACTTCAGGAGGGGGATTCTGACATATCATCTCATCCCTAGTACACTCTCCCAGGGACCATAGGATTGCTGTATTAATGCTATGACGTCTTGTGTAAGTAGCAGAGATGCCAGAGGAGTAAGGATGTTTGGTGTGGAGCTTGATCAGTTTTTGCCAGGTCGATGCTCAGACACCAGCCTCTGGACCCCGTAGCTTGTCTGACTCGATGTGCACCAAATTGGCAAAGCTAGCGGCTCCTCTTTTTCCCATGGGGCTGCCATTTTGCATAAAAACTGTGGGAATGCTAAATACAGGCATGAATGGTTTATTAGATCATTTGTGCCCAAAAGGTTGTGCAAATTGTGCTAGTTGTGGTTGCAATTTTACAAAAGTTGTGATTTGTGAGAATAGGATACGGACAATTATTATGTAAAATGGTGGCTTGTGGGAAAAAGAGGAGCTGTGAGCTATTGCCAGGCGCCCATGGACAATCAGGTGACTCACCCTGCACGCATGCCGGAGTTGGGCAGCTGGCAGGAGTCCAAACAGGATGCAAGGGAGTTCACCTATCCTTAGAAAAAAGTCTTTCTTCCTCCCTCCCTTTTTTTCACCCACAAAAACTGTTCGGAAAGCTGCTACTTTATCCCGACACTTATTCATACTTGTAAATATGCATTTGTTTTGCTTCCTAGTGCAAAACAAACATACAAACAAACAAAACATGAGCATTTCTTCAGTCTCTTGCTACTACATGCTAACAAGACTAGTCTTCTGGAATTTGGTCTTCACCATGTTCCCTGGTAATGAGATTCAAAGGCGAATTGTTTCATTTCATTTAAAAAGGACCCAGATAGCCAGATGGGTATTCTTTTTATCCATCAATTACGAAAAAAAATAGGAAACAAGGATTCTATCAACATTCTTTGTATGCCATTCATAATTTTAAAGGTCTCTATTATATAACCTTCCCCCCGCCCACAGGGAGACTTCAAAATCTCACATCAGAATGGGGAAAATGCGGTGGTTTTCTGCTTTCCATTGCTGCTGCATATTTTCAAATAGTGTACCCATCAGTTCAGTTGCTATAGTAGTAAAGGCATGCAGAGCAATGAAATATTGATCCTAAGAACAGAGTACATCTAAATGAAGGATCTGGCAGCATTACGATGAGCAAATTTAGGTGACCTATGCTTCCTGACTCTTGCAAATGCAACCTTTTCAGTGTTTTCTTTTACAGTAGGTGGGTCATCTTAACTTCAGAGTAAGGGAAACCTAGATGAAGCCTAAGAAAAGACTATGATATTTAGCTGCTTCTTGGTACTAATGCTGCACTTCCAGATAATCTTGGACCAATACTATGTCTTTCACTTCGTGCATTTTCCAAAGCACCTTTTAGCCCCCGTTCATTCCTTTGTGCATACGATCAAGGGGAGTGCAAGTCCAGTGAAAGACTTTAATTATAATCACAGTTACTAAGGCATCAGTCCCATTGAACTGACTGAGATCTATCTCCGGTTGACTCTGCTCAGTTTGGGCAGCTCACAGGCCTCTCAACCAGTCCCTGGAGAACTTGTATGAGGCTACAGAGAATGGACCATCAGGCCATTCACTGTTATTTGTGATTGTTATTTTCTTTTTCTTTAATCAATTTCTGTCCTACTTTCTACAAGAAAATCGCAGCCAAAGCAGTCTACAGAGGGTGTTTGTATGAGCATGTGTGTTAGGGATGGATGGACTCGCTTCTGTCTAGGGCAGTCGGTCACTCGCACAGCTGCTGACACTTCTTGCACCACTTGCCACAGGGTGAGAGTGAGTGATATGTGCCGCAGGCCCACTGGCTCCTTCCCCGAGCTGCCAACTTGAGTAAGAATGCTGGCTCGATTATTTCATTGAACGGTAATGTTGCATAATGTATGGCCATGAAAGGCAATGTACACAACATTACAGGTGTGAATAGCCCATTCACGCCCATAATGTTGGGTAGATCACACTTCACGGCCACAATCTACGCAACATTGCAGTTCTGGAAAAGTCCTGAGCCACCATCCTAACGCAAAATGGCGCCTTGGGCAACGAGCGGGTGACAGCCGAACGCTCGCTGAATGGGCAATGCTTGCGGACAGGTCTGGTGAGTGCTGTGGGTCTGAAAGGGGCATACTGTTGGACTCCACCCCCATATCAAGCTCCTACAACATCCCTACGGTGTGTACCCTCAAAGAGGGGAATAAGATGTAGTGCAGTGGTAGAGTATAGGGCTGTGCACGGACCCCCCGGATCAGATCGGGACCCAGATCAGGACCTCCAATTTTGTCCCGGATCAGATTGGACAAAATTGGAGGCCCCCCGGACCGGATTGGGTCCGATCCCGATCCAAAAATCGGGCATCCAATTTTTGGATCGGCCGCCATTTTTGTTTTCCCCATAGACTTGCATTGGGGGAAAGAAAGCTTTCCCCCAATGCAAGTCTATGAGGAAAAATTGCGGCAGGTGGGTGAGGGGGGCCTAACTCCCTCCTCCCCCCAGGGCCGTCCATTGTGGACGGCCCCGGCAGGTAAGCCCCCTCCCCCATGCTCCTTACCCCCCCGGGGCTGTCCGCTCCCATCCACTGGTGTCCGCAGGTGCCAGCGGATGAATGCGGATGACCCCGGGGGGTAAGCCCCCTCCCCCTCCCCCTGCTTACTTTTCGTGGCCATCCGCTCCTGTCCGCCACTGTCCGCTACTGTGAGCAGGCTTCGCGGCCTGCTCCTGAGTAGTGCGCCAGGTGATGTCATCACCTGGCACGCTACCTAGGGGCAGGCCACGAAGCCTGCTCACAGTAGCAGCCAGAAGCGGACGGGAGCTGACGGCCACAGAAGGTGAGTGGGCCGTGGGCCCCCCTCCCCCCTGCTTACCTTCGGGGGACGTCCACTCCCATCCGCCGCTGGCTGCTACTGCGAGCAGGCTTCGCGGCCTGCTCCTGAGTAGCGCGCCAGGTGATGACATCACCTGACATGCTACCCAAGGGCAGGCCACGAAGCCTGCTCACAGTAGTGGCCAGCGGTGGATGGGAGCGGACGTCCCCGGAAGGTAAGCCCTCAGCCCCCGCTGTCCGCTTCCATCAGCGGGTGCCCCCTGGCACCCGCCCATGGAAGCGGACAGCCCCACCAGGGAAGCCCCCCCACTGTCCTCTTCTATCGGTGGGTGCCCGCTGGCACCTGCCAATGGAAACGGCGGCGGGTGCCAGCAGTTGCCCGCTGATCCTCCGATCCATCCGATCTGGATCAGGACCTTTCCAGATCAGATTGGATTGGATCAAACGATTCAGCGGTGAGATTGGAAATCGGATAATTGTATCCAATTACCCCTGGATCAGATCCGGATCGTGGATCGGACCCGATCCAGTGCACACCCCTAGTACAGTACATTCTTTGCATATAAAAGGTCCCAGATGCAATCTCATTCCCTTTCATCTCTACGTAGGGATGTTGGAGAAATCCGCAATGGAACAAAATAAGTTTGGGTTTTTATGAACCCATGGATCCTATTTCACTGTTTATCAAAATAAATACTGTGCCTGTAGAACTAATGAAAATGCCTTTGCTATGAGTGTAGGATTGTGTAATGTTGGAAATTCTGTTCTGTTTGAGCCCAACAGGATTCCACAATGTCTCTGTTCTGGTAAGTTGTGGCGGGCTGTAGATGTCCCCCCCCCCCAATTCTGGAAACATTTTGTGCATTTTGCACCCCCCCCCCCGTGCCTTTTACACAAGTGGTCATTTGCACAAATTGGATTTCTTTGTGTGTGTGTGTGTGTGTGTGTGAGAATCTTGACATTTGCACAAATTGGGTTGTGTGTTTTTTTAATCCTTCCCTCCTTGCCTGGAATGAGTTCCCGACTCAGGCCCACCTGGCTTCATCACTGTCACCATTGCTGCCCCAGGTTAAGACTGCCCTCTACTCCCAGGCATTTAATGGCATATAATGCAGCATTTATGCCAGTTGTCTGAACAAGTGTAGTTTTTTATTGAAATTGTTTTTCATCATTTAAATTCAGTATATTTAATTTTTATGCTGTATTTCTTGCTGTAATTTATTATCTGATGAATTGTGTTAAACCGCCTAGAGAGCTTTGCTCATTGCGTGGTACAGAAATTAACATCATCATCATCATCATCATCATCATCATCATAATATATTTATTTATCACCCGCCTCTCCCAACGGATCGAGGCGGGGAACAACACCAAACACAAAATACAAAAACTGATTAAAAGCAGATAAAACCAGTACATCATTAAAACACCAATAAAATACCAATAAAACACTTTAAAATTCATCTGGGTAGGCCTGCCGGAAGAGATAAGTCTTTATAGATCTTTTAAATTCCGGAAGACTAGTGAGTTGGCGAATCTCTCCCGGCAGGTCATTCCATAATCTGGGAGCGGCAGAAGAGAAGGTCCTCTGGGTAACGGTTGTCAGTCTAGTTCTTGTTGACTGTAATAAATACTTCCCAGAGGACCTGAGCGTGCGGGGCGGATTGTATGGGAGAAGGCGATCCCGTAGGTAACCTGGACCCAAACCATGTAGGGCTTTAAAGGTAATAACCAACACTTTGTACTTCGCCCGGAAACTGATTGGCAGCCAGTGAAGAGATTTTAAAACTGGTGTAATGTGGTCACCCCTAGATGTGCAAACAACAATTTGCAAGAGTGCAGATTCAGTTGTCTGATATCTGTAGTCTTGCCTTGTCAATTTCCTCGTACATTTCAACTGTCAATGGGAAAACTGATGTAGGGGTGGCTGAAATTAGGGGTGTGCATCGGATCGGATCCGATCCACGATCCGAATCCGATCCGACCCAAAATCGGGAAAATCCGATCCGATCCGATCCGATCCGGCCAACCTCCGATCCGATCCGATCCGATCCGATGAGGTCCGATCCGGATCGGACGCCATTTTGAATGCTTTTTCCCATAGCCAAGTATTGTTTTACAAAAACGCCTATAACTTTTTCATTTTTAAAGATAGAAGGATGAAACTTGGGCACATTGTAGACTGGTTAGGGGTAGTTATCTGTGAGAAATTTCAGAAAGATTGGTGCATGCATTTTGTGGCAATTAATTTTTTAATAAATACCCAGGAATGCCTATAACTTTGTCATTTTTAAAGTTACACACATGAAACTTTGCCACATTGTAGGGGGTACCTTGGGACCTATGTGTGTGAAATTTCAGAAACGTAGGTGCTTGTCTTGTGTGGCAATTAATTTTTAGAAAAATGGGTAGTAGTGGGGTAAATACAGTTACGCCTCCCATTTTTTTATTTTTGAAGATACAAACAGGAAACTTGGGCACATTACAGGTACCACTTGCCTTGATATGTGTGTGAAATTTCAGAAACATTGGAGCTTTCCTTGTGTGGCAATTAATTTTTGAAACAATGAGGAAAGAAACACCTATAACTTTGTCATTTTTAAAGTTACACACATGAAACTTTGCCACATTGTAGGTGGTACTTTGGGACCAATGTGTGTGAAATTTCAGAAATATAGGTGCTTGCCTTGTGTGGCAATTAATTTTTTAATAAATACCCAGGAATGCCTATAACATTGTCATTTTTAAAGTTACACACATGAAACTTTGCCACATTGTAGGCGGTACCTTGAGACCTATGTGTGTGAAATTTCGGAAACGTAGGTGCTTGCCTTGTGTGGCAATTAATTTTAGAAAAATGGGTAGTGGTGGGGTAAATACAGTTACGCCTCCCACTTTTTTATTTTTGAAGATACAAACAGGAAACATGGGCACATTACAGGTACCACTTGGCTTGATATGTGTGTAAAATTTCAGACAGCTGGGTCCAGGCATGTGGTGGCAAGGTATTTTTGAAACAATGAGGAAAGAAACGCCTATAACTTTTTTATTTTAAAAGTTAGAAGTCTGAACATTGCTCACTTTGTAGATGGGTTAGGGGTAGATATGTGTCAGAAATTTCAGAATTATAGGTCCAGGCATTTGATGGCTATGGAATTTTTAAATTACATGTTTCAAAAAAATTTCTACAGAGGCCAGGTCTTCCCCTCCCGCTTCCCGCGAAGAAAAGGAAACACTCTCTCGTCTCGATCCCTTTGATCCTTGCTAGTAGTATCCATTACAGGGCTCGTGTTTCCTTTCCTACTTTCACTTTTCAAGCAGAACGGCTGAGCCTAGCTGAGTTTTGCAGCCATGCGTGCAAGGAAGGATCACTCTGGTCTCGATCCCTTTGATCCTTGGTAGTATCCATTACAGGGCTCGTGTCTGCTTGAGTACAAAGTGAAAGCAGACACGAGCCCTGTAATGGATACTACCAAGGATCAAAGGGATCGAGACCAGAGTGATCCTTCCTTGCACGCATGGCTGCAAAACTCAGCTAGGCTCAGCCGTTCTGCTTGAAAAGTGAAAGTAGGAAAGGAAACACGAGCCCTGTAATGGATACTACTAGCAAGGATCAAAGGGATCGAGACGAGAGAGTGTTTCCTTTTCTTCGCGGGAAGCGGGAGGGGAAGACCTGGCCTCTGTAGAAATTTTTTTGAAACATGTAATTTAAAAATTCCATAGCCATCAAATGCCTGAACCTATAATTCTGAAATTTCTGACACATATCTACCCCTAACCCATCTACAAAGTGAGCAATGTTCAGACTTCTAACTTTTAAAATAAAAAAGTTATAGGCGTTTCTTTCCTCATTGTTTCAAAAATACCTTGCCACCACATGCCTGGACCCAGCTGTCTGAAATTTTACACACATATCAAGCCAAGTGGTACCTGTAATGTGCCCATGTTTCCTGTTTGTATCTTCAAAAATAAAAAAGTGGGAGGCGTAACTGTATTTACCCCACCACTACCCATTTTTCTAAAATTAATTGCCACACAAGGCAAGCACCTACGTTTCCGAAATTTCACACACATAGGTCCCAAGGTACCGCCTACAATGTGGCAAAGTTTCATGTGTGTAACTTTAAAAATGACAAAGTTATAGGCATTCCTGGGTATTTATTAAAAAATTAATTGCCACACAAGGCAAGCACCTATGTTTCTGAAATTTCACACACATAGGTCCCAAGGTACCACCTACAATGTGGCAAAGTTTCATGTGTGTAACTTTAAAAATGACAAAGTTATAGGTGTTTCTTTCCTCATTGTTTCAAAAATTAATTGCCACACAAGGAAAGCTCCAATGTTTCTGAAATTTCACACACATATCAAGGCAAGTGGTACCTGTAATGTGCCCAAGTTTCCTGTTTGTATCTTCAAAAATAAAAAAATGGGAGGCGTAACTGTATTTACCCCACTACTACCCATTTTTCTAAAAATTAATTGCCACACAAGACAAGCACCTACGTTTCTGAAATTTCACACACATAGGTCCCAAGGTACCCCCTACAATGTGGCAAAGTTTCATGTGTGTAACTTTAAAAATGACAAAGTTATAGGCATTCCTGGGTATTTATTAAAAAATTAATTGCCACAAAATGCATGCACCAATCTTTCTAAAATTTCTCACAGATAACTACCCCTAACCAGTCTACAATGTGCCCAAGTTTCATCCTTCTATCTTTAAAAATGAAAAAGTTATAGGCGTTTTTGTAAAACAATACTTGGCTATGGGAAAAAGCATTCAAAATGGCGTCCGATCCGGATCGGACATCTGGTCCGATCCGATCCGACCAGCCTCCGATCCGATCCGATCCGATCCGACCCCCCAGGTCCGATTCCGATCCGCTATCCGATCCGATCCGGGGGGTCAGTGCACATCCCTAGCTGAAATCAGTGACTGCTCACCCCACTGCAACCCAGCCCCCACAAACCAGGCCATGTGAGCACTCGGCAGCCACCTGCCCTGGCTTCCAGCCCTTTCCCCCTGCTGTGTTAATGCTGGCCACAATTAATACATTGGGGGGGGGGAGGAAATGCATGATTTCCAGAGGCTGCCGTTAGCGTGGCTAGGGAAAATGTGCACTTTCCAGGGCATCTGGATGGTGTGCGTTCCCTCCTGTGCCAATAGGGGCCTTAACGGCTCTGTTAACATGAGGGTAAATATTTACCCTTGCATTAATAGGGCCTTTAAGTCCCTCGTTGGCACAAGGGGGGAACATGAGCTTTCTGGAGGCTCCGGAAAGTGTGCATTTCCCCATGCTGCGTTAATGGCAGCTGCCATTAACACAGTGGGGGGAAGGGCCAGAAGCCAGGGCAGACCCATGATTGAGCCCATGTGGGGGCTTGCAAGCACTCGTGCACAGGTCTGCACTCATAACCAAGTGCATCCAACTGGGTCTGCGAAGACCAGATACAGGGCAGACCCAGTCAGATGAGCATGCATCCCTATACTGATGTGGCACAGATAATATAAAAGGAAACTGGCAGGTGAAACAGCATATAGGAAACTTATAGTTGCCAAGTAAACAGGGTGGGGGGAATTTGCCCATTCTTTAAATTTGCACAAATTTCCCCTCCATTAATTTTCCAGCCTCCAAATTTGTAAAAAAATTAAAGACTAGGATGCAAATGGATGGGAATTTGTATCGGAGCCACAGAAAGGTGGGAGAGCCAATTAGTCCCATGTCTAGACTTGCTGGAGGTATGTGGAAGTGTTGAAAGGGAGGAGGACATTGGCAAGTATCAACTCAACAAGTATTGGGACATTGCCAAGTGGGAGATTTTTCACCCCCATTCTTTTTGGCACTTCATAATTGTGCAAATCAGTTCTTCTTTTGTCTTTCTATTATTTTTTCCGTGGTTCTTCCTAAATGAGTGCAAATTGCCTTATGTGTAGTCATGCCTTATCAGTTTCCTTGTATATTACCTGCACAACATCAGTATTCTCATTGATAGCTGAAACATACAAGGAAATTGACAAGGCAAGTCTACAAATAGGGTAATTTGTAGGGGTGTGCAACAGATCGGGTCTGATCCACAATCTGGACCCGATCCAGGGGAAAAAGGATAAAATTATCAGATTTGATCCCCTGCCCTGTGATTGGCCAATCCAATCCAATCCAATCCGAAAAGGACCCAATCCGGATTGGATTGGATGTGAGGATCGGACCCTCTCCCCCCCTCACGGTTCTAACCTGCCCAGGCCATCTGCTGCAATCCGCTGGCACCTGTGGGTGGCAGCGGAAGGCCCTGGAAGGTAAAAACCATGAGGGGGGAGGAGGGAGGGCCCCCCACTTACCTGCTGGTGCATCCTCTTCCTTCACCTGCCGGAGATCTACTGAGAACTAGGCTTCGGGCGGTAGCAGATGGCAGCAGACGGCCCCAGGAGGTAAGCCCCCCCACTCTTTCTTACCTGCCGGGGCGTCCTCTTCCTTCACCTGCCGGAGATCTACTGAGAACTAGGCAGAACCTGCATAAAATAGGGACACATTCTAGTTAGATTGGCTGAACGCATTTGTTTTATTAGCCTGATCTATCTATCTATCTATCTATCTATCTATCTATCTATCTATCATCTATCTATCTATCTATCTATCTATCTATCTATCTATCTATCTATAGAAGGAAGTGCTTTAATCCTGCAATTGCCATAAATTATGCAATCTAGGGCCATAATTTTCCTGTGATAGGCTACTGGTGGCCACCATTAACCCATTGCACTGTTTAGAATGAGGGAAGCCACCTCATGAGAAATCCAGTGGACTCAGAGGTTAGTGGAACAGGTCCACTGTGGAATCTGCAGGAAGAATCTTCAGAAACTGTCCTTATTTGAGATTCCTGGGCAGATCACTCTGCCATTCCAACCAGAGAGAGAGCAAAAGACTTCCACCTGGAGCCATGAAAAAGGCCACAGGAAGGGAAGGCCAAACAGGAATGGGGGACATTATTTTGTCCATTTCCCCTTCCACTCACAGACAAAGGTAGGCTGACCAGATAAAATCCAGGTCAGGGCTCATGTAACTTTAACAGATATAGAGAAAAGGGAATTTCATCCAGTGTCATTTGTATGCAATTAGTTCCTGGTGAAATTCCCTCTTCATCACAACAGTTAAAGTTGCAGGCACTATACTAGCGTGACCATATACAAAAGAAGGCAGGCCCCCTGCAACTTTGTTGTGAAGAGGGAATATTACCAGGAACTTATTGCATACAAACAACACTGGATGAAATTCCCTTTTCTCTACAATTGTTAAAGTTACATGAGCCCTGCCTGGATTTTATCTTGTCACCCTAGACAAAGGGCATTGCCAATCCATGACATAAGGAAAAAAGGGAGAGCTTCACCATTATGACTAGAAAATTTAGTTACAGTAGCATATATTCTCATGCATCAAATAATCAAATGAATACAGAACAATATAAAGTGGAACTGAACTCTGAATAAAATGTTAGAGATACTATTTTATTGAATACAGTCTTGAACGGTGGAAAATGCCCTTGCCACTTCCCAAGTCTTGCTAAAATTCCAATCTTCAAGAAACTTGGAAAATAAGAGGTTGCCTTGAGCAAGGGCTATTGTTCAGAATATAAGGTTAACCAAGACAAAATAGAGGTCATAGTAATGGCCTCACACTTAATGACAGAAGCTTTCAATCCCACTGAAAACCTTTCAGACAAGAAATTAATAGCTATGGGGACAATGCATTGGGAGGAATGTTAAACTTTTTGGGTCCAGGCAAATACATTCTTTAAAATGTCTGCTTTTGACCTGAAGCTAGAGAAAATTGGGATTTTGGAGCAGGGCTTGCAGGTTGATTATTTTTCAAAGTCTTTAATTTTTAAAAAAAAGCTATTTGAGATTAATAGGGCTGTCAACCAGCCAATCGATTTCTGGTCAGACCACTAAAAACCATGGCCTGTTGGCTAACCAGTATGGAAAAACCAGATTCTGCCAGATTCCACCCACAACAATCTCCAACAACAATCCATCTGATTGTGTACTTCCTCTGTTCATGACACAGGCAGTTCCTTCCATTCCTAGTCTTATTTGGAAGAGTAATTAAGAATTGACCACTATGGCTTCCCCAGTGCCCCTCAAAACTAACTCAGTCTGATCTCAGCTATACAACTATTTCAGGCATAGCAGTCTCTTGCGACAGTCAATTGGCAATCATAGCTTATTTTTAAAATGTTGTTTTCATTGGATTCATCGATTGGACTCCACCTCTTTGATCTTTCCTTGGGAAGAAATCATACTGATTTGTATCACTTGCATTTCAAAAGGTAGTTGTTGACAAGTGGGAAAGGATTCAGAGGAGGACTGCACTGATGATACATCTCTAGATAGAAATCACAGGTTGTGTTTAATTTAGAAAAACAAGTCTAAATTATCTATTGCAGTGGGGAACAGGTTTTGGGTAGTGGGCCATATTGTCCCCATCCTGGGCCCTTCACAGGCCACTGACTTCACCCCCTCCATTTTGTCTATGCCATTCTCAATGGAGAGAAAGGGACTCGGCTGGTTCTACTCCTCCCGGCTCTGCCCAAGTCCCCAGCTTTGTGCAGAGTGCATTGTCCCCATGACAGACATGTAACTCAGTTGTCAAGCCTTCAGAACCACAATAAACGTGTGAACTGTGAAATGTAGGTTTCATACAAGGTCTCATTGGCTGAATTCAGATGACATAATAACCAACTGGGGGGGGGGGAACAATCGTCAGTTGTTTTGACTATTGTGTCATCCGAATGCTGCCATAGTCAACTCAGCGCTGATCCTAATCCACACCACAGTTGATTATGTATTACCATGTTGTGTGGGGAGTACCCCCTGGATGAACAACTGTCAAGTTGATTATTATTACCCCACCATTGACTATCGTGTTGTCCAAATTCAGCCATTGATATACCAAGGGAGGAATACAGGTTGGATTGTAGAACATTGCAATCCAGAAAATCGAAAAATAGGCGATGATGATTAGGGATGCTGAAGCAGTGTATCTAAACTAGAGCTCTGTGCTAGTGGCCTCTCAAAAGTCTCCATCCAATGCTGGAGAACAGCATCTTTCTTCCCCCCCCCCCCGGTTTCTTTTTTTGTACTGCCACTTCAAGATGCAACAACATCAACTGTGTTGTAAGCCTGCTTCCCCCCCCACCCCATTTTGCATCCTCCAGGGCATTGATGGGAGGGAATGCAGCCACCACAAAAAAACCATGGTGAAAAAAAATGTGGAGAAAATTCTGAAAAGTATCCTTTTATTTCTAGGAGTTAAGAAAAGAAAAAAAAAAAACCCAGAATTTCCTGAAAGTTTTCTTTCCTCATGAAAGGGGCTTCCATTTTTCTGCCTCATTCTCAGGGCACTTTATAATTTAGTTTGGATAATTTTTTTATATCATATTTTTCTTTCTATTACACATCTCAGCATTATGCTCAAGCTTGGCAAAATTCTCCAAACTTCACTTAGAAGCTTGGTTTGTCTTACACACCTTCTTGTTCGTAATTTGCTTCTTCCATTTGTTTGAACAGGAAAGGTGCACATTTTGAACAGGAAAACTACATGTTTTTTTCAAAAGTGCACACTTCCCCCATCCTTTGGCTAAAATGTGAAAATGATTGCTTTTTTTTTTTAAATGTGTGGAATGTGTACCCAATGCAACATGGAAGACACTCTTTAGACAGGTTAGTGAAGTTGTCTCTTTCTAAAGTTGTAAACGCACCTAAAGTCTCTACCTAAACTTTCAGGGATGAATCCAGTTGTCCTGGATTTCTGTGGCGTCAATTTGTGAGATTTGTATTTTCCATACATACATTGCATTTTTAGATGTTGGTAAAGGTGAGAGTAATTGAACTGACCCCGGTTCTACTGTTAAATTTTGGTTGTTTAAAAGCAGTTTTGAAAGCCTTTTGCCACACTGAATATACTGTTATGACTACGGTACAAAGCATTTCATGTGGTGTATATTCTAAGAGGCTATTGATCTGGAGCTGCAGCTAAGGAGGGCAACATATTATGGTGATTTAAAATATAGGATTTTTAATAATAAGGTTTTCATGGCTGTCTTCAAAACTATTATTATCCCAGTCAGTCCTTTACGTCACTACCCAATTTCTGTCCTTGCATTGCTCTTTCGCTCTATTCTTGAGTTACAATGCGAGAAAGTAAGCCAATATTACTGTTTTTCATGAATGTTTTCAGCAATGCCTCTTCTTTTTGTCAGTCTCTGTGAAGATGTTCGTTGATTCATTTCCTTTGACCTCACTTGCCCTAGCTTTCTCACTTCCTTGCCCCATGATAATCCATTAACGTAGATCCTATTAACTTCTCTGTTTCATATGGGACATTGAAGATCAAGGCATAAACATTTGTGGGTGTACAGCTGGGAACAATTTGGCCTTCATATGTTATGTAAGTTTTTGTGTCCCGGGTTGATATTTGGTTTTACACAATTAGTTTTTATAATATCACATTAATCTTTTCCCATACATTGGAAGTGCCATTTCGCACACTGAAAGCACCCTTATTTTCCACTACTAGAGCAGAAGCAAATATTTGGAAACATTCAAAATTTGCCATTTTCAAATTTGACGTATGATATTTAGAATTTGCCATTCATATTCAATTTTTGAATGTGAAATTTTATCTCCAATTGTGAAACTTGATTATTTGCTGGCATGATTTATGTTGGCAAGATTCAACCATCAAATGTGATCAAATATATTCATGAACTGTATTGCATTACCATTATCAAATACAGAAAATATTCAAACATTATTGCATGTCAGCTATCAAATGCTACTGAATATAAATTTCTCAAATATCAAAATTTGAAAATCCAAAATCACTGGTTTTCAAATACATATGTCAAATATTATAGGGATATTCCGGAAAAAAGTTTGGATATTCCAAGAATATGTGCTGAATATTCAACATCAGAATGTGGACAGGAGCCTTTGGGGGAGAAAATTCATTTTAGATCTATTAATAGGCTTTGTATTGTCATGTAAGGAATGGGGGAGAATTTGTTTTGGTTAGCATTTTGACAATTTGCAAATAATCACAATTCCCAAATCAATACCCAAACTGAAACACAGGAATTTCTTCTCTTCAGAATTCTGAAATGCAGCCCTCCCTCCCAATGGATATAAAAATGTGTATATGAGTGATTAGTGAAAACAAAAATCCTTGTAATAATGAAGAAATATACAAAACAGCTTTATGTTATGGCAAACGCCTTGCAAAACTGTGGATATTAGGGGAAAATACACACAAAAACACGTGCCATTTCATGCAGACTTTTTTTAAAGTCATAAAATGATGTGGAAATGGAATGAACTTAAACATGGAAAAAAGATAACAGAATAAAAGTGAAATTGACAGAGATGTCCATTCCCAGTTTTCATTGGCCCAATTCACACGGGTTATTTATGAGGTTTGTGCAGTGGAGGAATGGCATTGGATGGGGACCTCTCCTACACCATATAGATAACATCTGCAGAGGTCAGATTCACATAATTCTTCAAAAATGGGTGGGAAGATATTGTGTGAAGAGGCATCTCTATGATGAGATGCTTGTTTAGAAGACCTAACTAACTGGTGAAAAAGGGGAGCATTCTCACTGGTCATCCACCATACAAAGCCTGTTGCTGGCCTAGTTATATAAAAATAAATCCAGTTTCTACTAATATAGAAATGGTAAATGGGTGATGTTCGAGTCTGCTAGAATTCTAGGAATGCTATCTTGCCAGTCGTCTTGTGCCCGATTCCTATTTGCGATCACTGCTTGCTTTGCACGAAGGGGAAAAGTGCACCAATCAAACAGCAATTAAACTGTAGATTTGCGCAAATCTCCTGAAATTTGTGCAACTCTCCCAAAATGTGGGCAGATCTCTCCAAATTTGTTCTAATTTCCTTCATCGATGAAAGATAGGTTGATTCGATTTACTGGGAAAATTTGCGCAAATTAGGAAACTTGCCCATATTGGACTGGGAAATGGAAACGAAAGGAATGGACACATATGTTTGACAATGTGTGAACATTTTGGGCAGGAACGTGCTCACACTCATTTTCAGAGCTTCAAATGGGGCATGCTGTCATGTTTTGCGAATAAAAATGAAATTCACATCCCTCTTTAGTTGTACATTGCTTTGATCAACCCAGAAGTTCTCTGTATTTGTTTCAAACAGGTGACACCTGATGGTGATGCTGAAGTGTTTGCAGGACTCTTGCTTGCCCTCAATGGATGTGCCCAAGGATGGGAGTGTTTCCTAGCTAAACCCAAGCTTATGTAAATGGCATGGAGATTATTCCTACACTATGTGGATCTCTTTCTCTCTCTCTCTCTCTCTCTCTCTCTCTCTCTGTCTCTCTCTCTCTCTCTCTCTCACACACACACACACACACATAAAATCACCCATGCAATTTGCCTTTCCAGCTAAGTAACTGAAAAATATATTCACGCCAACATGTTTCCAGTACAACAACAACCTATTGATATACTCGACTCTTCCAAGCACCCATGACAAGCAATTTAATCATGGTAGCTATAAATGGACTTAACTCCACCAGTGGAAAAAGTTTGTTAATGCAAGTTATTACTGCCCAAAAACATTACAGTGAGGAGGTTAGTCAAAATAAGTGTCAAATCAAGTCTTTCAGCCAGAGACAAAATAATGAACTACATTCAGACAAAAATAATAATAATCAGTTAATTAATTAAAAATGACATTGGTGAAAAGTGTAAAATCCAAGGTTCCAATGACATCTAACTATGACAGACTAGACAAGAGACATTGAATTATCCAAAGAGACATGTTGTTTCAGCCATGTTCAAATTAGATAAAAGTTCAACTGGTGTAGAAATTCCCATTTGAAATATTTGTTCTATCATAAATTGAAAAGAGGAAGTTTAAATGAAAAAGCAGCATAGGGCCAATAATACGTATTTTAATTCCTCAAAAATATTTGTTGAGACCTGGTACATGATGGAGGAGCATTTGATGTTTTAGTATTGCTAAAGCTAAGTAAATTCCCAGCGGTCTTCCTTTCAGGTATCTTCATCAATAACCTGAATGGAAGATCATTAGGAGCTCCATGTAACAACAGGATATAAGTATAACAAACAAACAAACGAATGTTCTGAAAATGATATATTTTGAAATAATAATAATAATAATAATAATAATAATAATTTGAATGTATGCAAAGTGATCCTTGCTGAATTCTTTACCAGCCTTCAGGTGGATGCACGTTTTTCTGGGCAATATCAGCACCTGTTACTCTCAGGCATCTCCTGGAGACTCAGCATTGGGGCAGGGCCAACCAGCGCTTGCAACTGCCCTGGGACCCTACCTGGCAACAGCACACAGTGAGTTTAATGTCCCACTCTGACCTGTTAAACACTATATTAGGCACTGTGGGGCATTGTGGGAAATCAAGTTGGGCTTATGCCTGCCCTGGAAACCTGGCTAAGGGAACCTGTTGAAACAGAAGAACAAGAGCCAGTTGTTAAATCATCCCTGCTACTTCCTGCCATTTTAATTTCCCACAATGATCCTGCCAACAATATGTCAGGTGTTCCAGGGCATTGTGGGAAAATAAAAAGGCCATTTGAGGTTATCAGTTCATCCCATAGTCAGGGGCCAACTAATATACAGGAGGACCACTAGGGAGCTCTTTGCCAATGGCCTTCTCGAACGGAGTCATATTACACATCGCCTAGCCATTACCAAGAAAATGAAATCCATCCACATATTATATAGAAGGATCCAGTAGATTACTTCTCTCTGGCAATCCAGTGCACAGGCTACTCATGCTCCTTGTATGTATTCAAGGGAGATGCAGTGTGCCACATAGATGTGTAAGACCATAAAGGAATCATATAATAGAGCACAATGTTCCGAAGAGGAAGCACAATTTGCCTAGATTTTTAAGTATACATATTTAGAAAAACCAGAGCTCTGACCAGTTCTGTCTGAAACCAAGAGCAGATTCACAGCCCCACTGAAATTGGAGCGGCCAGCGTCCACTGGACTTGAAAGGTTGGGGTAGTCCCTATAAAATTGGGATCCAAGTGCATCCACTAGATGCCCTCATTACACAGCAAGGGTGGGTTGGGGAACCCCCTGGATCCTGAAGACCAAATTCAATTTTGGAGAACCTCTTGGGGGCTGCATTGCAGAGTGGGCAGGGCCAAATTAAAAAAGGAATGGAGCCAAAACATCCAAAATACCACCACATTTTAGCTCAAAGCTCTTACGACCAGTAACGAAGCCTCAGAAGAGGCATTTCAATCTTTTAGAATGGCAGAGGCCAGGGGCGAGGGAGTGTGCAAAGACTGGAAAGCTACCAAATGATTGGAGGTCAAGGGAAAGGGTGTGTGATCATCTGGAGAACACTAGAGGGCTGAATTTGGCCCACGGGCCTGAGGTTCCCCACCCCTGCCATACAGACAGATCTAAAGCTGAGAGCTTCATAGCAGGGAAGCTCAAGCAATCGGATCCTTGTGAACGTCAATATGAGCTCAGCTGCTCTACACTCCTGGACTAATGAACAGATTGGAACTTAATTTTCCACCAGTTTCCTCATTTGCTGACTATTCCAATGTAGTTCCTGGGTCATATTTAAATACGATTTAGAAATGTGTATTTTGAGAGAGAATGAATTAACAGAGAATGCATTAACAGAGCAACCCTATAGTCTCTGGGAGGGTAATCCTATATCCCAGGGAACATTGGATGGTATGGATTTGACCCCAGGCCATAGACACAGCTAAAAACCAATGGAGGGTGAGAGAATCCAAAGAATGATTTCCCCCCACATACACACACATCTTTCCCAGCTTCAACAGCAATCTCAGAAGAGGGGCAGATAGGGGAAAGGTGTTGTATCTGCTAGATCCACCAGCATCTTTGATTGATTGATTGATTGATTGATTGATTGATTGCATTTATACCCCATCATTTTTCCTCCTGAAAGAATTCAAGGTGGCATACATAACCCTCCTCCTCTCCATTTCTATCCTCACAACAACAACCTTGTGAGGTAGGTTGGGCTGAGAGTCTGTGACTGGCCCAAAGTCACCCAGTGAGCTTCCATGGCTGAGTGGGGACTAGAACCCAGATTTCCCAACTCCCAGTCCAACACTCTAGCCACTACACCACACTGGCTCTCACCCATCCTACCCACCAAGAGGCAAGAAGTTAGATGGACCAAGAGACCCATTAAGTTATTATTATTATTTTTAAAAAAAGATGGACTGGAAGTGTCTTCATTTTTGTCATTTCAAAGCATGGCAATCCTTCTAGACTGTGCTCTAATGCTAGAATCTTATATATGCTTACCTGGGATTGGGAGTACTCCCTATTGAACTCAGTGGGACTTATTTCTTACTTAACATCGAGCAATCAGTTGATCCCTGGAAGGGTGTCCCAGGGATCATAGGATGGGGTGGAGTTCCTCTCCCAACAATGCTGTCTGGACAGCTTTGACCAAGCATGGATTTCCTCCATGCCTCTGCCCTCCCAGCCAGTGTGGAAAGCTCCACAGGAGCTCTTCGTCCAAGGTCACAACAGCAACACTAGAAGATGGCCAGGGGGGAAAAGGAGGGGAGGAGATACATGGATCTGCTCCCTGTTGTCTAGGGTGACCATATGGAAAGGAGAACAGGGCTCCTGTATCTTTAACAGTGGTATAGAAAAGGAAATTTCAGCAGGTGTCATTTGTATGCATTCAGCACCTGGTGAAATTCCCTCTTCATCACAGCAGTTAAAATTGCAGGAGCTCTACCCTCTTGACCAGATACAGAGATGATTAGCATGATTATCTCAGTAACACTATAATGGGGCAATAGGTAAAATGGAATCATTCCTCCTCTCTCTACCAATAACATTTTTTTTTGTTTCAGTATTTCATTGTCAACGGATTATATTTTTATTTATTTATTTATTTGTGGTATTTATGCACCACTGAATATATTAAAATCCTTCAGTTAGGGTGACCAGATAAAATCCAAGTCAGGATTCATGTAACTTTAACAGTTGTAGAGAAAAGGAAATTTCAGCCAGTGTCATTTGTATGCAATTAGTTCCTGGTGAAATTCCCTCTTCATCACAACAGTTAAAGTTGCAGGGGGCCTGCTTTCTTTTGTATATGGTCACTCTAGTATAATGCATGCACCTTTAACTGTTGTGATGAAGAAGGAATTGCACCAGGAACTAATTGCATACAACTGACACTGGCTGAAATTCGCTTTTCTCTACAACTGTTAAAGTTACATGAGCCCTGACCTGGATTTTATCTGGTCACCCTACTTCAGTGGTTTTATACATTTAGATATAATATTAAAAACTCAACATCAAAAACATCATCACAACATCATTAGAAGCACAACATTAGAACAACTGCAGTAAAACTATTTAAGGAGCAACAAAATGCAGTAATACAATTAGTTTGCTTACGTCAGGGTGACCACATGAAAAGGAGGACAGGGCTCCTGTATCTTTAACAATTGTATAGAAAAGGGAATTTCAGGAGGTGTCATTTGTATGCAATTAGTTCCTGGTGAAATTCCCTCTTCATCACAACAGTTAAAGTTGCAGGAGCTCTGCCCTCTTTTGTATCTGGTCGCACTAGGCAGGGCTCCTACAGCTCTAACTGTTGTGATGAAGAGGGAATTTCACCAGGTGCAGCATGCATATATATAACACCTGCTGAAATTCCCTTTTCAGTACAACTGTGAAAGATACAGGAGCCCTGTCCTCCTTTCCATACGGCACTGTACTCTTGCCCACCTTACATCTCTCTGTCTATACAGAGAGATGTAAGGAAGCTGTTCTTTAGGTTGGAACAGGAGGCATTTTTGCCTCTAACATTTCTCTTGCCCTGCCCTTCTAGGCTTTGGCTGGGCGGAGGTCTTTGAGTTCTAAGAGCAGCAGTCCTTTTGAACAGCGTTCTTCAGCTGCAATCCTATGCTTCAGTACTTGAGAGTAGACCCCACTGAAGTCAATGACATGTACTTCTGAGTAAACATGGACAGGATTTCACCATTAGAAAAGTGAGTTTTGAAAAGAAAAGATGTTTAAAATCACTCTATTTCTGGTCCACATTTTTGGACCTCTTTTGTATCTGGTCGCACTAGGCAGGGCTCCTGCAGCTTTAACTGTTGTGATGAAGAGGGAATTTCACCAGGTGCAGCGTGCATATATATAACACCTGCTGAAATTCCTTTTCAGTACAACTGTTAAAGATACAGGAGCCCTGTCCTCTTTTCCATATGGTCACCCTACTTTCGAAGAGAAAAGATGTTTAAAATCACTCTATTTTTGATTCACATTTTTGCATGTTTTCATCCCCACATCCATTCTCCACACTTATCTGCTATTTTTAAATGAATGTGAAATCCATATTTAAATATTATTTAATTTTCATGCACACTTTAAAAACAAATCCCACATCTATGATGAAACAGGAGGGAATGGGCTTATGGATAACACGTATGAAAGTGGCATGGACTGATTCACCCTTCCCTATTCCATGGTGCTCCCATGCATGCACAGAGTGCCTATATATGCAGGATTTCCTGTTCACTTTGTACCTCTCTGCAGATACACCCTTTGGTAGTCACAAAGTTGTTCCCTCGACTGATATGAAGGGGGATGCCCTTGTACATGCAGGAGCTTTCTTGTTCTTCTGAGCAAGGACCCAGTGGGTTTTTGAGCTGAAATCCCTCCAACTTTGCCGCCATATTTGCAAGATGTGAAGTGGGGTGGTAGGTAGGGCGTGAATGAAGACAAACTTTCTTGTAATGGTGGATATGGTCTCTGCTGCTGGTGGGTACCATTTTCCTTCAATACATGTTTGGCTTTCTACTGATACAATGACCAAGGTGAGGGCAGGAAGCATTGCTTCCTTCTCAAGCCCTCATTCTGTTTTGGCTTTTTTCGGATACTGCCACATGACATTGACAGGACACCATGACATTGATGTGCAGGAGCAAGAGTCATTGCTTCCTCCCCCCCCCCCCCACATTTTAGCATATTTTACCTCAGAACATTAAAGGGTGCCCAGCAGGATGTGCCAGCAAGCATTGTGTTGGGTGAGGGTTCTGGCTTTGTGAACCCTATTACAGTGGGGTGGTGAATCCACCCTAGGTTTCAGTAAAGGAGCGAAAAGGAGTGCTGAACCCTATCTCCAAAATTTGTTCAGCAACTTGGATAGCTACTTTAGAGTTCTGACTGGTTCTGAGTGAAATCCAGAGTGCATTCATGGCCCTGCTGAAATAGGAGCTACCAGCCCCCGCTACTTTCAGCTCACCTGGTTCTTTTCAGATGATGCATATTAGCTGCAATTGGAAGCCAGGGTTACCTGCATCTGTATTTCTGTTTTGATCCCAAACAGAACAGAAATAATAGAAGTAACAAATAACAAACCTTCTTCTTTCTCCCTCACCCCTCTTTCTGAGGAAGCTGTGGTTGTAAGCTGAAATATTGTCCTTCACTGAGAGGATTTGGGTTAGTTTCATTTCAGTGAATTTTGTGTGGTTAATACAGTATTAGTTCCAGCTCAAGTGCAGTTAAGTATGTATATCTGCCAACAATGATTTTAAAGGATAACCAATTGTTTTGATGTCCATTGACAAAATGCTTTCAGTCTATATAGGAACATGAAACTATTGGGATTTGACTTTGAAACAGTGCAGATGAGAAAAAAACAGTGAGAAACAGGGTAACAAGTAATCATGGGGGTGGGTGAGAACTTTTTCTGGGGTTGCATTTTAATGGGAAATTACCAAATTTATACTTGCCGAACCTAAGCATGAACAGGAATGCAATGATACAAAGATATTCACACTTGCCTGAATTTTATGATGCACTTTGCAAATAAAAAAAATGCACACAACAATGCATTAGGGATGTGCAGGGGCACAAAAAATCAGATCGAAATCGGAATCGGTACTTTATATTTAGAAAAAAATCAGATCGGAAAAATCAGAGGTCTGTCATATCGTTTCGGATCCGATCCCGATATGAAAATCGGACCTCCGATTTTTGAATCGGACGCCATTTTTAGTGATTTTCCCCATAGACTAGTATTGTGTTACAAAAACACCTACAACTTTTTTATTTTTAAAGATAGAAGGATGAAACTTGGCCACATTGCAGATGGGTTTGAGGGACTTATCTGTGAGAAATTTCAGAAAGATAGCTCCAGGGATTTTGTGGCTACGTTTTTTTTTAACTTTAAAAGTTCAAAAAGTTCAAAAACAGAGGTTTTGACTGCTAATGGGGGGGGAGGGGAGGGGGTACAGTTTGACAGCAGTCAAAGCCTCTGTTTTTGAACTTTTGGATCTTTTAAAGTAAAAAAAATCATAGCCACAAAATACCTGGAGCTTTCTTTCTGAAATTTCTCACAGATAAGTACCTCAAACCCATCTTCCATGTGGGCAAGTTTCATGCTTCTATCTTTTTAAAAAAGGTTAAATGGGTCTCTCTCCTCATTTATCCCAAAATACCTTGCCACTACATGCTTGAAGCTATGCTTCTGAAATTTCTCACATATATCTACCAAAGTGGTACCTTTAATGTGGACAAGTTTCATGTTTGGATCTTTAAAAATAAAAAAGTTTAAGGCATAACTGTCTTTCACCCAATGCTACCCATTTTTAAAAACTTAATTGCCACACAAGGCAAGCACCTATGGTTCTGAAATTTCACATACATAAGTCCGAGCATATCATCTGCAATGTGGCAAAGTTTCATGTGTGGATCTTTAAAAATAAAAAAAGTTATAGGCATTCCTGGTTCGTTTGTAAAAAAAATGCATAGTCACAAAATGCCTGGAGCTATCTTTCTGAAATTTCTCACAGATAAGTACCTCAAACCCTTCTGCAATGTAGCCAAGTTTCATCATTCTATCTTTAAAAATAAAAATGTTATAGGTGCTTTTGTAACACAAAAATAGCCAATGGGAAAAAGCATTCAAAATGACATCTGATTTTCCCCGATTAAAATCAGAGAACAAAAAAACAGATCGGAAAAAAATTGGATTTCCAAATTTTCGAATCAGAATCAGTATTGGATGTCTGATATTCTCCGATTTTAATCGGGATCATATAATGGGGGAAATGCACACAAAAATGCATTATATGCAGGAAAATAACTTTAATATATTTCAAAAAGTGCATACAAAAACGCATATATTTGGGAAAGTGCATACAAAATGTGTCTATTTAGATAAATGTGCATAAAATATGTACAGATTTTCATGTGGACTTTAAAAATATCAGAAACAGATGCAGAATTGGACAGAACAAACTTAATGCTGGAAAGATGAGAAACTATGTCGAATCAAACTTGACAGATCTCTCTGTCCCTACAACTGCATGAATGAAAAGCTAAATATTAGGTCACCACAATGAACTTCTGAAGTGTAGAAATGTGTAATAGTCACTGGTCCAAAGTTCAACACCCAAACTTGAACCTGTTCAGGAATAAAACCTTTCGACAACAGAATGTTCAGAGTCAGACTTTTGAGGGATGGAACAGTTATCAACCAGGCTGGGTTTAAAACCTTACCCTGATTCTGTTGAAGAGTGAGCTAGTTCGGATTGTGGTCCTAGAGGGTAAAGAATCTAAAGATCAGAAAGCTCAGACCCAAGGTGGATGGACAGAAATAATAGAATCATAGAATTGTAGAGTTGGAAGGTGCCTATAAGGCCATTGAGTCCAATCCCTCTGTCATGGTCAGATCACCACCTGCTGAGGTTTAGACTTACAGCGGCTTTTCCCCTCTGCAAGGGTGGGGACCCATTAAGATGGTCTGTCCCCAGAGGCTAATGGATCCAGATGGTTTCCAGAGGGCTCTGGGGAGTTTTCCGGCTGATAGGGCTGGCTCTCCTGTCGAAACCCAGTTTGATCTGTGGAATGCAGAAATGACCCGGGCAGTTGACATGATTGCTCCTGAGCACCCTCTCCTGTGTAGAGCTCGAACGGCTCCGTGGTATACCCCGGAGCTGAGAGTGATGAAACAAAACAGGAGACGGCTTGAGGGCAGATGGAGACGAACTCCTGATGGATGCAATCAAACACTGGTAAGTGCTTATGGTAAGCTGTATTCAGGGGCAGTGAGGGCAGCAAAAAAACAATACTTTGCTGCAACTATTCAATCATCAACCTGCCGCCCAGCGGAGCTTTTCAGAGTTGTCCGGGGGCTTTTACATGCTGGCCCCAAGGACATGGTAGAACCATCTGAGGCCCGCTATAATACATTTGCTGGGCACTTCCAGAATAAAATCTCTGGCATCCGTCAGGACTTAGACTCCAGTGTTATAGCAGGTGAATCTAGTGAGGTATCCAGAGCACAGGCTTGTCCTGTTTTCTTGGATGAGTTTCAGCTGGTGCAGCTCGAGGATGTTGACAAGGTGCTTGGACAGGTTCGTGCAACCACTTCCATATTGGATCCTTGCCCCTCTTGGCTAATAAAAGCTAGCAGGGATGGAACAACTGGCTGGGCCAGGGAAGTGATTAATGCCTCTTTGCAAGAGGGAGTGGTCCCAGGCCTCCTGAAAGAGGCGGCAGTAAGGCCACTCCTAAAGAAATCTTCCCTGGACCCTGAAAATCTTAATAACTACAGGCCAGTAGCAAATGTTCCATTCCTGGGCAAGGTCCTGGAGCGGGTGGTTGCGAGCCAACTCCAGGCACTCTTGGATGAGACTGATTATCTGGATCCATTTCAGTCGGGTTTCAGGCCTGGTTTTGGTACGGAAACAGCCTTGGTTGCCCTGTATGATGACCTATGTCGGGAGAAAGACAGGGGGAGTGTGACTCTGTTGATTCTCCTTGATCTCTCAGCGGCTTTCGATACCATCGACCATGGTGTCCTTCTGGGACGACTGGCTGAGTTGGGAGTGGGAGGCACTGCATTGCAGTGGTTCCACTCCTACTTGGGGGGTCGGCTCCAGAAGGTGGTGCTTGGGGAACATTGCTCGGCCCTGTGGATTCTCCAGTATGGGGTTCCGCAGGGGTCAGTTTTGTCCCCCATGCTGTTCAACATCTACATGAAACCGTTGAGTGCAGTCATCCGGAGTTTTGGAGTGCGTTGTCATCAGTACGCTGATGACACGCAGCTCTATTTCTCCTTTTCATCTTCATCAGGTGAGGCTGTGGATGTGCTGAACCAGTGCCTGGCTGCGACAATGGACTGGATGAGGGCTAATAAACTGAAACTCAATCCAGACAAGACTGAGACGCTGTTAGTGGGTGGTTCTGCTGACCGGATGGAGGGTGTTCAACCTGTTCTGGATGGGGTTGCACTCCCCTTGAAGGAGAGGGTTCGTAGCTTGGGGGTTCTCCTAGAACCATCTCTGTCACCTGAGGCGCAGGTGGCCTCAGTGGCATGGAGTGCCTTCTACCAACTTCGGTTGGTGGCCCAGCTACGTCCCTATCTGGACAGGGATAACCTGGCTTCAGTTGTCCATGCTCTGGTAACCTCCAAGTTAGATTACTGCAATGCACTCTACGTGGGGCTGCCTTTGAAGGTGGTTCGGAAGCTGCAGCTTGTGCAAAATGCAGCGGCCAGATTGATAACTGGAACCAGTAGGTTTGAACATATAAGACCTACTCTGGCCCGCTTGCATTGGCTGCCTGTATGTTTCCGAGCCCAGTTCAAGGTGCTGGTTTTAACCTATAAAGCCTTACATGGCTTGGGACCACAATACCTGATGGAACGCCTTTCCCGACATGAACCTACCCGAACACTATGTTCAACATCTAAGGCCCTCCTCTGAGTGCCTCCTCCGAGGGAAGCTCGGAGGTCAGCAACAAGAGAGAGGGCCTTCTCTGTGGTGGCTCTCCAATTGTGGAATGATCTCCCCGATGAGGCCCGCCTGGCACCAACATTGTTATCTTTTCGGCGCCAGGTCAAGACTTTCCTCTTCTCTCAGGCATTTGGCAATATCTGAGGAGCCTGGGTTTGTTTTGTTTTGGTTTTTGTAGCTTTTTGAAGTGTTGAAGTGGTTTTTAAATGTACAGATTGTGTGTATGTTGTATGTTTTTGCTGTTTTAATTTTTGTATATTGTTTTTAATTGTTTTTAATTCTATGTAAACCGCCCAGAGAGCTTCGGCTATGGGGCGGTATACAAATGTAATAATAAATAAATAAATAAATAAATAAACCCCCTGCTCAATGCAGGAATCCACCTTAAAGCATACTTGACAGATGGCCTCTAGTGTGGGAGAGCCCACAACCTCCTTGGGTCTTTGGTTCCATTGTCGTACTGCTCCAACAGTCAGGAAGTTTTTCCTGATGTCCAGCTGGAATCTGGCTTCCTTTAACTTGAGCCCATTATTCCGCATCCTGCACTCTGGGATGATCGAGAAGAGATCCTGGCCCTCCTCCATGTGACAACCTTTCAAGTATTTGAAGAGTGCTATCATGTCTCCCCTCAATCTTCTCTTCTCCAGGCTAAACATGCCTAGTTCTTTCAGTCTCTACTCATAGGGCTTTGCTTCCAAACCCTTGATCATCCACATTGCCTTCCTCTGAACACGGTCCAGCTTGTCTGCATCTCTCTTGAAGTGTGGTGCCCACAACTGGACACAATACTCAAGATGAGGCCTAGCCAGTGATAGAAAAATAGGCTTTGTAGTAGAATGGGCTTTGTAGTAGCATAATAACTGAACCAATGCAACGCCATTTTAGACTAACTTTGCACCCTGTATGTCTGGCAAACCCTGTATGTCTCTTTGTTCTTTTGTCTCCTTGAATTTGCAGCTACTGCCTTATCAGCTACAGAGTTGCAGAGAGAGAAGGGGAGTTGAATTCCATAGGAATTAGCTCATAATTTGAGAAAAGAGTATAAAAAGCATCAAGTAGCCATTTTCTCTTTGTTAGCCTTGCCTCGTGGCGTTAGCCTACTGGGCTAACCTGTTGTACAACATTTTGTAATAAATCTGTTTTCCCACTGATTTGCCTGTTTCGATTCTGGTTCTAGATATTGGCAAGCCCGCCAGAATAAAAACCTTCAAAGCGATTTATGTAACACCAGTGCTGAATAGAGGGGAACCAGTACCTCACATGATTTGGAAGCTAGACTTCTATTAATGCAGCCCAAAATAGCATTTGCTGTTTTTGCAGCCACATCACACTGTTGGCTCACATTCAGCTTGTCAGCTACAACAATTCCAAGATCCTTCTTGCTTGTTGTACTGCAAGGACAAAATAGCAGTAATGATAGGAACCTACGGGGCAGCTCGAACAAACAGAGGTTTGAAGAAATCACTTGGAAATTGTGGGCTAGGTAATCAAGGGTGCAGATGGTTTGTCTGGGTTTATCTTCTGAGAAGGCACCTGTGAGTTTAAGGATGCAAGTGCAATCCTATCAAACCCATTGGGCTTACTTTTGAGCGGACGTGCAAAGGATTGTAAGAGCTGTATAAAAGGGAGAATCCTACCAACTGTGACATCTACCATTAGACATGTATTAAAGGTCTACCAGTACCATTGTAGTGACCAAGAAATCCCAAGGAGGCAGTGCTCTTCATTGGCAGTGGAATGGACTGCTGTATTTGACATATTAATTTGAACTGAACAGCCAATTCTTTGGCAGCTGACTTCTAGTCCTTTAAGATCAGTGGTTATTGATGTTTACACCAGGGATGAACTTCAAGTTGGAAATGCTCTTGTGAGCCTCATTCCAATGGTGAGCAGGCCCAAAGGCAAAAGGGGTGAGGCTGAAATACCAGCATATTTTAGCTTAATGCTCTTACTTCCAGTAACTAAACCTTAGAAGAGGCATTTCTAAGAAATGGAATGGGGAGGAGCTGTGCCAAAGCTGGGAAACCACCAAACAACATGGTGGTGGTGGTGAGATTGGCCTTTTGAGGACTCCCGCAGGACCAGATTGGGACCTCAGGAGGGCTCTGAAGCCTGAGGTTCCCCACCCCTAGTTTACACCAACACTATCCAGGTGTTTTGGTCCACAACGCCCAGAATTCCTGAACATTGGCTATGATGGCTGGGGATGGTGGGAGTTGTAGTCCAAAGCATCTGGCAGATGCCAGGTAGGGAGAGGTTGGTTTATATTCACAGTCTGTTCTCCCTGGTTGGTGATTAGGTAGATAGAGGGATCCACTCTGGAACGGTGGAGGGTATGGACAACGCTTAGGGATGCTTGGGGCATTCAACCTTTGGGAATTCCAAAGCAAACTAACTACCCTGATCTGTGCCTTCCAGACTAATGTGCAGATAAAAGCTGAGTTCTCCAACAGCTTTTACTCTTTCTAATACCCGAATGCAATCACTTTTAAAATGGGTGTTTTGCAATACAATATGTTTAGATTATGCACTTTGAGAGAGAGAAATTTGTGTCTAAATACACATTTATAGGCATATTTCCAAAGGGATTTTTTAAAAATCTGCAGATTAAGACATTATTTTCCCCCATTTTGTTTTTTTAAGGGCTTCTAGATGGACACGTGCAAAAGTGACATAGATCAGAAATAGATTCATCCATCCATTCCTAAGAAAACTGAAAACTGTTTTTCCAGTTTGGTAATTCCAAAGTGGCCAATTGGGGGGGGGGGAGATGTTAGATGTGTTGCTAAGCATGTGATTGGCCCTTGTATGCTTGTTTTTCTCCAATAACAGTTTTTCTTGAAGAATGAATAGCATCCACAGGGGCGCCCAATCTAGATCCGTTGCACGATAAGGGCAAAGGGTAAAAGCCCTCTACTCCCAAGATCAAATCTGGATCAGTCTGTTGTTTAGTAAAGAAAAAGCACACAAGGGCCAATCTTTCGATTAACTCATGTTGAGTTTGAACCTTAGTATCCTTGATGGTGGAGTAATAGAGCAAGGTATCAATAATAATATTTATTTATATATTTCATTTCATTTCATTTCTGTACTGCCCAATAGCTGAAGCTCTCTGTGTGGTTCACAGAAATACACCCCACGATATAAGATAATAAGAACATAATGTAAAATCACTAACAGAAAACATTTAAACCAACTTCAGTAGCTAAAACAATTATATTAAGAATCTGGACTTGATCAAATGATTGACGTAAATGCCCCATCATATGTCATCAATCACCAGGGAGTAGAGGATAGACTTAACCTGTTGCAGAAAAGCTGCCAGTGGATTTTTTTTAATAATAATAATCATGATAATTAATTAATTAACACACACACACACACAGAAGAAAAAGCATCCTCTGCTAAAACTCTTTTTGCAAAGTTACATTTCTGAGAACAAAACAGATTGGCTGATCTCCGACGAAAATATTGGCAATTGTATATAAATGAGGATGAATATTTATTAAATATTTTAATTAAAACTATCAAGCTGCTAAATTATGCTCCCATTTTTTATTCTTAAAAAAAAAGAATTCAAAAGACAATGAGCATGAAGTGGGAATAGTGTAGCAGAATTAAAGCTCAGCTGGAATTCCTATCGGCAGCAAAGGAAGAAATTGGTCATGTTTGTATCCTACAACCTTAATTCAATAATACTCTGAAAGCTTGAAATTCCCAAAGGGCAGGGGGATGTTGCTTGAACAAAAAATAATTCATTAATGCTCGAGCTCAAAAATCAATACAGGAAACTCACTGAACCAAAAAGCATATACCATAAGTCAAATTATCATTATGGATTACCTTTTTCATTTTTTTTTATGATTATGAAAATACAAATAAGCCACCTTGAGGCAAATGCCTTTCGTTCCTTCTGAGGCCAGAATGTTATTGGAAAGGATGAAAGAAAAATGGTTTTGGGGAAAATGAGCATGGGAATTGGGGATGGTTTCTCCTCTCCCCACTCCCACCTGATTAGCGCCAGGAAGTGGATATGTGGGAAGCAGTTTGTAACTGGGCAAGAGGGAGGTATGGAGGGTTTAGCAAGGAATAGGAATGGGTGCAGGCAAGGGCAGCATCAAGGATCGGCATGGATGGGCATCCGCCGAGGGCCTGCATCTCAGCATGGGCCAATTGAGAAGAGCCTCCTGGAGTTACTCCTCCTCTTCACCACTGCAACCTGCTTGTTCACTGCTCCCTTGCTCTGGCCCATCGAACAGTGGTGGTGAGATGGAGAAGCAGTAGATGGCCTACTTGCTCCCTGGCTTTCTGGCTGTCAAGTTTGCGTACCTCTCCTGTAAAGTTCCCAGGTTTCTGGAACTGTGGTGTTGCTCATCTGACTAATGCAAGCCAAGCTGGGGCAATCTCAGGGCGGCCCCAAAAAGAAATGGATTCCCCCCGCAATGGACAGCCCTAGGCTACAATTTGTCTCGTCTACAGGTTAGATGTTTCCCCTGTTTGCCACAAAACATTAAAGGAGTAGAATGAGGGAAGCCCGAGAGATTTTGGGAAAGGTTACAGCTACACAAACCTTCTGAAGGTATGTCACAATCACAGCAATGGCAAACAAGGGAATTTGTATGACGTATTTTATTTTTCCTAATGCCTGTCAAAAGTTGATTAGATGAAATCTTATCAAGCTGTACATCCATGCTCATGTTTCTGTATTTGTTCTGCAGTATCTACTTCTCAGCTTTTTTGAGAAATAACTTAATTTAACAGAACAGAAGGCTTTGGATAAAATAGAGAAACAAACGGGGTGAACTGCCTGGCTTAATTTTTGAATGGATTTATTTATTTTTTTAGAATGGATTTTTATTTATTTAACTTGGAAAGTGGATATGCTACCTTTGTGTTTGTAATACTTTTCACTGGAGGCTAGATAGAGTTCTATAGGGTGACCGTATGAAAAGGGGACAGGGCTCCTGTATCTTTAATAGTTGTAAAGAAAAGGGAATTTCAGCAAGTGTCATTTGTGCACACTAGGCAGGGCTCCTGCAGCTTTAACTGTTGCAATGAAGAGGGCATTTCACCAGGTGTTGCATGCAGACAAATGACACCTGCTGAAATTCCCTTTTCTATACAACTGTTAAAGATACAGGAGCCCTCTCCTTCTGTTCATGTGGTAACCCTAGAATTCTGTACCTTGGATAGCTCTTTAGAATTCTTTCTGGATGGTTTGAAGTGAAACTCCAAATGGATTCATAGCCCCAAAAGGAATCAGAGCCACCCCCCTCTACTGGTACTTAAATAAATAAATAAATAAATCAAATCAGGCAGTGAATATGTATTTATTTTTGAAATCAACTTCTATGCCTTTGCCATAGAAATGTCACCAAAGCTTTGACACATAGAGGAAGCAAGGCCTCCAGTCCAATCCCTACTTCATTTTTCCCAGCCTCAGCCCTTGAAGAGGACAGAAGCCTGTACAAATTCCAAATGTATAAATGTTTCCAGATATCGTATTCCTTTTATGCCAGGGGTGTTGAACCTCTTTCACCCTGAGGGTTGAATTCCATATTGGAGAAACTGCTGGTGCTGCATTCTAGTCATGGGCGTGGTCTAAGGCCAAAGGGGTGAGGCTAAATGCCAAAAATGCCAGCGTAATGTTGTACTGCCAAGAAAAGAGAGGCATTTCAACACTTTAGAATGTGTGTGTGTGTGTGTGAAACTAGGGAACTATCAAATGATCTGTGATCAGGGTGGAGGTAGAAGAAAGGGATATGGAAGACTAGATTGGGACTCCGGGAGGGTTGGATTTGTCCCTAGGCCTGAGGAGCTGAAGTCATGTTTTATATGGTCATTCCGTTTCTGGCTTTGATGGAGCCAGTAAGTTACGCCTCATGTTGTTTAGCTGAATCCTGATTTAATCTGATTTTTGCCTTGGTAGCATTCTGGTTCAAGGTCAACAGAGGCTTTCAGTTTAGAAATATCGATCCATACCAGGTTGTGGTTCAGGTCTGGTTTGATACCCTGATTCATGGATGGGCAGGTGGGGGCTGGCTAAAAGTCAAAGGCAGCCAAGAGTTGCTCTGCAGCAAAAGCACTTAAAAAGTAGGGATGTGCACTGACCCCCCGGATCGGATCGGATAGCGGATCGGAATCGGACCTGGGGGGTCGGATCGGATCGGATCGGATCGGAGGCTGGTCGGATCGGATCGGACCAGATGTCCGATCCGGATCGGACGCCATTTTGAATGCTTTTTCTCATAGCCAAGTATTGTTTTACAAAAACGCCTATAACTTTTTCATTTTTAAAGATAGAAGGATGAAACTTGGGCACATTGTAGACTGGTTAGGGGTAGTTATCTGTGAGAAATTTCAGAAAGATTGGTGCATGCATTTTGTGGCAATTAATTTTTTAATAAATACCCAGGAATGCCTATAACTTTGTCATTTTTAAAGTTACACACATGAAACTTTGCCACATTGTAGGGGGTACCTTGGGACCTATGTGTGTGAAATTTCAGAAACGTAGGTGCTTGTCTTGTGTGGCAATTAATTTTTAGAAAAATGGGTAGTAGTGGGGTAAATACAGTTACGCCTCCCATTTTTTTATTTTTGAAGATACAAACAGGAAACTTGGGCACATTACAGGTACCACTTGCCTTGATATGTGTGTGAAATTTCAGAAACATTGGAGCTTTCCTTGTGTGGCAATTAATTTTTGAAACAATGAGGAAAGAAACACCTATAACTTTGTCATTTTTAAAGTTACACACATGAAACTTTGCCACATTGTAGGTGGTACCTTGGGACCCATGTGTGTGAAATTTCGGAAACGTAGGTGCTTGCCTTGTGTGGCAATTAATTTTTTAATAAATACCCAGGAATGCCTATAACTTTGTCATTTTTAAAGTTACACACATGAAACTTTGCCACATTGTAGGCGGTACCTTGGGACCTATGTGTGTGAAATTTTGGAAACGTAGGTGCTTGCCTTGTGTGGCAATTAATTTTAGAAAAATGGGTAGTGGTGGGGTAAATACAGTTACGCCTCCCACTTTTTTATTTTTGAAGATACAAACAGGAAACATGGGCACATTACAGGTACCACTTGGCTTGATATGTGTGTAAAATTTCAGACAGCTGGGTCCAGGCATGTGGTGGCAAGGTATTTTTGAAACAATGAGGAAAGAAACGCCTATAACTTTTTTATTTTAAAAGTTAGAAGTCTGAACATTGCTCACTTTGTAGATGGGTTAGGGGTAGATATGTGTCAGAAATTTCAGAATTATAGGTCCAGGCATTTGATGGCTATGGAATTTTTAAATTACATGTTTCAAAAAAATTTCTACAGAGGCCAGGTCTTCCCCTCCCGCTTCCCGCGAAGAAAAGGAAACACTCTCTCGTCTCGATCCCTTTGATCCTTGCTAGTAGTATCCATTACAGGGCTCGTGTTTCCTTTCCTACTTTCACTTTTCAAGCAGAACGGCTGAGCCTAGCTGAGTTTTGCAGCCATGCGTGCAAGGAAGGATCACTCTGGTCTCGATCCCTTTGATCCTTGGTAGTATCCATTACAGGGCTCGTGTCTGCTTGAGTACAAAGTGAAAAGTGAAAGTAGGAAAGGAAACACGAGCCCTGTAATGGATACTACTAGCAAGGATCAAAGGGATCGAGACGAGAGAGTGTTTCCTTTTCTTCGCGGGAAGCGGGAGGGGAAGACCTGGCCTCTGTAGAAATTTTTTTGAAACATGTAATTTAAAAATTCCATAGCCATCAAATGCCTGGACCTATAATTCTGAAATTTCTGACACATATCTACCCCTAACCCATCTACAAAGTGAGCAATGTTCAGACTTCTAACTTTTAAAATAAAAAAGTTATAGGCGTTTCTTTCCTCATTGTTTCAAAAATACCTTGCCACCACATGCCTGGACCCAGCTGTCTGAAATTTTACACACATATCAAGCCAAGTGGTACCTGTAATGTGCCCATGTTTCCTGTTTGTATCTTCAAAAATAAAAAAGTGGGAGGCGTAACTGTATTTACCCCACCACTACCCATTTTTCTAAAATTAATTGCCACACAAGGCAAGCACCTACGTTTCCGAAATTTCACACACATAGGTCCCAAGGTACCGCCTACAATGTGGCAAAGTTTCATGTGTGTAACTTTAAAAATGACAAAGTTATAGGCATTCCTGGGTATTTATTAAAAAATTAATTGCCACACAAGGCAAGCACCTACGTTTCCGAAATTTCACACACATGGGTCCCAAGGTACCACCTACAATGTGGCAAAGTTTCATGTGTGTAACTTTAAAAATGACAAAGTTATAGGTGTTTCTTTCCTCATTGTTTCAAAAATTAATTGCCACACAAGGAAAGCTCCAATGTTTCTGAAATTTCACACACATATCAAGGCAAGTGGTACCTGTAATGTGCCCAAGTTTCCTGTTTGTATCTTCAAAAATAAAAAAATGGGAGGCGTAACTGTATTTACCCCACTACTACCCATTTTTCTAAAAATTAATTGCCACACAAGACAAGCACCTACGATTCTGAAATTTCACACACATAGGTCCCAAGGTACCCCCTACAATGTGGCAAAGTTTCATGTGTGTAACTTTAAAAATGACAAAGTTATAGGCATTCCTGGGTATTTATTAAAAAATTAATTGCCACAAAATGCATGCACCAATCTTTCTGAAATTTCTCACAGATAACTACCCCTAACCAGTCTACAATGTGCCCAAGTTTCATCCTTCTATCTTTAAAAATGAAAAAGTTATAGGCGTTTTTGTAAAACAATACTTGGCTATGGGAAAAAGCATTCAAAATGGCGTCCGATCCGGATCGGACCTCATCGGATCGGATCGGATCGGATCGGAGGTTGTCCGGATCGTTTCGGATCGGATCGGATTTTCCCGATTTTGGGTCGGATCGGATTCGGATCGTGGATCGGATCCGATCCGATGCACACCCCTATTAAAAAGCAACATTTTAAATCCCCAGAAAACAAAACACTGGTGCCTCCTACCACCAATATCAAGCCCTCAATGTTTTGCAGACATTTGCCTCCTGAGTTCCCCTGCTATTTTAGCTTCTCCCCAATTTCTCAGAAGTTTTAGCAGAAAATTAGCACATCAGAAAAGGGACAAATGTAGAACTGATGTCCTAGTTTGCTACATGCAGGCAGCTTCAAATATATGATGCCCTCCACCTTTAGTCTGAAGTGGGACCATTCAGAACTGGGGAACCATTCCTAAGTGGGGACACCTCATTATGCACGTTGCGTAGAAACATTCTTAACCCCAGTCTACTATTGTGATAAGTTTCCCCTACTGTCTGATGAACCTCTTGTGTGCTGGCATTTTAAAAGAAAAAAGAAAAAGAAAAAAAAAATAGAGAATCCTGTGCAGCCAGAATGTTCATGAACATTCCATAACACCTCAGCTGCTGAGCCCATGTAGAGGGTGGGGTCTCTTCAACTTGCTGAAAGCCAGAACTCTCACTATCAATAGTGATGGCATTTTCAAAATCAGCAGCATGCATTTACCCTGATTTTTCCAACTTGTAGAGTCTATCTAATTAAGAGAGTAAAATAGCATAACTACTAATTTTTGTTCTGACATTCAAATGCCCTGTGCTTTAATTCTAATTTAACTCTACCACCATAAATAGTGCCCTCAAAGATTATCCAAACCTAGTTTTGAGTTCATAAATAAGCATATTGAGTTTTGATCGGAAGCCAGAGTCATTGATAATTGTGCCAGAATGTGGTACAGGAGACAAGATGGGAAATGCTGTGGGATGGGACCACAGCAGGCAATCACTTCATGCCCTCTGCGTCTCCTTTTCAACAGCTTATTGTGCATTTGGCTTCCACAAAATGCACAGGCATGTGTGTGATCCAACCTCCGATCTCTATGCATGTGTGATCCAACCTCCGAACTCTTATCAGACATCCCGAGCTTTCGGGGAATATGCATGGAAGGGAGCTCACCCTCTGCCGTTGTTAATCTGCGGCGAGCAACTGTAGCAGGAAGCACACACACCACCCAGGGTTTGATTGACAGAAACATGTTTTCCTATGGAGGAGTGCCAGTAGCGTTTGAGTACAACAAACAGGGCTGTCTATCGGAAGCGGTCCAGGCAGTGTGACATGACAAACTGTCGAGCTGGAGCTTTCATTATTCATAACATGAGGATGAATTATGAATTGGGTTTCGAGGAGTGGACCTGGGAAGGCTCGGAACGGTGCCTCAAAACATGGTGCACGATGGGCGCTGTTTTGAGTGGGGCTAAGAGTGATAAAGTAAAAAAATGAAAACCAGCAGAGGTTGAAGGACATAACCCATCGCGACAAACCCCACTCTTCTGCTCTGATGATCTTATACACCCACAAGGTGAGGCCAGTTCTACACCAAGCAGGATATAGCGGCATGAAAGCGGAATAAAAAAGGCAGGAGCCACACTACTGTTTTATAGCGGTATCGAAGTGCACTGACAACTATTGGGGCCCATTGACACATACCATATACCGCTTTCATACTGCTCCTGCCTCTTATATGCCGCTTTCATACTGCTATATCCTGCTTGGTCTAGATCCGGCCAGTTGTTGTTCATAGTTGCATGCATTTCTAGCCTTCAAGATGTGTTGCCAAGTAAACAATGGCACTTTGAGGTGAATTCCTCAGACTAAGGCAAAACAATGGGTGAATTTTGGAGGAAGCAAATGTAGGGGTTGATTGGTGGAATTCCTTGAGGCAGGAAGTCCGTAACCCTAGAGTGGCCAGGGGTCCTCTTTTACAGAGCACATGTAGTTAAACTATGGAATTCGCTACCACAAGATGTAGAGATGGCCAATTTGGATGGCTTTAAAAGGAGGCTGGCTACTGGTCCTGATGGTTATATGCTACCTCCAGTATCAGAGGCAGTAAGCCTATATACAGTAGGGTGACCAGATAAAATCCAGGTCAGGGCTCATGTAACTTTAACAGTTGTAGAGAAAAGGGAATTCCACCCGGTGTCATTTGTATGCAATTAGTTCTTGGTGAAATTCCCTCTTCATCACAACAATTAAAGGTGCAGGCACTATACTAGAGTGACCATATACAAAAGAAGGCAGGGCCCCTGCATCCCAAGGCACTCTCTCAGGTATCCTGTTCCCAACATACAGAGACTAAGATACCCTGTGTCTTAGTCCTTGCATGTTGTGAATTATCTTAGTCCCTGCAATCTTAGTCCCTGCCTTTTACACTGTGTTGACATGTTTATTAGTTTTATATTGTTGATGTTACTGTGAGTTTATTTGTATTTTATCATAATTATAAAACTGCCCAAAGAGTTTCGGCTATTGGGCGGTATAGAAATACAATAATAAATAAATAAATATTATAGTTAAATTTAATTTAATAAATAATAATAATACCTATTTTGCACTAGCTGTAGTTCCTGGTCCATTGTCAAAGGCAGCCCCCGCCTACAATGCATTGCAATAAAATCAGGGTGTAACAATAATAAATTAACCGCTTCTCTCTCTCTCTTTTTAAAAAAGAAAACGTCTGTAAGACACATGCATACCTACCCTTGCACATTTCTTTGCTGAAATGACTTGAATTATATCTTTACAATTAACAAAGTACTACATCCATGAAAATTGAAGCACAGTTTCAGAAGCCAGCTTACATCTTGAATAATTTTCAGAGAAAGAGAGAGAGAGAGAGAGAGAGAGAGAGGGAGAGAGGGAAAGATGCACACTGATTGTAAAATGGTTTCCATGACAGAAAGCTTTGTATGTGGAATTTGCTACCCAATTCCATGGTATCGGAATATAAGCAGGATAGAAGGGAAGATCATGCGTCTATTTCCCTCTGAAATAGTAAATCCTTCAAAAACTATACCTTCACAGCAGAAAAATATCTTATTAAATTCTGTGCATATTGCTGACATTAACAGTATCTACTTCCAGTTAAAGTAATTCTCAAAGCCTTTTTTTTGCATTTATATATACATAATATAAGGCAGAATGGATACTTCCTTCCATGAACTGCTGATTCCCCCCCACCCACTAGTGGGGGAAATCTTAGAAGAAAAATATCTTCTGTTTCTCTCTGTCTCTTTCTGTCTCTCTCTGTCTCTCTCTCATAAACAGAAATCAATGAATAAAAAAGAAATTCTCCCCTTTCTGATCATCTGATTTTTTTCTCCACCTCCTACCTCTAATTTCTATAACAGTCCAACAAGGACCCAACTGACTAGATGCATTTTCCAGTTGAAATGGCTGACAATTTCACCACTGAATTAAAACTAGGCTGCAGTAGTACTATAATATGACATGCATTATATATGTTGCTGTTGATGTGAGCTGAATGGAGGATGTGCATAAAATCTAACCATTTATACTCTCATCAGACATCACGGACAATGTGCGCAGCACTAACAGAAGATTTTGGTTATTGCCTAGTCAATGTGCACAGCCTCTGAATAATGTTGGTGAATATCCAGAACATCTGATTACCAACAGGTGTTTTACACGTGGTCTGTCAGCATGCATGCATATTCTCTACAATTGTCAGTGAGTAAGGTAGATGGGTTTAGAGGCCCATCGAGCTGTTTTCTGGATTTGGGGGGTGGGGGAATGGGAGGCAAAATCGTCTCTGTCCTCAGACTGCCTTGCCTGGCTCTTGGCATAGGATAGGGCATAGGATAGACAAGACTCTGATCTCTGAGCCCTCCATCTAGCAGGAATACAATTCATAGGATCACATTCCTGTGTGTCTGTCTATGGTGTTTGCATGTCCTCAATAGACTCAAAAACTGTTGTCAAACTTACAGGGTTTGTTCTAACTCTATCTGGGCGTAGTGAAAATTTCAACCACCGTCTTGAAGCAAAACAGCAGTCAATCGAAATGTTCAGTCACTCCCTGCCTCTGTGTCATTTGATTGATAAGAACATAAGAAGAGCCATGCTGGATCACATCAAGGGTCCATCTAGTCCTTCGTTATGAAACTTTCAGGATTTGTTCTACCTCTATCTGGGATGGTTTAGGTAGGGTGACCAGATAAAATCCAGGTCAGGGCTCATGTAACTTTAACAGTTGTAGAGAAAAGGGAATTTCAGCCAGTGTCATTTGTATGCAATTAATTCCTGGTGAAATTCCCTCATCATCACAACAGGTAACGTTGCAGGCACTATACTAGAGTGACCATATACAAAAGAAGGCAGGGCCCCTGCAACTTTAACTGTTGTGATGAAGAGGGAATTTCACCAGGAACTAATTGCATACAAATGACACTGTCTGAAATTGCCTTTTCTCTACAACTGTTAAAGTTACATGAGCCCTGACCTGGATTTTATCTGGTCACCCTAGGTTTAGGCATGGGGAGCATTTCAATCATTGAAACAAAATGGCAGCTAATCAAAATGTTTGGACACTCCCTGCCTCCATGCTATTAGATTAATTGTTATGAAACTTTTAGGATTTGTTCCATCTCTATCCGGGATGGTTTTAGGCATAGTGAACATTTCAACTGCCATCTTGAAACAAAATTGCGGCCAATCAATATTTTACAGATTTACTAATTCAGTACCAGTTGATTGTTTCCGAACCAACTTGGCATGATGATTCAGCACTGCAGCAAATAGATTTTAACCATACAAAATTGCATCCACCATCTTAAAGAAAATGGCAGTCTATCAAATTTTAAAAATATTTATAGCTTCAGTACCATTTGATTAATTTCAATCAAACTTGCCGTAGTGACTCAGCACTGCAGCGAGCAAATTTTAACCACACAAAAAGCACTAAAATTAATAGTAATATAAATACAACACACAGGTAACTCCTTGGCAGAGGCCATGCGTAAGAGTGCCAGTGGCCATGACTTCACTCAGGCATAATGTGTCCAACTTTGGCAAGTGTGTAAGGCTTTGTTATATCAAACTATGGGCTCTTCTCAATCTGTGCGAAGCCAGGTCCATTTTCTAGTTCTTATATATGATGCCGTTCTTTAAAAAAATATTCTGGTTTTGTATAGCAGACTAGATCTACACTACTGCTTTATAGCAGTATCGAAATGCACTGATAACTGTTGGCCACAATCCATATACTACTTTCATAGTGCTATTTCCTGCTATTTATTCCACATCCTTAATGATTTGACTTAAGGTGTAGTCTTCAAGCTAGAGATATTGGAATCCCTATCTATGATAGGGTGTGAAAGGAAAATCATGAGGTAACTACATTTTTTTAAACTGTCTGTACTTCCTTGAGGGAGACTCAGTATAAAATTACCCATAAATGGGACATGACACCCCAAAGACTGAGGTCATAGTTTTGGCTGCTGGAAATGTACTATGAACAATGCTGACTTATACCATCGTTTATGGTGCTATCCAAAAGTTTCAGAGTTACTCAAATAGCTGGAGAACAATTGAACTTTAATGCATTGACAATGTTATTAAGTTACTGGGAAAGTATAATCCAGGGGAGAGCAGAAAAGGTAATTATGAACTAATTAATTGCCGCTAGAATCTGCATCTGTAGCAAAGACAAAGGAGCGCTCACTGAAATTGCTGGAGAAGATTGTTTGTCATGACAAACTGACAAACTGTAATCCTCTACATGTCTACTCAGGAGTAAGAAATGCAATAAATAAATACATAAACAAACAATAAGTTCCTGTTGAGTTCAGTTACATTACTTAGGCCCAATCTACACCAAGCAGGATATAGCAGTATGAAAGCGGTATATAAAAGGCAGGACCCACACTATGGCTTTATAGCAGTATTGAAGTGTACTGACAACTGTTGGGGCCCATAGACACATACCACATACCACTTTCATACTGCTTTCATAGTGCTATATCCTGCTTGGTGTAGATCTGGCCTTTATTAAACTGCAGACTGCCTTCTTCTCCACCACACTGCTGTTTTCTTCCTTTCTCTCCTCCTTCACACCCTTTCTGCTTCTCCTCCCTCCTCTTCTCTCCTGCAGCCCACCCCCAAATAATTTTCAACAACACGGCCCTCTAGAAATCAGTAGAAAATAAGTCAGTGTTTCACAGGGGAGATTGTTTTGGAGGGGGAAAATCTGGGAGGGAGAAGAATTTCCCTAGACTTAATTTTAGAAAAATACAAAATATACATTATGTAACCATGGCACCGCAGGTTCAAGATAAGAGTCATCCCTGTTCCTTTCTGTAAGTTTGAGCAAAAGGGAGCAATTGACTCTTCACCTTTGAACTTACCTGGGCTTGATGAGTACGAATAAGAAGGTAAACACAGCCCTGCTAGAACAGATGAAAGTCCATCGGGAAACTGGTTTCCCACAGTGGCCATTCAAATGCTTTTGGGATGCTCACAAGGGAATGACACATACATGCATGCACACAGATACATGTACATGCACTCTTACATCTATGATAGAAGTGTGCACCGTCTCCCAGGTTCAACCAAGACCCCGATTTGGCACTTCAAAAAATGGATTGATTTTGCTTGGGCCAATTTATAGGGGACTCGGGGACTGAAGCCGATCAGAGATTCAGAAATCTGAGGATTTGTGCCTCAGATTTCTTTTGACTACCATGTAAAATAAATGAAGAAGAAGCCATAATGTCTTTTCACTTTCTGAGAATTGGATTATATTTTCAGGCATACTAGCCCGAGATTATGCCTGCCAAATGTCAGAAAAATAATTTCAGGGTTTTGTTTTTGTTTTTGTGTGTGTGTGTGAAACACTCCATGTTTTATTCATTCTTTCAAATTCCTGCTCCCTATTCTTGATTTCTGCTCTGGATTTGAAAACTTGTCTAGTCCTACACACCTGCTTATGGTCCTTCTGAGAGTTGCTTGCTCTCTTAGAACTTGACCTCTGCCTGTTTCAGACCCACTTGGACTGACAACTAGCTCTCCCCCAGGATCCAAAACGGTTTGCAGCTTGACCTTTGCCAAGGCAAGATTGACTAATTGGTGTTATCAACGAATGGTGAGGGACATGCAAGCCTGACCTTATTTGGGCCTGCTTTTTATTTACTGCTGATCTTGCATCCCCGGGCTGGTGTCAGAAATCATCATTGTTGGGCATCTGCTAAGGGCCACACTCCAGCAGGGGTCCGTTGCCAACCCCCAAAGCCTCCTGACCACGCTGCTCAACCTCTTTGCTGTTGCTGCCTGTTCATCTGCTTTCTCTGAGTTAGTGAACAGTGAAAGGAGCAAGAAAAGAGCCATCTCCCTATGGGAATTCATGTGACATAGGTCCAGAGGGACAGGGCATGTGAATGGGGAGCAGCAACAGCAGAGAAGGAAGGGGGTCTTCTCAGGGAAGACCCCAAGATCCCCCCCCAAAAAACTGGAGCTGAAGCTGGGGGCACGGGTTTGCTTGAACTTGGCTATCAAATACAACCGGTTTTGTACCGTATTTTGAGATAGTCTGTCTTTCAAAGCCTAAACTGTTAGTGTGAGCTCCTCCTTAGCTTAGGGTGACCAGATAAAATTCAGGTCAGGGCTCATGTAACTTTAACAGTTGTAGAGAAAAGGGAATTTCAGCCAGTGTCATTTGTATGCAATTAGTTCCTGGTGAAATTCCCTCTTCATCACAACAGTTAATGTTGCAGGGGCCCTGCCTTCTTTTGTATATGGTCACTCTAGTATAGTGCCTGCACCTTTAACTGTTGTGATGAAGAGGGAATTTCACCAGGAACTAATTGCATACAAATGACACTGGCTGAAATTCCCTTTTCTCTACAACTGTTAAAGTTACACGAGCCCTGACCTGGATTTTATCTGGTCAGCCTACCTTAGCTCTGTGGGAAACTACAGCCTTACATCAAATGCGGAGTGTTCAATGTAACTATCCTTCCCTGCCAAAAAAATGACAATTGCTCCTCCACCCACTCGGTCTTCCAAGTCTTCTGGACACCTGTGTGAAATGCATCTACCCCCATTTCAGAGAAATGAGTGCCATCTGGACAGAAGAGTCCAAGGTAATTTGCGAGTAATGAGGTCATGCCTCAGGGATGAAACTTTCCCCCAAAAGCCTGCTATTTTGCAATATACTTATTTACTGTTTGACCTAGTTCTCACTAAGGTGTTTGGGATGGACTGTACCACTCCACCCTACAGGTGGAGACTGATATAATTGAATGATCCTTCATAGAGGAACAACAACAAATCCCTGTACACAGAAAAACTAGACATCAGGGAGACATTGGCCTCCTCTTCTAAAACCCAAATATAGCTCTAGGTTTCTGACTGCAGGTAGTGATTCTGGACTAAGGCACATTGCCGCAATATTGGGAAATGTTGACAGAGAAGAGGAAGAATTTTTTTTTTAAAAAAGCAGAACGTTGCTTAGTTGAGGTGGTGGTGAGCACCTGACAAGCTGGACACAGGGGAATCTGTCTATCCCTACACTGGGCCATAATCCCTTTCTTAGAATTTATTTATTTATTTAGAATATTTATATACCACTCCCCATTCAAGAATTTCGGAGTGCTGGACAAATAGAATAAAAGAATAAAAACAGAATAAAAACACATTAAAATATTTTTTTAAAAGAAGCAAAGTGAAATGAAACTGTGGCTGGTCATCAAGGGAAGGCTTCCTGGGAGCCTGAAGTGTCGTCTGAATGGGCCCACGAAGTCATGGTTCACATGATACGCTAAGTCAACATGTTTAGCTCAAAATGCTTAACCACTGTAGCTTAGTATGTCATCAGGATAGGATAACAGACCATTGCTTGAGGACAGTGGAGGCTGGTGGCTCCGATTTCGGTGGGACTGTGTATCCATGCTGGGTTTCAGTCAGAACCAGCCAGAACTCTAAAGAAGCTATCCAAGGTGCTGAGCCTATTTGGGGCTTTGGTTCAGCACCTTGGATAGCTTCTTTAGAGTTCTGGCTGATTCTGACTGAAACCCAGCATGGATTCATAGGCTCAGTTCGGACGACACTTTAGGCAACGGAGGAGGGGGGGAACAATCATCAGTTGTGTTGCTTATTGTGTCGTCTGGAGGGCAGCACACGTTGTTTAGCCCGAAGCCCCGTTGTTTAAAGTGTCGCCCAAATTCAGCCCTCCTCTCTCCGTGGACTATTCCATTTCGGAATAGAGTTCTGCTGCCTATAGCAGCCAAAAAACCCCACCCGCTCTATGCAGCCGGCAGAACTCACGGTGCATGCTGGGATACGGCTGGGGGACACATGGAGGAGAAGCTGCAACCAAAATGGCCGCAGCAAGTTTGTAGCAGCCGGGGCGTTTGCTGGTTCTGAGCAGCGTCTGCTGCAGAGTGTCATCTGTGGAGCTCCTCCTGCCTAACGCACGGTCAGTACGTTATTTACCCCTCCGTTGCTTAATATGTCGTCCGAACTGAGCCATAGTCTCACTTCAATTGGAGCCACCAGCCTCCACTGACTTCAATAATTGGATGTGACAACCTTAAAACATAATTTTACCCCTTTAGCAAGAAAAACAGCTTTGCTGCCACTGCAAGAGATGGTGGAGCTGTAGTGAAAACAGCATACCAGTATTCCCTTTTGTAGGGGAATGGCCCAATGTGAACAATAGTATTTTATGACATATCCCATAATGCAATGGATTGAGGACATAATAACCTTGTCGACATTTGAACAGGTGATATACAGGCGCAACTTGCGGATGGATAAATATATGGTTATATGGTCTGATTTTTTTGACATTTATGCATACTTTTTTAAAATGCATTTGATGAAAAATGCATTTAAATGCATTTGATGAAAAATGATGTCATTGTATATGTAATGTATTTTTATTGTTCTGTTTTTTTTATATTCACAATAAAGAAAAATAAAGACATAGTGTTATTCCTGGGCATTCATGGATGGGCAAAGTTGGCTGCTTCCCTGGTCAGAATATATTCAACCAACTATCAATGTGTTTGCAAGGGAATAGGATACCTGACTCATGAATGTCTTCAGTGGCACATGAATTATGTGTTCACCAACGATAATCATGCCTTCAATGCAACATTCCACTATTTTCTTGGTATTTTCTTTTAAAAAAATTCTACATTAAAAATACAACAGGTTTCATTTGTTTTTATCCTGTGGCAGAAAGAATCAATGTTAATATGTCAACATCCTCCACAGGGGTGGGGGTGCGAAAACAAATATCTTGGAGTTTTGTCTGATCTTTCCTATTTTTAACCAAGATTTCTACTTTGTGCTTATTTCAAACCCAGGAAAACTGACATTTTTGTTGTTGTGGTGGTGGTAAGTTTTAAAGGACTCTGGGATTCAAGGTTAGTAGGGAGAGAGAAACCATTTATCATGTTTTATCACGAATAGAAGAGAGCACCCAGGAGATGGAAAGGGTGAGTGTGTTATACACTTCCTGCATAAAAGTTGAGAGGAAAATTCTAGTCTGTCATGATTAGAAATAAAGGAACAGGCACAGAATAAGCCATATTATTTTCTTTGACTTCCAAGTCCTTGCCTGTTTGTATGAGCAAACAGTGCGACCCTTAAGATCCTAGGGACAACCAATGGTAGAGCCAATGGAGTTGTCCTCTTACTCGCTGAGGGTTGCTTTCTTCTTCTGATCCCATTGTGATCCCCATGGTAATCAGAAATTTCTCTGTAGGTCAGCAAAACTGAGCAGGTAGTGGGGGCGGGGGACTTCCTATGTCCACAGCCTAAATTCATGCACACAAAGGTATTTTCCAATTCTACCATGTTTATTGTAGGTGTACAAGGAAGTCCATGTCATTGCCATTGAACCTCTTTCGGCCTGAGAAGCAGATTCCTCCTCAGAGATTCTTTGCGAGGCCACATTCCAGAGGGTGGGGCCAAGGGCCAAGAGCCATGGGAGTGAAGCCCAACTATCAGCCTGTTTTAGCTTAAAGCATTTCGTGACAGTAACTAAAGCCTTAGAAGAGGCATTTCAACCTTTTAGAACAGGGGGAGGGGAAATCACACAGGAGCTAGGGAACCACCAAAATGATCGGCAGAGCTTGGAGAAGTAGCGGGGCTGGCCTTCCCTGAAGCAGCCTGATGCAGGCGCATCAGGTGGCAAAACTCAGGAAGAGTGGTGGGAGGAGCGCTGGCAGTATTTGCGGGCGCACTCACTGCTTCTTGGTCCCGCTGGGAACTTGCAAGCAGCCAGTGGGACCAAGAAGCGGCCTCTCCCGCAGAACTCCTGGGTGGCTCCCACCCATCTGGACTGCTTGTTTGGGCAGCCAGCAGCTGTGCCCAATGGCTCCATCCACTGCTCCTTGGTCCTGCCAGCTGGCATGCCAATTGGGGAAGTCCAGGTGGGCAGATTGGGAGCCCAGGTGGGCCAGATCTGGCCTCCAGGCCTGAGCTTCTGCAGCCCTGCATTAGATTCCACATCTTGAGATCTCTTCTCCTGCTCCCAGAAAGCAGGATTCAAGTTCATCTCTGATTCCCCCTCTTCACTTTCAGTCTTTGTTCTCTATTCAATACAACCGTTAAAGATACAGGAGCCCCGTCCTCTTTTTCATATGGTCACCCTACACCAAATGTAATAGATTTTCCCTGTCAGTGTGACCAGATGTTTGCTTGCTCTTAAATATCTGTGCTTTTTGAAGGAATAAATATGATACTTTGCCCAGAATGCCAAATGAAATGCAAGCCTCATTGCTCACTTAAATAGTAATACTGGGAAAGGCACCCTGCTGCAAGGGTTGGGCTTTGACAGAGGTGGATTGACAATGTTCCCACCATGGAAGCAATAAACAGATCAATAAGGAAATGTACCCTGAGGTGATGGAGGTGTGACAAGTCAACCATATTGTTCAGAGTCTTGCTGGGACCCTTATTGAATTCATTTATGGGTGTGAAAACAATGGATACTTCATTGGGTTAGAGGTAACATTATAGATAAACACACACACACACACACACACACACACACACACACACACAGAAACTTTGCTAGCTTCCCAAGGTAGGGTGACCAGATAAAATCCAGGTCAGGGCTCATGTAACTTTAACAGTTGTAGAGAAAAGGGAATTTCAGCCGGTGTCATTTGTATGCAATTAGTTCCTGGTGAAATTCCCTCTTCATCACAACAGTTAAAGTTGCAGGGGCCCTGCCTTCTTTTGTATATGGTCACTCTAGTCTAGTGCATGCACCTTTGACTGTTTTGATGAAGAGGGAATATCACCAGGAACTAATTGCATACAAATGACTCTGGCTGAAATTCCCTTTTCTCTACAACTGTTAAAGTTACATGAGCACTGGCCTGGATTTTATCTGGTCACCCTATCCCAAGGGAAAGCCAGAGAACAGTGTGTCATCATGAGGCAGTATGATTTGTGAGTGGGGAAAGCAGGCTAAAACATTGCACTGTATTCTTTTAATTTTTGTGTGCTTCTGCTGTCATCCAGTGACAGGAAGGATGGGATACGTTGGGACGAATGAGATGGGCAAAAAATGTCCCAGTGTTGAGTGATCCTGTTCACAGTTTCTACAGTTCACTGTTTCAGCCAGCCATGCCCGCCTCCATGATACTCCATTTCATTTGCCTCCTATCCAGTTTTCCAAGTCCCTACCCTGCAACAGTCAGTCTGCATTCCATGTCCAAGGGACACTCTCAATTGGGCTGTTTTGTAGTCTCCCCCGTAGGTCCCCCCCAAACAGGGAAGGGGAACATCTGGAATGATCAGAATTAAGAGTGGAGTTTCTCTTGTCAAGGCTGCCTTTCTCTAGCACTGACAAGGGAATATCATTCCCTTTCTCTGTGCTTAGAAAAACATGGGCTGATCACCTCCGGGCCTCTCTATGCAGGGACCATGATGATATCAGGGGGCAGGGCTTTGAGGAAAGGGCTGGGACTTCGGGGCGTGTCATCTGGCCCTAGGTGGGTGTCCCAGGATGCACGTCAGCCTCTGGTGCCAGTAGAACTTCTCCCACCAGTGATGGTTGAATGAGATTGATGTTCAGAGAACCTTGAACCTTGACACTTGTCTTGTGCCTGATTCCTACTCGCGTTTGCAATCACCACTTGCTCTGCATAAACGGAAAACCTGCACAGATTGAGCTGTGATCAAATAGAATCTTTGAGCAAGTCTCACCTAATTTGCACAACGCTCTGCAGTAAAGAGGTCTACTGATTGAGTCTACTGAAGAAATTTGCATGAGTTAGGAAAATTGCATGAAATAAACTGGGAATCGGGGACGAACCCAAGTGCGTGTTCAACAAGTTGTGGATGTTTTCAGCTGACACATACTTGTGCTCACATTCTGGGCTTCGAACGAGATATGTTTACGTGTTTCGCAAGCAAAACCAAAATCCTCATATAGCCCTATTCCTCATCCCTGTCCTTTGCACTTATTCAAATGTTTGGGTTCCTCCAAGCCTGCTGATACTTCCCTCGTGTGTGTAGGTCAGGCCATTTTGGCTTCACAAGGACCTACCCTGAACTTTGGAAAGAGACGGGAATGATGAAAAAAGTTTTTCCCAGTTCCTCTTCTCTATTGTTCCTTCAGTAGGGTGACCACTTGGAAAAGAGGATAGGGCTCCTGTATCTTTAACGGTTGCACAGAAAAGGGAATTTCAGCAGATGTCTTTTGTATTCATGCAGCACCTGGTGAAATTCCCTCTCCATCACAACTGTTAATGCTGCAGGAGCCCTGCCCTCTCTTGCATCTGGTGATACTAGGCAGGAGTCCTGCAGTTTTAACTGTTATGATGAAGAGGGGATTTCACCAGGTGCTGCATGCATACAAATGACACCTGCTGAAATTATCTTCTCAGTACATCAATTCAAAATACAGGAGCCTGGTCCTCCTTTTTTCATATGGTCACTCTATCCTTCGGTTCACTCTGCCTTTCATTCCACTTCTCCTACATTCTGGCAGGACCAGAGAGAAGTTCTTAAAAGTTTTTCCAGAACTGGAGCATGCCAAATTTCCTCTATCACTTCCTTACATGCATTTGATCATCAGTATATGATCACATTAAGGTTCTTCTTGTGCAATGTTAAGCTGATAGTCACATACAGTACTTTCTGTGTGCTTGTAAAGCAATGTACATACAGATCATGAAACGACAGCATACACAATCATATTATCAGCTTTTTTTTGGTGATGTTGTATCTCTTTACACAAGCGCAAAGCAGCATAGCACTGCACAGGAAGGATCTCGATGCAATCCTGTACCATGACATCAAGATAACTTTTTCTTGTTGTTGTATGCTTTATAAATATGCACACTAGGGAAAGTTGGATTCATATATTTGTATTCTATGTCAGTTTCACCTGCGTTAATGCATACATCTCTTCCATCCAGTTCCCATTCTTGCAATCTGATACAGACAGGAATCAAAATGAGTATTGCGGTGGAATTCAAGGAAACTTGAAAAGCTCATTTATTCTTCTGACTTACGCATTACTAGTTTTAACCTCTAAAGCCCCAAAGAGTTTGCCACACAGTTAGATTAAGGAGCAACTGTCCTGCTTTAGCTGGGTTACGCTCTATGTTAGGCAAATCCAGAGACAAATCCAATGGGCAATACAAGTAAGCAGGCAAATGGCCAAGCACCAGATTTCAATCCAGTGATGGGATCAGTCTTTAGCAGGATACAGGCCATGGTCAAAGCATAGCATTACCAGGTAAGCAGGTGATTTCCAGAAGAGAAATCTGAGGTCCAGCCAAGGGCAAACACAAATAAGCAGTCAGATACAATACAGAGTCCAAGAAGCAGAGTCAGGCAGGAGTCAAAGGGTCAGCAGGACAGAGTTTCAATCACAAAATCAAGGATACACAGGACTAGAGCTAGAAGAACAACATGGTTCTAACAATGGCTAGACTGAAACAGAAGGTTTACATAGTGGGAGCTTCCTGAGCTCTAACCGGGGCTCAGCTGGACTGCATTTCAGACCCTTTGACAAAACTCCTATTTGGGAGAAGGGCCTTGCTCCTGAGGAGTCTTTTCCTTTGTAATTGAGCAGTTCTTCTCAAGGGACTGCTGTTGAGGTGACAAAGATCTCGGAGGCTAGATGGTCACACTTCAGAAGTGGAAATCCCCTCCTCTTGTGGGGATGGAACCATGGTCATCTCCCCTGAGGGTCCACACTCCCTGGGGTCTCCTGATATGGGTGGCTCTTTGGCATGATCCATCTCTTAGAGGTGTAGCAGTGGGGTATGGCAGCATCTTCTCCCACATGAAGATGCTGCCTGAAAATTAATGATCTCTGGAGGACATTCTCTAGGTTCTCTCTCCATCAGAAATAAGTTAAGTGGTGACTAGAGATCATCTTTCTCTTGTGCCACCCATTCTTTGGAACTCTCTCACCAGGAAGGCTAACCTGACTCTGAATCTGATTTTTTGTTGGTGTCAGATGAAGACTTCTTAAAAATTTGAACATAACTTTTAGATCTAGCAGTTTTTCATTCCATTTCAACACTGGCCTGTGATCCTTTTACTACTCTGTGTTTTATATTGCTTTCTGATTTGTATTATTGGATTCTTTGTTCTAAGCTTCATTGCAAGCCACTCTAGGAGACTCTTTGGGCTGAAGAGCAGGATATTATGGTTGGGTTGCATCCAATGGTGTCAGTTTTCTGACAGACCTGCTCCTATCAGAGGAATGAGGAGAGCGGCTCTTCCCTCAACACCACCTTACCCCGCAGGTCATCCCATATCCTCAAATCTCCTTCAGAGGGCTAGGAAACCTCTGGAGCAGATTTCCACATGGCACAGAGAGCTGCAGGGCAAGGAAGGAGGGAACAAGTTCAACAGGGCTAGTGGACTTCCACTGGTGTGACATTTGACTTAACTCCAAATCTCCTAAATGTACACACACACACACACACACACACACAGGGGCTTTTATTTTCATTTCAGCACATCATTCCAAGTTCTCTGATCGTCCAGCTTCTTTCCTGGAGATTTGCAAAGGGCAAAACTACAAATAAGACCAGATCTACACCTTGTGTCAAATCATTACAAATGTGGAATAAAAAGCAGGAAATAACACTATGAAAGCGGTATATGGAATGTGTAATGCGCTCCAACAGTTATCAGTGCACTTCAATACTGCTATAAAGCAGTAGTGCAGATCAAGCCAAAGCCACCTGTAGTGCTGACCCATTGTCTCTACTGACTTTGTACTCGGAAGCAGCTGAACACAGTACCTACAGGCAAACATTGAATGGAAGATTGCAATAAACAGGGATGAGTGATAGCCATTGAGTCTTTTTCCTTCCCCAAAGAATTAGAAAATCAGTCCAGTTGCTTTTTTTAAGCTACAGCCTGTCTTTTTCTGGTAGTATATTTATCACTAGGAGGTGATTTTTTTTTTATAGATAGCGATTCTTCAAAGGTGGCTACAGCTGTTAGATATTTGTTCCTCTGACAGTTAAATGGCCTCACATGGAGGCGGGGTAGGGTATTACCTTTGTTTTGGATTTGTTGGTTTTTAAAAAAAAGATATGGTTGAAAGAGGTTAATTTACTGTGCAGATTGAAGCTCTGACTGCTTAGGGTTCGAAACAGTCATTAGCTTTCAAAATAGCACCAATATGATGGATAAGCTGACAAGGAGGAACAATTTGTCTCCAAGTCTTTCCCCATATTCTGTTGGTTTGTATCTTATCACTGAATATAATGTTGTGTTCGATGAAGCATAATTTAAGTGGCACAGGAGCATGATGGAGCAAGGTGAGAATTGTTCCAATTTTATTGTATTTTTGGTGTGTGTGGGGTAAATTATGACAAAAAGAGCTGTAATAAAAGGATTCTGTGTTGTGAACGGCTGGTGACATTGCTAAAGAGCTGAAATGGCTCTGGTGCAAAAATTAAACAACAACAAATGAGATAGAATATTGGACTCAAACTGGCATAGTGCTATTGATGGAAAGCTGGAGAAGTATGAAGAAAAAAGCAAGACCATCATCATTTGTAGTTGGTGGGTTGGTGATGAGGAAGAGGGAGCTGAAATTATTGGGTGACCATATTTTGGAAACCAAAAAGGAGGACAACATGGTTGGCTCCCAAGGGGGCATCCCCACCAACACGTCTGGCCCCAGGGGGCATCTCCAGCACCAAGGGGGGGTGCACACCTGAACATAGCCTTGGTCACAGGCCTGATTTTACAGCACACAGTTAAGACAAATCTGTTCTACATAACATCTTAATGTTAACATCACTGAAATAACCATGGGACCTAGGTTCATACAGCAGTTTGGTGAGGTAGAAAAATTAGGGTGCTGCATCTTTAATGGTTGCATAGAAAAGAGAATTTCAGCAGGTGTCATTTGTATGCATGCAGCACCTGGTGAAATGTAGACATCTTCTATTGAGCAATTTCATCCAGTGAAGTCTGAGTGTGGGCTTAAGGGCTAGATCAACTCAGGGCTGGATCAACTCTCCCAGCATCAACCCCTTCATGAGGAATGAAGGGCTTAAAGGGGCAGGCTTGGAGAATCATAGAATCATATAATAGTGGAAGGGGCCTATAGCCATTGAGTCCAACCCCCTGCTCAATGCAGGAATCCACATCAAAGCATCCCCGACAGATGGCTGTCCAGCTGCACCTTGAATGCCTGTAGTGTGGGAGAGGCCACTACCTCCCTAAGTAATGCCAGGGACCCAAGGGGAGTTTAACACTTTTCCCCTGGGTCCCTGGCATGGGGAGGGGAGTGTTGCAGACTACATGGTATTAACTCCGGAGGTACATCCTTAGGGTCAAAAGCTCCTGATTTGCTAGGCCCAGGCTGTGTTTCAGATCTGGCCATAAAGCTAGAGCCTTGGTTATCCTAAGGTGCCACTGTACTGATGTCTGAGACTGGCCCCTCCAAGTCAGAGTCAGAACACAAGCGACTGACAGACGCCTGCCTTCAGTGCCACTGGATTGAGAAATCCAGCAACCAATGCTTTGTCAGAGTCAAAGCGCAGGCTGTAGCTCCAGATGGAACTCCAGATGTCAGTGGTCACCATCAGAGTACTTTGCTACTAGTAGCCCCTTGTGTAGAATGGTAGCCCATTGCCTGTAGCCATGCTGTGCAAAAAGCTGACAATAATTTGCCTTTTAGTTCCTTTGGACACCAGAAGCTCAAAAGTTTGCCATACTTTTTTCTCCTCTCCTGACACAGAAAAGCCAAACATCCTCATCATCAACAACAAAATCCACTCCACATTAAATAATAATAAAAATAATGAAAATAATGCACACGGCCCAACTGAATGTGGGCGCCTCTGACCTTCTGGCGTCTCAGCTTGTCTCTCCTTCGCCATAAATATTTGATGTTTGTGCACAAGATTAATAAGAGGTAAAAAGGTTCATATCTGAAAGCCAAGCTAATGGGAATAAATGCTAGGGAATAGAAGTCATGTGATGTCCCAAGTGGGATTTGAGCTAAGGTGAAATTATCCAGAAGATACTTTTCAAGGGGGAAAGTCTGAGATTCCCTCCCCCGCCCCCAGGAAAGAAGGCTATGTTGCAGGATGTTCTCCAAATATTCTCCACCTTTTCTGTTGGACACAGATGGCCAGAAGGTCAGACAGTGGCAGCGTGGGCTTAAATTGCTCCAGCTGGCTCTGCCCCACAAGAGGCGACTGCAGGTGAAGCGTGCATTCATATGCTGTTGCCTATAGGTCCCACACCTAGGGATGAGTGAGAAATTCATTTCAGTTTGTTTTTATCAGGATTTACCCAATTCACATCTTCTGTACATTTCTATACATTTCTGAGCTTGCAATGTGATTCGCGGACCCTGCCACCCAACCACACAAAGCATTCGATAGTATGTGTACGTTTGAAAAACGTGCTTGAAAAATATGCTTCAATCAACGGGAGAAGAATGTGTACATTTCAAGGATGCACGCAACTGATGCGTACGTTTGGAAAAATACACATGAAAACACGCACGGATTGTCCTGTAAAAAGAAAAAAGAAAAATCTTGTGATCTGAGAGGGTCTTGAGTTTCAGATGGAATTTGCAGCACTTCAGTGACCTTGAGTTTTGCTGATTTGCATATCCCTTCCCAGGTCACTATGGGGTCGGATGCAACCTCATCCCGAGCCAAACGTTTGGACCAAAGGAGCAGTCTTTTATATCTAGACTTTACCAATTGGTTTTAATCACACTGTTTACTGGCACAAAGAACTAAGATAGCTAACTTCAGTTAGGCTGACCAAATGAAAAGGAGGACAGGGCTCATGTAACTTTAACAGTTGTAGAGAAAAGGGAATTTCAGCCAGTGTCATATGCAATTTGTACCTGGTGATATTCCCTCTTCATCACAACAGTTAAAGGTGCAGGCACTATGCTAGAGCGACCAGATACAAAAGAAGGCAGGGCCCCTGCAACTTTAACTGTTGTGATGAAGAGGGAATTTCACCAGGTACTAATTGCATAGAAATGACGCTGGCTGAAATTCCCTTTTCTCTGCAACTGTTAAAGTTACAGGAGCCCTGTCCTCCTTTTCATATGGTCAGCCTAACTTCAGTATTCTTAGGAGGATTCTTGCATTGAGTAGGGGGTTGGACTTGATGGCCTTATAGGCCCGTTCCTATATTCTGCTATTCTACTATTCTACGAGTCTATGACTCTTCAGTCACTGTTCAAAGGCTGGAAGAACATATTGGTACGCAGTCAGCTTTCTTTGCGGGAGGCCAGGGAAGTATAAACAGAACCCAAAGTGAGATACAACATTGAAGTGCAGAGTTTTTATTTGCTGTAACTTTAGAAAACATTTCCCCCTTCTCTTGAGTGAAACTGTGTTCATTTTGCCACACCTTGATTAAAATTTAGGAGCCCCTACTAAATTTAGGAACCCCTCAGGGGGCAGATAAATTGTTTCAGAAACCAGACATCTGAGACAGCATAAAGTTGCTATAACTCTGGGGTGCTCTGTACTTTTCACAGATCAGGCTACAATGCCGTATTTCCATTATCACTTCCTTTGCCATTTTAACAGCTATTGGCCATAAATAGTTCCATTCCTCTGCAGTTATCTCACCCTTTCAGTTCTTTTGCCACCTGTTAGACAGCTCATCTATATTTGATTTACGACTATCATAACTTTAAAAATGAAAAAGAAGTGTAAAGCTACCTAAAGAAAACAGATACACGAGGGGAGCAGGGATCTAGGAGGGAAATTGGAGTGTTGAGTGTATATATATATATATATATATATAGCATGCAAGACCACAATGCAGCACCACAGGTCATTGGGTTCAAATATCTATAGAAAAAAACAGAATTCCTCACAAAGTGGCCCTTTAACTAAAGACAAGGGCCATGTTTACACCAGCCATTTATCTGGGGGTCATCTGTAGGTCATCCCTGCGCATCCATATGATGCGCAGGGGATCCCGTCATCAACCGGGGATGATCTAGGGACGAACCCAGGATAACGGAAACTGTGGATGTCCCAGTTTTCCTGCGTTCCTGGGACAATCCCGAGGATCGCGCCTGGTGTGACGCAGCATCCCGGGTCCTAAAACAGGCATGGAGCCACATGGGGTGGCTCTGTACCAATGGGAGTGGGGCGGGAGCAGCAATTTTGCCATCCCTGGGATAGCAGGGTCGGGTGGGCACATCCAGATTGGGGCCGCGTGGCTCCTCTTCTTAAAATAATTTTAAAAAATGGTGGCCGTGATGTCCCTCTTCCTTTCTGGGATGTTGTGCGGCTGTCTAGATGCTGGGGAAGGATCGCAGAAGTAGGTAAGTCCGCGATTCTCCCCCCCCCACACACACCTTGAGCCCAAGGAATTCTCTTTCCCCCACACAAAGGAAATTCACTACGACTGGGAGAATCAGTGATGTGCATTTTTAAACTGCACATTTGTTAGAGTGTGCATCCGTTGAATGTGAAAGCCAGTTTGTGAGCTTGCAACCTTCTCCCCCCCCCCCCCCCAAATGCATTTCTGTTTGGGTTCACGTGTGGAGCTGCAAACAGGACAAGTTCAATTCATGTAAAAAAACGAAGCGAAATGAAATTCTCATTCACATTTCAATGATTTTATTTATTTATGAAAATGTTTGTATCCTACACTATATTACTGGGATCTCAGGGCAGCATAAACATAAAATCGGAACAATGTAAAACAATAAATAATATACGCAGCAAAAAACATATTAAATCGTCAACAAATTAAAACAATTAGAGCATTTTTAAAAGCAATTGAAACAATTGAAAAAAAATTAAACTATGCGCAGCCATGGATAATTTAGCCTTCAAAGGCTGTGATAAAAAGCCAAGTTTTAACTTGCCGCTGAAATGAAGCCAGCATCTGTACGAGTTGGGCCTCCAAGGGGAGAGCATTGCACAGCCGGGGTGCCACAACAGAGAAGGCCCTCTCCCATGTCCCACCGCAATGTATGTCTTGCATTGGTGGGATGCAGAGGAGGGCTTAAATATCTATAGAAAAAAAATCCGACTTCCTCACAAAATGGCCCTTTAACTAAAGACAAGGAATTCTCTTTCTCCCCAACAAAGAAATTTCCCTAGGAATGGGAGAGTCAGTGATGCGCATTTTTAAAGTGCCCATTTTTTTAGAATGTGTATTCTTTCAATGTGGATGCAAGTTTTGGAATTTGCAACCTTTTCTCCCCAAAATGCATTTGTGTTTGTGTTTGGGTTTGGAGGTGCTGATCCAACATTCCTTTCAGTTCCCATAGATTTCCTTCAAAGGTTTCATCTTAGCAGTCTGACCTCTCAAATTTGCCTCAAATTTTACCTTTTTAAATAACTCTGATCTTCCTCAGGGATCCCTGCCAGTCTCAGAGGTAAGACAGATAAGTACCAAAGAGAAGGCCTGTTCAATGGTTGCCTCCAAAATATGTAACTCTCTTCCTAGATATGTTTACCTGGTGCAGGCTCTCTGGTGGTTAGGGGCTAGCAATATTCATTGTTTTCTTCTGACAGGTCTTCAATGTCTTTTCAAAGTATTGGCATCTCAGTTATCTTCCCTTTTATCTGTTTTAATGGCTGGTTTCATTGACTTTCTATTATTTTATTTAATTCTGTTATTCTTTTGATTTGTACCCAAACTTTCTACCAAGAATATGGTGCTCAAAGCTGTCATCTGCAGCATTTTAAAATCTGCCAATGTTATTGTCATTTTCATATGGTCAGCCTAAGGGTGACCAGATAAAATCCAGGTCAGGGCTCATGTAACTTTAACAGTTGTAGAGAAAAGGGAATTTCAGCCAGTGTCATTTGTATGCAATTAGTTCCTGGTGATATTCCCTCTTCCTCACAACAATGAAAGGTACATGCACTATACTAGAGTGACCATATACAAAAGAAGGCAGGGCCCCGCAACTTTAACTGTTGTGATGAAGAGGTCAGGGCTCATGTAACTTTAACAGTTGTAGAGAAAAGGGAATTTCAGCCAGTGTCATTTGTATGCAATTAGTTCCTGATAAAATCCCCTCTTCATCACAACAGTTAAAGTTGCGGGGGCCCTGCCTTCTTTTGCATATGGTCACTCTAGTATAGTGCCTGCACCTTTAACTGTTGTGATGAAGAGGGAATTTCACCAGGAACTAATTGCATACAAATGACACTGGCTGAAATTCCTTTTTCTCTACAACTGTTAAAGTTACATGAGCCCTGACCTGGATTTTATCTGGTCAGCCTACATTTATGTTATTATAATTTTATGTTCCTTGTTTTTGTTTGTTTGTTTGTTTGTTTTTTACTGTAAGCTGCCTTGGAGCGCCTGTTTTATGAAAGGCAGGGTGGAAATATGCCAAAGGAACCAATAATAATAATAATAATAATAATAATAACAACAACAATACACAAATATCACATTTCCACCCTCTCTTTCATCTTCAAGGAGCTTAGATAGCATACATTGTATTATGCCACTTTATCCATAAAGGATCTCCCATTGCCTGTGCAAAATATTTCCTGACATTGAAATGAATGGAGGGGTACTCTTGTTTCCCTGAAAATCTGCAGGAACCTTTTTTGTGTGTGAGCAAAGCAGCCCCTAGATTTTGGCATCTGAGTTAATATGTTCAATACCACAGAAGACACCACCTCTTACGACATTTCTTTGCAATAATGAGAGATATTGACAATGCCAACATGCATGAGTGAAAGACATAGGATTTTCTTAGAAAGATATAGTCTTTTTTTAAATAATAATAATAATAATAATAATAATAATAATAATAATAAAAAATGCAAGCCTCCTAAAATTACATCAAGCTATTTGACTGAATAATCCAAAGAGTGGCTGGTGTGATTAAGCACTAGAAAGATCCAACTTACAGTACAGCACAGAGGAGCTAGACTGGAATTAATCTCTCAGAATTTCATTCCCAGATATCCTGGGGCTTGGTAGAAAATGTATTAATCATAAATGTTGCTCGAAACTTGAGGCAGATGAACATCCACTGAAAGCAGTGGAATTATTATTATTATTATTATTATTATTATTATTATTTATAACCCACCTCTCCCTCCGGATCGAGGCGGGGAACAACAACATTATAAAACACAAGAATCACAAAACAGTTAAAATTTTAAAAACAAGAAAAAAAAAACGTCGTTAAAAACATCTTAAAATTCATCTGGATAGGCCTGCCGGAAGAGAGCAGTCTTCATGACTCTCTTAAATTCATGAAGACTGCTAATTTGTCTAATCTCCTCCTGCAGACCATTCCACAGTCTGGGAGCGATGGAAGAGAAGGTCCTTTGGGTAACACTCGTCAGCCTAGTTCTGGCTGATTTGAGTAAGTTCTTCCCAGAGGACCTAAGTGTGCGGGGCGGATTGTACGGAATCTTACCTCGATGTGGGAGAAAAGATGAGAGCAAGGCTGTAATCATGCCATTGGAAGATGAAATTGGATGAGACAAAAGTGCCTTGTAGACATAGCAGAAGAGGAGGAGATGTTTCCCCATGTTTCCTTTGGACAGCGCTACTGTAAAGTTTTAAGTAGGGGTGTGCACGGATCCCCCGGATCGGATCGGGACCCGGATCGGGACCTCCAATTTTGTCACGGATTGGATCGGACAAAATCGGAGGCCCTCCGGACCGGATCGAGTCCGATCCCGATGCAAAAATCGGAATTTTTTGGATCGGCCGCCATTTTTCCCCCCATAGACTTGCATTGCAATGCAAGTCTATGAGGAAAAAATGGCGGCGTTTGGGTGAGGAGGGGCCTAACTCCCTCCCCCCCGGGGCCGTCCGCTGTGGACGGCCCCGGCAGGTAAGCTCCCTCCCCCGCGCTCCCTACCCCCCTGGGGCTGTCCGCTTCCATTCGCGGGCGCCCGCGGGCGCCTGCAGATAGAAGTGGACGGCTCCGGGGGGGGGGTAAGCCCCCTTCCCCACCACTGCTTACCTTTTAGGGACGCCCGCTCCCGTCCGGCGCTGGCGGCTACCGCCAGCGGGCTTTGTGGCCTGCTCTAGAGTAGCGCGCCGGGTGATCACCCGGCGCGCCACCCTGGAGCAGGCCGCGGAGCCCGCTGGTAGTAGCTGCCGGCGCCGGACAGGCATCCCTAAAAGGTAAGCGCCCCCTCCTCCCCTCCGCGCGCCCCCTCCTCACCTTTCTGGGACGTTTGCTCCCGTCCGGCACCGGCAACTACCGCCAGTGGGCTTTGCGGCTTGCTCTAGAGTAGCACGCCGGGTGATCACCCGGCGCGCCACCCTGGAGCAGGCCGCGGAGCCCGTTGGTAGTAGCCGCCAGCACCAGACGGGAGCGGACGGCCCGGAAAGGTAAGGGCCCCCCTCCTCCCCTCCGAGCGCCCCCTCCTCCCCTCCGCACACCCCCTGCTTACCTTTCCGGGCCGTCCGCTCCCTTCCGGCGCCGGCGGCTACTACCAGCGGGCTCCGCGGCCTGCTCTAGAGTAGCGCGCCGGGTGATGTCATCACCCGGCGCGCCACCCTGGAGCAGGCCGCGGAGCCCGCTGGTAGTAGCCACCGGCGCCGGATGGGAGCGGACGTCCCTCAAAGGTCCCCCTCCTCCCCTCCGCCCCCCCCGCTGTCCACTTTCATCGGCGGGCGCCCGCTGGCACCCACCAATGGAAGCAGCGGTGGGCGCCAGCGGGCGCCCGCCGATCCGCCGATCCGCCGAACCGGTTCGGAGCCTTTTTGGATCGGTTCGGACTGGATCGGCTGATCCAGCTGTTGGATCGGAAATCGGATAATTTATCCGATTTCCCACTGGACCGGACTCGGATCGTGGATCGGGTCCGATCCAGTGCACATCCCTAGTTTTAAGGCCCAAACGCCATGGGGATAGGGTCAATTGCAGAGGTCCTTTCCACGCAATTGCTGCTTGGCTGGGATTTGGAGGAAACGTTCTGGTTGATGAGATCCAGAGGGTTGATCTTGTACACTAGAGGTGTGCTACAGTGTCAGATGAAGCGAGAGATGTGAGAGGAGTCTGTCTGAGAGGGTAGGGCTTGGCACGTTTTTGCCTGCTCAACATCCCGGGCTCCGTCATGCTCATCTATGAGCTGGCCCGACTCATCGCATGATGTGTCAGGCCAGTTTGCGGTTCTTTTGGGTTGCTTTTTACTTGGGCAAATTGCCTTTGGGCAAAGCTATGAACATTTACAGGAATCGCAATTTGCGCACATTCGCGGCTGCAAATCTTGCAATCTACGCAAATTAGACTGTTTACGTCTGCAATTTTGTGCAGATGTGGTATTTATCATTGTGATTTTGCACACACAAAAAATCCTGTCAATGATTGCAACCATGATTTTGTAGAAATCTCAGCTTTCAAATAATAATAATAATAACAATAACAATAACAATAACAATAATAATAATAATAAGCCAGCAAAGTTTCTAGGTTTCAGACAAGCCAAGTTGTGGGGCCCAAAAGGACCAGATTTTTCTGCACTTGCACATTTACCCTTGTATCAATGGGGCCTTTGGGGCTACCATTGGCGTGGGAAGGAGCAGTGCACAATTGACAGAGGCTCCTGAAATTGTCCATTTCTCCCCATTGTGCCATTGGCAGTCACCATTCCGGCATGTGGGCAGGCAGCTGCCAAGCACTTGCCGGGCCAAGCTGAGCCTCAGAAGAGGTTCGCAAGTCTTAGTCAGCGGGTGCAGGTGGCAATGGGTTACTGTCCGCCAAGGAAAGCACAGGCAAGTTCACCCACCCTTTCAATGAATTCCACAGCAGTTATTTTTTCCAAGTCTCGCAGGTTCCTTAGATTCGCAGACCAGTTTTTTTATTTTTTAAAAAAAACATTTTTGATGGGATTCACACAAATGTGCATTTACCAAAAGGAACAAAATTCCCATACATCCCTAAAAAAAGAAAAGAAAAAGAAACTCATAGAATCATAGAATAGTAGAGTTGGAAGGTGCCTATAAGACCATTGAGTCCAACCCCCTGTTCAATGCAGGAATCCACCTTAAAGCATCCCTGACAGTTGGTTGTCCAGCTGCCTCTTGAAGGCCTCTAGTGTGGGAAAGCCCACGACCTCCTTAGGTCATTGGTTCCATTGTCATACTGCTCCAGCAGTCAGGAAGTTTTTCCTAATGTCCAGCAGGAATCTGGCTTCCTGTAACTTGAGCCCATTATACCATGTCCTGCACTCTGGGATGATCGAGAAGAGATCCTGGCCCTCCTCTGTGTGACAACCTTTCAAGTCTTTGAAGAGTGCTATCATGTCTCCCCTCAATCTTCTCTTCTCCAGGCTAAACATGCCCAGTTCTTTCAGTCTCTCCTCATTGGGCTTTGTTTCCAGACCCCAGATCTTCCTTGTTGCCCTCCTCTGAACATACTCCAGATTGTCTGCATCCTTCTTGAAGTGTGGTGCCCACAACTGGACACAATGCTCAAAATGAGGCCTAACCAGTGCCGAATAGAGGGGAACCAGTACTTCACGCGATTTGGAAGCTAGACTTCTATTAACACAGCCCAAATAGCATTTTGCAGTAGCCACAGCACACTGCTGGCTCATATTCAGCTTGTGAACTACAACAATTCCAAGACCCTTCTCACTTGTAATATTGCTGAGCCAAGTACTCCCCATCTTGTAACTGTGCATTTGGTTTCTTCTTCCTAGGTGTAGAACCTGGCATTCATCCCTATTAAATTTCATTCTATTGTTTTCAGCCCAGCGCTCCAGTCTATCAAGATCACTATGAAGTTTGTTTCTGTCTCCCAGGGCATTAGCTATCTCACCCAATTTTGTGTCATCTGCAAATTTGATAAGCAAACTCGATTCCATCAGTGAGTGGATGATGGTATGAAAGGCACTTGATATTCTGTGAAACAAAGATGGAATGGATTTAAGAAAAAAACTGTACCTCCCTACATCCTTCCTTCACATTTCCCACTCCCAAACTCACCTCCTCCACCAAAGCTTTTGTATATAGCCATACTCCTCATCTCAAACTGAAATAAAGCTTAACTATATGTAATAGCATTTGCACACATTCCTTTCTTATTTGCTAGATGCTCTCTGGGATAGGGTGACCAGATAAAATCCAGTTCAGGGCTCATGTAACTTTAACAGTTGTAGAGAAAAGGGAATTTCAGCCAGTGTCATTTGTATGCAATTAGTTCCTGGTGAAATTCCCTCTTCACCACAACAGTTAAAGGTGCAGGCACTATACTAAAGTGACCATATACAAAAGAAGGCAGGGCCCCTGCACCTTTAACTGTTGTGATGAAGAGGGAATTTCACCAGGAACTAATTGCATACAAATGACGCCGGCTGAAATTCCCTTTTCTGTACAAATGTGAAAGATACATGAGCCCTGACCTCCTTTTCATAGGGTCAGCCTATGTGACACATTTACACAAATATATTTCCACTGCCCGAGTGTGGCTGTGGGAGTCTTCCCATGTCACTAAAATGTAGCCAGTGAAATATTCCTCGGAGTAACTAGGCAATAAATTGTCTCAGTTTGGATGCAATGCTAAACCATAGTATAGTGCCATGAATTTTAGCTTGGGTGAAACTCAGGCTCCCTTTTCCCCTCTCCTTCTTCTGCCCGGCCATGAGATTGGAAGCATCTCATTCCCGGCACCTCAGCCAACAACCCAATATTAAGGGTGTGCCCAATATTAAGGGCCTGTCCTCAGGCCTGTGGGGGAGCATCCAGGTCCTTCCCAAAACAATTGTCCAGCCCTGCACTAAACACTGTTACCTTTTCAGCTCTTCGCCTAACATGATAGCCCATTCTGGGTTATTTATTTAACCCTCAGTGAGGCTACGGCATGTCTGAGGCACGTGCAGCTGACATTTTGAACATGCAACGGCCGCTTGGGGCTTGTTGTGTAGTGTGAAATCAGTTAAAGTGGGTTATTTGGGGGTTAAGTATGGACTGTTTTAGGGTTATACTTCACAATCTTTTCTGGGTTTGCATGACACAACAACCCCTGAATGTGGGTGGCATATGCAACTTGGTACCTGTGGGCATGGCGGCTTGTTGTGGTTTAAATAACCCATGACGAGCCATGGTGTGTCATCTGAACCTGTTCATTATGTCCATTGTGGACCATGGTGTAATAAAGAAGGACTTTAGACCACCTATTTGTAAGTTGGTAGAATAACATATTCCTCTTGACTTCAGTGTACAGTTGAACCTCTATATGCTTCATTTTTAATTAGTGGCCTACTAATTAAACAATACTTTGAGGGTATGTACAGATGTTACTTTACATTATTATTTCTATGGCAAGCAACAGGTTAAAAAAACACAAAACCCCGGTTTTATCAACTAATTATCCAGTAGCCCATTCAAAAGCATGGAAGTAGTAGTTCAAGGCAGATTACCATGAGATTACCATGATGGTAAACTCAATTGTTGGAGTGCCAGTCCTCATGAAGCCAAAGAATATATTGCATACACAGGAGGGAAGTCTTCAGTGGTGTAGTGGTAAATTTTGAAGTGCAGGTGATCATCATGAAAGCTCCCATGGCCATGATCCAAGGAGAGTCCAAAAAGGAAGGCAGCTGTTTTGATCCTTATCAACAAAACCAGTTCTAGCAGTTTTCATCTCTAGAACAAGCAGCTGTTTTCTAAAGAAAATTGGTCTTAACTGCCCATTCAAGGCCAAGACCCTCAAAATACTTTGCATTACAGCACAGAACAATATATTGTTGCTGGGAAAATCCATTTTTTCCCTGGCTACTGTGAGGACTGCTGCTAAGCTCAGAGGGAACAGATGCCTCCTGGAAACACACTATCAGGGTGTGAAGACTAGGGCCACACATAGTTGTCCATCCTGAGCATCTGACACTGAGATGTCTACTGTCTCTGAACCAAGATGTGAAGCTCCTTGGATAGCTCATTTAGAATTCTGACTGGTTCTGAATGAAACCCAGGCCAGATCTACACCAAGCACTACGAAATAGCACTATGAAAGTGGTATGGAAGCAGTATTTAAGAGGCAGGAGCCACACTGCTGCTTTATAGCAGTATTGAAGTGCACTGACAACTGTTGGGGCCCTTAGACACATGCCATATCCCACTTGCATACCGCTATATCCTGCTTGGTGTGTTTCCTGCCTTTTATACACTGCTCTCATACAGCTTTCATAGTGCAATATCCTGCTTGGTGTAGATGAGGCCCTGGTATACTTGGTGAGATGAGGAGATCTATGGAATCTAAGGGAAGGGGAGTGGGGAGAGAGAAAGGCCAGAAGAGAGCAGGATTGTGGGGAAAAGTAGAGTTGGTGATCTTGGAGAGAAGGGTGTGGGGACTTGGCTTAAAGAGAGACATGGGACTTGGCAGAACTTAGTCCTGAGTGGGATAGGCAAAAATGGAGAGCCTGGAGGGACAATAATGGGAGGAAGGTGAAGAAAATGAAAAAGAGACAAGGGCCTCATCTACACCAAGCAGGATATTGCACTACGAAAGTGGCATGATAGTGGTATAGAAAAGGCAGGAGCCACAGCAAGCAGGATATAGAGATATGAAAGCGATAGATGGTATGTATCAATGGGCCTCAACAGTGGTCAGTGCAAGCAGTAGTGTGGATCCTGACATTTATATACTGCTCTCATACAGCTTTCACAGTGCTATATCCTGCTCGGTGTAGATTGGGACCAAGAGCAGATTCACTGTCCCACTGACATTGAAGCCACCATCCCAAACCGTTTGAATGGAAAAAAGTACACAATTAACTCCGGGAAAAGTGTGCATTTCCATGCACATTTTCAATACTCCACCCCCCATGTGTGTTTTTGTAGGGTGGGGGGAAATGTGTGCATCTTATTAAAGCGTGCATCTTTTTTTAAAAAAAATGCAGATTTTTTTGAACATGGGACAAGTTCTGGAATGTGCAAGATTTTTCTGAAATACACCCTCCTCTTCACATTCAGGTTTGCGAGTAAGGCAAGTTCTGATGATTTGCGAACTGAAGTGACGTTTTCATGCCTCTGCAGTGGAAACATCTGCCGAAATAAAAGGACAGGGTTTACAGCTGCCTGATGTGCACACTGCAGCCATCCTGAGAGACCATGTGGTGACTGTATCTATTTCATCCTTAGTTTCTGTAGCAACTGAAAGGTGCCTTTGATCCCACACCCATGCCTTTGTTTTTTGTTTTTGTTTTTTTGCATTTTGATGATTTTATCATGAGTTAATGTTTAATTCATGTCGAATTGATGTGCTAATAGGCAACACTCAAAGATGAATGCCCTTTTTTCCCCTGTAAAATCAAACCACATTCATTTGAACTCCGTATGAACCACTTCATCCCTTTGAAGCTGAAAATATTAATGAGAATATCAATATTAAGAAAATGACGCACTTAGTCGCATTCATTATCTCATGTGAGGCTTTAATAGGCGCAGGCATCTCTCAGGAAAATTGACTGTGTCATCAGGAAGCGTTGCCTTGACATAAACTAGCTTTTTTCTAGTTGTTTGGTGCTTTCAGCGGGGCAGCGAGTGGCTAATTGTCTTGAGTTTGGATGTTCAATGTTTAGTTTACTTTTCATCATTTGCTGTCTCGCAGTTGACAGTACATGGTGTAGAATGCTGCATAGCACATCCATAGAACTTTTTTGGAATGTACAATTGCAGAGTGTGAGTGTGGATTCTTATTTTTGAACATTGCACAGTCTTTTAAGTTCCCTGTATATCGTAAACTAGCACATTGGGAAGAAGGCAGTGCTAAACCATTCTTTCTGATGTGCTTGTTTACCACATGCAGGACAACTTTATGAGAGGATGATGTGTCCAAATTAGGGCTGAGTGTGGGATCTCCTCCCTACCTTAGGGATGGAACTTCTGCAACTATAGTGTGTGTGTGTGTAAAGACACAGTAACTTTGGGTGGGTGGGGCCTTATCTCTCAACAAATTGGCTCGAAGTTTTCCTTTCTTTTGGTTTTTTAAAGACTCAAAAACTCATAATAATATTAGAACCTGGTGTCATCCCATAAAATCAAGTGGTGATATTCAGGACCAACAACAGGAAGTTGATAGTTAAACGATGGAATTGCTGCAACAGGATGTAGTGATGGCCACCAGCTTGGATTATTTGAAAAGGGGATTAGACAAATCCATGGAAGGTAATCTTATCAGTGGCTACTGGTTATTATATGTTGCTTCTAGTGAATATTACTTCCAGGATTGGAGGTAGTATGCCTCTCTATACCAATTGCTGTGGAACATGAGCAGGAAAGTGTAATTTTACTCGCATCTTGCTTGTAGGCTTTCCATAGGCATCTGGGAATATTTCCCTTCCAGTCAGTCATAATAAGAAGACCAACAATTCCTGGTAGTACACAACATGGAACTTCCGTGGGTGGCCCAGGGGGGGCGGGCTGGTGGTGGTGGACCTGTGGGCAGCCTTGCCTGCAGCAGTGTGCAGGCAGATCCTACCGCTGGTGTCCGTGATGTAGCTTTTCTAGGGAGGAAGTGCCAAAGCAAGCGGAAATGCTAGTTTCCAGAAGGGGCAGTTATACTTGCTGTGGTGCCTGTCCAGGACCACATGTGGAAGGTACATTGGGCACTTCCCTTAGTCTTGTTTTTCTTTTCCCTCCCACTTGTTTCTCAATTGGTGTTGTGTTGGAGCCCAAGGGCAGGGGATACCTTATTTTTACTGAGGAAAGGAAGTGCTTCTTCACACAGGGCACAACTAAACTATAGAATTTGCTACCGCAGGATGTGATAATGGCCAACCAATTCAGATCGATTTAAACTGGGATTATACAAATTCACAAAGGGTAAAGATATTAATGGCCACTAGCCATGATGGCCCCAGGTCAGAGGAAGGATGGTTCTGAATGCCAGTTGCTGTGAAACATTGGTGGAGGAAGACAATTATCCTTGTGTCTGGCTTGTGCGATTCCCAGAGCCTTTAGTGTAGTGGCCCCTTCTCTGTGGAACTCCCTGCACCTGGAGGTCAGGCAGGCACCAACACTAGGCTTCTTCTGGTGCCTCATGAAAACAACTCTGTTTCGAGAAGCCTTCCTCAACTGACTAGCCACTGTTTTTCTGATTCCTTTGTTTTTAAATTGAACAATTTGAATTTGCTTTTTAAATCTTCTTTCTTTTACTGTTTATACCTATGTTCACTGCTCTGGAATCTGAGCAGTATATAAATTTTGTAAATAATAATAATAATAATAATAATTTTGTTCCATATCTTCATCAACCCTTTCTTCTAACCCTTCTGCTTGCTTTGCAACAAGCTTGGATACAATAGAAGGTCATTAAGTGTTCCTATCTAAAAGTAGCTGTTTTCCATAGACGGAGGCAATCTTCTCCCTCTCATGGAGAGGTCAGAGCTGGGTAAATGTAACATGACAGGGTTCCAATGACAAATAGGAAGATGTTAAATGCTTCACAATGCAGCTATATTTAAAAGCAAATTAAAAGGGGGCTATCACACAGCAATTACAACTTAAGAGAAGAAAATAATTGCGAGCATATTATAGCTAAATTGGATTATATTTAAATATATGTAAATTTGATTGAACTTGAAATTTAATCTCCAGGACTGTATTTTAATTCAGTCACATGCAACCATTACTCCTTTTCAGTCGAAAACAAATTAGTTATTTGGAGGTTGCAGGTGATTGATTTTGTTCCGATTTTCAGAAGTAGGCTGTTAGTTTCAGGAATTATTATTATTATTTTCAAGAAGGATATAGAGCTCTGGGATCATCTACACCTAAGGGTGTAGAGAGAGGGAGGGGGAGGATTGCAGACTTACCTGCTTCCACAATCCTCCCCCAGCGTCTATATGCCTGCATGACATCCCAGGAGGAAAAAGGGACATTGCAGGGACCATTTTTTTAAAGAAGAGGAGCCGGTCACACACTTGTGATAGTGTGAAAAAGTGAGTTAAAAAAATCCCTGGGGGGAAAGCATGGTGTAGACATGGCCTCTCTGAGTAAGTTTCATGCTGATCTCATTGTAAGTGTAATTGTTGCTAAACCAACACACACACACACACACACAAAGCATAGGGTTGAAGTGGATGTGCAGGTTAAGTCCAAACTTATTTCTGTTGTCAAGGTCTTCCATGAAGTAACCTTTATCCAAATCACAGTATGCTACATGGGAAACAGAGCACATGTGATAAACTAAGTCAGATCTTACATTGGATCAGACCATTGGTCCATCTAGCCCAGTATTCTAGTCTAGACACTGGCTGGCAGCAGCTTTCTGGGGTTTCGGGCAGGCTTTCTTCCTAGCGCTACCTAGAGATGTCACAGATTTGACTTAAGCATGCAAAGCGTGTGCTCTACAACTGAAGTATGGCCCCTCCTATAAGGTAACATTTAGGGGGTGATCTGCTTGTCCAAATGGCTCACAGTTGGATAATAGAAGCACGTAAGAATTGACCTTCCAAATCAAACCAAGGCCCATCTAGTCCAATATTTTGTTTTAAGCAATGGCTATTCAGATGTGAAGGGTATGAAGACCATGGCCACACATCGGCTCTTTCCACACCTGGCAGTTTGCCTGGGATGGACCCTGGCTGCTCTCTGTGCTCTGATGGTGTGTATTAGGTACTTCTGGGATCACCCTCTCTCCCTCCCTCTACACCCAGGGGCTTTCCCAGGCAAAATGCCTGGTGTGGAAAGGGCCATAGTCGTCCATCCTGTGCACCTGATGCTCAGGTATGAAGCACCTTGGATAGCTCATTTAGAGTTTTGACTGGTTCTGACTGAAACTCAAAATGTATCCAGTGTCCCACTGACATTAGAGCCATCAGCCCACACTGCTCTGAACACAGAAATCCCATTATGTTAGTGTGGCTAATTGCCATTCATAGATGTGCCTATGAATTTGTCTAATCCCTTATTAAAGCCATCAGAGCTAGTGACCATCAATAATTGCATGCTGTGAAGTGCTTCCTTTTATCAGTTCTGAATCAAGCTTTTGAAGACCTGTCCTTGGTCTTCAGAAAGCACTTTCTCAAGGCCCTTGAAACATTACCCTAGCCACTGGGGAGCTGGTTCTCCCAGCTTGAGTGGCTTCCATGAGAATGGGGTAATGTTTCAAGAGCCGTGAAGCTCACTTAGTAACTTGGTCCAGTCACTGCCTTTCAGTTGACTCTACCCCCCCCCCCCCCCATATTTATTGCGAGGATTAAAATGGATAGGAGTCTATATGCCACCTTGAGCTCCCTTGAAGAGGGGAGGGATATAAATGTATTGAAGGAAGGAAGGAAGGAAGGAAGGAAGGAAGGAAGGAAGGAAGGAAGGAAAGAAAGAAAGAAAGAAAGAAAGAAAAGCAAAATCAGCTTTATATTGGACAGGCTCAGATGGCTTGGTTCAAGTAGCTGATATGGCAGAAATAAAGAGCAACACATTGGCTGAATTTGAACAACACAATAGTCAATGGTGGGGTAATAATCAACTTTACAGTTGTTCATCTAGGGGTACTTCCCACACAACATGGTAATAAATAATCAACTGTGGTGTGGATTAGGATCAGCGCTGAGTTGACTATGGCAGCATTCGGACGACACGATAGTCAATACAACAGACGATTCTCCCCCCACCCCCCCAGTTGCTTATTGTGTAGTCTGAATTCAGCCAGTGTTAATTAAGTCATGCATTATTATCATCATTATCATTATCGCCCATTGCTTTCTCGGAAGACCCTTTGAGTTCAACGGGATTCCCTTCCTAAGAAGAATAGTTTGGATTGCAGCCTTTTCTTACAAGTTACCCCTTCTTTGTCTGTCTGCTTGCCTGTGTCCACATTAGCACACTCTGATGGTTCACAGAAGTCAGTAGGGTATAAACATGCAGGTCTGGGCTGAGTTGCTCATATTTATTTTATGACCTTTTGCTGGGATATGGAACAGGCGTTAGCAAAAGATCTATGGAAATCAACAACCCTGCATGTTTGCATTCCCCGGCAACGTCAAGGAAAACAATATATGTGTTGCCATGTCACCCTGCTCCATTTCATTGACAGTCATTGTGGAGGGAAGAAAACATGGAGCACCGTGACATCCTGTCAGATATTTTATTTTACTAGACATGATCAAGAAAAAAAAAGACAAGGAGAACCAGGGTGGTTGCTTCTAGTAGTAGTCAAGCATCTCGCGTCATGTCTAGTTCCAGCCTCATTGTATCTCCCTTCCTTCCTTATTTCATCAGTGTATGTAGGTGAAGATTCTCATCTGAATTTCTCACCAGATTTTGAAGTTCCAAATGCTCTGGTCTTGTTTCCAAAGTAGAGCTGATGCATTAGGAATTATCCATTGTCCCACCACCACCACCATTGTTTCTGAGCTTTGCACAGAGCAATGTGCATGCATGACTTGCCACAGATTTCAGATCCTTTGTGCCATTTGCGGCTCTCCCATTTATAATCTGCATGGGTGCATTGATAAAACACGGCAAAAGAGACAGTCTTGATTTGGTTATATTTGAGCACCTGATTCAAGGTGGCAGGTGCTGGTGGGAAGGAGGTCAGTAGAGCAGAGTTGCAGAACAGAGGCATGGGTGCTGCACAACCACCCTGCGCCCCCTAAAATGTCCGCAGGTATGGTGGAGGACACTGGCATATCAGCAGTGTCGAAGCAAGATCCAGCTATCACTTTATATGGAATATGTTGGGGATATTACCCTTCAGTTCAGGTAGCAAAACGTCTTCATCTGGTCCTGCAGGATTCCTTTTAGATGTGGTGTTTTGCTAATGTTCAGGAGCTCACAACTACATTGATTAAGGAAAAACAAAAGAATCTCAACACATATTATAACATCGAGATTGGTTTTTTGTAGTGTTTTATCCATGCAGAAGTGAGCATTCTCGTGTGTATAGCAGGAAGAGGGATACAAACGAACTGAAGGAACCAAAAAGCTAGGCGAACGAGTGACGTTTGAGCTTAAACTCGACCCTCCCCAATTTGTGCTTGTGTTCGTTGTTCAGGGAAATCATGCAAAATGAACAGCAATTGAATGTGAAAACTGTGCAAATAATTCCCAAATTTGAATAAGTTTCCAAAATTGTGCATCTTCCCCCCCCCCCTTAGATGAAAGTGTGGGTAATGTAAAATTTGTGCAATTTGAGACAGTTTTGCAGTTTGAAAAAAGCGTGCATATTTCATGTACATATTTTGCAAATTCAAATGCAAGTTTGGGTATTTGAGAACAGTGTTTGGAGAAAATGTGCTGCCTTCAGAATTGCAAACGGGGCATTTTCAAGTGATATGCAAGCAAAACAATACACACATACATCCCTTCCAAAAGCTGTGCATGATCCAATTCTAGAATTAATTTTTAAGAAATTCTTGTACTTAAAGTGGAATTCAGAGGAAGCAGAATTTACTGCAGAGCAAACAAGAGGAATAATGAAGGGGTAAAACTGAGGAACCTCTTTCACACCTTCCTTAGTAAGCAGTAGGGTTCTGGCCCTTTTTGATCTTTCTGGATTTCCCCAGAGCACCTGGCTTAGTTTTATTTGTGAGCTGAGCTGCTGTCTTTTTCCTAAAATCTGGGAACTTCCTTGGTTATTTCCCCCCCCCCCCCTTAGATCTACATTTACACAAATTGCAACTGCAATTTTCATAATTTGCTCAAATTTCGGTTGTAATTTGCACAGCTTGTGGCTTTAAAGTGCTGAGTTTTGCACAAATTGTGTGTGCAATTTACACAAATTGCAAATGCAATGTATGCAAATTATGCCAATGACAGCTGCAATGTGAGTAAATCATGAAAATTGTGGCCACAAATGGCATAAATGGCAAATTAAGGGACCCCCCCACACACACACAAGATCTGCAAGCTGGCCTGACTCGATACAAATGGGTAAGTGAGCCGGACCCTGGGGGGCTCAGCTGCTGAAAGCTCAGTGAAGTTGACCTCCCCCAAGACAGATTCCTCTGACATCCTTAGTAAATAGTCCTTTTTTCTAATTGAGCAGGGGCTCCATTTCCCCCTATTATTCTTTTAACCTTCTGATCCTAAGTGGTTCCTGGTGAAATCAATGCAACTTATATCCATGTAGATGTGTTTGGGATCAGGATGTAAGACATATCCTGCTGGATCTGGAGCCTTTCATCTTGCCTCGTATGCAAATTGTTAAATCTATGCAATATTGATTCAAAAAGACATTCCAGTTATTTTTCTGCATTCAAAGGCATGTTTCCCAGTCCTACTTACATTACTAATTGGCTGCCTTAGCTTGTTAAGATCTGCTTTTTTTAAAAAAAAATTAAATATTTTATTCGCAGTTCTGGTTCCAACCATGCCCTACCAATTAAATCAGACTGAACTCTTGGTCTCTTGACCCAAGAACTATATTTTCTTTCTCTCTAGCTGTCGTAGTTTATGGCCTATCTGTACAACAGGCTGTGTCAGTGAACTTTTGTCCAGACAGGTTTTGAAACTCCATGCTTTGCTCTCTGCCCTCCCCTGTCCTGTAATCTCGTCCAGGGGCTTTGATTTTTCTGCCTGTATCACATCTCTTGATTCATCGTCTGCTCTACTCTACTATAACAGAGGACTTCTACTATGTTTATAGCCAGCTGATTAGCTATAGGCTTGAAACTCTGTTAGACCTAAAGTATCATGGCACTTCTGCTCCAGTGGGCTTATTATTTGTGATCTCAAAGTTGTGCTGCAGCTTTTGGGGAATTTTTATTTTATTTTATTTTATTTATTTATTTACTGCATTTCTATACCACCCAATGGCCGAAGCTGTCTGGGCGGTTTACAAAAATTACAACCATAAAAACCATTCACAGTATAAAACGACGGCAGTATAAAAACATAATATAAAATACAGGATAAAAGACACAACCAGGATAAAAAACAAGCAGCCATGCAGAAATTAATGCGGAGTTAAAATACAATGTAAGCAGCAAGGTTAAAAATCAAACTGAAGAACTGTTAAAATACTGGGGAAATAAAAAGGTCTTCACCTGGTATCTAAAGGAGTATAATGTAGGTGCCAGGCAAACCTCTCTAGGGAGCTCATTCCACAGATGGGGTGCCACAGCAGAGAAGACCCTCCTCCTGGTAGCCACATGCCTCACTTCCTTTGGCAGGGGCTCATGGAGAAGGACCCCGAGGAGGATCGTAGGGTCCAGGCAGGTACATATGGGAGGAGGCGCTCCTTCAGATAACCTGGCCACAAGCTGTTTAGGGCTTTGAATGTTAATAACAGCACTTTGAATTGAGCCCAGACCTGGACCTGCAGCCAGTGAAGTTGGAAAAGGACTGGCGTAATGTGGTCTTGTTGGCCAGTCCCCATTAACAGTCTGGCTGCCCTGTTTTGTACCAGTTGACGTTTCCGGATCATTTTCAAAGGCAGCCCCATGTATAACGCATTGCAGTAATCCAGACGAGAGGTTTTCAGAGCAATTGACAAGTGCTCTGATGCCACAGAGAGACATGAAAGTCTAGAACTAGGCAACCGAATATGACTATGTAGGAAGACGTGAGAACTATTAAGATATGACTTCCAAAGTCCATGAGCAACTTTTGCTAAATTAAATAGGGCCAGTATTGAATGATACCCGCCTCGATCTAGACGGAGAGGCGGGTAAGAAATAAATCGTTATTATTATTATTATTATTATTATTATTATTATTATTATGATATGCAGCAAGTGAAATGTAGCTTCCTAATTTTTATCCTGGTTTTGTCCACCAATCTTACAAATTTTTGTTCTTATTGTATTGCTAATCTTATACTCCCTAGGTAAATTTGTACAACAAAACAAGGGCCATGGAATACTACTTGCTCATTTGAAAGACAAATAAGATCAGAACCTTTAAAAGAGAACTGGGATTTCTTTCCATGACAAAGGTAGGCACATCACTACAAGGGCCTGTTTTGTAATAAAATGTAACTCTTTTGCCTTTTTTTTTTCCTTCAGCAAAAAATCTAGATCTACTGACTCACTGACTGACTGGCAATGGCTGATAATTCCCATGGGAAACCCACCCATAATATTTATTTAACTTAGAGAGCAATCCTACGGACCCTGGTTAAGCATCCATAGGATAGTTCAGATTACCGTCTCTAAGGTCAGAGACAGCACTCTGACCTCAGAATGGGGAGTTGGATATCCGAACACACACACCCCAACTTGTGGCCAGCATGGAGAGAACCACACTGGTTGCCTCTCTTAGGTTGGATAATTGGCCTTGGAGAGAGGGAAAGGGGGTGTTCTGATGTGTGGGGAGGGAAGGAGACTAGAGAGGCCAGGATACGATTCATCCTGAGCCTCCTCCAGCCTCCCTCCATCACTGAAGCACCCTTGCCAGATGGGCTGAAAAACTCCTCTAGCAAAAGCAGACAATAATGGAGGAAGGGGAGGCAAAGATCACCTTTGCCTCTCCTCCTGCCCTGCTGGCTTCAGTTTTTTGATGTGATGCTGGTGATTGATGTGGCAAATGGAATAATTGTGACCTTTCCCTGTTGCCATAGTTCTTTGACTTCCATGGCCAGTGGTGTATATTTGTCTCTTTTTACTTCTTCCTTTTCAACAACATTTTTGTCATTCAGTATTGCTATGTCGATGAGGTATGTGTTTTTTTTTCTATGCGCATTATGTCTGGTTAGTTGCAAGGTATTGTCTTGTCCGTATGAATTGTTCTGTCCCAATATATTTTATGATCTGCATTTTCCAAGATTGTTTCAGATGAGTATGTATAGTATAGTGTAGGTTGTTTGATCAAGTTGAATTTGATGGCCAGTTGTTGGAGAATTATTTTTGCAGCTTATTATATCTGTCCATATAGTCCATATTATTATTATTATTATTATTATTATTATTATTAATATTATTATTATTATCCCACCTTTTCCTCAAAACTGGGATTTACAAAATTAAAATGTATACAATTACAACATATGAATAGAAATATGTAAAAGCTAAAAAAAATAACTAAACCTGCTGCAATATTAAAACATTTAAAATACAAATAACAATAAAAATGCAAGATGAATGTGTACATTTGGAAAGAATATGCATGGATTTGCATGCAAAAAGAAAAAAAACATGTAACTACACATGGATTTTGATGCAAAAAGAACAAAATGTGTAAATACTTATGGATTTTGATGCGAAAAGACAAAGACAAATCTTACAATCTTATATGGATTTGGTTGGAATGACATCCTTAAACAAAGCTTGCAGGGCAGTTACACAGTGGCTGAATTCAGACGACATATTAAGCAACAGAGGAGGGGGGAACAATCGTCAGTTGTGTTGCTTATTGTGTTGTGTGGGGTGTAACACACAACACACATGCAACTGATGTTATGCTAATCGGGAAATTTAAACACTGGAGGGAAACAACGGGTTTGCCCCATTGCTTAAAGTGTCGTCTGAATTCAGCCCCCCCCCCTCTTTCCGTGGACTATTCCGTTTGGGGATAGAGTTCTGCTGGCTAGAGCAGCCGAAACCCCCCGGTCGCTCTATACAGCCAGCAGAACTCATGGTGCATGCTGGGATATGGCTGGGGGACTGAGGGAGGGGGTGGTAGGAGAAGCTGCAAGCAAAATGGCCGCCACACGTTCGTAGCAACCGGGGCGTTTGCTGGTGCCGGAGCTCCGCCTGCTTAACTCACGGTCAGTACGCTATTTACTCCTCCGTTGCCTAATATGTCATCCGAATTGAGCCAGTGTGTTATATTAAAAAGAACAGCAAAAAAAGGGGGGGATACACTCCTTTCAGGTAATGAAGCCAGGCTTCCAACTTGGGGCCCAGTACTAAAGAGAGGGCCTTGCATAAACACAAGTCATGGTCAAAGGCATCTTCTCCAAGATGTCCCTGCCCATAGCAGAACAGGGCTTTAGCTCAAGATAGAACACCTGATTTGCATGCAGAAGGCCCCAGGTAGATTTCCTTGATAGATGTTCTGAATGCTTACACAGTTACTCCCATGACTGGTTACTTAGGGTGAGACCAGAGCTTGGTGGAACACATGTTTTGCATGAAGACAATCAGAGGTTCTGCCCCTGGCATCTTCAGTAAAAAAAGAAAAAGAAAAAGAGGAGGAGGATCTGGTTAGGTCGTACTGTTCCCCTGGAAAATCAGGTCAAGGAAGATAGGGAAGGGGGTAACTGGTGACTTTTGGATGAGAATGTGTGAGAATTCTCAGAACTGTCAAATGTGGGTGAGCTTTACAGGCTGCCCTCAGCAACTCTATGGTGTTTCCATCTAATGTGGGACAGGATAAGTGAAATTACATCACTTAGCATGGGGCAGGGATGGCTGCTCCCATAGGCAAACATTTCCTAACTTAATCTTTTAGTGTTTTAACAGACACTTTAAATATTGAAAAAAAATATTGGATTTTGATGAGGTTTTTTTTTTTCAAAATGGCCAACACTGTTATCTTTTCGGAGCCAGGTCAAAACTTTTATTTTCTCCCAGGCATTTTAATAGCTCAAGTTGAGGTTTTGATTGACACTGTGGCCAGGCTTAATAGTTAAAATGTTTTAAAGTGTTTTAATAACAGCTGTTTTATGGTTTTAAACTGTGTATATTGTCTTTTTAATGCTCAATCTTTTTAATTTTTGTAAACCGCCCAGAGAGCTCCAGCTATGGGGTGGTATATAAGTGTAATAAATAATAATAATAATAATAATAATAATAATAATAATAATCTTGCAACTCTTCAAATGCAACATTCCACCAAATGTGTAAGCATCTAGCATCTTGCTCACTGCATCTTATATTATACTATTATAAATACTTTTTATTCTAACTGCTGAATACTGCCATGCTGCATGACAGCAGATGCCATAGGTCTATCACCTGAAGAGACCCAAAATAAGGAACTCCTTGTGGTGTATTAAAAGTATACAAAAAGAAAAGAGACAGAGGACAATCTGTGTCCCTTATTTACTTGAAATGGAACAGAACGTTTTAAGCTATAACAATAAAAGAGGATGTCTATGGCAAAGAGGCAAGCCATGAAACCTAGTCACTGGAAATTTGGCATGCATACTAACAACACCTAAGTCTGTGCAACTTCAAGTTATTAGTTTTTTGTACACATTAATAATAGTAATAATAATAATAATAATATTTCTTATCCGCCTCTCTGTTTGGATCGAGGCAGGGAACAACAGCAAATATAAAACATGATAAAATACATAATACAGATTAAAAACATGGTACACATTATTAAAATAGCAATAAAACATCCTAAAAACATCCTAAAATTCCACTGGATATGCCTGCCAGAACTACTTCACCAGTGCATAGCTTTGCAGGCAATACAACAACTCTGGGAAAAGTAGATGGAAAGATGGAGTTATATGGCTCCATCACCTGCTATAGAACAGCTCACTTTCAAGGGAATGGAGTGGGTGTACCCCTCCCACAGGGGGCTGTACGGATGCAGTTGGAGTGCCAGTGCCCATGGTTTCACTCGGATAGGACAAGCACAATGCTTGCCCTGCTCCAACAGCTGCAGAACTTCACATAGCCTATGGTAATTTCTTGATGTACACACACTCCAGGTCATTATAAAATCCTCATCTTTCTGAAATAGAGGGATGATAGTAGTGAGGATTTATATCACTTGCTATCTTTGTGTGTGTGTGTGTGTGTGTGTGTGTGTGTTATGCACAGATTCAGTGGCACATTTTTCAGGACAGCCAGGGATAAATGTAATTGTCCCTGCTGTTTCCAGAAATCCGAGCCCTTTTCTCCTAAGATGATCTCAACAACAACGCGCTGGTCCCTCTTCCAGACCTCAAGTATGGGAAGGATAATCAGAACACAGTCTGTAACCATGCTATAGCTAAGCGCTAAGGGCAGGAGAGTGTTGCTCGCTGCCCTAGGTGATTCTGTCTTCCCGAGGAAGATTAGATCTGGTGTCTGGAGGAATTGCTAAAACAATAAAGATGGTTTGATTTAGCAGATGCAATACCGTTAACCTGACTGAGCCATAGTGACTGCTGGCATTGTTCCAAGCCTCTGACAACAAATCTAGTAACAAGACAGTGTTGAAAAATACACTGAATTCTCTCAAAAAGCAAAGGCAGCTGTAAGAAATATATATCCATATTAGGGCAATACTTGTATTAGACCAACTCACAGGTCACAAAATAATGTGCAAGCTTTTGACATCTCCAGATCTCCTCATCAGGGAAGAGGTTAACCCCCCCCCCCCATCAAATCAGCCTCTCTCTCTCTCTCTCTCTCTCTCTCTCTCTCTCTCTCTCTCTGGCTGAATTCGGACAACACGATAGTCAATGGTGGGGTAATAATCAACTTTACAGTTGTTCATCCAGGGGGTACTCCCCACACAACATGGTAATAAATAATCAACTGTGGTGTGGATTAGGATCAGCACTGAGTTGACTATGGCAGCATTCGGACAACACAATAGTCAAAACAACTGACAATTGTTTCCCCCCCCACCCACCCCAGTTGTTTATTGTGTCGTCCGAATTCAGCCTCTCTCTCTCTCTCTGACACTTCTGTCCTAGTATCCGGAAGTGGCTATAATACTCTCACATGCACAAAGTTATGCACTGCTAGACTAATGCAGCTCATTTATTGAGCATAGTCCAGAAGGATATAAGCATCACTGCAGCTGGTGGAGTCTTTCAGGTGGCTTCTCTACTGACTAGCAAATATGGAATGGAGGGGAGACTGTATGGAGGCATTCTTTGCCTTTTTAAAGCTTCTTCAAAGCATCGGACAGATGAACACAAGAGATGGCTCGCTAAGACGTGTCATGTTCTTTTCTATATTCCATCATCCCTACTAGGCAATGGCTCAAACGAGGGGACACAGGGCTAGGAGGCAGAAGCTGAAGTAGTTCTGGAGAGCAAGTACAGAACCCCAGGACAGAACAGTAGCTGCTGGCCCAGAGATTGTGGGATGATAGGGAGCGAGCCTGCGACCACATAAGACAAGTTATCCCAGCACTGGTTTAGAGCAAATGACAAGGTTTTATAACCAGACCAGGGTAGGCTGACCAGGTAAAATCCAGGTCAGGGCTCATGTAACTTTAACAGTTGTAGAGAAAAGGGAATTTCAGCCAGTGTCATTTGTATGCAATTAGTTCCTGGTGATATTCCCTCTTCATCACAACAGTTAGAGGTGCAGGCACTATACTAGAGTGACCATATACAAAAGAAGGCAGGTCCCCTGCAACTTTAACTGTTGTGATGAAGAGGGGATATCATCAGGAACTAATTGCATACAAATGACACTGGCTGAAATTCCCTTTTCTCTACAACTGTTAAAGTTACATGAGCCCTGACCTGGATTTTATCTGGTCACCCTAATCTACACTACTGCTTTAAAATGGTTTATAACAGCAGTGACAACTGTTGGGGTCCAGGACACTCTCCTTATACAGTTTTCAAACTGTTTTCAAAGTGTCATATCCTGCTTGGTGTAGATCTGGCCCAGGAGAATCTTCTGGGAACTCCATCTCCTTAAATGTTACATTTGGTTTCTTTCCCAGAAGTGACTGGCTTAATCTGGGTAGTGAGAGCCTGGGGAGTAAGGAGCTCATTGGGGATTCTCCCTTCTCACTGGAGGAGTCCAAGATCCACTTTTCAAAGGGCAGAGGCACCACCTGGGAATCAAGGGGCCACCACCAGCCCACTTAGCCTACTGGACTGCGTTTGGTGCTCAACTCAGTGCGAGCTGAGTCAGGCAGGTGAGGTGGAACCTGCTGGTTAAAAATGGCAGCTTGTTATTAAATGGCGGCTTGTTATTACAAAAGGGCTTTTTATGCAAATAGCAGCTGTAAAGCAACCATTTACACATGATTACAGAGTAAAAGGCCCTTTACATAAAAGAACAAGTTCCCATTTTCCTGCAAAATAGGGGCTCACTGAGGGACTGGGCAGCTGGATGCCACTTATTGGGCACCTGTGGACTGTGGCGGCAGCTCACTGTATGCAGCTCGCAAGAATGCTCCTGGAAAACTTAGTCCCAGGCCATTTCTACACTTGCCAAATGATGCACAGGGACTCCCAGGGGCGGGGGGGACAGGCATGGATTTTCCCAGGGATAAAGAAACCCTAGGAAAACCCGATTCCTCCAGCGGTCCTGGGGCCATTCCTAGACCGTGGGAAGTGTGGGCGCCCATCCCACCTGGTGCCACGCATACTTGTGAGTAAACGCGGCACCAGAGACAGGTACGGAGCCAGGCGGCGCAGCTCCATGTCATTCAGGGGAGAGGGGGGCTGCATTTTTGCGATCCGTGGGATAGTGGGGGGGGGGTGTTTAAGGGTAGCAATTTTGAGTTTTTTAAAAAACTACCATTTGCGATGGGGTGGGGCCTCACTCTTGCGTGACCAGCTTTACTGCTTAACCACCCCCCCAACAAAATGGCGGCTGTGACATCCTGGTTTCCTCCTGGGATGTCGCACGCTGTGTGTGCACGCTGAGGGAGGTGCTCATGATCAGGATGTCATGAGAGCCTCCCCCCCTCCCTCCCAGAATGCCGGGAGGTGTAGAACGCCCCCCAGAGTGCTTTCAGTCCTGGCTTATGGTAGTAGGTGGAAGGAGGATCACCACTCCTATGAATTTTTCCCAAGTGACTGCAATTCACCAATCCTATCCTGCCTTCTAATGTGGACAGGTTCTAGTGAGGCTGTTCTATGGAACATAACGGGTGCAGAGAATTTCGGGTGCAATCCTATGCAGGTTGTGAACCACCCAAATAGCTTTGGCTGCTAGGCAGTATGTAAAATCAATAAATAGATAAATAAAATGTTTAGATGGAGAAAGAGTCCTAAAATTCACAGCATTCCCCAGCCAGCAAGGCTTGCTGTGGGATGCTGGGAGTTGTAGGACTTTTTTCTGTCTAAACATGGGTGCAATCCTTTGTGTGTTTTAACAGAAAAAAACAAACAATCCCCCTAACATCCCAGCATTTCCCAACCAGTCATGCTATCTGGGAGATGCTGGGAGTTGTGAGATATTTTTAACTGGGCTCCAAGGTCCTTTGCTTCTTAACTTCCTAGCTTACAAGCACAGAGATTACTAGCACAAGTGTCACAAAATGTAGTATTTTGAGAAAAATAAAATTTGAAAAAACAAAAGCTTAAGTATCCTGGTATTCGCCCACCAGCCATAATAAAAGGACCACCATTGTACCAACAGGCATTAAGCTTAATCATTCGCTTTGCTGGTATCACACAGTTTAGAATACATGAATTGTCATACCGAGTCAGACCAATGCTCTATCTAGCTTCGTCTTCCAGCAATGGATAGCACAGTGCTACAGGGCAGCATAATGAGAAGTAGCCATACTAAGGAGGGTAAACATGTTATATGTGGAAACTGTGCTTCTAGTGAACAGCTTGTGGCCATCGATAGATCTATCCTTGAGGAATACATTTCTCAAAGTCTTCTTTTGAAACATCATCTTCTTTTGAAACATCATCTTCTAGTTGACTGATCCTCAGGGCTTGGAGGGGTTGTGGTGTCTGTTTCAAAAAGTCAGATTTAATGAGATGCATCCATAGGAAGAGTTATTCCAACTTCTCTGCAAAATAGATAACTGAAAGGACTATCCTCCCCAAAGCACGAACATTAATAGCCAACTGACAGCCACACAGAACCTGAAGAAATGCCCTTTGGCCTCCTTTCGGCTTTCCAATGTCCCCCTGAATTTATTTATTGTTTTTGGACCCTGCCTTATCATGCATAATTCAAGAAAATATCGCAGTATTAAAATTCTAACGTGACACGGCTTATATCAAACAAAAAGAGCAAGTAAAATGAACTCTCTAGAGAGGTTCGCCTGGCACCTACGTTATACTCTTTTCTGCACCAGGTGAAGACCTTTTTTTATTTCCCCAGTATTTTAACACTTTATCACCTTAGTTTTTTTTTTAACTTTGCCCTTTTAAATCTGTATTTTAATTCTGTATCAATCTCTCCATTGTTGCTCGGTTTTATCCTGGTTGTGCTTTTATATTGTACTTTCATACCGTGTTTTAATACGGTTGTTTGTTTTATACTTTGAATTGTCTTCACGGTTTTGATTTTTGTGACCCGCCCAGAGAGCTGTTGGGCGGTATAGAAATGCAATAAATAAATAAATAAATAAATTTCCATAACACTACATAAAAAGTAGCAGACAGGCAGTTTAAAGCTTCATTAAAACAGGCAGGTTAAGTAGGCAGAGAGCCATGGGTATTGGGCAGTATAGAAATGCAATAAACAAACAAATATACAAATAAAAACAATCACTGGCCCTGTTCAGACAACATGCTATGCCACAGTGGTTAAGCATTTTGAGCAAAACCTTATGGCTTAGTGTGTCATTTGAACCATGACTAAGCATGTTGTGGAAACCATTCCTAATCATAGCAGCTACATAACCACGGTTTAAACACCATTCACTAACCATTTGCTACAAGAGGGTTAGTGGCCTATCCATGACTTAGCATGTTGTTTGAACAGGATCACTAAGTCATGGTTCACACATGACACACTAAGCCATAATAGGCCTTATCATGGCTTAGCGTGTTGTCTGAACAGGCCCACTGAAGGCGAGAGGCAAATCAAATAGCAAAACATATCCTTAATATACATAACACATGTAAAGAAACCCATTTTCACCTGGCACTGGAAACTCACAAGACTGGGCACCATCTTCAGGCACTCTTATGTAAAGAAAGTATTTAAAATCTGGGGGTGGGATGGGGGTATGACAGAGTTAGTCACTCACCACCTACCTCCCCTCACTAGGCAGGATTACTTGGAGAAGGGCCTGCTCCGACCAATGCAGAATATAGCAGAATGATTACTTCCCATGACGTAGATGCTATGCTTCTGTTAATGCAGCTGAAGAATGCATTTGCTTATTTAGCAGCTGTGTAACATTCCTCTACGTAAGTACTAACACATTCAAAGGATTTACTGCTATGTTGTGTGGGCTTCTAAATGTCATGGGACATGATTCTAAGCCAGAAAACAGACACAGAAGGAAAACATGCAGAAGAGTTGTGGAGCACAGGCTATGTGTGCAAGTTACAATCACATTCCTCCCCCGTCCCTGTTCCCCCAAATCCTTCAGATGCCCATTTCCTGCCAAGATGATCTCAAAGAGTGAGTGAGCAGGTTTGGATGGGAAGAGAGATGCCTAGAACTCCTTCTGGGCCCAAGTCCAATTGCTGATATTAACTTACAAACCCTATGACATTCAGAGTCAGGTTACCTGAACCCTTCACCTCCTCCCATATAGACCTACCTGGTATCTAAGATTATTTTCAGAGGCCCTCTTCCTGGTGCCACTAGGTGGCTACTAAGGACTATGGAGATATCCGGATCTTGTGAAATCCATCCTGCGTGTGTTTCGTGGATTGTGCTTTGTCATTCGTTCCGGTGTCTGTTCACAGATGGATTTGATTTTTTTCCCCATTACATGGAAAAATAAGCAAATAATTCCATAAGAAAGTTCATAGCAATTTACATAGAAACATAGAAACATAGAATAGTAGAGTTGGAAGGGGCCTATAAGGCCATCGAGTCCAACTCCCTGCTCAACGCAGGAATCCACCTTAAAGCATCCTTGACAGATGGATGTCCAACTGCATCTTGAATGTCTTTAGTTTGGGAGGGCCCACCACCTCCCTAGGTTATTAGTTCTATTGTCACAGTCAGGATTTTTTTCCTGTACTTGAGCCCATTGTTCCATGTCCTGCATTCTGGGATGTTAGTGCATAACATTTAGCATATTTCCTCCCCCCCCCCCCCATTCCATTGGTCTTTTCCCCGTGTATATCTTCTAACATGGCATATATCTCAATAGAAACATGTGCATTTTCCTGTGAATGAATTTGGGTAAATTTGGGGAAAGTAAAAAACTGGGGAGGCCAGTTTGCAGCAGATTCTGCAGGTCGGAGTCTTAGATATCCAAACTTATTTTAGTCCATCCTGAATTTCTCCAGCATCCCAACTAAGGCCAGGGCCTTTTCAGTTGTGGCAGCTGGTTGTGAAATGCCCTTCCTAGAGAGGCTCGCTTGGCATCTACATTTGCTTGTTTCAGCAACAGGTGAAGACTTTCTTCTTTTTTTCAGGCATTTCAGGCTGTCAGTTTTTATTATTTTAAATGTCTTATTGTATTTTTAGACCTTTCCCCGCCCCCTATTGGTGTTTACTTTGGTTTTATAGTTCAGTTATAAACTTTTAAGCGTTTTATATTGTGTTTTATCGTGTTGAATTTTATGGTTTAAAATATTTTGAACTGCTTAGAGAGCTTTAGCTATTGGGTGGCATACATAGTGATAATAGATAAAATACATAAATAAAAATAGAGATAATATATTCATGGCTTGAGAGAAGTGGAACACAAGCACATTGAATTGGGCCTGCATTAGTTCGTATAACCTTCATTATTACCCCCTGTCAAACTGTGGCCAAGTCTACACCTGCCTTTTTTTCTGGGGTCATCCCTGGAGCAGGCAGGGATAACCCCTCCATTTTGTGGGATAACTGGTTGCAAGAGGGAAAGAACCAATCCAGGGGGAGTACAGGGACATTGGGGGTGGGGAATGGGGGTAGGGCCTTTTTAAAAAACTTTTTGGTGGAGTGTAATTGTGCTCCTGGCTCCAGCTTTTTCTTCTTTTTTTAAAAAAAAACCTTTGAGTGATGTCCCTGTTTGTTTCCAGGACGTCACACTTCTGTTTAGATGCTGGGGAAGGATTGCAGAAGCAAGTAAATCCATGATCCTCCCCCTCCCTGCCTCTACACCCTTAGGTGCAGAAAGGGCCTGTCTTTGGATTTTCCAGGTCTTCTATAAAATCTTGATTTTCTTCAATGAAAACATTAAACCTAAAGCCCCAACAAAAGCCTCAGAATAAACTCCAGACAAAATAAAGTATAGAACGTTCTACATCCACATTTACTGGATAGAAGCACTCTCCTGTTGTGCTAGTTTTCTATGTGAAAGCAGTGTTTTATGTTTATAAAGGAGATATATTTAGAAATGTGATCCCTCCTTTGAAGCGGTACATAGGAAACTGCCTTGTAATGGGTCAGACTGTTTATCCATCTTGCCCATTATTGCCCATCCTGATTGGCAGTGGTTATCCAAAGGTCTCAGGTAGAGGTCTTTCCCATGCTCTGCTATCTGGTCCTTTTAGCTGGAGATGGTAGGGATTGAACCTAGGACTTTTGGCTAGGTCCTCTGAGCCATGGTCCATCCTTTGCCCTTCCCTTCTACCATCTCAGCATTATGCAACTCCATGCCCACCTCATGCAGAGCTAACTTTGATTTCCTAGCACCCAGTGGAACTTACTTTGAGAGAAAAACACGGATAAGATTTGGTTGCACATCACCTCTCATTTTATGTGGGCTGGCAACAGGTCTCGGAAGAAAACAGATCTTGAAAAGATTCTCTGGTGGCAAAATGTCCTAAAATGTTCTCAAAGTTTGACATTGTAAATATGAATCCTGAACTGGAAAGAAAGTTCTATTGGGCTGTAATTACTTTAGACAGGCTGTGTTATGAACTCCTGAATGCTGCCCTTTTATGTGTTTAGGTATTCAGTTGAATTTTATATTGATTCCCTACACATGCATGGATATATTCAGTGGATATATATTCAGTGAAAGGCTCTCAGTTCACACAGGAACATTCTTAACTGTCTCCCTTTCACAAAAGCCATTATTTAGGATCCATATAAAATGAATTATTCCTTTTGTTAGCTATAACACAAGCAATGGCGGAGAAATCCACCTTCCTTGGAAACCTGAGAAACCATTGAATAAGATCAAGAGCAGCCTTAATGCCAATAAGAAATGAAAGCAATCCAAGTAGTTTACTAGCCCTATTGAGTATGATATATGAAAGCATAACCCTCCATAGCATGGCAATCAATTGAGCCACTGGTAGAATAAATGATTGCCCCAGCCAACATAATTGGCATCTATACAGTAAAATACTGAACACCAAGGGAACTGCCTTTTATTGTTGTGAATCATTGGTATGCTTATTATACAAGATTGGTATGTGCCAGAAGAAAGTCAATTAGACGATTGAGTCTCTGAGCTATTCTTACAGTGGTTTTTTTTAATCACTGCTTAAGTTAACAGTCAACACAACTATCACAAAAGAACCCCAGCTATCCACACTCCAATGATCCAAATTGCGCAGTTCACTGGGGGCTAAATTTCAATGTTACCTCCACATCAGTATAACCACTTGAAACCATTAACTGAGAATCAGCGCATTCTAGCAGCCCCAAAACTGACAATATCTACTCACACAAAACCACTAGATGAACACAATTGTTCAGTTCTATTCCTCATTCTTGAGTAGGGATGGATGAATCAGTCTGCATCTGGACCACCTTCATACATAAGTCCATTAGACCCAATTTTCACATTAATCTGCAATTTTTAATTTTAAAAAACCCTTGCATTAAAATTTGTATTTTAAAACAAATTTTGCGAACGGAGAAGAAAGCACACAAAATAAGACATGGACACCAGAGCTTGGGATAAACCAGGGCCTCTTTATTTATGTAGGGGATTCTCCCCTCCTTGGTTCTGAGTGTGAAGTGCAGGAATTTCACTTATTTATCTCAGGCGCTAGCCTGCCATTTTAGGGTGAGCCACTCTGTTGAACCTAGGGGTCGGGGGTACCAGGCCCCCTATTCAAACAACACGCGAGTGTTTGGTGAGACCATCTGCGTCATCCACACCCCGGGCTGCACAGCTTGGGGTAGATGAGACAAGCCGGTCCCCAAAGGCAAGCCATATCCTGACATGGGAGCTGCACAGCCCCCGAGGAGCAGGGCCTCTGACTTGCCAATCACCATAAAGGTGCTTGAGTGCTCACCGTTCCTATCCTCATCCCCCCAAAATTCCCGCACCATCCGCCTAATCATTAAATTCACCTATTTATCCTCCATCTTAAGATTGAATCCAGTATGGAGTAGGCAAAACCTTTGCAATCTAATGCCAGGGAAAATTCCTACTCAGCCTCCTTCACAAAAAGGACAACTGACTAATCCCATACTAGCTGGTAGGGAGGGAGGGTGGGCCAGGAGCAAAAGAGGCCATTTGGCTGTGTGGGGTGGGCTTTTATAGCCTGGCTCCACCCACCCCATGCTAGCCTGTACACGTGCCGAGCACACATACAGGCTTCTTCCGTCTTCTTCTCCCCGCCTGCAAAAACCGACCCCTGCACAAGCCGTTAGCTGGGTGGGGACCGGGCTTGTCTCAAAATACACATTCCTAAATGTGGTTTCTCTCAAAATACAAGTTTCTAAATGTATTTTGATACATATTTGAGCCAAGAACTGTGTTGGAAGATTTTGGAAGTGCAAAGCCATTGGAGGATCAATTTCTGATCCAGATATTAGTGTCGGAGGGGAAGATCAGGTCAATTTTATGTGCATTTTTGAAGGTTTAGCTCCTCAGACATCTCTAGCCTTGAGCAGCAGAAATCCACTTGGCAGTTCAAATTTCTCTGGGTATCCATTCATTAAAGAACAGGGTCCTGAATATGTTCATGTCTGCATGATCTGCTGACAGTCACACTGAATAAAAGATTTTATAGTTTTGAGTCTACATAAATCATTTTTCCCCAACCTGGTGGCATCAAGACATTTTGGCCTACAACTCTCAGTATTCCTGATAACTGACTGTGCTGGTTGGGGTTTATAGAAATTCAAGTCCAAAACATCTGAAGGGCCCCAGGTGAGGGAAGGTTGACATAACCTGCTGGGCATTCCTGTGCGTGCATGTTTCAGATAAGAAAATGAAGATAAATTGGGTTTAAAGGGCACATTACAAAAATATGGATGGCTTGGTGTGAAGGAGGAGGAGGATTAAACTCTTTCTAATACACCTGAAATGACAGCAAAATACAAACAATAAAGATCCATCCAGCCATTTTGATACCATGCTGAATGACTTTGTGTGGAAGAGCAAGTATCACATCTGACCTATACATAGGGATTATGGAGAAATCCACAATGGAACCAAATAAGTTTGGATTTTGATGGATCCCACTTGTGGATCCTGCAGTGGATTGGCTTTTCTCCTGTCAGGTGGATTCTGTAGACTTGCGACTTTTTTCTAACCTTCAGGAATTTTGCACAAATTTTGTCGTAGAAAAATATGCATTTTTTAACAGGCTTAAAATGCATATTTCCTCCCACACACTGAAGCATGAAAATGTGCATTTTGGGGGGGGGATTTCCACATTTTGGGGGAAATTGTGCATTTTCACAAGGGTGAATTTGTGGAAATTCGGATTTGTGAAAATTTATGAACAAAAAAAAAGATATGTCAGTGGTTGTACGATGGAATGAAAGGTGCTTGATAATCCAAGAAACGTGGATGGAATGGATTTTACACAATCCGTATATCCCTACGCACACAAGTTAATTGGAATGCCTGAATGGATGGAGGGCTCACTCCAGGCAAGAAGGTATTCTAAAAAAGCTAGAGTTGTGATTGTGTGGATATAGCCTTTTGTACATATGGCTGATGTATGGTGGTTCAATTGAGGCATCCTATATATTAACAGAGGACTCATTCTCCAAGTGTGGATGCTTATGAAACCGAAATGGCATCACCCATGTACAATGGGGAGGTATCAGAAGGGTTGGAGAAGCTCAAGGTCTGCAGATGTAAAACTCCCCACAAAACTCTTGAAAACCTCCCAAACCGCCCTTCCCAACATCACAACACAATGCTGCCTGACTGTTGAGTAAAAGTGTGTGTGTGTGGAAGACAAGAGGGGAATTGTATAGAACATCTCGGGAGAAGATGGTCAGGTTGGAGGGGTGAAAGTGTTGGTAAGTACCATTTTTACAGGGTAAAACAAGGGGGTAATTTGCAAACACTCCTATCCCTGTAAACTCTGGAGAATTTTCCCTGTCACCCAGAAAATGCCCAGATGCCTCATTTCAACCTTCATTGAAAAGAAAGGTACGATGAAAGTGAGAGTGTGGGGCGGTGGGGGTGTGGGGGCTTCACCCACCCTTATTGTTTTAGCCCTTCAAAGCTTTTATAGTCTATACTGTTTTATGCTGTTCTTTGTATTTTTGTGAACCTCCCAGACAATTTTGTCTACTGGGCTATATTAAAATGCAATAAATATATAAATAAATACAATACCAAAGTCCAGGTGGGAAATCATATCATAGAATCATAGAAACATGGAATAGTAGAGTTGGAAGGGGCCTATAAGGCCATCGAGTCCAACCCCCTGCTCAATGAGGAATCCACCTTAAAGCATACCTGACAGATGGCTGTCCAGCTGTCTCTTGAAGGCCTCTAGTGTGGGAGAGCCCACAACCTCCTTAGGAAATTGGTTCCATTGTTGTACTGTTTTAACAGTCAGAAAGTTTTTCCTGATGTGCAACCGGAATCTGGCTTCCTAAAACTTGGACCCATTATTCCGTGACCTGCACTCTGGGATGATTGAGAAGAAATCCTGCCCCTCCTCTGCGTGACAAGCTTTCCAGTATTTGAAGTGTGCTATCATGTCTCCCCTCAATCTTCTCCAGGCTAAACATACCCAGTTCTTTCAGTCTGTCCTCATAGGACTTTGTTTCCAGACCCCTGATCATCCTGGTTGCCCTCTTCTGAACCCCCTCCAGCTTGTCTGCATCCTTCTTGAAGTGTGGTGCCCAGAACTGGACGCAATACTCAAGATGAGGCCTAACCAGTGCCGAATAGAGGGGAACCAGTACCTCGCATGATTTGGAAGCTATTTGTATAACACCTATTTAAAATCAAATTAATTCAATGAGTATGAATTAATAATACATCTGACACTGATTAAAGAAATCATATAATTTGATTAACCATATAATTAAAATCAAATTAACCGATTTAATCTCTATCAATTTTCAAATGAATTAACAATATTTCTAAACTTTTTTTAAAAAATATTTATTTTTAGATGTGGCAACCCATCCTCTCATGCCTACCATTTTTGAACATATATGCATTATAGTTAAATATAATTCCATTTTTCGAAAAACACACACTGCCCAATCAATTGCGGGGGTTGCCTTTTGAGTCAATAAAAATTATCTGGCTGATTTGTTTATTGATTTTTAACTATTTATTTACTTATAATACCATTCATATTAAATAAAATGACATCAAGGTAGTAAAGACATTTGAAACAATAAAACCTTAACAATAAAGATGAAAACGGTATAGCACAAATCTAAGCAGTACAGCTGTAATTAAAATCTGTATCCCATCCCCACCAAGAATTACCCCCCAATATAAAGAGCTATTTTAAAAATATTTTCTTTTAGCACAAGAGAAGCTCAGACTTCGGTGGGTTTCTAGACAGCCACCACAAATGCTGTCTCTGCTTCATACCACATCTGATGAATTGATGTTTTCAAGATTATTGTTACGACAGCTGATAACGGGTTAATGTTGCCATGATGGGCAGCCCTTTCACTGCTCCACTTAGTAATAAATATAGGGAAATTAGATTAATTACCCAAACATCTGCTGGTTGTATGACATTTAGACCAGTTTCTGAAAGATTAATTCGATTAAGCCTCGTTGTGTTCTCAGTTTCAATATTGGACAGTTGAAGGTACTTAGATTTTTTTCTACATCTTTCGCTCCTTTGGGCCAAATCAAAGCCCTTTCGAAATTACTTACCAGAAATGGTAGCAGGGAAAAGTACTGAATGCTCATTTTTCAGGTAAGCACTTCTGAGATTGTTCCCTCTGGGCATGGAGCCACGCAGTGTGGCTCCATGTCCGGTTTGCAGCTGTGCTTACTCACAAGTAAGCGTGGCTGCGGCTGGGACGGGTGGGCACATCTTCTACGGTCCCTGGAACTTCCCTGGACTGTGGAAGAATCGGGATTTTTCTAGTTTGTGTTCTCCCGGAAAAATCCCGTGCCCTCCCCCTGCCCCTGGGAGTCCCTGTGCATCATTTGGACTCACAGGGCCCAGCCGGGGGCCAACCCAGGCCACAAGCCTGGTGTGGAAAGGATCATAGACAATGTATGTGAGATGGCTCAGGGAGGCCTGTGTGACTTTGAAGCACCAAATCTCATCCAGAGTCTGAATATTTTTTTGGAGACCTGAAATAAATGTTTCAAAATAAGATTTGGCCACTGGATCCTATAATTGGAAAGCTTGATGCCATCTTTAATGGTGGGACATAGGGAGAGGAGATGGACTCTTAGATATGTTCTAAACCAGGGGGTTGAAACTTCAGGCCCAGGGGCTTTCTGGTGTTTTTCAGGTGGCTATATTTCCTTTCAGGTTGCTAGTCCTGACAGCTATGTGCAACCTCCAGTATCAGAGGTAGTAAGCCTATATACACCAGTTGCTGGGGAATATGCATAGTGGGGTGCTATTGCACTCGTATCCTGCTTGTGGGTTCCTGGATGACAGCTAGTTGGCCACTGTGTGAACTGAGTGCTGGACTAGATGAACCCTTGGTCTGATCCAGCATCGCTCTTCTTATGTTCTTATTAGGTTGATAGGATAGATTTTGGTCACTGTGTGAAAGAGTGCTGAACAGAGTGCTGTGTGAACAGAGTGTTGGGGAGACCTGATAGAGGTGTACAAAATTATGCATGGTGTGGGGTATGTGAATAAGGAGACCTTCCCCCCCTCCCATAATACTAGAATCCGGGGTCATCCCATGAAGCTGATTTATAGGCAAAAGTAAGTACTTCTTCACACAGCACATAGTTAAATGATGGGATTCCCTACCACAAGATGTGGCTGGCTTTAAAAGGGGGTTGGATAAATTCATGGAGGAGAAGGCTATTGATGGCTACTAGCCCTAATGGTTATGTGCTACCTCCAGTATCCGAGACAGTAATCCTGTGTGCACCAGTTGCTGGGGAACATGGGTGGGAGGGTGCTGTTGCACCATGTCCTGCTTTGTTGCCCAACAGCTGGTTGGCCACTGTGTGAACAGAGTGCTGGACAAGTTGGATCATCAGTTTGATCCAGCATGGTTCTTCTTACATTCTTCGCCTGTTTACCAGTTGTTAGGTGTATTCCTGGGTTATGCATATTCCCCCCTTTTATTCTAAAATGTTAAAATGCCTCTCCTAAGGCTTAGATACCGGCAGTAAGAGAAGCTAAAATATGTTGGCATTTTGTCCCTGCCCTTTTGCCCCATCCTCAACTGGGATGCTGCCCCTGTGAGCTTCTTTGACATTGAAGTTGGCCTACAGGCTGAAATAGGTTTCATAGCTCTGTTCTAAATATTCTCAAAGAGACTTGTTAGGTCCTAAAACAATACTGGCCAAAAACATAGTTAAGAGACACCTATGCAGCTTGTGCAACTCCATAAACCTGTTCTTCTGGTCTCATCCTGATAGCACGCAATCCTTGTTTTTATTGCTGAGCCTATACCAGTTTGAAAATGCCCTATAGCTTACGTTCACTGCTCCTGGGGGACATGCCAACTGACTCCCACTTTATTAATGTGCCGTCTTTATCCTTTATCTATTGCTCTTGCTTTGTTAGTGGGCAGGGTCAGCCTGTGTTATCGTTTCATGAGGTATCCATTTCATGGTAAAACTTCACTCTCTGTGACTGACATCTGCTATCAGTTGCCTTCATTTCCACTATGCTATAGCTATTATGGGGAATCTTTTATTATGGGGTAAATATTTTGATGTGAATAAAGGATCTTTTCCTTCCTTCTCCATACAGGATAATATGGGCTCATCTACACCTAAGGGTGTAGAGGGAGGGAGGAGGATTGCAGATTTACTTGCTTCTGCGATCCTCCCCCAGACGGCTGCGTGACATCCCAGCTGCATTCTTTGGGATTGTCCCCGGGCCGTGGAAAAACTGGGATATCCCTGGTTTCTGTTATCCTGGGGTCATCTCTAGGTTGTCCCCGTTTGATCTTGGGATCCCCTGTGCGTCATATGGATGCACAGAGACGACCTAGAGATGAACCCGGGATATATGGCAGGTGTAGACGTGGCCCATGGGGCCTGCAATTTTGGCTTCATTTTCCTCCTCCAATCCTACCCACCATCTGAGGAAAGTAAGTTCAGGTGAGTTCTCCACATTTAAAACACAGATTGAAAGGCTCCATCAGCCATGTCTTGTCAAGAAACATGCTAGAGAAAGCATTAGGGAGATACAGCACATATGGGCAACCCATGACACAAAGGTCACTCTCTGTGCAGCCCACCAGCCCTGGTGTGTCCCAAGCCACTTTTCCCAATATCTAGCTGATTAGCTCTATTACGGTTATGTCATGAGGCAGTCTGAAGAATCTTCCTCTGAGGAGGAAGAAGGGGCAGAAACTGCAGCTTTACCCATTCCCCAGGACTTACCGGAGGAGGAGGAACGGCAGGGAGGTTCCTCAGAAGAGCCCCAGGAAAGCCACCCTCTCCCACCCCCTGTTTCTAATGAGGAAGATTCGGGGCCTGAAGGGGGTTGTCCGGTAACTCCCCAGCAAAGGCAGCAGCTCAAACGTGTGGAGCAAGCTCGTCCCACAAGACGCAGCATGAGATTACGAAAACAGAGCACAGCTGACGCAAGCCTTAAATAAGATAACGAAGGAATAGCACACAGCTGTGCAGAGGCTCAAGCGAAGATAAAATGGGTGAAGGCATAAGCAAAGATTCGTTGAGAACAACTGACGTATTCGGCTCTTGACACCCTGCATACTTCTGGATCGGAACCTGTGGACTGAACACCCGGCTTGACTGATTGCTTTGGACCCTGGACTGCTGTAAAACCTAGTTTGACCTTCGCCTTTGACATTTGGACTGACTGAACTTCTGGCATGACCCTGGCTTTGGTAAATGGACATTTGAATACAAATAAAAACCCTTCAAACAAATAAGTGCTGGCGTCCTTCCCAGACATTCTTAGATAAGGAGGTTGGCTGGCTTCCCAGACCAAGCATTGTTGAAATATGACAGGTTAGGGGTGACAAGGGTCCCTAACTGGGTCCAGGAATCTGATGTACTCCCCTGTGTCCATCCCCCGGGCTCAGTCAGGTGTCCATGTCTCCCGATGAGTACCTGGAAGCCATCCATCCTCGTCTGGAGTCTCCATTGTGTGGAACAATGGAGGCTCTGGAAATTGCCCATTATCCACCATTGTATGAATGGGGGCCTTGACGGAAACCATTTACACAATGGGGAAATTACGTAATTTCTGAAGTCTCTGTTGTCATGCACAATGGAGGCTCCAGAAGAGGGCAGATGGGTTTGTGACATTGTTGGATGCTCGCCAAGCCGCAAAACAAGCTTGTGTGCTGCTTTGAGTAGGCTCAGTTGGCGGCAATGGATCGGGCTAGGGTGAGTTCACTCATCCCTAATTACTGTTCAGGATAAAGCCTCTCCCCCATCCCACATTTCTAATAGCAGTTGGGAAATAGACATGTTGACTAGGATCACCGGGGAGGAGGTCAATGCCTTCCCCTCACAATCCCAATCAGGATTGCTGTTTCCTTGCTGCTAATACCAGCATGGATCCATCAGTCTTGACCAGGATTGCTGGAGAAGAGGGAGCTTAAAGCCTAATCTACACCAAACAGGATATATAAGAGGCAGGAGCCACACCACAGCTTTATAGCTAGGCTGACTAGATAAAATCCAGGTCAGGGCTCATGTAACTTTAACAGTTGTAGAGAAAAGGGAATTTCAGCCAGTGTCATTTGCATGCAATTAGTTCCTGGTGAAATTCCCTCTTCATCACAACAGTTAAAGTTGCAGGCACTATACTAGAGTGACCATATACAAGGCAGGGCCCCTGCAACTTTAACTGTTGTGATGAAGAGGGGATTTCACCAGGAACTAATTGCATACAAATGACACTGGCTGAAATTCCCTTTTCTCTACAACTGTTAAAGTTACATGAGCCCTGACCTGGATTTTATCTGGTCACCCTATTTATAGCGATATTGAGGTGCACTGAAAACTGTTGGGGCCCATTGACACATACCATATACCGCTTTCATACCACTGTATCTTGCTTGGTGTGGCTCCTGCCTTTTATATACCACTTTCTTACTGCTTCCATAGTGCAATATCCTTCTTGGTGTAGATTAGGCCTTTGGCTCCCATGGCCCAGTGATCTTAATCAAGATTGCTGGCCTTGTATCCAAGTGTGTTCCCTTCCTCAAACAGCTCTTACTCTTAGGAAGTTTTTCCTAATGTTCAAGTGAAATCTATTCCCCTGAAATTTCCATCCACTTGTTCTAATTCTGCCCCCTGGAGCAATGAGAGCAAATGTAGCCCAAGGCCCTTTCCACAACAGACAAAACGCCTTGGAATGCCTCCAGCTGTTCCCTCTATGTCCAAATGACACAAGGGGAGGCCTGGGGTCAGGGGCATTGGATTTTCCCTAGTTCTCAGGAACCACAAAAATCCTGATTCTTCTGTGGTCCTGGGAAGTTCCCAGGACCGTGGAAGAATGTGCCAGCCTGCCCCGGTGCTGCCGTGCTTACTCGTGAGTAAGCACGGCAGCACCGATGGCCATGGAGCTGCACTGCACAGCTCTGTGGCCATCAAGGGAGGGAGGGAGCCTAGTCCACCATCCTCAGGATGGTGTAGGTGGAGCCCCCCCCCCCCCCCCGATTGCACATGGTTTTTATAATTATTTTTACTTACTTTTGCATTGGAGCGCAGGAATGCTCTTCCCGGTCGAAAAAACCCATGAAAATGCCAGGCACGACGTCCAACGACCCGGGATGTCGTGCGCATGAGGTGATTTGTGTGCGCCGATCTCGGAAGTGGCCCAAGTGTGAGACACCTTCAGATATCCAAAGGCCACTTTCAGGATTATCCTTAATCCCAGCCTTGTGCTCTGGATTCTGGCCGAGGCAGACCAAACCGGCCTGTCTCACCTTGGATTCAGGGATTCAGGCTGAAGCAGTCAGTGCACAGCCCTACTCGAGAGGACATGTGACATGTGACATTGCAGGTGACATGTGTCCATCTAGCATAGATTTCAGGTGTACAGGTCCGAAGGAAATATTCTGTGAACAGGAACTATTGAATGGTGGTGCCTTCGTTTGATATCCTAGTTCATCCTTCCCAGATCTGTTGTCCTTTAGATGTGTTGGCCCACAATCTCCATCTGCCCCCACCAGCATGAATGTTTTGTTCAGTCTTTTGCTCTTAACTTTTTTCATTATCTCTCATCCTGTGTAGCAATTCCACAGACATTTGGCTTCTTCTGTAACAGCTGCTATTATCTGAAGTGAATATCTCCAGGCACAAAATGGCATCAGGAAGTTACTTTACAGAGCTCAGTAAACAACATCCTTTCAATGTCCCTGTGATGGGCCGATGTTTTTTGCCATTGTGCCACAGAAAATAATACTAGGGCTGCATTCCGAAGCATATTTACTAGGAAGTTAGTCAGCCCCTCAGATTCAGTGGGTCATACATGCATAGAATGAGGCTTCATGACTTATTTTCAGCATTGGTAATGCAACTGTGCAAATGTTATATATATATATATATATATATATATATATAAATAGCACTCTTCAAATACTTGAAAGGTTGTCACACAGAGGAGGGCCAGGATCTCTTCTCGATCATCCCAGAGTGCAGGGAACAGAATAATGGACATCAAGTTACAGGAAGCCAGCTTCCAGCTGGACATCAGGAAAAACTACCTGACTGTTAAAGCAGTATGACAATGGAACCAATGACCTAGGGAGATCATAGGCTAAGCCACCCTAGAGGCCTTCAGGTGGCCTTATAGGCCCCTTCCAACTCTACTATTCTATGATTCTATGAATATATATATCCCACCCTCTGAAAAAAAACCTCCTTCATGTAGTTTGGGGGGAGGAAAATGCAACATCATTTAAATTCTTCCCAGAAACATACCTTTTCATACAGGTTCCCTGGACTGTAACTTATCTTGTTTTATATTGCCTGTTTTTTTTTAAAAATTAACTATTCAAATTTGTTTGTATACTTGTTTTTTTATGGTTTTAATTGTGCAGAGAGACTCGGCTAATGGACAGTATAAAAATGTAATAAATAAATAACTGAAATACATTTCTGTATACTTTTTTTGTAAGTCTCCTTGAAAGAAGGGAAAAAATTTGCTTCGGACAGTGATTAATCAAACCCATATAAAGAAAGTTCTCTCACTTTTCTTTCAGCTAAGAAGGGCAGCAAAATTTCCAAAGCAAATAGTTAGAATTCTTTTGAATGTGGAATTTTACCTCAAGGTTGTATATTAGTGTGATTTAGATTTGTTGGCACCTCTTGATGGCTTTGACAGACATATAATATGAAATCTCATAAGCTGTCAGCTGCCAGACACTGTCAGGTGTATGTTAACCATCCAATAATATCAAGTTCTAAATATGGTTTCATGCCAGTTATTAAATACTGTCAAATGCTAAATAAAATTATTACATGAGAGTACCTCATGCCTACTGTGCATGTCAGCTACGGAGTGCTGTGTCAAACATGAAGTACTGAAAGCACAGCTCAGTCCAAACATTTTAATCTTCTCAGTATTCTGCTTTCCAATGATTGTTCATGAAAGCCGTATGCTAATGTAGCTAAACTTAAAACAGAACTGATAGCTTGGTGGCATTTGGAAATTCTGGAGAACAACAGGAAGAATGCAGATTATGCTCTTCCTGAAAACTCTGACATCCGTGATTCACACAACCATTATTTAATGTGGAGATTGGGGAAGAAATGCACTCCAGTTCATTTTTGAGCAGAATTTATCCAATTCATACCTCCCAGTACTATATGCAGTCTCAAATACAATTTGTTGTAGGACACTCATACATTTCCAGGTTTGCAATAATAATAATAGTTTTCAAGAAATGGCTACTTCTGGGAGATGCACAGGAAAAAAATGAGTACATTTCATAAAAATTGCACATGCTTTAGTTAACGGGGGAGATATGTACAACTGAAAAAATGCACGCAAAACACAAACATTTTGAAAAATGCAAAACACAAACATTTTGAAAAATGAAATACAAAAACAATAAAAGCTTGCAACCTGATATGGACTTGAATGGGAACAAGATTTGCAGTGGAAATCAGAACTCTCCAGGAAGCTTGTGTTTTGCTGATTCCCACATCCCTAGAGGAGTTATACAAATTTCTCAATTGCAATGGAGAATTGTAATCCAACTCATTTGGAGAGCACCGGGTTGGGGGATTCTAGCATAGATTATCTGGATTGCAGCCAGCAGAAACCTACCTTTCATTATTGACAGAAATGTCCCTATATAAGCAAAAATTATAAGTATAAGTATTGTTCCTCTTGGTGGCAAGATGTGGTAGCAGAGCCTGATTTTTTTTTTCTCTGATGAGATCTGAGAAGAGCCCTGCTAGTTCAAACCAAGGGACCATCGAGTTTAGCATTCTGTTCACACAGTGACCAACCAGCAGTGGACCAGAGACCCACAAGCAGGAGTTCTGCGCCCTTCAATAGAACAAGGAGACTGCAAAGTCAGAATTGAAAACCACTCCCAAATTGGCTCTATTTTGGGAAAATAGCTTGGTTTTCTGAGCCCACATCAATGCCTTACTGGGGGAAGTTCACTAAAACAGCAGCAATAAAACTTCCCGTTAAATTTATGCCATGATAAACATGCAAACGTGTCATTTAAAAATAAGTTACACGAAGTGTGGGCTGCAGATTTTGAGGACCCCTTGGTCAAGACACCCTCAGTGTCCCCCTCCCTCAATGAGTCTACTTTCTTACTGCCGTAGTCACCAGCTGCTTTTATTTCTCATCCTCTTTTTCCATTATTGGTGAGAAGTGAAGAAGCAGTGAGATAGCACACAGTGGCATCTCCTCCTCCTCCTCACCACCATTATATGGGCCAGACATCCATCCCTAGGAATAAGTACTGCATCACACAACACACTGTCAACCTCTGGAATTCACTACCCAAAGATGCAGTGAGGACAATCAGTGTGGCTGGTTTTCAAAGGGAATCAGACAAATTCAGGGAGGATAAGGCTATCCATGTTTGACAGTCATTGTGATTATATGTTACCTCCAGCATTACAAGCAGTGTACCTTTCAGTACCAGTTACTGGGGAACGTGAGTGCAAGGGTGGGCTATTGCACTCATGTCCTGCTGTGGCCTTCCCATAGGCCACTCTAGGAACTGAATGCTGGAATAGACAGCATTTGGTCTGATTGGTGATTAGCAGCTCTCTTCTTATATTCTTATGCATAGTCATTTCAGTGGAGCCTGACAATTTTGGGTGGGGTAGGGAGATAAGAACAATGCTTGCATATGTGAAGGATGAGCACCTGGTGCTAACAGTTGGGCCTCTTGACAGGTCTTTCATGTACTTGCGAAGAATGCATGAAAGGCCTGATTGACTGCCAACCCTTTTCCCCCGCCCCTCACTCCTCCAAGGAACAACACCCCCCAGTACCTTAGGTTTTCTGAGTGGATTTACCAACTGCAGACCTATCTGGAGAATGTAGAGCTGGCTTTGCTTACTTATGTACTGGTTACATCTGGACTGGATTACTGCAATGCTCTCTTCATGGGGCTGTCCTTAAGGACATCTCAGAAACTTCACTTGGTAACTGGTGTAGCACCGCTGCTACACCAGTTACAATAGTTAAAAGTTCACTTCTGGGCTCAGCTTAAGCAGCTGATTTTGATTTTGATCTGGGTCTGGGACCTGATCATCTATAGGACTACCTTCATTGAAATGAACCTACCCAACATTTAAGATCATCATCTCAGGATCTATTCTATGGTCTGCTTTTAAAGCAGACTCATTTGTGAGGTACCAGAAATCAGGGCTTTTTCGGCAGTGGCCCATGATCAGGCATCCATGCTGTAGTTGAAGAGTAAAGCAGGATCAGAAAACTGGACATAAATGTAAGTGGTGACCTTAGGACTGTAGTCTCAGCTACAGGGCCATGGAAGCAATTTTGCAGTAGTTAAGAGAAGTTAACCCAGCACTGGCTTACAAAATGTAGAGCCAAGTGACCAGGTTTTATAGCCAGTGTGGGAGAGTCCTTCTTGGAGCTGCATCTGGGTTTTGAAAAGGCCAGCGTCCTTTCCCATGGTCACAGGATGCATCTTGGGAGTAAGGAGCTGGTTAGGGAATGCACCGAGGAGTTCCCTGCTCTCTAATGGAGTCGGAGAGTCAGTCCTAATCCACACCAAGCAGGATATGGCACTATGAAAGCAGTTTAAAAAAGGTAGGAGCCACACTACTGCTTTATAGCAGTACTGAAGTGCACTGACAACTGTTGGGGCCCATAGATACATCCCATATACCGCTTTCATAGTGCTCTATCCTGCTTGGTGTGGATTAGGCTTTAGAGTGCAGTGGCATCACTTTGGAATCAAGCAGACGGGGGCAGGATGGACCTGATTCTGAAGGACCGGGAACTGGTTCTGACTCAGAGTCTCTGGCATCAGAAACTCTAGGTCCAGAGGACTCTCAGTCAAGAGCCATGATTCCAACTTGCTCCTTGACCCTGCCTCTTGAATTTCTCTTCGATCTTGACATATTCTGCAGTCATGACTGCCAGCCTCGTCCTTTGACTCTGATCTTTTGGTGCAGCTTTGGCTCCTAGCTCATCTCAGCCCATGGCCCATGGTTCACCCCTGATACTCACTGGCTCAATTCGGACGACACGATAGTCAATGGTGGGGTAATAATCGACTTTACAGTTACACACAACATGGTAATAAATAATCAACTGTGGTGTGGATTAGGATCAGCGCTGAGTTAACTATGGCAGCATTCGGACGACACAATAGTCAAAACAACTGACGATTGTTTCCCCCACACCAGTTGTTTAGTGTGTCGTCCGAATTGAGCCACTGTGTAGAAGTTCCATCATGTGAAAAGAATAAATAAAGAAATCTCCTTGAGGTGACCTTATCATATCACACAGGAATGGAATCAAATGGATTTAAGGACCAGCTTTGGGGTGGGGTGGAGGTATTTTATTTAGTTTTTGGATGATAGAGAGCGGATGCAAATTTCTGAAGATGATTACAATACAATATGTACTAAAATGTTTATTTAAAATGTTTAAATAAATGGCACTTCAGCAGTTTAGGCAACTGACAGCAATCAAACAGCACATTAATTTGTACTGTTGGCTCAAGGGTAATTCGATGCCATTTGTTTGGGGCTTTGGGGTGCAACACAACAGCCATTATTACCATATGAACTAAGCTACTCAACACTCCTACACAGGGAGCAGAAACGGTTTCCTTACCATATCAAAGCAGCAGGGGATTTCTAGGTACATTAGGCAGAAAGCAATTACCCAACTTGGACTGGGGCCAGGGTACAGGAGATAATATCTTCAGTCTTTGGGAAAGTCGCGCGGGACCCCTAATGACGATATTTATCAAGATTGTGGATTCATGCCGTTTGTAAAAATAATAATAATCAGTACTTCACAGCCAAGGAAGCATTTGCAAATACTCGCTACATATCACATTTTTAAATTACAGATTTTTTTTTAAAAAATAAGGAATTTATTTGTTTGCATCTGCTTGCTTTGATACCACCCAAGAAGTACCCAGGCTCCAAATGAAGAAGATGTTTTACCCCCCCCCCCCCACACACACACACTTCAAAGATGGAGAAAAGGTTTCCTTAGCAACAGAAACTTATGTAAACTCTGGAAATACCTTTCCTCTGTTTCAGGTTCCCTTTTTCATTTAATGCTTCGTGTGCTTATTAGCCTCTTAGGTGGAACCAAACAGGCACTGCAGGTTCGAAAGTGATGCTAAATAAAATGGAGCAAACAAGGTGAGTGTATTTCTGAAGCTTTCATCTATCATAATCAATTACGTATTGAAAAATTAACTCACTGGGATATATCTTCTCCCCCCCTTCTAGGATTCTTCACAGTTCTGTCAAAACAAAAAAGCAGACGATTTAGCCAAGTGGTTTTTTAAACTTTTTAACCCAACGCATTTGCTGCTTGTAAGGGAACCCAACGAGGGATGTATGTAAGGTGGGGGAAATGCATCCTAGACGATCAAGAAGCAACGATTGTGCTCAAGGGCACTTTCCCAGCCTAATGGTGGGAAGATTTTGTTAAGCTTATAGCCGAATGGCTGTCCGTTGCATTTCAGCTTAAGAGAAAAGGGAGAGGAAGGTGGTGAAAAGCTATTTCAGCCATTCACTCAGACAGCTAGAATCTTCGCGTTGAGGAGGAATGGCTATAGCTCCCCAATATCACTCTGATAATATATGTCACCTCGGAGATGTGGGTACTCCATGTAGATATCCAATTAGACCAATGCCAAATTTGTAAGGTCCTTCTCCCTCAAAATAAGAGGGTGAAGCCGATTGAACCGAACAACTGTATGATGGGTCGACTCCCTGCATCATGTATGATTGACTTTTGCAGTTCTTGACTAAGGACAGGGGAGAAATGAACTTGGATCACATTTTCATGCAAACCTATTTAATTTCACACTTTCAAGCCAACAAATGCACTGAAATGCAATTATCCTTAGGGATGTTGTGAGTGTCCAGCTGGGTCTGGGCATCCCCCTGGCATCTGCCCCCCCTGTACCCAGTCAGGTACATTTGGCATGAGTACATACCCTGCTTGAGTGCTTGCGAGGCTTTTAGAGTGCTCAGCAGCTGCCTACCCTTGTGCTGAAATTGCACACTTTCCTCCACTGTATCAATGTTGGCTGTGAAGGCCCCAATTACTCACAGTAATTTGCACTTCACCCAATTTTGCAATGGAATTCGCAAGTGGAATTTTCCAATCAGAAAATGTGTACAAAAATGCGTACATTAGAAACAGTTGCAAATCATTAAAATTACTTACAAAAATGTGTATAAGTAAAATTGTGTACAAACATGCATGTATTATGAGAAACTCACACAAAAATGGGTATCCCCCCCCCCCCAAATTCTCTGATTTTAGAATGAACCAGATTTGGGATTGAAAAATGAGAAATGGGGAAAAACTGAAAATGGCAGATTCTTACATACTATTTCAGACTTGTAAATATAAATGGCTAGGAGTGCATTTGCCGAGCTTCATCTGATACAGTAGTTCTCATATACAATACTGAGCTCTCTCCATGTGCATTACCTGCTCCCTTCTCCAAAATAAAGTTTAGAAAGGAGATTGCTTGAGGAAGGCAGGAGAGATTGTTAGGGAAGTCTGTGTAGTTACAGAAGCAATATACAAACCTTATTTTCACTTGGAACCAATTGAAAGGGGGATTTCAGCAGGTGTCATTTGTATGCATACAGCACCTGGTGAAATTCCCTCTTCATCACAACAGTTAAAGCTGCAGGAGCCATACTAGAGTGACCGGATACAAAGGAGGGCAGGGCTCCCGCAGCTTTAACTGCTATGATGAAGAAGGAATTTCACCAGGTGCTGCTTGCATACAAATGACACCAGCTGAAATCCCCATTTTCTATATAACTTTTAAAGATACAAGAGCCCAGTCCTCCCTTCCATAGGATCACCTAGGATAGCACTATACTGCCCAGCACAGTGAATATTATTGCTGCATATGGTGACCCTATGCAAACTGGGGTTAATGGAAGTTAAAGTCCAAAATTTAATCATTATTATGACATAGTCTTATGCAAGTTTAGACAGACAAAAAGTCCTATAACTCCCAGCATGCCCAAGCCAGATTTCCTGGCTCGGGCATACTGGGAGTTGTAGGACGTTCTTTTTGTCTAATCATGCATAGGATTGCACCTTTAGGGGAGCAAACTCGGAGTTGTAGGACGTTTCCCCCCCTGTCTAAACAAGCATAGGTTTATGCCCTTAGAGGAGCAAACTTGGGTATAATATGATAAGCTGACCATGTGAAAAGGAGGACAGGGCTCATGTAACTTTAACAGTTGTAGAGCAAAGGGAATTTCAGCCAGTGTCATATGCAATTTGTACCTGGTGAAATCCTCTCTTCATCACAACAGTTAAAGTTGCAGGCACTATACTAGAGTGACGATATACAAAGAAGGCAGGGCCCCTGCAATTTTAACTGTTGTGATGAGGAGGGAATTTCACCAGGAACTAATTGCATACAAATAGCACTGGCTGAAATTCCCTTTTCTCTACAACTGTTAAAGTTACATGAGCCCTGTCCTCCTTTTCATATGGTCAGCCTATAATATGATGCCCTGCTCTCTTTTGTATCTGTTCACTGTAGTATAGCTCCTGCAGCTTTTTCTGTTGTGATAAAGAGAAAATTTCACCAAGTGCATACAAATGACACCTGCTGAATTCCCTTTTCAATACCACTGCTAAAGATACAGGAGCCCTGTCCTCCTTTCCATATGGCCACCCTACCCAATGCAATACAGTGCAAGCGCACCATTTTGAATGACTTGACATGCTGTGCTGTTGTTGTCCTTTAGAATGACGCACCATTGCCTGGGATCAAAGGCCCTTGCCCCAATCCAGTCTTTGCCTTGCACAGCGAACCGTGGAATTGGTCCATTGGTTCTGCTGTGCAGGGCTCTCGATTTAAATTCTGAAAGCTGCAGTAAAGCAGGGGAACTCTGCAAGAGTAAGAGCAAAGGTCTATTAATTTAACTAGCGATCTTGCCGTTGGCACCGTTGCCTTGTTATGTGGCAGGCATTCAGGTATGACTCTGATGGGAGGCAGGAGAGAAAGCTTTTAGCAAGGTGCGCCTTGAAGCTGGTAATGCGGGAATCCAAGGCCAAAACTTTCTTCAGGCAAAGCACCTATTGAGTAAGTGCACAGTAATTGAAATTAAAGCCGAATTCCCTGCTGTACTGAGCAAAGTTCGTGGAGGACTCCCAGCTTAAAAAAAAACCCAAAAATTTTACTGTCATTTTGTAAGACCTGCTGCGAAGCAATTAGTAGGACCCTTGGATGTGTTATGGAGGATCTTATCTTGCCCTCTTTTAGGAAGAAGGCCAAGTGACTCTGACACATTGCATTCTTTGTGACTGATACCCAAGTAAAATGCTCATCCATGTGATGCGTGGCGCACCTAAAAAGACCCCCCCCCCATGGAGTGCTTGTCAGAAAGGGTAAAGTCACCCAGCCGTGGGTGGGTGGAGGCTGCTCTCGTCATCACGGCTGCACCACCTGCAATGTTTGACTTACTCCTTCCTAGCATAAGATGGAATAGCAAGTACGACTTCCCCCGATTTGCCTCCCACAAATCACAGGGGATGAATTAGAGGGAGACCTTTTTTTCAAATATTTGGGAATGGGTGGGAAAATAATAAAAAAGGGGTCAGGCGAAGGGAGGAAAGGCTGAGGGACTGCTTTATCATGGGATGGTTGTATGAAAAGGAGGACAGGGCTCTTGTATCTTTAACAATTGTAGAGAAAAGGGAATTTCAGTAGGTGTCATTTGTAGGCATGCAGCACCTGGTGAAATTCCCTCTTCATCACAACAGTTAAAGCTGCAGGAGTCCTGCCCTCATTTGTATCTGGTCACTCTAGTATAGCTCCGGCAACTATAACTGTTGTGATAAAGAGGAAATTTCATCAGGTGCTGCATATATACAAATTACACCTGTTGAAATTCCTTTTTCTCTACAATTGTTAAAGATACAGAAGGCCTGTCCTCCTTTCCATATGGTCACCTTACTTTATCATATTTATTTGGCATAGCAAATGGCTGTGACTTCCTACTAGGGATGTGTATAGTATCATTAAAATGTACGATAACGATACAATATGCTCTTTATCATGCATGTGTTTAACGATAACGATATGATAGAAAAACCTCCGATAAATATCTGATCCGATAATTTTCAGCCTGATTATATCAGATTATCGGACTGCCATATAAATAAACCTATAACTTCTGTATTTTAAAAGTTAGAGGCTTGAAACTTGGTCACAGGGCTTATGGGATATGCCTAAGTATGTGTATGACATTTGAGATTGATCCCTCCAACCTTAAATTTTATATGAATTTATTAAAGATCGTTTAAGTTCTGACAGGTCAGAATGACAGCTCGCCACGTGCATTCATTCAGTCCTGTCAAAAAGTTGCAGGATCTTTAAAAAATTCATATAAAATTGAGGGTTGGAGGGATCGATCTCAAATTTCATACACATAGGCATACCCCATAAGCATTGTGACCAAGTTTCAAGCCTCTAACTTTTAAAATACAGAAGTTATAGGTTTATTTATATGGCAGTCCGATAATCCGATATAATCGGGCTGAAAATACAGAAGCATTTTTTCTTTAAAAATCAGCTCTATAGGGTACAATGGGGCTGCAAATTTAATATCGGAATTCTGATAATTATTGTGAAGACGATACAATTAATCTATGATATTATTGGAGACAATACTTTTTTTGGTCCAAAATTCCGATAACGATAAAATACGATATTTTCGGGCATGCACATCCCTACTTCCTACCTTCCCTTCACTTTCCAATGGAGGATGGCAGGGGGAAGTGATATACTTAGCTAGCCCAGCCAGCCAGCAAAACTAAGAACTTGGCTACTGGGTGGGCACCAGCAGCTAGGGATAGCCATCGCAGAGAAGTTTGGCCCTTTTGGGGCTCATTGGCTCAGCTTGCATTTGCGAATTGAACATTTCCCCAGAATCCGAGAAATTTCTCGTCTTTTTCTCCCTCTAAAATCATCATTGATCCAAATTTCAGCTGCAATTTGGCTAATTTGTGCATATGTCAGCTGCAATTTTGTGCAAATCGCAGCCGTAAATTGCTTAATTTTAGCAAGTGCAATGTGTGCAAATTAAGCAAATAAATGGATTTTTTTTGTTTTGCAGGGCAGGGGGAGAAAAATTTGTAAGTTGGCCTGACACATGCAGAACTTCACTCCTACCGCCGGGCAGATTTATCTGAGATTCCCTACCAGCAGTGGGCTGGCAGCCACCACTTCCCTGCTGCCCCAGAACCTTAGATTCTCCATGTACAGTGTAACAGCACTAATGGCAAGCATTCACTTACATGGGAGAAAGACAAGTGATGCACTCAGGGATACCAGTAGGTGGAGCCTAAACATGCTCATCGCCTCTGATGTCCCCAGCTATTAACACTTGGGCCCAACCCTATTTGCATAGACTCTTCCTGCCTACTGTCTCTTGGGCCTAATCCACACCAAGCAGGATATTGCACTATGAAAGCAGTATGAAAGTGGTATATAAAAGGAGGAGCCACACTATTGCTTTATAGCAGTATTGAAATGCACAGACAACTGTTGGGGCCCATAGACACATATCATATAATGCTTTCATACCACTATATCCTGCTTGGTGTGGCTCCTGCCTTTTATATACCACTTTCATACTGCTTTATCCTGCTTGGTGTGGATTGGGCCTGAGAGTTGACCCACTGTAGGCCAAAACATGGAGAGGGTCACATGTTGCCCACCCTACTTTAGAGAAATCTATTTTCGAATGTTTATTTTCAGCCAGATCTACACCAAGCAGGATATCACACTATGAAAGTGGTATGAAAGCGGTATATGGAGGCTGGATTGATACTACTGCTTTATATCAGCATTGAAGGGCACTGACAACTGTTGGGGCCCATTGACACATACCATCTACCGTAGGCTGACCAGATAAAATCCAGGTCAGGGCTCATGTAACTTTAACAGTTGTGGAGAAAAGGGAATTTCAGCCAGTGTCATTTGTATGCAATTAGTTCCTGCTGAAATTCCCTCTTCATCACAACAGTTAAAGTTGCAGGGGCCCTGCCTTCTTTTGTATAGGGTCACTCTAGTATAGAGCCTGCACCTTTAACGGTTGTGATGAAGAGGGAATATCACCAGGAACAAATTGCATACAAATGACACTGGCTGAAATTCCCTTTTCTCTACAACTGTTAAAGTTACATGAGCCCTGACCTGGATTTTATCTGGTCACCCTAATCTACCGCTTTCATATGGCTTTCATAGTGCTACATCCTGCTTGGTGTAGATGAGTCTACAGGCTCCAGCAGTTATCAGTGCACTTCAATACCAGTATAAAGCAGAGTAGTGTGGCTCCTGCCTTGTATATACCACTTTCAAACCACTTTCGTAGTGCTATATCCTGCTTGGTGTGGATTAGGCCTTAGTCACCGCAGAGCATTGCAGAAGTTTGGGAAGTAGCTTTGATACCAATTAACGGCCAGGGTAAACTCAAAATTTGGAAAGTTTGTCATTAACAATGTAGCATGGAACTATATATAGCCCCAAATCTAGATCCCGTCGACCCTGCAAGGTGAGTGATAACAAAGCCTGTCTGCCTGAATAAACTAAGCAAACATGGCATATAAGCCATGGAGGAACTGTGTCTATGCACCATCAACCTGCCATTGTGACAAAATGACTTTTCCCAACAGTACCATGCACTGAAACACTGTCGCGATTAGCAGCACTTAATCTCGATCATGGTGCATGGTGCTTGCGCTGGCTTAAAAAGAACATTTTCATATTTTCACAGCCACAATCCTGCCATTAACTTGGCAGTTAGAAGCAACCAGCCATTTAAGTCCTAGAGTGCTGCAGAATTATTGAGGTTTCTTATGTATCTGTGTGTAAATGGAAAAGATTCCTATACTATAACATGGCAAATTCCCCCCTCCTTTTTTAATGCAACATCAGGCTCAGCTCAAGTGAAACTAAACCCCTTGGAGCGAAGGAACACTCATTTCCCCCAGAACAAGTTACCTTGGGGCCCATTTTGTGAATTGACACAGCGGCAAGGTGAAAAAGTCAGAGACATTTTTCAGACTCTCTTTTAGAAAGGAGGGAAGATTTGCTTAGGTGGGAGGAGAAGTTTTGCTCTGAGGATCTCTTTGTAAGAAATGCTAGGAAGATGAGGGATGGAGGATAAATTTGTTTGGCCCAAATTTTGATACAAATATAACCAACTTTCACCTCCCAAACTTGTACATGAACTGGAATGTACTTATGCACCAAAATTTGCACTTCTTGGAATTTTGCTATGCAGTGCACAGCTCAAAAAAAGTGCACACGCATGTATATATTAGGGGAAAGTATGCACAAAAATGCATTGTATGGGGGGGAAATTGCTTGGGGGAAATTGTACTCCAGTGATAATGAGTACCAAATGTGTATATCGGAAGAAAGGTGCACGTAAATGTATATGATGAAGCATTTTTGGGGGGGTTAAATTCAGAAAACTGATGCACAAACAGCCCTTGCAGTTGGGAAAATAAGAAACTGAGTGTCCCAGAATGGAAATGCCCTGTTCCAGGAGTGGAAGACAAATCAGGCCAAATAGTTTGCTCACACTACTATTTCTCTTCTCTTCCTGTGCCCTTTTTCACTGTGACCAGGTGCAAATTTCCTTTTTTTCCCTCTCCGGCTGTCTCCACCAAACCACCCTTAAAACGCTTTGGGTCTTAGGTATCTACTTAGTAGTGTGTGGGTTGGCTATTAAATGTAGAGTGGATGACCCAAAAAGGTTCAAATCACAAAATTCAAAATTTTACCAGGAAAAAAAAAAAGGTAATAGGAAGCAGTTTTAAAAATGGAATGGACACACACAACTCATATGAGCAGTAGGTAATAAAACAATCTGCAATAAATGCACCCAGCTAACCTCACTAGACTATGTCCCTATTTTATCCAGGTCCTTTAGCCAAGCAATATCTTATTGTCATTGGTCCAGTTCTCCCAATTGGTTCTCCAGTTCCAGCAACTATGGCCTACTTTCCTTCTCTCTCTCTCTCTCTCTCCTTGTCTCAGATGTTTTACTTTTCTGCCTTCCACTTATTTCTTCTAAAATTATTTTCCTTCTTGAATTCCTATAGTTGCTTGATCATTTCTGCAAACAAAGTTTCTATTTCCTGAGTTAAAACTTTCTCTTTCTGTCTTCCTCTGGCCTCCTGTTGAACTTCATAATCTCTTGCTTTTTGAGCACAAGTTCTTGACTTCTACATTCTGATTAAACATTTGAATTTTAAATTATCAACCTTTTGGCTAAAATTGAGCAGACATTTTTATAACCACATAATATCCTAAAACCAAACTAAATATAAAATACAAGGAGTGAAACCAAAATTTAGGGCTGTGCATGCCCCCCTGATATGATCCGGATCCGGATTTGCCAGGTCCGAATCGGAACCGATCCACTTTGGGTCGATCCAGATCTCCCCGATCTGATTCGGATCCAGATCTGGAATGAGATCCGGATCTCTGAATCGAGATCTGGGTGTCTAATTTTCCCCATAGACTTGCACTGGGGGAAAGAAAGGGCTATAACTTTTTATTTATTTATTTATTTATTGCATTTTTATACTACCCTATAGCCGAAACATAGGCGTGTAGTGGCTATGAATTTTTGAAAAATGATCAAGAAACGCCTATAACTTCTTTATTTTTAAAGATATAAAAAGGAAACTTGGGCACATTGCAGATGGCATGTAGGTACTCATGTGTGCCAATGGTGCACCTATGTTTCTGTAATTTGGAACACATGAGTACCTACATGCCATCTGCAATGTGCCCAAGTTTCAAGTGTGTATCTTGAAAAATAAAGAAGTTATAGTAATTTCTTGATCATTTTTCAAAAATTCATAGCTACTACATGCTTACACCTATGTTTCTGAAATTTGGCACACATGAGTACCTACATGCCATCTGCAATGTGCCAAAGCATCATTTTAATATCTTTAAAAATAAAGAAGATATAGCCTTTTCTTTCCCCCAATGCAAGACTATGGGGAAAACACTTAAACTGGCATCCAAATCTCTGGATTGATCCAGATTGATTTGGAATGACCCTATCTGATCCGGATCAATTCGGACCTCCCCTGATCCAATTTGAATCCAGTTTTTGGAGGTCTGAATCACCCTGATCCGCTTCGGATTCGGGATCCAGATCTGGTCACAGCCCTACCAAAATTGATTCACCCACCCCTAATGAAGACCTTTATTGACTGTTCCCCCCATGTATTGCAAATAAGGTTGATGCAGCATGACTGATAAATATTACCCATCAAACAGGGTAGATACAGAATGGAAAAATAAGAAAGTTAGAGTTGGATGGTACATTTCCATCTTGGACATAAGGTGCTGCACTGGGTTAGAATTTGTGTGTGTGTGTGAGAGAGAGAGAAAGAGAGAGAGAGAGAGAGAGAGAGAGAGATTATCCCCATTTCTTTAAAATAATAATAATATAATAATAATAATGATTTATTTCTTACCCGCCTCTCCGTCTAGATCGAGGCGGGGAACAACAACATGATAAAATACATAAAACTAATTAAAACATGACAAATATTATTAAAACTGCATTAAAACATCCTAAAACATCCTAAAAACATTCTAAAAATTACACCGGATATGCCTGCCGGAAGAGAACAGTCTTTATAGCTTTCTTAAATTCTAAAAGACTGTTGGATAAATAAACAATACAATAATTAAATTCCATCCTTTATAAAGTATATATTCTTATGAGATTTGAAAATTGAGTTTTTAATTGATACTGGCATTCTGTGCCTCTGAGCTAGCCATAGCTCCTAATAAAATGTACTGACAAATGTTAAGAAATTCATAATATCACAGTCTGATGGGACAGAAACAAATCAAGCCTTACAAGAGGAGACTGACAGCATGATCGGGATGTTGTGTGATTCTACAGAGGGTGGACGTCCCACCCCGCCCAACCACCCAGACCCCTCTCACTAAGGCTTCACCACTTCCCAGACCCATTCACCAGGTGCCTGCTCAGTCCACGATTACCTGGTGGCCACCTGTTCCCTTAGCAAGCCACCATTTTGTGTAAAAATGTCAGCTTTGAGATTTCCAGGAATCTAATGTTGCATAAACGGCAGCTGTAAAGGAGCCACTTATGCAACATTATAGGTGTAAATGGTTCCATTACATAAATGGCCCCTTCACGGCTACCATTTATGTGACATTAGATTTCCAGAAAACATGGACTGCCATTTTTGATGCAAAATGGCAGCTCACTAAGGGGATGGGTGGATCCACCCACTGAAACTGACCATCTCATTTTAAGTTCAGGGCCAGCCCCACCATTAGATAGTGTGAAACAGGTGCTGGGAAGGGTGCAAGCAAAAAGTTGGAGAAGGGAGCTCTGGGCCATGTGGCCTGCACTGCATCCTCTAAGGTAGACTGCTGCTTTCAACTATGGTGGATGAGGTGTCTCTTTCTCAGTATCAAATAAAGATTCAAATGCCAGTCCAGTTGGCTCTTTTACATGGTAGGGAATGGGGCACCGTCTTGTCTTTTGCCATAGACAGCAAAATATGTTGGGCTGGCCCTGGTTAAGCTTTACTTCTTATGGTTGAAGATATTTGCAAACTGTGTATGGAATGAGAAAGTTTTGGGTTAAACTATATCACAGATTCAGGGTTTTTTTTTTGTAATTGATAAATGCCTTTAAAAATACAAATCACTGTTTTCATTAACTTCTTGTTATTAAAACCAATTGGTTCCATTTTTTTTTTTTGGTAAAAAAATGAGTTATGGAACTTCTTCTTTTTGCTGAACAGAAGCTGAAAAACCATTGGAGTTTTCCAAAAGCTGAAATGATTAATTGGCATTCAATTATTTCCTGACAATGTCCAAATTAGAAAATGTGCTGACTTTGATCAATGAGTATAAAATTCAGCCAGTGCTGATTTCTAGCCAGGAACATTCTTGATGAAGATAAAGATGAGAAGACCAATGAACTCATCTGCTCCATCTCACTGCAACAGGTAGCCTAAGGGTCACAAATGACCCAAGGGGGCAAATTTCTCTGGCCCACCTGCAGCCCTACTGAATTTTGGGTACATTTAAAAAGACCCCTTTATCCATCAGACAATCACTAGGGCAGAGTGGAATCAAATGATTCTGTAATTGTCCCTGGATTCTGACATCTATTTGGTTTTCCCCTGGATTAATTCTGGAAAGAAAGCTCGATTGCGATGTATGAGAACTTCATTTCTGCTCAGAAAAGATGTAACATTCCATGTTTGCAACCCTGAATATGAGCGGAAGAAGGAGAAGGCAGCCACTGAAAATGTTCACAAATTCTCAAACATGTGCTCATGTTTGATTTGCACAAATTTCCCCATTTGATATTGCACAAATTTCAAAAATGTGCCAATCTGAATTTGTGCAAATGCACATTAGCACAAATAAAATGAAATTGACATTTTAGTTTATAGGGGAAATTTGCGCAAAACTTGGGATTATTGTGCAATGTTGACGTTCGATAGCTATCTGTTTGTGCAATAATTTCATCATAGTTTCCCTGCACAAAGGAAAACAAACCAGAATAAAATGAAAGGAAACTCATCTTCTTTTTTAAACGAATCAATCCAGAAAATACAGTTTTAGAATCTATCCTCAAAACAGATTTTGCCACACTAAGTTCTAATTTGGAAACTATGTCAGAACTACAGAAGTGGAAACTTTGAGGAAGAAATTGGTTGAAATGGATCTTTAAGCATTTGTAATCACAGCCTAGATTTGCGTAAATCCAACTGGGAATTGGGAATGAGATAAAAGCAAACCCATGTTCACAATTTACTAATAATTTGGGTGAACGTGCTCATTTTCATGTTTGAGGCTTTGAATGGGGAATGTTTGAATATTTTGCAAGCAAAAACAAACTTCTCATATATTCCTAGTGATGGGTGAACATACCCACTGTTGCCTTGTCCTCCACTCATCAGACTCCTGCTGGCCAACTACCTTGATGAGCAGCAGCCCGCTTCCCTGACAAGCTGCCATTGTATGGAGGCACCAGCATGGGAGCCAAGAGGGAAGCTCCATGAAACATTCCCCTCAGCTCCCATTGTTCTGATGCTGCAGTCAACAACAACAGCTTATTGCTTATTAGCCAGACACGCCATGCACATACAGAAACACAATCCAAAGCTCCTCTCAGCCAGAGGGAATATCAAAATACAGAGTGTTAGTAAAATAGCTAACAAGGGCAAGTTAAAACATCTTGTAATCCTGAACAGTATTTTCTAACATATTGTATTATATTGATTAGGGATGTGTATTGTATCATTTCGATGTCCGATAATGATATGGTAATGGCTTTATCAGACATCTGATTAATGATAATGATATGATCCAAACCCCCTCCAAAATGATCAGATCCGATAATTTTTCGGTCTGATAATATCGGATTTTATCAGAATATCGGACCGCCATTTAAATGCACCTATAACTTCTGTATTTTATAAGTTTGAGGCTTGAAGCTAGCCTACAGTGTGTATGGATCTGGCTAGTCATGTGTGTTAAATTTCAGAACAATCCCTCCACCCCTGTATTTTATATGAATTTTTGAAAGATAGTGCAACTTTTGACAGTACTGAATGACAGCTAAAGCCACGTGCATTCAGAGCTGTCAAAAGTTGCACGATCTTTCAAAAATTATATAAAATACATGGATGGAGGGAACATTCTGACATTTAACAAACATGACTAGCCAGATTCCATAAGCACTGTGAGGCAGTTTTAAGTCTCAACCTTTAAAATACAGAAGTTATAAATAAAAAAAGTTATAGACACCATAGTGTCAAAGACTTGGAGAACTTAATAAATGGGTGTAACTTTTTTTATTTTAAAAGATAGAGACATGAAACTTTTTGGACTTTGCAGATGGAATGTTGCTAGTTCTGGCTCCCCAAGTTTCATGTCTCTATCTTTTTAAAATAAAAATGTTATAGGGGTCCCCCAAAAGCCACCCCACACACACTGTAACAGTGTTATTTTAAAAGTTTGAAACTTGAAATTCGGTCACAGTACAGACTGGTTGTTGGTAGTCATGTGTGCAAAATATCAGAACAATCCATCCACCCCTGTATTTTATATGAATATTTGAAAGATTGTCTTGGTTCTGGCTGCTTTGACAGGTCTTTGATGCTGACAGCTGTCAAACAAGAACCATGATCTTTCAAATGTTCATATAAAATACAGGGGTGGAGGGATTGTTCTGAAATTTAACACACATGTCTAACATGCTTCCAACTCCACTGTCAGTGGTTTTCAAGTGTCTTATGTTTACTTGTAAGTAAATTTGGGAAATGTTCAGAGGAGGGCAACGAGGATGATCAGGGTTCTGGAAGCAAAGCCCAATGAGGAGAGACTGAAAGAACTGGGTATGTTTAGCCTGGAGAAGAGAAGATTGAGGGGAGACATGATAGCACTCTTCAAATACTGGAAAGGTTGTCACACAGAGGAGGGCTAGGATCTCTTCTCAATCATCCCAGAGTGCAGGACATGGAATAATGGGGTCAAGTTATAGGAAGCCAGATTATGGCTGGACATCTGGAAACACTTCCTGACTATTGGAGCAAAGCAACAATGGAACCAATGACCTAGGGAGGTTGTGGGCTCTCCCACATTTAGAGGCATTCAAGAGGCAGCTGAACAGCCATCTGTCAGGGATGCTTTAAGGTGGATTCTTGCATTGAGCAGGGGGTTGGACTCAATGGCCTTATAGGCCCCTTCCAACTCTACTATTCTATGATTTTATGAAATGAAAACAACAACTTTGATAACCTGAAAATGCATTTATTTCTCTAGGATTTTGCAATATATAGCTCAGAATTCTTTCACAAAAAGTGGATTTTCTCAACTGCTGAGTTTAAAGTAAAACTGATCAATACAGACCAAAATGATTGGGGGCTGGAGCATCTCCCCTACAGGGAATGGCTGCAATATCTGGGGGCTGAGGAACTAAAAGAGACTAGCTCTGGTGCTAATGTAAAAATGTTCTTTATTCAATTATATATATATATATATATATATATATAGAACAATCCTTTAGACAGCCCAACGTTTTGGATTGGAAACAATCCTTCCTTAGAGCTATATTAAAATAACACAAACAAATATTTATTAAATATATACGAAAACTATTCTTGCCATTGGAAACAATACCCTACTTTTTCAATTGTAAAAAATATGAAACTAAACTAACATGATATACTTTCTTTTCATGCTCTGCATATTTTCGGAAACCTGATTTTATAATGAGAACTCTCATTTAAAACAATGAAAAAACTTTTATTACATTCACTTAACCTACAATCCTCACACAACTGCCCAAATGCTTCCTTATATACTGTTTGCAATATTACGTTTGCAATATCTGGGGCTCTTTAGCTTAGAAAAAAGGTGAGTAAGGGTGGACATGATAGAGGTGTATAAAATTATGCATGGTGTGGAGAAAGTGGATAGGGAGACATTTTTCTAGATAGAGGAATCCTCATAGAATCATAGAATAGTAGAGATGGAAGGGGCCTATAAGGCCATCGAGTCCAACCCACTGCTCAGTGCAGGAATCCACCTTAAAGCAGGATCTCTTCTCAATCAACCCAGAATGCAGGACACAGAATAATGGGCTGAAGTTACAGGAAACCGGATTCTGGCTGGACATCAGGAAAAACTTCCCGACTGTTAGAGCAGTACGACAATGGAACCAAAGACCTAGGGAGGTTGTGGACTCTTCCACATTAGAGGCATTCAAGAGGCAGCTGGACAACCATCTGTCAGGGATGCTTTAAGGTGGATTCCTGCATTGAGCAGGGGGTTGGACTTGATGGCCTTATAGGCCCCTTCCAACTCCACTATTCTATGATTTTATGAAACAGGCCAAGCCACCAGTCAGGCAAGGAGTGGGGACCAATGTGCTTGCCTGACTTGACACCCACTGAATTGGGCAAATTTGGGTATCCAGGGACTAAATTGGTGGGAACCCATTGAGCTTGACCCCCCAACTGGACTCTTGCAATGTCCTTATATATCCCTAGGATACAGATTCGCAGCAATAATCACAGCAATCAGCTTTCAGATGGTAATCTTCCTGGATAAGCTGGTATGAAAGGCGAAGTTCCAGTTGATTGCTATCACTCATCACTCATAACTGGGAATGAAATGGATTTCTGAATCCAGTGCGTTGAAAAACGATGTCAGATGATGAGTACATGGGAGGAAAACGAGACAAACCACTGCAGGCGATGACAATTAAATAGAAATGAGCAACTGAAAATGAGTGACAGAAGATTATGAATGGTGAGTATACAAGAAGCAAAAGAAGATAAATAACATGCTCTGCACCTTAGTAATCAGCTAAATATGTGTGTGTGTATATATATATATATATATATATATCAAAAGATTTAACTGAACTAAAGGTGTACAGAGACTTTTAAATGTTATTTTATTAAGTTTAACGACTGGAGACTTCCTTTCTTAACAAAAACTAAATGTTGACTGGGTTACTTTTAATTGTAGGTATCTCTTAATCCCGTCATAATTAGTTTACTGGCTGCATGTTAGTGGCAAATCATTGTACTTTGACCTGCACCTGTATTTATATAGGTGTACAGAGACCTTTTTTGTATTCATATTTCATTTTGCTCCAATTTTCAAATAACTATATTTGTTTAATTATAGTTGGCATGTGTTTAATATGACAAATAAAACTTTACAGTACATCATTATAGAAGATAGCCCAATTCCTTAAAAATGAAAAGCTTTATAGACATAAATAAACTCCCGGCTTTGAATTATAGTGAAAACCATTGTAATTCATAGAATCTGCATGTCAAGAGCTTTCCAGTGAAGTGTTTCACAGCCAACGGGAAGGAAGTTAGAAAGGGAAGACCAACTAAATCCTGACTTTGAATTATTTATGTAAGAGGTGATGATAGATAGATAGATAGATAGATAGGAAGGAAGGAACATATTTTTAGGGACCTATACTTGCTCTAGCAAAACTGAACATGAATAGGTCTGTCCAAACATACAAGTGTGGATGAAATATACACTCTCCAAGGGGAATGTGAGAATGCTGTCCTATTGATGGTAGCAATATTATCCTAAAGGATGGTGAGGGAAACTGTAGGTATCAGCTAGGAAAGATGTCAGTACTAGTCATGAAAGGAGCCACCTGCATTGATCATTGCATCCCTTCTCATTATGCAGAATGGGAACAGTCCAATTTACATTGCCAGGTTGTTTTCATGGACCATGATGCTGTAGAATAAATGTAAGAAGAGCCATGCTGAGTCAGACCAAAGGTCTATCAAATGCATCACTCTGTTCCCAAATGGCCAACCAGATGATTCTGAGAACCCCAGAAGCAGGACACAAGTGCAACAGTACTTGCCTTGTCATGTTCCTCAGCAACTGGTGTTGAGAGGAATATTGCCTCTAATCCTGGAGGTAGCATATAGACATTGTAGCCATTGATAGCCTTATCCTCCAGGTATATGTCTAATCCCTTCTTAAAGCCATCCAATTTGGTGCCTTGCACATGCACATTTCACAAATATCATGCGGCACCATGGGAACTGTATGTCAGGTGTAGGTTTCAGCAGGGCCGTGAAGGCCTTGTAAGTTGTAAGCAGATTTATTAAGAACTAGGCTGGAATGCCAATGTTTGTGCAAACTTATCTCTGTCCAAGTTCTCATGGGAGTAGCTCCCTCCCTCTCTGTCTTGGCCTTGAAGCTGTAAAGTTTCCCTGGGAACTTGAGAATGTTAGAAAGGTGGGGGGCCCTTATTGAAAGAGACATTCAGATTGTAGTGTCATCTCGGTGGGCTGAGCAGTGCCACCCTGTTTGGATATGGGCATGATTTATGGGCCGAGCCCCTGTCTATCAAGTTGTTTTGAACAGGCCCACACCTCCCTTTATAAGCTGGAGTAAAGGTGAGGAGACTTTGCTAGGATCTTCTTTTGACTCATGGATCAAACCCCCTCCCTGGTTGGATCCATCACTGTTTGGGACTTTGAAAGCACTCTGCACATAGACTCGCTTCTATTTGGACTTTGGATTACTAAGGATTGTGCCATGAAAAGTACTGTGAGGCTTTTCATAGACTTGAACTTGCGTTTGCTGTGGATTGTGTGTTTTGTTTTGTGGTCAGCTCAGCATAGCGACAGGCTAGGATTGATTATGACTGTTTGATTTTCCCTGTGCTGACTCAGGTGGTGGCAAGTTCCCAGTGCTGAAGTAGCAGCACAGGACTCCTTGTGCCTGAGGTTTTACCTTCCCTGTGATTGTGTGAGTTATCAACCGCTGAGTGTAAGGGTAGACTGGGGTTGATTTTTATTGTTAGACTTTTTCTCTGCAGACTCAGGTGGCAGGGAGTTCCCAGTGCTACAATACATTCACAGGAGTTCTTGCACCTGAGATTTTTTACCCACCCTGTGATCTTGTTTAGACTTTGGTCAAGTTCCCAATGTGTGGCAGTGTTTGGACTAGCTCCCTTGGGATGGTTTGTTAAGCCTTTCAAGAATGTCCCATTATGATTGCCTGGTGGAACAGACCAAAAATAATTCCCCTCCCTTGAACAGGTTTGGAACCCGTTGTTGGAGCCATTGAGATGGCAACTGGGAAACCAGGTTGTTATTGTAGTGAGTAGCATTTTGACTGTACGTTATCTTGATGCCTAAAGCTTTAAGTATTTCTGAAGTGTGTAACCCTTACGATTTTCACTTTTTGTGTGTCCCGTTTCAGTTTGCCAGCATGTGTGAATACCGGAGGGAATGGGAACACAACTCTGTTGTTCTGTTGTTGTCAAGCATTCACTGTAGCACACAGCTAATCATGATGATAGAAGCCCATCTTGGGCCAGAGGCAGCATTTTTGGGCGGGAAAGAGGAGCAAGAGGCACATACCGCATTTGAGCGATGGAGCTGGCCTATAAAAGCTGGCTTCATTCCCAACTCAGCTTCTTCATTTCCAGGCTCCCTCCCCCCTCCCTCTAAGCAGTGTAGGATAACCTATTCATCCCCTTTAGGAAGGCTGAGTAGGAATTTTTACCTGCCACAATTGGCAGTTATGTACGGGGTTTTTCGCCACATTGGATTTGGTAAGTCAAAGGGGAACTGGTTAAATAGGTTAAATAGGTTGATTTGGCAGGGTCCTGTGGGAATTTTAGGAGAACAGGTTTGATGGGAACTCTCTGGCAGCTTTAGGGTGATTGGCAAGTCCAGAGGCCTGATGCTCAGGGGCTGTATGGTTTGCCTCTGGAGACCATCCTGCCTCACCTACTAGAATTGTGCAGCACCAGGCGGCACCTACTAGAATTGTGCAGCTACTAGAATTGTGCAGCACCTACTAGAATTGTGCAGCACCTCCCCCATACGTAACCTAGGATAGGGGCTGGATTCAGTCTGACACCTAACTATGGAAGAGTGACTCGCCCATAATGCAGGCTAGCTGCCTTCAGGGAAAGAATAATAAATACCCATGCTTGCCACATGCAGATTCTGGAAGGGGTGAATGGCCATTGTTAAATCAAGAAGCCCTAGTTTAACTCAAGCTCTGCTGTCTGTCTTGATTTCCTCTCTTCCTTCTCCACCCGCAATGATGACTTAACTCTGTCTTTGTCATCCTATTAACTCAGGATGACTTAAAGTTGTATCAGCCCACCTTGCGGTGGGTTGAATTTCCAGGCTCGGCGATACAGCTGTAAAATGAAATGCAATGCAACTCAGCAAAGTGAAGTGATTAAAAAGTTCTGGGCATTATTAGACTAAATGTCCACCTCCACAGCTCTTAGGCTTTGAGATTTGTTGCCTAAAAGGCATGCTAGAAATGAATGCCTCTCACCATTCTCTATGAAATTGACTGAAATGGGAGATGAACCTCGAGAGTTTTGAAGTGATTAAAATGTCCTCTCTCCCAGCGATTGATTAAATACAAAGTAAACCTCATCTTTGCAATTTGCTGCATCTGTGTGCATCTCTGCCCAGAAGAGATCAGCTGAAAACCCCTCCCAGCAGACACTGTGAGGCAGAGGAAGAAATATTAGAATACAGTTTATATTACAGGACTCACTATGATGGAATTAACAACTGGAATAATGTGGCACATTCCAGTGTTGCTGTTTAATCAACATTCCCCATGCCTTCCTAGTACAAGCACATCATTGCATAGCACCATAGGAATTGTAATGTGGTTGCTGTTGTACATGCATTGTAGCTACTGATGGGCAAACATACCCTAAGTGTTATTTACTTCAAAAATAATACATTTGTATATGCGAGATTGGATGGGAGTTCTCCTTTAATTTGAAATCTCTGTCCATGTGTACAAGTTCTTCTGCATGCACAATATCAAGGTGCATTTTGGGAGCTGTAGTTTAGAATCACATAGTGTGGCATGATGTCATGTGTCACAACATTCCTCCATGTGCCCCTTTCTGATGGGTTGTTTTTGCATGGCCTGCCTGCATGGTGATGTCAAGTAATGTTTACTCACTGTCACCGGTCGCTGGTCTAAAGATGGACCTGCAGAGTCATCCTCCGCCTTGGCAGTGATGACAATGATGGTGAGGGAAGTAGCTAAGGAGACTGGTTTAGCAATGGGGTGAAAATCTGCCTGGGCCGGTGAGGGGCCCGGGTGCCCCACGTCTGGCTCTCCCAGGCCCTGATGGATGCACCCAGCAGATTTTTACCCCATGGCTGCTTTGATACAAAAGGGGGCACATGTCGGGGCAGAACTCACTTCTGCCCTAACCTGTGCATACCCTATGTCTTCCCTCCCCCACTGCATTAATGGCAGCCACCATTACTGCCGTAGGGAAAATATGCAATTTCCCCAGCCTTGGGAAATTGCATTAGCCCCCCTACACCGATGGGGGTCTTAAAATCCCTATTAACAAGGCCTTTAAGGCCCCCATTGGTGGGGGAGGGGAAGGGTTTTCCCCATCTATTCTACTGGTGGCCTCCATTAGAGTAGAAGGGATAAACTCTTCTCTCCCTCCCCCCCACACCAATCGGGGCCTGAAAGGGCCTCTTAATGCTTGCATTGAGAGTGTGGCCGGGGGAATCTGTGCACATTCCAGAGGCCCATAAAACACAATTTCCCATGCCCCTCCCCCACCAATTAGGCCTAAAAGGGCCTCCTAATGCAGCTGGTAAGAGGCCCTTGCAGGCCCCGATTGGCACGAGGGGGGAGGGAGGGTCAGTGTACTTTCCTGGGCCTCCAGGAAGTGCACAATTCCCCCAGCACACTAATGGCATGCTGGGGGAATTGCACACTTTCTAGACTGTGCATCGCTGAGCCCTAGAACAGGGCCAGTCAGACAGCACTAGGTAAACTCATTGTGTGTGTGTGGGGGGGGATACCCCATGAGTTCTATAATGCCTAGACTGGTTCAAGTATAGTTTTGGAGGTTCAGGAGGTAGGATTACTGAAAATTTGGTACTGGTGTAGTAGCTGTATGCTGCTTTACTGTGTATGTTTTGAAGCCCGCAATCAATTTCAAACTTAATAGAGAATTCATAACACATTGATGCAGGCTTGCTACAAAGGTGAGCATTCTCAATAGACACGTTTCCAACCAATGAGCTAACTAATTATGAAATTTGACAGCATCACTCACTGCAGCGTAGAGTATTGTGCTACAGTGTCTATGAGTTTGTGAGTTGCACATCATGTAAGTTGTACATGAGTTTCATGACTTTGTAATTGGATCTATTTCTGTGCTTTATATGGCAGTCACCAGAGCCAGGGAGGGTTGCATGAGTATTCCATTTTGAGGATGAAATCTCGACAGATATTTTTTCTGGTTTGGCCCTAGTAAATTTTGTTCCTTTCCCCCACTTGCTTGGCTTCAACTTGATTAGTAGAGACTCAATCCAATACACAGATTCCTCCCCTGTTTTAAAATAAACAAATAAATGGCAGCAATTAGTGCAAATTGGATTTGGTGGGGGAGGGGATCCTGAAATTTGTTCAAATGGATTGGTGATCCTGTGCAAGCGTGGACAATCACAGTTCCGCTTCTCTCCTATGTAGCCCCACAGACGCATATTCCCCTCTTGTAAATGCCACTTTCATCTTCTATATGCACTACTTTGTTTAGGCCAGCAGGGCCATGTTCAGTCAAAGAACTTGTCAAGAACCCCACCCCCTTTGCCTGGGGAACATCAAAGTGGAGGATGAAATTGACAAGTTCTTTGACAAGTACAGAATATAGCTCTATTGGGCTAAACAAGGCAGTATGCAGAAAGAATGAATCTGACATTTGTTAGGTTGACCCTATGAAAAAGAGGACAGGGCTCATGTAACTTTGTGGAGAAAAGGGAATTTCAGCCAGTGTCATTTGTATGCAATTAATTCCTGGTGATATTCTCTCTTCATCACAACAGTTAAAGGTGCATACACTATACTAGAGTGACCATATACAAAAGAAGGCAGGGCCCCTGCAACATTGACTGTTGTGATGAAGAGGGAATTTCACCAGGAACTAATTGCATACAAATGACACTGGTTGAAATTCCCTTTTCTCTACAACTGTTAAACTCTGGCTTGCTTGCATTGGCTGCCTGTATGTTTCCGAGCCTGATTCAAGGTGCTGGTTTTAACCTATAAAGCCTTACATGGCTTGGGACCACAATACCTGATGGAACGCCTTTCCCGACATGAACCTACCCGAACACTACGTTCAACATCTAAGGCCCTCCTCCGAGGGCCTACTCCGAGGGAAGCTCGGAGGTCGGCAACAAGAGAGAGGGCCTTCTCTGTGGTGTCCCCCCAATTGTGGAACGATCTCCCTGACGAGGCCCGCCTGGCGCCAACATTGTTATCTTTTCAGCGCCAGGTCAAGACTTTCCTCTTCTCTCAGGCATTTGGCAATATCTGAGGAGCCTGGGTTTGTTTTTTTGTTTTTTTTTGTAGCTTTTTGAAATGTTGTAGTGGTTTTAAATGTACAGATTGTGTGTTTGTTGTATGTTTTTGATGTTTAAATTTTTGTATATTGTTTTTAATTGTTTTTAATCCTATGTAAACCGCCCAGAGAGCTTCGGCTATGGGGCGGTATACAAATGTAATAATAAATAAATAAATAAATAAAATAAAGTTACATGAGCCCTGACCTGGATTTTATCTGGTCACCCTACCCTACTTCAAAGATAAATAAGATCAGGGCCAGCCCTGCCATTAGGCAGACTGAGGTAAGTGCCTTAGGTTGCAGATGAAGTGGGGGGACAGCACTAGTTCATTGTTCCTCATGAACTCTCTGGCTGTTTCTGTCCATTGGAGGATAGAACTGTGCATGCCACACAAAGGTTCTACTCGCCTGTGATGATTCCAAGACATAAGCAATGCACCAGTTGATGGCTTTGGAGAATAGCTTTCAACCTGGAGCACATCTTGCAGGGAAGTTCTACTCCAAACAGTTTGCTTCTTTTAAATTATATCTATTGATAAATATCTGAAATGGGTAACTGGTAAGGTACACTTTTTAGGGATAAGACTCACCCTCAGTCATGCCTCAAATGTGTGTGTTAAAGTCTTGCACACATGATAAATGGGTTGGACCCAAACTTGCCTTTCCACCAGTTGGTGGACTCTTTTGTGTTTAGAATGAATTTTTCTGACTTCTCGTCAGGTCTCTGTATGAAAAAAAAAGTACCGAAGCCAAAAGGCAAAGGCATTGCATAGACTCCTGCTGCAGCCCAATAGATTTTTTTCCTTGGCTTACCATGCGCTTCTGCTGTTATTTCTTTCTCTGAAGATGCAATACAGCAAGAGGTGTCCTCCCTCCTATGAGCCACCCATGGACCTTGATGACGAGCTAATTGTTAGTGACCAAGGAGTGTGTGAAGACACTCACCAATTTTTGACAATACAGTTAAACACAATCCCATTGGTGATTCTCCAGTAGAGGGTTGACAACATAGGGAAACTACATTTTCCATAAGAGGATAAATAAATAAATAAATAAATCTTATTAAACATTAATCCAAATCTCAGTGCAGAAGCAGGGTTTCACATGTGAAGTTGATGCAGATGTGAATATATATTTGGATGTGGATTCAAATGTATACGGCTCAGGTCCAGGTTATCTGAAAGACCGTATTCTCCGTTTATGAACCTGCCAGTCCCCTGAGGTCTTTAGGGGAGGCCCTTATCTCAGTCCCCACCACCATCACAGGCATGCCTGGTGGGAACACAGGAGAGGGCCTTCTCAGTGGCTGCCCCGGAACTCTGGAACTCCCTTCCCAGGGAAGCTAGACTGGCTCCCTCTTTGTGTGCTTTTGGAGGTAGACTAAAACTTTTCTGTTTTAGCATGCCTTTGGGGAGTAGTTTGGACCACTAGTGATGTGTTATTTATATGTTGGATTTTTAAAATTATTTGTATTTAAAATGTTTTTAAATATACATAAATATACATAAATATAATAATAATTCACATTTGTATCTCCCCCTCCCCTCTAACTATAAAACAATCAAAACAAAGCAATTGTAGACAAAATGGAAAGAGGAGCCAAAGGGAGAGATAACAGTACTACTCCCAAAAAGTAGTTCCAGATTAAGGTCTTGTTCTCAATGAGGTGATCAATGTGTATTCTGTATTAACTGATGAATGAATCGTAGAATAGTAGATTTGGAAGGGGCCTATAAGGCCATCGAGTTCAACCCCTTGCTCAGTGCAGGAATCTACCTTAAAGCATCCCTAACAAATGGTTGTCTAGCTGCTTCTTGAAGGCCTCTAGTGTGGGAGACCCCACGGCCTCCCTAAGTAATTGGTTCCATTGTCGCACTGCTCTAACAGTCAGGAAGTTAGGGGCTCCCATGACAAAATGCTCCTACACACAAAAAAAGAATTAAAAAAATTAAAATCCTACATATAGAAACTTAGGTTAGGGAAAGAATGTCTCTCTGACATGTCTGATTCTATGTGAGGGAAACTATTTTGTATGGGAGCCCCACCTGCAGTCAGAACTGGCTTTAAGAATTAGGCCTAAAGTGAGACTTGGGCCTAAAATGCCTGGGTTAAAAAAAGAAAAGAAAGGACTTTTAACTAGGGATGTGCACTGGATCGGACCCGATCCACGATCCGAGTCCGGTCCAGTGGGAAATCGGATAAATTATCCGATTTCCGATCCCGCAGCTGGATCGGCCGATCCAATCCGAACCGGTCCGAAAAAGCTCCGAACCGGTTCGGCGGATCGGCGGATCGGCGGGCGCCCACTGGCGCCCACCGCCGCTTCCATTGGCGGGCGCCAGCGGGCGCCCGCCGATGAAAGTGGACAGCGGGGGGGGGAGGAGGGGGGCACTTACCTTCTCGGCCCGGTGGCTCCCGTCCGGCGCCGGCGCCTACTACTACTAGCAGGCTCCGCGGCCTGCTCTAGGGTGGCGCGCCGGGTGATGTCATCACCCGGCGCGCTACTCTAGAGCAGGCCGCGGAGCCTGCTGGAAGTAGTAGGCGCCGGCGCCGGACGGGAGCCGCCGGGCCGGAAAGGTAAGGAGGGGGTGCGTGGAGGGGAGGAGGGGGCGCGCGGAGGGGGGAGGGGGGAGGGGGGCCCTTACCTTTCCGGCCCGGCGGCTCCCGTCCGGCGCCGGCGCCTACTACTCCCAGCAGGCTCCGCGGCCTGCTCTAGGATGGCGCGCCGGGTGATGTCATCACCCGGCGCGCTACTCTAGAGCAGGCCGCGGAGCCTGCTGGAAGTAGTAGGCGCCGGCGCCGGACGGGAGCCGCCGGGCCGGAAAGGTAAGGAGGGGGTGCGTGAAGGGGAGGAGGGGGCGCACGGAGGGGGGAGGGGGGAGGGGGGCCCTTACCTGCCCGGCCCGGCGGCTCCCGTCCGGCGCCGGCGCCTACTACTCCCAGCAGGCTCCGCGGCCTGCTCTAGGATGGCGCGCCGGGTGATGTCATCACCCGGCGCGCTACTCGAGAGTAGGCCGCGGAGCCCGCTGGTAGTAGCCGCCGGCGCCGGACGGGCCGAGAAGGTAAGCAGTGGCGGGGAAGGGGGCTTACCCCCCCCCCAGAGCCGTCCGCTTCTATCCGCTGGCGCCCGCGGGCGCCAGCGGATGGAAGCGGGCGGCCCCAGGGGGGGTAGGGAGCGCGGGGGAGGGGGTTTACCTGCCGGGGCCGTCCACAGCGGACGGCCCCGGGGGGGGGGAGGGAGTTAGGCCCCCCCTTACCCACCCGCCGCCATTTTTTCCTCATAGACTTGCATTGCAATGCAAGTCTATGGGGAAAAAAATGGCGGCCGATCCAAAAATGTACGATTTTTGGGTCGGGATCGGACTCGATCCGGTCCGGGGGGCCTCCGATTTTGTCCGAACCGGTCCGGGACAAAATTGGAGGTCCCGATCCGGGTCCCGATCCGATCCGGGGGGTCCGTGCACACCCCTACTTTTAACAACATGGCTAAAGCTAAGGAGTGTAGCTAGTTGATGACCTTCCCTAGAGGAGGCTATTCACCAGCTGCACACTCTGTATTTAAATAACATTTTTAATATCATGTTTTATTCTTTTTGTCTTATGTTCATTTTATCTCTTGTTGCTCACCACTCTGGAATCTGTCTAGATGTGGCGCACTATACAAATGTTATAAATAAATAAAAAATAAATAATGCCCCCTAGCTGCTCTGGTCCACAGGGCATTAGCAGGATGCAGATGGAGTCATATTGTGTACAATTCTGGGCACCACATTTCCAGAAGGACATCGACAAGTTATAGCAGGTTCAGAGGAGGGCAACAGAGATGATTCAGGGACTTGAGGACATGCCCTATGAGGACAGGCTGAAGGAACTAGGGATGTCAGTCTGGAGAAAAGGAGACCGAGGGAAGACATATTAGCAGTGTTTAGTAGGGATGTGCACGCCCAAAAATATCGTATCGTATCGTTATCGGAATTTTGGACCAAAAAAATTATCATCTCCAATTATATCGTAGGTGATCCGTATCGTGTCGTATTGTATTTTGATTATTATCAGAAATACGATATTATATCGTTTCTCCATTTAGCCCTAGAGAGTTGCTTTTGAGTCTGAGAGGCCTAAAACATCTTAATTTTCCAAGTTACAGGTACGAAACTTGGTGACAGTGCAGACTGAGTATTGCTAGCCATGTGTCCCAAATTACAGAACAATAGGTGCAAGCGTACTCAGAAGTAAGCTTTCAAATACACTGTTTCAGGTGGCTGAAATGTGGTCCTTTTTCAAGAGACGTCGTCCAGTACTCATGGGCATCTCACAGATGGCCTTGAGGAGACTCATCTGTGACCAATTTCAGATGCACAGCTGCAGGCGTTACTCCGAAGTAAGCTCTCAACAACATGCACTGTTTCCGGTAATGCACTCCATGCTGCTGCCGCTGCTGAGACTTATAGGTATATTTTTATGAATACAATGAACTTTCAAAAGCTGTGGATAAACCTAGGCAGTGCCTTCCATATGCAGACATAAAAGTAAAATATGTTAATTAGAAAATGGTGAACTGCTGCTGCCTTGTCTCATTGATTCGGCCATGCATGTTTAGAAATTAAAAGGATTGGGGGGTGGGGGAATAGCATGGGCATTACACTTATTTTAGCCAGCCTTAGCAGGCAGGGCCTCATTGGGCCAGGAGATACCCCAGGTAGTGAGGAAACATGCAGGATAGATCCCATCAAAACAATCCTCATGCACCACCTTGACCTCATCATGCTTGAAAATTAAAATGATCCAGTCTGCCCGCCATCCCCGTGCAGGTAGATGGGCAGTACTTCATGCCAGAGCTGCACACATTGGCTGGAGCAGTGGCAAATAGAAGTCACGTTCTGGGTAGAAGTAGGCACTTTGGCAAATTAATATAAGTTATGTTCAGGGTAGAGGTAGGCACTTTGGCAAATTAAAATAAGTCATGTTCAGGGTACAGCTAGGCAATCTGGCAAATTAATATAAGTCACATTCAGGGTAGAGGTAGGCACTTTGCCAAATAAAAAGTCACGTGACTTTGGTATATTTTTATGAATACAATGAACTTTCAAAAGCTGTGGATAAACCTAGGCAGTGCCTTCCATATGCAGTCATAAAAGTAAAATGTGTTAATCAGAAGATGGAACTGCTGCTGCCTTGTCTCATTGATTAGGCCACACATGTTTACAAATTAAAAGGATTGGGGGTTAGGGGAATAGCATGGGCGTAACATTTATTTTAGTGCCAGCCTTAGCAGGCAGGGCCTCATTGGACCAGGAGATACCCCAGGAAGCAAGGAAACCTGGAGGATCCCATCAAAATTACCCTCACACACTGCCTTGACCTCATCGTGCTTGCAAATGACCCAGTCTGCCCGCCATCCCCGTGCAGGCAGGTGGGCATTTCTTCATGCCACAGCTGCATACATTGGCTGGAGCAGAGGCAAATAAAACTCACGTTTGGGATACAGGTAGACACATTGCCCAGTTCATATAAGTCATGTAGGCACATTACCCAGTTCATTTAAGACAGGGTACAGGTAGGCACTTTGCCTGGACCAGAGTCTCAAAAAAAAAAAAAAAAAAAGGAAATGCATGAGGGGGATGCTTCTACAGTCCCTCAGTAACGAACTCCACGACCCAGGGACTTAGTGACGAAAAATAATAATAGAGGGATCTCTCAACTCAAGGCTCCCTATTGTAGTTCCTCCAGACTGGAAACATTGGCTGTAGCAGTGTGTTTAAAAAAGAAATAAAATGTGAGAGAGGGATGTTTGCTTTTGCTTTTGCAACCCCTCACTAAAGCAGTCCCTCCAGAATGGAAGGGAAGAAAGCTATTTAGCAATTTGCTTTGCTGTGCCTTCAGAATTTAGCTGCTAGTTGTCAACCCCAAGAACTGGAGGCAAATAGCAGGAATTACTTTAATTAGAATGTCTGTGTTGCCAACCATACTGTAAGACTTCCATTATGGAACAAAAATCTGGAGTGGATGTGAGATTAAATGTCCTTTATTTTGCTCTTGTGTAGAACCTCCTCATGTAAACACAGTGGATGTTACTAGCATTATTTGTACCTCTGTAGACAGGTCCCCTTCATCAGATTATTTCAAAAGGTTACTGATCTTTGTTAAATCAGAGTATTCCAAATTGTCCAACTAAAACTAAAGTTCATACATATTCCAGTATTGTATGACCAGGGTAGGGTGAGGGTGAATTCTCAACTGTTTATGGGATGTGACATATTACATTTTGTTTTCTTTAAATAAAGTTAAACAGGGAAGAGGAGAGAAAACACACTCCCTCAGTCACAATACCCTCGCTCATGCTAACCCTTCAAATTATAACTCAACTCAAACACCCAAGCAATGCACAGCCAAACGAACCTGAGAGGCTGAGACACAAAGATGCAAGACTACAATGAATCTCTAACAATTCGCCACCAAGTAGCTAAGACCCAGGAGCCAGGACAGAGCTCCAACAAAATCCACCCTTCTCCCTCAACGTATAACTCCCAACAGAGCTGGAACACCAAGTGTGGGGGGTTTATGTGGGGATATCCTTAGCTCTTCTCCAACATTGTGATTGGAGCCTGCTGGAATCCTTGCTGCATGATTGGTCACTGTCTCATCAAGCACACCCCACCTTCTAGCTCCGTCCATATGGCGGCAAAAGAGAAAGAGACTTACAATAAAATGATAAAAACGATAATTATCGTAGGGGTTTTTATCATCTCCAATAATTATCGTTCAAAGTTGTATCATATCATTATCGTGAATCGTATGCACGATAAAGACCATATCGTATCATTATCGTACATCTTAACGATACGATACACATTCCTAGTGTTTAGGTACATAAAGGATGCCACAGGGAAGATGGTCAAGGACTGTTTTCCATGGCCACAGAAAGCAGGACCTGAAATAATTGGTAAAAGTTACAGCTACCTAGATTCTGATTAAATATAAGAAAAAACTTCCTGACGGGAAGATCTGTACAACAGTGGAACAGTCTATCTACAGAGGTTGTGGGTTTTTAAGAAGAGGCTGGACAGCCACTTCTCATGGATGGTTTAATTGGTTTTCATGCACATTGCAGAGGGTTGGACTAGATGATTCTCATGGTCCTTTCCAATTCAACAATTCTATGATTCTATGATTCTATATATGCATCCTTATATAGAGGCCACTGGTTGTTATGTATGATTATTGCTGGAATAAAGCTACCCATGTCAACACTTTTTTATATCATGGCCTCATTTGAGGTGTCTTGACCTGAACTGAACACTATCCTCCAAGAAAAGTTCTCACTAATGTCTGGCAAGATGGATGAATGATCTCCCATGGCTTACTCATAATAACATCCCATTAATGTATCTCAGCATGGCATTGGCTCCCTTCGCGATGCTGACTCATATTCCATTTGCCATCTGCTGTCTCACTACCTCCAGACAGATGGCTGCAAAAGTGCCCAGTTTCTGCATCAATTTTCTCCTTCAGATATACCATTCTTCCAACTCCCTTCTTCCCTCACCCCCATACCACAACACGGCCTTCACAGAGTACATTTACCAGGTTGAATTAATTCCAGAGTCATTATGAATTCAACTCTGTGGTACACCTAGGGAACAAGTCATAGAAATGTTGTTAAGAAAACTCCTAGGTCTCCAGCGAACGGAAAATTCCACCACCACGAACGGATGACTTTGACAATTTTTTTTAATTTTCCCCATCAGATGGCTGCATTCCTTTCAGATGAGGAGACAGACCTGACAATATTTATTCCACTGCCATTTGTTTAAAAAGATGGGTGCCTGAAGCCTACGATTTGCAGTTTCCTGACAGGTTCTCCCCAAAATGTGTCAACTTTCTTTCTGTCCGTCTGCATTTTTTTTTTATCTGAAGGCTCTTTTGCGGGGAGGGGAAACAGTTCAGAAAAGGCAGCACACAAATTTTAACTTTAGGCAGGCAGGGTATATTTAGGCTATAGCATCCCAAAATGTAAGAAGGTTGTGATATACACAATTGCTGATTGGGATTCAAGTCTCTCTCTCTGTGAGTGTGTGCTGATTAGAACTTTCAAAGTAATGGTGTCAACATTCAAAGCCCTAAATGGCTTGGGGTCAGGTTATCTGAAGGAATGTCTCCTACCATATGTACCTGCCCAGACCCTAAGACCATCTTCCGTAGTCCTTCTCTGGGAGCCCCTGCCACAGGAAGTGAGGCAGGTGGCTACCAGGAAGAGGGCCTGTTCTGCTGTGGCACCCTGGTTGTGAAATGAGCTACCAATGATGCTCGTCTGGCCCCTGAGTTGTGCTCTTTCTGGTACCAGGTGAAGACTTTCCCCACCCCCGCCCAGGCATTTTAGTCCTTTTGTTCTGATGTTTTAAAGGTGTTATTGTATTTTAAATCTCTGCACACCTGCTAGGTTGCCCTTTTTATATTGTGGCTTTTAATCTTTACATTGATATTTATTTATTTATTAAAACATTTTTATCCCGCCCTATATCACAAGGATCTCAGGGCGGTGTACAGATCAAATCATTCATATAAAATAGAATAAATATCCAATTCTAAAACAAATTAAACCATTAATATATTAAAACCGATACAAAATTTTAAAACTGTAAAATCCAATTCAAACAAGGCATTGTGCAGACTGGTGGCTTTAGCCATTAAAGGCTCTATTAAAAAAACCTGGCGCCTAAATGAAGCCAGTACCGGCACCAGTCGGGCCTCCAGGGGGAGGGCATTCCACAGCCGGGGTGCCACAACAGAGAAAGCCCTCTCCCATGTCCAACCACGGCGTATGTATCACGCTTTTAGTATTTTATACTGTATTTTGTGGTTGAATTGTTGTGAACCACTCACAGAGCTTCGGCTATCAGGCGGTATAGAAATGTAATCAATCAATCAATGAAATGCAAATACAAATAAACAGCACAACCGTGCATGTGTGATTGTAGAGAATGCTACAATTCCCATAGTCAGGGCAAGACATTGTGCTTTGGAGCATGTTCTGAAGCATCATCTCAAGTTCTGAACTAGCTTAGGTGGGCCAACCTCTTAAAACTAGGCAGACCATCTGAAAAGGAGGACAGGGCACATGTAACTTTAACAGTTGTAGAGAAAAGGGAATTTCAGCCAGTGTCATTTATATGCAATTAGTTCCTGGTGAAATTCCCTCTTCATCGCAACAGTTAAAGTTGCAGGGGCCCTGCCTTCTTTTGTATATGGTCACTCTAGTATAGTGCCTGCAACTCGGAGGACGGCAACAAGGGAGAGGGCCTTTTCTGTGGTGGCCCCTCAATTATGGAATGATTTCCCTGATGAGGCCCGCCTGGCGCCAACAATGTTATCTTTTCGGCGCCAGGTCAAAACTTTTCTTTTCTCCCAGGCATTTTAACAGCCATAGTTGAGGTTTGATTGACATTGTGGCCAGGCTTAACAGTTAAAATGTTTTAAAGTGTTTTAATGACAGCTGTTTTATGTTTATGGTTTTAAATTTTGTATATTGTCTTTTTAATGCTCAATCTTTTTAATTTTTGTAAACTGCCCAGAGAGATTCGGCTATGGGGCGGTATATAAGTGTAAATAATAATAATAATAATAATAATAATAATAATAATAATAATAGCTTAGGGGGATTGCTTACAAAGATGAAAGAATAACAGGGGAGGGCAGAGGAACTGAAGGCTATATCTACCCGAGTTTTGCAAGTGTTCCTCAAGATCACTTGCAAAGCTCTTTAATTCTTGCCTTAAAAACAAAAACAAACAAACAATTTGCAAGAAATGCTCACAAAATGTGCTTCTCAAAAAAGAACCCCGGGACAGAATTATGTGTTTTACTGTGCACTTACAGAGGCACTGCAAAATGCACAATCCTGGGGGGAAGGTCTGTGAGCTACCTGTGGACCTGGGCAGTGAGGTATGGAAGGTTTTGTGGAAGAATGGTTTCCCCCCCAAAATACCCCCAACTCCCTCCCAGTGGCGGGATTTTATTTTATATGGAGGTTGTAGTATATTGGCCCTCTTGGCTTGCCATACCAGGATGTGCCTGAGTCAGAATTTCAGTTCAGTTCACAAATTTCTTCACATTTGGGAGAAAAGAACTCAGCCTTTTAACACTTTGAATGCCAGAGAAAGCAAAACTGAGAGAAATACCCATCCTTGGTTGACACAAAAGGGCTGAAAATGACTGAAAACATGATGTGCTTTCAACAGACATGAAAATGAACACAAAATGAGGTAGGTAGTTTTGGTTCAACCCTAAAGAAGCCATGGGGAGAAAATTCTGAGCAAATGCAGATATCCAGGAACCCAGGGACTCTGGAATAAGATAATACCTTTGGAGGGTTATTTTTTCATTTTTGTAACTAGCTTTCATTTGGTTAGATTGCCCATCTACAACTGCACTTGGCTGTCATCTCAGGATATAATTTTTAATTAGGAAGGAGAAGACGATGACTCCTCTGAGTATGGCATAATTGCTGCTTCTTAATGTATCATGAAACAAGCAGCAAGAACTGTTCTGTTGCAAATGGTCCTGATTGCACCAGCTGAATGTTTCTTACGAGCAAGAATATCCCAACTACTGATCACAGAATTAACCATCCACAACCCACCCACCCCCTGCAAGTCCAATTCATAACCCTTTCTCAGGTACTATTCCATCCCTATCCCCCAGCTCTAACCCCTGTTTATCTCTTACCAGATGCTGGTACAAGCATGTGGTGAGTACTATAACTAGGCTGACCATATGAAAAGGAGGACAGGGCTCATGTAACTTTAAAAGTTATAGAGAAAAGGGAATTTCAGCCAGTGCCATTTGTATGCAATTAGTTCCTGGTGAAATTCCCTCTTCATCACAACAGTTAAAGTTGCAGGCACTATACTAGAGTGACCACATACAAAAGAAGGCAGGACCCCTGCAACTTTAACTGTTGTGATGAAGAGGGGATTTCACCAGGAACTAATTGCATACAAATGACACTGGCGGAAATTCCCTTTTCTCTACAACTGTTAAAATTACATGAGCCCTGTCCTCCTTTTCATATGGTCAGCCTAACTATAACCACTAGTGGTGTGCACAGCCCCCCCCGGATTGGATCAGGACCCGTATCGGGACCTCCAATTTTGTCCCGGATCAGATCGGACAAAATTGAAGCACCCCCGGACTGGATTGGGCCCAATTCCGATCCAAAAATCGGACATTCGATTTTTGGATCGGCCGCCATTTTTGTTTTCCCCATAGACTTGCATTGGGGGAAAGAAAGCTTTCCCCCAATGCAAATCTACGGGGAAAAATGGTAGCTGGTGGATGAGGAGGGGCCTAACTCCCTCCTCCCCCCCTCGTGGTTCTTACCTCCCGGGGCCGTCCGCTGTGATGGCCCCAGCAGGTAAGCCCCCGCCCCCACGCTCCTTACCTCCCGGGGCGCCAGCGGATGGAAGCGGACGGCCCCAGGGGGGTAAGCCCCCTCCCCCTCCCCCTGCTTACCTGCCAGGGCTATCCGCTCCCCTCCGCCGCTGGCCGCTACTGTGAGCAGGCTTCGTGGCCTGCCCCTGAGTGGCGCGCCAGGTGATGTGGCGCGCTACTCAGGAGCAGGCCGCAAAGCCTGCTCGCAGTAGCTGCCAGCAGCAGAAGGGAGCGGACGGCCCTGGCAGGTAAGCGGGCCGTGGCCCCCCCTCCCCCCTGCTTACCTGCTGGGGACTTCCGCTCCCCTCCACCGCTGGCCGCTACTGCAAGCAGGCTTCACGGCCTGCTCCTGTGTAGCGCGCCAGGTGATGACAGCATCTGGCACTACCTAGGGGAAGGCCACGAAGCCTACTCACAGTAGCGGCCAGTAGCAGAGGAGAGCGGACGGCCCCGGCAGGTAAGCGGGCCGTGCCCCCCTGCCCCCTCCCTCCTCCTCCCTCCCCCCCTTGCTTACCTTCCAGGGATGTCCGCTCCCCTCCGCTGCTGGCCGCTACTGTGAGCAGGCTTTGCGGCCTGCTCCTGAGTAGTGCGCTAGGTGATGACATCACCTGGCGCGCTACCTAGGGGCAGGCCATGAAGCCTGCTTGCAGTAGCGGCCAGCAGCGGAGGGGAGTGGACGTCCCCGGAAGATAAGTGGCCTCCCCTCCCCCTTCCCCTCCTTACTTGCCGGGGCAGCCGCTTCCCTCCGGTGGCACCACCGGAGGGAAGCGGCCACCCTGGCAAGTAAGCCCCCTGCCCCCGTTGTCTGCTTCCATTGGTGGGCGCCCAATGGTGCCCGCTGATGGAAGCAGACAGCCCCCCAGGGAAGTTCCCCCCCCCCGCTGTCTGCTTCCATCGGCGGGCGCCTACTGGCGCCCGCCAATGGAAGCGGCGGCGGGCACCAGTGGGCCCCCGCCAATCCTCTGATCTATTCCAATCTGAATCGGTTCCTTTGCAGGTCAGATTGGATTGGATCGGACGATCCAGCAGGGGGATCGGAAATTGGATAATTGTATCTGATTTCCCCTAGATCAGATCCGGATCGTGCACTATCCAGTGCACACCCCTAATAACCACTTTGCGAGGCCTTGGGAGGGCTCCTGCCAAGAAAGGCAGGCTAGAAATATTTTTAAATAAATTAAATTTTTAAAATCTTGCCATGTGTTGTGATCATAAAAAAGTATTTGAAGCTCTTGTAATGTCATGAAGTCGTGTCTGAGTTTGCTTTTTTCCTCCTCCCTCTTAATCTTCTTTCCTTTTGTATCGTGTATTTTATTTTACAAAACTGAGGGCCAGGGACCCTTTGATTTATTAATTATTGTAGGCTGCTCTGGGAGCTTTCTTCCAGCCAAAGAGTGGAGTAGAAATTACTTAAATAAATAAATAAGAGGGAGAACATGCCTTCCTGGATCAGATTACTGTCCAACTAGTTCAACATCTCATTTCCAAACATGGCCAGCCAGACAAAGCATGTAAAATTTCAGCAGATGGAAAAAAATCCCTCTTTTACTACAACTGAAAGATACAGGAGCCCTGTCCTCCTTTCCATATGGTCACCCTAAGCCCAAGGAGACTGATCTATTTGCTCCTAAAGGACAGCACTATCTCTACTGTCAGCCCATGCAAATAATGGAGTGGATTTTGTGTAGGAGCTATAGCTCAGGGGTCTTAGCTCAGTGGTAGAGATCACATGCCTTGCCTGCAGACGGCCCCAGGTTCAATCGTAGGGCTAGGAAAGTAGGGATGGGCAAACTCAACCTAGTCCGAGTCATGCACTGCTCATAGGATACCACTGGCTGGCCACCCCTGTTCACTGAGCCACTATTTTTCATAAAAATGGCAGGGCGGCCTTTTTCATAAAGGCCCAGTTTGCACAAATGGCAGCCATAAAATGGCCATTTATGCAAGATTATAGACATGAATGGACTTGGCGGGCACCGAGTCTGGGCTCCACGGTGATTTCTCAATGGGCCTTGATCCTAGCCAGATGCCCATGCCATGCCCATAGGAAAGAATCCTGCTAGTCAGACAATATTGGGCTAGATGGACCAATGGCCTGACCCAGCATAACACAACTTCCTGTGCTCCTGTTTTTGTATCTCAAAGTTACTTGCAATTAGCAAGAAGCAGAACAGCTGCTCTGAAATGAAGAAGCTAGGTCATTTTGGCAGGTATACTGGATTTTGTTTTTTAAAAAAGACAGGCATTTTAATCGCATGCCTTTCTCTATGTAGGAATACACACACATATACACACACGCCAGTGTTCTGAATGTAGTTGCACCATAGATTTCTGCAATGACATTACGATGGTTGCCATTTTATTTACAATCCATTTCTTAATCATTCTCTAAAGTGCCCCCCCCCTTTTATGAGGCCAGGTGGCAATACTTAATGCACTGGAGGTGTGGCGCCATGAGAGTGAGTATAGGGATGTGCAAGAATTTCACTTCATTAAACATCGGAATTTCCTCCCATGAATGCAGACATATTTCGGGGAGCAAAGTTCTCAAGCTTGCAATTGGATTCATAAAATACATTTAGTCAGTGGGGGGTTGGGCAGTATGCATTTGGATGTACATGTTTTAAAAATGTGCACCTAAATGTGCAGTTTTGGTATTCAAACAACGACAACTAAGGCCAGATCTACACCAAGCATGATATAGTGCATTAAAGTGGTATGTGATACTTTCTACACCATAGGGGTGTAGACGGAGGGAGGGAGGGAGATCCCGGAAGTACCTAATACACACCATTGGCACACAGGGAGGGAGGGAGGGAGGGAGATCCCGGAAGTACCTAATACACTAGGCTGACCAGATAAAATCCAGGTCAGGGCTCGTGTAACTTTAACAGTTGTAGAGAAAAGGGAATTTCAGCCAGTGTCATTTGTATGCAATTAGTCCCTGGTGAAATTCCTCTTCATCACAACAGTTAAAGTTGCAGGCACTATACTAGAGTGACCATATACAAAAGAAGGCAGGGCCCCTGCAACTTTAACTGTTGTGATTTCACCAGGAACTAATTGCATACAAATGACTCTGGCTGAAATTCCCTTTTCTCTGCAACTGTTACATGAGCCCTGACCTGGATTTTATCTGATCACCCTATAATACACACCATTGGCACACAGGGACCAGCTGGGGGCCATCCCAGGCAAACAGCCAGGTGAAGAAAACGCCTATAAAAGGCAGGAGCCACACTACGGCTTTATAATGGTATTGAAGTGCACTGACAACTGTTGGGGCCCAGAAACACATACCATATACCACTATGTCCTGCTTGGTGTGGTTCCTGCCTTTTATGTACTGCCTTCATACCGCAATATCCTGTTTGGTGTAGATCGGGCCCAAATGTTTGCATTCAGGAATGAGGCAGTGAGAGCTTTGAGGTGGGACCCAGGGAATTTTGCTGTTTCTTGAGCCATGTTGTTTCTCCCAAACCTAGGCCACAGGCATACAAGTTGTATACACATGGAATATGCCCAAACAATCAGGATCCATGAAACAGCAGTGTTCTCGATCATGCGGACAGAGCCTATGAGCATAGATAGTATACACCTCTCGTCTACCAGACCCTCCTGATTTTTAAAAAAGTTTTCTTTGTTTAACTGGCAGGCTGGTAGGTGGTACAGCAAAGTGAGGCCCTCTTAATTTGAATTCAAAAGGGTGGTTTTGTGTTTTGGAGCCCTACTTCTGGTTTGTCCTCAGGACCTTGGGAAGTTATTTTTCATTTAGCCTCACCAGTTTAGCTTCTGAGAAATGAGTGCTTTGTGACTGGTCAAGCCCATCAAAGTAGCCAGATTATGAAAGGGCAAGTCCCCCCTCCAATCATGGCAGCCATTTTGTGAGCATGCCCACATCATTCTCAAAATTCCAGTGTTGGGAATCCTTGTCATACACATGTAGTCTGTTTGCCAAGAAATGTGGTCGGGTAATAGCTAGAGCAAATATTCCTGAAATCTCAACCTCCATGTGATCCAAATGTTCAGTGTAACCAGTTCGGTATGCAAGAGTTGCATCTGACACATGAGCGCCAATACTTATTTATTTTACTTATTGCACTTAATAAATTTACACACACACACACACACACACACACATACACACACACACACACACACACACACACACACACATATATATATATATATATATATATAAAATATGATACACCCAAAGCAGCTCACAACATTAAATCAATAAAAAATATATCCATGTATACAAGATACACAATGAAGAAGAAATCTCATGTTCTTATGCTCACTAAAAATTCTTGTTCATCTTCAAGTGAACTGGTTGTGGGATTCTACTCTTGGCAGTACCCAGTACTTTAATTATCAGCATAAAGATGCAATGCTTTTGAAGCTAGCAATTTTGGGTTTCTCACTTTGTTCTCTCCATTAGTATTTTCCCCAGTTAATGAGTTTCTCGACACCTTCCCTTAATAAGTTCCTGTTTGGTTTGCCCTTCGAGATCCGACACTCATTTTGACTTTTCAGAATGCAAAAATTGTCATGACAGTTTCTCGCAAGCTAACTGACCTGCTGATTACTGATAAAAAGAAATGTAGGCCCAGTGCATTCATCAACTTAATTAATTTAATTGCTTCATTAAGACGGCTTGCACCAGGATACTGGATGGAAAGGCACATGACTTGCAGCAACTGATCTTGCCCAAATTATAATACAGCACGTTGTATAATAATGAACTTCCAATTTAAAAGAAATGATTAGACAAATACAAATATTATTATGTAGGGAGCTGTAGGGCTCTCCGAATGTTAGGGGAATTTTGGAACTCTTATAATTGGCTAATTACAGTGGCCACAATTCAGTACGCAAATGCAGTGCATAGCCCAATTGAAACAGAAAACTCAATTGAAGCAGACTCTTGATCCTGGCTTTGGACTTCAATGTTGTTGAAGTGGTAGCCTTTTTCCAGCTATGGCCAATCATAGAATCATAGAGGCCATCGAGTCCAACCCCCTGCTCAGTGCAGGAATCCACATTAAAGCATATGTGACTGATGGCTGTCCAGCTGCCTCTTGAAGGCCTCTAGTGTGGGAGAGCCCACTACCTCCCTGGGTCATTGGTTCCATGGTCGTACGGCTCTAACAGTCAGGACATTTTTCCTGATGTCCAGCCAGAATCTGGCTTCCTGTCACTTGAGCCCATTATTCCGTGTCCTGCACTCTGGGATGATTGAGAAGAAATGCTGGCCCTCCTCTGTGTGACAACCTTTCAAGTATTTGAAGAGTGCTATCAAGTCTCCCCTCGGTCTTTTCTTCTCAAGGCTAAACATGCCCAGTTCCTTCAGTCTCTCCTCATAAGGCTTTGTTTCCAGAGCCCTGAACATCCTCACTGCCCTCCTCTGAACCCCTTCCAGCTTGTCTGCATTCTTCTTGAAGTGTGGTGCCCAGAACTGGATGCAATACTCAAGATGAGGCCTAACCCATGCTGAATAGAGGGGAACCAGTACCTTGCATGATTTGGAAGCTATACTTTTATTAATGCAGCCCAAAATAGCATTTACTTTTCCCCCCTTTTTTGCAGCCACATCACACTGTTGGCTCATATTCAGCTTGTGATCTACTCAAACACTCTGGGAAGCTTACAAACAGGAAATGAAAGCAACAACAAGACTTCTCCTTTAATATTGGAACAGGCTTTGTTGATATTATGGGTGATTGTTTAATATGAAAGAGTTAAAATATCCTAGCAATGCACTTTGTTTTTGATGCACAGAGGTTACAATATCTCAACAGAAGGGAGAAGCCATGAACATTTTGGTGTTAAGTCTTGTTAAAATATTTGAAACACTGCTGAATCTTGCTGGTTGAAATTTCTGGGCTAACCCTATATTCCTTTTGTGCTAGAGCCAAATGCTCTCAGAACATGTACTTTGTTTAATAAAACATATGGACAAGCAGAAGAAATTTGCTGACCATGTACTGTATCAGCTAAATCATATCTGCGACTGCTGTATTTACTCAAATATTGAAGAAGACAAGGATGTGGACAGATAATTATTCTTGAAACTTTGGTATAAATGCTACTTCCCATATGTTTCAACTCTGCAGTTCATGCAGAACGTACCCCATTCTGCACAACATGTTTAATGGAAAGCAGGGAGCCTCTGTGTGAATGTCTATCCTGTCAGACCCTGCTCATATAACTGTTCCCATAGAAATACAAAAAAATATTACTGCTGAACCAGAAACCTTCGGGGGAATTGGCTGGGCAGGCTGAACATTATAATGTGTGTGAGTTGCAGTGAGTATTTCTCTCTCTCCTTCCACTGGTAAACAAAAGCCATGTCTACACCGCGCAGTTATCCCAGGGTCGTCTCTAGGTCATCCCTGTGCATCCAAATGATGCACAAGGGATCCCGGGATCAACCAGGGATGACCAGAGACTTTCCCCAGGAAAACTGAAACTGGGGATTTCCGGTTATTCTGCATTCCTGGGACAACCCCAAGGAATGTGGCCAATGTGACACGGGCTCCCAGGTCCTCAAATGGGCATGGAGCTGCACAGGGAGGCTCCGTGCCTATGGGGGTGGGGTGGAGACAACAACTGCACAATCCCCGGGATGGTGGGGGGGTACTTATCTTTTTTGGCGGATCCTCTTCTTTTTTGAAAAATGATGCACGCAATGTCCGTCTTCCCTTCTGGGACGTCACACAGATGTATAGATGCTGGGGGAGGATTGCGGAAGCAGGTAAGTCCACGATCCTTCCCCTTCCTCCTGCTGTACCCTTAGGTGTAGATGAGCCCAAAGCCAAACAAGAATTGCAGCATTTCCTAACTGCAGAGGTCAATAGGAATGGGTGAACTCCTCCGCATCCACCTCACACACCTCTCTCTGGACGTTGTCCACTGGCCAATCCTGGCATATGTGTGGGGCTAACTACCGGATGGTCCACAAGCACCTGGTAAGAACTCATAGCATCCTGCTTACCCACAAGCTGCCATTTTGCACAAAATCGTGGGTAATCTATTTGCTGAAATCACCATTTTGCACAGGATGATGGCCGTTAATAGCACGATTTATGCAAAATTGCAGGCATAAATGGGGTCTAATTTACATCTGCAATGCTCAGGGATCCACAAGCTGGCGTCTGCAGGGCTGAGTTGCTGAAGACCCACCAGACACGACCCCCAAGCTGGATTCCCTGGACATCCCTAGAAGTCACAATTTTTGTGCCATTCCTATGCATATAGGGACCAGAATGTTCCATGGGAACTACATTATATTATCATGTAGCATAGTTCCCATGGGGCACAGTCAATATTTGCATAGGAACGGTAGCATTGTTGCTGAGCAGTGTATCAAGGTGTCACTTGCAGGAACAGTTTGAGCTTGTTTTTAAGGAGAAGTGGGGAAGGAAGAGAGAGGAAAAAGAACCCTTTCCACCTCATAGTAAAAGGTAAAGATCCCACCCCAAATTGCTACAACCTCTGCAGTCCCATCTGAAAGTTGCAAAATTCCCTCCCGCCCATGTTCTCAGAGGACAAAACTCACACAACAACAGAGGGAGACTTGACGTTTTAACAATTATTCCTTATTTACATTTTGATGAGCAAAAATGCCATACAGTGACAGGTTTCCCTCACCCATTCAAGTCCATCTCAGGCAACTGCCAATAAAGCAGTGCCTTATTACACAAAATGGTAGACAGTTCAGTCAATAGGTCAGAATGGGCTATTGCACAGAGTGATATAGCAAGCCAGTTATGAGGAACAATTTGGCAGCACCACAACCATAACAACCTGGCCAGCCTGAGAAACTAGCTGGAAAGCAGTCTGTAAATTAGCCAGCCGGTCAGCCTTTTGCACATAGGTACATGAATCTAACATGAGAAATAAGAATTCACAAAATTTGGAGGAAAGAAGCAATATGTTCAGATATGTTCAGCACACAGGAATCTGCTCTCCTCGAGGCAATGAGGGGAGTAATAAATCTCAGGGTGGGAGAAAAATAATGGCTTTGGGACGGGATTTGGACTCTCCACCCTGCGTTCCATTTTGCAATCAAACCTGATGGGTTTTAGCTTGGGCGACCATATGAAAAGGAGGACAGGGCTCCTGTATCTTTAACTATTGTATTGCAAAGAGAATTTCAGCAAGTGTCATTTGTATGCACGCACCAACCTGGTGAAATTCCCTCTTCATCACAACAGTTAAAGCTGCAGGAGCCCTGCCTTCTTTTGTATCTGGTCATGCTAGACAGGGCTCCTGCAGCTTTAACTATTGTGATGAAGAGGGAATTTCACCAGGTGCTGCATGCCTACAAATGAACACCTGCTGACATTCCCCTTTCTATTCAACTGTTAAAGATGCAGGAGCCCAGTCCTCCATTCCATATGGTCACCCTATTTTAGCAAGTAACTAATCCATAAAAGCACACATGGAAAGAATTTAGCATATAGAACGACCACATATGGAGATCTCTATGGAAAATGTATCTTGTTGTTGTTTCATATGTTGGGATTAGGGATGTCAATCATGGGGAATTCCGGTTCAGCTCAGCTTGTATTTGTGAGCTGAGCTGCAGGTAGGCTGACCAGATAAAATCCAGGTCAGGGCTCATGTAACTTTAACAGTTGTAGAGAAAAGGGAATTTCAGCCAGTGTCATTTGTATGTAATTAGTTCCTGGTGATATTCCATCTTCATCACAACAGTTAAAGGTGCAGCACTATACTAGAGTGACTATATACAAAAGAAGGCAGGGCCCCTGCAACTTTAACTGGTGTGATGAAGACAGAATATCACCAGGAACTAATTGCATACAAATGACACTGGCTAAAATTCCCTTTTCTCTACAACTGTTAAAGTTACATGAGCCCTGACCTGGATTTTATCTGGTCACCCTAGTTGCAGGATTCTTCCCAAAATCTGGGAACATTTCTCACTCACCCCCTTTCCTTTAAATAGCAAGTTGAGTACTTCGCAGCCACAATTTGCAGAATTCATACAAATTGATATTTATGAACCCCCCCTCCTGGAAAATCCATGGCCTGACCTGACTCAATAAGATTATGTTGGGCCAGTTCATGGGGGTTGGGTCAAGTTGAAGTCCAGTGGGGGGGGGGGGAGCAAGCTGCTAAATGCTTGGCAAACTCTAACCCCAGGAGGATTCCTCTGACATCACTAGTAGGGACTTATGAGAAAGATGTTCCAGTTTGGTTTCGATCAAGGCTTACCCAGTTTGCACCCTTCCAGATCAAACATGGACATGAATGCAGTCTGTAGTCAAACTTTGTATATTTTGAGCTTGTGATGTGATTCAAAAAACATGAACCCCTTTCCTCCCCACCCCCCCAAAAAAGAGTGTTCAGCAGCATGCATACTTCTGAAAAAATGTGCCTCATCAATGCACATTTTGGAAAAAAAATGTTTTCATTCATAGGAGAAGAATGCATATATTTCAAAGATGCACACAACTGATTTGGATAATTGGGAAAATATGCATGAAAATACATACACATTTCCATGCAAAAAGAAAATGAATGAATAAAGCAGAATGAACTTCAAGGTGGAATTTGGAAAACCTCGACTTTTGCTTGTATGCACATTTTTTTTTTCATATGTCAGTTGCTGCCAGATTTGTTTTGGCCAAATATTAGGAGAAAATACGAAAGGCACACTAAAACTGTAGGATCCAGCTTTTGGGGTCAAGAGAACAAATTTTATTCAGGGTACAGAGGTCAAGAAAAAAACTAATTGATTTGGAGAGTGGTGAAAATGATTCAGGTATAACTGTAATTCTAAACAAGGTGGTATTGTAAGAATTTTTCTCCTTGTTCTAAAATACTCATGTTAGGATTTGTCTTTCCCTCTTACTACATAGTGAATTTCTCAATGACATTATTTTCTATTGTTCATTAATGTGCTTTGTTTATCGTTTGTATTTTTAATTGCCAACTTAAAAATATGGCTTGTCTATGGAAACTGATGTATGAATACTGCTCATATTTGCATGCCTTTATGAGAATGCAGTGTAAAAACATCAGCTCTCACTCCAGCATTGTAAATTACAACTGCCTTCATCAGAAGTGGTATCATTTTCCCATTGTATATGAGAAATAATTGAAACGATGGCACACTTCCAATATGAAAAAAAAAAGTATTTTCTTTAAAGAAGTTGGCTAATGCCCTTGGCGAAGAAAGAAAATACTGCAATTTTACCTTCTCTTTCAGTTGCATTTTTGAAAGTCAATGCCAGGAAATTTATACTTTTCTATACAGTTTTATTATAAAAGAATAATTATATGAGGTAATGAGAAATTTATGCACTAAAAACCACAGGAAATTCATGTGGAATTCTTCAGGAAATTACTGATGGAAGGTTTTTTTTCCCTAGGAGAGCATCGTACTGTGACCAAATTGAGTTGGGACAAAAATTAATTGTTAGAGAATGCAACAAAAACTTAAATACCTACATACCAGTAGGGATGTGTATCGTATCATTAAAATGTAAGATAACGATGACAATACGATATGATAGAAAAACCTACGATAATAATCAGAGATGATAATTTTCGGGCGATTTTATTGTTTTATCAAACTGTCTTATAAATATACCTATAACTTCTGTATTTACACATATTTGCCAAATTTGAGATCGATCCCTCCAACCCTCGATTTTATATGAATTTATTAAAGATCGTTTCCGTTCTGACAGATCAGAACCTGTCAGAACCGAAACAATCGTTTAAAAATTCATATAAAATCGAGGGTTGCAGGGCGCGATCTCAAATTTCATACACATACTTAGGCATACCCCATAAGCACTGTGACTAAGTTTCAAGCCTCTAACTTTTAAAATACAGAGGCACACAGTGTCGCTTTTCCTTTCCACGTCGAGGATGAACCCATCTGACTCCAAAACAATTTAGATGCCATTGTTACAGCGGATGCAAGTGAGGTTTCCAGTGCTCCATCCAGCTTTTGATCCCATTAGGGAATCAGGTTCCATTTCAGTCCTGATGACTTGAGCAAGGAGTCTTCAGTTACGAAACCAACTGCGTGCCCTCCCTCATCTGTGTTCACAGCAGGGAACTGGTTTTGGGTGGGAGGGCCAGGCGACCCATCCTTCCCACGGAGCCCTTCGCAACTGTGGAAAGTTGCACGTGGTAAAGCTGCCCGCGCTGAGCTAAGGGAGGGTCCGGTGCACTGCAATTTTGGGCAATCGAAGGAACTCATGAGCAAAGGGGAGACGGCTGTTTCCCCCCTGCTCACAGGACCTGTTCCTAAATTGGGACATCCATTCTTTAAAACGCAAGCAGTTTTTAAAGAGATCTTTCTCAACTGTGTTCAAAACAAAAGCCAATACCTTGCGAGCATTTTCATGAGTCATTGTCCACACCACTCACATTTTGGCTAGCTCTATCTGTCACACATTTTATTTACTGATTTATTTATTACCCAGACCCCTCCAACCCCGGCCATCTTCTGCATGGACCCTAATCACATTTGGGAGGGGCTGTGGCTCAGTGGTAGGGCATACATGCTTTGGATGCAGAAGGTCTCAGGTTCTATCCCTGGCATCTCCAGGTAGAGCAGGTAAAACTTCTTCCTGAAACCCTGCCAGTCAGTGATGACAATACTGGACTAGATGGACCAATAGTCTGATTCAAAAGAAGGTGGCTTCCTATGGTCCATTGTTCTTAAAAACTGTCCTGGCCAAAGCAGAGGTTGTAAGAATGCCTCTCCAGCTGTTAGAAAATATTCCATTGTGATCTTGATTCACATAGAAATTCTTCACTTTGATATTTTAAGCACTTCTTTATCTCTTTAAAGCCATTCGAAGATACAACACTTCCAGAATGTTCTAAAGAAAAAGAGACAAAGCGCTGGAAGGGCTTTGTAAACTCACCTGGATGGTGGTGAGTGAGTTCCGTTAAATTGCAGGCTCATCCCGGCCAGATGACAGGTGTTGATATTTTAAAAGCTTCTCTGGCACTGAGCACAATAGCTAGTTCTGCCTGTTTGTGCAAGACTTTTAAAAGGTGGATGTCCCTCACCCTCCCTACCTCATCACTTCCCCAGTATTGTCTCAGGAATGAAAATCATTCGATGCTGTTGAGTTTTCGGCCCAAATGTTCTCTTTTCTATTCCTGAATCAAGTAAAACCATGGAACAGCAATAGACGCAGGACACAGGTAGGGATGTCATGAGTTCCCGACTGATTCTGGGAGTTCGATGGACTCCCCTGAATCTTCCCCCCCTGCTGACCCAGTTGTGCACATTTGGCGCAAGCGCAGATCTGTGCTTGAACTTTCACGAGGCCCCTATAAGTGCTCGGCAACTATCTGCCCTCCCTGCCGAAATTGCGCACTTCCCCCTGCTGTGTGAAAAGAAGGATGGACGGCGGGGGTGATGTGCCTTATGGGCAGAACACTGGAGGCGGTTGGTTCTGATATCAGTGGGGCTGTGAAGCTGTTTCAGTGAGAATCAGCCAGAACTCTAGAGGAGCTATCCAAGGTGCTGAACCACAGCCCCAAATTGGTTCCACACCTTGGATAGCTTGTTTAGAGTTCTGGATGGTTCTGACCGAAACCCAGAATGGATTTAAAGCCCCACCAACAGCCTGCAGTGAGGCAGAAGAGAGGATAAACGCAATATATATATATATATATATATATATATATATATATTAAATGAGTGCTGTGATATTGAGAATGTAACCCAGGTGGGCAACTTCCATGGGTCAGAGGCTGCATTGACCCCCCCCCCCCAGACAGTAGCTGCACCCCTGCTCCCCTGCTACTGCCGCACAGCTATATTCGCTGCTGAAGTTTTGCTAATGTCTTATTTTCCAGCTCTACTTGGATATGCTGGGAATTGAATCTAAGAGCTTCTCCATGCGAAGAACTGCTTTAAATAATATTGCAAATATTGCAAATAAAACATTGTTATAGGAGATAGCCTTTAAGGCCCCCATTGGCAGCAGGCAGGGAGTGAAACATGCAATTTCCCCAAGGCTGGGGGAGTTCCATATTTTCTCCCTCCACTCTAAAAGGGCAGGTAGAAAATACACAATTTCCCCAGCCTTGGATATAGCTTAATTTAGTGAAAACCATTGTTATTAATGTAATCTGCATGTCAAGAGCTTTCCAATGAAATGTGTTTCTTGAGAATTTGTCAATGGAAGGCAGTCAAAAAGGGATAACTGACTAACTTCCAACTTTGAATATGTATATATATATATATATATATATATATATGATTTTGTCCACAGTAGTTCAATTAGTCAGTTCATTCTTCAAAACAATACGAAAGTTAAGCCAGAGACCTCTAATTTACATTGTCTCCCTTGAATTGTAACTGCTACTACATTCTTGCCTGTTTTTAATTTTGTCTTATGATTATCTTATAATCTTTATAGATATGATTGTTTCCGTGATCTTATTATAAATGCTTAGAAAGCTTAATGAGGAACTATTTAGAATAAACCTGAGACAATGGGACGATGTTCAGTGATATTTTTCATCAGCACTGGGGGAAAAAAGGCATCCGATTTTGGAGATTGGGAAGAATTGATGAGAAAGAGGACAAAAGTCTTCAAATGTTCCCATTAGGTTTCATCTCCCTCACTGATATCACCATGTAACCAGCTCTGATTGTCAACATTGCACCATGACATTATCAAATTTATCATGTGTCCCTTGAGGAAGCATTGCTTTCATTCTAAATTGATCTTGCTTTCCTTAGTGATGTCAGAATGTAACCACGGCCAGATCTATGCCAAACAGGATATAGCGGTGTGAAAGCGGTATGAAAGCGGTATATAAAAGGCAGGAGCCACATGACTGCTTTATTGAGGTACTGAAGTGCACTGACAACTGTTGGGGCCCATAGACTCACACCATATACCACTATATCCTACTTGGTGTGGCTCCTGACTTTAATATACCGCTTTCCTACAGCTTTCCTACTGCTATATCTTGCTTGGTGTAGATCTGGCCTGAGTCTAATTAGCTACATAGCTATATAGCATTGTGAAATCATCACAGTGCTTTGATTCCCTGGGACCACTCTAAGAAGGAGTGGGGGGGGGAAGGTTACAAGTATCTATGTCTCTGGGGCTAGATCTACATTACTTAGGGTGACCAGATAAAATCCGGGTCAGGGCTCATGTAACTTTAACAGTTGTAGAGCAAAGGGAATTTCAGCCAGTGTCATTTGTATGCAATTAGTCCCTGGTGAAATTCCCTCTTCATCACAACAGTTAAAGTTGCAGGCACTATACTAGAGTGAACATATACAAAAGAAGGCAGGGCCCCTGAACCTTTAACTGTTGTGATGAAGAAGGAATTTCACCAGGAACTAATTGCATACAAATGACACTGGCTGAAATTCCCTTTTCTCTACAATTGTTAAAGTTACATGAGCTCTGACCTGGATTTTATCTGGTCACCCTAACATTACGGCTTCATAGTGGTATTGGCACGCACCGATAACCATTGCAGCACATTCCATATATCTGCTTTCATAGTGTTATTTCCTGCTTTTTTCCCCATTATCCAAAATATCACAACCAGTGTATCCTATGAGGTATGAATATACAAGAGGGATTTAGTGTTACCATGATGGGATTATAATGATTTGACAAAAGGAGCTTCTCTACAAGTGTGATTAATTGCACATTCATGATTCGCCACTCTTGAAAGTTCGCGGGTCACTGTCAACCTCCAGGACATCTCCCATGCCTTCCCCCTGTAATCTTGCTTTTTAAAAAAAAAATCACTGAAATTGCACTATTTTAATTTGCTGCAGGATATTGCAGGCCACTAGATGGGGCTGTTTCATTTAACTTTGTGGAGCATTGCCAAGAGGGCAAGTTTTCAATTACAAATCACATAGTTGCCACTGGTCGCCATCTAAAGAAGCCATAGGCCCTTTCTACACCATAGGGGTGTAGAGGGAGGGAAGGAGGGCAATCCCAGAAGTACCTAATACACACCATCGGCACACAGGGAGCAGCAGGGGGCCATCCCAGCCTGGTGTGGAAAGGGCCATAGTCAATGTGGAAAGACATCAGAAGAAGAAGAAATGGAAAGGGTGCGGGTCATTCCTTAATGTAGAGATGCTCAAGTTATAGATCCAGGCTTTATCTTTGCATTCAGCAATCAACTGAGACAACCAGAATGTTAACCACGAATAAAACAATGCTGAAGCAGATAGTAGAAACTAGAGCTGGACAGTATCCACCCCACACATCCCACCCCCAAATTTGCAAGATCATCCATCCCCTGCAAAGGTGAGTTGGCCTACAACTTTCACGGGGGCAGGCAAAAGTCACAGTCTAGAGGGGGGTACTTATATTCTGAAAAGTTGGTTGCCCCTGCTTGATAAGACAGTGTCATGACTCCCATAATTCCCATGTTTTGAAATGGAATGGAGGTCAGAGTGCGAAGAAGAAGAAGAAGAAGAAGAAGAAGAAGAAGAAGAAGAAGAAGAAGCCCTCAGCCACCTCTGGAAAATGTACGTACATTCCTCACTTGGGGAAGGACCATTTTTTGGAGGGAGAGCATTTGCTTTGCATGTAGAAGGTTCCAGGTTCAATTCCAGATGGGCTGGAAAAAATTCTGGCCTGAAATCTTGGGAGGCTACTACCAGTCAGTGTTGACATTACTAGGCAAGGTGAACCAATGGTCTGAGTGAGGATATCGGAGAAATCTGCAATGGAATCTAATGAATTTAGATTTCTATGATTCCGACCTCCAGATGCCGCAGTAGACCACCTGTTTCTGAGTTGCACAAGTTCAGCAAACTTGCAGACGGGTCTTTTGACTTTTGGGAATTTTACAGTCATAGAAGAGTATATATTTTAAAACAGGCTGAAAATTCACATTTCCCCCCATAGGCAAATGTCTCAAAATGCACATATGGTGGTGGTGGTAGTGTGGGGAAAAGATCTGCAGCTCTAGGGAGGATTTGCAAATTTGTGCAAATGCAAATTTGTGCAAATTGGGGGGGGCAATCCTATTCCGTCAATGGTTGGATGATGGAACGAAAGGCACCTGACAAAGATTTTACAAAATCTTTACCCCCCACCCCAGGGCTCACTTAGTATATGGCAGAATTCTATGTTCCTAAGTAACGATGGCAGGGAACAGCTTTTTAGAAAAGTGGCCAATCAAGATAGCATTGGGGAAAGTATCTGCCCCCCCATACCAAGCATTGTTTTGACCTGTAATTCAAAGTAGGCAAATTATATTAGGTGCAGCCCTTGTTAGAAATATGAGTAATAGAAAAAAAGAGTACTCATCGGTCAACAGAATAGTATGTGTTACATTGATTCAGAAATGGCAAGAAACATATAAGTCTGCACTCTGCCTCAAGACTTGACCATGATAGACCTGAAATTGGTATGAAGAGGGCCATAAAGGATCTCTACAGGAAGTCCTGGCTCACATTTTGAACACCTTGGTGGTAACGTATTTCTATTATGCCCTGCTGTGACTGTTCTATTTCTTTGTATGCATCCTGGAATAGCACAGACCATTTGAACTGCGGCTTCATATTGCTGAGTCATGTTCAGTTTCCCTTTTGCTATTATACTCAAGTCCTTAACTGTGCAACTCCCTATCAGGCAGTTATCCCCCATTTCCTACCTGTGACTCACACCTTCCTCCTTTGTGTCTAGAAGTTTCCTGTGTCTAATGTCCTGTTGTGAAGCAGAACAAACAGTAGACGTTGTTCAATGCACACTTTTCCTGGAGTCGTTCCACTGCAGTTTTCTGGATAAACCATGGAAGCTAATAGGATGAGCAAGACAAAATCCACAACTGTTTCAAAAGGACTAAATCTAGCTGAAATCAAAGCACTTCACACTTCATAGGTTATAAAAATGTTTCACTACTAATAGGGAAGCGATTCGTGAGTTTCCAGGCCAATCTGATTGAGTGGCATGTCGATCAGATTGGCCTGGAAACTCACTAATAGCTTCTGAAGAGCCAGAACTCCCTGTGACAGATGATGCCATTTGTCAGGATGTCACATTTGTCAGGAGACATGGAGGAGCCTGGACTCTCAGGGAGGAGACCCCAGATCTGCCCCTGCCAGAAGAGGAGGATTCTGCTTCAGAGGCAGAGGCTAAGTGTCCACCCAGTCCCATAGAATACCATCACCTTAAGAGACAGAGCACTAAAGCTCCTTTATGAAGTATCCAACTCCAAGGAAGAAGTCCTCAGAAGTAAGGATTGTAACATACAGCAGCTGAGCTGTGGGTGGGGCTCAGGATGCTCTGGAAATATAAAACTGCATTTTCTGTTTTCTGAAAACAACACTGGTTCTCAGTTCTAACTTCTTAGATCCCGACCTTAACTCATATTTGGACTTCTGACAGATGCAGCTTCTGGATTCTGATTATATTTGCCTGCTATCCTATGTGCTTGACCTTGACCTCTTGAAAATCCTTGTTTGCCAATAAAAACTCTGCTTCATTCTTGACGTGCTTAATTGACTTCTCCATTGCAATTAACTGTTTGCATATAGGCTGACCAAATAAAATCCAGGTCAGGGCTCATGTAACTTTAACAGTTGTAGAGAAAAGGGAATTTCAGCCAGTGTCATTTGTATGCAATTAGTTCCTGGTGATATTCCCTCTTCATCACAACAGTTAAAGGTGCAGGCACTATACTAGAGTGATTATATACAAAAGAAGGCAGGGCCCCTGCAACTTTAACAGTTGTGATGAAGAGGGAATATCACCAGGAACTAATTGCATACAAATGACACCGGCTGAAATTCCCTTTTCTTTATAACTGTTAAAGTTACATGAGCCCTATCTGGTCACCCTAAGGACAGGGCTCCTGTATATTTAACAGTTGTATTGAAAAGGGAATTTCAGCAGTTGTCATTTGTATGCCTGCAGCACCTGGTGAAATTCCCTCTTCATCACAACAGTTAAAGCTGCAAGAGCCCTGCTGAAATTCCTGCTGAAATTCTATTTTCTATGCAACTGTAAAAGATACAGGAACCCTGTCCTCCATTTCATATGGTCACGTACTTTAGTCTATGGAGGAAATTTGCTCAAATCCCTAGTTACAATTTGGTCTGTGGGAGGAGCTTTCCCATCCTTGCGTTAAGGATGACATTCTTGATAGGCTGTGATGGTTGCAATTTGAAGAATAAAAATGGCCCCAAAGCAGCATCAAAGGGGAGGCTTGGCATGGCAGCGAACAGGCTCAACTAAGAAAATAAAAATATAAGATGAATACTGATAATTAGGTTCTTTTTTCCAGGAAATATACCAGTCTCCTCAAAGGCAGTACTTTTGCCCTGAAAATCAAAAGGGATGAACATTGGCACAGCCCTAATTCAGACCAAATGAAATGCTGCTTCTAGGCAGGCACGATGCTCTTCTAATTGAGGTATCTGATGCATAAGACAGAGCCATTCTTCAGAGTGCTGTTCAGTGGAGATCAATGCCTCGGAGGACAAGGGAGAGGAAATTATAGGCTCTTTCAGTCACTCTCTTTCCTTCACCCTGACTCCTCGCTTATTACAAAGCAAGACAGTTTGCCTAGAGCAAAACAACTTGCGTGTTAGCATCTGCCTGTCAGGAGACACAGTGGATTAACTATTTCAAATATCCCTTGATCTTTTTTCTTTTGGGGCTGGTTTAACCATTAGATCAGGGATAGGCAATGCATGGTCCTCCAGAAGTTTTGGCCTGCAATTCCCATCAGCCCTGACCATTGACTCTGCTGGCTAGGGTTGATGGGATTTTTAGTCCAAAAAATCTGGAAAGCCAAGATTTGCCCAACACCGGCTGAATTCGGACAACACAATAGTCAGTGGTGGGGTAATAATCAACTTTACAGTTGTTCATCTAGGGGGTACTCCCCACACAACATGGTAATACATAATCAACCATGGTGTGGATTAGGATCAGCGCTGAGTTGACTATGGCAGCATTTGGACAGCATGATAGTCAATACAACTGACGATTGTTCCCCCCGCCCCAGTTGCTTATTGTGTCGTCCGAATTCAGCCACTGTATTAAATGGAATATACTATGGCAGAAATCCTAAAATGAATGGGGTTTGCATCTTAGGACATGAACCAAAAGTCATTGTCCCAAATAGATGGGCAGATATAGATATGTAGATTTTAAATATCTGAATATTACTAAGGCGGCATGTAATATGAAGCAAGGTTCTTTTTATCGCATTTCCTGGATATCTGTCGTATCACATCAATGCAGCCTTTAGTAGGGAAATTAAATGATCCCTGGTGAAATGATTCCTTCTTAGGGAGCTTTGCTGGTATCAAAGATGATCACACCCTAAACTGGAGCAAGCAAGGGATGGATGAAGGAGCCACGTTTGAGATTGTCCAGGATTTTCCAAACGTCAATTCATCGCTCATCTCCTGCCCAATTCCCGTTTGCTGCTCACTCTGCACGAACGGGAAACTTGCACAAATTGAGGTACAATTGAATGGGAGATTTGCGCAAGTTTCCCAAATTTGTGCAACTTTCCTTCATGGACTAAAGTGGGGTTGATTCAGTCCACAGATGAATTATGTGCAAATTCGTAAATTTGAACAAATCGTACTGGGAAATTAAGAATGAGACCAATGTGAGTGTGTGTTCGAGAACTTGCAATTACTTTTGCAGTCACCGGCTCATGTTTAGAGCTTCAAATTGGCCAGGCCAGCATGTTTTGTGAGCTCAAATGATATCCTCAGAGCTAGCCAGTGAAATTCTTCTCAACATACAGCTAAGCGCCACCACTCTGCCTTCAAGAAGTCCCAGCAGTGAAGTCATCGCAACGTTCCAAGTAATCTTTGCTGGGAAGGATGTTTCATTTTTCTTCCCCCTGTGCAAAGTTGCTGAGAAACATGCATGATATAAGCCCAATTGAGCTGCATGTTTGGCTTGTCTTGAGATACTTCTTGCTGGTTCAGAGGAAAACCTGAACTCTGACCCTTAGGGAAGCAGTGCTCAGAGTTGAGTAAATGCTCTCACGCATGGATCAGGAATTTGGTCGAGGAGCCGACAGCTTTATCCCAAACGGTGACAGAAAGGCTGATGCGGTGAGAAGGAAGCAAGGAAAGGCTTCAAGGTTAAGATCAGCAGGTCAAAGTGCTAAATAAATCTATTACAGTGTGCAGCTATGCAGCACGGGTGCTACCAGGGAAAGTAGTGGCCAGCAATATCACCGTGCCCCTATTACATGTCATGTTCTGCATATGAATTCATCGGAGGTCTTCACCTTGTTGGCTATGTGTGCATGGAAAAACCTGTGGCATGATGATGCCGTATAAGCATTACCGCATGACGATGTCAAATTGCATCACATTTTTTTTAATCACTCTGAGTTAAAAGTGCTGAGTGGTCACTCTTGCATTTATTTCCTGCATGTGGCTTTCCTGTCGACAGCTGATCAGCCAGTGTATAAACTAGGGTGACCATATGAAAAGGAGGACAGGGTTCCTGTATCTTTTAACAGTTGTATAGACAAGGGACCAGATACAAAAGAGGGCCAGGCTCCCACAGCTTTAACTGTTGGGATGAGGAAGGAATTTCACCAGGGGCTGCATGCTTACAAATGAGCTGAAATTCCCTTGTCTGTACAACAGTTAAATATACAGGAGCCCTGACTTCCTTTTCATATGGTCACCCTAGTATAAACAGAATGCTGGACTAGGTGGACCATTGGTCTGATCCAGCCAGGCTCTTTTTATGTTCTTAAAAGGAAGAGGGGGATAGGGCCACTGCTTTAATTGTCAACCATGTGTTTGTGTGTGTGTGTGTGCGTGTGCGTGCGTGTGTGTGTGAGAGAGTATATTCTTTCTACCCTAAAAAACTTTCCAAAGTGACTAGCAATCAAAACCAATCATGCAGAATAACTAGTCCCATTAAAACAATAAAATAATGGAACGTTGGCAACAGGATCAGATATTAAAACCACTTAAAACCTCATGCCAATCAGATTACTTTTACCTTTTGTAAACCACCCAGAAAGCTTCGGCTATGGGGTGGTATATAAATGCTAATAATAATAATAATAATAATAATAATAATAATAATCTCAGCCCATCTTAAAAATCCTAGGCAAATAAAGATGTCATCACCTCGTGCTGAAGGGATAATAAGGTCAGCGCCCAATGAGCTTCCCTGGGATGCAAATTCCAAAGGTGGTACTCCATCACCTAAAAGTCCTGTTCTTAAGTTTCTATCTACGTTAACTGAGAAAACTGGGGGGGGGGGCTTCTAAAATAGATGTCAGACTGCTGGGACAGGTTCAAGTGGGAGCAGGCAGTCCTTGAACTGTACTGGTCCTTTTAAAGGTGGAAAGAGCACTTTGAATTGTCCTCAGGCACACCGAGATCTGTACCAGAAGGTACTATTTTAAAGGTACATGATATGTAGCAGGACAAATTAGGGATGTAAAATCCATTCCATCTGCGTTTCACAGATGATCAGTCACCTTTTCCCCCGGGAATCTGCTCATTGACAGAATTATTATTTTTTGTTTGGTTTCTGAATTTGCCCAAATTCACACTTGTGAAAATCCACCCCCCCAACTTATTTATTTATTAAAACATTTCTATCCTGCCCTATATCATTGGGATCTCAGGTTGGCATACAGATAAAATCAATTCAAAATTTGCAAGTCACCTCCGAAATGAGCATTTTCACACTTTAGCCTACAGGGGAAATGCACGTTTTTGGTCAGTTTTTTTTTGGCACATTTTTGTATTACTGAATTTGTGCAACATTCTGGAAAATGAGCTTCAAGTCCACAGAATCTGCCTGACTGGGGAAAAGCCAGTGCACTGCAGAATCCACATATTGGATTCATAAAAAATTGAACCCATTTGATTCTGTGGTGGAGTTTTCCAATATCCCTAGTGTACATGACATTTTCATAAATGCAGACTGGAACTTCTTTCCATTTATTTCACACACATCACACCACCTTATGATGAGTTATAATCTGTCCTTATTCCATTTGTTACACCACAACCATGTGAGAGGTAGCTAGCCTGACTGACAGCAAATTATCTAGAGTATCTTCCATTGCCAAATGAAGGTGGATTTCCCATATTCCAACCTAACACTCTTTTCTCTTTTACCACATTGGTTCTTTAGCCAAAGCCTGAAGATCCAGTCAGTTTAAAAAAAAAACAAAAAAACATTGGCTGCTATAAAGTGGCTTGCTTTGAATCAAACGGATGCAGCTGTCGTGCTTTTCTCCAGCTGGTGTTTTAGCTGCCTGAATCCAGTTTACAGGAAGCTGAATTAAGATGTCTGCCTTGGACATGTTTCTCATTAAGATGTTTTATAATGTTGCCTCTTGGGTCTGTTCCAGTAAACAAAGGTTTCACTTCATCTTATTTTGGCACCTTTTCCAGTGAAGTGAAAGGGAGAAGGCAAATTAGGATCTCTGTTTGCCCTGTTTAATTACACAAGAACAAAGGGGTCATCATCACTGAAGCTGTGGCCCTTTCTACACCATGGGGGTGTGGCGGGCCCAGCGTGAGAGAATCCGGAAGTAGCCACATCCGGGTTCGGCGCACTCAAACCACATCATGTGCATGACGTCCAGGGTTGTCTGATGTTGCGCCCACAATTTTTTTTTTTTTTTTGACAGGGAAGAGCGCTCCTGCACTTCTCCACAAAAGTAAGTTTTTTTAAAAAATGTGGCGTGCGATCGGCTCACTCCCACCACCATCCTGGGGATGCAGATTTCGCTCCCACCTCTCCTGATGGCCTCAGAGCTGCTTGGTGCAGCTCCGTGGCCATCGGTGCAGCCACGCTTACTCATGAGTAAGCACAGCTGTACTGGGGCAGCCGGCCACATCTTCCTGGGACCACAGAAAAATTCAGGATTTTTCTGGTCCCGGGGAACCGGGAAAAATCATGTGCCCACCCCCCACCCTGGTACTCCCTGTGCATCATGCGGACTCACAGGGAGCAGCTGGGGGCCATCCCAGGTGTTTTGCCAGGTGCGGAAAGGGCCTGTGAGGATATAGCATTCAAGCAAATGTAGAACAGCATCACACATAGAGAACTTCCTAAAATTTCATGAAGTTCTGGCTGGAACCAGAGCCATTGGCAGCAGAGAGAAGTCTGGGGTTAAACCAAGGTTGAGGGATTAAAACTAGGCATCAGACTCAGGGACACCCAGAAGCACCCCAAGGTCAGGAAGACCTTGTTCCTCTGGGTCCCAGCTCAAACAGGAAGCTTTTATAGCACTTCCTGTTTCCTGAGGGCCCAATAGCCAGCCTGAGTAGGTGGGACAAGTCCAGGACCTGGGAATATTTCACTGCCAGGGAAACTTTCTCAGTGGCAGTTCCGATGACTCACCACATGGGGCCACTACACTTAGAACTGGAGGTACCTGCTTCTAGCTCTTGTAATTCTTGACATCTACTTGGGCTTATTTTAGCCCAAATTGCAATGTGGGAGAATATATATATATATATATATATATAGTGTGTGTGTGTGTGTGTGTGTGACCTTTTCACCTGCTCTCTGGTGATGATTGGATTTTCCCATTCCATTCCTTTTTTTAATCTCATTCAATCTGCCCGATAATTACAAGGATTTTTTTAAAAAAAAATGTCCTAGAACTAGTGCATGCCTGTTTCTAGGGATGTACAGTGCCAGAAAACCTGGCTCTTTTGGGGCCGGACAGAGTTCCCCAGTACCCCTGAGTCAGCTTACATTTGCTAGTCCAGCTGGGGGGGTTGTTCCCAAAATCTGGGAATTTTTTTTTACTTTGGGGGGAGAATTACGGGGTTCATGAAAAGCAATTTGTACAAATTGCATTGGCACAAATTGCACCTGTAATTTGCGTGATTTGCACAAATCACAGCCACAGTTTGTATATTTGGGGTTAATTGCAGCCAAATTTTGTGCAAATTGTTTCACACACACACACACACACATGGAAATTCACCCCACCAATCTGTGTTACCAATGGTAACATAAATATGCAATATTTATGGGAAAGTATGTTCACATAAGAGATCTTTCATGGGCTTGGTTAGAAGCTTCCTTGGGGCTTTGTTAGACAAATTCTGGAGCTGCATAGCTTCTTTTCCCCAAAGTTAGGGGGCATAACTAGCTTTACCTTCTAGACTGTATAGCTTTTAAAATCCCACTTGGGGGTGTTTGCTTTACTCATTGTAAGCTGTCTGTGGTGTCCATGGGTTAGGTTAAAACTAAATGGAAATGAAAAATCAAGTTCACTTCATGTGAAGAACTTAATTTTATATTCTGAGCCATGGAAGAACTTTGACAATGTTTGTTTTGTATTACTTTTGAGCATTACTAAGTAAATTTGTATTCTGTGCAAGTTTTGGGAACATCACTACACATGAAGCAGAGCCTCAAAGGTGGACCCTAACATACAGGAATGTATAAGACACTCCTCCATTTTGAGAAATGTCACTGGTCTATTGGAGTTCTTCTGGATTCCATCAAAATTCAACATTCCTTGGATGTTTTGGCTGTTCATGAAGGAGTTTGTTCCACAGGTGTGGGGCCACTGCTGAGAAGGCCCTCTCCTGTGTGGAGACCCACCTAATATCTCTCACTGGTGGACAGGTGAGAAGGGCCTGTCTTTTTGATCTTAAAGTGCAGGCAGGCTGATATGGGTGAAGGCAGTCCTTCAAGTAGCTTGGTCCCAAACCATTAATAGACCGATTCCCATGGTGGTGGAAATTGGTCAGATTATCAGCGGTAGAGTCTATCACATTTTCTGTCTTTGCGTAAGAAGTTGTTTTGCCCACATTTCAGAAAAGAAAAAAAAACCCTCAAGGTCAGGAGATATAGCAAAAAGTGTGCATAGAGGTTTCATTCCTTGACATCTTCGCTCAGAACAGCCTCTCAGGTTGGAAGTTTAGGAAAGACATTTCCCTTGGCCATTGCCAGAGAGTAGAAAGCCCTAGGCTGCTAGACAGGCTAAATGGTCTGTTACAATATAATAATAATAATAATAATAATAATAATAAATAATAATAATAATAATAATAATTAATGTATTTCTTACTCGCCTCTCCCTCCGGATCAAGGCGGGGAACAACATTGAATACAAAATAGTATAAAATATATAAAACTGATTAAAACATATAAAATTAATATATTATTGAAATAAAAATGAAACATCTTAAAATTCAACTAGGTAGGCCTGCCAAAAGAGATCAGTCTTTACGGCTTTCATAAAATCAGAGAGACTGTTAAGTTGATGAATCTCTTCTGGCAGGCTATTCCACAGTCTGGGAGCAGCAGAAGAGAAGATCTGAGTAATGGTTGTCAGCCTAATTTTGGCTGACTGGAGGACCTGAGTGTGTGGGGCAGATTGTATGGGAGGAGGCAATCCCACAGGTAACCTGGACCCAAACCATGTAGGGCTTTAAAGGTAATGACCAACACTTTCTACTTCGCCCAGACAGTAATTGGCAGCCAGTGAAGTGATTTTAAAACTGGTGTAATATGGTCACCCCGAGGTTTACCAGTGACCAACCTGGCTGCCATATTTTGAACTAGTTGAAGTTCCCGGACTAGGCACAGAGGTAGCCCTATGTACAGCTCATTGCACTACCATCTTTAGGTCTTCCAACTCTAGGAAGGGGCGCAGCTGGCATTCCATACTATCTTAGAGAGAGAGTTGTGTTCTCATATGGTTCCCCTTCAGTCTCTGCTGTATCATTCCCATTGACTATTAGGTAGTCCATGAGTAACTACCATCTGGAGCATTGAGTTAATTTCCTCATTTGGCTGGTAAAAATCTGGTAAAGAGTGGGCAGGAGGTGGTAGGGGTGGCTGTGAGTAACCCCTATATCAGGCACGTTACATAAACCCTTCTAAGGCCAAGTGCCACCACTAGAGAAACCTGAGGGAGAGTTAAGTAAAACCTTCCCACTAGCTATGAGGGGAAAAGGTTTAATTCGGGATTTTCTTGTAAACTAAACTAAACTTTGAGTATAATCTGGTGTGTGTGTGTGTGTGTGTGTGTGTGTTGAATACTGGTAGAGCAGGGAAATAAGGCCAAGTTGACACGTGGTATTTGGTAGCTAACAAATTATTAATACGTTTATTTTAGTTAACAATGTTTTTTTTCAGTATATAATATCTTCAAACCTGCCTACACTAAACTTCCCACACTAATCCCAAATCCCTAGAATTCTTCTCTCTCTCTCTCTCTCTCTCTCTCTCTCTCTCCAACACCAACCACCTCCCAACTCTGATTACCCCCCCTCAGTTCTACATTCCATACTTACCAGATATACTAAACCAGACGTATACAAGATAAACACTTGTGGGGTAACGCCACAGTGGCCAATTTATGTTTATTTAGCATTCCAATCCAGCGGAAATCTCATACAGAACAATATTCACGTCCTCGGTATCAAATAAAACATCACATTTTTCATAAGCTGAATCGACGCCTTGGACAACTGCCAAAAGACAGGGAAATTTTCCACTTGTGCTACCACGGCAGCCTCTTTCAAACCTACTGTTAAGCAGCAGGAGCACATACGCACTTCATAGCCTTTTCTATTACGAGGAGCTGACACGTTAAGCTCTTTGGAATAGTATTCATATTTTATCAGCTGTCCCAACACTGCCTCTTTATTTATAACCTGCTCTGAATTTTTCACCCATTTGCATTGCCAGATTTGGGAAAGAGACAAGAAAGAGAAGCCTGCCCATAAATTCCATTCTTCTTTTTAGCAGCGGCTTTATATATCTTGTCCCATCATCAATTATCCTTAACTTTGTATCAGGCCTTTGTAACATGTGAGCCACAAAGCCAGATGTGGCCTGCCTGCTATATTATTAAATTATTGTTAAAGCTTATTTCTAGATCATATTTTGGCCCAAGAGCCAAATAATCAAATAATATATATAGTTTTTTTTAAAGGAAAGGCAAACTGCCAATACCAGGAGATAGAAATAATAGCCTCAGTTGTCATAAAAAGAAATATGGGAGATAATAGTCCTTAGTGGCCAATGAAAGGATGAGATGGAGACACTTTCTGAGAAAAGTGGAGAAAGCACTGTCCTGTTTGGTGGCCCTGTCTATCGGAGGACCAATCAGATTAGGCGATGAAGTTACATCACAAAGCCAAATCACAGGGCAGGGAAGGTTTCTTACCATTACTGTGAATGGAAGAATATTTTTTGCCCCGTTTGGCAGGCCAAGAAGTACAGTTGAAATGGGAATTAACAGGGCATGATCCTTCCAACACACAAAATGCATCTGGATTAGGGATGTCACAAGAGTCCGCAGAGGGAGGGGGATGGAGTCCATTGGACTCCCCCATGCCTACTTCTTGGACCCCGCTCACTGAGCTGCAAGGCACTCATGGACCTGCTTGTCGAGTGCCCTCACAGCTCAGCAAGTGCCCAATGGAACCACCTGCCCCTTACTGAGCTGCCATTTTGCACAACATTGGTGGCTCAGACATTTCCGGGAAAAGAATGTTGCATAAACGGTGGCCATAAAGGGGCCATTTACACAACATTACAGGCGGGTGCTCAACAAGTAATCAAGAAGCTTGTGTAGTGCCAATTGCGGGTTGTGGTGGCCCCAGCTCAGTGAGCAGCCGATGAAGCTGGGTGCAGGTGAGACTGTACATCCCCAATCTGGATCCTAATTCAAATATCACAACCCATATCAAATATATATATTCCCCAAAATGCCAAGTGAAATATGAAAGGCCCAGTGTAATTTCAAGAGACTTTAACTCAATAGTCTGCAGCATCTCTAGGAAGTAGCCATACTGGATCAGACCAAAGGCCTATCTAGTCAATCATTTGGTCTATCTAGTCCATCACCGTGCCCAAACAGATGCTTAAGGGAAGCCCACAAACAGGAAGGAGTGGTATTCCCCCGTAACTCAGTTGGTGATGCTGGGAGGCTTCTATTCTACCCCATGTCCTTTAGCCTATGAGGTATCAAAAGGTTCTATTCTGTCCCGTATGATTTTTAATATCTACCTGAAGCTTCTGTAGGAAGTCATCTGGAAGTTCAGGCGAAAGTGTCATCTACTGAAACCAGGGAGACTGTGGAACTCCTGAACAGGCATTGAGAAGGTGTTCTGGGATATATGTGGGTGAGCAAGTCAAATGAAGTGTGACTGGGAAAGCCAGCAGAAATGGATAGAGGTGTTCAACCAGCTCTAGATGGGGTTGCACCCCCTCTAAAAGTCCAAGATTTCAGTTTGGGAAACCTGGATTTGGGGTTATCTGTGGAAGTGCAGGTGGCTGAGGTAGCTTGTGGAACTCCCTCCCCCAGGATATACAATACTTGACAGAATGCCTTTCCTGACATGAAGCTACCCATACACTATTTCCAACATCAAAGGTCCTTCTCTGGATGCCTACTCCGAGGGAGACTCAGAAGGTGGCAACAAGGGAGAGGGCCTTCTTTTTGGTGGCCCCCCAATTATGGAATGATCTCCCTGATGAGGTGCGAAGCTTGTTTCTCAGTAGATCCAAGCACCGGTGGGAAGCGGTAAGGAGCATGAGATGAGGAGGTGGAAGAGGGCCCCCTTACCTGCTGGGGCGGCCGCTTCCCTCTGGTGCTCGAATCTGATGAGAAACAGGCTTCGCGGCCTGCCTCTCAGTAGTGTGCCAGGTGATGTCATCACCTGGTGCGCTAATGAGAGGCAGGCTGCGAAGCCTGTTTCTCAGTACATCCGAGCACCGGAGGGAAGCTGCCTCCCCAGCAGGTAAGGAGCATGAGTGGGGGGGAGGGATAGGGAGGGGGGAGTTAGGCCCCCACTCACCCAGTCACCACCATGTTTTCCCCATAAACTTGCATTGGGGAAAAGCTTTCTTTCCCCCAATGCAAGCCTATGACGAAAACACCAAAAATGGCGGCCGATCCAAAAATCAGATGTCCGATTTTCAGATTGGGATCGGATACGATCTGATCCGAGGGACCTCCAATTTTGTCCGAACCAATCCAGGACAACATTGGAGGTCCTGATCCGGGTCCCGATCCGATCTGGGGGGTCCCTGCACATCCCTAATAATATTGGTGTTTTATTGGTGTTTTATTGGTGTTTTAATGATGTACTGGTTTTATCTGCTTTTAATCAGTTTTTGTATTTTGTGTTTGGTGTTGTTCCCCGCCTCGATCCGTTGGGAGAGGCGGGTGATAAATAAATATATTATTATTATTATTATTATTATTATTATTATTAATGCATCCCCTTTGTTGTGCAAATCGCTCTCATGGGTCTTTTTCTGGAGACAGTCCCAATTTTCCAGCCAGAAAACAGAAACAGATCGAAGTAGAGTGCAAACAGATTTAATTCCATGGAATGGGCCAGTTTAGTGGCTAACGCCCCAAAATCTAAAACTGACCAAAGAATGAAAGCTAAAATACATTTTTATATTCTGGGAGGCATTATCAATTGGCGTGATGCTCAGACCCTGCACAATCTTCTGGCACCAAGCCCAGACCTGGTGCTCTGCTATTCACAGGTTCCTGTGGACATTAGCTTACATAGGCAAGATTTCTTACAAGTTTTCAAGGTTCAAGATAGCTAGCAAGCATGGAACAGAACACAAAAGTTTCTTGTTACAACTTGAAGCAAAAGCTCACACCACCTATCAGGCACTTTCTGTTCTGAGTACAAAACAAAGGCCAAGGGCAAAAAATGAGCATGGGCCAAATTCCTCCTTGCAAGTCATATAGAAACAGAGCCCTTTGTTTCAAGCAAAGCAAAATACAGAAATGCAAAAGAGTTGATTATATGTCAAGGCCTCAGAGTGTTGAGCAGAGTGCAAGGCAAACTAACATGGAGTCACTTTGGTTATATCTTTTTTTTTCTAACAAACTCAATATCATATTTTAAACCAACCATGCAGTAATTCAGACCTGGGGCCAAATCTAGCCTTCCTGGGTCCCAATCTGTCTCTCCAAAGTTCTCCAGTTGGCCACACACCCTTCTCCTGCACCCACCCCCTTTCTCCCGAACACCGATCAGTTCCTTCCTTTTGTGTAGTTCCTTTTTTCCTTCCATTCCAAAATGTTGAAATGCGTCTCCTAAGGTTTAATTACAGGCAATGAGAGCTTTAAGCTGAACTATGCTCATGTTTTGGATATTTCTAGCCCACTCCTTTTGCCTTTGACCTCACCTGCCCCTGGAACATGGCCCTGGAAGAACATCTCCAAAATGGAATTTGTCCCTTGGGATAAAAAGGTTCAACCTGATTTAAGTGAGCCCTATTATTATTATTATTATTATTATTATTATTATTATTTTGTTGCACCTTCACTTAGATGAGCTTTTATTCAGAGGGTATGCCTTCTTTCCAGTTGGCTTTTGAACTGAACCTTAAATGTGTGTGTGTGTGTGTATATTTTAAATAGCGCTGTGCCAAAAAATTATCCCACGAAAAGTCTGACCATTCTCATTCAATTTAATAGAAAAGGAATTGCTTTCAAAAAGATATTCAAAGGGGAAGAAATTTTGGAGAAATTCTTATGGATTTGGTTCAGGGTTCTTGTGCTGACCTTATTTATGGGATGACCGAGGAGTGCGTGAGAGAGTTCTGTGTTTCATTGTACAGCCATCTCTCTGACAGCCTTCAGCCTCTTTGGATTCTTCCCACCCAGGGGAAGACATCATGAGTTATTCCTCCCATTGGGCCTGTTCAGATCAGGAAGTATAGGCAGCTTGGGAGACTATGGAGAACTGGGTAAGTTTAGTGCCGTGATAGCAGCCTTCAAATACCCGAAGGGCTACCACACATAAGAAGGCAAGGATGTTGTCTTGCTGCCACAAAGGGCATGACTAATATTGCAGGATGGGAGTTTGTGGTTGAAGATCAGGAGAAACATCTTTCTGATAAGAGGACTTTGACAATGGGCTGTTTCACTCCTCCTAAATTCCACTTCGACTTGGAGAATTCATAAAATTACTGAGGCAGGCATTGTCCAGTGCGCCTTCGATTAAAGTTCCTTCATTTCATTTGTATCTCACCACCATCACCACTACCCATGCGAACACATGCATTGACATGACACTACAAAAAGGCAAGTTGGTGTGCCTCTACATACGATTCCATGAAGCAAAATGTTGTGCTTGGGCGCATTGGAAATACACTGCAAAACTCAAACCTGATGTGATTACATCAAGATTTTTCTGTGTCATGTTTTACCAACACATCTGTAAAACACTGTACCGAGGCAATGTTGTTACAAATATGTGTAAGATTGCATCAACATCAGAATGTAATAGCGTAGAGTCATGCTGTATCAGATCGAGTCCAGCGTTCAAGTTTCCTTTCTTGCAGTGTTTTATCAATGTACAGATATGCGCAGGTCATGCACCCAGGGTGTTGGTGGGGTGATGAATGAATGGAAAGAATGGAAAACTGTTTCAAAGTGTACATGCACCATGCTTTCTAATAGGCCAGAACTACACCAAGAAGGATATAACACGTTGAAAGCGGTTTGAAAACGTTATATGGGATGTGTCATGGGCCCCAACAGTTGTGAATACCAGTATAAACTGTTATAAACCGGTAGTGTAGATCCCGCATAAGTCAGAAATAAAGAAACTGAATAATGGACAATTCCCATTGCATCAGCTCCACTTTAGAAACAACTTCCAGTAATTTGAAGCTCCAAAATGTGGGAAAATTTTGGATGTTGAAATTGTTTGGAAATACCCCTCAGCAAAACTTGTTTGTGAGGATCCTTCCAAATACTCTCTGTTTTCTGTAGAAACATCCTTTTCTCTCTTTTTGTATTCTCCTTCAGCCTACTCGATTCTAGAATAAACTTCTTTTCTTTTTTAAAAAAATATCTCCAAGTAAAATAGCTTATCCTACAGAACCTAGGTTCTCAGAGCATTGATCATTTTTCAAACTGTTCCTTGACATTTCATATATTCCAGGGAGAAATGCCAAGGCCCACTCCATGTTGCACCAGCAAAAAGAAAAAACTGGTGTAATTCAACTTGACCTTTCAGGAAATACACAACATTGAACATTAGCTAAGGCACACCTATGATTTTTAATTAATCTGAAGCTTTCCTCCCTCAGACATCCTTGTCTCTCCCCAGTCTCTCGATGCAGAAAGGCTGTCATGTTGGGGAGACATCAGATTAATAGATTAATTTAAGAAATGCAAAGCAAGTTGGGTGATGACAAAACATTCGATCAACCACTTCTGTTTTCTTCCTTCTTTTTTATAAAGGTGGAGAAATTTGTGAGATGCCTTGTCAGACTTATTTATCTAGAGTCACTGGTAAATGTGAGCTGCTTTTTTTTATTTCCACATGCAAATCCATCTATATTTTCGTGTGTATTTTCACAAATGAGCTTATCAGTTGTGTAACTGTAAGCATGCTGCTGAACATTGGACATGTGTGAACTTTGACCACAGATTGTGTTTGAGCCCATGTTCATGCCGAAAGGTGCAATCTGGGTAAATCCTGAAAGAAAATGAACTCAAATGAACATCTCATACATCCCTGGCTCTTGCCACTGTTGAAGAATTTCTCTTCCTTCTGGGAAAATGTGAAATGATCCCCCTAATTTCTCTGCACACTTTGTGAAAAGGGGCCATAATAAGGTGGTCATATGGAAAGGAGGACAGGGATCCCGTATCTTTAACAGTTGTTTTGGAAAGGGAATTTCAGCAGTTGTCATTATGCATGCAGCACCTAGTGAAATTTCCTCTTCATCACAACAGTTAAAGCTGCAGGAGCCCTGCCCTCTTTTGCATCTGGTCCTGCAGCTTTAGCCGTTGTGATGAAGAGGGAATTCCACCAGGTTCTCCATATATACAAATAACACCTGCTGAAATTCCCTTTTCTACACAACTGTGAAAGATTCAAGAGCCCTGTCCTCCTTTTCACATGGCCACCCTAGGCCATAGCTCAGGGGTAGAGTATATGTGTTGCATGCAGTAGGTTTCCGGTTCATTCCCTGGCTTCACTATGGAGGACTGGGAAAGAGCCCTACTTGGAGAGCTGCTGCCAGTCAGTGTTGACAATACTGGGCTAGATGGATCAAGGATCTCATTCATTATAAGGCAGCTTCCTATGTTTCGATGTTCCTATGTGAAGCCATTTGTGTATAGATCAACCGAAAATAGGATGCTGGCCTAGATGGACCATTTGTCTTCTCCATCAAGGTTTTTCTATTCATATTCAATCTGCATCTGCCAACTTGTCACACTTTAAAATATTTTCCTTCGAAATGAGCATGCTGAACATTGGCTATGCCATTTCTCTGCCTTTCACTGTTGTTTTCCTTCCTCCCCTTTCGGCAGCCATTATATCATTTACAAACAATTCCCAGCATGTCTCCTCTCCCTGATGTTTCCCCCACAAATCTTCAAATGTTGGAACTATATCCTGAGCTTAAAGTAATGAGTTGTGCATTTTTCTCTGTCTGCTTTCAGACAGATCTCCCAGTTTCAATGGAAAGCAGCCAGCCAAGCTTTTTGGCTTATTGATGGTCAGCTTGCAATTATTAGCAACTTTCCTCTCTCTGCCTGCCCCTCCAAATCTCCTCCTTCTGTGCTCACTTTGATGAGATACCTCAATCCAACAGAGTGAAATAAATTGCTATCTCCTATTATAATTGGCAAGATCGCATGGCCTAGACAAGAAAACAAGTTAAGTTTAGCACTGCAATTTGGCTCATAATCTACATAAATAAAAACCATTGTTACCTTCTGCCCCTCCCCCACCCCCATCCTTTTGGGGCGTGTGTGTGCTGTCAACTCTTCCTCCAATTGCGGTATTTTCAAAGCCATTTGACCAGTAGATTTGCATGTGGAAATTAAAAAAGAAGAAGAAGCTCACAATTTGATTACGGACTTGACTTGGAACGAGCTTCAAGATGGAATATGGAAAACTTCACCAAGCTCACGTTTTGCTCATCTGCACATCTTTTCTCCCTAAGGGCTTTTGTTGTTTGTTCGTTAGCACTGCAAGTGACATTAGCATCAGCTCTACTGGCAGCCCGGCCACTGGTTTGCATCTTCTACCATGCCCAAAAGCTAGCATTACTCCAACGCACAGTGGAGTGCAACCACTAAAAAAAATGACGGAAAATTGTTGGAGAAAATTCTACAAAGTGGCCTTTTTTTCTAGGTTTTAACTTTATTAGTAGTAGTAGGGATGTGCAACGGATTGGACCCGATCCATGATCTGGGCCTGATCCAGTCAAAATCGGAACGTTAATTAACGATTCCGATTTCAAAAAATGGAAGCCCAATTTTTTCCGATCCAATTTTTCCCGATCAAAATTGGGGGGGAAAGATCAGATCGGAAAAAATTGGGCCTCCATTTTTTGAAATCGGGATCATTAATTAACGTTCCAATTTTGGCTGGATCAGGCCCAGATTGTGGATTGGGTCCGATCCGTTGCACATCCCTACTACTACTAATAAAATTAAAAACTTTACAATCAGATTGCAACAATACCATTGCCGCTGGTCAGTTAGGGGATTATGACTTTATGTTACTATTGACTGGGAAGGCGAATGGCCCTTTCTACAGCAGGAGCATGAAGTATTGTCAACTACATAAAAAGGCAGATAGATTTCACAGACTGAAACCAGACCAACCTTTGTATCAAAGGTTTGTTGGTCACACTGCCTTGCAAAGGTGAAGCCCAGAAAATGTCTCCCTTTCTCTCCAGTAGGAGAATAGTGCTTCAGAAAGCACTGGAAGCTTTCTGAATATGTTCCTTGATTTCTCAGTATTGATTGCTGCCATGCATCTCTTCTTCCATGCATTCTGATTATATGGATTGGTAGCCGAAGACTGAAAGCAGACAGCTCCGAACAGTAGAAATGTTCATCATAAATTAATCTTATTTGTTTGATTTTATTTATGTCAGCATTTGTTACCCCCATTCTCTGCCAGACAAAATAACAACAAGTGGCACCTAAATATTACAACAAACAACCTAAAGCCACAACAGAAGTGTAAAACAGCAACATTAAAAAAAAATAAGACTACGGTCAGAATACCAAGAGAACAGATATTGAGAGCTATTTATTTTCACCTTTCCATATTCAATCAATCACAAAATTACAGTAAGACACAATATAAGATCTCAAATTGCAAAAACAGAAGATTAATCAGCAGCCACCTGAAACTAAGAACAATGAAACAATATAGCCGACCAGAAGAATAGTCAACAGAGAAAGGGAAGCTGTCTCCATTAGGTGAAAGGCCAATAATCAGTGTTGCCCTGTAGATAGGCTGACCAGATAAAATCCAGGTCAGGGCTCATGTAACTTTAACAGTTGTAGAGAAAAGGGAATTTCAGCCAGTGTCATTTGTATGCAATTAGTTCCTGGTGAAATTCCCTCTTCATCACAACAGTTAAAGGTGCAGGCACTATACTAGAGTGACCAGATACAAAAGAAGGCAGGGCCCCGGCACCTTTAACTAGTGTGATGAAGAGAGAATATCACCAGGAACTAATTGCATACAAATGCACCGGCTGAAATTCCCTTTGTTCTACAACTGTTGAAGTTACATGAGCCCTGACCTGGATTTTATCTGGTCACCCTACCCTGTATAATTGCTCCATGACTCTCTAGCTGTCTAACAAGCAAGTGGTAGCAAGAACAAGGAGGAGGAGAAATATCAGCTGGTGGCAATGGCAGAGAGAAGGCAAACTTATTGAGGAAGGGAGCCAACTGAGTGTGTCTTGCCTAGGGATGGGAGAACCAATGATGCTCAAGCTCACTGAAATTGTCCAAACTTTACTTCAAAGCTTGGTTTAGCTTGCTGTCGTTCTCATTTGCAGTCTGTTTTTTCAGATCATTTCAGTGGGAAAATTGCACATTTGCAATTTCCCCCTTATTGACTAAAGCATGAAAATGCCTTTCAAAGGACTTTTTTTTAAAAAAATGCACAGCATTAAAATGCACAAGTTTAAACTGTATTTCTTCAAAGTTGTGTATTTTTGAAGTGCACATTTTACAGACACAAACAAACATGAGCTTGGGCATTTGCAAACACCTTTAGAGAACACACATGTTCAGGAATGTGAACAAGGCATTTTGGACTGATTTGCAAACTGAAACAAAATTTCCGTACATCCCAAATTTTGCCTAAAGGCCTTCAAAATCTGGAGCTGGCACTGTGAGTGTGCGTGTGTTTTGTGTGTGTCTATCTCCTTGTCCCCATGGACTTAAAAAAACAAAATAAAACATGGAAGAGAGAACAGAGAAAGGAGAAATGAAGGCGGGGCAAAACAGAAAACAAATAAAAGGAAAGAGAGCATGCATGTATTTCAACTGCATGTGCTTATCCTTATTTGCAGAAGGGTATGAGGTCTAGGGGCATGTCTCACCAACCATTTATCCCAGGGTCACTCAAGGTCATCCCTGTGCATCTAAATGATGCACAGCTCATCCCGGGGTCAACCAGGTATGACCTCTCAGTTGTCTCGGGATAACTGGGACTCCAGTTATCTCAATTTTCCCATGGTTCTGGGACAACCCTGAAGACTGAGGGCAGTGTGCTGTGGGCTCCTAGGTCCTCCCTCCTCCCTGTGAGTAGCAGGGCTCACCAAATGGGCATGGAGCTCTGTGGGGGGAGTCTGTGCCCATTGGGGGTGAGGGGGGCAGCATTTTTGCCATCTTTCGGATGGCTCTTGGCAGTTCTTGATGCCAACTTTCCCGGTTATTTTTTTTTTTTAAATTACCTTGGTGCTGGATCACACCTGGGCAATTGCAAAACATCTCCTCTTCTTAAAAAAACCTGCCACGCCAGAATGTTCCTCTTTACTTTCGGAACGTCGCACTGGTGTGTGCAGCCTGAATAACAATCCCGGGAGCTGTAAAGCCCAAGATCCTCCCCACCCTGGAAAGCCTGCAGGTATAGATGAGCCCTAGGTTTCACAGAAAAAGTAGAGACAATTGCATTTCAAAGGAAATATAGTAACCCAAACACACACACAATTAGCCAGGAAGAAATGCCTTTTGAAAACGGCCATTTTGTAACTTAATTCCAGGATGTCAACTTCATGGTAGCTAAAAGAACTGCTCAATCGGTAGCATTCTGTGAGGGTTTTCAGACAGGGGGAAATTGCATTTCCTTCCTGTCGCCCAGTCTTCCTGTCTCTGTTCTGCAATATGGATGAGCCAAATCACATGGGGAAGGAAGGGGAAGAAAGCAGCAACCACATGGACCATTCAGTATAGAGTAGGCTGACCAGATAAAATCCAGGTCAGGGCTCATGTAACTTTAACAGTTGTAGAGAAAAGGGAATTTCAGCCAGTGTCATTTGTATGCAATTAGTCCCTGGTGATATTCCCTCTTCATCACAACAGTTAAAGGTGCAGGCACTATACTAGAGTGACCATATCCAAAAGAAGGCAGGGCCCCTGCAACTTTAACTGTTGTGATGAAGAGGGAATTTCACCACGAACTAATTGCATACAAACGCACCGGCTGAAATTCCCTTTGCTCTACAACTGTTAAAGTTACAGGAGCCCTGACCTGGATTTTATCTGGTCACCCTAGTATAGAGGGACAGCACCCCCAAGTAGGTGTGAAACTTATAGTGGAACTTCTCCTGAACATGGCAGGAAATAGTGCCAATCATAATAACAACAACAACAACAACAACAGCCTAGAAAACTCACATTTACTGAGGATTATTTTATGATGAAAAAATGGTGGAAGATGTGCAGCAGGAACACGTTATCGTCAAAATGACCCGTGAACATCTGTAAGCGGCCAGTCATGAGCCTGCTATAAATTGCTCATGTGAAAGAGCTCTGTGTTCTGGGCACCACCATGGAGAATGTCTAGCTTTGCAGCTTCAGTTCTGATTTCAAATGAGACAGACTACAGAGCAGAACCTCCCCCATAGATCCTGCAGATGAAACCACTTTTTTTTAAAAAAAAAATATCTCCCAAAGCAATTGTTTTCAGCAGTTGCTCATAATGAATGGAAAGCATCCCCTTTTCAATGATTAAAAAAGAAGAAGAAAAGAAAACAAGACCCAGCTATAAAATCTGTCTGACCTTATCAGCATAAGCTGAGCTGACAGGTCTCTTCTCGATGGGTGAGTGTTGTTTTGTTGGTGAGTTATAGCCCAAGAGACATTAGCTCTTGCTAGGTCATTTTTTTCCTCCCTCCCTTATTGGTCTCGGCTGAATTTAATTGCTTTCATTAGCACCACAAAAATCAACCTCACACAATAGGAACAAAAATATAATTGTCACAAAGTTCCAGTTAAAGGCTTAGTTTGCACATAAAATTATATAGATAGATAGATAGATAGATAGATAGATAGATAGATAGATACACACACACACACACACACACCTACCTTTTCAGGAGGCACATACAAATGTTTTGGAAGAAGAAAAGGTTACCAAATTTGTCATAAAACCAAGCATTTCATGGGTGGAAACACCATCAGACCAAAATCAGCTGCTTTCGTGCCCAGTCAATCCCAGCAACCATTTGTACATTATTGTATAGAATTACTGCCAAATGACACGGACAACATATTACAGATATTTGGGACTTTTCAAGTGAGGTTAGCACTTTAATGCAAGCTTCATTGATTGATTAGAAGGTTTTTATTTGTCTATGACTCTGTAGACCAGCCTTCCCCAACTTGGTGCACTCCAGATGCTTTGGACTACATCTCCCAGTAGCCCCAGCTAGCATGTCCAATGGTCAGGCTTGCTGGGAGTTATAGTCCAAAACTTTTGGAGGATAACAGGTTGGGGAAGACTACTGTAGACCAATGAGCTACTCTGTTTGGCTGGTAATCAATGATAACTCAGCTGTATATTCCAAGAACAAGGTGTAGAGTCCTTCTTGGCGGAAGGAAGGCAGGAAATTGACTCCTCACTTTCTAGGATGTATGCATGTAACACCTGGTGAAATTCCCTCTTCGTCGCAATAGTTAAAGCTGCAGGATCCCTGCCCTCTTTTGTATCTGATCACTCTACAGAAGAGGGCAGGGCTCCTGCAGCTTTAACTATTGTGATGAAGAGGGAATTTCATCAGGTGCTGCATGCATACACATGACACCTGCTGAAATTCCCTTTTCTATACAACTGTTAAAGATACAGGAGCCCTGTCCTCCTTTCCATATGGTCACCCTAATACTGGAAGCAATATTCTGATTTGGGCAGAACACATTTCCAAGAAAAGATATTTGGGTTCAGAACAATTTTTTTCCAAGAATTATAATGCTGAACTGTGGAGCCCTTTTCTGCGCTCTGTCGAGTTGCTTTCTCTTCTGATCTCTCCCCTCGCTACCTTCTGCAACTCTTGTTAAGTCCTTAAGATCAGGGAGACTGTCACAACAGGTTATTATCTGTGTTCTTCCTTCAGTCTGAGTTTTGCTGTCTGTGCACACAGTAACCTTTTGGCTTCATGGTCTTATTTTGATTACACTTGTTAATCCTTTGTCTACTTCCTTTTTACTTTTCGGGGGGTGGTGGAAAGAAAAAAGGAGTTATTTGTATGAGGATAAAGCATAGTTCTTTGCCCTGTCTGCTGGTGAAACCCTCCATTTAGTGGTGAAGCGGGGAAATTTCCCAGTCCTTACTCTCGAAGCAAATTCAGCTCTGCAGTTTAAGATGGAAAGCTATGGTTATTTTCAGAAAAAGTATTGCAGGATGTCTATTATCCCTCACCTCCCACCCCCCACCCCCCACCCCCACTCTCACACACCACTTCTCCATCAGGATGTTGGGTATTCCCTGAAGGCCTCCTGCGAGGCTGATCTAGTCCGCAACCATGTACATAAGGAACTAGCTCCAAGAGAATTTTGTCTATGCCCTTCTTGGGGATGTTGCAAAATGGGACTTCCGTTTTTGCTAGGTTTCTGCATTATAGCAAAACCCAAGTCCTGATTGAAGAGACTCAGTAAAAAAAATCTTCATTTCCTTGACCTGCTCTTTACTCAGTGTCGTGCTGCCAGTCTCTCTCTGTGTATGCATGCATGGACAGCCGTACGTACACCGTCCTTCTCCTGTAGGAGCCTGCCTTCTCTCCCGGGTCTTCAGCTCTGTGCCCTCTTCCCCTTCAGAAATTAGGTCGCTGGACATGTGGGACAGGTTCTTTCAGGCATCACACCCAGATTTTTAAACTCCCTTTCCCAGGATGTCAGTTTGGTCTTTGGCATTGGGCGGGGGGTGCGGGTCTTCAGTAGTACATACGGATGAATGAAAAAAAAATCAGTTTGCAAATCATCCAAATTTGCCTTTGAATAGGACTGCACTTCCTTCCATTTTGATTTGGGAAGGTGAAGGAGGGGGTACAGATCTCTGAGGCAGAGCTGCATGTTCAGGGATAAATATTTTGGGCCGAAAAAGTGACTTTTAGGAAGCTCAAAGTATTTGTTTACAATGCTACATTATAATGCTTCATAGTCAAGAAGATCTGGTTATTTGACAGTGTCCCTGAAGACAAATGAAGACAATTCAGGGTGAGGACAGTGTTTCCTGTATAGGCAAAAATGTACGAAGTGATCACTGAAGAACTAGCCAAAGGGGATGGGGCACATTTGATGCCCCTATAAATGTACGTGGAAAGCAGTGAGGAATTTAGCTCAACACTAATTGCAACCATCAGCCACTCAATAAGATGATCAAGAGGTGGTACCAAGACAGGCAAGTGAATGGGGAAAGATCCATCCTCTAAGGGGGAATCCACACAGTCCTTTGGAACGTTTCACATAGTATTTTAAAACGTTCCAAATAGGTGCGTTCTAAAACGTCTTAGGCCACATTACTGAGTACTCATGTTACAGGAGAAACAGTCTTCTGTCTTTAAAGCGGTGTGTGCGGTCACACACTGTTCTGCCCTGTCTTTTCTTCTTTCGTTTTTCAGTGAATTTAGGGCAAGGCATTGTGGGGGTTGTAGTTCAGTTACACACTTCCTTCTTAGTTCCTCTGTCATTCCCTAGCGAGTATACGGCTAAGAATTGTGGTTGTTGTAGTTCACTGGTCCACTTCCTGTTTCTTCCCCACCAATCAACTGCTCAGCATTTGGGCACCAGTAAAGGAAGCACTGCCCTCATGAATCAGAAACGGTAAGGAAGGACACATTATTTTACTTAAAACGATTTATTAAAAGTGAAACCGTTGTATATAACTGAAGGGAGTTTTAAAAAACCTCAGATATACAACATTATAGGGAGTGCGTCATGTGGCCCAAAGAGTTTTCATAACCCTTATAAAACGTCAAAAAACTCGTGTGTAGATCCGCCCTTAGTGATGCACTTTAGTTTCTGACTCCTCCTTCCCTCTGGCTGTTTGAAAATATGTCTGGAAAAGAATATTTGTGTGTGTGTTGGTGTTGTTTATCTCAACACTTTCCCCACACTCCACTAATCTATTTTGTTAAATTTGGCTCTTTGAATTTTTTCTTAGATTGATTGTTTTCTTATGCAAAGACATTTATATTCTTCATGCAGAAGATGTAAGTACTTGATTTGATCTCTATTTCTCTGTTCTCATGACATTATCATTCTTTGCCTGCCTATAAAACAGGAAGAGAAAATTATGTTTTTAAAATCGGTCCTATTGTTTTGTTTGTATATCAGCACTAGGAATGTGGGAATCAGCAAAATGTAAACTTGCTGAATACCATCTCGAATTTCGTTCCGAATCAAGTCTTTATCAGAGTGTGATCTTTGTTTCCCGCTCTTTTTTTGCATGAAAATCCGTGCATATTTTTCTGCATATTTTTTTAAAAATGTGCCCATCTTTGAAATGTATGCATGCTTCTCCCCATTGGTTAAAGCCTTTTTGTGTGCATTTTGCAAAAGTACACATTTTTATGTGCATTTTTCAAATGTACACATACTGTCAAATATATGTTTCTGGTCCACAAATCACATTGCAAGATCAGAAATGTCACAGACCTGGACTACAGATTAGGTCTAGGGCCAGGTCTACACGAAGCAGGATATTGCACTATGAAAGTGGTATATAAGAGGCAGGAGCCACACTACTGCTTTAAAGCGGTATTGAAGTGCACTGACAACTGTTGGGGCCCATTGACACATACTATATACTGCTTTCATACCACTTTCATAGTGCTATATCCTGCTTGATGTGGCTCCTGTCCTTTACGTACCACTTTCATACTGCTTTCATAGTGCTATATCCTGCCTGGTGTGGATTAGGCCTAGGTCTGTGTTCAGTCTGGAAGGTGTGAACTGGATGAATCCTGATCAAAAATGAACTGAAATGAAGTTTTGAACTCATGCAAATGGGTTGGAATTGTGGAACAGATGGATAGAATTACCTATTCAGATTAGCTTTCTAGTGGTAATTTCACCCAATTTATTTGGAGAGATGACAATGGGGCAGTCCTTGTCATTATCCCTCCCCCATCCCTTTTCGTATATGGCTCATGTCTCATTATTATTCCATAACCGAGGGGGGGTCACCAAGGGCATTAGGGGGCATGCTCCTAGTGCTTCCACATGGACTCATGGCCCAGTTTGTGTCCATCAGAAGAGCCTTTAGTGTGGTGGCCCCTTCTCTTTGGAGCTCCCAGCCCCTGGAGGTCAGGCAGGCGCAAACACTGTGTTGCTTCCAGCACCTCCTGAAAACAACTCTTTCTGGGAAGCCTTCCTCAACTGGCCAGCAACCATTATTTGTTTTTAAAAATTGGCATTCTGTTTTAAATTGAACAATTTTAATTTTCTGTTTTAATATGTTTATCTTTTTACTATTCTATTATTTTGTTTACTACTCTGGAATCTAGATATTGAGTGGTATATCAATATTGTAAGTAAATAAATAATAGGGATCTAAAGTCAAGATGCAGGTTTTCTCCCCCTCTCCCCAGTGAAACCTCCCAATCCTCCAGATCATATTTTAAGCAGTGGGCAGGGGGAATAGCCTGGTCCAAGTTGTGTTGATGGAAGATGTTCCATCAGTGGGATGCATTAACTGGATTCCACCCTCACTTCCTGATGAATTTGTGAAATGTGTAAAAGCCCATTCATATAGTATATTTCCAATATTTGGACCACCTCAAGCAGGCAATTTAACAAAACATTTTTTTATGAATATATATATATATATATATATATATTGCAACTACATTTTTCTATTATGCTTTCTATTATGCTTTAAGGGTGGATTCCTGCATTGAGCAGGGGGTTGGACTCGATGGCCTTATAGGCCACTTCCAACTCTACTATTTTATGATTCTATGATACACTATGCACTGCGGAGCAGCTTTAGCAAAGGGATACGGTGGCAATTTACAATTCGGTCCATGTTCAAAGGAAATTTATAAAACATTGCATCTGTGCACCCCAAGAAAATGGCCAAGGCCTCATCTACACCAAGCAGGTTATTGCACAATGAAAGCGGTATGAAAGTGGTATATCAAAGGCAGGAGCCACACTACTGCTTTAAAGCGGTATTGAAGTGCATTGACAACTGTTGGGGCCCATTGACACATACCATATACCACTTTCATACTGCTATATCCTGCTTGGTGTGGTTCCTGCCTTTTATATACCTTTTTCATACCGCTTTCATAGTGCAATATCCGGCTTGATGTAGATGAGGCCATGGTCAGCTCTCTTCAATGTTTCTTTCTATACCAATGTTACACTCAGCCATTAACTCTCCTTCCACGAAATTACAGGGCACTCTTCGACTGATTATCCTTTACAGTATCTGCACAGTTTCCTTTCCTATTTAATTAGCAAAAAGAGAAATTGCAGAATTATTCTTTTACCTTCCTACATATACACAAGTTAGCACAGGCAGTTGAAGAAATGCAGAGAACCTAGTCAAGGCTTATATAAATTCATTGAGGGCCATCTAGCACCTGATCAATGCAGAAAAGATGAAGCTAAAGCATCCCCGACAGATGGCTGTGCAAGCTCTGTTTGAAGAGCTTTAGTGAGGAGGAGCTCTAGCTTAAGAATATCCAAATTTAGTTTAATTAATTCCACGAATGGTTCACAGAATGTCAGATGTCTTTCATTCAGTCATCTGGTCATTGATGGAATCTGACTTTTTTTTTTTGCCTGTGGAAAGATACACCAAAAAGTAGGGGTGCGCATGCCAGAAATTATCGTATCGTATCGTTATCGGAAATCACTTTTTAAAAAATTTCGGATCCGATTATATCGGAGGTTTATTGTATCGAATTGCATCAGATATCTGATAATTATCGGATATCCGATATTTAATTCGGATCCCTATTTTGCCCTATAGAGTTGATTTTTGAGACAAAAAGCCCTAAAAGTTCAGTATTTTAAAAGTTGAATTTTTTGAAGATTGTAGTACAACTGGGCGGCCTGGTCAACCAGCTGTCAGAACTAGCACAATCTTTTAAAAAATCATATCAAATCGAGGGTTTGAGCAATTGCTCTGAATTTTTTCACACACGACTAGCCAGAACACATCTTCAGTGTCCCACAAGTTTTAAGTTTTTATCTTTAAAAATGAAGAAGTTACAGTGGGGGGTGGGGCTTTTGGGGGACCCCCTATAACTTTTTAATTTGAAAAGATAGAGACATGAAAGTTTTTGGACATTGCAGGTTGGATCTTGCTAGTTCTGGCTCCCCAAGTTTCATGTCATTATCATTTAAAATAAAAAGTTATGCATGTGTTTCCCCCAATGCAAGCCTATGAGGGGGGGGGAACAGACAAGTATTCTGACAGCACAGTGGCCCGGTCAACCAGCTGTCAAAAAAGTTGCATGATGTTTAAAAATTCATATAAAATACAAGGTTGGAGGGATTGATCTGAAATTTGGCACATATGTCTAGCGCATGTTGCTACACATATGTGCCAAATTTCAGAACAATCCATCCACCCCTGTATTTTATATGAAATTTTTAAACATCACACACCTTTTTTGACAGATCTCTGAATGCACGTGGCGAGCTGTCATTCTGAGCTGACAGAAGTTAAACGATGTTTAAAAAATTCATATAAAATCGAGGGTCGGAGGGATTGTTCTGAAATTCCATACACATACTTAGGCATACCCCATAAGCACTGTGACCAAGTTTTAAGTTTGTAACTTTAATGGGGATCTGATAATCCAATAAAATCTGAAATTATCAATCCGAAAATTTTTTGGATCCAATAATTTTGGAGGGATTTTTATGGTATTGTTATCATTAATCGGATGTCCGATAATGCCATTATCATATCATTATTGGACATCAGAATGATACGATACACATCCCTACTAAAAAGTCCACCACAATTTACATAATTTTCACTGTCACACAATATGTTATGTATTTTCCTTAGTGCTACACAGTGGAGGCTGAAGAGAGATTAGAGATGGATGAAATATTATTGTGTTTTTTTTAAGCATACTGGTGAACAGACCTGGCTTCACACAGGTGGGAATAGCCATTACATTGATACACTGAAGTGCACATTCCTATGGTCCCAGCTCCTGGTGGTTCCATATGGACCTGTGGTCTGATTGGAGACCACCCAGAGAAGAGCCTTCAGCATGGTGGCCCCCTTTCTGTGGAACTTCCTGCCCCTGGAGGTCAGGCAGGTGCCAACACTGTGTCTTATTCTAGGAAGCATTCCTTGACTGACCGCTGAGTTTTTTATTGGCATTCTGTATTTTTAGTATAATAATAGTGTTTAAATTTTTGTATCTTTTACTGTTTTAATTTTTTTATGTTCACAACTCCAGAACACGTTTCATATATATATATATATATATATATATGTAAAGGTCCACAATTCCATGGAATTTGTGTCACTTGGAAGATGCCAATCCACTGTGGAATCCATGTGTCAAATTTGGACTTCGCTTGATATACCGGTGTGGGTTGATGATACCATTGACCTACATGAGTGTGCTAGACCTGGGCAGGGCCTAATCAGGGGATTCCCAATAATTTCTAGAATGGAACCTTTAAGAACCACTGTTTTCTTTATCTGCTGCTAATAGACTTCACACTTCAGACAAGTCATTAGTTAAGTACGGAAACTTCCAAGTTGGTTACAAGGAAATGAGGGGAAACAGCCTAAACGTCAGGTAGAAAGAAGGTATCCGTCTGACTTCTGCCTCCAGCCCTGACAGCCCAAGTGGCTTTTAATAAACAGCTCCTGATCTCCTTTAATTTGAATAAGATTAAGAGCATGCTTGCTTTCTTGGTAATGGCATATTGGGCGTACTGTGCAGTGTGCTAGCAAGATGCCTTTTAAAAACTCTCATCAGGTAGAGGCTATGGCTAGAGGCAAAATCCTGGCTGAGATGGATCACTGGACTGATCTGATATGGCAATTCCTGCGTTTCCTGTGTTCACAACAAAGATCCGATTTTAACCAAGCATAAAGGTTTCACAGCTGGATGGAACAAATCCATTTTGTTGTTATGGAAAAAGGAAGAAGGGGGAAAATACATTTTTAATCAGTCGGCTGTAGTCAACTGGATGCCCGCACATGTGGTGTGATGCTGGCAGGAGGATTTGTTTGCAGGTCAAATGCGGAAAAGCAAACATGGTGTCTCAACAGATGGATATTTGGGTCCTAACATCATCACAAGCTGTAACTAATTGCTCTGCACTGGAACTGTGTCTTGACCCAAGCTCTGAAGTGACGCGACGTTACGGTTGGCATATGGAAAGGAGGACAGGGCTCCTGTATCTTTAATGGTTGTACAGAAAAGGCAATTTCAGCAGGTGTCATTTGTATGCAGGCAGCACTTGATGAAACTCCCTCTTCATCACAACAGTTAAAGCTTTAGGAGCCCTGCTCTCTTTTGTATCTGTTCACTATAGTATAGCTCCTGCAGCTTTAACTGTTGTGATGAAGAGGGAATTTCACCAGGTGCTGCAGGCATACAAATGACACCTGCTGAAATTTCCTTTTCTATACAATTGTTAAAGTTACAGGAGCCCTGACCTCCATTTCATATGGTCACCCTACACAACATGAGCTAGAGCCTAATTGGATGGGGATAGGGTGACCAGATAAAATCCAGGTTAAGGCTAATGTAACTTTAACAGTTGTAGAGAAAAGGGAATTTCAGCCAGTGTCATTTGTATGCAATTAGTTCCTGATGAAATTCCCTCTTCATCACAACAGTTAAAGTTGCAGGGGGGCTGCTTTTGTATATGATCACTCTAGTATAGTGCCTGCAACTTTAACTGTTGTGATGAAGAGGGAATTTCACCAGGAACTAATTGCATACAAATGACACCGGCTGAAATTCCCTTTTCTCTACAACTATTAAAGTTACATGAGCCCTGACCTGGATTTTATCTGGTTACCCTAAATTGGGTGGGGACAAGATTATGGGTGAGGCAGTATGTAATCTGGGAAGGGGGAAGTAGAACCAGGACAGAATTTGATGGGTCAGGGTAGAGCCTGGGTAGAATCTGGAAAATTTACTGTAGAACTGAGTAAAGTGACCACTGATGAATCAGCAAAAAAGGGCAGAGATTTGCATAAATATTGTGTAAATACAAATTTAGAAATTATTATAATTTAATTAAAACTAGAGAACATCTCACCATAGCATGGAAGGTTGTGATTAGGTGACCGTTAAGCCTGCCTGTTCAGTCTGCTGTTCAGATGCTAACTGTTGAGGACCAAGAGTTCTTATGGTTCTTATCTTTAAATTGGAGGTGGAGAGGGCAGCCTTTTAAATAGAGAACCCCTTCAAATAGAAGATTGTCCTTCAGCAGCCCTTCAAATGGAGGACTGTCCTGTGTTGTAGAGGACAGATAGCCACCCTATGACAGAGTTTGGCAGGATCTTGGCAAGCCCACAAATTTAGAATTTACCAGCTTTTCAGACCTCAGCACTAGTTAACTGACAATCCACAAGTTTACTGGTGAGGCTAGCAGAAGTGGAAGCAGGGGGAAAAAAACCATAGTTACTATGGGAACCAGATATTTAGCCAAAAATGACTGCCTTTCTCATTGGCTAAGAGGCTGGGAGGAGGAGTTGGCAAGCAGGTAGGTAGTTTAAAAGCTAGAAACCAAAAGAAGGAAGCCAGGATGGAGAATTGCAGAAGACCCAGACTCCAGGGACAAGAAAAACTGAGTTGACAGCAAATTGGCATGGAAGCAATGCTACCAACTGACTAAGATGAAAGCAAAGGAATTGCTTTATTGTTAGGGCTTGGCTTGAGTAAGAATACAAAACTTGACAAGGTTTAGATGAATGTTATTTTCATAGCCTATTATTTTGAATGGTTAACTGCTAAAACTGTTATAAAATCTGGTGCATTCTTTTTTTCTTTTTTTAAAAAAACATCACAATGGCTGTCTAGGTGCTGTTTTTTGAAAGTTTTGGTAAAAGATAAATTTGTTGGTTCTTTGTTTGATGCCTTGATCTTCAACCTGCATGTAACTTAGGGTGACCAGATAAAATCCAGGTCAGGGCTCCTGTAACTTTAACAGTTGTAGAGAAAAGGGAATTTCAGCCAGTGTCATTCGTATGCAATTAGTTCCTGGTGAAATTCCCTCTTCATCACAACAGTTAAAGTTGCCGGGGCCCTGCCTTCTTTTGTATCTGGTCACTCTAGTATAGTGCCTGTACCTTTAACTGTTGTGATGAAGAGGGAATTTCACCAGGAACTAATTGCATACAAATGACACTGGCTGAAATTCCCTTTTCTCTACAACTGTTAAAGTTACATGAGCCCTGACCTGGATTTTATCTGGTCACTCTAATGTAACTGCCTTTTCCATTCTACCAAGTTGACCAGATTAGCAAGGAAGTCCATATGCTATATCCTGCTTGGTGTGTCTCCTGCCTTTTATATGCTTTCATGCCACTTGCATAGTGCAATATCCTGTTTGGTGTAGATGAGGCCTAAGTGAACTCATTTAACTTAGTTTGCTCACCTTCCTTTAGATTAGGGTTGGGTAACCTCAAGCCCTGGGGCCAAATCCAGCACTTTTGGGGTCCCAGTCTGGCTCTCCAGGTTTTTTCAGACTGCTATATCCCCTTCCCTGGGCACAACCCCCTTTTCCACAACAACAGAATAGTTTGGTGGTTTCCCAGCTTTTGTACAGTACTTTTCCCCATTCTAAAAGGTTGACATATCTCTTCTAAGGCTTAGTTACTGCTGCGCTAAGAGCTTTAAGCTACACCATACTGGTGTTTTTGATATCTTGGCCTTGCCCCCTTTGCCTTCAGCAATATCAACCGCTGGACTTTGGCCCTCAAGAGCTTCTCCAAAAATTAATTTGGACTCTGGGCTGAAAGAAGTTCTCCACTCCTGATGTAGATGGAATGATCAAAGCAGGCATGGAGGCACAGTTGACGTCAGAGTGTTGGCGGAGAAACCAGATGCTACTAGAGTGGCCTTGTAGACTATCTGATAATGCAACACTGCATAGGATTCTATCAAAGGAAGAAATGAATGGACACATGAGTCTTCACATAGGAAGGACCCATAGTTCAGGGTTAGAGCACAACACAGCGTCACTACCTGGCATACCAAGCTATACAAGGCTGGTAAAGACTTCTGCCTTGGAACTTGGAGTGCCACTGCCAATCCAGTGCCCTGAGTTAGATGGCCAAATGTCTGAAGCAAGTTGAGGCTGCAATGCACCGAATAGACACCTACCAAGTCACATAAGTCCTTGTGCAAATCTGGGGCAAGAAGATTGTGATTCAGGACTATGACCCTTCTGACATAGCAATGGTTGGGATTCATTCAAGTGTCGCCTATCCTGATTAAATTCAATGAGCAGCACAGAGGTCACCAAATGAAAGCAGCAGAATCCTTGAAACAAATACCATGCAGATGCAGCAGGAACAGAGTGGCTAATAATACTGACATAAAACAGGGAGTGTAGTTCTCTCACAGAATTATTGTTCCAAGTTTTCCTGTGGAAAGGGGATAACTAGTCAAACAGTTTCAGTGACCCTGTACAGATGACATGCTAAGTCACAGTAAGCATATTGAGCTAAACATTATGGCTTAGGATGTCGTGTGAACCATTCCTCACCATGGTGACTACACATATGTGCCAAATTTCAGAATAATCCCTCCACCCCTGTATTTTATATGAATTTTGTAAACATTGTGCACCTTTTTTGACAGATCTCTGAACGCACGTGGCAAGCTGTCACTCTAAGCTGTCAGAAGTTAAACTATGTTTTTAAAAAATCATATAAAATACACAGTTGGAGGGATTGTTCTGAAATTTCATACACATACTTAGACATACCCCATAAGTACTGTGACCAAGTTTCAAACCTCTAACTTTTAAAATACATAAGTTTTAGGCCTTTCTATCTCAAAAAGCAACTCTATAGGGCAAAATAGGGATTCAAAATAAATATCGGATATCCGATAATTATCAGATATCTGATACGATTCAATTCAATAAACCTCTGATATAATCGGATCTGAATTTTTTTTGAAGTGATTTCTGATAATGATACAATACGATAATTTTGGGAGTGCACACCCCTAGTGACTACATAACCATGGTTTAAACATACTAACCACTTGCTGCAAAAGGGTTAGCGGCCTAGCCATGGCTTAGTATGTTGTCTGAACAGCCACAGTTTGTGGTGTAGATATATCCAGTTGGTACAAACTAGATATCAAAAGTCAATGGTTAACAAGTGCCCTGTGTGTGTGTGTGTGTGTGAGAGAGAGAGAGAGAGAGAGATGTTCTTTCAAAAAAAACTGTGAACGAATTCAAGATAAAGGCTTTTAATACTTTGGTCTGTTTTAAATTGGTTGTTTAAGTCAGTCATGTGAGGTAATTGTGTTCTAACGTCTGTGTCTTTGACAGTTGTGTTTTGTCAAGGACGAATGCTTCTTTTGACAAGTTGTGATGGACTACCCCTATTGTGACACCATGTTGGCCTTTCTGTCGCTTCTCCTTATCGTCTATTGCAGGCAGGCTGCCTCACAGCTACACAACTTGAAGGAAATATTCTCTCATGCAATACGGTGCTGCCATAAACACTGTTTTTTTTTAAGATGACATTTGGTGCCTGTGACTTCACAGTACTTCCAAATTCCCTACAAACCAATTTCTCTTTCCTTTCCTCCTCTGCCCCCCAAATTCATTCTTGTCACACTCAACTCTTCTGTCAAATAAAATGTATGAGATTTATGCCCATGTGGTGATAAACCCAGTGAAGTGCTGAGATTGGTATTAATATTTTAGCTAACACATTGTTTCCAAGTTCCAGATCCCCTCCCCCACGTTCAACTTCAGGATGACCTATAGGACGACTTAACAGGAAGAAAGAAGGAAAAAAGAAGGAAAATAATTCACGAAAATTGGCAGGCTAGTCAATTGAAATTCAGCTAAGATTGATGTAATTGAAGTTGAACTAAGATTGAAATTGGCCTCGGGATAAAGTAGTGTGGTTGGTTTCCCTGTTCACGCATGATCATAGTTTTGGTTATTAATATTAACACACTTTAAATCACAAGGAATAATGAAATGGTGCACATCAATGTCTACATTTACATAGCAATTCTCCTAAATCTATCCGTGGTCTGGAAGCCCAGGTTGGAGTAGAGGCTAAGAGTGCCTCTGCTTCAGTTGTATAATTTCACCAACCACTCACATTCTGTAGTGAAAAAGCTACATCTCTCTTTGGCAAATTTTGACCTAGTGATTGGCATCCATGCCACGGTACAATCGAATACTGCAGTACTGTTTGAGATGTCCTTCAGAAGTAGCTGCAAAAGTGGGAGCATAGGGTCATATGAATCTGCCTTATACCGAGTCAGACCATTAGTCCATCTAGCTGGCAGGGGTTCTCCAGGATTTCAGATGGACATTTATCCTGCCCTACTTGACAGGCCCAACCCAATGCAGGTCGCTGCCTGCAGGGGTGACCTGCCACCCTCTCCCATCTCATCTGGCAGGTGGCATCTGGCAGAACCAAGAAGTGACAAATCCTTTGGAGGGGGAGAACACCACTCTTATCATATGCTGCCGCCTGTTGTGCCCGCATCCTCCCGCTTCATGGTAGGGCCAGCCCTGCTACTGGGAGATGCCGGAGATTGCAACTGGGATCTTCTGCATGGAAACCATGTGCTCTACCACTGGGCAATGGCACCTACGAGGCCAAACATATTGCATTTGTTTGTATTTCAGACACAATTTAAGGTTGCCATGGGTATTACTCAGGAGAAACATCAAAGGCACTTCGAGAGAGAGAGAAAGTTTCAAGATGACTGGTGTAATAATAATAATTATAATAATAATAATAATAATTATTATTATTATTATTATTATTATTATTTTTAACCCGCTTCTCCCTCCGGATCAAGGCGGGGAACAGCAACAATATAAAACACAAAAATCACAACAGTTAAAATTTTAAAAAGCAAGAGAAAAATACAACATTAAAAACATCTTAAAATTCATCTGGATAGGCCTGTCGGAAGAGGACAGTCTTCATGACTCTCTCAAATTCATGAAGACTGCCAATTTGTCTAACCTCCTCCAGCACACCATTCCATAGTCTGGGAGTGATGGAAGAAAAGGTCCTCTGGGTAACACTCGCCAGTCTAGTTCTGGCTGACTTGAGTAAGTTCCTCCCAGAGGACCTAAGTGCGCGGGGCGGATTGTACGGGAGAAGGCGATCCTGCAGGTACCCTGGAACCAAACCATGTAGGGCTTTAAAGTTAATAACCAACACTTTATACTTCGCCCCGAAACTGATTGGCAGCCAATGAAGCGATTTTAAGACTGGTGTGATGTGATCACCCCTAGGTGTACCGGTGACCAACCTGGCTGCCATATTTTGAACACGTTGAAGTTTCCGGACTAGGCACAAAGGTAGCCCTATGTACAGCGCATTGCAGAAGTCGAGCCTCAAAGTTACCAGCGCGTGCACTACCGTCTTTAGGTCTTCCAACTCTAGGAAGGGGCGCAGCTGGCGTATCAGCCGAAGCTGATAGTAGGCACTCCTGGCCGTCGCATCAATCTGAGCTGTCATCTGGAGCGACGGATCCAGGAGTACCCCCAAGCTGTGAACACAATCTTTCAGGGGGGGTGTAACCCCATCCAGAACTGGTTGACACACCTCCAGACCCAGGTTAGGGCCTTTGACAGCAAGCACCTCCATCTTGTCTGGATTCAGCTTCAGTTTGTTTTTCCTCATCCAGCCCATTACCGCCTCCAAGCATTCATTCAGAGGAGACACACTATCCTTAGCAGACAATGTTATCAAAGGCATAGATAAATATATTTTGGTGTCATCAGCGTATTGATAGCACCCCGCCCCATGCCTCCGGATGATCACTCCCAGCGGTTTCATGTAAATGTTAAACAGCATTGGGGAAAGGATGGCACCTTGTGGTACACCACATAGCAGCTCCTTGTTTTGAAGAGCAGCTATCCCCAAGCATCACCATCTGGAACCTGCCCGAGAGATAGGATCGGAACCACTGAAGCACAGTGCCCCCGATCCCCAATTCCCCCAGGCGCTCCAGAAGGATACCATGGTCGATGGTATCGAAAGCCGCTGAGAGGTCCAGAAATACCAGCAGGGACACACTCCCCCTGTCGATACTAAGGCCTAGATCATCCACTAAGGTGACCAAAGCGGTCTCAACTCCGTATCCTGCTCTGAAGCCGGTTTGAAATGGGTCTAGAAAATCAGTGTCATCCAAGATTGCCTGGAGTTGAAAGGCAACCGCTCTCTCGATCACCTTGCCCAAAAATGGAAGATTTGATACTGGCCTGTAGTTATTAAGGTCCAGGGGATCCAGGGAGGGCTTTTTTTAGAAGCGGCCTTACCACTGCCTCTTTTAAACATGATGGAAAGCTCCCCTCCCTGAGAGATGCAGTAATAATATGCTGTAGATGTGATCTAACTGCATCTCCTCCCTGGACGACCAGCCAGGAAGGACAGGGATCGAGAGGGCAAGTCGTCTTCCTCACACAGTTCTGAAGGGAGTTGTTGCTCACATACCTATCTACACAGAAAGCATTAACATGGGTTTTTAGTAAAGTCATGCTGTAACAATAATTTGCCCCTCACCAGGACCAAATGACATTCTGGGAGTATGGGCTGATGAAGAAACTCATGATATAGTGGGCAAAACCAATAATATCTGGGGCTAGAGATGCCAGTGAATTTCTCAGAAAATGGCATCTTGGAGATTCCTGCTCAGGAGAATTCCCAGGAATTTTGAGGGAAGCAAAAGGAATCTAAATTTCTTAGGGGCACCTCATGCTCCTACATAGCTCTGTTGTCAACCCTGCCAAGACAGCCATCTTGCTTCTACCATCTGTTACATAAACCCATCCATCAAGAACTTTCTCGCTTTCTGGCTTCCCCACAATAATGGAATTTCCTTCTCTACAAATTTACTAGATCCAGAGTCACATGATGAAGCTCTCTCAAATGAGAAATATTTCTCATGGCAAAATTGTTATAGATGTTGTTTGCATATTTGACGGTGTTTGTATAGTTTGATAGCATACTTTGAGGAGGACCAATTAAACTAAAAGAAGGCAGGCAGGCAGGCAGGAAGGAAGTGCCGAAGAAAAATGTACTGATACAGTTGAATTGTCAAACAAAAGTCTTCTTCAGGGGTAACATTTACAATTCCTCATCAAATGGTACTTCTAAAGAGTTTTAGTTGACAGTTATGTGAACTTACGTTACCTTAACCAACCCATCAAGTGACAAATGAAATTATCATGTAATCAAGTGTGGTGGTGTAAACCAGTCCTTCTTAAGCATTGTGCCATACAACCTTGCTTCTTTCTCTCTCTCTCTTTCTTTCTTTTACACATCCACATGTATACCAGCATTTGCTCTCATTAGAAAACATTGCCTGTGCTCTCTTCTACTGCTGCATGGTGGATTGCATGAGAATCTTTAATGCAAGATGGAGATGCTATTCAAATGAGTTCCCCTGTGTCTTCATTCCTTTTTAATTAAAAGTAATGAGGATATTGATTCAAAGAGCATAACCCAAACTCTTTTTAACCAAGACTACAGATGATAAATATGTTTGTCAAGGGTAACACCATAAAGTGAAGCTCTCTGATGTAAGTGTTCATTGTTGCAATAAAATCAGTACTTGTTAGACATTTGTATCATGTATTCAAATCTAGGCTGATTGGGGAATGTGCTTTTTGTATAGATGAAAGTGCTCCGAGCCCTCAAATCATTTTGATGCTAGGATTATATGGCCATTTCTGTTCATTTATAGAGATTCATTCACCCTTTTCAGGATCACCATTTCCAAATCATCATCATCATCCACAACTGTTATTTTTTCCCCATATGGAAATAAGCATAGGTGATCAAAAATTATCAGGAAAAGAGACTGAATGGTCTTTGGAACATCATTCACAATAAACATATACATCTGATATGAAGAAGAAATTGTCCATTTGTTCCAGCATATGTAAATTATATCATGTGTTGGTGGCTTAGCACCCATTTGGCATCCTCCACAATACAGGTGCAAGGGGGGCACTGTTGAATCCAGCTCCAAGAAAGAGGTGGAGATAGTGCCATATCAAAATCCATCCTCCACTTTCCTGAAAGTTTTCTTCCCCCATGAAAGAGGCTCTCATGTTTCTTCCTCATTCTCAGGGCATTTCATAACTTATTTTGATTTTAGTTTGGTTTTGGTTTCCAGCTTACCTAATACCACAAAGTGGTGAAGGCTACTGGGTGGTCTTTATCTTCATCATTCCATTTATTACGGTCACAGAGCAGCAAAGTTAATATAAAGTTAAAAAGTGACATGATAGCAAAATACAGTTTTGAAGAATTCCTTCTGTCAGGAGGATAGCAACATTTCCCCTCAATTTGCATTGCGGTCATATAAAACTTAGAAACCCTTTCAGTGCTACAAGAGGAATAATAGAATCATAGAATCGTAGAGTTGGAAGGGGCCTATAAGGCCATGGAGTCCAACCCCATGCTCAATGCAGGAATCCACCTTACAGCATACCTGACGTATAGCTGTCCATCTGCCTCTTGAAGGCCTCTAGTGTGGGATTGCTCACGACCTTCCTAGGCCATTGGATCCATTGTTGTACTGCTCTAACAGTCAGGAAGGACACATCCCTTAAACAAATTAATACCAAAGTTGTGGTTACTTCCAGAAAATGTTGTGAATAATGGAAAAATTAGCTTCTTTCGGCATTCGTTATACATGTTAAAATACAAAAGGATATGTTCAACAGATTCTATTGTTCCAACACCACAGGGACATAGCTGTTCATTAACTGGGATCTTACTAAATAGTAGGGGTGTGCACTGGATCAGATCTGATCCACGATCCGGAGCTGATCCAGGGGAAATCGGATACAATTATCTGATTTCCGATCACCCCTCTGGATTGTCCGATCTTTCCCAAACCGGTCCGGAAGGATCCGATCCAGTTCGGGAAAAATCGGAGGATCGGTGGGCGCCCGCTGGCGCCCACTGCCACTTCCACTGGCGGGCGCCAGTAGGAGCCCACCGATGGAAGCGGACAGAGGGGGGGGCTTCCCTGGCCAGGCTGTCCGTTCCATCAGCGGGTGCCAGCAGGCGCCTGCCGATGGAAGCGGACAGCCCAGCCAGGTGAGGATTGCGGGGGGGGGGGAGCTTACCTGGTAGGGTGTCCTCCTCCATTGCCATCTGTAAACTACTGCAATCTAGGCCTCGCGGCCTAGTTTACAGGAGAGCGCCAGGTGATGTCACCTGGCGCTCTCCTGTAAACTAGGCTGCGAGGCCTAGTTTGCAGTAGTTTACAGCCGGCGACGGAGGAGGATGCCCCACCAGGTAAGGAGCGGGGGGCTTACCTGGCGGGGCTGTCTGCTTCCATTGGTGGGCACCAGCAGGCACCCGCCGATGGAAGCAGACAGCCCGGCCAGGTGAGGAGGGAGGGGGGAGGGGCCCCACTTACCTGCTGGGGCATCTTCTTACTTCACCTGTCAGAGACCTACTGAGAACTAGGCTTCACAGCCTAGTCCTCAGTAGAGTGCCAGGTGAGGACATCATCACCTGGCGCTCTACTGAGGACTAGGCTGCAAAGCCTAGTTCTCAGTAGATCTCCAGCAGGTGAAGGAAGAGGACGCCTCAGCAGGTAAGGAGGAGTGGGGGGGGGGCTTACCTGCCGGGGCCATCCGCAGGCGCCTGCGGATGGCCCCGGGACCCGCTGCCATTTTTTCCCCATAGACTTGCATTGGGGGAAAGCTTTCTTTTCCCCAATGCAAGTCTATGGGGAAAACAAAAATGGGGGCCGATCCAAAAATCGGATGTCCGATTTATGGAACTGGATCAGGTCCGATCCGGTCCAGGGGGCCTCCGATTTTGTCCGATCCAATCCGAGACAAAATTGAAGGTCCCAATCCGGGTCCTGACCCAATCCGGGGGTCCCTGCACATCCCTACTAAATAGCTTTATCTTTCTAATATATGCTTTTCCATTGCTCTGCAGCCTCCCAGGCAGCCCATACTCCCTGATCTGAAAAAAAGCTCCATGGGATGAATGACCTTATGATGTCTCCCCCTGGGTTTTAATCGAAGCCTGGGAAGCCAAGAAGACTACATTGCCAAAGAGATGATTGCACACTGAATGACAGGATAGTTGAGCACACTCCTTGGCTACTTCACAAGTAAGGTAAACACATGAACTCCCAAAACCAACCCATGAGAATTTCTCTGAAAATGTCTTCTCTGAATGCCTTCTTGAAAGCAATTTCTTTTTGATCAAGCTGAATAAGAAAGGTAAAAAAAAAATGGGAGAAATTTTCAGCACAGCACCAGGCTCCATGAAACAATGAGTGCAAAGCCAAAGGACCTTCCCAGTGTTACTTTAGTTGTATCAAGGCACAGACAATATTCAATGCAGCTTCAAATATTTATTTATTTATTACACTTATATACTGCCCCATAGCTGAAGCTCTCTTGGAGGTTCGCAAAAATTAAAAACATCAACAAAACAAGATAAAAACACAAGGTAAAAATACAAGATAAAAAAACACAACCAAGATTAAAAAAAACAAAACCGCGCAGCAGTGCAGATTAAAAATACAAATTTAAAATACAGATTTAAAACAGCAGAGTTAAAAGACTATGATAATAAACTTGGAGAGGGTTCTATGGTGCTGGTACACTTATACACATGTGGTGGTCATGTCCTCTGGTACAGGCATTTTGGGTCTTCAAAGAAATTAACAATATGACCAAGCAAAACAGTAAAATTCCAGTACTTGCATTTTTGGGTATCTTTCCAGAAATTTACAGTATACCCTACATAAAGCTTTGATTTTATGCAGTTAGGAGTAGCAAGAACAACAATTACTAGCCAGTGGGTTGGTTTCAGAGGTTTGGGGATTATTTATTAATGGAAAAGTTTTCTCACCATATGAAGATTGTTCAAAGTCATGCAGCACTTGAATTGATTCATGTAAAATGGTACCTATTTTTGTAGTATGTTGATCATACATTCCAGACCCAAACCATTCCAGATCATTGTATGATTTGGTTCACCTACTAAGAGAAAACAATTTGAGCTTGAAGGTTTTGCTATTCAGTACTCTTAGCGTCCGAACTGAAATGGATTCTGTTTGATTGTTGTCTTTAAGTTTTTCATGCTATGTTTAGCCCTTGTTCATTGTACTGGGGAAAAATGATATACAAATAAAGTTCTTTACCTTTATCAGGGGGCTGAAGCAACTCCCCTACAAAGAAAGGTTAGAACATTTGAGGATATCGGCTCTTATCAGCTTGAAGTTTAATAAAATTATGCACGATGTGGAGACAGCGAGTAGGGAGAGGTTTCTCTCCCTCTCCCCTAATACAAGTATCCAGGTTCATCCAGTGAAGCTGAATGGTGGGAGATTCAGGACAGACAAAAGTACTGCTTCTTCACTCATCATTAACTTATGTAATTTCCTACCCCAATATGTGGTGATGGCCACCAACATATACAGCTGTAATTTTATGTACCTCTATCATGTCCGCCTTACCTGATGCCCTAATGGACATGACTCATGATCAGTGATGATTGGGGATTGACAGGCTCACCTCCATCTATGCTTGCTGGGCGCTTGCTAGACCTGAGCCACTGCCTGAACTGAGCAATAGAGAATCCTACATTTTAAACACTGCCATGATTATCCAAAGGAAGAAACTCCTGATAAGGAAGCACTCCTGTTTTTATACATGTTTACAGTACATTTATATCCTGCCTTTCCTCTAATATAATAAAAAAGCAGAAGACATGTTGTTCCACCTGGGGAAAAAGTCCCACTCCAATGTCACAAAATAGGGAGCAAGCTTCAATGTTCTCCCCAACTCAGCTCTATCCAGTGTATGTGGGTCTCCCCTTGTTCTTTGATTATCACATCAATCATTTCAGGCAGGTTTGACTGACATGGCTGAGTGGGGATCTGAACCTGAGTCTCCTCACTCTTGGTCCAACGCCTTACCTGCTACACCACTCTGGGATCAGAAACATCTCTGGGATCAAACAGAAATCCAACAATCAATTGCCAAGATATAGAGGAAAACACACCATCCGTGTAAGAAGGATGCATAAGAAGTCTCATGTTATGTTCGTAATCTTTGTGGAGGGGGACCTTCAATATCCATCTTTAAATATCCAAATAACTGTGTAAGGCTGCCTCTACAAGAGAGGTTTAAAGCTCTTTCAAGGCACTTAAATTTTTTTACCTCTACAAGAACGGAGCACAAATCGGGCGTAGAGGCACGTTATCTCTCCGATTATGCGCATTATCGAATGCGCGTTAAATTGCGAGTTTTATTTTGCTCCGGCCGTTAAAGCGCATTTTGACTATGTGAACAAGCGCTTATGCGCATTAACTACTTGTAAAGCGCATTTTGGTCATCCGTTAATGCACTTCGCCGCCTCTCGCTGCCTCTCGTGCAGAGGTATTAGGTGTAAATGTGCTTCATCGATTATGCGCATAATCGCCTAACCGGGCGCAAAAGCGAATCTTTGTAGAGGGGACCAAATTCATCCCATGTGTTCAAAGAAAGGGATCAAATTTGAGATTCTGGCAGTGGAAAACCAATTTTAGGGATGGGCGAAGTCACCCATATCTGATTCGTCAGAGGCTTGCCCCACTTCTGTTCCAACTTGGCGAGCCTCTGACAACATCGTGACAACACCATTGTGTGCAGCAATGGAGGCTCTGAAAATTATGTAATTTTCCCCACTGCATAAATGGAGGAAATGTGAAATCTCTGGAGCCTTCATTGTTGCACACAATGGAAGCTCTGGGTGAGGGCAGACAGCGGCCAGGTGCTCCTGGGCCGCGCAGGTGCTCGGACTGCAGGCCTGCAAACATGCCATGGGCACCCAACTGGGTCTGGGTGGCAGACATGGGGGAGTCGATCAGGCTCCTACACCCAGTTGGGCACCTGCAGCATTCTACTGATTTTGAAACTGTGGGCCATTGTGAAGCAGTTCATGACATGGCCAGGAGGCCCTCTATTGAAAGGGGAGAATAGTCAATGAATCCCACTAAGTGTGCCCAGGTACTTGGGCATACATAAAATATGTCTTCCGATCCTGGCCTTTGTCTTTCTCTTCTGCTTTTTAAAGCTCAAATCATTCCCTACTGACTTTCCATCTCCCCCATCCTGCTTGGATGCAAACACAGTCATGAATTTTTTAAAAAACAATTATGCCAAACAAGGCAATCGTGCCTCCCTCTCCCTCTCCTATGGGCCTTCGTGATTAAAACACACACACACACACATACACACAAACTCACATTCACATACAGACACACACAGACAAGTACTGAAGACTTAGATGACTTGATCTGTTTGTTTTAATCTGCAGGTGTTGTGTCAGAAATCACCCTCTGCCCATATATATAAAGGAGGGACGCTAACGACAAAATGCATACCGTTCTACGCGGGAACTATATAGTCAAATATCAAGTTATTACAAAGAGCACTGTACCAGTATTTCTCACTCCTGAAAAGCTCTAAAGGGCCATGCTTGAATTAACAGGAGGCTTGTTTCCTAAGCAGTAATGGGAAAGTAACATGGGGAAAAAGGAGATAATAAGGTTGCCATCATATCTCACTGATTTATGCAGGTTTGGAGAAAGATATGACTGCAGACCCATATGGAGGTAGCACGATTACAGGCCAGTTAAAACACATCAGCTCAACGCTTTTACTATCAACTCATTATCATGCCCAACTAGGGGTTGCATCTGCTGGCTATAAAAATCTCACACAAACTTCAAGAATGTGCAGTAACATTACAATATGGTGTATCGCTCAAAGAAGTTATAGCTCCCATATCATTACAAAGTCCTCTAGGATGTTGAGATAAATTGCTCCATACTAGGGTAGGAATGTCAAAGGAATTTGTTTTGGGGTGGAGCTTGGTAAGGTTTTGCCAGCTCAGTGCCCCCGGACTCCTGGGCCTCATCTACACCAAGCAGGGTATAGCACTATGAAAGCAGTATGAAAGCAGTATATAAAAGGCAGGAGTCACACCAAGCAGGATATAGCGGTATGAAAGTAGAATATGGTATGTGTCAATGGGACCCAACAGTTGTCAGTGCACTTCAATACCACTCGGATAAGAGCCAACTTAGATGTCATCATTATAGCAGAGACTGACAATAGTGTTCAGCAACTCCGCGAGTAGAGTTACACTGGATCAGTTTCAGTTGGTGAGTACCAAGGATAAGGACAAGCTGCTTGGATGAGTGAGGAGGACAACTTGCCTTCTCGGTCCCTGTCCTTCTTGGCTGGTCATCCAGAAAGGAGATGCAATTAGATTACGACTACAACATATTATTAATGCATCTCTCAGGGAGGGGAGTTATTCATCATGTATAAAAGAAGCAGTGGTACGGCCGCTTCTGAAGAAGCCCTCCCTGGACCCCCTGGACCTTAATAACTACAAACCAATATAAAATCTTCTGTTTCTGGGCAAGGTGATTGAGAGGGCAGTTGCCTTCCAACTCTAAGCAGTTTTGGATGATACAGATTTTCTAGACCCATTTCAAATTGGCTTCAGGGCAGGATATGGAGTTGAGACCACTATAGTCGCCTTAGTGGATGATCTACGCTTGAGTATTGACAGGGGGAATGTGTCCCTGCTGGTACTTCTGGATCTCTCAGTGGCTTTCAATACCATCGACCATGGTATCCTTCTGGAGCGCCTGGGGGGGGGGGATTGGGAATCACAGGCACTGCGCTTCAGTGGTTCCAATCCTACCTCTCAGGCAGGTTCCAGATGGTGATGCTTGGGGATAGTTGCTCCTCAAAGAAGGAGCTGTTGTATGGCATGCCACAAGGTGCCGTCCTATCCCCAATGCTGTTTAACATTTATTTATTTTATTTATTTATTACATCTTTACACTGCTCATCAGCCGAAGCTCTCTAGGCAGTGCACAGTTAAAAACCATAACAACAACAATATAAATTTAAACACCAAAAAGTTAAAAAGGCAGTATAAAAAAAGCTACATCTACATGAAACCGTTGGGAGAGATCATCCGGAGAGTGTGTCTCCTCTAAATGAATGCTGGGAGGCGGTAATGGGCTGGATGAGGAAAAACAAATTGAAGCTGAATCCAGATAAGACGGAGGTGCTTACTGTCAAAGGCCCCAACCTGGGTCTGGAGGTGTGTCAACCAATTCTGGATGGGGTTACACTCCCCCTGAAAGGCTGCGTTCACAGCTTGGGGTGCTCCTGGATCCGTTGCTCCAAATGACAGCTCAGATAGATGCGACGGCCAGAAGTGCCTACTATCAGCTTCGGCTGATATGCCAGCTGCGCCCCTTCCTAGAGTTGGAAGACCTAAAGACAGTAGTGTACGTGCTGGTAACTTTGAGGCTCGGCTTCTGCACTGCGTTGTACATAAGGCTACCTTTGTGCCTAGTCCGGAAACTTTGACTAGTTCAAAATATGGCAGCCAGGTTGGTCACCGGTACACCTAGGGGTGATCATAGCACACCAGCTTGAAAATCATTTCACTGGCTGCCAATGACTTTCCAGGTGAAGTATAAAGTGTTGGTTATTACCTTTAAAGCCCTACATGGTTTGGGTCCAGGTTACCTGCGGGATCGCCTTCTCCCGTACAATCCACCACCCCCTACAGGTCCTCTGGAAAGAACTTATTACAGTCAGCAAAAACTAGGCTGACAACCGTTACCCAGAGGACCTTCTCTTCTACTGCTCCCAGACTGTGGAATGGCCTGCTGGGAGAGATTCACCAACTTAACAGTCTTCCAGAATTTAAGAAAGCCATGAAGGTTGATCTCTTCCGGCAGGCCTACCCAGATGAATATTAAGAGTTTTATTGGTATTTTAATAATGTATTAGTTTTATGTACTTTTAATCAGTTTTATGTATTTTATATTTGATGTTGTTCCCCGCCTTGATCCAGAGGGAGAGGTGGGTATGAAAGAATTATTATTGTTGTTATTATTATTATTATTATTATTAAGCAGTAGTGTGGCTCCTGCCTTTTATAAACCACTTTCATACCACTTTCATAGTGCAATATCCTGCTTCGTGTAGATGAGGCCCTGTTTGCAGATCCCTGAGCTGGCTCGACTCAGTGTGCACTGAGTCGGGCAAGCTTGTCATTTCCTGGTAGGGGTTTGTTTGGGTACAAATCCTGATTTGTGCAGACTGCTACTTCAGCAAATCCATGCCTGGGAACATTTACAGAAATTGCTATTCGTGCAAAATTACACCTGCATTTTACATAAATCGGGCTATTTATGGCCACAATTTTGCACAAATCCTGATTTCCATCAATATACCCAGACACATATTTGCCTAAATCACAGCTTGTGGACTCCCCCTCCCAAAGAAGACACGAGCTCTCTCTGGGTTCCCACAGGCTGTCTGGTGGCTCAGTCCACATGCATGTTGGGGTCGGGCATAAATATTCCCAGCCACAAATTTGTGCAAATTGCAGCTTGTGGACCCCTCAAAAAAGAGGTTGGGCAACTGACAGGAGTCCAGCAAGCAGAAGGCAAACAGGACTCAAGGGGGTTCAACTCCAGGTAAGCAATTGGAGGCTTTCAGGCCAAGTCTCAGGCAAACGTTCTCCCCTCCCCCATTATTAACAGTGAAGATAAGAAAGGAATGTGAATAAGCTGCATCTAGGCATGTCTATAACTTAGTGATGGAGTGAAAACCCTCCTGGGCCCACGAGGGCAGCGGACATCCCTGTGCCTAGCCCTCCAGGGCCCCGGTGGACACACCCGGTGGATGTTTGCCCATTAATGCCTGCAGAACAAACGGGCCACAGGTTGGGGTGGAATTAAGTTCCGCTAACCTGCACACACCCTTTGTCTTTCCCCCCACTGCATTAATGGTGGCTGACCATGGGGACCTGAGTCAGGGCCTTCAGTGTAGTAGCACCATCCATAGGGATGCGCGAAACAGCAAACCCTGAACTCACCGAAGTTATCTGAATTCTATCTTGATGCCTGTTCTGATTTGAATCCGTATCATATGGCGAGCTTTGTCTCGTTTGTTTTGCATGAAAACCTGTGCATAGTTCTATGAGTATATTTCCAAATGTACACACATCCCTTGTGCGCATCTTTGAAATGTACACATTCTTCTCCCATTGATTTGTGTGCATGTGCTGTTGAATGCATTTATTTATTTATTTATTTTGGTCCACAGATCACATTGCAAACTTGGAACTGTATGGACTTTGACTGCAGATTGCATCCAAAGGGCTCACCCGGAGCAGAGCAGAGCACTGCAGAGCTCTAACAGTGGCATCCAAAGTCTGGAAGGTGTGAACTGGCTCAATCTGACCCCAAACCAGGGGTGGATGGACTCACTGGGTGAGCACCCGAGGAGCCACCGCCGCTGCCCACCCATGTGCGCTGTGCTGTGCAAGCCCTTCAAGAGTTCGTCGGCCTGTCTGCTCATGCCCCTTGCAAGGAGAAAGCAAAGGGTTGAGAGACGGGCCTTTCCATAAAGGCTGTCCTTGAAAGGAAGGAGCGTGAGAGGTCACTGGCAGAGGGAGACATGGCTGCTCATGACTGCTGTGCTTGTCTGACTTGGCAGACACTGAGGCCTAATCCACCCCAAGCAAGATATAGCACTATGAAAGTGGTATATAAAAGGCAGGAGCCACACCAAGCAGGGTGTAGCACTGTGAAAGCGGTATATGGTATGTATCTATGGGCCTCAACAGATGTCGGTGCACTTCAATACCACTATAAAGCAGTAGTGTGGCTCCTGCCTTTTATATACTGCTTTCGTACTGCTTTCACAGTGCTATATCCTGCTTGGGGTGGATTACGCCTAAGTCCAGCAAGCACCCGGGGAAGGGGGTCCTGCGTACTGGTGTCTGGGGGCTGAATTGGCAGGAACAGTGAGCTGAAGCCCCCGAATGGACAGTCGCAACATCCAGCCAGTGTGGTATAGTGGCTAAAGTGTTGGAGTGGGAGTCAGGAGATATGGGTTCTAGGCCCCACTCGGCCATGGAAACCCACCGGGTTATTTTAGGCCAGTCACAGACTCTCAGCCCAGCCTACCTCACATGGTTGTTGTTGTAAGGATAAAATGGAGAGGAGGAGGATTATGTACACCGCCTTGGGTTCCTTGGAGGGAAAAAGACAAGATAGAAATGCAATAATAAATAAATAAATAACATCTGCTAAAAACGAACTGCAACAAATTCCTCATATATCCCTCAGCAGCATTCCCAAAGAGGTCAAGGTGCTTCCCTTGTTATTGGGCTTTTAGATGATGGATAAAAACTATATTGTTCTGCTGAGCTTTTAAGTCCGCTCTTCGATTTTAGAAGGTTTTCCTGTTTTGTGGTTTGGAGTTTATGGTTTTATTGCAACTCAGCCCAGGTACACATTGAGTGGAGGGGGAATTCAAAAATATTATGAATAAATAAATGCAATCTTGAGTGCTGAAACAGTCACTTGCTACTATTTTAAAACAGAATCAGATGCTCTCATGACTAGGGAGAAAATAGGATTCCAAGCTCTGCAAAGAGCAAATCTGTGATGTTGTTTTAGGTTTAAGAACATGGCTGTTCCTGTGTTTGTTGTGCCAGTGCTTAGCTTTGATAAATGAAGGGCCCTATGGGTTGGCTAATTTTCTTGCATTCAGAAGGCATTCCTTAGGTTGTTTAGGATAATGACCCAGTGCTTTCTCTTTTCCTTCCATGATCAGAAATTGCTAGACTCCGTCACAAATGAAAAACGCCCAGTTCTGCTCATGTAGTAGAACATACTTCAGAGCTTGTGATGAAACATTGATGTTGCTTGTGAGAGGCAGCTGCCTGTCAATTCATTGAATGGAGAATTCCATGTGCAAGTCCTAGGCAGATGAAAACCAGCCTGCTGTTCTCATTATCACCTGTCAATTGCTTTTCTGGTTTGACTCCGACAAACCTACAAAGGGAAGCTTTTCATTTAATTTCTTTTTTTTCTTCTTTTTTTTAGGGAAACCTTATATTTCTGATTGCAGTTTTCAAAGTGCTAATATTTCCTCCCTCTAATTTGGTAATATCTTATTTCCTTTGTCCTCTCCCAAGTTTTCCAAGTAAAAATTGAATAAGTAACTTTTGTGATTTAGTATACAGCCTGTTTTGTGATGTTAGGGTGTTGGTTCCCCCCTCCCATGTGAGTTTGGTTTGTTTATTATTTAGCCCAGGAGTTCACAATATTTTACATTATTTGTGTCCCATTCCTAACTCGTTCAACCAGGAAACCAGTGGCACTTATTTCCTAGTAAGTCTGTGTGGGACTACAACTTTATGACTCAGTGTAGTACATATTTATATAGAAATAATTCCTTCTACAACTTTATGACTCAGTCTAGTTCATGTTTATACAGAAATAATTCCTGTTGAGCTTGAACATAGTGGGCTGTATGTCCAAATAAACCTGTATAATATGATTGACAAAACTGCTTGTTGTGCTTTAATGGCCAAATGCTGAACTTTATCCTCTTCTTCTTTGTATCTGTGCTTGTATGGATAGTCTACTAGAAATATTTGTATTTATATTCTTATTAGATTATATATTGGAGTTCTATTTTGTTTTTTGTTTTGTTTTTTTATCAAAACTCCTGTGGCCCTTAACACACTAAAACAGAAAATGTTTAAGGAAAATTATGTGTGTAAAAATGACACAATTTTGATATAAATATGGATATTTTACACAAAATTTAAAACAACTGATTAGCAATCCATCAATATATCACATCTACATAGTCACAACATTGATTCCCAAATCAAAAGGCTGTACAAATATACAATTCCTACTTCCCCAAATATTTCAGCCAAACTATTCTCTTTAGTGGGAAAAACGTAAACAGTAATTAAAGCCCTTACTAGAGCATGTTTTCATGATGTTAAACTTTCTACATGGAACTAGTAGATACAAGCTATACAAACATTGTAATTGTCATCATGCATATAGTTCACGCAGAACATCCAAGCCTTTTATAGGAGTTAGCCGGTGTGCCAGCATCTAAAAAAATACTGTTTGAAACCATTTTGGATGGCTTTAAAAGGGGGTTGGATAAATTCCTGGAGGAGAAGGCTATCAATGGCTACTGGTCTTTATGGCTATGTGCTACCTCCGGTATCAGAGGTAGTTATCTACACCAGTTGCTGGGCAACATGGGTGGGAGGGTGCTGTTACACCTGTACTCAGCTTGTGGGTCCCTGGTTGACAGTTGGTTGGCCACTGTGTAAACAGAGTGCTAGACGAGATGGACCCTTGGTCTGATCCAGCAGGGGTCTTCTTATGTTCTTATGTTCTAGACCTGTTTGTTTCTTTGTGGTTATGGTAAATGGCTGCTATAGGTGGAAGGAACTAATCATCATTGAATGTAGGAGGGAATGTTCTTCCCCCCCCCTTTTTTTTTATTCAGCTACCAGCCACATGGTAAGGATAACATCGTTTGTATAGATAATATTTACTATTTCCATGTAGTAAGTTTAACATCAAGAAAACATGTTCTAGTAAGGCCTGTGATTACAGCTTCTGTTTTTTTCCCCTGAAGAGGACCAATTTGAGTTTGAGACATAGACATAGGCGGAATTCGGACAACACAATAAGCAACTGGGGGGGGGAACAATAGTCAGTTGTTTGACTATCGTGTCATCCGAATGCTGCCATAGTCAATTCAGCGCTGATCCTAATCCACACCACAGTTGATTATTTATTACCATGTTGTGTGGGGAGTACCCCCTAGATGAACAACTGTAAAGTTGATTATTACCCCACCATTGACTATCGTGTTGTCCGAAGTCAGCCATTGTATATTTGTTCAGCCTTTTGGTTTGAAAATCTGTGTTGTAACTATATTTTTGTGACAGTGTAGTGGCTAAAGTGCTGGACTGGGAGTTGAGAGATCCAGGTTCTAATCCCCATTCAGCCATGGAAACCCAATGGGCAACCTTGGGCCAGTCACAGGCTCTCAGTGCAACCTACCCTACAGGGTTGCTGTTGTGAGTATAGAATGTAGAGAAAGAGGCTTATGTGACTGCCTTGGGTTCCTTGGAGGAAAAAAGGTGGGATATAAACGCAACAAATAAATAAATAAATAAATAAATAAATAAATAATAAAATGTATGTGATACATTGCTGGATTGCTAATCAATTGTTTTAAATTGTGTGTGTGTGTGTGTGTGTTAACTAAAAACCAGCACAAATGCTTTTCTTTCTTAAAATATGTAAATACTCCACTGTTGAATGACCACATGGTCTTTTAAGAACCTACGTGCTTTGTGTCAGAATGGGCTTGTTCCGGTGTTGCTATATACAGACATGGCATGGCTGATGAACCAGAGGTAGCAACTTTTCAGTGGTGACACCTTGGTTGCTCTCCCCAAAGACTTTCAGCTATGATCTCTTTAGCACCCTGCGAAGACATTTTTATTCTTTCAGATTTTTAATGGATAATGGGATATTTTATTTCTGATGTAACCCGTTCACCTATAGAAGCAACCTTTTTCCACGGATGCACTTTTCACTACGCCGTCTCCCTTTTTAATCAACTGCTTGAATTCCTTTGCTTCATAATTGCTCATCCTTGTCGTAACTCATCTGCAATGCTAATCCGACCCTAATGACTTACTGGAATCCCTTTGCTCTTCACCTATCAGGCTGCGCTATCTTGTCTTTCCCCCTTCTTCTATCTTTTATTTCTTTCCCAGCATTGTTAAAGTAATGGTCAATACGAGAACCTCACTCCTGGCAATCTCTACGGTTAATCGCTGTTTTATTGCTGTAAACATGGTTATCAACAGATAAATAGTCCCGGAGGGACATAACCAAGACGCCACAAATATTTAAACTGCCTCATTAACATTTCCCTGTTTCAGTTTTAGGATGTTAAATAACTGTGAGCACCACAATCTCATACGAACATTCAATCTAAAAATGTTTGAATATTTCTCTAGAATAACGTAGACGAGCTGTGTTATTTTCTCCTTCTCTTGTGTGTATTATTTCCTCCTTTGGTGTCAGCAGGGTGGTGGGGACTGCAGAAAAGGTGAGGGGGCATACGTAGTCCCTGGGGCACTTATTGCCTACTCCTGCTGTACTCCATCAGGCTCTGATAATACAATCTTATTGAACATTGATTTGTCAGTATGTTGTGCTGTGCATTGTGAGCAGAGACACACACAACAGACACACAATGGCAGGTTCTACACTACGGCTTTACAGTAGTATTAAAGTGCACGGACAACTGTTGGGGCCCATGACACATCTACACCAAGCAGGATATAACACCATGAAAGTGGTATGAAAGCAGTATATGGCCTGTGTCCATGGGCCCCAACAGTTTTCAATGCACTTCAATACTGCTATAAAGCAGTAGTGCAGATCCTGCTTCCATATACCACTTTCATAGTGCTCTATCCTGCTGGGTGTAGATCTGGCCAACGTTTCAGAAGTCTTATCAAAGTTCTTCTGGCTTCCCTTGAAGATCTTTAGATGTTTCACCTTAAGAGGAACCTCCCAACATTGCATTTTCTTTTGAGCAAACATTTTATGCGGTTTAGTGGTTTGTAAGCCGCCCTCTCTCTTGCACACACACACACACACACACACACACAAATAAACACACATGTGTTAACTCAAAAATAATTCAGTTTTTCCCCCAAGTCTTTTCTTGCTAAGAGAAGACACAAACAACCCATTGGTTTTTGCACCCATATGAAACCACCTCTAAATTGAAAAGGGTCTTGTCTGATTACAAGCTAGAGACCATGGGCATGGCAGGCATCAGAGGGCAGCTTAGTCAGGTAGCATTACGCTGGAGTTGTAAGATAGCTCCAAGCAAACAACTTGTTCCAGCAAGGTTTAACCTCACATTTAGATTATTGTAATGCACTTTATGTGGGGTTACCCTCGTGCTTGGTGCAGAAGCTGCAGCTAGTGCAGAATGCATCAGCAGGATGCTGAGTGGAGTGCCTGGCCATGTTTAGCCTTGAAAAGGGAAGACTGAGGGGAGACATGATAGCCCTCTTCAAGTAACTGAAAGGTTGTCACACATAGGAGGGCCAGGATCTCTTCTCAATCATCCCAGAGTGCAGGACATGGAATAATGGGCTCAAGTTGCAGGAAGCCAGATTCCGGCTGAACATCATGAAAAGCTTCCTGACCCTTAGAGTGGTACAACAATGGAACCAATGACCTAGGGAGGTCATGGGCTCTCCCACACTAGAGGCATTCAAAATGCATCTGTACAGCCATCTGTCAGGTATGCTTTAAGGTGAATTCCAGCATTGAAAAGGGAGTTTGGTCTCAATGGCCTTCCAACTCAACTATTCTATGAGTCTATGATTCTATGTTATATATTACACTGGCGTTGAAGCAACTGCACTGGCTACCTATTAGCTACTAGTCTAATGTCATACTGTTGACCTATAAAGCCCTGAACAACATAGGACAAGGTTACCTGGTGAATCACCTTTCCCATTATAGACCCGTTTGACTGCTAAGATAATGGGAGGAGGTCTGCCAGTTTTACCAAGACTTGCAGATTGCCATCTGGCACCAACCTGGACCTATGGTCTGATCCAGCATGGCTCTTCTTATGCTCTTAACAATATCCTTGTCATCAACCAAACCTGATTGGCTACCTAGGCATCCCAACTTTTCCCCTTCTTTATTTAGTTTTTGAAACTTACATTAGAGCCATTTTAGATGTTATGGTTCCACATGAACGCTATCAGAAAGTTATTCTCCATAGCAGCATCCATAAAAATCCATCTACTCCAGCGTTCCACAACAGTAGCCAGCCAGAAGTTCCAAATCACAACTTCTCTCCAATGGGAAGAATCAACATGATATAAAATTAGGGATGTGCAACGAATTGGACCTGATTCACGATCCGGGCCTGATCTGGCCAAAATCGGAACGTTAATTAATGATTCCAATTTCAAAAAATGGAGGTCCGATTTTTTCCGATTTTTTCTAAGGGGAAAACATGATGGCGGGTTACTGGGGACCTCCTCCCTCCCCTCCCTCGTGCTCCTTACCTGCTGCCTCCTCGCTGCCATCTGCTGCCGCCCACTGCCCCAATCAACTGAGAAACAAGCTTCGCGGCCTGCCTCTTAGTAGAGTGCCGGATGCACCCGGTGCTCTACTGAGAGGCTGGCCACGAAGCCTGTTTCTCAGTAGATTGGACCTGCAGGCAGCAGCAGACAGAAGTGGATGGCCCCAGCAGGTAAGGAGAGTGAGTGGGGGGGAGTGGAACCTGCTGGGGCCTCCCGCTTCCATCCTCTGCCGCCCGCTGGTCGAATCTACTGAGAAACAGGCTTCATGGGAGGCAGGCTGCAAAGCCTGTTTCTCAGTAGATTGGACCTGTGGGCAGCAACGGATGGAAGCGGACGGCCCAGGCAGGTAAGGAGTGCGAGTGGTGAGGAGGGAGGTGGAGGTCCCCACTCACCCGCCCCCATGTTTTCGCCATAGGCTTGCATTGGGGAAAAGCTTTCTTTCCCCCAATGTAAGCCTAATGCAAAACCACCTAAAATGGCGTTCGATCCAAAAATCGGACGTCTGATTTTCGAATTGGAATCGGATCCAATACGATCCGGATGACATCCGATCTGATCTGATCCGATGCCACAGTGCCGGTCCCAATCCGATTTTTTGGGACCATGCACATCCCTATATAAAATACCGGTTACTGAGTAAGTGTTAACATATCAGAATGTATCAACTTCTACTGCATGTTGGATGTCAGGTACTGTCACTGTTTGTGATTGCATGTATGATTTCTTGGGTCCAATCTACACCAAGCAGGATATAGCACTATGAAAGTGATATGAAAATGGTATATGGTATGTACCTCTGGGCCCCAACAGTTGTCAGTGCACTTCAATACTGCTATATAGCAGTAGTGTGGCTCTTGCCTTTTATATGCCACATTCATACCACTTTCATAGTGCTATATCCTGCTTGGTGTAGATCTGGCCTTGGTTTTGTGAAAGAGCAGCAAGGTTATTTCTTCCTACCCAGTGGTATTCTGTATTCCCCTCCTTACTTTGAGTGGAATGGACTTTGCTTTTTCACGGCTTCTATTTCACTCACATAAAATGTTGGCTTTATCTGGATTGATCTAACAGTACCCCAAATGCATGTCAAGTAACAGGATGGCACTGCAGACCCACGGGAAGGTAATAACATGGATTACAATAGCACATTGCTTTGCACTGCATATCGTTAGGAACTAGCCAAGTGTTTCATTTTTATCCATCTTTGTAAAATAGTTTTCAGGCTTAGACCTTTGGTGGTCATGATGTTTTAGAAGCTTTTATAGCCAAACATATAAAACCAAGTAAAACGGTCTTTATAATGAAAGCGCTGATGCAACACCAGCTATCCCACAATTGGAGTATGACTTAAAGGGCTGCTTCAGCTAACAGCAAGATTGAACGCTGGGTCAAATGAGGATAGTTGAGTTGCTGTCGCTAAGTTTCAGAAAATAAGGAGAAACGAGAGGCTGGGAACTTGGGGATGTGCAGCAAAGATCTGTTCTGCAGGGGGATGGGATGGGGAAGAACCATCCCTGGGGAAAAATAAGGAATATTACAGACAGTGCAAACCTTCATTTGGGTGAGAGATGCTCCTAGCAACCTCACCCTTGGGTCTTGTCTTCCTTTAATTGCAAGTTGCATGGATCTTTCTATTCTAGGCTAAGGAGAAGGAAACCCTCTAGATCTCAAGGGAGAAGCCTCTACTGTTTATAATGGATCCACTCATATCAGATGACCCAGATTAATTCCAGACCAAACCATTCCAGGATTTATACAGATGTAGCAGGACAGAGCTGCAATGAAAAGGCATGGAAAGAGCCTAGCTATGTTCAAGAATGATCTGGAGGCATTAAACGTCTCCAATCTCTTAACATATCTGTTTCATTCATTTGTTGGACCCAATCTTCAGTCTCCTGCATGTAGGGTGATCAGATGAAATCCAGGTCAGGGCTCATGTAACTTTAACAGTTGTAGAGAAAAGGGAATTTCAGCCAGTGTCATTTGTATGCAATTAGTCCCTGGTGAAATTCCCTCTTCATCACAACAGTTAAAGTTGCAGGGGCCCTGCCTTCTTTTGTATATGGTCACTCTAGTATAGTGCCTGCACCTTTAACTGTTGTGATGAAGAGGGAATTTCACCAGGAACTAATTGCATACAAATGACACTGGCTGAAATTCCCTTTTCTCTACAACTGTTAAAGTTACATGAGCCCTGACCTGGATTTTATCTGGTCACCCTACCTGCATGAACCTTCCAACTTGTTACAGTCATCATTGGAGGCCCTCTTAAGTGTTCCACTCTGTGGCCCATTTCGTTGGGACCAGAGAGAATATTTCCACGGTATTTGCATGAAGGCTCTGGAACTTCCTCTTGAGGGAAGGACAGTTTGCTCTGTCTCTTATAGCCTTCCAATATAGGATGGGGAAGGACTTTTCCCTTTGCTAGGGATTTTGGATGACAAAATGGGCCAGGCCTGTTTTAAATAAGGATGCCTTGTCCTGGAGTCCTGTGGAACCCCTGCGTCTGCCCTCTATGCATCTGCCCCCCTGGACCCAGTCAGATGCTCCCAACGTGATGACGGACCCCCACCCGAGTGCTCACAATGCTCCATTCATACCTTTACTCTTGTGTCAACGAGGCCTTTAAGACTGTTATTGGTGCATTGGAGGAGGTGCGCAATTTATGGAGGCTCTGGAAATTGGGCAATTCCCCATTGTGTCAAGGGCGGCCATCATTGATGCAGGAAGGGGAAGTGTGTGGTTTTGGCAGGTGAGCGGGCAACTGCCAACCACTCGCCAAGGCCTTGTGAGCCTCTTCTGAGACTCGCGTGGCCCAGCAAGCGGAGGTTGGCACCTGCGGTGGCAGGGTGGGTGCCCGCTGAGGCGAGCCCAGATGAGTTCACCCATCCCTAGCTTTTCTTAACATTAATTATCTTCTCTTGTTTCTCCTATTGATAGTGCTGCTACAGGTTTGTTTGCTTTTCATTGGCCAGATCTACACAAAGCAGGATATAGCAATATGAAAGAGGTATGAAAGTGGTATATAAAAGGCAGTAACCACACCAAGCAGGATATAGCAGTATATGGTATGTGTCAATGGGCCCCAACAGTTGTCAATGCACTTCAGTACCACCATATAGTAGTAGTGTGGCTCCTGCCTCTTATATACCACTTTCATACCACTATATCCTGCTTGGTGTAGATCTGGCCATAGTTTTGTTTGGACTTTGTTTTAACAGTGCTTTCAAAACTGTGGATGATGCATGTTTTGCTATTATTGTTTATTGGTGTTGTATTTATTGATCGATTTTTGTATTGGTGATTTATTTTATTTTTTTTGTATTTGTTAGTGGCCATGAATTTTTAGATAAGAAAGGGTAACAATCTATTAAGTGAAAAAAGAATGCCTATAAAAGGGTGTGAAATAGCAGTAAAGTTTATTGGTTTGCCGCTATCTTAGTACTAGCATGGTGTATGCTTCCCTGGATTCTTTGGATGAAAGGTGAGCTAAAATAGTCTGTGTTAGATATTAGTAGGCATTGAAAACTATCCCAAAACAAGACTGCTCGGGAAGATATAGGAAAGAGTATTGCTAGCTAAAATATCAGCCTTTCCCTAATTTCAAGCTGAATTCATGTTTCAGCACATGAAACATAGGGATATACGAAAATTTTGTCTCAGATGGCAAATCACATGCCGGTGCCCCATTTGCAACCCTGAATGTGAACGTGAATGGGAGCAAAATTGCATTTGAATTTGAAAAATGTGCACTTAAAAAAATACACGCACTTAAAAATGCATGCTTTTAAAAATACACATTTTCATGCTTTAATCAATGGAAGAAAAGTGTGCACGTTTGAAAAATCCATACCTCACCCATTTGAAATGTACATTTTCTCTATTTGAATGAGTGGAAAGAACAGGTCACGGATGAGCATGGTAGCAAGCAAACTGAGCTTTGAAGTGAAGTTTGGAGCATCCTAAGATCTCAGTTATCTCTAACTCAAGATACTTTGGACTGGTTTAATCCCATTTACTTTATATCTGTAAATGTGCATTATATTTCTGTAATGTTTCTGTAAATGTACATTATATAATGCCATGTGTTTGCCATCTAACGTCTTGGACCTTGTTCGTCATTGTTTCTAAGGGCTAAAGTGCACTGGGGCATGAGCATCATTCTATTGTAGAGCACATACTTTCCATGGAGAAAGTTCCAGGTTCTAACTCTTGTATCTCCAGTTAAGGACCTCATGATGACACGGTGGATGACCTCTGCCTAGGTCTTCATCTCAATTCAATTATTTTTTTTTAACCCAAAGTTTTTAGGGCCAAATGAGGGCAGGCACAGAGGGGAAACGAAATCAGAGTACATCTCCTCCTGACAAAATGTTTCAAAGAGTTATGGATTAGAGTTTTACTAAACTTCCCTCAGTTTGGGCTATTATTTCTTCAAAAATAGGCTCATAGAATAGTAGAGTTGGAAGGGGCCTATAAGGCCATCAAGTCCAACCACATACTCAATGCAGGAATCCACCTTAAAGCATCCCTTACAGATTGTGGTCCAGCTGCTTCTTGAATGACTCTAGTGTGGGGGAGCCCACGACCTCCCTAGGTCATTGGCTTCAGAATATTTCAGTAAGTAAGGTTTCAGAATATTTCTGCATGCAGAAATGCACAGCAAGCATGTTGGGTGGCAGAATGCATGACCTCATCCCCCTTCTCACCTTCTTTGAATGTGTGGGGTATTTAGAGTGAATTTAAAATGAAGTCTACTTTTCCCAGTTCCTTCTCTCTCTTTCTCTCTGTCTCTCTCTCTCTTGCACACACACACACACACACACACACACACACACACACACTCTCTCTTGCACACACACACACACACACACACACACACCCCTCTACCTGTCTGTTGAGAGATATTTTAGTAGACATCTAAGCAGAGCACATATGCTTACCTGTTGACTAATTCTTCAGAAAGGGGTGTTCTTATGAATGTGAAAGAGGATCAACGAAAAGAAACTATGCATGGCAATTCTGAATCTTTCAAATATGATCTTGTGAATCCCTGGTTAAAGTTTTTTTTTTGTGTGTGTGTGTGTATGTGTGTGTATATATATCCCATCAACCTCTGGCATAGTCCGTTTTCCTTACTCACCAATCAATGCTAGTACAACAAACAACACCCATTTACTTCCATTTAGGACATCCAGTACCCATTGGGGAATCCATTAAATGTACCATTGTAACTTTTGACTGGCTAGCTTTGTGTTGTGCTTTTCAATGAGGCAGTGACATTTATTCTGCTCGACCTTCTGCTATTATCTGAGAGTTTCTTCTCCTTCCATTGATATCACTTATTTCAGGCATGTTTGTTCCCTGTCAGAGTCCATTACTTTATGGCTAATATATTAAGTTTTTGCAACTGCTTTTTTTTTTAATCCATCAGTCGTAGAGCTGGTTTCAAACATCTTCTTTTAAAAACAACAACAAAACATTGATTTCTTCATCTTCTTTTCTTTTTTACAAAAACGATATGTTAAAGAAAATGTCCTGGTTAAAAGGAACACTGTCCTGCTAAAAGTCATGGGAATTGGACTTATACTGAGTTTGAATATTATCTTCTATTAGCAATGGCCATTTCCACCCCAGAGATTTCCCCCGGGGTTGTCCCTGGAAGTCCCCCTGATTCATGGGGACTTCCAGGGGCAGTGGGGGATGGGTTTGGGTTTTCCGAGGGATGAAGAACTGCTAGGAAAACCTGACTGTTCACATGGTCTCGGGGCCATCCCAAAACTGCGGGGGGGGGGAGCATGTCTCGCCTGGTGCCCACTTACTCGGCAATGAGTGCAGCACCTGAAACGGGCACAGAGCCACGCGGCATAGCTCTGTGCCCATGGGGGTGGGAAGTAAGTTTGCCATTCTCAGGATGGTGGGATGGGGAGGAGCGTGTGCACGAGGTGGGGGGGGGGTCCTTACCTTCTCCACTGCACTCCCGGCTCCTTGAAGTGGTTTAAAAAAACAACAAAAACAAATGGTGCCCGCAATGAGCGCAACATCCCAGTATGTTGTACTTCTGTTTGGATCTCCAGGGATGATCCCGGAAGCAGGTATGTCAAGGATTGTCCCCCTCCCTCCCTCTACACCTATAGTTGTAGAAACGACCAATATGACATCAGATCTGCACCTTGTGTCAAATCATTATGAATGTGGAATAAAAAGCAGGAAATAACACTTTGAAAGCGGCGTATGAAATGTGGATTGTGCCCCAACAGTTATCAGTGCACTTCAATACCGCTATAAAGCACTAGTATAAATCTAGACCAAGAATGAGCATAGTGCAAGATTTCTGCAAGGAGATGTCAGTATGTTTTCAGTAATACATTTAATAGGTGGACCATTTAGAGCAGGGGGCAAGGTTTGTCTCCTTAAGTTTCAGAGTACTTCCTGGATCAAAGAGGACCCATACAGTTCAGCATCCAGTTTTCAGTCAAAGCCATCAAGATGCTTCTCCCCTGAATTCTCTTATCATCCTAAATTCATAGAGAGTCACACAAGCTTCAAATGGGAACGTTCCATTCATTCATCATACTAGCAAACTCAGATGGTGAGTGCCAATGGAAATGAAGCCCAAAACAGGGCCACTGAGAAGTAAGAGGGAGGTAACATCATGCATCTTGGTTAGTCATTTTGAAATGTGGTGTTGGAGGAGAATTTTGCTGATATCATGGACCACAAAAAAGACAAATAAATGGCTCTAGAACAAATTAAGCCAGAACTCTCACTAGACATGAAAATGCTGAAACTGAGATTATCCTACTTTGGACATATAATGAGAAGAAATGACTCACTAGGAAAACAACAATAATGCTAGGGGAAAACAGAAGGTAGAAGGAAAAGAGGAAGACCAAGTAAGAGATCGATTGACTTCATAAAGGAAGATACAGATATGAAGTTACAAGATCTGAATGGGGTGGTTTACAACAGATGGAACTAGAAGTTGCTGATTCATTGGGTTGCCATTAGTTGAACTTGACTTGAAGGCACACAACTAACTAACTAACTAACTAACTAACTAACTAACTAACTAACTAAAACTAACACTAACTAACATCATGCCTGGGAGAACCCTGAGGCATGCTTGAGTACAAAAAGAACTTTAAAAAATAGGGGGGATAGCCCAATGGGGATTAATCATTCTCAGTAGCCACAGAATGTTGGTGTGGGGTGGAATTCCCTATTTTAGTTCTGTACAGCTTAGAATATCATTCATTTATCAATTCATTTATTGCATTTCTGTCCTGCCTTTTTTCCTCCAAGGAACCCAAGGCAGCATACATAATCTTCCTCCTCTCCATTTTATCCTCACAACAACCACCCTGTGAGGTAGATTGGGCTGAGAGTCTGTGACTGGCCCAAAGTCACCCAGTGAGCTTCCATGGCTGAGTGGGGACTAGAACCTGGATCTCCTGACTCCCAGTCCAACACTTTAGCCACTACACCACACTGGCCACTATTTGATAGATATCAAAAGCCCTGAAAAACAGCACTCCTATTGGAGGTGAAGCTAAATTGCAACATTTTCTTGCAGCTCCCACTTGTCATGGCTAATATTCTCTATGAATTTCTCTAATCCCATTCCCTTTGAGAATCATTGCAAATTCCACTACTTCTTTTCACATTTGCAAGATGTGTACTTGAAAAATGCACAACTTTCTCTGAATGCATGTTTCTTCAAAATGCACAAATTGTGAAAAATCTGCAACTTCCTCAAAACACACAACTTTTAAATAATTCACACTTTAGTCAATGGAGGATATCCATGGAATTTTGGGAATTTGCACAAATTTGAGATTTTTTTTAAAAAAAACAACTTTCCCATTCGGTAGCTGTTCATTTTATGCAATTTTCCCTTTAGTGCGAAACAAACATGAATGTAAATTGAGGAGAGAAAAGCAGCGAGCTGATATTCAGATAATCTTGGTGAGCTCAACCATTGCTCATTCAGTCATCCCTATGAATGGCAAAACAATTAATAATGTGTGTGTGTGTGTGTGTAGGGATGGGCAGATGCTCTGGAACTGATGATTATTATTATTTAAAAGTTATTATTATTACTATTTAAAAATATTATTATTTAAAAATATATTATTAAATTATTTATTTATTATTATTAAATAATAATAAATATATTATTGCTTTTATAGCCCACCTTTTTTCCTCTTGCTAGCAACCCAAGGTGGCTTACACATTCCTTGTCCTTTCCATTTCATCCTCACAACAACCCTGTGAGGTGATTTTGGCTGAGAGTCAGGGACTGCCCCAAAATCACCCAGTGAGCTTCATGGCTGAGTGGGGACTAGAACCCAGGTCTCCCGACTCCCAGTCTGACACTCTAACCACTACATTACACTGGCTTTCCAAAACTGGCTCTCCAGATCTCACCCAAAGACATACGTGAGATCTGAGTCAGGCACACAACAGGGCCTAAAGGTATCCCTGCAGCCTGCATCCATTTCTCTAATTTAGAATGACCTGCCAGGAGAGATCCGCCAACTCACCAGTCCCCAAGAATTTAAAACAGCTATAAAGACTGATCTCTTCCGGTAGGCCTACCCAGATGAATTTTAAGTGTTTTTATTGGTGTTTTATTGGTATTTTAATGATGTATTGGTTTTATGTGCTTTTAATCAGTTTTGTGTATTTTATGTTGATGTTGTTCCCCGCCTCGATCCTGAGGGAGAGGCGGGTGATAAATAATAATAATAATAATAATAATAATAATAATAATAATAATATATTATTATTATTACCAAGGGGGGAGCAACATGATGGGCCACTAATAGCACTTCTTGGACTACTGTGAAACTGCTGCACACATTTCAGCAGCATCCAAGCATCTTGCTATTATGCTCATTTTATATAATTTATTTTGCAAGACTGCTAGTTAGCATAACTTATTCTGCTTTTATTTGTCATGGAAAGTGGCAAGGAGTTGTGGAGGCCCCTGAAGCACCACCCCGACGCTAGAAACCTTATTCAACCACCTCTTTGCCTTCTGTGGCCTCACCGAGCACTGCACAATCCCCTTTGAGCACATTTTTTTGCCACAATAAGGACTAGAAACTTCTTTTTAAAAGCACCCATGTAGCTGAGGTTTATCACAACACTTATATAGCCCAGATCACTCCCAGTTAGTTCTCACTGTGCTTCAGATAGACCCAAGTGTTCCACACAGAGAGTCAGTGTAGCGTAGAGCAGTGGTCTTCAACTAGTCCAGACCCGAGACCTACCTTGGACACCCAATCTGCAACATGCGACCCACTTTCACAATTTTCTCCATGCACAACATGGCGGCAACAGCTTTGCCATGACCGATCTGGACTGATCTCACGACCCACTTTTGGGCTGTGACCCAAGACCACTGGTGCCCAGTGTAGTGCACTGGTTAGGCTATTGGAGTGGGATTGGGGAGAGCTGGGTTTAGGTCCCCCATGAAGCTCACTGGATGCCTTTGAGCCAGTCACTGACTCTCAGCCTAATCTACCTCACAGTGTTGTTGTAAGGATAAAATAATAGAAACCTAGTATTATAGAATAGTAGAGTTGGAAAAGACCTATAAGGCCATTGAGTCCAACCCCCTGATCAATGCAAGAATCCACCTAAAACATACCTGACAGATGGCAGACTAGCTACCTCTTGAATGCCTCTAGTGTGGGAGAGCCTGTGGCCTCCCTAGGTAATTGGTTCCATTGTCATACTGTTCTGTCAGGAAGTTTTTCCTGATGTCCAGCCGGAAACTGGCTTCCTGTAACTTGAGCCCATTATTCTGTGTCCTGCACTCTGGGATCCTGGCCTTCCTCTGTGTGATAACCTTTCCAGTATTTGAAGAGTGCTATCATGTCTCCCCTCAATCTTCTCTTCTACAGGCTAAACATGCCCAGTTCTTTCAGTCTGTCCTCATAGGGCCTTGCTTCCAGACCCCTGAACATCCTCATTGCCCTCCTCTGAATCCCCTCCAGCTTGTCTGCATTCTTCTTGAAGTGTGATGCCCAGAACTGGACACACCACATGATGAACATGTATGCTGCTCGGAGATCTGTGAAGGAAGAGGCATGATATAAATGTAACAAATAAAAGAATAAATAAGTACAGTCTTTGAACCTTTGCCTAATTCAATAAATGGCACAACTGAAGCACAGATCCTGCACTTAAGCAAAGAAATTATCAGCTGTTCCCCCTGTTGAGTGAAGAAATAAGTTACACCTTTCACAAATTGGAATCACTCCAGTAGGTATGTTTCAAGAATTAGGCAACGGACTTGCCAGGTTCATGAATTAGGGAGAGACTTGCTTAATTCATACAATTTCATGGGCGAAGGAATTTCACGAATTTAGTGTAACGCGAATGCAGTGACTACCTGTGATGTTGGCAAATGCCGGAACTAGTTTTGATAAATGAGTCTGCACCCCGCACTATACTATCTTGCCAAAATCCCATTCAAAGGAGTTGCAGGCTCATTCATCACTGTGGAGACTAGGGCTGCCGCCTTCACTAAAATAGCATGGATGGGTCTAGGTTACCTTGATACTCCCCCCCCCCCCCCATCAAAAACTGCAAAGTTGCAGCAGTTCTTTGGGTAGAATGTTCTACAGGGTCAGCAATGCACACACTACAAACACACAAGCACACATACACACACACACACTTCTCTCTCTCTCTCTCTCTCTCTCTCTCCCTCCCCCTCTCTCCCTCCCTCTCTCTCCCCCCCCTCTCTCTTTGAATCTAAGCTCAAAGCATAGGCCTAAAACTAGAAATTTTAGTTGGGCTTGGATTTTAGAAATCTGGGTTAAATATCCTGCTCAGTTTTGAAGCTCACTCACTGGACTTTGGCAAGTTAATGTCTCTCAGCCTGGCCTACCTTACAAGGCTGTTGAAAAATAAGCATTGCTCGGAACTAGGCCTGGATAGATCTGTCAGTTTTGCTTTCTCCCATATGCATTTCTGTTGAATCTCAAGTACTTTCCATATAGTTCATGAAGAAATTGCACATTTTGGCGAGTTCTTATAAAAAAATGAACTGAATCAAATTCTCACCCACTTCCACTTGGAATTCTTTGGAGGAAGTGCGGGATGCTGGTATAACAAGTACCTATGCTTGCGGATGCATATTTGTTTGGATGAAAAGCCCCTCTGAGATAAAGGGGGCTTAATTAGTAGGGATTTGTATCGTATCATTCCAATGTCCAATAACGATCCAATAATGGCGTTATCGGACATCTGATTAACGATAACAATACGATACAAATCACTCTGATAATTATCGGGTCGATAATTTTCAGTTTGATAATTATCAGATTTTATTGGACTATCGGACAACCTTTTTTGGGGGGGAAGTGTGTTCCCATGCAGATTGTCTATTGCTAGTCATGTGTATTAAATTTCAGAGGAATTGCTCAAACCCTTGATTTTATATGAATTTTTTTAAAAAATGTGCAACTTTTTGACAGCTGGTTGACCGGGCCACCCTGATGCTTTCAAAGTACCACGTTATTTAAAAAAATCATATAAAATCGAGGGTTTGAGCAATTGCTCTGAATTTTTTTCACACATGACTAGCCAGATCCCATCTTCAATGTCCCACAAGTTTTTATATTTAAAAATGAAGTAGTTACAGTGGGGGGGGGGGCTTTTGGGGGATTCCCTATAACTTTTTAATTTGAAAAGATAGAGACTTGAAACTTTTTAGACACTGCAGATTGGATCTTGCTAGTCCTGGCTCCCAAAGTTTCATGTCATTATCATTTAAAATAAAACAGTTATGTATGTGTTTCCTCCAATGCAAGTCTATGGGGGAAAAAAATACAAGTCTTCTTTTGACAGCAGGGTGGCCAGGGCAACCAGATGTCAAAAGTAGAACGTTCTTTAAAAAAATAATATAAAATACAGGGTTGGAAGGATAGATATGAAATTTGGCACACATCTCTAGCACATGTTGCTACATGTGCCAAATTTCAGATCATTCCCTCCAACCCTGTATTTTATATGGATTTTTAAAAGAGCATTCTACTTTTGACAGCTGGTTGACTGGGCTGCCCCACTGTCAAAAGAAGACTTGTCTGTTTTTTTCCACATAGGCTTGCATTGGGGGAAACACATGCATAACTGTTTTATTTTAAATGATAATGACATGAAACTTTGGGATCCAGGACTAGCAACCGACTGGATACTCTAGGATATATGCGGTTAGCTTAATGAGCGTGCAGACAGGAGTTGCAATAAACAGTCTGTGAAGACTTTTGGTAAGGTTTTAAAAAAGAAAACCATAGTATCTTTTATTAGGCTGACCAGATGAAATCCAGGTCAGGGCTCATGTAACTTTAACAGTTGTAGAGAAAAGGGAATTTCAGCCAGGGTCATTTGTATGCAATTAGTTCCTGGTGATATTCCCTCTTCATCACAACAGTTAAAGTTGCAGGGCCCCTGCCTTCTTTTGTATATGGTCACTCTAGTATAGTGCCTGCACCTTTAACTGTTGTGATGAAGAGGGAATTTCACCAGGGACTAATTGCATACAAATGACACCGGCTGAAATTCCCTTTTCTCTACAACTGTTAAAGTTACATGAGCCCTGACCTGGATTTTATCTGGTCACCCTACTTTTATGCTAAGTAAAAAGTACCTATGTCATCAACTAGGATACAGGAGAAACAGAAAACAAACCTAATTTCAAAGTGAGGAAGAGAGATAAGAAAATGGAGGTGCGAAGCAGAGCAGATTAGAAGGGGAGTGGTCAAGATATAGGAGCAGAAGAAAGGGCAAAACCAATAAAGACAATAAAGACAAATAAAGGACGGTTAATCAGGTTTATTATTATTATTATTATTATTATTATTATTATTATTAATTACATGTATATACTGCCCCATAGCCGAAGCCCTTTTCAGCCAAACAAGTCATTGCCTATTTCCAACAGATACAACCCCATGTATTTGATTCAACATGATTTAAGGTGCCACTGTGCCTGCGGCCTTACCTATCATTATAACTTTTATTTTCTTATTTTTCTAATACTTGATAAGACACATTTTTAAACAAGCGTTGATGTGTCTCTCACAACGAAGGGCCCTTGAAGTCGAAGATAGCCTCTGTGCATTGCACTCGCTTGCTCTTTCTGCATAGCAGAATACCTCAATCAAATATTTCATCAGAAGATGAAATATTCTCAAGAGGCCTCTGTTCTCTGTCAATATGAGCCATATGATCTCAATTTACATTTCTTGGCTCTTTCTTGTCCCCCCCCCCCCGTCCCCTCCAAGGTTTTCTTTTTTAAATTTTTCTTTTTCAGGGCTCTTTACCAAAACTGCCTTTTCCAGGGTCAACACTTCTTTCCTAATCCATACGCACCTTGGCTGTCATGTTTTAGTTGCTAGCTTTTTTTTTCTCCCTACATTTCTCTTGGTACTTTATTTTTAAAATTCTGCATGTGTTTCTTAGGCTCTCCTGTGAAATAGGCATCAAAGTTGCTTCCCCCAACCCCTCAATAAACATATAGATTTTTTTCCTGGTGTGGAGCTAGGCCAGACAGAAGTCTATTCTTCCTTGTCTCCTAGGGTAGATACATTTTAAAAACTGACTTGGAATCCCTCCTTCTTTTTAGCATTCTCTGATGCTGTGCCTGAGTGGTGAAATGTGCCTACAGCTCCTTTGTCAGCCAAATCCAAACACCTTGGGAGTGTTATGAGGAATAAGACACCCCATGTCCTTTCTTTGTTATATTTTCTGCTACTTCTGTGCCTTTAAGGCTTCCCCCCACTTCCCTGACACTGCTCTGAAAATGGCTCCTTAGTATCTGCTCCTCCTTGTTGTAGCTGTTCTGTTCATGACCTACAACCTGTCTGCACACATCAAGGCTGACTCTTTTCTCCCTCCCTATTCTGCCATCTGCTATTTTTGAGAAGTGCTGGAAATACAGCTGGTTCAGGGGTTTGCTTGACTTTGCTGTTTTGGTATTAAAAAAAGAAGAAGCTTTCCGTTATGTGTGTGCATGTGTGCTTTTGAATCATCTTTCCACTCCGGTTATACCTCTGGCACTATGCGATATCCTGTGGGAGTATTTAATGGTGCTGAATGAACCCTTCTCTGAAGCACATAGCTTTCAGATTGAAACAGGTGAAAATGGGGACACCCTTGTGGAAGTGTGGATGGGGATGGGGGTGGAGTCGAGCAGCCCAATGCCATGACCTGCTGAGCAATGGTGGGCCAACAAAATCCCCACACAGATGCACCACAAGTATTAAGCAGGAACTGAAATAGGGTGACCAGATTTTGAGAATCAAAATCCCAGTCCCCCCCCGCCCGCCCCGTGCTGCCTGCCCGCCCCCCCGCCTGCTCGCCCTGCACCGCCCAACCGCCCGCCCCGCGCCGCCTGCCCGCCCCGCTCGCCCAACGCCACCCGCCCACCTCGCGCCGCTCGCCCCGCCCACCTCGCGCTCCTTACCCGCTAGGGTGGCCGCTTCCCTCCGGTGCTCAGAATCTACTGAGAAACAGGCTTCCTGGCCTGTCTCTCAGTAGCATGCCAGGTGATGACGTCATCACCCGGCGCGCTACTGAGGGACAGGCCGCAAAGCCTGTTTCTCAGTAGATTCCGAGCACCAGAGGGAAGCGGATGCCCCAGCAGGTAAGTGCCTCGCGCCGTCCGCCTCGTGCCGCCCGCCCCCTGCCTGCCCCCCGCCTGCATGCCTCGCACCACCCGCCCGCCCCGCGCTGCCTGGCCTGCACCGCCCACCCACCCCGCGCTGCCCGCCTCGCCCCCCGCCTGCACGCCCGCCTCGCGTTGCCCACCCGCCTTGCACCGCCCGCTTCCTGCCACCGCCGCGTGACCCCCCACCGCCCCGGTTTGCCCCCGCCGCCCCCCGGTTGGCCCGGATCACCCCAGGGCCATCTGGTCACCCTACTTTTGGGGGGCTAAATTTCCGGATTTGGCCCCCCAAAACAGTTTCCCCCCCGGATGTGGATTTGCTCCCCATTTTCTGGGCATGTCCCAACAAATCCGGGCAGATGGTCACCCTAACTGAAAGTTCATGCAATACATGATTTCAGATGGCAGGCAGCCATTTTCCCCAGAATACCCTGGATTCCAACATGAGATGTGCAGCAGTGTGGGTAAATGTATTGAGCAATGATCTAGTATTAATACTTATATATCCTTGAATATAATGCAATCTCCAAGTGATTTAGATGTGCTAATATGACGATCACGTCTTAAAATACATTATTGGAAATAATTGCAGCCATGCTAACAGTGGTAAAAATTTCAAAAACACTAAGATGGAGCCATATCAGGATTGATCTTACATTATATATATATATATATATATATATATATGATATAATTTAAAGTCAGGAGTTAGGTGGTCATCCCTTTTTCACTGCCATCCCTTTGAATGATTCTCATAAAAACAGTTAATTGGAAAGCTCCTGACATGCAGATTCCATAAATAACAACAATTTTCACTATAATTTGAAGTTAGGAGTTAATTTATGCTTCTATAACAATGCACTATAATGTTTTAATTAATATAAAAAATGTCACGTATAATTAAACAAACATAATTTATTGCAAATTGGAGTAAAATGAAATATGAGCACAAAAAGTACACCTTTATGAACACAGGTGCAGGCCAAAATACAGGTGATATGCCAGTAACGTGTGGCCAGTAAACAAATCATGAAGGGATTAAGGGACACCTACAGTTAAAAGTAACCCAGTCAAAGTTTAGTTATGGCTCAGAAAGGAAGTCTCTAGCTGTTTAATTTAAAAAATAACATTTCAAAAGTTCTGTATACCTTTATAAACACAGGTGCAGGCCAAAATATAATGTTATGGCAATAACATACAGCCTGTAAAAAAACATGAAGAGATTAGGAGATACCTAGAATTAAAAGTAACCCAGTCAACATTTAGCTTTTGCTCAGAAAAGAAATGGCATAATGGTAGCTTTGGATGAGGGCAGGTGGCTGCTGCACAGTCTCCGAACCATGGATTGCTCAAAAAGTGGGCCAGCAAATGCACCATGACTTATTGAGCTGGATTAGTGGGGGGGGGGGACAGTGGGGGGGGGGGAAGTCCACTGGACTCCCGGACCCAGTCAAGCACTAGCAACATTCCTCGGTAATATACACACTATTAGATGGATAACCATTTTTGTTTGTTACAATCAAAGCAAACAACAGGTTCTTGGGTCATATTAAAGATTAAGAGATTTGTTATGGCATAAGATTTCATGGACTAGAAACAATTTTGTCAGATGCAGATAAGACAAGAGCTCTGTTCAGGTGATTAATTTCAACTTGTTGTGGGTGGGGCCATGTATGCTGGTACTCCCCACCACCACCACCTGTGCACACCTGATCCCACACCCTAAGTCTCCAACCTCCCTATGTTGGGGTGAGAGGTCTCAAAGGGCAAGGAAGAGCTCTACATGGGCCTTTTTTTAGTGACAACCCTGAGTTTCTTCTATAATAGGTTGTTCCACCTATAGAGAGAGGTTATTTCCATTTAAGATGCCAAGATGGTAGTGGACATTAGGCGTGTGCACTCCGCCCCAGAATTATCTGATAACTGCAAACATCCGCAGTGCATTCAATCTTCTAGAGCAGAGATTGGCTGCTTCTAAACCAAGCAAATCATTTCAGAGCGGAGTCGTGCCCAATCGGAGCTTCTAATTTCCCTATTATTGTTCAACTGTTTTGTGTGTGAATGTGGTGAGTCTAATTGAAAACCTCCCAATAAGGAACATGACCATTTTGCATGTATAGTGTGTCTGATTGAAAACCTCTCAATAAGGAACTTGGGGTGGGGCAGTTTTGTTAATTGATATTGACATCTGTGGTTAACCAATTAGGAATAACCACAGTGCTGTCCGTGACCGAGTTCTGTTCTCCTCCAATCACAGTGTTCAGGGGAGGGAATTTTCTCACAGTCCTTGATTCCACATGCTCACTGCTGTTCTTGGACTTGCAGCGTTCTTTTGATCAGATAGAGAGAGAGAGAGAGAGAGAGAGAGAGAGAGAGAGAGAGAGTGAGATTCTTTTATCTTTGCACACACAGTGCAAAGTGAGATGGGGCATTTGTTTGCAAAGTGAGATTTAGAGAAAGAGAAACAGAGGGAGAGAGGGAGTGGGAGAGATCTACGAGATCTCAAGATGATTCTGTTTCTTTACAGAGAGAGGAGAGGGGGGCTGTTTTCTTTTGGCTGTCTTTATATGCTTCATTCATTTCACCTGTTCCACCCCTAGAATGTGCACCTGTGCCTGCCTGTTCTATTAAAGCTTTTTCCTTCAATGTGTCAGCCCATTGGAGTGTAGTTTTTATCTGCTTTTACTATGGTTTTATGAATGGGGGTGTTTTTGGTGTGGAAGAATTCTCTGAGTGATTTTATCTGTTTAGCATGATTGTTATTCTTGCAATGCATGAGTTGGGATGGAGCATGCGGTGTTTTGTGAGTTCGGTGCAATTGAGTCTGTTTATTTCGTCAAGTTCAGTATGTGACCGATGTATGATTCCAAATGAGTATGTGAGGATAGGTATTGCGTAGGTGTTGATGGTTTTGAAAATGTTTTTTGAGTTGAGTTTAGTTTTTAGGATTTGTGATAGGTGAGTTTTATATTGCATTCTTAGTTGAGTTTTTTTCTGTGGAGTGATTGATTTTTGTGTTTTGTGGAAATCCTAGGTATTTGTATGTTTCATTTTCTTCCATGTTATCTAATATTTCGTTATTTAGTGTTTCTGATGTTGCTTCTTCTTTCATTTTCCTCTTTCTATGTATAGCACCTTGCATTTTCCTATCCCAAATTCCATTTTCATGTCTGTCATCAGTTCTTCAGTGATTCACAGGAGGCCTTTTATCTGTTTTGAAGTTGAAGCATATATTTTGATGTCATCCATGTACAGGAGGTGATTGATTCTGTGCTTTGCTTGTTTTTGGTGTTTCATGTTAATGCCGTATGTGGTGTTGCTAAGGGTGTTGGATAGTGGATTCAGACACAGACAAAACCATAGGGCACTGAATGCGTCTCCTTGGAATAAGCCAAGTTTGATATATATTTTTTTCTGTCTGTATATGGTCCTTGTCTGTTGTTAGGTGTATTGTCGTTCTTCATGTCTCCATGATTCTTGTCAGAAAGTTTTGGATCGAGGGATGTATTTTGTATATTTCCAGTACTTTTTTCAGTCAACTGTGTGGGATGGAGTCGAAAGCCTTTTTATAGTCAATGTAGCAGGTGTGGAGGTTTCTTTTCTGTTTTTCTGTTTGCTTCATGATGATACTGTCTAGTATTAACTGTTCTTTGCATCCTCTGCTGTTCTTTTTACATCCTTTTTGTTCTTCTGTGAGTATATTATGTTGGGTGAAATGTGGCAGTTGTAATTTTGTAGAGTGTTGGAAGGCATGTTATGGGTCTGTAGTTAGCTGGGTTTGGGGTATCTGGAGTTTTTGGTTTAATGTAGGTTTTGCCTTTGGTAAAGAATAGGGGGAATAGGTGTGACTGTTTTATGACTGTGGTGATCTGTTGAGCGAAGTATTTCTGTGTTGATATGAGCTGTTTGTACCATAAATTTTGAATTTGGTCTGGGCCGGGTGCTTTCTAGTTGTGTGTCCTTTTTATTGTTTCCTTCAGTTCCTCCAGGGTTATTTTGTACTCTGTTTGCTGTGGTAGTTGTCTCTGTCTTTCTTCTTCTTGTCTTATCCAACTTGTGCTTTCTTTGTGTTGTACTGGTTCTGACCAGATATTTGTCCAGAATGTGGTTATTTCTTCTTTAGTTGGAGGTGTAATATTGTTTTCTTTTTTCTTGCTTATTCTTTGGTATAATAATTTCTTGTTTCTTTTAAAGAGAGCATTTTGGGCTTTTCTTTCATTTGATTCTTTGTATCTTCTTAGCCTGGTAGTCTGGACTGCAAGTTTTTGTTTCAACATGTCGAGAGCTACTATCGCTGTTTCTTTATTGTTTGCTATGATGTCTTGGATATTTTTGAGGATATATTTTGAGCGATTTCCATTTACGTATTGTGTCATTCTTCCTATATCCTTTTGTAGCTTTTCAATTTTGTTTTCAATTCTGATTTGCCCTTTTGGTTTGGTTTCTAATGTGTGTTGTTGATTGTGGGGAGTTCCTGTTTGTTACAGGTTATTATTATTATTATTATTATTGTTGTTATTATTATTTTCCTCTTAACAGTTTGACATGCTGTAGCACTCCTCCCTCAAAGCTGAGCCTTCCTGGCAGCACTTGGCTTCAAAGTTATAAGTGTCTTCTTCTTGAACTTGTATGTTTGTGTGTTTTAGGGCTGTGCAGTGCACACAAGCAGTACACAATTAATAAAACACACTTTGACAACATTCCATCATGAGGCATGGGAAACATTAGGAGTGCAGGGCTGGTTGGTTGATTGGTTGCACCTTTCTGCTAGGACTCATAGAAGTCAGCCACAGTGCTGGGCTGGCATTGTGAGTGAGTAAGCTTCTACACCTGAGTAAGGCAGGCTGTTTATTTCTCAGTTAAACTATTATTCCTATTGGCTGGCTGGGCTTCCAGTGCAGGTTTTTTTTTTTTTTGTCCTCCTCCTCCTCTTCCTCCCATGTAGCCTCCTATGGGAAAGCTGTTGTTGTTGCCTTAACTCGACTCGTTCCAATGTGCCCGACCAACTGTGGGGGAGGGATGCCTCCTCCTCCTCCTCCTGCAAGCCTCCTGTCCTCTCTGAAGATGGGCAAGCTGTGTGCTGCTGTTGTGGCATTTATTAATATATATTTATTTATTTACTATTGTGCTAAGTGCTTTTCCCACTGCTTCATTCCCCTCTCCCTCGCCATACAGATCAAGGCACGACAGAAGTGCCTGAGAGGACATTTGTGTTTGGACCTTAAAAATTCCCTATAAGTCACTGCATGCAGGGACCTGCTCCAAAAGCCCTCTTTAAAAGCTGTCACGGTGCCAATTTTGATGAGTTTATCTTTAAAACTGAGGGAGCTGTGAGTATTTCAGTTAATTCCCATCGATGAGAATGTAGCGGAGAGAGGGGTGCACTTTGGAAATCCAGGCAAAGAATGGCCTTATCGAATCGCTGCCTCGAATTTCGGGGCAGAGAATTCCAGCTCTGCACACCCCTAGTGGACATAATCTTCGGGGACACGTGAGGATGTAGCTGTCAATAAAAGTCAGAATTCCTTCCCTGTTGTGTTGTCCTCCAGAATGAACCGCAACTGGATTCTTAACTGTGTGACCCGTTCAATCTCAGCCTTGCAAAGCTGTAAACGCTGAAAAGATCAACTAAAAGCCTTTCAAAAATATCGCCTTTTCTTCCCCAGCTACATTTGAGCATAACTGGACAAATTAGAATAAACTTAACTGGATGCCTTTTCTGCTAGTTCCGAATTAATGAGCAGGTATTTTGCTACACGGTCCTCATACACACTAATTTAAATTAATTGCTTGTCTGTGTGGCCCAATCAAAAATAAAGAGTCATGGGAAGTCTGCAGATGTATTAGCGGTGTGCCACGCAGTGCTTAATTCTTGAAATTGCTCTGCCAAAAATCTATTTCTGCATTTCCCGAATGTCTGATAGTGGAACCATTTTTTCCCTTTTTGCTCAAGACTGGAGGCACTTGCTTTTGGAGAGAGTATGCAAGATCTGCATAGCTTTTGTCGGGGAATAAAACTAGGAGAGGGTTATTGCCTTCATGCCTTGTGTGTTGTTGTTGTTTACAATGTTCATACGCTGCTCCTCCTTTGAAAGACATCCCAAAGAGGTTTGCAAAAGGACAAAATAAAATAACAATCAAACAAAACAGAGCATTCACACAAACACACACGATAGTATCATGAGGCGGGTACAAAGAGAGCTCATAGCTGTAGAAAGATAAAGCAAACAGATACATTTTCAATACATGTCTAAAATACTGAAAATGAAACAAATTTGGTTCCAGCCTTACATCAACAGACAGGAATATAGCCTAATATATGCATTAATTTCAAGGCATTGTCCTTATAATATTAGGGATGTTGTGAGAGTCCACAGCTGGAGTGGGGGAGTTCAATAGAGTCCCCTATGCCCACCCTCCCAGACCCCACTTGCCGAACTGCAAGGCACATGTGGAACCCGTTTGTTCATTCCCCCATGGCTTGGCAAAAGCCTGATGAAGCTGCCTGCCCCTTACCAGGCCACCCTTTTTGGCAACAATGGTAGCTCAGGCATTTCTCAGAAGGGAACGTTACAAGAATGGCAGCTGTAAAGGGGCCATTTCTGCAACATTAGAGGAACAGAGTCATAGAATCATAGAATAGTGAAGTTGGAAGGGGCCTATGAGGTCATCGAGTCCAACCCCTGCTCAATGAGGAATCCACCTTAAAGCATACCTGACAGATGGCTGTCTAGCTGCCTCTTGAAGGCCTCTAGTGTGGGAGAGCCCACACCCTCCCTATATCATTGGTTCCATGGTCGTACTGCTCTAACAGTCAGGACGTTTTTCCTGATGTTCAGCCAGCATTTGGCTTCCTGTAACTTCAGCCTATTACACCATGTCCTGCACTCTGGGATGATCGAGAAGAGATCCTGGCTCTCCTCTGTATGACAATCGTTCAAGTATTTGAAGAGTGCTATCATGTCTCCCCTCAGTCTTCTCATCTCAAGGCTAAACATGCCCAGTTCTTTCAATCTTTCCTCAAAGGGCTTTGTTTCCAGATGCCTGATCATTCTTGTTGCTCTCCTCTGAACACATCCCAGCTTGTCTGCATTCTTCTTGAAGTATGGTGCTCAGAACTGAATGCAATACTGAGATGAGGCTTATCCAATGTCAAATAGAGGGAAACCAGTACCTCATACATTTTGGAAGCTAGACTTCTATTAATGCAGCCCAAAATAGCATTTGCTTTTTTTGCAGCCACATCAAGCTGTTGGCTCATATTCAGTTTGTGATCTACAATAATTCCAACATACTTCTCATTTGTATTATTGCTGAGCCAAGTATCCCCCATCTTGTAGCTCTACATTTGGTTTCTTTTTCCTTGGTGAAGAACTTGGCATTTATCCCTATGAAATTTAATTCTTTTGTTTTCAGTCCAGCAATCCAGCCTATCAAGATCACTTTGAAGGTTGTTTCTGTCTTCCAGGGTATTAACTATTCAACCCATTTTTGTGTCGTCTGCAAATTTGATAAGCATTCCCTGCACCTCCTCATCTAAGTCATTAATAAAAATGTTGAAGAGCACTGGGTCCAAGATTGAGCCCTGCGGTACCCTGCTTGTTACCTCCCCAAGGTTTGAGAAGGGACCATTGATAAGCACTCTTTAAGTCTGATTCTATAGCCAACTGTGGATCCACCTAATAGTTGTTCCATCCAGCCCACTTATAGCTAGAGTGCTAATCAGAATGCCATGGGGAACTTTGTCAAAAGCTTTGCTGAAGTCAAGATATATTATGTTCATAGCATTCCCACAGTTCACAAAAGAAGTTACCCAATCAAAGAATTAAATCAGATTAGTCTGACAGGATTTGTTTTTGACAAATCCATGCTAGCTTCTAGTAATCACTGCATTGTTTTCAAGATGCTTACAGATTGATTTCTTTATAACCTGCTCCAAAATTTTCCCAGGGATTGATGTCAGACTAACTGGTCTGTAGTTCCCAGGTTCCTCCTTTTTGCCCTTTTTGAAGATAGGGACAACATTAGCCGTCCTCCAGTCATCCGGCACTTCACCCGTTTTCCATGATTTCATAAAGATAATAGAGAGTGGTTCTGAGAGTTCTTTTGCCAGCTCCTCTTTTACTCTAGGATGCAGTTCATCAGGCCTTACAGATTTGAACCCATTCAAAGAGTTCAAATCTCCAGAATGCATGAATAGTGCATTCACTCCTGTAATGTAATGTTGCATAAATGGGTCCTTTATGGCTGCCATTCACACAGCACTCCCTTACAGGAAATGCCTGAGCTGCCATTGTTGCACAAAATTGTGGCTCGGTAAGAGGACAGATGGCCCCGTAGCTTTGTCTGGTGCTTGATGAGACGTCAAGAAGTTTGCATGGCACCATGAGCAGAGGTGGGCAGTGGCAGAGGCAGCTTGATGTGTGTCTGATGAAGCCGAGCACATATGAATCCATCCATCCCTAAACAATATTCATTTTTTTTTAAGTTTAGCTTCACTAATATACACTAATATAGGCATTTCTGTGATGTGATCATATCACTTGTTTTGTTTTGTTTTTTGTTAGGAGAACTCCACTGCAAAGTTCAGAGAAGTGCAAATTTCTGAGGAAAAATGAGTTTTGGCTCATATACTGATTGTGAAATGTGAAAGTCTGCATTAAAATGTGAACTAAATGAATCCCCTCCCCTTTTCCTTAACATTTAATCCAGCCCAGGTGCCTTGATTCTGGTTGACTATATACTAATATTTCTCCCTCTTGGGTTTACTCAGCATCCTGGTTCTTAGGTTTCCATAGCACACTTATACCCATCTTCCTGCATGAGGGATGCTTGGAAAGGAATGAAACTTCTGCCTGCTACAAAACAGAGCTATTCTGCCCTTAAAATGTGCTTTCACCTGCAGTAAGTCTGACCTGTAAGTCTAGGGTGACCATATGAAAAGGAGGACAGGGCTCCTGTATCTTTAACAGTCATATTGAAAAGGGAATTTTAGCAGGTGTCATGTGTATGTATGCAGCACCTGGAGAAATTTCCTCTTCATCACAACAGTTAAAGATACAGGCACCCTGTCCTCCTTTTTGTATGATCACCCTAGCAAGTGGGCAGATAGGTGAAATGATGGCACCCTCTTCATTATGCAATGGTGTTTCCAGTCCATGTAATAATTGTTTATGAAGATATAAGGATCTGATTTGCTGGGTGTGGGCTTGGTGACTTTGATGCAGCACGAGGAATCTCTGATCTGATAGGAGATTTATCTGTTCACTTTTGCCAAGTCATTAATTGTCATCATCTTCAGCTGTGCAAGCTGGTCAGTGTCAGGCTGTTCATTTCCCTGTCTTCCCAAGCCCTTTCCCCCAGTAATTGCAAGACTGGGGTGTTCTAAGCAGCTGAGCTGTGACACCTTCCTGTAAGTGCCGGGTTTTATAGGTGGTATTTAATTCCAGGCATGGCTACGCAGCATCTGCCAGTCAGCACTTCTGTCTCAGAAAGTAATATTTTCACAGGCAACCCAATCTTTTTTGGAATATCAATAACTGCCTAGTGTTTAAAGGTGCTCTGGCATCCAGTGTGATCTTAAATATCTCTGGATTTGCTATAACCAACCATCTTTGAGTTTAAATCACAACAAGTGGAAATCTCATCTCTAGTATAATCAACCCTAGAGAACTCAGCTCTAGGAAAAGAAATGTTCAGGATGGGGAGGATATCTCTACAGATCCATGGCTGCTGCAGGATTCATTTATTTTTAAATGTAGAAACTCCTGCAGTCCCTTGGGTAGCTTGGGGCGGAAGCCTCATAAAACTAGGATGCAAAGAACGTATTTGACAAAATATACATTATATTTATTTATTACATTTTTATGCTGCCCAATAGCCAAGGCTCTCTGGGCAGTTCTCAATTAAAACCATAAAATATAACAAACCAAAACATGATGCAAAGTTTCAAAAGTTTAAAATTACCATGCAAAACCAATAAAATAAAATAAAAAATAAACCGATCAGCTGTTACAGCCGAGGGAAAGCCTGTGTGAAAAGATGTGCATTCAGGAGGCATTTAAAGGATGTAACGTTTTCTGCCTCTCAAACTGCACAAAGGAGGGTTTTCCAGATGGTGGGTGCCACTACAGAGAAGGCCTGCCATCGAGGTTCTTCATGATGACATTCCGTTCATTTCAGAATGACTGGCAAGACCTTGTCTGAAGATCGTAAATGTCATCTGGGTGTATATAAGGGAAGGTGGTCTGCTAGGTATGCTGGTCTCAAATTGTTTAGGGCTTTATAGGATAATAATATAACCTTGTACATAGATAACAAGCAGCCAGTGCAGTTATTTTAACAGATGTGTTATATGTGCATAGCTAGATGGTCCAGTGAGCACCCCAGCTGCTATGTTCTATATTTGACCCTATTATAAAGAAGATCTTTGCACAGCTCTGAACATTATAAAATGAAGGAGAAATAGAATCTGGACTCATTACTCAAAGAAAACATTCATTGTTTTTCTGTCTTGATGTGATATTTAGCTTGGCTAAGTCATTACCACAAACTAAACCTGATCATGCTCTTCAAATTCTCTCTCATTTTTATGGTGAGATCTCAAGTCTTGTTTCGGTTTCCATGGGAAACACTAGGAGGTTGAAGAGCAGGTCTGCTCCTTGAAATTCAGGGTGCAGCTCCAATGAGGCGATTCTCCACTCCAGTTTTCGGAATGGGTCTGTCTCCCCACACCGTCAGGTAAAACTGTTCTGTTTTTGGAGAACTGCTCTATTAGCATGAACGGGAATTAATTAACACAAACGCTTACATCTCCATCATTTTTAAAGATGAAGAGATGAAACTTGGCACCCTGGTAGCTCTTAACAAGGGCTTTAGCCACGCGAAGGTTGAAGCTGTTCTCTTTATCCCTTGATTTTTAAGGATTTTTTTTTTAAAAAAACCTTCCGATCATTCCCTCTCCTATACACACACACATACTTCAAATGCACTTCATCTTCTCTCAAGAGAGCTTGCAGAACATTCAGAACCTAGAAGCCTCCTACAAAAATTGAAGTCCCCTGTCTCCTTGTGTGGAACAAGAACACACGCACACACACACGCACACAGAGGGGAGCATGGGGTGGTACTACAAGAAGAAGCAAATAAAAGCAGACAGACACACAGAGAGAAAAGAAAACCCAGCAAAGAAAACTGGCTCAGGCCGTGTTGGGAGAGCAAGAGGTGTTTCTTCTAGTCCCACCCTGCCCATTAGGTGCACCCTTTTCTCTGCTGCTGCTGCTGGTGGTCCTTCTGAAGTGCAGAAGAAATCAGGTGAGGGTGGTTTTGAGGCTCCCCCCACCACCCTCTCCTGCAAAATGCAAGTCTAGCAACTGGGATCATTTTTCTTTGGTGGCGGAGGATCCTAGGTGTGCTAGATTTTAAGAGGCTACACCCCCTTCAAGCCAGCGGTCAGCCTCAGGTTGGCAGCAGCAGCAGTGCTGTGGGCAAAGCTTCCCCCCCAAGGCCAGGCCATGATGGACCAGTGGGACATGGGCAGAAGGGGCTTCAAAATGCCCCCAGATAGAAAAGTGCTGAGGAACTTTCCCATTGTTGTGACTTTCAATCAGCCTCAGCCACATTGTGAAAGAGTGCTGCGGGCTTTTCCTCTTTATATCATTTGCAATCCCTACCCCTACGGAATGTGATTGGAGGGGGGACAGGGAAGAGACTGTGGCTGTTGGTTAGCCACATATGTCAATATCAAAACTACCCCTCCCTCACCCCTCAGTGTCTTCCTAATATGGAAGTGTTCAGTTAGTTGTCCATCATCAACATGAAATGAGCCCTCACGTCGCCTAAACAATCTTTGGATACGGATTTCTTCAGGGCTCCAAATGATCTTCTAACAGCACCATGGGTTTCCGTTGGTTTTTGAACTGCCCCCTAACCACACCACGAGTTGGGAGGTCCATCGAAGGTCCGTCCGACCCCCCCCCCCCATTTTCGGTGTGGAGCGCACACCCCTAGGAGACACCACTGTTCTTCTCCTGCTCTGGTCTCACTCCTGAGATTTTCATTGTGAGAATTTTGACTTGTTCCAGTGCTTTTTCTATGGGTTGTTGGAAACAGTTTCTCTCCTATTTTCAAAAACACTGTCTGGGCAAGTGATGTTGGCGATGATTCAGCAGCCTTCCTCAACCCAGTTCCCTTCAGATGTGTTGGACTACACATACTGGCCAGTGGGAGCTTGTAATCCAACACATCTCAGGGGAACCCGGCTGAGGAAGGCTGCTCTACGATAAATATATAGGACAATTAATAATTCAATAAATGAAGATGTGGACACAGATGTTCATCGCCTTAGCAGCAGGCCTGCCAGCATAAACATGGACAACTTGTTTTCTGCTTTCCACATTCAAGTAGCAGGTCACAACACAGGCCTTTTGCTTCCAATGTGATTGCTGAATTGCAGAAATAATTATTTGTGTACATTATGTACAAATAAATAAGAACTTTTCTTTGAGAGCAGGCATGACCCAATCACATGTCGCAGTGCCTGAATTTTATCCTCCCCCCTTTTTTCTTTGTCCCCCTTTCTTATTTGCAAAGGTCGAGTCTATGCCTTGTAGGGGCTTAAGGTGCTGCATCACAATTCTACATTAATGTGACCAAAAAAGAAAATCAAGAAAGGAAATAAAGAAAGGAAACATAACAAAGATTATGGATGGTAAATAACTCTAACACAAATTAAAATATAAACAAACAAACTAAGAAGAAAAGCTATCTTGATAATACTATGGGGAGTGGAATTAGCTCCACATTAAAAAAAATAGCTAAAGAGGGTAAAAATGTTTTCACTGCCCATCTAAAACTGAGCAACAACAGGACCAATCGACCCTCCATAGAAATAGAATTCCACAATAAGGGTGCTGCCACAGAAAATACTTTGTCCTGTGTTCCATTCAAGCTAACAGCTCTTGGTGTTGAAGCATTCAACGGTGCCTGTGAAGACTGAAAACTGTATTTCCACAAATCTCCTGAAATTTTCATAAATCTCCTGAAATTTGCACTGATCTCCTGAAACTTGTGCAAATCTCCTGAAATTTGCACAAATTTCCTAATTTGTGGGGAAAAAAAATTATCCATAGACTAAAGTGGGACTGATTCAGTCTAGGGATGAATTGAAAATCTTCTGGTGCCTAAAAGCTCATCGGACACCCTGCATTTGGCCCCCTCAAGCCCCGACGAATGCGTGGGGCAGCTATTTGCCCCATGGTTCCTTTATTAACAATGGGGCACTGGTCCTGTCAAGCATGAGGGAAAATGCACAATTTTCTCAGCCTTGGGGAAATTGCAATAGTCCTTCTTTCCCTGCTGATGGGGGTCTTAAATGCCCTAAGGCTTTCCTGCCACCCTGCCCCATCGGGGCCTGAAAGGCCCTCTTAACAGAGGGCACAGGGTGGAGGAGAAGAAGGGTTTTCCCCTTTTAGTCTAATAGCAGCTGGTATTACTACTATAATAGTGGTTGCTACCCTTCTCCTCCCCACCCCACCCCCGGGCAAGCATTAAGAGGCCCTTTCAGGCTCTGATGAGTGTGAGGGGGGTCAGGAAAGCATGCTTTCGGGTCCTCTCTAAAGTGGTAGATTCCTTTGGCCATGTCATTACCATGACCAGGGGAATTTGAGCACTTTCTGGAGAGGTGCTTTCCCACGCCTCTCTCCCCTCCCTCACCACAGGGAGGAGGAAGGGAAAGCATGTGCTCAAGGTTTCTGGAAAGTGTGCAATTCCCATTGAAGATGGGATCTGGCTGGTCATTTGTGAAAAAAATCAGAGCAATTGCTCAAACCCTCAATTTTCTATGATTTTTTTTAAAGATTGTGCTCATTCTGAAAGCTGGTTGACCAGGCCTCATCTGTCAGAATGAGCACTATCTTTAAAAAAAATCATAGAAAATTGAGGGTTTGAGCAATTGCTCTGATTTTTTTCACAAATGACCAGCCAGATCCCATCTTTAATTTTTCACAAGTTTCAAGTTTTTATCTTTAAAAATGAAGAAGTTATAGTGGGGGGGTGGGGCTTTTGGGGGACCCCCTATAACTTTTTAATTTGAAAAGATAGAGACATGAAATTTTTGGACATTGCAGATTGGATCTTGCTAGTTCTGGCTCCCCAAGTTTCATGTCATTATCATTTCAAATAAAAAAGTTATGCATGTGTTTCCCCCAATGCAAGCCTATGGGGAAAAAAGCAGACAACAAGATGACAGCATGGAGGCCCGGTCAACCCGCTGTGTCAATAAAGTTGCACGGGCTTTAATAAATTCATATAAAATCAAGGGTTGGAGGGATCGATCTCAAATTTCATACACATGTCTAGCACATGTTGCTACACGTATGTGCCAAATTTCAGATCAATCCCTCCACCCCTGTATTTTAGATGAAGTTTTGAAAGACCGTGTAACTTTTTGACAGGTCTGAATGAATGTATGTGGCGAGCTGTCATTCTGACCTGTCAGAACTTAAACGTTCTTTAATAAATTCATATAAAATCAAGGGTTGGAGGGATCGATTTCAAATTTCATACACATATCTAGCACATGTTGCTACGCGTATGTGCCAAATTTCAGATAAAGCCCTCCACCCTTGTATTTTATATTAGGGACCCCCCGGATCGGATCGGGACCCGGATCGGGACCTCCAATTTTGTCACGGATCGGTTCGGACAAAATTGGAGGCCCCCTGGACCGGATCGAGTACGATCCTGATCCAAAAATCAGAAATTTTTGGATCGGCCGCCATTTCCCCCCCCATAGACTTGCATTGCAATGCAAGTCTATGAGGAAAAAATGGCGGCGGGTGGGTGAGGGGGGGCCTAACTTCCTCCCCCCCGGGGCTGTCCGCTGTGGATGGCCCCGGCAGGTAAGCCCCCTCCCCCGCACTCCCTACCCCCCCTGGGGCCGTCCGCTTCCATCCGCTGGAGCCCGCGGGCGCCAGCGGATAGAAGCGGACGGCTCCGGGGGGGGGTAAGCCCCATTCCCCGCCACTGCTTACCTTTTAGGGCCGTTCGCTCCCATCCGGTGCCGGCGGCTACTGCCAGCCGGCTTTCCGGCTTGCTCTCGAGTAGCGCGCCGGGTGATCACCCGGCGCGCCACCCTGAAGCAGGCCGCGGAGCCCGCTGGTAGTAGCTGCCGGTGCCGAATGGGAGCGGACGGGCCAGAAAGGTAAGGGTCCCCCTCCCCCCCTCTGCGCACCCCCTCCTCCCCTCCACGCACCCCCTGCTTACCTTCCCGGCCCATCCGCTCCCTTCCAGCGCCAGCGGCTACTACCAGCGGGCTCCGCGGCCTGCTCTCGAGTAGCGCGCCGGGTGATGACATCACCCGGCGCGCCACCCTGGAGCAGGCCGCAGAGCCCGCTGGTAGTAGCCGCCAGCGCCGGACAGGAGCGGACGGGCCGGGAAGGTAAGGGCCCCCCTCCTTCCCTCTGCGCGCCCCCTGCTCCCCTCCGCATGCCCCCTGCTTACCTTCCCGGCCCGTCCACTCCCGTCCGGCGCCGGCGGCTACTACCAGCGGGCTCCGCGGCCTGCTCTCGAGTAGCGCGCTGGGTGATGACATCACACGGCGCGCCACCCTGGAGCAGGCCGCGGAGCCCGCTGGTAGTAGCCGCCGGCGCTGGACGGGAGCGGACGGGCCGGGAAGGTAAGGGCCCCCCTCCTCCCCCCCCGCTGTCCACTTTCATCGGCGGGCGCCTGCTGGCGCCCGCCAATGAAAGCGGCGGTGGGCGCCAGTGGGTGCCCGCCGATCCGCTGAACCGGTTCGGACCCTTTTCGGATCGGTTCGGACTGGATCGGTGGATCCAGCTGTTGGATCGGAAATCGGATAATTTATCCGATTTCCCACTGGACCGGACTCGGATCGTGGATCGGGTCCGATCCAGTGCACATTCCTATTTTATATGAAGTTTTGAAAGACCTTGTAACTTTTTGACACGTCTGAATGAATGCATGTGGCGAGCTTTCATTCTGACCTGTCAGAACTTAAACGTTCTTTAATAAATTCATATAAAATCAAGGGTTGGAGGGATCGATCTCAAATTTCATACACATACTTAGGCATATCCCATAAGCATTGTGACCAAGTTTCAAGCCTGTAACTTTGAAAATACAGAAGTTAGAGGCATTTTTTTCTAAAAAGATTCAGCTCTATAGGGCACAATGTGGCTGTAAATTAAATATCGGATTTCCGATAATTATCGTGAAGACAATACAATTAACCTACAATATTATCGGAGATCATAATTGTTTTGGTCCGAAATTCCGATGACGATAAAATATGATATTTTTGGGCGTGCACATCCCTATTAAAGATACAGGAGCCCTGTCCCCCTTTTCATGTGGTCACCCAAGTAGTGGAGATTTTTTAAAAAGTTTGGATAAACAAACTTAAATAAAACTCTGATGCCCTTGTGATTGGCCAAGAGGTTGGGAGGGAAAATTAAAATAACATAACATATATAAGTAAAGTCAGCCAATACAATCATGGTTGGGATTAGATGGAAGAATTGCAATCCAAAGAAAGAAGCTAAGCATCAAAGGGCTGAAGCCATTTCAGTCTCCAAGGATCGAAGGAGCTGAATTGAGAGGATTGGACGCTGGATGGCCAGTGAGCTAGACTGAGCTGATGCTACCTATTGATACATCTTGCTGGGGAAGAGGTCTAACTAGGTATAGATAGATATGTCTTTCAATGTTATTCTTTTCATGTCCTGTTGCTTTAATGGTTGCTCTAATGGAGAGCTTCGGCTATTGGGCAGTATAGAAGTGCAATAAAAAAAATAAATACTGGTATTTTAGGGGAGGAAATTCAGAATGTTCATTTGTTTGTTTTGCTTGCTCTTATCTTAATACAGTCCTGAGGTATTCCCGTGGTGTGGTGTTCTTTCTTTTAGGGTTCAAAACAGCTTTGCACCACTCCACAGTGCTTCCCAGTTACCTGCACTCCTGGAAATGCCCGTGGGAGGGAGGATGTTGCATCATTGCGTCCTCCCATGGGCAGGTTGGGAAGTTCAGCTACCCAGAGGGCTGGCTGCAGAGCGCTGGAGAGCAGGAGGAGAAGGAGGAAGTGGAAGAAGAGGAGGAGGAGGAGGAGGAGGAGGAAGAGGAAGACAATGATGGCAACATTAAATGGATCACCCATGGTGACATCGCTGTTGTTGCTTTATGCATAATACTTCATACTTGATGTTGTATACTTATTTGTGCAGGAAGGTTTTTTTTTCCTTTTTTTTTTTTCCTTTTTTCCATCCAGGGAACATTTAAACCTTCCTTGGGCAGCCTGATGTTGAAGTGTCCAGCGACATACATCATTTCCTCACTGCTGATATACTGTAGCTAGCCTCAACTCTGATCTCTTTAAGCACAACATTGAGAACCGGTGTAGTGGTTAGAGTGGGATTGGGATTAGGAGATTGGGAGATCCGAGTTCTAGCCCTCCACTTCGCCATGAAGCTCACTGAGTGACTTTGGGCCAGTCACTGATTTTCTGCCTAACCAACCTCACAAGGTTGTTGTGAGGATAAAATGGAGAGAAGCGCGTGTTGTGAGTGTCTGACCGGGTTCAGGAAATCAACACACACCCTCCCCACATCCAGCCCCCCAGATCCAGCAGCTGCTCACCCTGGTTGCCAACATCACACACTTCCCCCGGTGTGTTAGTGTCAGCTACCATTAATGCAATGGGTGTGTGTGCACAATTTCTGGAGCCTCCAGAAATTGCACACTTCACCCCACTATATAAGTGGCAGCTGTAAAGGCCTCATTAACGCAACACAGTGGGGGAAAGTGTGTGAGTTTGGCAGCCTGGGCAGGTGCCTGCTGAGCGCTTTCCAGGCCAAGCCAAGCCTCAAAAGAATCTCAGCAAGCAGGGGGAAGGCAGCAATGCCAATTTCACTCAGCCCTACATTTAAGGTGCTTTAGGTTCCTCGCAAAAGGGGAAAAGGTGGGATATAAATGTAAATGGATGAATGATGATGATGATCATCATCATCATCATCTGCCCTACTAACTAGTCCATTTCCTGATGTCTCAGAAGATGGGAGAGGGGAAGAAGCCAACATCTAGGGAGAGAATCCTCTTGCTCACTGGATACTAGAAGCAAAGTGCAAGATCTGAATGATCCATGTAATACCCTTCATAAGCATGCCCTGCTTACTTTCTAAGCTAGCCTTTGCAGTGGAATTTACATTATGTAAGCCTGCTTCTGGAATGCCAGATGCTTCCGTATGTGAGCCATCCAATGTAATTTTGTTTTGCTGTTCCCCCTGGAAGTGAAGAAGGTAGATGTTTGAATAAGTATAGCATCACATTAACTAAAGAGAAAGGTCAGGTTTTTGCCTTACTTCTAACCTTTAATTTGAAGGTTGTGGCAAATTCAGATGGATTACATGTTCTCTCTCTCTCTCTCTCTCTCTCTTTACACACACACACAGGGACACACACACACACAATTTAGTTTATTACTGGGGTGGGTGAACTGATCATCCCTCTCTTTCTGCTGGTGGTTGGTCTTCCTTTTACCCACTCAGCACTGATCCCAGAGATACTGTAGAAATTAGTAATAATAATAATAATAATAATAATAATAATAATAATGCTATTGGCAAAGAAACCCCCTCCAGACTTCCCAAGAAACATATTCCAATTGTTTGTTAGACTGAGCAACCCCCAAGCCACACTGCCCTCCATCATTATATCATATTCTGTATAAGACTTTGGAAAGCTTATTGGTTTACAAGAAGTAGGAAAGAAAACCCTATAGATGTCCATTTCTTGGCTCAGTATTAGCAACTCACTTGTCAGATGTATTCTTTCGAGACAGAGCTGAAGTACTGTAAAACAGGCTGATTGGTTGTTTCCTCTATGCAGAAAAAAAGCACACACATGTGGAAGCTCGATTGGTAAAGTTTTACACCCGTTATTTCCAGTCTTATTTCATTATGTAACATTAACGTTCACTTAAGCAAAGGGCTCTGCAAGCTTCGGATTTGGAATTCTGAAGCAGTGGTTGCGATTTTGTGCGGAATCCGCCACTTTGTGCAGAGCCATAGTGTGAAGAGAAGAAAGGTCCTAAAATTTCCAGCATGCATTGCTAGGGATGGACGATGATCCCAGTGATAATAGGGTGGGATACAAATGTTTTCATAAATAAATGAACTTACCAAGGTCAGGGAGGAGTGTGCGCTTGTGGCCTCGCCCCGATGCCTGACTGCCTGCACAGTCTGGGCCATGTGGGACCCTGGATGTCTCACCGCAGGTTTGCAACCACCCCACAGCAGCTCACTTCCCTTGAGAGCCGCCCACTGTTCCCTACTGCCCTTTAAATGCTGGGCGCCTGAAAATGCCCAGATCTGATTTTGTATACAATGGCTGCTGTAAATAGCAATTTCTGCAAGATTAGAAGTGTAAAGGGAACCCTTTTGTAGATGCCATTTATGCAACAGGGGAAATATATAATTTCTAGAGCCCCCATTGTCGCACACAATGGGGGCTTCGGATGAGGGAAGATGGGCTCACAACGTTGTTGGACGTTTGCCGAAACTCAGAAGAACCTTGTGGGTTGCCCCGAAAGGGGGCAGGCAATGCAACAGAGGGGCTAGCATCCAACAAAGTGGGCACGGGTGAGTCTGTCCTTCCCTATGAATTAAAACGGAAAGCACTTGCAGCAGGCCTGAACAGGTTCAAACATGTGGTGAGGTCTTAATAGGCATGTATGCGGAATTCATTTCCATTTGTTTGTTTTTTATCAGAATTGACCCAATTCAAACTTTCTAGATCAAACACGGACTCAGATGCAATTGGCAGTCAAAGTTCATGTATTTCCGAGCTTGTAGTATGATTCACAGACCCCCCCCCCCATTGCATTCAGTAGTACTTGTGTATTTGGAAAAACTCACATGAAAAATGCATACCTTTGGAAGATGCATACAAATCAATGCCATAATCAACAGGAGAAGAATGTGTACAATTTCAAAAATATGCACAAGAGATGCCTACATTTGGAAAAGTACACATGGAAATACGCACAAATTTTCATGCAAATGGGGTGGGTGAGCTCAGAATGTGATATGGACACAAGTCAGAATGAGCTTTGAGATGGAATTTGGACCTTGGGTGAATGTGGGTTTTGCTGATTCACACATTCCTAGCCTTATTCAGGTGTCTTAACCCCTTGACCAGCCTTATTTACCTGATGGAAATCCAGATTCCGTCTGGACATCAGGAAAAACTTCCTGTTAGAGAGGTACAACAGTGGAACCAATGACCTAGGGACGTTGTGGGCTCTCCCACACTAGAAGCATTCATGATCCATCTGGACAGCCATCTGTCAGGTATGCTTTAAGGTGGATTCCTGCACTGAGCAGGGGGTTGGAATCAGCCTTATAGGCCCCTTCCAACTCCACCATTCTATAATTCTATGATTTTATTTTTCAAAGTCCCCCTGCCCCCAAGCTGCTAGGAGGAAAGCTGGTATGGGAGCAAAAAACACCTGGCTTCAGGTAGGGGAGAACTTTCATTGGGAAATGGCATGAAAGAGAAAGGCTAAACCTCTTCCCCTGTATCATATTCTGAAAGGCGCCATCAGATGAGTGTTTTATTGCACACTCGTTGCTGGGCACTCACGGATTTTCCCTGGTCCTTCTCACGATGTTGTCTGCATGTTGCGTCCCTCTAGCCTTTTTCTTGTGACAAAAAAACCAGTCCAGTAAGTCCGAGTTATTTTTTGAGATGGAAGTTGCCGCTATCTCTTTCTGTGTGCAGGAGAAGCAGCATGATCAGAACGGCCCACTGAATGGCCACGGACATGTTGTTTACTTCCTCTTTCAAAAGAGGAAGCAGTGAGGGACAAAAACACGGGCGAAGGAGCAATGGTAAGGAGATGTGATTTCCCCCCATGTGATGACACCCTAGTGAGGCGGAGACATAGCTGCTGCTTCCTTTCTTAAATATAAATATGCAAATGTGAACACATTTTTTTTTAATAATTTTTTTATTGATTTCAACATACACATACACATAATATAAAACAATAATATAAAACAAACTACCCCCCTCGACTACCCCCCGTGCACCCCCCCCCTCCGAGACCATCTCATAATCATTCATCCTCCTTCCAAAATTTTAATGATTCTTTTGAAGGCGTTTGTCCCTTTCCCGATCTTAAAACATAATCCAAAAAGGGAGTCCATATTTCTCCAAAATCACTCTTCCTGGACATTCCCCTCATTATTTTCATTTTACAAGTCAACATATCATTCAAAGCTAAATCCCAAATTTCTTTATACCAATCTTCTATTGTATAACTTCGTTGCCCGTGAACACATGTTGACAATATTGTCTGACCCTTAAAAGAAACCTCCTCGTGGAAGACCATATACTTGAAATTAGCATAAATGTTGCTAACACACTTTACTTTCTGTTGAAAGAATTCAGTTTTTTTAGAAAAACACACACATCCAGAGAAGCTGATTAAAGTATTTATTTGTCAAGATATTCAATCCTTCGTGAGGGAAATGGCATTTACAAGACAAACACAGGCAAGCTGTTACATACGGATCTGGCATCACCCAAATACCAATCCAATTCTTCCAAAGGCATTTGCCTCATAGCTTCCTTCTACCCCATGGTTCTTCAATCACCCCATTTCCTCACTGTAGCTGGAAATCCATTTTATTTTTCAAGGTCACTGACAATCTTTCAAGGTCATTGGCATGCTGGTGTTTCTTGAAAAGACTGCGGCCCAATCTACACCAGAGGCAAAGGGGTGGAACCAGGGAAAAGATTTAATAAAATTAATTATAAACATGAAGGTACCACCGCATCCTTCTTCAGGGTAATTTGAGAATCACAACACTTCCATAAAAATCTCCTATGTTCTAAATAGCAGATTTTTATGAAAGTGTTGTGATTCTCAAATTATCCTGAAGGAACACACATTGTCTGAAACACTTTGGTACCTTCATTTTTATAATTAATTTTATTAAATCTTTTCCCTGGTTCCACCCCTTTGCCTTTGGCTTTTTCTGGCTACCTTCCTGGGGTTTCTCTTCATTTTGGCCAATCTACACCAAGCAGGTTATAGTGGTACGAAAGTGGTATGAAAGCGGTATATAAAAGGCAGGAGCCACACTATTGCTTTGTAGTGGCATTGAAGTGCACTTGAAAATGTTGGGGCCCATTGACACATGGCATATACCACATTCATAGTGCTATATTCAGCTTGGTGTGGCTCCTGCCTTTTATATCCCGGTTTCATACCACTTTCATAGTGCAATATCCTGCTTGGTATAGATTAGGCCTGCAAATGCACACCCAACAATAACAGCAGCAGCACACCAATAATAGCCCCGGCACATATATGTTTTCCTTCTCCCTTCCTCCCTCCCCCCCTCTCTCTCTCTCTTTCACACACACACACACACACAAACAAACACATACACAATGTTTTTCTCCCTACATGGATCTGGATATAATGCATCATTATTTTTGATAATGTGAAACTTAAAGTGTCACATTCTTGACTGTTCTTGTTATCTGAAAAACAGATTCCCCCCCCCCCCCCATCTCTATCCCTCACACTCAACAGCCCTTCCAATTAATGAGAACCAAACTGAAAACCCAGCAGAAGGACTGAGCCTTCCTGGTCATCAAGCTATGTTACCCTCGCCACAAGTCCTCATTTCTCAATAGCAACTCCAGCAATGACACCATTTACTTTCTGTTTGGTTGCAAGTTTATTTTCACCACCACTACCACCCATTGCCCAAACTGTAATGGTCATCCAACATAGGTTGACCCTATGAAAAGGAGGACAGGGCTCATGTAACTTTAACAGTTGTAGAGCAACGGGAATTTCAGCCAGTGTCATTTGAATACAATTAGTTCCTGGTGAAATTCCCTCTTCATCACAACAGTTAAAGTTGCAGGGGCCCTGCTTTCTTTTGTATCTGGTCACTCTAGTATAGTACCTTCAACTTTAACTGTTGTGATGAAGAAGGAATTTCACCAGGAACTAATTGCATACAAATGATACTGGCTGAAATTCCCTTTTCTCTACAACTGTGAAAGTTACATGAGCCCTGTCCTCTTTTTCATAGGGTCAGCCTAATCCAACAAGGCCGTAAATAGTAAGGTCACCATGAGAGTCTGTTATGTTCCCAATTTGAAGGGGAAAATTACTGGAGAGGCATGCACACGAGCACAGATGCGCAGCAACACATGGGAAATCAGTAACCCCATTGAATATGCACTTCTGCCAGAGGTATGTTTGTGTTAAAAAAAAACCTAACACTCGGCGGTAAAATCTGTCGATATCCATCCAAAACATGTGGCGAAAATCGTGGACAGGTTCACTCCTGCACACCTTTGATACCCATGCACACATCCCTCACAGCTGATTGGCTGTTCGCTGAGCCCAGAACTTGTGAAGAAACAGCAACAGCATCGTAAAAGGGGGGGGGCACACCACACACATACTTCAGAATGGAAGCGAGAGGGCCAGAAAAATCATGACAAAAGCAGTCTGGGATATTCCAGGAAACCTGAGAGGTGAAGCCAAGATCACAGCAGGAGCAGCTGGACGTCATGTGCCCCTTTAATGATGACTGCTATACAGTCCTGCAATAAATGGCTGGTATAGACTCCCCTTTTGATTTGTGTGAAATACCTCCTTAAAAATGTTCCTTGAAGGCAGATTCCCCTTTAAGATAGGAGTTTTTGGCTTGTCTTTGATCATCCTTACTCAGGGCAGTGGAGTTGATGAAGGCCCTGACAGTAATTTAGGGTGTCCAGATAAAATCCAGGTCAGGGCTCATGTAACTTTAACAGTTGTAGAGAAAAGGAAATTTCAGCCAGAGTCATTTGTATGCAATTAGTTCCTGGTGAAATCCCCTCTTCATCACAACAGTTAAAGTTGCAGGGGCCCTGCCTTCTTTTGCATATGGTCACTCTAGTATAGTGCATGCACCTTTAACTGTTGTGATGAAGAGGGAATATCATCAGGAACTAATTGCATACAAATGACACTGGCTGAAATTCCCTTTTCTCTGCAACTATTAAAGTTACATGAGCCCTGACCTGGATTTTATCTGGTCACCCTACAGTAATTGGCCCAGAGAAGCAGGGCAGTCGAATTTCCCTCTGGCAGTGATCGGTTTGTCTGCCAGACTGTCACAGAAGGGCTGGCCAGCCAGATGGGCTTCTGGCAGTTCTCAGCTAAACTGCTCAGATCCTAGTCAAGGACAAGGCAAGAGAAGATCCTAGGAAAACAGGATAAAGGAATTTGTGAGCTTGGAAAAGTGAATATGTCAGGAGGAAGGAGAGAAGACATTAGTCTGAGCAAAAAAGGAAAATGAGAGATGCAAAGTTGAAGAAGTCTGAAGTTAACCCGTTGTTTTTAAATAACAAACCAAAGGTTTTGTTTTCAGGCATCTACTCTACCATCATCTGTTGTTACCTATTGCTATGGTTGCTACTGATGGTACAAATGGAGAAATTGTGAAGCCTACGAAACTGGGTGATTGCCATATCTAATTCAGTAATCATCAACTCCCGTAAATGAGGGTAGGTTATACCAATAACCAGTAATTTGAAACAGGTTTCCCATGATAGACTCACATTTCATGGATTTCACTTTTAATATTAGATGCTTCTGAGCTCACTGTAGCACCAGCACAGTTAAGCTAAAATGGATTAAGTTGATCTGCTTTTCCCCATTATTTGCTTCCCGCACCCCTCCCGCGTCTTGCCAAAAGCATCCCACGAACGGAGAAATGTCATTTTGGATGAACTCACATTGTATTGGGACATCTGATTAGAAAGCGAAGAACGGCTGGGCTGTGCAATTTTCTGAGCCCCTTTGTGGGGACGGTGGGTGGGGAGAGATCTTCCCCCATTCTCCCGTTATTTTCTAGTTCTGTAAATTTCTGCCGCTTTTGGGATGTGCTGGCATGACTAATAGGGGTGAGATGTAGCGCTTTCATTTTTCTTCTTCTTTTAGAGAGGATTTGCTTTTCAGAGCAACTGTCCTATTCTCTAATTGTGCAATGCTTTCTACACAGATGGGTCTCTAAATATGTATAGTGTGAAACTTGGGATTATTTTGTAATTTAATACACATTATATAACCTAGGGTGACCATATGGAAAGGAGGACAGGGCTCCTGTATGTTTAACTGTTGTGTAGAAAAGGGGATTTCAGCAGGTACCATTTGTATGCATGCAGCACCTGGTGAAATACCCTCTTCGTCACAACAGTTAAAGCTGCAGGAGCCCTGCCCTCCTGACCAGATACAAAAGTGTGCAGGGCTCCTGCAGCTTTAACTGTTGTGACGAAGAGGGGGTTTCACCAAGTGCTGCAGGCATACCAAGGACACCTGCTGAAATTCCTTTTTCTATACAACAGTTAAAAATACAGGAGCCCTGTCTTCCTTTTCATAGGGTCACCCTATATCACAACCCTCAGCTGGGATAGAATGTGGTAGGCTGCTGCCCTACTATTATGACAGGGATGCAGAGTGACAACACCAGGGCTGAATCTGACTCCCTTGGTTGCCCTAGATAGCCCCACTCTCTTTCCCTGGCTCCACCTCCTTTCCCTGACTCCACCCCTTTCCTACAATGACTGATTGTTTGGTAGTTTCCGGGTAGTTGAGTGTATTTTCCCCATTTTAAAAGGTGGGCACGCCTCTCCTATGGCTTAGTTACCGGCAGTAGAAGCTTTAAGCTAAAACACACTAATATTTCTGGCTCTTCCCCTTTTGTTTTCAAGTCTGACCAACAAAGGCATGTGGCCGCCAAGAGCTTCTCCAAAAGGGAATCCAGTCCTCAGACTGTAAAATGTTCTGCACCCCTATTGTAGGAGGTAGTGACTGGGTGCAGCATCAGGCCCATACTCTGAGATGCCAGTAGCCTCCCTGTTGCTGTCAGCAGCAGTAGGTAAGGATGGATGGAAGGCTGCCAAGCAGCCACCAGTGCCTGCTCCCACTCACGGCACTACACAAGTTTTTCTTGCGGCCTGCCGAGTGCCCGACAAAACCGCGACGCAGCCTGTCCTCATCTGGAGCCTCCACTGTGCGCAACAATGGCTGCTCAGATAATTGTGTATCTTCTAACTTGCGTAATAATAATAATAATAATAATAATAATATATTTATTTATTACCTGCCTCTCCCAACGGATCGAGGCGGGGAACAGCATCAAACATAAAATACAAAACTGATTAAAACACTTAAAACCAAATACATCAGTAACATATCAATAAAACACCAATAAAACACTTTAAAATTTATCTGGGTAGGCGGTAAAGGGCGGTCGTCAAGGTTCCATTTGCACATGATTAACGGTGTGAATGGGCCATTCCCACCTTTAATCTCCCAAAAATGGGGCCTTCAAATCCACCATTTACACAACTTGGGAATTACACAATTTCCAGAGCTGCAATTGTTGTATGCAATGGAGTCTATGGATGAAGGCAGACGGCTGCTGGGCAGTTGCCAAGCTATGGGGCACTTGAAGAGCAGGCCAGCAAATGTGCCACAGCTCAGCGAGCTGGGTCTGGGGGGGCACCTGCGACATCTCTATTTGCAGGCTTGAACCGGAACCCTGCTGGTCAGGCAGCAATTTGGTGCTCGGCATGGCACACCAAGCTGCTGCTTCAGAAGACAGAACCTGCAAAAGTTTAAGCTGAGACACTAATACCACAGACCAGAATATGCCTGGTCCTAACTAATAGGGGATTCCACATTCCAAAATGTGTTGTGCCCTCTCAGTCTGGGCAACTTGTCATTCTTGAGAGAGTTCTCTAGATTCACCCAGACTGACAGATAAGGAGGTTAGCAGACAGGTGGATAAGCAGCCGGACAGGCGGACTATTGCCCCTTTGGCCCTAGGTAAAGGATTCTGCCAGCCTTGGGGCTGGTCTCCCAGCATTTGGGCTTGGGCACCTGAGATCAGGGATGGGAAACACATGACAACAACTTCCATCAACCAGCATCGCCAATGGTGAGGGATGTTGCTAGTTATACGGCCCTTTCCGCACCATAGGGGCAGAGAGGGCGGGAAGCGGGCAAACCCAGAAGTAAGCACTTCTGGGTTCGGTGCGATGAGGCCGCACCACAATGCAATGGCCCATGCTTATCCTGGGCCATCGCAAGTTACGGCGGCCATTTTTTTAAAAAAAAGATCCGGGGAGGAGCACACGAGCACTCTTGCACAAATGTAAGTACTTAAAAAAAATAAACCACACATTATCCAGCCCCTCTCCCCCCTGCCTTCCTGGGGATGGCGATTTCACTGTCTCCCCCCCCCCTCAATGGCCTTGAAGCCGTGCGGTGCAGCTCTGTGGCCTTTGGTGCAGCCACACTTCCTCACAGGTAAGCGCGGCTGCGCCCGGGATGGGTGGCCACACCTGCCGCCCATCTTGCTACACTCTCAGGAGCAGGGGACAAACCAGGATAATAGCGTTCCCTGAACTCCTGGGAAAATGGAGGGCTGGCCCCTGCCTGCTTGCGGGAAGCTCTGTGTGTCATGTGGCCTCTCCGTGAGCAGGCAGGGGCAGCCCTGGGGAACATGGTAGGTGCAGAAAGTGCCGTAGTCCATCAACATTAGGAGGGTCTCATATTCTCCATCCCTGTTGTAGCTAGGTGGCAGCATGGCCCATGCCAAACTTATTCACTCATTATCCACAGATGGAAGTAACATGGATGCACAAAATTTGTACTGAACATCTGTGAAATACAGCTCTTTTAGTAAGCATGATATAATGAGAAAATAGCAAGAGCTTAACAAATAATCTATGATACTGAAATCAGGGATGGAGCACCTACAGGTAGATCGGAATGATCACGATTCTTCGGCTTAAGTATGATCAGGACAGATAAAAGGAAGTACTTCTTCACATAGTGCATAGTTAAACTATGGAATTCACTACCACAAGATATAGTGATGGCCACTGTGAGGTTTCAGACTACTTGCTGCTGCCCCTGTCTCACCTTTACTCTTTTAGGCTCCACACCCCCACTGCCCAGCAACCTGGCCCTCAGTTCATCCCTTTTCTGCTGTCACCAGTACCCTCCTCAGGTACACCTCAAAGACCACATCAGATGTTTGAAATTAATTGGAATTTATTAACAAGAGTAATTGCAGGTAAAGAAGCTTCACGGTTCCCTCAGTTTTAATGAGTAGTAGTTACAAGGCTTCAGTGCGTAGTGGTTACTGTCAGTTCACTCTTAGATGGTTTCAAACTGTTTCTTATCTTAGTTACCTATATTCCCAACACTGTATCTCACATCAATCCTTCCTCTCCTAATCCAGTCTCACTTTCTCAATAACCATCCCAAACTCCCTGCTTCTCATTCCAAACTCCCCCCACCCTCTTCTCTCTCTCTCTCTCTCTCTCTCTCTCATCAGACTCACTCTAAAATCAATCCTCTTCTCTTATAATCAAACACTCACTCACATCCTGGTCATTCACTCCCCCTCCCTCTAGGGTGAACACTTACCATCCTGGTTCCCACAACATAAACACAGTGGCTCAATTTGGACGACACAATAAACAACTGGGGTGGGGAAAACAATAATCAGTTGTTTTGACTATTGTGTCATCCGAATGCTGCCATAGTCAACTCAGCGCTGATCCTCATCCACACCACAGTCGATTATTTATTACCATGTTGTGTGGGGAGTGCCCCCTAGTTGAACAACTGTAAAGTTGATTATTACCCCCACCATTGACTATCGTGTCGTCCGAATTGAGCCAGTGAGTACATTTGTAAGCAATAAATATTCTAAATAAAACAGTAAATATTCTAAGCCTATTCAAACAACATACATTGCAGAATAGGCATAGAACATTCAAACATCACATCCACCAATTTGGAAGACTTCAGATGAGGGTTGGATGAATTCCTGGAGGAGAAGGCTCTCAATGGCTACTAATCCTGATGGCTATGTGCTACCTCCAGTAGCAGAGGCATTATGCTTATGAACACTGGTTCCTGGGGAACATGGGCAGAAGGGTGCTGTTGCACTCATGCCTTGCTTGTGGGTTTGTTGTGCGCAGCTGGTTGGCCATTGTGTGAATAGTCTGACGGTCTAGATGGACCTTTGGTCTGATCCAGCATTGCTGTTCGTATGTTCTTATCTTCTCACACTATGGAAAACCCACCCCTCTTTACTTTATATGGTAAGACATAGCTGTACCTTCTTTTCTATCTTAGGAATGTTTATGATGAAGAGAAATGAATAAATTGCCCTTTGTCACAAAGGCAGCCACTGGCAAATGCATACTATGTTGTTGTTTTTTTAAAAAAGGATTCATTATTTTGTATTATTGGCAAGGACAGAGTATAAAGCACAGATCAAGGAAGTGAAAATGCCCTGGTTCTTGACAGCTGCATGCGTGGTGTTAAGTCGGTCAGCGGAAATAAGTGTCTTTTGAGAAGCAGCAAGGACACCGAGAGCACAGGAGAAGAAACTAAACACCTCCACCTTTGTGTTTTTGGTGCTCTAAGAGCTCCATCAGAATGAAAGACTTAGGCATGGGAAAGATCAGCTGCTGAAGGTTGTGAGCAAACTGTTTGCCATCTCCTGCATTTGGCAGCTTTTTGGGTAGTTTTTTCAGGTTGTGTTCCTTGTTAATACCTTGATGTCTTGGAAAAAGCTTGGTGTATTCCATGGAATCGTAGAATAGTATAGTTGGAAGGGGCCTATAAGGCCACCGAGTCCAACCCCCTGCTCAATTCAGGAATCCACCTTAAAGCATCCTTGGCAGATGGTTGTCCAGCTGCCTCTTGAATGCCTCTAGAGTGGGAGAGCCCATGAACTCCCTAGGTCATTGGTTCCATTGTCATACTGCTCTAAAAGTCAGGAAGTTTTTCCTGATGTCCAGCCGGAACCTGGCTTCCTGTAACTTGAGCCCATTATTCTGCATCCTGCACTCTGGGATCCTGGCCTTCCTCTGTGTGACAACCTTTCCAGTATTTGAAGAATGCTATCATGTCTCCCCTCAATCTTCTCTTTTACAGGCTAAACATGCCCAGTTATTTCACTCTCTTCTCATAGGGCTTTGTTTCCAGACCCCTGATCATCCTCATTGCCCTCCTCTGAACACACTCCAGAGAGTTTAAACCATGGTCATGAAACAACCATGGTTAGGAATGATTCACCGGAAATGCTAAGTCATGGTTCATATGACACGCTAAGCCATAATGTTTAGCTTAAAATGCTTAACCACCATGTCATCTGAACAGGGTCATTATGGCTGAGTGTGTCATGTGAACCACTCCTAAACATGGTGGCTACATAACCACAGTTTAAAATCTGCACTAACCATTTGCTGCAAAAGGATTAGCAGTAGGGCTGTGACTGGATGCAGATCTATATCCTGAATCCAAGTCGGATCGGGGTGATCCGGGCCTCCGGATCCCAGATCCGAATTGGATCAGATCGAGCCCGGATCAGGCCGGATCATATCCATGATCTGGATCCAATCTGGATCTGGTCACAGCACTCCCTCCAGCTCTCCCCACTCCCTCCCTCCCTCCCCCCACTCTCCCTGCTTACCTGCTGCCTCCTCCACCATCGTCCTGCTGTCATCTTCTGTCCTAGCTGTGGGGCGCCGCATTTCATGGTCGTGGCGGGTGATGACATCACCCGCCATGGCTGGCAAATGTGGTGGCCCACAGCGAGGATGGAAGACGATGGCAGGACGATGGCAGAGGAGGCAGCAGGTAAGCAGGGAGAGAGTGGGGAGGGAGGGAGAGAGCAGGGAGAGCAGGAAGGAGTGCTGTGGATGGACCCAGACCGAATTGGGCCTGATCCAATATGGATTGGATCGGGCCAATCTGGATCTGACAGATCTGGATCCAGGTCGGATCAGGGGGTCTGTTCACAGCCCGAGTTAGTGGCCTAACCATGGCTTAGTGTGATGTGTGTAATAGTTTGTATTGCCTATATTGTAATGAATTTAAATTTTTACAATGTTCATAGGAATGTACAAGAATTTCATTTATATCTGTAAATCATATGAACATGTCTGGTCCATAACCCCAAATGTAAATGTGAGTGGGAGATCATGTTCCCCTGAAATGTTCACAATTTACTGAACTTGCACTCGCATTTGAAAAAGTCACTTTTGCAAAAATGTGTGTTTTCATGCTTTACTCTATTGGTGTTTTATAGAGAGCTTTCCCTCCCCTCCAATTGGCAATAAATGAAGTGGGAGGAAAAATTATTATTGTGATGGCATCACACATCAAAGATGGCACACAAATACTTTTTTTTAAAAAAAAATCTAGATGTTACTGGGGATATAAAGGAAGAGGAGTTGAAGGGTTACTGCTTTCTCTTAGGGCTCATCTACACCTATGAGCCTTCTGGCAGAGAGTGGGAGGATCCCGGGCTTACCTGCTTCTGGGATCATAGCCCTACATGCACATGCCTGTGCATTGTCCCAGAAGTCATGAGGGACATTGCGGGTTCCATTTTTTTTGTCGAAAACGGAGACGGGATGCAATTGCGCTCCATTGCGAGTAAGTTTTTTAAAAAACACCCTTGAAATTGCTCCCCCCCCAATGGCATGTACTGCCCCCGCACAGCTCCATGCCTGTTTCCAGAGCCCCACTACTCACCGGGAAGAAGGGACGACCCGTGATCGCATGCCACACTGGCCACAATCCTCGGGGGTGTCCTGGGACAGCGGAAAAAATGGGAAATACATGACCCCAATTATCCCAGGGAAGTCTCTGGTTGTCCCTGCTTGACCCCAGGATCCCTTGTTTGTCATTTGGATGAACAGGGATGACCTCGAGACAGCCCAGGGATATATGCATGGCCTTAGCCAACTTGTGCTACTCATTGTTTGTTGGTAAATACATGCATACTAATGGCATTCAGAAAAAAAAGAATGGCATCTCACAGTCAAACTGCGGCTTTCTCTGTAGTGGCCCCCTGGTTGTGGAATACCCACCCCTTGGAAGCCCAACTGGTGCAGATACTGGCTTCATTTTGGTGCCAAGTTAAAACATGGCTCTTCATCAAAGCCTCTGAGTGCTAAATTCTCCTTGGTTACACAAAGTTTTAATTGCTTTTAATTGTTCTTTTTGCATTTTAAAAAATTCTACTGGCTTTAATTTTTTGTAATGATTTAAGATGTTTTTAGCTGTGTATATTATTTATGTTTACATTGTTCTGAATTTATCTGTATGCTGCCCTGAGATCCCAGTGATATAGAGCGAGATACAGATGTTTTAATAAATAGATAAATTATGAGGGTAATGTGTTTCAACAGCGTGCTCTTTCTTAACCGAATCGACAGGAGGAAGCCAGATCAGGCCTGCAGCACCTGTGGAAAGGGAATAATCCTTACCTTGCTGCTGTTCTTTATGGCCAAAAGTGTCACCCTGAAGCTGCTGTTTGCTCATGGAAGTGCTATCCTCACCCCTAAAATACCTTCAGGAGGAAATAGCAGTGTATGCCTTTGTGTGAGTGTGCCTGTTTTGGGTAGGAAAACAGCTTGGAGCTAAGCCCACTGTTGAAATACGCACATATTGTAACCTGAAGTCTCATTTTCACTCTTGGTAGTACAGGACCTGTGCTCTCTCTGAATGTGAAATCCTCACAGGAGCATAAAGTCTTGTTCTGAATTACCCCTAAGTGTGTGGCGATGGGATACGCAAAGTAAATAATCACAGTGCCTGTCCACATTGCCTTTACAACGACTTATATTCTGTTTAAAAACATGTTTTTAAGTCATTTCATAACATGCTAGGACACACTGAGCAGTACATTTCATAGTGACTGCTACCTCTGTGTTCACTGGTGTATTACAGGGTTAATTCCTTGACTCTTCTTGTTTAGTTTCTGTTTTACAGGCTGCTTGAGTTAGGGAGACAGAAGTGGGTGGGTCAAGCAGCCTGCAGAACAGAAACAAAACAAGAACAGACAAAGAATTCACCATGTGTCACACCACTGAAGGCTTTCAAGCTGGAGGAAGCAGTCACTATGAAACGTAAGTACTTCTCAGTGTGTCCTAGTGTTACAGTAATTAATCGGAGACCAGTCCAAAGTTCCAGTTTCAAACAGATAAACCTTTATTGCTAGCAAAATGACAGTCTGGAATCGTTCCACAGACTGACCCCCCTTAATGGGTGAAGCAACTTGATATACATTTCAAGCAAACAGGAAATATACGTCTCATACAACAGGATAATGCGCGCGCAACATAACGGTATGGTAGCTTAGGTGTTGCCTTATATGGTCTGGAACGGTCTGTTACTTCTTACTAGGCCAGGTCACATGGTCTGTGGTCTGCTGCCTGCATGCAGTTACAACAGCATAGAAGTTACTTATAAGAGACAAGGAGAGGGACAATAAAAAAAAATCATTGTTAGGAGGACAATTAGGTTAAGGCCATACAAAATGGAGTCAGTTAGGTTCAAGTTCCTTCTCACTAGCACGTAATGAAATGACTTCAAAAACCACATTTTTAAACAGAATATCAGTCGTTTTAAAGGCAATGTGGATAGGGTCACTATTTCCAATGTCACTGCCACCATCATGGCAAGGAAGCTGTGCACCTCACCCTCCTCCTCCTCCTCCTCCTCCTCCTCCTCCTCCTCCTCCTCCTCCTCCTCCTCCTTTTTGAGTTAAATCTGCTATTGGTGATTCAGTACATGAATCATCTCAGAACCTCTCCATGTAGCTCCTGCATTTAATTTAGAATGTTTAAAGTTCCTTCCCTCCTCCTTTCACTCTTGAGATTAGAGAGCTTTACAAAGCAGGCAGGTGAAAAAAAAAAGCCCACTCATCAACAGACGTTCCTCAAGCATCTCAGGAAATAACTGTTTAATGCACACTTAAAATTTATTTATTTATTCATTTTAAAACACTGTATAGAAATTTGAGCTATGGTCATGGTTGTGTAGCGGGGTTCCCCCCCCCCCCTCCATTAAAATGTTTAAACAGACACCATTTCCCAAGGCTGTCTTGAGGGCAGGAACAAGCAGGATAAAGACAAAACAATGACTTCAATATGGCACAAGTTAACAATATAATTAACAACATAATGTTCAGTAACAGTAACAGTTGTTTATAAGAAAAGCAGATCACATTCTGCCTACAAAATAACACCACCACCACCAACAACAAAAACCCATCTCCCGTTGTTCAAGAAAACAGGTTAGCCCTATTCAGGCATGGACCTGTTTGTGCGTAGGGCTAAATTGGATAGGCGCATCTGGGCACATAGCATCCCCATGCACCCAGCTTTGGGCCAGTCACACACTGGCTCAATTCGGATGACACAATAAACAACTGGTGTGGGGGAAACAATCGTCAGTTGTATTGACTATCGTGTCATCGGAATGCTGCCATAGTCAACTCAGCGCTGATCCTCATCCACACCACAGTTGATTATTTATTACCATGTTGTGTGGGGAGTGTCCCGTAGGGTTAGCGTGAGGGTTAGGGTTAGTCAACCCACCATTGACTATCGTGTCGTCCGAATTGAGCCACTGTCAGCTCAACCTACCTCACAGGGTTGTTGTTGTGAAGTTAAAATGGAGAGGAGGAGGAGGATTATGAATGCCACCTTGGGTTCTTTGGAGGAAAAAAGGCAGGATATGAATGTAATAAATGAAATAAATAAATAAAATTACCGTTTGTTCGGTATTAAAAATCCCACTCATCACACAGCTAGGTTTGCACGAAAGGAGATTCAAACACTGTAGGAAGAGGGTGCAATTGCCAACACTGTAATTATATATTTTCTTTTCAAGAAGCAGGGGAATTCAATGATTACCCCACACCCACACACCCTGCCCTGCTGGTTAATACCAGATTTAAGGCTATCTCATATTGGCTCACGCTCCACAAAGCCAGAAAATTAGAAGCTAAGGCTGATGCCCCATGATAATGTTGTGCAATGTCACAAATTGTGCTTGCTTGCAACTTGCCATATTTTTCCTTAGTCAGCAAAGATACCCCACATTGTCCTTGTGTGTCCCGTGTTGCCTTATGAAGCATCTAGCCTTACTGCCATGAAGAAGGCTCTCTTTCATTGTTTAAGCCATACCAAGAGCTACGAATCTAAACAGTAAACTGGTCTGGGTCAACTCACAGGAAGAGTCTTCTAGCAAAAAAGGAAAGCTCAGATGCTTTATAAGGCAAGAAAAGACCGGAACAATGTGGGACCCCTTTGTGGTCCTGGGCATTCCATCTGCCCCATCAGAATTTGGGCTTGACAAATCAAGGCCCTTTCTACACCTAAGGTTGTAGAAGGAGGGAGGGGGGAGGATCATGGACTTACCTGCTTCCACGATCCTCCCTGCGTGCCCAAATGGAAGCATGACATCCTGGAAGGGAAGAGGGACATTGTGCTCATTGTTTCCATCATGCCCATCGCGGCCACCATTTTTTTAAAAAAAAGCAGGAGCTGGGAGCACACTTGTGCTCCACCACAAAGTAATTAATAAATAAATAAATAAATAAATAAAAGACCCGACCCCACTCCCCCCAACCCTGGTGCCCCTGGATTCCCCCCAGCCTGGCTCTTTCCCTTTTGCTGACCCCCACTTCTTGCGGGGAGGAGGGAAGAAGCCAGGTTGGTTACCCACACCACCCGCAGTCCTCAGGATCTTCCTGGGTCCACAGGTAAAATCGGGATAAACGAGGTCTCGGTTATCCTGCGAAAATGGAGGGGTCGTCCCTCCCTGCTCCCGGGATCCCCTGTGTGTCATTTGGGCGCACAGGGACGACCCAGGGACAACTCCGGGGAAAAATGGCTGGTGTATTCATGGCCCAAGTGCCAACATTCCTCCTTTTCTCTCCACCACCATGGTCTGGGCCAGAGTGAGAGACAGATGAACAAGTAGGTTGCAGTGGTGAAGAGAAGGAGCAAATCTGAAAGGGACTTGACGGTGGGCCTCTGCTGGGGTGTTGGCCCTTAGCATTTGCCCAATCAGGCCTACCCTTCATGCCGGACCTGTACGCTTCTGATAGATGTGGTGTGTAGTTAAGCACCTGGTTGTCTAGTGCTGCTGCTCGGTCCATTTCCCTTCTCAAAAGAATCCATGGAGCATATCTTTGATGTCATTTGTTCTGTTTTTTTCCTAGCAGAAAGGATTTTGATTGATAACAATAACAAACATTGCATTATTTTGACTGGGAGAATTGATTTTACCCAATTTGTTTCAAGACATAAAAATTACAGATCCAATTACTTCTTAGTGAAAACATTACATAAATTGTTTCAGTCCCTTCCACTTACAGTTAATTAAGACCAAAACTCCTCGCTCTGAAAGTATTTGAACTATTATATTTCATTTGTAAAGTTAGGTCTAATCAAAGTATTTGTTATCTGTGATTGGAGGAGTCCCTTATTGTTTTTCTTTTCCTCCAGTTGCCGAGTGTTCAGAGTCAACTGAAATGTTTCCCAAAATAAATATGAAATCAGATGATGATAGCTATTTTTAAATCTTGCATTTTTTTTCTGGAGAGTAAAAAATAAACATATGGATTCTTCTTTTCTTGTATCATTAAGATGAAGAACTCTCTTGTTATTTTCTTGAATTACCCAAGTTCCATTGCCGGGACCCAGTATTAATTGTTTACAATATATGCTCATCTTTCTCCTTTGATCCCTCTCCTCCTCTTCCGCCTCCTCTTTTAATACACATTTATTTTAAGAGAGTCATCAGACGGAGGGAAATCGTGTTTCCTTACCATCGCTTTTCCCTCCCACTTCTGTCACACAATACTTCCTCTTTCTTTACATGGGGAAGAAAGAGGAAGTAAACAATGACCATTCAGTGGGTGTTTTCATCCTGCTGCTTCTCCTGCACACAGCAGCAAATGGGGGGATGTTTTGCTACAGCCAAAGAAATCGGATTTTCCAGGTCTTTTTTTGCAATGGGAAAATGAGCAGAAGGGGCAGGAGATGCACAGGAGGTGGACAGCATTGTCAAAAGGACCTGTGAAAAACTGTGGGGGCCCAGAAATAAGCATGCGATAAAACACTTGTCTGATGACACATTAAATAACTAAAATGCTGCTAGTGCCAGCGACATGACATATCTTATATTCAGGCTTGATTATCAACTTCTTGAACCCAGCATACCATTTTGAAGCATGCTGGTATCTCTCTCTTGTTTCTTAGCAGCTCTTTTTGCCTACATCCCTGTTCACGCACACTACCTGAAATTGATTTTAGAAGGAATGATGATAAATGTTGCAGGGAAAGTGGATAGAGAGTCATCTTTCTCCTCTCATAATGCTAGAACTTGGGATCAGCTAATGAAATTGATACATGCCATATTCAGTTGGGATGCATGGATTTCATTTAATCCATTCTGTCTGCGTTTCTCAGATTGCCAGGTATCTTTCATTCCGACGTTCACTCATTGATGGATTTGGATTATTTTTCTGCAAAAACACCTGACACAGCTTTCACTACCATGTAAAATTTTGTATATTTTTCTTAGCTCAGCATACAATTGATGAGCAGAATCCACACAACAGAGGAAAGACTGCCACACAGCACAGCCTGAAAAGAGATCAGAGATGTATAAAACGTTGCATGCGGGCGTGTTTTAAATAGTGTATATATTAGTGAATTTTCCAGCAACGTCTGTGTTTTGGAAGAATACATTTGAGTATAGTTCTGGAAAGTTAAAAAGAAAAAGAAAAAAAAAGAACTGGCGTGTAAGAATCCACATGATATGGAAGATGCAAGTCCAAAATTAGTTGAATCCATTTCAGATTTTTCTCACATCCCCAATATTCAGGGTGAATAAGAGGAAGTACTTCTTCACACAATGCATAAATAATTTTTGAAATTTGCCGCCACAAGATGTAGTAATGGCTTTAAAAAGGGACTGAATACATCCTGGTAAGATAGTCTTTTAATTAGGGATGTGCACGGACCCCCCGGATCGGATCGGGACCCGGATCGGGACCTCCAATTTTGTCATGGATCGGTTTGGACAAAATCGGAGGCCCCCCGGACCGGATCGAGTCTGATCCCGATCCAAAAATCGGAAATTTTTGGATCGGCCGCCATTTTTTTCCCCATAGACTTGCATTGCAATGCAAGTCTATGAGGAAAAAATGGCGGTGGGTGGGTGAGGGGGGGCCTAACTCCCTCCCCCCCGGGGCCATCCGCTGTGGATGGCCCCGGCAGGTAAGCCCCCTCCCCCGCGCTCCCTACCCCCCCTGGGGCTGTCCGCTTCCATCCACAGGCGCCCTCGGGCGCCCGCGGATAGAAGCAGACAGCTCCGGGGGGGGTAAGCCCCCTTCCCCGCCACTGCTTACCTATTAGGGTCGTTCGCTCCCGTCCAGCGCCGGCGGCTACCGCCAGCCGGCTTTGCGGCTTGCTCTAGAGTAGCGCGCCGGGTGATCACCCGGCGCTCCACCCTGGAGCAGGCCACGGAGCCCACTGGTAGTAGCCGCCGGCGCTGAACTGGAGCGGACAGGCCGGGAAGGTAAGGGCCCCCCTCCTCCCCTCCGTGCGCCCCCTCCTCCCCTCCGCGCGCCCCCTGCTTACCTTCCCGGCCCGTCCGCTCCTGTCCGGTGCCAGCGGCTACTACCAGCGGGCTCCACGGCCTGCTCTAGAGTAGCGCGCCGGGTGATGTCATCACCCGGCGCGCCACCCTGGAGCAGGCCGCGGAGCCCGCTGGTAGTAGCCGCCGGCGCCGGACGGGAGCGGATGGGCTGGGAAGGTAAGCGCCCCCCTCCTCCCCCCCCCGCTGTCCACTTTCATCGGCGGGCGCCCGCTGGCGCCCGCCAATGGAAGCAGCAGTGGGCGCCAGTGGGCGCCCGCCGATCCGCCGATCCGCCAAACCGGTTCGGAGCCTTTTCGGACCGGTTCGGATTGGATCGGCCGATCCAGCTGTCGGATCGGAAATCGGATAATTTATCCGATTTCCCACTGGACCGGACTCGGATCGTGGATCGGGTCCGATCCAGTGCACATCCCTACTTTTAATGGCTATCATTCAGGATATATAAGTAGAGCATCCATGCGTACCAGCTTCTGGAGGACCACAGTGGTAGAAAGGTACCTGATTGGCCACAGGGAGAAACAGGATGCTGGAAGCGATGCTTTTGGTAGCATCCAGCAGAGCTGCCGTTAATGCAGTGGGGGGAAAAGACAAAGGGGGAGCTGGCCAAGGCCTGCGGTCCCTTCTAGCGTTGGGGTGGAAATCCTCTGGGCATTGTCTGCTTGGGCCTGTGAGTTGCTCTTCTCCTGCCTACACCAATGGGGCCCATAAAATCTTGCATTAAGAGGGCCTTTAAGCTGGTTCACATAATGTGTGAAGAGAATTATAAATGTATGCATGGATGCTCTCTTCACACATTACATTGAAAATGTGGGTGCATTCCTAAACACACACACACAAACACAAACACGCACACACATACCCACATTCATTATCCTCTAATGAATGTCTGACAATTGATTTCATTCATTCATTTGATATTTTAATCCTGCTTGGCGTGGTGATATCTTGTTCTTCAGACAAAGAGGAAGAGCTAAAATAATAATCCAGTGCAAAAACAGGAAGTGCACAGCCATCAGGATATATTGAATTACATACGTTAGTTCGGGACCAAAGGACTCCTCCACGCTGTAAGCCATGGGTGGGTGGGTGCAACTGTGGACTTCCTAGATATTTCGCCCTACAATCCCAATCATCCTCACCATTGATTATGTTGGCTAGGGCTGATGGGAAGGCCAGGCCAAAGCATCTGGAAGGCCACCAATTGCCACCCACCCACCCAGCCATGCTGTAATGTGAGGTAGGCAAGCTGTATCCCATGGCTTGAGTAAATGTGTCCCTCTGCCTAATTTCAAAACACCCTTTGCTTGTGTTCCATTGAGATCTCTGGCAGGAGTGATCTGTCTCTCCTCTCAGCAGTCCTCCAGTCTAGGAGACTGAAAGAGAGACAGGGGTCTGAGGCCCAGGATACAGCCCTATGAAAGCGGTATGAAAGTGGTATATAAAAGGCAGGAGCCACACTATGGCTTTATAGGAATATTGAAGCACACTGACAACTGTTGGGGCCCATTGACACATACCATATACTGCTTTCATACTGCTATATCCTGCCGGGTGTGGCTCCTGCCTTTTATATACCGCTTTTCATAGTGCTATATCTTGCTTGGTGTAGATCTGGCCTGAAATACTTAGAGAGAAGGGGTGGCAGAAAGAAAGAGGGGGGGTGGCACCAGTGGAGGCTGGCAGCTCTGATGTCAGGGGGCGGTGAATCCACTCCAGGTTTCAGTCAGAGCCAGTCAGACCTTTAAGTGAGCTATCCCAGGTGCAAATCCCCTTGAGTGTTCTGACTGGCTCTGACTGAAACCTGGAGCGGATTCACTGTCCCACTGACATCAGAGTCGCCAGCCTTCACTGGGTGGCACAACCCACTTTGTCCCTTCCCCCTGCCCACCACGGATTTCAACCTTGCTCACATCAGCAGGCAGCCCCAGACAGATTACCCCCAAGGGAATCCGGCACACCAGAGGAAAATGTTCCCCCACCCTCGCAGTAAGCTGAGGGACAAAATGATGCCTTCTGAAAAAGAAAGAGATGGTTTCTGCCTCTCCATAGTTCAGGAACCCTCCCAGCATCTTTCCAACCATCACTGTCCCCTCCCACCACTTAATGCATCAGGCCTCAAGGGCTACCATCTAGCCCACGGTTAAGCGAGAGAAGTTCTAAGGTTTGTGCAGAGTGAATGTTAAGCAGAGACATGTTGCTATCGAAACATTCCTCAGTAGTTTCTTCTCGCTGGCAAATGTCATGACCCATATTATTCAATGTGCATTAAAGAAGCTGTCAGCTGAAGCATATTGGGCGGGGGGGGAGAATAATTTCTCGGCTGAGAAATTCACGTTGTTGATTTGGGTCCCCCTCCGTCTTTTCTGCATTTCATTCTGCTTGCTCTGCACTTGCCTCACTAAGACAATGTCCTCTTGTCAACTAATATCCATGTATATTGTCAGCTACTGTAGTACGAGGAATGTAAATTGTCTTTTAATTTCAAGCAAGGCCTAGCAGTGTGCGGACCAGAGACGAGACTGGATTACAAGCGGTTGCAGGGAACTCGCTCTCAAATTGGGTTACCAACAGCGTTGTACGTCGATGCATGGCTGATTTATTTGATCAGTCTGAGGTGCCTGGTCTCTTCAACTTACAGACTCCTGGGAACTCTATGAGACCTGCAAGTAGAGACACAGAGACTCAGGCCATTTCTACACTGGCCTTTTTCCCCAGGACCATCCCTGGGTGCTCTCTGTGTGTCAAAATGGTGAACAGGAACTCCCGGGGGCTGGGGGACGAGAACGAGTTTTCCCAGGGAGAAAGAAACCGTGGAAAAACCCAATTCTTTCAGTGGTCCCAGGACTGCCCCAGGAGCGTGGGAGGTGTGGGCGCCCATCCAGCCTGGTGCCCGCTTACTTGCAAGTAAGCACAGCAGCGTAAATAGGCACGGAGCAGTGCGGCATGGCTCTGTGACCATCAGGAGAGGGGGGCTTGCATTTCTGCCATCCATGGGATGGCGGGGTGGGGTGGGGTGGGGAAGGGCTGTGATTTCATGTTTTTTCCCCAACTTACTTTTTTGATGGAGCACAAGTGCGCTCGGCTCTGTCTCTCCCCCCCCCCCAAAATAGTGGCCACGACATCCCTGCTTCCTCCCGGGAGGTCATATGCCATGTGTGCATGCTGGGGGATGCTCTCGCCATCAGGATATCGCAAGAGCCTCCCCTCTCCTTTCTGGAACATCGCAATGTGTAGAAAGCCCCATTGACACAGACTCACATGTACAGACACAGTCTTCAGATGGTACACATAGAAACTTTTAAAATTTGTATCCAGACGACACATTTTGAAGAACGCGTCATCCTGGTTGTGTTTTATATTGTATTTTAAATGATGTTTTTATACCGTTGTTTTATATTTTGAATGTTTTTTATGGTTTTAATTTTTGTAAACTGCCCAGAGAGCTTTGGCTATTGGGTGGTATAAAAATGCAGTAAATAAATAAATAAATAAATGTTGTGTAAATGGCCTCTTTATGGCTGTCATTTACACAACATTGCCTTTCCGGGGGGAAAAACGATCCACCATGTATATGCAAAATGGCGGATGACGGCTTGTTGAGAGGATGGGTTTCACCGCTGAACTTGCTGGGCACTCAAAGAGCTGTCCAGAGACTTGTGTAGTGCAGTGACCAGGGGCAGGCAGCAGCGGTGGCTCAGCAAGCGCCCGGCAAAACCAGTCCTGGGTGAGTCCAGCCATCCCTAGGCATATATCACACGCCATCCCCAAATCACACAGATCAGCTGGTGGAATCTACGTCCGGCTGCCCAGTGTGTGGGATGAACCACTGAACTGGAGGTGGCAGCCTTCTCACCTTGAAGCACGGGCCTGCGATCTTTTTGTACCCATGGGCACGTTTGGGAATTGGAGAACCTTCTGTGAGCACCACTACAAAGTAGCTCCCCGTGGAGGATGTGGCTAGTCATGTAATGGCTGCTGTGGGGCCTGGCTAGTCAAAAGTGAGCAAAAAAGGGGAAGGGGAGAGAACTAGCAAGGCTACAAAGGGAGAGAAAGAAGACTGCTCTAAAGTTTCCCATGTTTTTTCCCCCCTTAAAACATTGTTTTTGAAAGGGAAAGAAAGGGTGCTGCATTGGGAACCCCTGCCTTAAAGTACTTTAAAGTACCTTTAAGGCCTGGACTGGACTGATTCCATCCACATGTAGGTTGGCTGACCATTGGATCCTTCAGAGGAAGGGTTGAAAAATCTTCTGGTCCCAGCTGAGCCTTGCTTGAGGAGCATGATCTTCGACTCTTCGTGAGCACTGGTGTATCCTTTTATTTTATTTTAATGTTTCTAGCTCTGGGCAGGATACAATCCTTCAATGAAATTATTCAGTATAAAACTGTTTAAAAAGGAGGAGGAGGAGGAGGAGGAAGAGGAGGAAAGAAGAAGAATCCATTTTACTGAGTATCACTATAAAATCAGCACTAATAATTCAAGCAAATAAATCAACCCAAGCAACAGTCAATGGGACCCAAAAAATAGACAGGTCTTATCTTGGCGCCAAAATAAGGCAGCAATAGTCAGGCTTCCAAGAGTCGGGCATTCCAGGTGCAACAGCCAAGAAGGCTTCTAATTTTATTTAATTTCATGTTGTCTTTAAAGGTAGAGCCTCTCTTGCTCTTTGACATAGTCCATAGCTTCCAAGTGTAGATAAAAACATCTGGGGGTGTTTAGGTTGCCAGTTCCTGAGAGAGAGAGAGAGAGAGAGAGAGAGAGCGAGGAAGGGACATTTTCCTAGACTGTTGCTAAAGAAATAGTGACATCATTGTCCTTTCATCTAAGAAGGGCAAGTGTCAAGGCAAAATTTAAATGTCAACCCATCACTTACTTTATTGAGGAATGAAGTAATGTTTGCCAGTTTCGCTGAAGAATTTTTTAAAAAAAGTCTAATTCAAGAGATCAAAGTCAGTTTCCCAGTAATGATACCTCTTTGAGATGCTTCAGGACAAGAGAGAGCAGAAAATGCAGATATTTTTGATGAGCAAGACCATGGGAGGAAATTAGAAATTCTCTGCTGCTCTGCCAGAGTCACCATGACCAGACTGCATCTCTTCTTTCTATGTTAGGAAGAAAAGAGGATATTTTAAACAGTCGAGGCACAAAGAAAGGCTCTTGATTTCTGGAGAAAAGGTAGCAAACACATACACTTACGATGCTATTTCAAAAACTTCCACAATATTTGCAGATTCCTGCAGGTCTCTTCTAAGCTGCCAGTTATTTTCAAAACAAAGGTGCGCAAATTGCTCTAAATGTGTAGAAATTGCAGAACCTCCCTCCCCGAAATGCACAGAAATCCCAGAAAATCCAGAAATGTATGTGACTCGCTGCAGATTGTGTCAAGCAGTGCAAAGAGAAATGAAACAAATCCTGGGGGGCTGAGGTGGAGCGAGTCTAGGAAAACTCATTGAACTCCATTCCGCAAATAGTTTTCTCCAACATCCCTACTACATACCAGTTGCTGGATATATACACAAATATTTTGTATTTAATGTCGTTCCCCGCCTCGATCCAGAGGGAGAGATGAGTAAGAAATAAAGCAATTGATGATGATGTCTTCTTGTGGGCTTCCCTCATGCAGCTGGTTGGCCATTGTGGAAACAAAATATTGGATGAGCTAGGCCTTTAATCTGATCCAGCATGGCTCTTTGTCTGTTCCGTTTCATAAGTGTTGCTTCTTAATTGCTGTTTCTGAGTTTTATTTTTGATTTACACTGTTCTTTTCCTGTTTTTACATCTGCTTATATTTTTAATATCTTACTGGGTTTTATGAGTATTTTACGTTGGAAATCACTTTGGGGACATCTATAAAAATGTTACAGATGTTGTAGATACAGAATAAATGGGCTAATACATAGAGATTCAGTATAAGGTGACCATATATGCTCATATGATACGAAGGTAGGGAGAGAGCCTATTACTTGGATTCATTCCAATATTTACCTGGTTGTAGAAACTGTTATGTCACAAGCGGGCTAACCTAGTGGGCTAGCTATGCCTTGCAGAATTTAAAATCTGGCAGAAGCCATGCTTTAATCCAAGAAGTTGAAAATGAAAGAAGAAACCTACAGAAGCAACCGAGAATACTATAGAAACCCCTGAGTTTTGTACAGAGTTGCATGCAAATTTAAACATTAAAGGCAAAACTTGCATGCAGAATGGACAAAGAGAAGCGACGTAGATGTTTATGGAAAGCTATACAGTTCTCTTACTTTGTAAAAAATACGGTTTTCTATTCCTCTGTTTCCAAATATGCATTGAATAATGTAGTTTAATGGGGGGGGGGGGCTGGTTATAGAAATCCAGCTCACGGTGGCTGCTTCCCAAGTACATCTTTATTTCATTACTAAGAAACAGAATGGCTTTTAAGGTTTGTTTTACAAATTGTGGAGTCCAGGCTTTTATCTACTAATGGCTTAATATGGAAAGACATGGTTAGAGACATTCATAGATGTCTCTAATCTGGTCACGGGACTGCATCAGCCTTCGTCACCCTGATGGATGACCTTTGTCGAGAGAGGGGCAGGGGGAGTGCAACCCTGTTAATTCTGCTCGATCTCTCATCGGCTTTTGATACCGTCGACCATGGTAACCTCCTGGAACAACTCCATGGCCCTGTGCTACAGTGATTCCAATCCTACCTATGGGGAGGATTTCAGAGAGTAACATTGGGTGACTATTCCTCAGCCCCATGGCAATTGAGCTATGGGGTTCCAGAGGGTACCATATTGTCCCCAATGTTATTAAACATCCATATGAAGCTGCTGGAAGCAGTCATTAGGGGATTTAGAGCCAAATGCCATCCGTATGCTGATGACACACAGCTCTAGCTCTCTGTTACATCTGAATCAGGTGCAACTGTGTAAGTCCTGGACCAGTGCCTAGACTCAATAATGGACTGGCTGAAGACCAATAAACTGAAACTGAATCCTGGCAGGAAGCCATGTGGGTGAGCAGTTCCCTGAATCCTGGCAAGAAGCCCTGTGGGTGAGCAGTTCCCTGAACCCTGGCAAGAAGCCCTGTGGGTGAGCAGTTCCCTGAATCCTGGCAGGAAGCCATGTGGGTGAGCAGTTCCCTGAATCCTGGCAGGAAGCCATGTGGGTGAGCAGTTCCCTGAATCCTGGCAGGAAGCCATGTGGGTGAGCAGTTCCCTGAATCCTGGCAAGAAGCCCTGTGGGTGAGCAGTTCCCTGAATCCTGGCAGGAAGCCATGTGGGTAAGCAGTTCCCTGAATCCTGGCAGGAAGCCCTGTGGGTGAGCAGTTCCCTGAATCCTGGCAGGAAGCCCTGTGGGTGAGCAGTTCCCTGAATCCTGGCAAGAAGCCCTGTGGGTGAGCAGTTCCCTGAATCCTGGCAGGAAGCCATGTGGGTGAGCAGTTCCCTGAATCCTGGCAGGAAGCCATGTGGGTGAGCAGTTCCCTGAATCCTGGCAGGAAGCCATGTGGGTGAGCAGTTCCCTGAATCCTGGCAGGAAGCCCTGTGGGTGAGCAGTTCCCTGAATCCTGGCAAGAAGCCCTGTGGGTGAGCAGTTCCCTGAATCCTGGCAAGAAGCCCTGTGGGTGAGCAGTTCCCTGAATCCTGGCAGGAAGCCCTGTGGGTGAGCAGTTCCCTGAATCCTGGCAAGAAGCCATGTGGGTGAGCAGTTCCCTGAATCCTGGCAAGAAGCCCTGTGGGTGAGCAGTTCCCTGAATCCTGGCAAGAAGCCCTGTGGGTGAGCAGTTCCCTGAATCCTGGCAGGAAGCCCTGTGGGTGAGCAGTTCCCTGAATCCTGGCAAGAAGCCATGTGGGTGAGCAGTTCCCTGAATCCTGGCAGGAAGCCCTGTGGGTGAGCAGTTCCCTGAATCCTGGCAAGAAGCCATGTGGGTGAGCAGTTCCCTGAATCCTGGCAAGAAGCCCTGTGGGTGAGCAGTTCCCTGAATCCTGGCAAGAAGCCCTGTGGGTGAGCAGTTCCCTGAATCCTGGCAAGAAGCCCTGTGGGTGAGCAGTTCCCTGAATCCTGGCAAGAAGCCCTGTGGGTGAGCAGTTCCCTGAATCCTGGCAAGAAGCCCTGTGGGTGAGCAGTTCCCTGAATCCTGGCAGGAAGCCATGTGGGTGAGCAGTTCCCTGAATCCTGGCAAGAAGCCCTGTGGGTGAGCAGTTCCCTGAATCCTGGCAGGAAGCCATGTGGGTGAGCAGTTCCCTGAATCCTGGCAAGAAGCCATGTGGGTGAGCAGTTCCCTGAATCCTGGCAGGAAGCCCTGCGGGTGAGCAGTTCCCTGAATCCTGGCAAGAAGCCATGTGGGTGAGCAGTTCCCTGAATCCTGCCAAGAAGCCCTGTGGGTGAGCAGTTCCCTGAATCCTGGCAAGAAGCCCTGTGGGTGAGCAGTTCCCTGAATCCTGGCAAGAAGCCATGTGGGTGAGCAGTTCCCTGAATCCTGGCAAGAAGCCCTGTGGGTGAGCAGTTCCCTGAATCCTGGCAAGAAGCCCTGTGGGTGAGCAGTTCCCTGAATCCTGGCAGGAAGCCATGTGGGTGAGCAGTTCCCTGAATCCTGGCAAGAAGCCCTGTGGGTGAGCAGTTCCCTGAATCCTGGCAAGAAGCCCTGTGGGTGAGCAGTTCCCTGAATCCTGGCAGGAAGCCCTGTGGGTGGGTGGTTCCCAAGTCTGGGTGATAGGCTCATTGCCTGTTCTGGATGGGGTTGCTCTCCTTCTGAAAGATCAGGTTGATCGTTTCGGTGTACTCTTAGATCCAACACTAATGCTGGAGGCCCAAATGCCCAAGGCAGCTTAGAGTGCCTTTTTCCAACTATGCCTGGGATAACTTGGACATGGAGATACAGGCATTAGTAACCTCAAGGCTGGATTACGGCAACGTGCTCTATGTGGGGCTGCCCTGAAAGCTGCTCCAGAAGCTGGAGCAGAATGTAGCAACTTGACTATTGTTGGGATCTGCCTCTTTTCAGCCTGTAACTCCTTTGCTGAGGGAACTGCAATGGCTATCTATTAGCTACTGGGCCAGGTTTAAGGTTCCAGTACTAGTGTACAAAGCCCTAAACAACTTGGGACCAGGATACCTAAGAGTGCCTTCTCCCTTACCAACCTGGTCGCTAAGGTCATTTGGGGCAAGTTCCTGGTGGTTCCACATGGACCTGAGGTCCAATTGGAGTCCACCAGGAGAAGAGCCTTCAGTGTGGTGGCCCCCCTTCCTATGAAATTCTTTGCCTTTGGAATTCAGACAGGCCTCCTGACATTATTGTTCCAAGAAACTTTCCCTGAATGACAGGCTGTAGTTTTATCTGAACCTTGATTTTTAAAATGTGATTTCCATGATGTTTTAATTCTGTTTTTACTCTTTTATCCTACTTGTTCACCATTACGAAAACTTGAATAATAAATGAATGGTGGTTTCGATATTTTAGCACATTCAATTTGTTGTGTTTGGAATGATAAAAATAAATAAATGAAAATATTGTTTTTTTCTTTTATATCAAAACAAAAGCATTAGATGGAAAGATTATCATTTGGTACCTGGGCCAAATAACATTTATTCATTTGAATAATAGGATATTATGTGACTTGGAGAGACCAATAAATAGTGATAGGTGATCCTCCCCATGCCCTCAGTTCAGTTCATAATTAATTTTGGAAAAGCAGATGAATTACCTGGTCATCTGTTAGGCAGATGGAAGTCTGGGCCACCTACTTTAAAGTGGGAAGGGCATAGCATCCTCTAGACCCCAGCATGCCCCACTTTGGGAATGCTCCAGGGCTGGAGGCCACCAGGAATTCCAGTTTCTCTTTGATAATTTGACACCATTTTGGAGTCTGGAGGGATGAGGGTCAATTTTGTTCAGTTCACATTTTGATACTAATTTAGCAATTTCATACTTCACAAATTAATATGCAAGCTGGAAAACATTTGACCTTTGGTATTCTTGCTTCCTTGGATTTTGCAATTTTCTGAACAAAAAAATGCATGTAAAATGCTTAAAATTATTAGGCAAAAGTGCATACAAAAATGTGTAAACTGGAAGAAAGGCATACAGAAATGCATTCAAATTTTGGTGTGGACTTCCTATTAAAAATTTGCAAACTATTGCAAGAATGGAATGGAAAGAACTGAAGTCTGGAAAACTGAGCAACTGAGAGAAACTGAAATTGACAGATTTATCCATTCCTAACCTGGTCATTTCAGATGGACTTCAAAATGGGGCCCAAATAGATCTAAAATCAAAGTATGCAAGCTGAAAGAGAAGAGGGAAGGCCAATTTCAGTTACAGCCAGAGCCAATGTTCTTTGAGCAAGCCTTCCTCCCATAGTATAGCATTAGAAGGGTGAGAGTCAGATTAAGGACATAAGAAGTGCCATGCTGGATCAGACTGAGGGTCCATCTAATCCAGTACTCTGTTCACACAGTGGCCAACCAGCTGTTGACCAGGGACCAACAAAGCAAGACATGGTGCAATAGCACCCTCCCACCCAAATTCCCCAGCATCTGGTGCATGCAGGTTTACTGCCTTGGATACTGGAGGGAGCACATGACCATCAGGGCTAGTAGCCATTGATAGCCTTCTCCTCCAGGAATTTATTCAACCCCCTTTTAAAGCCATCCAAATTGGTGGCCATCACCAGATCTTGTGGTAGGGAATTTCCAAAATTTAACTATGCGCTGTGTGAATAAGTACTTCCTTTTATCTGTCCTGAATCTCCCACCAATCAGCTTCATGGGATGACCCCATTGGGTTCTAGTATTTTGAGATTATTAACTTTTAAGCAGGCAAATCACAGCCCAGTTTAGCTGTTCATTGTATCAATGGGACAACACAAAAAGCTTATCAAGGGATTTATTTTAACTAGAGACAGGTGTATTTAGCTTGAGTTTAGATTTTATAAGAAGTTACCAAAATTCACAACATTCTCTATATTTGAGACAAAAAGACTTGAGAATTTTTATTTATTTATTTTTTTCTTAAGAAAAAATATGCTAAAATGCAGGACATGGAATAACGGGCTCAAGTTACAGGAAGCAAGATTCCGGCTGGATATCAGGAAAAGCTTCCTGACTGTTAGAGCAGTACAACAATGGAACCAATGACCTAGGGAGGTTGTGGGCTCTCCCACACTAGAGGCTTTCCAGATGCATCTGGACAGCCATCTGTCAGGTATGCTTTAAGGTGGATTCCTGCATTGAACAGGGGGTTGGACTGGATAGCCATATAGGCCCCTTCCAACTCTACTACTCTATGATTCTATGAAAAATCCAAAACTGACAGATTCATCCATGCAGGCCCAACTCAAATTCTGTCTTCCTGTCCCTTTCCATTCAACCATGTTAGTGCTTAATTAGGGTGACCTTCTCTTTTTTTCTTCCTTACACTCCTTATTTGTAACAGCTATATAGCAGGGATGTGCAACACTAGGCTGACCAGATAAAATCCAGGTCAGGGCTCATGTAACTTTAACAGTTGTAGAGAAAAGGGAATTTCAGCCAGTGTCATTTGTATGCAATTAGTTCCTGGCGATATTCCCTCTTCATCACAACAGTTAAAGTTGCTGGCACTATACTGGAGTGACCATATACAAAAGAAGGCAGGGCCCCTGCAACTTTAACAGTTGTGATGAAGAGGGAATTTCACCAGGAACTAACTGCATACAAATGACACTGGCTGAAATTCCCTTTTCTCTACAACTGTTAAAGTTACATGAGTCCTGATCTGGATTTTATCAGGTCACCCTATGCAACACTAGCTATTTCTACACCAAACAGGATATTGCACTATGAAAATGGTATGAAAGCGGTACATAAAAGGCAGGAGCCACACTACTGCTTTATAATGGTATGGAAGTGCACTGACAACTGTTGGGGCCCATAGTCACATACCATATACCACTTTCATACTGCTTTCATAGTGCTATATCCTGCTTGGCGTAGATCTTGCCATGGTCTTTTCAATGCTGGGAATAGCCATATATCCATGCAGGAAACCTTCAAAGTCACCTCAAAGTCATTTTAATCAACCACTTTAAGTACTAAGCTATATAGTTGGGGAACATCCACAAATCTCGAATTGCCCACGACAGATATTTTTGTTTGTTTGTTTTATAGTATTGCCATTTATTGTACAATGCTCTGAGGATCATTTGATCCAAAAACGGGAATTAACGATCTAAATAAATGAATAAATGTGGTCTATAATGAACTTCATAGTAGATTTCTTAAGCTTTCCACAGGGCTTGGTGCCATAGGAATTTGCCCTGATTCACAATCCAGGAAATTGGCAGGGGCTACCTGAAAATGCTGCAAACTATAATTTGGGCTCGTCATTTTTTCACTCCCTCTGATCCCCCTGTATCCCAAACTATTCACACCACAAGCAGAACTTGCTACCCAAAACATTTTCTTAAATCAGGAGCAAGGATCCAGGGATGTTGGGAGTGCCTGACTGGGTCTGGGAGTTGGACAGATTCCCCCCACATTTGGCCCTCTGGACAGTCAGGTGCACATGGCACGACTGTAGACCAATACTCGAGCGCTCACGAGGCCCCTATGAGCGCTCGGCAGCCGTCCGCTTTCACTGCCCAAATTGCACACTTCCCCTCCCCCCCGCTGCGTCAATGGTGGCTGTCATTGTCGCAATCTTGATGGCAAGGACGGACAGCTGCCGAGCCTCGTCGGGCTGAGCCAAGCAGAGCCTCAAAGGAAGGAGCGGATGGTGACAGCAACAGGGTGAGCATCCAATGCATCTGACGTGGGTGAGTTCATTCAGACCTATGAAGAACCTGTGGCTCTGAAGATGTTCTTGAACTACAGCGGCCTTCTCCTCTAACCATTGGCAATGGTGGCTGGAGCTGGTGGGATCTGGAGTCGGACCACATCTGGTGGGCTACAGATGTTCCGCCTTTGCCTTCTATTTTGTAGCCAACCTCTAGAACGAGCAAGTGGGAAGTGGAAGTGGCAACAGATGGGAGCATGGCCATAGGTAGTCTTTAGAGAGTGGGGAAAGGGCTGCCTTCCCTTTGGGGTAATCTGTTGGAGTGGCTTATGTTAGGAGCGGCTTGGATAAGAGCCAAATTATTATTATTATTATTATTATTATTATTTTATCTCTTTCTTGCTCGTGGTGGTTTTTCTAAATGGACATGAAGGGCTTTGCCAGGTCATGCTGTCTTTTATTGATTAAGGAGTTTCCTGATGATTGAGCATGTTTTAATTATGACTGCTTTCTGGATGTTGGTGTGGATATATTCTGATAGGCCAGAGGTTTTCTGTATAGTTTTTTTGATGTGATGTGACTAATGGAATCATTGTGACATTTTCCTGTTGCCATAGTTCTTTGACTTCCATGGCCAGTGGTGTATATTTGTCTCTCTGTTCTATTATTATTATTATTATTATTATTATTATTATTATTATTATTATTTATATCCCGCCATTTTCCCAGGGACGAGACTCAAGGCATTCTACAAGATGAAAACATGTACAATTAAAACATATAAATATAAGTTCACAAAAGTTAAAATAGAATTAAACCTACAATAAAATTGAAAACATTTTAAAAAATTAAAAAAAGTAACTGATTTTAAAAACAACAACATACATTACCACAGGTCTGGAGTATTTCAAAATGTCTGCTGGAATAAAAAAAGGTTTTGCCTGCCTCCGGAAGTGTATCACAGAGGGAGCCAGCCTGGCCTCCCTAGGAAGAGAGTTCCAGAGCCTTGAAGCAGCCACGGAGAAGGCCCTCTTCCGCATATCCATCAGGCATGCTTGGGATGTTGGTGGGACTGAGAGAAGGGCCTCCCCAGAGGATCTCAGAGCATGGGCAGGCTCATATGGGAGAATATGATCCTTCAGATAACCTGGACCCAAGCCGAATAGGGCGTTATAGATCATAACTAGGATGACCAGATAAAATCCAGGTCAGGGCTCATGTAACTTTAACAGTTGTAGAGCAAAGGGAATTTCAGCCAGTGTCATTTGTATGCAATTAGTTCCTGGTGATATCCCTTCTTCATCACAACTGTTAAAGTTGCAGGGCCCCTGCCTTCTTTTGTATATGGTCACTCTAGTATAGTGCATACACCTTTAACTGTTGTGATGAAGAGGGAATATCACCAGGAACTAATTGCATACAAATGACCCTGGCTGAAATTCCCTGTTCTCTACAACTGTTAAAGTTACACGAGCCCTGACCTGGATTTTATCTGGTCAGCCTAATCATAACCAGCACTTTGAACTGTGCCTGGAAACAAACCGGAAGCCAGTGGAGCTGTTTTAACAGGGGCATTGCATGCTCCCTGTAACCAGCCCCAGTCAAAAATCCGGCTGCAGCTCTTTGAACAAGCCGAAGTTTCTGAACACTCTTAAAAGGCAGCCCCACGTGCAGCAATCCAAATGGGGTGTAACGAAGGCATGTGCCACTGTAGCCACGTCCAACATCTCAAGGAACGGGCACAGCTGGTGCACTAGCTTTAACTGTGCAAATGCACTCTTGGCCACCGCTGAAACCTGGGCATCCAGGTTAAGGGCTAGGCTGACCATATGAAAAGGAGGACATGGCTCATGTAACTTTAACAGTTGTAGAGAAAAGGGAATTTCAGCCAGTGTCATTTGTATGCAATTCGTTCCTGGTGAAATTCCCTCTTCATCACAACAGTTAAAGTTACAGGCATTATTCTAGAATGACCATATACAAAAGAAGGCAGGGTCCCTTGCAACTTTAACTGTTGTGATGAAGACGGAATTTCAGCAGGAACTAATTGCATACAAATGATGCCGGCTGAAATTCCCTTTTCTCTACAACTGTTAAAGTTACATGAGCCCTGTCCTCCTTTTCATATGGACAGTAGGGATGTGCACTGGATCGGACCCGATCCATGATCCGAGTCCGGTCCAGTGGGAAATCGGATAAATTATCCGATTTCCGATCCCGCAGCTGGATCGGCCGATCCAATCCGAACCGGTCCGAAAAGACTCCGAACCGGTTCGGCGGATCGGCGGATCGGCGGATCGGCGGGCGCCCACTAGCGCCCACCGCCGCTTCCATTGGCGGGCGCCAGCGGGCGCCCGCCGATGAAAGTGGACAGCGGGGGGGGGAGGAGGGGGGCGCTTACCTTCTCGGCCCGTCCGCTCCCGTCCGGCACTAGCAGCTACTACCAGCGGGCTCCGCGGCCTGCTCCAGGGTGGCGCGCCGGGTGATGTCATCACCCGGCGCGCTACTCTAGAGCAGGCCGTGGAGCCCGCTGGTAGTAGCCGCCAGCGCCGGACGGGAGCGGACGGGCCGAGAAGGTAAGCAGGGGGTGCGTGGAGGGGAGGAGGGGGCGCGCGGAGGGGGGAGGGGGGCCCTTACCTTCCCGGCCCGGCCGCTCCCGTCCGGCGCCGGCGACTACTACTACCAGCAGGCTCCGCGGCCTGCTCTAGGGTGGCGCGCCGGGTGATGTCATCACCCGGCGCGCTACTCTAGAGCAGGCCGCGGAGCCGGCTGGTAGTAGCCGCCGGCGCCGGACGGGAGCGGACGGGCCGAGAAGGTAAGCAGGGGGTGCGTGGAGGGGAGGAGGGGGCGCGCGGAGGGGGGGAGGGGGCCCTTACCTTGCCGGCCCGTCCGCTCCCGTCCGGCGCCGGCGACTACTACCAGCAGGCTCCGCGGCCTACTCCAGGGTGGCGTGCCGGGTGATGTCATCACCCGGCGCACTACTCGAGAGTAGGCCGCGGAGCCCGCTGGTAGTAGCCGCCGGCGCCGGACGGGAGCGGACGGGCCGAGAAGGTAAGCAGTGGCGGGGAAGGGGGCTTACCCCCCCCGGAGCCGTCTGCTTCTATCCGCTGGCGCCCGCGGGCGCCAGTGGATGGAAGCGGACGGCCCCAGGGGGGGTAGGGAGTGCGGGGGAGGGGGCTTACCTGCTGGGGCCGTCCACAGCGGACGGCCCCGGGGGGGAGGGAGTTAGGCCCCCCCTCACCCACCCGCCGCCATTTTTTCCTCATAGACTTGCATTGCAATGCAAGTCTATGGGGAAAAAAATGGCGGCCGATCCAAAAATTTACGATTTTTGGGTCGGGATCGGACTCGATCCGGTCCGGGGGGCCTCCGATTTTGTCCGAACCAGTCCGTGACAAAATTGGAGGTCCCGATCCGGGGCCCGATCCGATCCGGGGGGTCCGTGCACACCCCTAATGGACAGCCTATTCAGGGCTGAATCCAGGAGTACACCCAAGCTGTGGACCTGTCTTCAGGAGGAATGTATGGGCATTTATCTTTTACCTTTTCCTGCTACCCTGTTGCTTTCTCTTCCTGCCCTCTCTCTGTGTTTCTGCCACCACCACCACCACCCCTCTCTCACTCCCAAACCCTTTTCTCTGTCTCTCTCTTTCTCTCCCTCTCCCTCTGTCTCCCTTCTTACTCTCCATCCCTGCCAAGAGTGCTGCCAAAGACAAGTTTGAGGGAGATTGCCCTTGTCAGAAATCTGAACTCATCACTTGCAGAGGGCATTTGAAATTAGGCCAAGTGCGGCATGCAGCACTAGGGCTGCAGTTTGCCGACCCCTGCTACAGAGGGGAGGGGGGAGGGGGTAAATGAAATGTTGGTGTGCTGGGTGCTGATTGGTGGAGAGGATGAGGTGACAGTGTTTTGAATGGGAGTGTCTGTAGTCAGTTTGGAGGGAGTTAGTGTTAGAGAGTCCATGCATCGTTTGCTATTTTGAGGTTAGAGGTTGAGGGAGGAGTTGAGAATTTGATAGATATTATAAAAATAGAAACAATAACTTCAGTGCTTCATTGAACATGCACAAATACGTCTTATCTATTATTTTTAAGCGTGACTAAGAAAAAATCATTTATTATGTTCAGCAACGCTCACTGTGGCATCTAACATTCAAGATAGTCAAAGTGAGATAAGAGGTATATTTTTGGAAATAGGGTGGCAGCGATGGAGAGTGGTCAAAGAGCCTCATCAGACAAGCATTTTATAGCATGTCCATCACTGACCACTCACAGATTTCCAGGGTTGTTTTCACAATGCTGTCCGCCTCTCGTGCATCTTCCGCGCCTTCTGCTTTATTTCTGTCACAAAAAAAGACCCCGAAAATCTGTTTTTTTGGAGGGGGATATGACGATACTTGCCGCCATTTCCTGCTGTGTGCAGGAAAAGCAATGTTATAAAAAAATGCCCACTGAATGGGCCACGTGGTTGTTACTTGCTTTCTCACGTGGTTGTTACTTGCTTTCTCTTTCTTCCCCGTGTGAAGAAAGAGGAAGCTGCTCATCCCTATTATGGGGCAGAAGCAGGAGGCAAAGCGATGGTAGGGAAATGTGGTTCTCTCCCCGTCTGATGGCACTTAAAGTCTGGTAGGAAAAGCTGTATTTCCTTGATCTGGGCTTGAAAGAATAGAAGGGGCAAGGTTTGAAGTGAAAGGATAACCCCCTTCTTTATACACTGCAAACATACTCATAGCCTCAGGGAAAGGATTCCTAGGGGAGGGTGCGGCAAGGCTTTCCTCCTCAAATGTTTATTATAGCAGGATGTAATCGATGTTACTGCTTGAAAGCATGAGATAAGTTGACATCAAGCTTAGAAGGGCAGCATGAAGCAACCTCTCTTCCCCTCCTCTCCATTCGGAACATCTTTCCGTGCTTCAAAAACTCATAACGTTCTGTTCTCGATATACTTATTATTCTCAAACGGTGATTGATGGGAGTTGGGACAACTGTTCCAGAAGGATCTGACATTAGCACCAAGTGGCCAATTCTATAGGATGTGACTGACGAGTCCGACAAAATGCAATAAAAATAGCTAACATGGTTATTCTGAGTACGAGAACAGGAGACAAGCGTTGGCAAGTGGCAAACTGTAGAAGCTGGATAGATTTCAACATCTGCTTCTCCTAACAGTCTTCAACGTGATTATAACTCAACTAAGTGTTATTCTTCCTCATATCTCCAAATAAAACTTTAATATTCACATGAGCCTTTCTATATAGAAGAAATCATCATCATCATCATCATCATCATCATCATCCTGCAAGGGTTAACTGTCTATGCAGTTACATGGGCATGGCATCCCCACAGACCCTAGCCAACCATCACTAGTCAGGGCTAACCCCCCTGCTAGAGTAAAAGAATTGTCCCAAAAACTAGAACAGGAGCCTCGAATGGGCAACGCCAAGGCCCAGAATGCTGCACGAACCTAACAGTCAGCCAAAATGGAAACGAACAGGCAATGAATCAGGAAAACAAGAATAACCTCCCAAACTCCCCCCAAACATGTTTTGACCGTTCCACAGGCAACCATCAAGGCAAGGACAACCAAGATAACACTTAGCTTGGTCAAATGAAATGAATCGTGATGTTATGCATTGTTACTATGAAAGACCAGTGACAGCATGACTTGGTAAAGCCTGTCACGTTCATCTAGAAAAACTGCCAGGAGTGAGAAAAGAGAGGTACTACTACTAATAATAACAAGAATCTTGGGAAATGCAGATCATAAAATATACTGGGACTGAACAATTCATACCGACAAGACAATACCCTGCAACCAACCAGACATAACGGTCATAGACAAAAAAGAAAAACATACATACTTCATTGACATAACAATACTGAATGACAAAAATGTTGTTGAAAAGGAAGAAGAAAAGAGAGACAAATATATACCACTGGCCATGGAAGTCAAAGAACTATGGCAACAGGAAAATGTCACAATTATTCCATTAGTCACATCAGTCACCGGCATCAAATAAAAAAAACTATACAGAAAACCTTCAGAAACTGGGCCTACCAGAATACATCCACACCAACATCCAGAAAGCAGTCATAATTAAAACATGCTCAATCGTCAGGAAATTCCTGAATCAATAAAAGACAGCATAACTTGGCAAAGCCCTTCATGTCCATCTAGAAAAACTGCTATAAGCGAGAGATACATAATAATAAAATAATAATAGATGTGTATGTTACACTTTGTTTATTTGTTTATTTATTTATTTAAAACATTTCTTGGCTGCCTCTCAGGGCAGAAGCCCTCCCAAGGTGGTGTACAGCAATAAAACACATAAATGTTAAGAATACAATAAAAAGCACAATGAAAAATAACAATAAAAGCAGCCATAAAACCAACCATAGAACCAGCAATAAAAACAGCAACAAAAGGAATCACATTAGGAGACGGCCAGAGTAAAATAATATATTTTCATGGCCTTTTTAAAGACTGCAATGCTGAAGCATGGTAGACCCTTGATGGCAACTTATTCCAGAGGTGTGGGGCCACTGTAGAAAAGGCCCTCTCATTTGTGATCACCTGCTGTTCTCGTAGGTGGGCAAATGAGAACGGTCTCTTTTCCTGATTATGAACTGTTGGCAGGCTGATATGGGTGAAGGCGGACCTTCAAGTAAATTTGTCCTAAATCATTTAAGGGTTTAAAGGTCGAAACAAGCACTTTAAATTTAGCTCAGAAACACACAAGCAACCAGTGCAGCTGGTGCAGTATAGGCATGATATGTTCAAACTGCCTCAGCCCCACCAGCACTCAGGTGGCCACATTCTGCACTAGTTGAAGTTTCTGAGCTGTCTTCAAAGGCAGGCCCACATACGCGGCATTACAGTAATCCAGCCTGGATGTCACTAGTCCATGGATAAGTGAGGCAGTGTCCAACTTCTCCAGTTAGGCAGGGTGACCGGATAAAATTCAGGTCAGGGCTCATGTAATTTTAACAGTTGTAGAGAAAAGGGAATTTCAGCCAGTGTCATTTGTATGCAATTAGTTCCTGGTGATATTCCCTCTTCATCACACCAGTTAAAGGTGCAGGGGCCCTGCCTTCTTTTGTATCTGGTCACTCTAGTATAGTGCATGCACCTTTAACTGGTGTGACGAAGAGGGAATTTCACCAGGAACTAATTGCATACAAATGACCCTGGCTGAAATTCCCTTTTCTCTACAACTGTTAAAGTTACATGAGCCCTGACCTGGATTTTATCTGGTCACCCTATAGTTAGGGCCACAGCTGATATACCAGCCTAAGCTGGAGAAACACACTCTTGAACACCACAGCCACCTGGGCTCCCCTAGTTAGTGCTGAGTCCAGGAGGTCTCCCAGATTACATCCTTGGTCTTTTAGAGGCCCGAGCCTCCTGATGACATCCCCTAGTAGGTTTGTGTAGATTTTTAAATGCATGGGGGAAGAGAATGGAATCTTGAGGAACTCACAGGCTAACAGCCTTGGGGTAGAACAAAAGTCCCCAGCACCACCTCCTGAGACCACTCCTTCAGGAGGGGCCAGAACTGCTTTAAACCCATGCCTCCCAATCCCAACCCAGATAAATGATCAAGGAGGATACCATCATCAATGGCATTGAAAACCATTGGCAGTCCAGAAGAAGAAACAGAGTTATACTCCCCCCATCCATTCTCGATATAAGTCATTAACCTGGGCCACCAAGGCTGATTCTGTTCCAATCAGGTCTGGAACCTGATTGGAATGGATCTAAATAATCAGTATCCTCCAACAAGGCTTGGAGTTGTGAGGCCGCCACACGATCCAGCACCTTGCCCAAGTTTGATACTGGGTGGCAGTTAACCGAAACCATAAGGTTTAGATTTGATTTCTTAAACAAAGGTCTCACCACAGCTCCTTTCAAAGTTGTGGGACCATCACCATCTCTCTTGCAGATTTCACAAGCCAGGGTGGAGAAGGATCTAAAGGAAAAGTAGTAGGCCTCAGTTCACCAAGAAATTTGTCCACATCCTCAGGTTGCACAAGCCAAGAGGTATCCATAAACATGACTAGATTATCCACTAGTCCCATCTGTCTTAGATGCTGTCAAAGCAATGACGTCAAAGTCAGTATGGACTGATATGTACACAGAGCAAAAGCCAAAGATCCCCCTCCCCCATATGCTGCTTCTTTCTGGGAAGGAAGGAAGGTCCTTTGGAATGCTTCTTCCATTCATATGACAACTAGGAACACTAACATTCCCAATAGGAATGTACGAGAATGTCTTTCCTATTCATGAATCATGGACTTATGTCCTATTCACAATCCCAAATAGGAGCAGGAGAGTGAAGCTGAGGAAATGTTTGTGATTTCCCAAACTTGCACTTCCAATATTGCACGGTTCCTCCCCAAGCCTGTCTTTTCACACTTTAGCCTATTTATTTATTTATTTCATTACATTTGTATACCGCCCCATAGCCGAAGATCTCTGGGCAGTTCACATAAGATTAAAACAATTAAAAACAATATACCAAAATTAAAACAGAAAATATATGCAATATACACACATATTTAAAACCACTACAATAACTTTAAAAAGCTATAAGCTTAAAAACAAAACAAAACCAGCCTATGGGGGGAAGGTACCTCTCTGTGTGTGTGCTTGTTCGAAAATGTACAGTTTTACTCTACAGGAAGGATGCTCACATTTAAGTGCAAGAGCGATGTGGGATGAGCACTGAGGTGGAAAATGGAGAAGCTCAACAAGCTTTAACATCACTCATCCCCCCAATCCCTATTTTCCAAAGACTTTATTATTGTGTATGGTTCTTGGTAGTACCTAGATCACGCATCTTGGTATAGGTAAGTATATACATTCTTGCATGAAGCCCTCTATTGTATGCAATCACAGTCAGTTTATCGATAAAACACATTTTCCACACATCCAAAGCACTCAAAATGGTTCAGAAAAAAAACCAACAATTCAAATTCAAAGGGGGTAGGATCCAGTATGCTCCACCGGTGCTGGAACAATTTGCACATATTCCTCCATCCACAGTAGCTCCGCTCAAGCTTCTCTGAAGAGTTGGGAAATTACCCAGAACTGTTGTGGGAGGTGGTGCTGGTAGTTGCAGGGGGGAGGAAGAACTGGCCCAAAGAAAAGCCAACCTCCTCCCTTCCTAGGGTTGGGTGAGAATTGAATTTAAGTCCATGTTTTTATGAAAGGCTCCATGCACGCAAGTTAGAAGATACGCAATTTCCAGAGCCTCCATTGTGTGCAGCAATGGAGGCTCTGGACAAGGGCAGATGGCTGTCTGGCACTCATTGGGCCATGGGTGTGAGCCCATGAAGACATGGTGGCCTGGTAAGTTGGGTCCGAGGGGCTGGACGCAAGGGAGTCTGTCGAACTCCCAGATGCAGTCAGGCACCCGCAGCGTCCCTAGGATGCTATATATTATGCTGAGGGATGGGCGAATGAACAATATTGAAAATGGCCAGGATTGTCCGAACACCATCTTACTGCTCCTTTTATGTCCGATTTCAGTCCGCGTTTATGATGGCTGAACAGAGAAAGGGAGCAATTCGAGCCACGATCAAACAGGTTGATAGACACACATCTCCCCACATTTGTGTAAATGTCCTTATTTCTGCCAGTTTCCTCCATAGTCTAAAGCGGGGCTGATTTAGGGCTCATCTAGACCTATGAACCTTCCAGGATTGGGGGGGGGAGATCTCGGCTTTCTGCCTTCTGCGATCCTCCCCCAGCATCCATACGCAGCTGTATCATCTTGGAAGCCAACAGGGACGTTCCGGCACGGCACGGCTTTTTTTCTTTGTAAGGAGAGCCTTGAGGTATGGGGGGAAATGGGGAACTCAGCACAACCATCCAAGGGATGGTGAAAATGCTGCACCCACCCCATCCCCATGAGCACGGAGCCACTCTCTGCAGCTCCGTGCCTATTTTAGGACCTGGGACCCCATGCCACATCAACCGTGGTCTTTGGGGTTGTCCCGGGACTGTGGAAAAACCAGGACATCCGCAGTTGCAGATATCCCAGGGAAAGTCTCTGGTCATCTCCAGTTGATCCCGGGATCCCCTAGATGCACAGGGATGTCTTAGAGACAACCCCAGGATAACTGCATGGTGTAGACACGGCCATGGTCTACTGTGAAAATTAATGTAGCCATAACATGTTATGTGAGCAACAGGGATGCATGAAATTCTCCCTGTTGCTCGCATAACATATTATGGCTACATTAATCTCCACATACCCCCCCTTCTTGCTTTGGGCTCTACCTTCAGGGATTACGTTTCCCTCCCTTTTGGGTTGTCTTCGCTGATATCCTGCCATTTCACACCGCAACCATGTTAAGCCAAAGGATCCAGGTTTAAGCCAACTGAGTCCCAACTGGATATTGTGAGGGAAGAAAAAGTAGCTTAAAACCTTTTATGTTTGCTTAGAATGGCTGCATAGGGCTTTTTTTTTTTTTTTTAATAAAAGCATTTTGAGTGGCTTATAGAAATGAATAGGTCAAGTTCTGATGGAACAGATGAAGTTGCTGGGAAAAACTGTGTATTTAATGAGTCAATGGGCCCTATTTCCCTAATAGCTCTGTTATTTTGCATGGGTATTTATCATTATCATTATCACCACTCATCCCAGTGAGCACCGAGAAAGCTGCCTTTTCGTCACTGTGAAAGGAGCCAGGATGTACAATACATCACACTGTTACTTTCTAATAGGCTTTGAAGTTCTTGAGCATGATTTATATATTTTTCCATATTTCAGCAATTTGATGAAAACTCTCCTGTATAATAGACATTTTTTATTCTCTTTCGCCTACCTCCTTCCTCTCATCGGCATCAAACTTGGTCTCCAGTAGCAGCCAATGGCCCAGGCTTAGAGAAACAGCTTTTCTTCAATGTTCTGAGGCCCAAGACCTTTATAAACAAAATTTAAAGCATGGGGCTGTTGCCATGCATCCTTGTTTACATGGAAACGTAACTTGCACGTATTCACAGGTAACAACCGACACAGGTCTAGAAATGACCAAATCTGTTGGCTTGGCTTTCTCCTGCATTCAGATATTCAACATGTCAAATTCTTTCTCTGCCCAGTGTTACAAATTGTGAGAAAGTATTATCAAAAACAAACTAAAACATTTTTTATCCTTCTGCACCAGCCAAATTCAACAGGTACAGCTATTCCCAGCATGTACCTGCCTGTCAGTAACTACTATACTTTATGTTTGTACTTTTAGAATATTGTTTTTAATGATGTGTATCAGTTGTGCCATTTAATATATGTTTTATAAGTGGAGCGGGAGTGTTCTGGCCCCCTTCACTCACCTGGAATGTCTGCCCCAACTCTTATAACCTCAGATGTTCATGTAGCCCTATTTTTGTGTATTTCTATACGTTGGGTAAATTGTGCATAAACAATGTATATGACAGGTTGCTAGCTCACACAAGATATCTTTCCATAGTGTTGAATGTTTGCATTCCCAAGATCCAGTCATCATGGCCCTGGCCCTGCAGAGGACATTATTGTCAGCAAGAATAAGCCAGACCAAATTCTTAGGCCCACCTTGAACGATTAGAGTGAAGAATAGATGACACAAAGGAGAGTTTGATGGTACTTTCAGACTCTCGGCTTACGTTCATTAAAGATTTAAATGCAAAAGCAGGGAAGTGTTCATGCGAAGTGAACAATGAACTAGCTCACCAGTACATCCTTGTATAATTCAATCTTCTGTCACAACAATATATCTATAAAGATTCAATATATATATATATATATATATATATATATATATATATATAGGATATGCAAGGATAGTTTCCTCTGAGTATGCCAATGTGTAAAAGTGTGGCAAAATTATCCACCAACTTCTCATTTTCTTCAGGGAAAATGCAGAGAGTTTTCCAAAGCAGTTTACATGTGAAGGGTGGGATAAGCCCTCCCGCCTTAGTATATGCTGATGGATTATTTCAGATGACTAAAGGAGCAATCCTATGGCTCCTAGACAGTGACCATTTCTACATCAAGCTGTTTGTCTGGGATGGCCCCTGGCTGGTCCTGATGAGTCCAAATGACACACAGGGACTCCCAGGGGCATGGGGGGCAGGCGGGCACAGGATTTGCCAGGGATAAGGGGTCCCTGGAAAGTCCTGAATCTTCACAGTCCCAGGAAGTTCCTGGGACCGCAGGAGATGTGGCCACCTGTCCTGGCAGCTGCCGTGCTCACAGCAGCAGAAATGGGCACGGAGCCACACTGTGCAGCTCTATCCCCATCAGGGAGAGGGGGAACATGTCCACCGTCCCCAGGATGGGGGGGGGAGAGGGGGCGATTTTGCACACATTTTTTTTTAAAACTTACCTTTCGTTGGAGCACAGGAGCGCTCTTCTTGGATCAGAAAAAAATGGCGCCCGCGACTGCAGCGACCTGGGAGGAAGCCGGGACGTCACACCCACAATGTGGATTAATGTGATGATCCCAGAAGCAGGTATTTCTGAGATCGCCACCCCTCCCTCCCTCTACACCCCTATGATGTAGAAAGGGCCAGTGTCTTGGGTGGGTGGGGGCATAGGATTGCTGGCTTGAAGGTCAAAGGCAGGGCTTCAACCTTGCAGCTATTAAATTGTGCTGCCCAGTCCTCCCCTTCCCCCTCATTGCTGGCACAGAGAGAACCATGCTGGATACCTCTCCACATTCAGAAACCTGAGTATGGAGATGGGGAAATGGGGATGGGCCTGGGGGAGGGGAGGGGACAAGACTGAGGAAGCTGCCTCACACAGCTTCCTATAGTTGTCTAAACCTCTCTCCCTCCTGCTCCATACCTCTATGGCTAGATGGGCAAAATCACCCATCTAGCAAAAATGCAGGGATAACGCAGTATGGAGGCGAGAATTACCTCCATGCTCCAGCCACCCTGCATTTGGATGGTCAGCAGCCTCTGACTTCAGAGGTGGCTGGCTATCACCATAGGATAGAGCCTTAAATGAATCAACTGATATGCAGGTGATACGATGTGCATGATGAATGGCAACTAAGTGAGAATGGCAAATATGTTGATTGACTGGGAGAAACCACATCCATTTATCCAGTTCAAACCTTCCAGACCCCAATACAGAACCAAACACAATTGGTAGATGCAAATCAGTACATTTCCGATCTTCCAATGCATTCGACAACCTGGACACATTTGAAAAGTGAGTAAAGAAAATGCACATATCTCCAAAATGTGCACAAATACACATTCACCCTACTGGGCATGGGATGCTCAGCATTTGGAGACTGTTCTAGCGACCTGTGGTTACTGTATGTTTTACTGACTTCCATCACACCTAATTCCCCCCATGGTTTGCCTCCGTGTTTTTTACCCCAGTGGCAGAAGCGCGTCAAGCTTTTGATCCCTTTTACCTGAATGGCTGCTCTTTGCTCCTTTGCTCTTCCACCCCACCCCACCCCTTCTCTTTCTCCCTCCAGTCAAGTCCTGTCAAATGAGCACTTCAACCAGACCACCTTTTTGCCTGGCAAAAATTGAACAATCCTTTAGTCTGGCTCTTTGGGGGTATTGAGGGAGTACAATCCTGTCTCTGCAGAGTTTCAGGCATTGTAAATTTTTTTTAAAAATGCTTTGGAGCCTGCGATGCAAAGTTTGGGTTTTATATTGAGGCTTGGAGCCGACTGCTGGGAGAGATCTCTTTTCCCTGCCAGGACCTGATGCAATCCATTTAAGCCCCCAGTTCCTTTAAAGCTACACGGAGGCTTAAGGGCACATTATATGCGCTTAGGGAAAATAATCCAGACTTTTAGCATACTAGGAAAGGCTGGGGAAGTGGCGGGAAGTCAGCAGGACAGGCACAGCACATGTGAGTACCATGCTGCAAATCCACACACCAGGCATGGCCAGAGTGCACTAAATCACTGGTGTGATGGAGCTCTCAGGCTTCAACTTCTGCTTCCCTATCTCATCTTAGGCGTCGCTTTGACAACATATTTTCATTTTCTTGTTTGTTTTTCTGAGCAATGGTAGTTAATATTAGTCATTCATTTGATTACTCGTATTTATGGGTAAATCTATTTGGAATTGCTTTCCATGTGTAACCAATGCAGAGCTGTTGCTAACCATTCTGTTCATTAATTTTAACAGAATTGACACTAAAACTAAGTGTAATTGCAGTTTCAATGTGCTCTCAGGAAGACAATTGTTTTGAAAAGAGAAATGCACATCTGGATTCCCAGGTGGCTTTGTTTAGAGATGGTAGTAATGCAGGGGAAGCCCAATAGCAGAAAGATGCCTTAAAGTGTGGGGAAAGACTGCCAAAAGTTAGTGACTGCTCAGAAGATGAATGGATACAAACCTGTTCTGGAGAATCCTGAGGGCCAGTGTGGTACAGTGGTTAGACCATTGGACTGGGACGCTGAATGAACATCTGGAGTATAGTCCTCACATGGCCGTGAAGCTCACTGGGTGACTTTGGGCCGACCACTGGCTCTCAGTCTAACCCACCTCACAGAGTTGTTGTCAGGTTAAAATGGAGAGGATGGGGATCTTGCAACTTCCCTTTGGTTCCTTGGAGGAAAAAAAGGTGGAATATAAATGTAATAACAATTAAAAAGTAATGGAGTCCCTGCATTTTCTCTCAGTTGCTCTCCACATAAACATTATGTATCTCTTTGTTCACCCTTGGGTTTTTTTTCTTGTCTCCACCTCACAACCCCTCCTTTGTGTATCTCTTGTTCCAATCCCATCTCTTGTCCGTATGCCTCACACAACTCAATTGACTCTACTCGCTGAGTCAAGCTTTCTAATAAGTAGTGCCACTCTCTGTTAATACCACTAATTCCTGGCTTTAACAAATGCTTTTGTTTTTTACATTTTTGTGTAGTTTAATCATTCTATTTGTATTTGTATTTTTGTTGAATTTTAAGAGTTTGATTGCTATTTTAATAATGTATTCGTTTTATATGTTTTTAATCAGTTTTATGTATTTTATATTTGTATTTAATGTTGTTCCCCACCTCGATCCAGCGGGAGAGGTGGGTAAGAAAGAAATATATTATCATTTATCATTATTATTATTATTATAAGAACATAAAAACTGCATGCTGGATGAGACCAAGGGTCCATCTAATTCAGCACTCTGTTCACACAGTGGCCACCCAGCTGTCAGCCAGGGACCAACAAAGCAGGATATGGTGCAACAGCACCCTCTCACCCATGTTCCCCAGCAACTGATACATATAGGCCTCAGATACTGAGGTAGCACTTAACCATCAGGGTTAGTAGCTATTGATAACGTTCTCCTCCAGGAATTTATCCAACCTCCTTTCAAAGCCATCCAAATTGTGGTAGTGAATTCCAGAGTTTAACGATGCGCCGTGTGAAGAAGTCCTTTTATTTGTCCTGAATCTCCCACCAATCAGCTTCATGGGATGATCCCAATGGGTTCTAGTACCATGAGAGAGGGAGAACAATGTCTCCCTATTCACATTTTCCACACCATGCACTTTGAGCACCGATTGAATGGAGGGTCCAACCAAAACGATTCTAAATATATAAGTAAGCATCACTTCCTGCTCTTCCTTTAAGTGTCTCCCCAAACTCTCATCTGCTTTCTATTCACAGGCTATGTTGGGATTTCAGAGGATGTTTCCACCTTCCCATATGCCATCATCACATGTTCAAGACACTTATCTGGAAAAGTTGATATGCAGGTTTTATCATGCCAATCTGAATCATTGTGTGTTACATAAAATTAGTTAGGGCTGGACTGACTGCAGTCACCCAATTAGGGGTTAATCTTCATCCATTGTGGAAATGAATCCCTGTTTTCAGCTGGCGGGGGCATTCTAAAATACTCATCCATGCTCATTTGAAATTGGTTCGTGAAACTGGGTGATGTTCAGATAATAAGTATGAAAGCACGCAACACCTACATGTTTCCTGCCTCACTTTCCTGCCACTGGATATCCAGCAAAAGTCATTCTGTACCATTATGAAACACCTCTTAACTGCTCTACAGAATAACAGAGTGCGGTGCCATTGATTTCTCTGTCATTAAGCAGGACCAATTATTTCCTAACACATCCATGAAGGATACATATCTAAATCATTTTAATTTGAATGAGACCAGCCTTCATCTATTGTAACTTCTTACTTTACGTGGCTGTTCATAAGGCTAGAAAAATCCTTCCAGATATTTAACCTAAAATCTTTCAATTTAGGCCCATTATTTTTTAATTTCTTCCCAGTAGCCCTGGAGAACAATGGATTGCCGCTGTTCTCTTCTACTGACATCTATTACGCATTTGAATACTTAGACTACTACCAATATAATTCTACTGTGCATTTATGACAGGTGGGACAGCCAGAAGCTTTTTGTGAGACTGAGTCAAATGGTTTCCAGTGAATGTTTTTGGCCCAAAAGGAGGACTCTGAGGGACGGTTGCTGTGGCTGTAGCAGTAGGGAGGAAGGGAGAGACGGATAGGATCTACACTAGTGCTTTAAAATGGTTTATAATGATATTGACAGCTGTTGGGGCCCATGACACACTCTATTTACAATTTTCAAACCATTTTCAAAGTGTTATATCCAGCTTGGTGTAGATCTGGCCAGAAAGAAGAAGGTCTTTCTCTCCTCGTTTCCTTTCGTGGAATGGTGCTATAGGAGCATTCGAGGTACAAAAAAAGGAGATAGGGAAGGAAAGCTGCCAAAGGAGTTAGGTAATTCATTGGATAGGTGGGAGTGGGAATTGGAGAGGAGAGACTCTTGTTTGGCTCAGATCCCCCAAATTATGCAAATTTCCACCACAATCTATAATAATAATAATAATAATAATAATAATAATAATAACGATTTATTTCTTACCCGCCTCTCCGTCTAGATCGAGGCGGGGAACAACAACATGATAAAATACATAAAACTAATTAAAACATGACAAATACTTGGATGTGTGAGGAAGACGACTTGCCCTCTCGATCCCTGTCCTTCCTGGCTGGTCGTCCAGGGAGGAGATGCAGTTAGATCACATCTACAGCATATCATTAATGCATCTCTCAGGGAGGGGAGTTTTCCATCATGTTTAAAAGAGGCGGTGGTAAGGCCGCTTCTAAAAAAGCCCTCCCTGGATCCCCTGGACCTTAATAACTACAGGCCTGTATCAAATCTTCCGTTTTTGGGCAAGGTGATCGAGAGGGCAGTTGCTCTTCAACTCCAGGTAGTCTTGGATGACACCGATTTTCTAGACCCATTTCAAACCGGCTTCAGGGCGGGATACGGAGTTGAGACCGCTTTGGTTGCCTTAGTGGATGATCTACGCCTTAGTATCGACAGGGGGAGTGTGTCCCTGCTGGTACTTCTGGACCTCTCAGCGGCTTTCGATACCATCGACCATGGTATCCTTCTGGAGCGCCTGGGGGAATTGGGAATCGGGGGCAATGTGCTTCAGTGGTTCCGATCCTATCTCTCGGGCAGGTTCCAGATGGTGATGCTTGGGGATAGCTGCTCTTCAAAAAAGGAGCTGCTATGTGGTGTACCACAAGGTGCCATCCTTTCTCCAATGCTGTTTAACATTTACATGAAACCGCTGGGAGAGATCATCCGGAGGCATGGGGCGGGGTGCTATCAATACGCTGATGACACCCAAATATATTTCTCTATGCCTTCGACAACATCGTCAGCTAAGGATAGTGTGTCTCCTCTGAATGAATGCTTGGAGGCGGTAATGGGCTGGATGAGGAAAAACAAACTGAAACTGAATCCAGACAAGACGGAGGTGCTTGCTGTTAAAGGCCCCAACCTGGGTCTGGAGGTGTGTCAACCAGTTCTGGATGGGGTTACACCCCCCCTGAAAGATTGTGTTCGCAGCTTGGGGGTACTCTTGGATCCGTCGCTCCAGATGACAGCTCAGATTGATGCGACGGCCAGGAGTGCCTACTATCAGCTTCGGCTGATACGCCAGCTGCGCCCCTTCCTAGAGTTGGAAGACCTAAAGACGGTAGTGCACGCGCTGGTAACTTCAAGGCTCGACTTCTGCAATGCGCTGTACATAGGGCTACCTTTGTGCCTAGTCCGGAAACTTCAACTAGTTCAAAATATGGCAGCCAGGTTGGTCACCGGTACACCTAGGGGTGATCACATTACACCAGTTTTAAAATCGCTTCATTGGCTGCCAATTAGTTTCCGGGCGAAGTATAAAGTGTTGGTTATTACCTTTAAAGCCCTACATGGTTTGGGTCCAGGGTACCTGCGGGATCGCCTTCTCCCGTACAATCCGCCCCGCACACTTAGGTCCTCTGGGAAGAACTTACTCAAGCCAGCCAGAACTAGGCTGGCGAGTGTTACCCAGAGGACCTTTTCTTCCATCGCTCCCAGACTGTGGAATGGTCTGTCGGAGGAGGTTAGACAAATTGACAGTCTTCATGAATTTAAGAGAGTCATGAAGACTGTCCTCTTCCGACAGGCCTATCCAGATGAATTTTAGGATATTTTTAATGTTGTGTTGTTCTCTTGTTTTTTAAATTTTTAACTGTTGTGAATTTTTGTGTTTATATTGTTGTTGTTCCCCGCCTTGATCCGGAGGGAGAGGCGGGTTACAAATAAATATTATTATTATTATTATTATTATTATTATTATTATTATTATTAAATATTATTAAAACTGCATTAAAACATCCTAAAACATCCTAAAAACATTCTAAAAATTACACTGGATATGCCTGCCGGAAGAGAACAGTCTTTATAGCTTTCTTAAATTCTAAAAGACTGTTAAGTTGACTAGTCTCCTCCTTTAAAAGTGTGCATTTGGAAGATGTTTAAGAAAGTTGTGCATTTTAAGAAAGTTAAGAATTTTAAAGAAGTTGGACATTTTGAGAAAGTTATTTTCACGTACACATTTTGCAGACCTGAAGGCAAGTTTAGCAATGTGCTCCCATTCATGTTCAGAATTGCTAACAGGGTTTTTTCAAGTGATTTGTGAACTGATATGAAATTCTCATACATTCGCTAGTGGTGGGAGATCATCCCTGCTGATCAAAAAGTCCTAGCACTTCGCCCCTGTGAGCCATGGTTTCACTACACCACTGCGTCTTTTTTCATAGACTTGGCAAATCTACAGTATTCCACAGTCTCCATCCTCCACAGGTAAGTGTGAGCTGCCATTCAAAAAGCTTAATGTTAGGCAGAGGGCTGGTTCCTTCTAGGAAATACTGAAGAATGGTGTCTTCCTGTATCTGAAGCATTTCTGACAGATGCCTGTCCAGGATTTTTCTTGAAATCTGTCAAGATAGAAATATTGCAATATATAAAATCAGCAAAAGAGCAGTCTGTTACCTTCAAGACTAACAAATGTATTGTGGCTTAAGTTTTGATGTGGCCATATTTACCATGGTTTATGCTATAATAAATTTGTCAGTCTTCAAGGTGCTACAAAATTCTTTATTGTTTTGTCTGGTGGATGACTTTCCCTGACAAAGACCCATTCAATTGCTAAGATAATCACAGAAGGCATTGATAGTTGTACCACAGTGTCCCGTGGTATGTGGGAGATGCCAAATACAACATGTTTAGTAGGGTGACCAGATAAAATCCAGGTCAGGGCTCATGTAACTTTAACAGTTGTAGAGAAAAGAGAATTTCAGCCAGTGTCATTTGTATGCAATTAGTTCCTGGTGAAATTCCCTCTTCATCACAACAGTTAAAGGTGCAGGCACTATACTAGAGTGACCATATACAAAAGAAGGCAGGGCAACTTTAACTGTTGTGATTTCACCAGGAACTAATTGCATACAAATGACTCTGGCTGAAATTCCCTTTTCTCTGCAACTGTTACATGAGCCCTGACCTGGATTTTATCTGATCACCCTAATGTTTAGGCACCTAGGTAAAAAGACCTACCTGTTTACCTAGGCCTTCCCTGCCTGATTGTGCTGCTGAGTTTGTAAATTGTTAGTTCTCTGATTTAAAATGTTTTAATTGAAAGTGAGTTTGTTTGTTTAAAAAGTTCTAGCATAGACAATCTGAATTCTCTGGTTTTAAATAGTTTAGCTGTGGAGATTTTGTATTTTTTGTGTGGTAAACCACTTCGAGATGTCTTTTTAAATATAGTCGAGCGGCCTATAAATTGATGAAATAAAGAAATGAACATATGAAAATATTGATCATAAAGCAATCAACAGATTATAAATATAAATGTTGAACAATGGGAAGGTATTCCTTATTGGAAGTATGCTATGTAACTACAAAGGAGAAGGGGGGTTGTTTGTTTTTTGGGGTGGTACCTGGTTTTGGGACACCCTCCCTAAGGAAGTGTCCCTGGTGCCTATTTTACAAACCTTTAGATAAGGGGCTAAGATGTTCTTGTTTACCCAGGCGTTTTAAAGGATATACTGTTCCCGTGTTGTTTCTGGGGTTATATTTGCTGCCTATTACATGATTATGACATTCAAGTTATTGTTAACTGTACAATACCCTGCATTCTGAATGTGTATATGTATTCTTACAATATGTTCAAATAAATGTGCCCATGAAAATATGTGCACATTTAGTGGTCCACGTGTGATTATTGTAGGTACACATTTAATGGCCCCACATGTGAATGCTGTAGGTACCTTAGGTGAATACTTTGCATGTCAACATGGAAAAAATGTCAAGAAACAGGTGTTTCATGGGTCAAAGTGTAGACAGGGGAGAAATGAATCCCCCCATTGATCAATAATAGGGTGACCAGATAAAATCCAGGTCGGGGCTCATGTAACTTTAACAGTTGTAGAGAAAAGGGAATTTCAGCCAGTGTCATTTGTATGCAATTAGTTCCTGGTGGAATTCCCTCTTCATCACAACAGTTAAAGTTGCAGGGGCCCTGCCTTCTTTTGTGTATGGTCACTCTAGTATAGTGCCTGCAACTTTAACTGTTGTGATGAAGAGGGAATTCCACCAGGAACTAATTGCATACAAATGACACTGGCTGAAATTCCCTTTTCTCTGCAACTGTTAAAGTTACATGAGCCCTGACCTGGATTTTATCTGGTCACCCTATCAATAATGACGGTCTCATCACACAAAGGAAAGAGGTCCAGGAGAATATTGGCCAAACATGGCCAGAGAAAAGTGGTAATCCATTGATTAAAGTATTTTAAGGGGTGGTAACAATTGATTTTGTATTGATCTGAAATATTTGTATGCTGCCCTTGAGGGTCAAACTCTCCCAAGACAACTTTGAGCATATAGATACACAATAAATAATCAATAGCCATTTTAAAATCATAAAATAGCATAAGAATGGAGTTAACCAATAAAAATCAGCAATGACACTAATAACGAACAGAAGATCAATGGCAGTAAAACAATAGACAATTAATTCTAGAGAAGCAGCACCATCAAAACAGCAAATCAATAACATTTTTATTTTAGAGAAGGTAGTTGTAGATAAATGGGTCTATTGAAAGGCCTGCAGTAATGAGGTCTTGTATTTGCCCTGGAACACTTATGTCCACCGGTCTTAATGTTCTCACAAGTAGACACACAAGTTGGGCCTCAGAGGCTGATCTTGAAGTGTGGCCAGTCTGATACAGGTGAATACTGCCCTTCACATTCAGTGACAAAAGAACTATTCAAAACGGTGCAACACAATATTAATTCAAGAATCCTAATGCATTTCAAACCAAAACTCAACTTCAAAACACAGAGCCATTTTGGCTTTATCAAATAGCAGACCTATTTGACTGAGAATGCTACGCTTGGATAATTGCTTGCACCATTTTGGATTTCTTTTTTCTTTTGCCATTGCGTGGAATCCAGCATCCAACCCTTCAGTAAAACTTTGCTTTTATATTACAAATGTGCTTTGAGAGGTGTCACATCACAAGATGGAAGCCCAGGAAGGGAAGTAAGGCAAAGCTTAGACACATCATTTCTCCCTTCACTGGAAATACTTGCTGTTGTGATGTAGAGTCACCATTAAGTGAAATTAATAGATTTGATATTGTCTGGGTTTTTCGGGAAAGTGTTTTCTTTTCTTTACTTTTTACTAAGTTTCACATGAAAGATGGCTATATAAACTCTCCAAATATGGGTGAGACAATACATTATTAAGATGGATAAGAAGTTACTCTGAAAACTGGGAGATCAATCCTACGCTGGAAGATCAATTCAAAGTGTCTATCATTCCTGGGGAAAGAATGGAACACCACAGGGCATCTATACTTCAATCCATCATTTTCTGCTGCAGTCTGTAGAAATCTACAAAGGCTTCTCCAAATGTTGCCTTCCTTTTCATCCTTTCCTCATTGCAGCCCTGTTAATCCCATACTCTTTAGGAATCTGTTCCTCAACCAAGTGAGTGGTCACGATGTATTATCCATACCACAATCACTAGATACTTGATCAATCTTTCTTGGAGGTGGGGAAGGTTCCCCAGACCATAAACTATTAAGTGTTTTGGTCAATGCATCTGTTGCTTGATCAATCATTTGGAAGCATTCAATCTACCCACTAGCATGCTAATGTAGTATAGTCCATGGAGGACTATACTACTACATATATATATATATATATATATATGGAGTGGAGAACTAGTGGCTTTCCAAATGTTGCAGGATTACATAAATCAACATCCCTGTACATTGTCCTGGCTAGCTGGGGCTGGCGGGAGGTCGAATTCAAAACTTTGGGAGGGCCCCAAGATGCCCAGACTTGTTCTAGAGGTTGAACATAGCCATGACAGGTCTTGTTCATTCTATTCAGTGTAGGGGTTAGAATGTTGGACTGAGATGTGCAGATGTGCAGATCAGCAAACATTCTCTGGATTCCATCTTGAAGCTTGTTCCATATCAGATTGCGGGCTTTTTTTCTTTCTTTTTCCGCATGAAAATCAGTGTGCATCCAATGTCGGATTCCTCATCCTGAGGTTCTAGGAGTGTCTATGGTATCGGGAGGGGGAAACTAAAATATCCTGGGGTCCCTTGGATGTTTTCTTAGGGACCATAGGATTGTTTGTGCATGAAGCACAATTTGATACGGTTTTAAACATCCCATAGGCAAGTTTCCCATAAAAGGAAATGCCATGGAAGGGAGCGGGAGAGGAGGGGATATAGTTTTGTAATGGACAACTCTTGCTCCCAACTATGGAAAGACTTGACCAGGGCTCTCTCTCTCTCCCCCACCCCGCTTCTCTCTCTGTCTAGGGATGTGCAAATCAGCCGAATCTGAGCCTGCCGAGGTTCCCCGAATTTCATCTCCGAGCTCATTCCGACTCAAGTTCATATCAGACGGTGAAATTGTCCCCCCTCCATTTTGTACAAAAATCAGTGCATATTTTCATGCATATTTTTTCCAAATATCCTCATTAATTGTGTGCGTCTTTTAAATGTACACATTCTTTTCCCATTGATTTGAAGTGTATTTGTGCACAGTTTTTTTTTAAAAAAACAACACACTTTTTTCATGCACACTTTTCAAATGTGCGCATGCCATCAAACACGGTTTTTTGGGGGGTTCAACGAATGACGTTGCAAGCTCAGACATGTACGAGCTTCGACCTTAGTTTGCATACGGATCAGTGCTTGATCCAGAAGGTGTGAACTGGGTAAATCCACTGCTGGTGTTCCACTGCTGTTCCGTGTGCGGTTGCTGACATGAACTCTCCAATAGGACATGTGACATACCATTAAGTTCCCACAACGTGAGTCAAATTCCCTAGCACCTGAACAACCTGAACATCAGAAACAGGGGGATTAACATCAATTTTCATTGTCCTTAAATAGGCAATGGATGAGGTCCTGAATTTCACAATCACTGCATTTTTTTAATCATCTGAACAAGGGAGGTATTGGATTTGAAAGGACTTATGTTCGCAGCAGGAGGGACGTAATATTCAATTTCTCCTATGAATATCATCTCAGCACAAGACGGTATAAGTTAGTTTTACATTTTCTCATGTTGCTTCATTAGGATATTTTTTTTTTAAAAAAATCCCTCCTTTTGTGTTATAAGATGAGGCAGTCTGACTTTTCAGATTATTTATAGATTATTTATATTGTTAAGATAGAGTGGTATGTAACACATAGGGGAAATGTTTAGAACCCAATTAGCAGCTGGTGTTCAAGTCCCGGTTGCATCCAGATTATTAAAAAAGAAAAGAGGCACCTAGATACAATATGTGCTGTTTCTTCAATGCAAAATCTCAACCGTCATGATCTACAGGGGGCGTCTGAACTTTAAGGACCCAATTATGACTGCAGGTGTTTGAAGCGTGGGCTGCAAATGTTTTATGCATGATTCCAGGTGCTATATTCCAAGGAAGTGGATGATGATTTCAATGTGGCAAAGCAGGTGAGTGGCGCCTACAGGCAAAATCTAGTGCAATAATCATATTTGGGGATGCAGAAAATTGAACAGTTTTCAACAGTTTACAGAATAACCATATCACTGCAGAAAGGTGAATGAAGACGAAGGGACGCGGAGGCCATGGACGGCTGAAAATTGTGTTCAGAGCTGGGAAGTGTATTTTGTCACACATCATCTGGCCAGTGGAATTAGGGTGGGGCCATAAGTGGCTGGAAAAAGTGCAGAAAAGGGCAACTAAATTAGGGATGTGCATCGTATCGGATCCGATGTCAGATTCTGATTAAAATCGGAGGAAATTGGGCATCCGATTCACGATTCCAATGCAGTCCCTTGGAGCTCCAATTTTTTCAGATCCAATTTTCTCTGGTCCAATTTTAATTGGAGAAAATCAGAAAACCGGATCACCATTTCACGCGTTTTCTCCATAGGGTTGCCTTGGAGAAATAAACGGCTGTAACTTTTTTTTATTTTAAAAGCTAGAAACTTGAAACTTGGTCACATGGCAGATGGAATGTAGTTACTCATGTGTGCCAAGTTTCATAAAAATCCGTGCAAGCGTGTATTTTCTATGAATTTTTGAAAGATCATGCTTTTGGGTTTGACAGCTGTCAAACTTACTTTGACAGCTGTCAAACCCAGAACCACAATCTTTCAAAAATTCATAGCCATGACATGCTTGCACATATATTTCTGACATTTTGCCCACATGACTAGCAACATCCCATCTCCCAGGTGCCCAAGTTTCCTGTCTCTAACTTTTAAAATAAAGAAGTTACAGGCGGTTCTTTCCCCCAATGTTAGCCTATAGGGGAAAATAGGCTTGCATTGGGGGAAGTTTTGTTATTTTAAAAGATAGAAATGTGAAACTTGGGGACATTGCAGATTGTATGTTGCTAGTCATGTCTCCCCAAGTTTCATCGCTCTATCTTTTAGAATGAAGAATTTATAGATGGTTCTTTCCCCCAACGCAAGCCTATTTTCCCTGATACGGCTTGGGACCACAATACCTGACGGAACACCTTTCCCGACATGAACCTACCTGAACACTACATTCAACATCTAAGGTCCTCCTCTGAGTGCCTATTCTGAGGGAAACTCAGAGGTCGACAACAAGGGAGAGGCCCTTCTCTGTGGTGGGTCCCCAATTGTGGAATGATCTCCCTGATGAGGTCCGCCTGGCACCAACGTTGTTATCTTTTTGGTGCCAGGTGAAGACATTCCTCTTCTCTTAGGCATTTAGCAATATCTGATGAGCCTAGGTCTGCTTTTGTTTTTTAGGCTTTATAGTGATTTAAAATGTATGAGCATATTTTTTTTTGCAGTTTTATTTTTTGTATATTGTTTTTAAATGTTTTAATCTTATGTAAACCACCTCGATAGCGTCGGCAATGGAGCGGTATACACATGTAATTAATCATCATCATCATCATCATCTCCCCCCCCTTTCCTTCCCCAACTGCCACCAGAAAAGCTTCCCATGAAACATTTTGCCTTAAGGGATGGGAGAAGAAACTGATTAAGCTTGTGCTCAAAATGACAAGAGACATTGCAGAAAAGAAGAAAGAAAAGAGGAACAGTCCAGCAGCCCAGAAAGACAATAGATGGAGTGCAAACCTGAATTCAAATGGTTTCAGAATAGTTATATTTTCCCATCCATCTGTGGAAATGAATGGAAAGTCACCATCATGCTTTTCTCTGCTTCCCTCCCAATCTGTTCCCTTGTATCTCATGTCCTCTTTTAGATTGTATGCCTGAGGACAGAGACTCTCTAATCATAGATTTTTGTAAGCCATCTTGAGATCCTTTTGACTAAAGAGTGGGATAAAATTGTTTTGAATAAATGAAATAAAATAAAATTGGGACAATGCTGGTTTAGGTAGAAGCTGTGTTATAGAGTCTGTCTATATAGCTTAAGTGACACAGATAGGACACACAATGGAGTGACACAGATAGGACACACCATATCACAGTTCTCACACCATGATGGTACGTTCAAAGGCATCACCTTCCCATTTTGGTTCAGTATCGTCTCCTGCATGTGGATCCCTGGTCAACAGTTGGTTGGCCGCTGTGTGAACAGACTCCTGGACTAGATGGGCCCTTGGTCTGATCCAGCATGGTTCTTCTTATGTTCTTAGCATATCAAACAGATATAACTGAGATACTTTTAGGCTTCCATATCCAGGTACCATTTGACTATATCTTTCTGTCACTGTGAAAGTAATCAATAAAATCTGGTTTTATTCCTCTTTTTTTTTTTTTTTGGTATCTTTTTTGACCGCAAGCATATTCTTCCAGCTTGGTTGATCACCAGAAACCAGTTTCTATCACTCCCACTCCCACCTAACTGCAACCAGATTCTCGTTCTTAACATATTCTAGCTGATAAAGAGCTGTGGAGAAGAAACATACAGGATGTTCTATAAAGAGCCAGCAATCTCCTGCCAACAGAATTGTTATGATTAATTGCCACCTCAACGGAAGGTAGGATATTCTGAAGCAAAGGAAAAAAGATAAAAATGGCCTCAAAAATTTAAAGGGTCAAGCAATTTAACTGGCTAGAAAATAACCAATTAAGGCAAAGGAGAAGATGTTAAAGGTGAATCGGTTCTTAATGACAAGTGATAATGACAGGTCACAGAGGTGCTTCCAAGATCAAGAAAATTCGCATATTTTTTTTCAGTCTTGATGTATAAATATGAAAGAGAATAAAGAATTGCAGCAATCACATTAATTCATAAATGGTGAGTTTTGTGAGATGAGTTCATGCATATGGATGAAAGTCTGAGCAATAATAAACAGGATTGGCACCATTTGTCTTTAGGCAACATAAATATCTGATGGAAGATTGATACATTTGGTTTGATGCAGTAAGTGAGGTCAGAACTAGATGTTATGATATTTGCTCAGCACTCCACCCATAATAATAATAATAATAATAATAATAATAATAATAATAATAATAAATGGCAGCCCTGAGTCTAGACATAGATACTGAAACATTGAGGCCCACACCATCACCTGACATGGACCAACAGCTATTTGGTTTCTCCTTTCCCAGAACTCTTTCTGCCAGCAGCCACTTCCACTTGGCTGCATCAAAAGCGGAGAACAGGCAGGATCATCCAGTCCGTCAGATTGCTATTTTTATTTCTTCTTTTTTATTTCTCCCTCCCCCCCACTCACGCTCCTTACCTGTGGCCTTCCCTGCTGCCATCAGCTGCCCTCCGCTGTTTCCGAACTACTGAGAACTACACTTTGCGGCCTAATTCTCAGTACAGCGACAATGTGCCGGGTGATGACATCACTTGGAGCGTTGTGGCTCTACTGAGAACTAGGCCACAAAGCCTAGTTCTCAGTAGTCCAGAAGCTGCAGAGGGCAGCGGGGAAGGCCGCAGGTAAGTGGGGACCCCTGGGGACCCCTCCCTTCCCTCCCCCACTTACGCCTCTTACCTGCAGCCTTCCCCACCACCGCCACCACCCCATACTACTGCTAAACAGGTTTTCCAGCCTGTTCGTCAGTGATGACATCACTTGGTGCTTCTCTGTACTGACAAAGAGGCCGGAAAGCCTGTTTAGCAGTGGTACGGGGAGCAGCTGCAGCGGGGGTGGGTAAGGAGCATGAGTGGGGGAAGGGAGGGAGTGTCGGCCCAGTATTTTTCCCCATAGACTTGTATTGGGGGAAAGCTTTCTTTCCCCCAATGCAAACCTATGGGGAAAACACCGTAATTGGATCAGAACCGATATTTATTGGATATCGGATCCGATCAAATCTAGGTACCTCCGATAAGATCGGACCTGAAATTTTTTTATAACGGAATTTCCGATAATGATACGATACGATAATTTTGGCCATGCACATCCCTACTAAAAGGTAGGGATAGATTGACATCTCCATCCATGCTGCCTGCTGAACTCCCACTGGGTGCCTGCCCCTGTTTAGCTCCCTGGTGGTTGCCTGACCCTTCAACAAGCTGCCATTTTGTGGAAAAATGGCAGGCTAGTTTTTTTCATAAGTGTAATGTGACCACATCAGGACTGAGGGGGTGATGGGGGAGTATTCCAGCCTGCCCCAATGTGATGCCCTTCAGATCTTTGAACTCCCATCAGCCCAAGCCAGCATGACCAATGATCAGAAATTCTGGGAGTTGTGGTCCAAAACATTTGTTGAGGAAGAATGGAGTATTTAATCAATCCTCATGTTTTCAGTGGTAACATGGGAGGGATGGGTGCAAATGAGGTTAAACCCCCCCCCCCCACACTAAATCTTGCAGCAAACTGCATACTCCAATTCTGGAATTAATTTGAGAAACTCTCCAAATTAAACTTGAATACAGGATCAATGGAAGGTTGACCAGAACAATAAAGTAATGGCACGTTGGGGTGGATTTGCTCATCTCAACAGTGATCTGATATGAGAGTTGTACAAGAGAAGAATCAAGAGACAGGAGTTACAGAAGGAGACTGTTGTTGAAGGATAAAGCCAGAAATCAGGAGTAAAAGACAAAGAAGCAGGTAGAACCAAAAAGCAAGTCAGGTCAAACCAAAAATCATGACTGAGAAGGAACCCAGACACCAAGACCAAAGACTGATCAAATGGAAAACCACATTATTCAGAAAAACCTCTTATACTTGTTCCTGTCCAGGAAGATCCAATGGGTGAGCAGAGTAAAGCCAGAGCCTGAGAGTACTACATTGCCTAGGCAGATGCTGTAACCTGCATTTTGGTGGGGGAGAAGGCTACCAATGGCTACTAGTCCTGATGGCTATGGGAAACTTCCTGTATCCAAGGCAGTAAGCCTGTATACACCAGTTGCTTGGGAACACGGGTGGGAAAGTACTGTTGCTTGCAGTTCCCTGGTTGACATCTGGTTACCCACTGTGTGAACAGAATGGTGGTCTAGATGGATCCTTGGTCCGATCCACCATGGCTCTTGTTATGTTCTAGTGGGGGAATGGCAGCTTCCACAAAAAGATGGCAGAAAATATTGAGAGAATATTCTGCAAAATGACTCTTTCTTGGAGAGTGGGCTGAAAAAGGATATTCTCAGAATGTTCTTTCTCATTAAAATCTCTTCACTGCATGTCACAACGCAGTTGTCAACCATGTAGTCATCTGAAAATACATAGCTAACATATTTTGAGAGAAAAATACTATTTTGAGAGGAAATACACATTTAATTATGTTATATATAGCGGGGAGATGGATTTATTTTTAAATCACAGATTAATGTGGACATTAAGTGAACGTATGGGTAAAAAATAGACGAAAGTGACATAGACCAGAGATAGACATATTCAGCAATCAACCCTACATTGGCTTGTATGCATTGCACTCCACCTTGTTGGCTTTGAAGTATTATTATAGTATAATTATTATTATTAACAACAACAACAAAAATAGCATACTGATTATTACAGATTTTGCTGAAATGAAGACTGTGTATGGATCTTTCTTCTTGGTCCATGTCAGTTTGCATGTGAACAGTCAGTGGTCTATCCCATCCCATTTCCGCATCATTCTGCAATTTATTTATTTTATTCATTACATGACTAATCTGCCTAATGATTAAGGAAACATATGTACATACACATATTAGTATACATTTCTGAATATATTTTCCTTGAAATGTGGATTTTTGTACACGTTTTATTCTAAAATGCCCATTTATATGCATTCTGAAATATATATATATATTTGATTCAAGAAGTGTGTTGCTGTGTGTTGCTGTGTTTTGAAGGGGGCTCAGAAGATGGCAACAAGGGAGAGAGCCTTCTCAGTGGTGTACGCCCAATTTTGGAATGATCTCCCCGATGAGGCCCAATTGATACCAAAATTGCTATCATTTTGGCGCCAGGTCAAGCCTTTTCTCTTTTTCCAGGCATTTGGCGGCATATGTTGAGTTTTTAATCAATCCCAGATCTGTGTATTTTTTAGATTTGGCTGATTGCTCAAAGTTGTTTTTAGATGTATGTTTTCTTTGTGTATACTGTCTCTTGTGTGTTTTTATGTTTTAAAATTTTGTATATCATTTTTAATGTTTTTTTTTAATTGCCCAAAAAGCTTTGACTATGAAGCGGTATAGAAATGTAAATAATAATAATAATAATAATAATAATAATAAAAAATCAGAAAATTCAGAGAAATGTGTAATCCATAGTTAACTGCATTTTGCTCTGTGCGGTGATCTTATCTGTGCATTAGTGCTGAATTAGGTTCGATCACTTAAAAATGTGGAATGAATGAAAGCCTTGAGTGTCTGTAGAACAGATACATGTACTAGGGATGTGCACGGCTGAAATTATCGTATCGTATCATTATTGGAAATTCTGATATAAATTTTTTTGGATCCCATCATATTGGGAGGTACCCGGATTTGATCGGAACCGATATCCGATAAATATCGGAAGTTCCAATACGATTACGGTGTTTTCCCCATAGGATTGCATTGGGGGAAAGAAAGCTTTCCCTCAATGCAAGTCTATGGGGAAAAACACTGGGCAAGCACTCCCTCCCTCCCTCCACTCGTGCTCTCCCCCCCCAATTTGCACTCCATACCCACCTCCATTGCCGCCTCCATCACCACCGCCTCAGTCGCCGCCTCCCCGTTCTACTGCTAAACAGGCTTTGCAGCCTGTTCACCAGTTCAGAGCCGTGCTAAGTGATGTCGTTATCACTCAGCGCCTCTCTGTACTGATGAACAGGCCGGAAAGCCTGTTTAGCAGTACTACAGACCAGCAGCGGTGGCAGGGAAGGCTGCAGTTAAGGAGCGCAAGTGGGGGGAAGGGAGGGAGGGGTCCCCAGGGGTCCCCCTTTACCTGCAGCCTTCCCCGCTGCATAGGCTGACCATATGAAAAGGAGGACAGAGCTCATGTAACTTTAACAGTTGTAGAGAAAAAGGAATTTCAGCTGGAGTCATTTGTATGCAATTAGTTCCTGGTGAAATCCCCTCTTCATCACAACAGTTAAAGGTGCAGGCATCATACTAAAGTGATCATATACAAAAGAAGGCAGGGCCCCTGCAACTTTAACTGTTTTGATAAAGAGGGAATTTCACCAGGAACTAATTGCATACAAATGACACTGGCTGAAATTCCCTTTTCTCTACAACTGTTAAAGTTACATGAGCCCTGTCCTCCTTTTCATATGGTCAGCCTACCGCTGCAGCCACCAGTCCGTAGTACTGCTAAACAGGCTTTCCGGCCTGTTCATCAGTACAGAGAGGCGCCGAGTGACGACGTCATCACTCAGCGCCTCTCTGTACTGACAAACAGGCCACAAAGCCTGTTTAGCAGTACTACAGACCATCAACAGTGGCAGGGAAGACCGCAGGTAAGGAACTTGAGTGGAGGGAAGGTAAGGAGTGTTCCCCAGGGGTCCCCACTTACCTGTGGCCTTCCCACTGCTGTTCACTGCCCTCCACTGCTTTCGGACTACTGAAAACTAGGCTTTGTGGCCTTGTTCTCAGTAGAGCAACGATGCTCCGGGTGACGTCATCACCCAGCGCATCATTGCTCTACTGAGAACTAGACCACAAAGCCTAGTTCTCAGTAGTCTGGAAGCAGCGGAGGGCAGTGGAGGGCAGCGGTGGGCAGCGGGGAAGTCCGCAGGTAAGGAGCGCGAGTGGGGGGTGGGTGCGAAGGGAGGGCTGGCCCTAAACTGGTAGTCCGATAATCCAATATGTCTGATATCGGACAAATGGATTTTGGATCCGATCAGATAGGGTCTCCTTAGAAAAGTATCATTATTGTTATTCGGATGTCAGATAACGACCTTATCGGATTGTTATCAGACATTGGAACGATACGATACACATCCCTAACATGTACACCTATGTTATTTTTTGTTTGTTTCAAATATTTTTATTGAATTTTTCATTAATAACAAACAGGTGTACCATCCAAACACATCAAATATAACACAATAATCAAACATGGGATATTACTGATACACACAATCAGCATCGAATTAAGTTAATCAAGTGACACAGTGGACTGATTATGTCATTGTGTTCTCCAACAGTTGACTCTTCCAAACTGTCCAACTGAAGTGCAATTCAGTAATCTAGCAATATGGGTCCACAGATCCTGGTCAATGCTGGAGGAGTGCATGGATTGAATTGCTTTGCCCTTCACCTCTGTCCAGAAATGCACTCAAAACAAATGGTGCCGAAATCATCATCCTTCAGGAAAATCATCTATACTATTATGATCTCTCTGCTTTTTGATCACTTCCCATCCTTGAATCCTTCTTTACCCGACTTGTAGCATTCCACAGTGATAGATTAGTGCTGTCAATGCAGTAAATTATATTTATTCCTGGTTGCTAAAGCCTTGGTCTTGGTCATGCTGCCGTGTTGCTAATCAATCCATTGCCTGTGCAAATATAGATGCCCATTTCAACAAGCTTCTCGGTAAGTTAAAGTGTGCCATTATCTTAAGTAATGCTTGCACTTAACAATAATATCATAGCCAGATTTGTTGCACTTATCTGTCCACTTTACAATGTGTCACCTGTTGCTGCAAACTCACCGTTGCTGTTATCCTGGGCTCATTCCCAAATCTATCACCATATCTCTCCCGTTCTTCCATAAGTAGCTTACACATTTCTATCACCATATCTTTCCCACTCTTCCTGGGTTGCTTACATGTGTTTATCCTACACTTTGTCCTCACTACACAACCCTGAGACTGGGGATGCATGAGAAATTCATTTCAGTTCATTATTTGATCATGGTTTACTCAGTTTGTACCTTCTGGACTGAACATGGACTTGGGCACAATCTACGGTTGAAATCTGTGCATTTCCGAGCTTGAAATGTGATTCACAAACCGAAAAAAGTACGTCTGGCAGCATGTGTGCGTTTGAAAAATGCACATAGAAATGCTTTAATGAATGAGAGAAGTGTGCATTCAAAGATGTGCACAATTGATTTGTACATTTGGAAAATATGCATGGGAATACACACTGATTTTCTTGGAAAAAGAAAGAAAGATTGCAATCTGATATTGACTGAAGTTGGAATGTGCTTTGAGATGGAATTCAGAGGACTTCAGTGAATTCAAGTTTTGCTGTAAGCTAGTGTGAGACAGAACAGGAGCTTCATGACTTTGTGGAGATTTGAGTCCTGATCTCCCAGGCCTATGTACAACCCTCTAATCACTACCTTCTCCTATCTGGGTCCTTCCCAATGTTTTAACTACTACTCCCATCACTGCTGAAAATGGGGCTGGTAGAAGTTGTAGTCAAAAACATCTTGAGGAATCCACCTTGGGAAGTGGCTGCTCTACTCATTACACCACATTGTCCAATCAACTGGGTCTTTCCAATGGATACATGAAGGAATGTGCCAACTGGTGGAAAAAACCAGTATGACCTTCCATGAACCATACGATCCTGCTATTCCTGCATGAGTGCCCTACATCATGGGGACACAATATATAGAAGTGTTTTCCATTTTCCCTGTGTATGTCAGTGAAACCCCTCTATGGGCAGACTCCGAGGCGATTCTCATGCGTACCATGTTTGAGGTAGCTGGTGTGTGGCCTCAGAATTTTTGTTTGATTGTTTGTTTAATTGCTGGTTTTATCTATTTTAAATGGTTGTAGTTTTTATGTGTTAAGTATTTTATCTTCTGTTCTTTTCATATTGTATTTTGTGTTCAAATTTTTGTGAACCGCCCAGAGAGCATTGAACATAAGAACATAAGAGGTGCCATGCTGGATCAGACCGAGGGTGCATCTAGTCCAGCACTCTGTTCACACAGTGGCCAACCAGCTGTCGACCAGGAACCAACAAAGTGGAACATGGTATAACAGCACCCTCCCACCCATGTTCCCCTGCAGCTGGTGCACACAGGCTTACTGCCTCGGATACTGGAGGTTGCATATAACCATCAGGGCTAGTAGCCATTGATCGCCTCCTCCTCCAGGAATTTATCCAACCCCCTTTTAAAGCCATTCAAATTGGTGGCTGTCATTACATCTTGTGATAGTGCATTTCATAATTTAACTATGCGCTGGTGAAGAAGTATTTCCTTTTATTTGTCCTTCATGGGATGACCCTGGGTTCTAACATTCTCCACACCATTCATAATTTTGTACCCCTCTATCATGTCTCCCCTTATCCTCCTGTTTTCCAAGCTAAACAATCCCAGGTGTTGTAACCTTCCCTCATAGAGGAGATGCTCCAGCCCCTTAATCATTTTCGTTGCCCTTCTCTGCACTTTTTCCAGCTCTATAATGTCTTTTTTTAGGTGTGGTGTCCAGAACTATACACAGTATTCTCAGTGTGGTCACACCACAGATTTGTATAAAGAAAGTATGATACTGGCAGCTTTATACTCAATTCTTTTCTTATAATGCCTAACATGAAGTTTGCCTTCTTTACAGCTGCCATACACTGGGTTGACATTTTCATCAGCTAATGGGTGGTGAAGAAATGAAATGAAATGAAATGAAATTTGCTCCAAGCAAAAGGCATAGAAACTAAGGAGATGAGTGAAGAAAATAGTAATGTTGATAGGTTATCCATATGTTTAGTGCACAATCCTATGTGTTGTGCCCTTATTGATTTGATTGATGTGATTTGTACCACTGATTTCTATCAAGAAAAATGGCCCACAAGGCTGCTTACAATCACAAATACATCTCGATTGGAACAGTAACAAAACAAAAGAATTAAAACACAATTAAAAACACAACAGTAACTGAATAAAAACAGCACCCAACCCAACCAAAAGTCTGCTTGAATAAAAAGGACTTTGCCTTCTAGCAAAGAAGGATAACAGATCGGAAACAAACCTAGCCTCCCTCGGCAGGGAGTTCCACAGCCTGGGGGCAGCCACAAAGAAGGCCTTCTTTCACATTGTTACCAAATGCCCCTCTGAAGGCATCGGTCTAGAAAGAAGGGCCGCTTGCTGGACAGAAGCCTCATCTATTTATTTATTTAGCATGGAATTTATTTTTATTTATTTATTTATTTATTTATTAGTTTTATATACCACCCAATAGCTGAAGCTCTCTGGGCGGTTCACAAAATGTGTTTTAAAGGACAAGAAGAAAAGTCCCATCTAAAATCTGACACAGAAAAAAAAAATAGAATGGGAGGGAAACTAAGAGCATTATCACACAGGGAGAAAATTGCCTTTCCTTACTGTTGCTTCTCCGCCCACGCATTTGTCCCTCATCACCTCCTCTTTTGATAGGGGAAGAAAACAACATGCATGTGGCCCATTCAGTGGGCCAATTTGATCCCGCTGCTTCTCCTGCACACAGCAGGAGATAGTGGCAACTTCCGTCTTTAAAAATATGTAGGACATACTGGTTTTTTTTATTTTTTGGTGACGTGAAGAAGGCTAGAAGGGGCAGGAGGCATGCTGGGGGGGGCAGACAACATTGTGAGAGGGACCCCCAAAAATCTGTTAATGCCCAGTAATGAGTGTGCAATAAAACACTCGTCTGATGGAGTGCCAAGGGAATGGGAGGCAGGGATACATGAAAAATCGATATGGAGTTGTTTCACTGCACTTTAGTTGCTACTAGGGATGTGCAGATTTTGTAAAATCAGTGACATCTGCATTTCGTGGATTGTCGTGGAATTGGATTTCACCCCCGATTTCCCGAATTTGAGCAAATTTGCATACATTTGCATACATTTTCAGAAGATGAGAAAAACAACAACCCACAAGTCTGTGGAATCCTTTGAACTTGGTAAAAATCCTGCCCACTGCGAAATCTGTAGGTTAGCTTCGTAGAACGCCAAGTCATTTGCTTCCGTTGTAGATTTCCCTGACATTTCTAATTGCTACTAAACATTATTATTGCCTTAAAATCATTTCTTCGAGCAAAAATACCTCTAAAATTCAAATTTTAGAAGCACCTGTGAAAAAATATATTCTAAAGCTGCTGAAAATTCTTTAAATTTCCATGGGAAAAGTGCCGTTTCAGCCCTCCTTTATGTAGCACGGTTGGGCTCTAGATGTGACAAACAGCAACCAAGGAAAGCACAATGCATCTTGGGTAAAATGCATGGAAATCAGGACAATAGTGTTCTACTCTGAAGTTTTTGAATCTCATTGGATCAAAAACCAGAAGTCAGAGAGAGCGTGAAGCCTGTCCTGGAAATGTATCAAAATGCCATGCTTAAATATGATTTTAATCTGGATTCAAATGCCTCCTGATGCACTGAGACACTGACATTAGTTTCTCTGTCATATTTTAGGTAGCACTTATTTTCTTTGACAATCCCAGGTGTAAAGCACATAGGGAAGAGAAGGCCCTAATGCTCGAATAAGCTGACTGTGAACAATCTGGGTAATTGAATCCCCTGGTATTTGCTTTTATGCTGAGAGGTTTCTGTCGGGTTTTTAATGGATTTTTAATGCAGAAACAGTTTAGTTTAAATAAAACTGTTGCCATAAAACATCTAAGTATTTGATTCACCCCCCCTCCAATCCCCCCCACAAAAAAAACCCTGTGAAATGCTCCTCCCTCTTGCAACAAAGAGATGAAGCCACAGTTATGGTGATTGTTAAATTCATTCACGGGCGAGTGAGATGTCAGACGTTGCTATATGTGGTATTTTCAACAGTCCTGAGCCAAGGTCAGTTAAGAAAAGAATATAGGGCCAGAGTAGATGAGATGCTGGAGTTCTGTGGTCAGATCTCACAGTGTTCCCCTTTAAAGAACAGCAGCGGCAATAAACAGCCAATGGTAGGACTGGTATGCAAAAAGTAAAAAATAAAAATCCCATCAGGCAACTGGCAACATTGCTGGGTGTAAGGTGATATTTGGATTTAGAAAATGTTGAAGGGCGGAAGTGTTAATCATCCTCTCAAAACATGTTATAACTCTGAGGTCTGTTACATTGTGCCCCTGGGCACCAATGTACCTGCAGATACCTCTACTAGTGCCTATTGGGTTACACTTCGTTCAACATCCCTCCTCCGAATGCCTACTCTGAGGGAAGCTTGGAGGTCGGCAACAAGGGAGAGGGCCTTCTCTGTGGTGGCCCCCCAACTGTGGAACCATCTCCCTGACGAGGCCCGCCTGGCGCCAACATTGTTATCTTTTCGGCGCCAGGTCAAGACTTTCCTCTTCTCTCAGGCATTTGACAATATCTGAGGAGCTTGGGTTTGTTTCTGTTTTTGCAGCTTTTGGGGCTGTTGTAGCGGTTTTAAATGTATGTGTGTATTGTATGTATGTTGTATGTTTTTGCTGTTTTAAATTTTGTATATTGTTTTTAATTGTTTTAATCCTATGTTAACCGCCCAGAGAGCTTCGACTATGGGGCTGTATACAAATGTAATAAATTATTATTATTATTATTATTATTATTAATAATAATAATTATCTCTCTTTTCTCACTCGTGGCAGTTTTTCTAGATGGACACGATGGGCTTTGCCAGATCATGCATCTTTTACTGATTCAGGAATTTCCTGACTATTGAGCATGTTTTAAGTATGTTTGCTTTCTGGATGTTGGTGCGGATGTATTTTGGTAGGTTCCATTTCTGAATGTTTTCTGTATAGTTTTTTGATGTGATGCTGGTGTCTGACGTGTCTAACAGAATAATTGTGACCTTTTCCTGTTGCCAAAGTTCTTTAACTTTCATAGCCAGTGGTGTATATTTTTCTCTCATTTCCTCTTCCTATTTTGCAGCATTTTTGTCATTAGGTATTGCTATGTCAATGAGGTCAGTATGTCTTTCTTTTTTGTCTATAACTGTTATTATGTCTGGTTGGTTGCAGGGTATTGTTTTGTTGGTATGAATTGTTCTATCCCAGTTTATTTTATGATCTGTATTTCTGTCCCAGTATATTGTATGATCTGCCATGATGATGAATGATGATGCTTGGTTTAACTGTGAAACAAGCATGTTGCATCTTTATTTTGAAAAATTACAGAAATTGCCATCCATGATGTCTGGAGGACACCAGTTTGGCTCCACCTGAGGTAACTACTGATTTGTTGGCATAATTTCCAACAGGCTATCCAATTCCTGACCCATTTCAGCTGAAGTACTTGGATTAAAGGCAATTTGCTATCATTTAAGCTAGTGCTGTGCCAAATCCTGACCCCTATTTTCAGGAATGCCCCCACGACATAGAAAACATCTTCGTTCCTATGGAGTGGCAATACGTGCAGCGAAGAAAGCTTTCTTCTCTGCACGCATTGCGTCTGCGAATTCGCGTCCAGCAGAACTGTTCAGGATGGTGAGGGGTCTAACTCAGGCACCTTCCCCCCCGAACCCGATTTTACAGCCTTCGGCAGTTCGCTGTGATGCCTTTAATGACCATTTCACAGATAAAATCTCTCGGATAAGAGCCGACTTAGACGCCATCATTATAGCAGAGGCTGACAATGGAGTGTCCAGTAACTCCGCGATTGGAATTACACTGGATCAGTTTCAGTTGGTGAGTACTGAGGACGTGGACAAGCTGCTTGGACAAGTGAGGACGACGACTTGCCCTCTCGATCCCTGTCCTTCTTGGCTTGTTGTCCAGGGAGGAGATGCAGTTCGATCACATCTACAATGTATTATTAATGCATCTCTCAGGGAGGGGAGTTTTCCAACATGTTTAAAAGAGGCGGTAGTACGGCCGCTTCTAAAAAAGCCCTCCCTGGACCCTCTGGACCTTAATAACTACAGGCCAGTATCAAATCTTCCATTTTTGGGCAAGGTGATCGAGAGGGCTGTTGCCTCCCAACTCCAAGCAGTTTTGGATGATACAGATTTTCTAGACCCATTTCAAACCGGCTTCAGGGCAGGATACGGAGTTGAGACTGCTATGGTCGCCTTAGTGGATGATCTACGCCTGAGTATTGACAGGGGGAGTGTGTCCCTGTTGGTACTCCTGGACCTCTCAGCAGCTTTCGATACCATCGACCATGGTATTCTTCTGGAACGCCTGAGGGGATTGGGAATCGGGGGCACTGTGCTTCAGTGGTTCCGGTCCTATCTCTCGGGCAGGTTCCAGATGGTAATGCTTGGGGATAGCTGCTCTTCAAAGAAGGAGCTGCTATGTGGTGTACCACAAGGTGCCATCCTTTCCCCAATGCTGTTTAACATTTATATGAAACCGCTGGGAGAGATCATCCGGAGGCATGGGGCGGGGTGCTATCAGTACGCTGATGACACCCAAATATATTTCTCTGTGCCTTCGACAACATCGTCAGCTAAGGATAGTGTGTCTCCTCTGAATGAATGTTTGGAGGCGGTAATGGGCTGGATGAGGAAAAACAAACTGAAGCTGAATCCAGACAAGACGGAGGTGCTTGCTGTCAAAGGCCACAACCTGGGTTTGGAGGTGTGTCAACCAGTTCTGGATGGGGTTACACCCCCCCTGAAAGACTGTGTTCGCAGCTTGGGGGTACTCCTGGATCCGTCGCTCCAAATGACAGCCCAGATAGATGCGACGGCCAGGAGTGCCTACTATCAGCTTCGGCTGATACGCCAGCTGCGCCCCTTCCTAGAGTTGGAAGACCTAAAGATGGTAGTGCACTCACTGGTAACTTCGAGGCTCGACTTCTGCAATGCGCTGTACATAGGGCTACCTTTGTGCCTAGTCCGGAAACTTCAATTAGTTCAAAATATGGCAGCCAGGTTGGTCACCGGTACACCTAGGGGTGACCACATAACACCAATCTTAAAATCACTCCACTGGCTGCCCATTAGTTTCCGGGCGACGTATAAAGTGTTGGTTATTACCTTTAAAGCCCTACATGGTTTAGGTCCAGGTTACCTGCGGGATCGCCTTCTCCCGTATAATCCGCCCCGCACACTCAGGTCCTCTGGGAAGAATTTACTCCAGTCAGCCAGAACTAGGCTGACGAGTGTTACCCAGAGGACCTTCTCTTCTGCCGCTCCCAGGCTGTGGAATGGCCTGCCGGAGGAGATTCGACAAATTAGCAATCTTCTGGAATTTAAGAAAGCCATGAAGACTGTTCTCTTCCAGCAGGCCTATCCAGTTTAATTTTAAGATGTTTTTAATAATGTATTTGTTTTTATCTGTTTTAACGGTTTATCTATTTTATTGTTTTATATTTATATTTGGTGTTGTTCCCCGCCTCGATCTAGATGGAGAGGCGGGTTAGAAATGAAATAAATAATAATAATAATAATAATGAGACTCTATAGACAGGCTTCTCCAGCCTGGCTGCACTTCTTGAATTCCTATGAGATCACGTGACTGTTGGAGATCTCCTATGAGATCTCCCATCTTGCAGACACTTTTTGCAAAGAATCCTGGGCTTCTTTGCAAATAGCTTCTTTGTAGGGGTGGCTAAAATTGAGGGGCACTCACCCCTCCACTACTGCAGCCTCCCCCAGTGAACTGGGCCATGCGAGCTTCTGCCGAGGATTCATGAGGCTCGCGAGTGCTCAGCAGCTGCCTGCCCTGGCGTTTGGCCCTTTGTCCCCATTGCATGAATGGCTACCGCCATTAACGCACCAGAAGGGAATGTGTAGGTTTTGTGGGCCCATTGGCACATGAGGGAGGAAACGTGTGATTTCCAGAGTCTCTGGAAATTGCACATTTCCCCCTTCCATGCTAATGGTAGATTACCCTTGCATTAATAGGTCTGTTAAGGACCTCATATGTGTCTGTGGGAGTGGGGTGGGGTGGGTGGATGGATGGACATGCAATTTCCAATTAATGGTGGCTGCCATTAATGCAATGGGGGGAAAGTACCAGAAGCCAGGATGGACCTTCACCCAAGTGCTCATGTGTCCAACTAGGTCCATCAAGACCAGATGCAAGGGTGTCCATTGCCCTCGTAGTCCCAGTCATATGCTAGTGCCATCCCTACATCTCTGTAAATAGCTTATTTGCAAAGGTTTCTAAGCAAACAAGAACAATGGGATTTTGAGAGCTTTAGAAAAACTGTTATCATACCTGCTTGTCTTGTCTAGAGAGGAGAAGAAACAGAATTAACTTCCTTTAATAAACCAATATCCAGTTGCTCAATGTGCGAATGATGCCACGGCTAGTTTGGCCTTTAGATTGAGAGTTTCTGGAGGGACATTGTAGCTGCAAGACTGATTTCCACCTTGCCACTATGCCTAGGACAGGAGGCGGCATTTGCAGGCAGGAAGCAGGAGGCAGGGGCAAGCAGGACATGGTGTAACAGCATCCTCAGTAACTGGTGGATATAGGCTTACTGCCTCTGCCTCTCCAGATTTTTTGGATTTCAGTTCCCATCAGCCCTAGCCAGCAGCACTAATGGTAAAGAATGCTGGGAGTTGTAGTGCAAAACAACTGGAGGGCACCAGGCTGGGGGAGGTCTGGACTGGGCTTTATTCCAGGTCAGACAATTTGTCCATTAAGCTCTGGATTTTCCATTTTGTCCGGCAATCGGTCTCCAGGGCTTCAAGTGAGATCTTCCCCATCAGCTGCAACCTGAGACCTTTAAATAGAGATGCCAGGGGTAGAACCTCGAACCTTTGATATGCAAAACATGTGGCCTACACTGAACTGTAGTCCCTCCCCCAAAACAAGCATAGGCACAATCATTCTATTCCCATGGGCGAAAGTTGTTAGGGATTTGAACCCAGGACCTTTCACCTCCTTTCAAACCCCCAACCTCCCACATGACCAAATTTAGTGCTAGATTTTTAGGTAGGTAACCATATGGCTTGCTTGTTCAATTTAGTTTCACAGTGCAGTCAAGCATACATGCTTATTTAGTCTGCTGCTGTTCACAGGGCAACATTTTTGCAATTGCTCTTGAGTCAATTTCCTTAGAGGATCCTCCATGTTGTGAACACATCTGTGTACAGTACACGGAGTGTGTAGGTTATTTTTGTAATATGTGCTACTTTACATTGACTCCAATCAAACTCCACCATTGTGATTCTAGTCTTTCAGTGCTTGCAATTCCATCTGGAGTCCTCCCTGGCCTCAACTCCTGCATTCCTATCCAGTCTTCTGGGCCTTTGTTCTGAAAAGAGGTACGTTCGCAGAATATCCCCAGTTCTGCTCCCATTTCATGTTTATTTAGACGCTCCTCGGTTGGAGTTTAGATTGCACATCAATCCAGTTCAGTGCACAATGATTGGTATATAATTGTGGATTTTTCAGTTACTATATCCTGTGGAGCATCTCTGCAATGAGAAAGCAGGGCTTCAACATTTAATTTACCCCATCGCAGTAGGACCTTCATTAGTCGTCCAACCTGAAGAGTCACAGCACACTCGGTTCCTGCCCCATCAGTACCATGGGTCACCCCCTCCCCTTTTCATATATCAAGTGACATGGAACCTTAGCCCCCAAGAAATTTTGCTAGTCCCATCAATCAAACTCTATTGGGTTCTCTTAGAATTCTTTGGAGAAATCACCAAATTGGTTTCAAAACTACCTTGGGTTGTGTAGAACCTCGCTGAGGAATTTCATTAGTCTTACCAAACCTTCTTGGTCTTTCTTCAAAATTCAACAGTTGCTTTGCCTGGGGAGTAACCCGGAAATTTGCTTCACATTGTGCTATTGGCAAAAACTCAGTGGCATCCCTACCCTACCATCTGCTGTTAGGGTGACCATATGAAAAGGAGAACAGGGTTCTTTCATCTTTAACAGTTGTATGGAAAAGGGAATTTCAGCAGGTGTCATTTGTAGGCATGCAGCACCTGGTGAAATCCCTTCTTCATCACAGCTTTTATTTATCAAAAGTAAGATTATGCAGTTACAAAGCTTATAGTTTCGTCAGGTTCAGGACTTGTTGGTTTCATACAGTTTCATTTGCAATCCTGTTCTACACTCGCTCTTCCTAGTCACTCTGTTCCCAAAATACAAAAAGCTGTTGTTCCTACACTCTCTCTAGACCCTTCACAGACAAAAACTGAAACCACAAAGTTCAAAAATCGCAAAGCTCAAGTGGTTATCAAGTAGATGGAAGTTCCTCAGTGGAGCAAAGCATAGAAAGGGCTAGGAAGAGTACAGAGACAACAACTCTGGGGTCCTAAGCCAAGGGAGCTTGCCCAAAGTGATTGAGGGGTAAGGACAGTGTCTCAATTATTCAGATCAATAGGAATTCCCACTGGTGGGAGGAAGTTTAGGATTTGGCATTTTGTGGATCCTTCAATGCAACCTCTCCAACCTGGTGCACTCAAGATGTGTTGGACTGCAATTCCCATAATTCCCAGCCAGTATGCTTAATGGCCATGCTGGTTAGGGATTATGGGAGTTGCAGTCCAACACATCCAGGCGGAGGAAGGCTGCTTTAAAGGGCCATTGCCCAATGAAAAGGTCCAAAATTGATGTCTCATCTGGTTAGTGGTGGAGTGCAAGAACAATGGATGTTTTTCTTGCTTCTTTTCAGAGACAGATGAAAACTTGCCTAATCCACTGGGTTTTTGGAAGGCAACAGTCTTTGGCTTTCTGTATAACTAGTACTGCTGTTTTGTTGTTGATTTTGGACCTGTTCAGAAGACACCTTAAACCGTGGCTTTAACCATGGTGAATAAGTCTTTTTGCCTTAGTCACAATAGCTAAAGACATAGTTTAAGGTGTCTTCTGAACACGGTCTGGCTTTCTGGCTTAATCATCGTGGTTAAAGCCATGGTTTAAGGTGTCTTCTGAACAGGGCCTTTATAAACGTTAGGTGTTTATTTTTTATTTTTTTTGTAACCCTGCTTGTTCTATATTTTGCTGTTGTATTTAACCTTTTAAAAAAGTGTACTGTCTTGAGAATATTCCTACTGAAAGATGTGTTGTAAATAAACACACCAAAATAATAATAATAATAATAATAATAATAATAATAGAGAAATAAAAGAAACATGTCTTTATTTTGGAGTTAATTTAGTACTCTGCCTCTCTCTCTCTCTCTTCCCCTATGCTGTGGATTACCTCAGGAGCCCTGATACAGCCGAACAAAACGGTTGTATTAAAAATAAATAAAAATAAATCAATACTTTTTTTCTTGGGCACAAAAATATTTGGGAAACGCATCTACTATATGCCTAGGCGTGTGCACAGCACATTTCATTAGGGTGTGCACCATGGGAATTGGGGCCTTTCCCACACCATGCCCCCTATTGGAGAAGTGGGGGTGGAAAAGCAGCAGGAGGGTCACCTGCACCTGGGGCCACCGGCGCAGGGAGTTCCGCTGCCACCGCCGCCTCTCCCTCCCTCCCTCCCTCCCTCCCTTCCTCCCGCTCCAGATCCACATCAGCCCAGACAGGGAGGGAGGAAGGGAGCCACCGCTGCTGCCTTTCCCCAACCTCCTCTTCCCTCGCCGCCCTGGCTCCAGGGCCCAGGGCGCCTCCTCCTCCTCCAACTCCAGCTCCACACTGGGCTGGGCTGGGCAGGGAGGGAGGAGGGGAGCCGCTGCCACCGACACAGCCTTGCCCTGACCTTCTCCTCCCTCTCCGCCCATATTCCAGGGCTCAGTGCACCACAGCCGCTGCTGCTCCTTCCTCTGCCCATGTAGAGATGGGCCTCCAGGTGACAGTGCAGCACGCGGGCTGCCCAGAGTGGCAGTGGTGAAGAACAGGAGGAGGTGGCGGGGCCGGGCCTCCCTTCCCTCACTCCCTCAGGCGGGCCGAGCCAGAGTCCACATCCACTCCCCGGGTGTGGGACGGGGCTGAGGGCTTGTGGGGCGAAATTAGGATGTGCCTCTGCACACTCGTCACACCCCGTGCGCACACTAGTGTCTATATGCCATGTTTTCACTTGAGATTCCAAATCTTTTTGATCCAGTAAATATCCATCCATCTCTCTCTCTCTCTCTTAGGTATTTAACATCACATTCTGCTTTCATTCAAAGACAAAAAACATGGGGGGAAAAGAAAAACAGATGTTTCTCTTCTTGGGGGGAAAATACCCCCCCTCACACACACACACACACACACACACACACACTCGCAGCTGTAGGTTTAGCACTTTGAAATGTATGTTTCTTTACACTGGAAGAACTTCTGCAATACTTTTAGTGATTACATATCCTTATTCTGGTTCCCTTTCTCTATCATAGGCTGGTGGATATTTATACACAAACTCTCAAAGAATTCCCCTCCAAACGTTGAACAATGCAGAGTGTACTGTATGTTCTCTGATAAGGGGATTCATTCAGTGAAGCAGAACACCAAAGTGATAGCCAACGGCTTGGAGGAAAATAGGCATAAACATATTTTTTGTTTCTCTTTGCTTCAGCTTCAAGAGCTCTCTTTTGGAGATGGTATCTCCCCCCTCCCTCCCTCCCTCCCTCCCATCTACCACATCTCCAGTTGTGTAGACCTTCTCTCAAATGTGCTCACTTTTGCTTGCAATGGAACAAGGGACACAGTGTTGTGTTATCCATCTTATGACAGCCTTTTCGGTAAACACATTTAGTCAGTCAGTGAATGAGAATAACCTTGCAAGAAATCTACCAACTAGACCACTGGAAACTGAAGTGTATGTCAATTAACAACTTAAGCTCATCTCACCGGGGAGGTGAAGGATACTTATTGTTTTAAATGCCTTTCCCATGCCCATGGATCCACATACTCATTCAGAACAATACTTTTATTGCCTTAGTTTGAATATATCCAACTGGTTGAATAAAGTCAACTGATTCTCAATGGAAATTGACTTAGAAATGAATTGAGGGGTTGACCATATTGCACCAATTTTAAAATCACTTCACTGGCTGCCAATTAATTTCCGGGCAAAGTATAAAGTATTGGTTATTACCTTTAAAGCCCTACATGGTTTGGGTCCAGGTTACCTGCGGGATCGCCTTCTCCCATACAATCCACCCTGCACACTCAGGTCCTCTGGGAAGAACTTACTTCAGTCAGCAAAAATATATTTCTCTGTGCCTTCGACAACATCGTCAGCTAAGGATAGTGTGTCTCCTCTGAATGAATGCTTGGAGGCGGTAATGGGCTGGATGAGGAAAAACAAACTGAAGCTGAATCCAGACAAGACGGAGGTGCTCGCTGTCAAAGTCCACAACCTGGGTTTGGAGGTGTGTCAACCAGTTCTGGATGGGGTTACACCCCCCCTGAAAGACTGTGTTCACAGCTTGGGGGTACTCCTGGATCCGTCGCTCCAAATGACAGCCCAGATAGATGTGATGGCCAGGAGTGCCTCCTATCAGCTTCAGCTGATACGCCAGCTGCACCCCTTCCTAGAGTTGGAAGACCTAAAGATGGTGGTGCACTCACTGGTAACTTTGAGGCTCGACTTCTGCAATGCGCTGTACATAGGGCTACCTTTGTGCCTAGTCCGGAAACTTCAATTAGTTCAAAATATGGCAGCCAGGTTGGTCACCGGTACACCTAGGGGTGACCACATAACACCAATCTTAAAATCACTCCACTGGCTGCCCGTTAGTTTCTGGGCGATGTATAAAGTGTTGGTTATTACCTTTAAAGCCCTACATAGTTTGGGTCCAGGTTACCTGCGGGATCGCCTTCTCCCGTATAATCCGCCCCGCACACTCAGGTCCTCTGGGAAGAATTTACTCCAGTCAGCCAGAACTAGGCTGACGAGTGTTACCCAGAGGACCTTCTCTTCTGCCGCTCCCATGCTGTGGAATGGCCTGCCGGAGGACATTCGACAAATTAGCAGTCTTCTGGAATTTAAGAAAGCCGTGAAGACTGCTCTCTTCCGGCAGGCCTACCCAGTTTAATTTTAAGATGTTTTTAATAGTGTATTTGTTTTTATCTGTTTTAATGGTTTATCTATTTTATTGTTTTTATATTTATATTTATTGTTGTTCCCCGCCTCGATCTAGATGGAGAGGCGGGTTAGAAATGAAATAAATAAATAAATAAATCTCTAATGCAGTCCCTTAAGAAAATTGCTTTGCTAAAGGGCTGATTTGAAGAACTAAACCCAGGGAAATCCTGGCTTTGGGTAGGCTGACCCTATGAAAAGGAGGACAGGGCTCATGTAACTTTAACTGTTGTAGAGAAAAGTAGGGTGACCAACTGTCAGGATTTCCCCGGATTTGTCCTGGTTTTTGTTCTCTTCTGGGTGTCAGGGGGGATTTTCTGTAATTTTCTATAATGTCCTGGAAAGACACGCTTTCCCTTTGAAGGCTGCATTAGCATGGTGGGAGGGAATGACACACCTTCTGGAGGTGGGTCATTTCCCTCACACTGCTCCAATCAGGGCCTGAGAGGGGAAAGTGTGTCATTCCCAGACATTATAGAAAAGGCCCTGATTGGAGCAGTGGAGGGTGGGAATGACACACTTTCCCCTCCTCCACCCCATTTGGGGCCTTTAAGGTGGTGGAGGTGAATGACATGCATCCCAGAGGCCCCTGAAAGCTGCTTTCCCACCCCCACCCCACTGGGTGTCCTCTTTTTTCATTTCCCAAATGTGGTCACCCTAGAGAAAAGGGAATTTCAGCCAGTGTCATTTGTATGCAATTAGTTCCTGGTGAAATTCCCTCTTCATCACAACAGTTAAAGTTGCAGGGGCCCTACCTTCTTTTGTATCTGGTCACTCTAGTATAGTGCCTGCAACTTTAACTGTTGTGATGAAGAGGGAATATCATCAGGAACTAGTTGCATACAAATGACACTGGCTGAAATTCCCTTTTCTCTACAACTGTTAAAGTTACATGAGCCCTGTCCTCCTTTTCATATGGTCAGCCTAGCTTTGGGGCAAAATTCCTATTCACAAGACACCTCGGAGGGTCCTACATATAGGTGTGTTTTTGCCCCTAAGCCTCAGTTTTCCCAAAAGCAATTCTTTAAAGGGGTGTAAGATAGAAAACCTTCTCCAGCGCATTTTAATCTAAGCTGGAGAAGAATTTGTGGGCTTCTAATGCTTGCCTCACCTTTGAAGTGAACATTACCTAGTCCTTGTGATGTCTGTAAAAAGGGAATTTCATTCCCCTCCCTCTGCCTCTGTTTGTTTACTTTCACTTCTGTGTTGGGTAAAGGGTTGGGACCGCCTATCCTGTTAAGGCTGATTAATGAGAGCTGCCATGTGCGAGGAGAACAAAGAGAAAAAGGTTTTAACCAATGAGGCATCGAGTATAATTTGGGTGTAACTTCTGTAACTTATAGCCAATCAGATGCCTTGTGTTTAATGACTCTTGAAATGTATGTACACCCTAACTGCCACTGGAAACCTAACTTGCTAGTGACGCTAGCCAATAAGGATGCTAACCCACCTTTCGAAATGAGAGCCTATATATATGGGTGAGTTCCTTTGTTCGGGCAATGCTCGATTTGGATCACTCCCAGACACCCCGTTGCTGTAGCGTAGAAAATAAAAGATTAAATCGTATCCTCCAACCTTGTTTGCTTAAATTGAGTAAAGCACGCCTGGCACTGACCCCTTTGCCCTTTTGGGGAGACAACAATTGGGTTTGGTGCCAGGCCTTCACCTTCTGAACTTTACCAGCCTGTCTAATTTTTGCCCCTTGTTCTGACAGTACACCACTAGCAGAAGTTAACCTTGGTTGCAGGGCTAATGCATTGCACCAGTACATCAGAATTAAGGGAGGGGAGACATATATTTGGGCCAGATCTACACAGAGAAGGATGTAACACTTTCAAAGTGGTCTGGAAACAGTATATGGAATGTGTCGTGGACCCCAACAGTTATCAATACTGTTAGAAAGCAGTAGTGAAGCTCCTGCCCAGGTTTGCATTTAATGCAAACTTCTCTGATTCATGCTTCCCAAACAAATACGCAAACACAAAAACCAAAATGCAGTTATTCTTAGATATTTACACTCTGCAAAATGCTGTGATGCTGTTCAAACAATGCATCTGCATTCAAAACCTATAGATTGATGTTCATGATTCTACTCTCAGATTTGGACAAAACAAGTCTCTCTTCCATCCACCCTGGATTTATTTTCAGTACCATTTATAAATTAAGGCACCCTGCCTTCCTCAAAATTGTCTTTGGTTTGGGAGGTTTAAGTTGGCAAATTTGTCTTTTGCACAGACTGTAAGAAAGTAAAGAGGAAGAGAGGGAACATTCTGTTCCTCTTTGAGTCATCCACTTGTCAGGATTTTTAATTTGTTGCCAACCCTGTCCTTCTGCTGGAGATGATTTTCCCCTCCCCCCCAAAGCTGAAGATCTTCTTTTGCATATTTAAATATTTTGTTGATATGAAGGATCAAGTACAGCAAGGCTCTGGTGACCTTTTGAGTTTTTGCAGAGAATGTAATGCTTAACCAGCACCAGTCAAACACATCCTGCAAAATAGGAACAGACTTTGAATGCATTTTTTTGTTTTTGCTTTTTGAGATCTTGCGTCAACTGGGAGTTTATCTGCTATAGATACCTTCCCCTTTTTCAGGCTGTTGCATTTCAGTAAGTTACTGAGCTTTTGTCACATATTACCAATAATTCAGATATGCTTCATTTACACTGCCGCTTGACACATTAATGACATTAATTACTTTGCTATTGCTATTTGTGGTGTCATGCTGAAAAGTTAGACAACTACAACTATCTTTCTTTAGCTGTTGAGTGGCTAAGACACCATATTATTTAATTTATTAATAAATCAATGAATATTATTTATTTATTTTATTGTATTTATTTAAAACATTTCTTGGCTGCCTTTCAGGGCAGAAGCCCTCCCAAGGTGGCTTGCAACAATACATAAAAAAACAATTTAAAACATTAAAAGCAGTAAATGCACAGTAAAATATCAAAACAACAAAGCTAACCATAAAAGCGAACAATAAAAGCATCAAGAACAGCAATGGCAAGTACAGCAATAATAGTGCTCATCATTAGAAGGCCACAGTGAAATAAAATGTTTTCAAGGCCTACTTAAAAGCCTGTGAGGATGGTGCGTGGTGGATCACTGATGGGAGTTTGTTCCACAGGTGTGGGGCCACTGCTGAGAAGGCCCTGTCCTGTGTGGACGCCTACTTAATTTCTCTCATGGGTGGGCAGATGAGAAGGGCCTCTCTTTCTGATCTTAAAGTGTGGGCAAGCTGATATGGATGAAAGTGATCCGTCAAGTAACTTGGTCCCAAATCATTGAGGGCTTTAACGGTCAAAACCAGCACTTTGAATTGGGTTCAGAAACACACTGCAGCTGGTGCAGTATGGGAGTTATGTGGCCATGTTGCCTTGCCCAAACCAATACTCGGGTGGCCACATTCTGCACCAGCTGAACTTTGTGAAGCATCTTTAGCGGCAGTCCCATGTACAATGCGTTATAGTAGTCCAGCCTAGATGTGACTAGTGGGTGGATAACTGAGGCAAGGTCCCCTCTCCAGATAGGGTCACAGCTGGCACACCAGCCTAACCTGGTAGAATGCATTCTTGGAGACCGCAGCCACTTGGGCTTCCTCAGTTAGATCAGAGTCCAGGAGGACTCCCAAACTGCATACTTGGTCTTTAAAAAAAATTAAGGACTTTCTTGGTGCGGTCTTTGGTTGACGACAAATGTGAAATTTACATAGCATTAGGACAACATGTTGATGCTGCTTCAGTCTGTTCAATTCAAGGGTATATATTTTTTTCTTCAATCCAATCAAGGCACTCTATTAAGCTCCCGGTTTCTTGGCAGGGATAACTCTGATTTGTTATAAAACAAGGACTTTCTTTCTTTTAATTGTACCAAGCATGAAAACACACACTATTTTAATTGGATATGGTTGGAGGAGAAGGTGATAAGACTACTTCAGCATCATCAGTGAAACTGACATGTGTTATTTTAGATGGAAAATGTTTTAAATGTACTATACACTGCTATGATTAGTCAACCAAAGAGATGGGATCTTGGGAACTATTAGTATTCTTGAAGGCTAATTTGGACTCAGAGTTCAGTTTTTTTTCCTCTTCAACTTATCTGTGGGAAAGTCAATAAATGGTAATGTTTCTTACAGCTGATTTTTTTTTTAAAAAAATAGAATATGCCCCATCCTTGTTTCTGTTACATCTAGTTTAAAATAACATACATACAAGCTGTTCCAATATTTCCAAAAGACATCACTGAATGAAAGTATTTTGTATTTTATTATAGAAATATATTATAAACTAGATTTATGTAAGTATATTTGCATGTTGCATTTGTAATGCTTTCATAAAATGATTATGTTATTTCTTACTTCTGTTATGGAATATTTAATGGAATATTTTTGAGTTTATGTGTTTTGTTTGAATCACTCATAGGTAGGCTGACCATATGAAAAGGAGGACAGGGCTCCTGTATCTTTAACAGTTTCATAGTAAAGGGAATTTCAGCAGATGTCATTTGTGTATGAGCAGAACCTGGTGAAATTCCCTCTTCATCACAAAGTTAAAGCTGCAGAAGCCCTGCCCTCTTTTGTACATGGTCAAGAGATAGGGCTCCTGCAGCTTTAACTGTTGTGATGAAGAGGGAATTTCACCAGGTTATATATGCATACAAACAACACCTGCTGAAATTCCCTGTCCTTTGCAACTGTTAAAGATACAGGAGCCCTGTCCTCCTTTTCATATGGTCAGCCTACTCATAGGTATGTCTTTCAGACAGCCCTAGCTATCAACATCAAGTCTAGTCAGTTAAAAATAACTAACTAACTAACTAACTAAAGGATATAATCCTTTGGGTTTGAGCCAGACTAAGTCATGGTTAGAGTATGTTTAACTTATCCTATTCACTTTAGTGGGTCTGCTCTAACCATGACAATGACTGGCTCCAACCCATTGATCTTGATCGGAGGAAATTAAACACACTTCACTTTCTCATTGAAGTCAATGGGACCTTTTTTCATACTTTATGCTTATACTTCACACATCTTAGGGGCACACCTTTAAAAAATCTAATAATTGAGAGCTGTTTCACACCACAGCAAACTGAGGTTCACTACCAAGTGTATGTGTGTGATATTTGTGTTTGTAAATGCATTTATCACATTCACACTTTATATTTGTAGATATACACTTAAACAGTTTGAATGCATACTTAATAAGGTTGAAGCTTAGGTTTCCCTATGCAAAGTTTTGGCCAAATAATGTGTGGCTTACAGGATAGTGGTACATTTTGTTTATTTTGTTATTTTATTTAAAACATTTCTTAGCCGCTTTTCAGGACAACAGCTATCCCAAGGCAGCTTACAACCATATATAAAAACAACAGTATACACATTAAAAACAATAAAAACATAAAAGCAAAATATCAATTAAAACAATAAAAGCTAACCTTAAAACCTAGTAATAAAACAGCAAATGTAACAGCAGCAAAACAGTATTTAAAAGAAGGCCATAGTAAAATAAAATGTTTTTAGGGCATTTTTAAAAGCCTGTAAGGATGGTGCATGGCAGATCGACAGTGGGAGTTTGTACCACAGGTGTGGGGCCATTGCTGAGAAGGCCCTCTCCCCTGTGGAACTCATAGATTTTGTATTGTCCATCCCTGATCTCTATTGTATAGGGTGACCATATGGAAAGGAGGACAGGGCTCCTGTATCTTTAACAATTGCATGGAAAAGGGAATTTCAGCTGGTGTCATTTGTATGCATGCAGCATCTGGTGAAATTCCTTCATCACAATTAAAGCTGCAGGAGCTATACTAGACTGACCAGATACAAAAGAAGACAGGGCTCCTGTATAGGCTGACCAGATAAAATCCAGGTCAGGGCTCCTGTAACTTTAACAGTTGTAGAGAAAAGGGAATTTTAGCCAGTGTCATTTGTATGCAATTAGTTCCTGGTGGAATTCCCTCTTCATCACAACAGTTAAAGGTGCAGGGGCTCTGCCTTCTTTTGTATCTGATCACTCTAGTATACTGCCTGCAACTTTAACTGTTGTGAAGAAGAGGGAATTTCACCAGGAACTAATTGCATACAAATGACACTGGCTGAAATCCCTTTTTCTCTACAACTGTTAAAGTTACAGGAGCCCTGACCTGGATTTTATCTGGTCTCCCTACTCCTGTAGCTTTACCTGTTGCAATGAAGAGGGCATTTCACCATGGGCTGCATGGTCACCCTAATATTGCAGATTGGGGCATCTATAGCATTTTGTGGGGGATTTCTCCTTCTTCTGGGATTTTCTTCTCATCTCTGTTTATTTATTTATTTATTTTTTTGAAATAATTTTATTAATTTCAACATAATAATAACATAAACAAACACATAAAATACATACATAATCCTCGACAATCCCCCCCGTGCACCCCCAATCCAGGAGACCTTCTCTTATTCTTTTATTCTATCCAGAAATTTATCGACTCTTTTGAAGGTGTTTGTCCCTTCCCCGATCTTAATACATATTCCAACAGGGGACTCCATATTTCCCCAAAATCATTTTTACCAGACATTCCCCTCTTTAATTTCATTTTACAAGTCAGCATATCATTCAGTGCCATATCCCATATTTCTTTATACCATTCTTCTATTGTATAGCTTCCTTGTCCTTTCCAATTTTTTGCAATCATTAATCTAACAGGTGTCAGGAGGTTGTTTATCAATTCTCTCTTATTTTTGTCCTCTTCCCCTTTATCCCATATTGCTAGTAGAGCAAACTTCGGGTTTAATTCCACTTTACTTCCCATTATTTCACTTATTTCCTTAAATACCCTTTTCCAAAATTTTTGTACATATTCACAGCTCCACCACATATGGTAATAAGTTCCAACCACCTGGCATCCCCTCCAACAATTTTTAGATTTTTTTTGTCTATCTGGTGAAATCTAACCGGTGTTAGATACCATCTCCACAATACCTTATAAAAATTCTCCTTAATTCTGATCGATAGCAATTTTAACATTCTTGCATTCCACAACCTCTCCCAGTTGTACTCCTTAATTTCTCCATTTACATCCTCTTCCCAAACCTTTTTTATTGCTTTAAGTGAATTTTGAAGTTCCTCCTCAATCAATAATTTATATATCTCACTAGTCAACCCTTTCTTATTTTTCTTTTCTTCTTTCCTACCTTTTGACTCTATTAAGTCTTCAAATCTTGTATTATTTCTACACTTTTTATTTTTCAATTTCCATTCCTGAGTCCATTTCCCTAATTGTATACATTTAAACCATGCTGATTTTTGACCTATCAATAACTCTTTAATTTGCTCATTATCTTTCAGATTTTCCATCCACTTCCCTAACTTAATTATTTCCTTGTCTTTCAATCTCGCTTCAATCTCCACTTTTAACACTCTTGGGAAATTCTCCACTACTACTACCGGGGCAAGTGGTGAATCTCCTGGTATCAACTTCCCCCTAAATTTCTCCCAGATCTCCACTATATTTACCAGCAAAGGGTTGTCCAGTCCCTTTAATTCTCTCTTTTGAATTTTTTTAAAAAAAATATTTTTCAATTTATAATCTATTTCCCCCGTTTGCGTCTCCAACCACTCCAAGTCTTCCTCCCCTAGAATACAGCTTATAACATATCTTAACTGATTAGCTATATAATAATACTTAATATTTGGAAGTCCTAAACCTCCCTTCTTTTGAGCCTTATACCATAACCCTTTATTAATCCTAGCTTTCTTATCCCCATTACAATATGCGTTAATTATATTTTGCCAACTTTTCAGCTCTACATCTGATATTTTAATTGGTAACATTCTAAACAAAAAATTAATCTTAGGTAAAATCTTCATTTTAATAATTGCTATTCTACCAAACCAAGAATGTTTTAATTTCTTATATACTCCTAATTTCTCCCCTACTTGTTTTTTTAAAGCTACCAAGTTAAGTTCCTCTAGCCTTTCTAAATCTCTATCAATGTTAATCCCTAAGTATCGTACTATATTTTTAAGTCTAAGACCCAACTTAACCTTACCTTCTTCCAGCTCTTCCTTATTATAATTAAATAACATCATTTCTGACTTCCCCCAATTTACTTTTAATCCCGTAATTTCTCCAAATTCTCTTAAATGTTTCTTAATCACCTCTGCACTCCCTAAGGGATCCTCTACTGTCAATAAAGTATCGTCCGCAAACATATTCATTTTAATCTTCTCCTTTCTTCCTATCCCTTTCACTCTTTCATCTTCCCTTATTACATTTGCCAAAACTTCTATTACTATTGCAAATAAGATCGGTGAAAGAGGACATCCCTGCCTAGTTCCTCGGGCTAGTGTAATCTGTTGTGTTAACCCATCATTAACCATTATTTCCGCTTTATTGTTTTTATACAACTTATCCATCACTCCCATAAATTTGTCTCCAAACCCAAATGTTTTTAATATTGTTTTGAGTGCTGGCCATTCCACACAATCAAAGGCCTTGAATATATCCAATGCTAACAAGCCTGCTTTTAAATTCCTTTTTTTTATAATACTAATTATATTTAATACTCTTCCCATTAAATTAGACATTTGCCTACCCGGAATAAATCCACACTGATCTTTTTTAACATATTTACAAATAAATGTGGCCATTCTTTTTGCCATTATTGCTGTAAAAATCTTTGAATCTTGATTTATTAAGGAAATTGGTCTGTATGATGCGGGATCGGTTAAGTCCTTACCTGGTTTCAGAATTAATATAATCAGGGAATGGTCCCATGATGGCGGGGCCTTCCCCCCTTCTATTATAGTATTAAATAATTTCTTTAATCTTGGTATTAAAATTTCTTTAAAAAGCTTATAATACTCCGACCCCAATCCATCCATTCCTGGTGATTTTCCTCCTTTCAGTTTATCAATAACTCCCTCTATCTCTTTTTCAGTAACTAAACCTTCCATATAATCCCTATCCTGCTTCTGCAATTTTATTTTCCAATTCCTCTCTACATATTCCAATACCTTATCTTGCGGTCCCGATCCTGATGTATATAATTCACTATAAAAATCCTTAAATATATTTAATTTATCTTTCATTAAATTACAACTATTCCCTGACTTGTCTTTTATTGTCCCTATCATATTCTTAGCCTTTTCCAACTGTGTGGATCTGGCCAGCATCTTAGAATTCCTGTTGCTATATTCAAAAAAATCTATTTTTAGATACAACAAATTTTTTTGAACTTGTTCTAATTCATCTTTCTCTAATTCCTTTTTCTTAGCTTGAATTTGGGCAATTAGGCGTTTATCTTTTGTCTCCTTTAATTTATCTTCCAAACTCCTTACCTCCTCTTCAATCTTTTTATTTTGAGCTTCCTGTTGTTTTTTTAATGTACAACTTTCCCTAATACAAATCCCTCTTACCACAGCTTTCATTGTATCCCATAATATGTCCTGCCAGTTATTCTCTTTTTCATTAATCTCCCACATTTCCTGCAGTTCTTTCTTTATTTTCTCCTTTATGTATTTTTTATTCAACAACCTTACATCCAATCTCCATCTCTTCGCTTGTCTATAGTCTTTCTTGATTTCCATGTCCATTGTCATTAACGCGTGGTCAGTAACCTTAATAACTCCAATATCACAATCTATAATTTTGGGTAACATATTTTTTGACACAAACATGTAATCTATCCTTGAATAACTCTTAAATCTCTGTGAATAGAAGGTGTATTTCCTTTCTTCCCCTCTTAAAACTCTCCACACATCCAATAATTCTTTCCCTTCCATTAATTTGCTTAACTCTGTCTTCCCCACCCTCTTTATATCTTTTAATATGTTATCCCTATCTTTCCCTATATCTAGTACCATATTAAAGTCACCTGCCATCACCATGTGCTTTTTGCCCACTTCTCCCAGCACGTTAAATACTTCATCAATAAATTCCATTTGTTTCCCGTTTGGAGCATAAACATTCACCAATACATATTCCTCTTCTCCCAACTTGCAGAACATAATAAGAAACCTTCCATTTTTGTCTTTCTTTACACTTTGAATAGTTATACCACATGTCTTTGAAATTATTATTGCCACCCCTCTCGATTTCGAAGTTCCATATGCCTTCTCATAAACGCCCACCTCCCTCATTCGAAGCTCATTAACTCCATCTTTGGCCTGATGAGTTTCCTGCAAAAAAATTACATCTATTTTTTTTTCTTTAATAACATTTCAATCCTCTTTCTTTTAATTACTGTTCCTAGCCCTTTAACATTCAATGTTGCCAATCTAAGTTTATTTTCCATCTCTTTCTTTCACACAAGTCTTTAAGTCGGTCTCCCTCTGTGTAACCCATTCCCCCCCTCCCTAACCCTCCCCCCCACATTCACCCCCAATTTCACCCCCCTCCTCACCAGCTTCCTGGGCATTGGTCCCAATCTTCTTAGAACTCTTAGGGGGGGGAACTCGGCCCAACATTCCGGAATAACGTTTACCCTCCCCTCCATATCTCTTCTTCTCCCTATCCCTTTTACAATATTTATTAAGGTCTATTCATTGCTCCCTCCTGCCGCGCCTTCTTCTTGCTTCTCTTCTCCAGCCGATGTGGCATCCATTATGCCCAGCTCCTCCAATAGCTCGATGCCTTGCTCACAAGATGTTATTCTTTGCTGCTTCCCATTCCACTTAAATCTCAAGAAAACTGGATATCCCCAATTGTAGGAGATCGATTTCATCTTCAATGCCGCTGTGCATATTTTAACGCTCTTCCTCCACTGCACCGTCTGAGGGCACAAATCCTGGAAAACCTGAATTGGTATTGCTTGAAGCGTTGGTTGACCTTGACTTCTAACTGCTTGCATTAATTTTTCTTTTTTGTAGTAATTAGCGAATTTCACAATAATGTCTCTTGGGTACTCTCTTGTCTTTCCATATCCCACCCTATGGGCCCGCTCAATATCTTCCATTTTCCAATCTTCCTGTGGTACCAATTGTTTGACCCATGCCAAAATTAACTCTCTTAAACTGTTAAGGGTCTCCCCTTGCTGCTCCCCAAAAGACCTTATGCGTAAATTTGCTCTCCGGTCCCTGTCTTCCATCGCTATAAGCCGTAAATCCTGTTGCGTTAGCTGTTCCTCTTGCTTCTTATATAAAACCTTTAGTTCTCCAGTTTCTTCCTGCAAAGCTCCAACCTCTTTCTCCACCTTTTGAAGGCCTGCCAAGAGTTGCTGTTGTGACTCAGTAATCCTTTTAGCCAAACGTTCTTCTTGCTCCAATAAAGCCTGCTGAATATTTCCATCCTGCTTTATTATAGCTGCATCGAGCATCTTTTGGATATTCTGAATCAGCTCATCTGTTGGGTCAGCTTGCCTCCCTGTGGTTGTTTTAGGGATTGCACCTGGCTTAGTTCCAGTCTTAGTACTGGCATTTCCGGCATGACTAGGGGATTGCTTCTTTGTCTTTTCAGCCTCCGACATTTTGTCAGTACGGACTAGCCTGTAGCTCCTATCGGACGGCCGATCACCCTTGGGTCTATTCCAAGAAGTTATTTTCTTCTTGCTCATGCACCCTTCAAGCCTATCTGATAGGGACACAGCTACTTCTAGCCAGGGATCAAAGTCTTTTTCTCTTCACTTCAATCACACCCTCTGGCTTCTCTGTCTCCTGGACAGCCTTTTAATCACTTATAATCTTTTAATTGTTCTTTTAATTGCCAAGGCTGACGAATTTTAATCACTTATAGTCTTTTAATTGTTCTTTTAATTGCCAAGGCTGACAAGTTTAGTTTCGATTCTCGTCGGGCAGAGTTAGCCCCTCCTCCCAGCAGAACAGTTATACAGCCAACAATCTTTCGACGCTTAAAAGCTTAAAACTTTCCAAAGCTTAAAAGTCTCTTTTCTAAGTGTTAGCAATCGTTCTGTTCTCTCTACAGTCTATTCAATCAGCCAGCAATCGTATATACGTTCTTTATTTACCTTCACCGTACTTCAAAGCTGCCGGTCCGTCACCTCCCTCAGTCATGCCGATTATAAAGCCATAAATCTTCTTCCAGCTGCAGTCTCTTTAGCAAGCTTTCCCCTCTCCATAGCAGACTTGTATGTAACAAACCGCTCTTTTAGGATAGGGAATTTACAGTTAATTCACTGCTTCTTTCGGAGGATGAAGGATTTGCGACTTATTCCATGTCCTGCTAGGTCACGCCCCCTGTTTATGTTGTGTACCAAAGAAACTGGAAATGTTACTGATTGTTGTATACATGTTGCAATTTATTTATCTTCATCCTTTGTGATAGCATATCCTGTATTTGAATGTCATCTGTCTGAATTCCCATTTTTTATTTACTTATTTATTTTGGGAAGTAGAGTCACAGAGGGCAAAGACACTCGGGCTGTTTCTACACCGGGCTTTTATTCCGGAATTGTCCTCAGGTTGTCCCTGTGCATTCAAGTGATGCACAGGAACTCCCAGGGGTGGGATGGGGGGGATCTGGGCACTGGTTTTCCCTGGGATAAAGAATCCCTGGGAAAACCTGATTTTTCCCACAATCCCGGGAATGTCCCGAGACCATGGGAGGTGTGGGCGCCCATCCCAGCTTGTGCCCACTTACTTGCGAGTAAGCGGGTACCAGAAATGGGCACGGAGTCATGCCGTACGGCTCCGTGCCCATCAAGGGAGAGGGGGGAAGGAAGTCCGCCACCCCCAGGATGGGTATAAGGGCCCGATTTTGGCCAGTATTCCCCCCCCGACACACACATACCTTTTGCATTCCAATAAAAGTGTGCTCACCGGGTCTTCTTTTTTAAAAAAAATGGTGGGCGCGACAGTTTGGGAAGAGGAGGACGATCCCAGAAACAGGTATGTCTGGGATCATCCCTCCTCCCTCCCTCTACACCCATAGGTGCAGAAAGGGCCTTAAACTCAGTAAGATGTGACTTGGGTTAGCCAGTTTGGGCTTGCTTACATGGTTAGCTATACGGTGTTGCCGATTTGGGCTGGGTTACATAGTTAGTTATAAGGCTATACCATTGCCCCCTGATGCTATTTCATGGCCAGGTGCGGTGAGCAAGGGAAGGGCCCCTGGCATGTTGCCTGAAGGGACCTACACAACATCAGCATTTCGCAAGTGACGCTGTGAGATATTTGTAGATGGTATAGTGAAGCCATGTTCCTTCCTTGATTGTGTCAACAGATGTTCCTATCAATATATAGCAGCAGGAGCAACAGAAGGTGATGTGGCAGCATAATTTTTTTCTCCGTAGTCAAGGGCTTTCCTGCCTTTTAAAAAATGAACTGGATTTACCAGAAAATACATTTTCATGGACTTTCATCTTAGTGACAAAAAAATGCATCATTTAATATAGGGTTATATGAGACATTCATTTCGATTCATTTTCTATCAGGATTTTAAACAGTTTCCACCACTTACAATCCTGATAGAAAATGCAGGAGCTATACTGGAGTGACCAAGTACAAAGCAGCCCTGCCCTGTTTTGTATCTGGACACTCTAGTATAGCTCCTGCAGCTTGAACTGTTGTGGTGAAGAGGGAAGTTCACCAAGTGATACCTGTATACAAACGACACCTGTTGAAATTCCCGTTTCTATGCAACTGTTAAAGATACAGGAGCCCTGTCCTCCTTTCCATATGGCCACCCTAGTCACTGAGAAGGAGGTGCAGTAAACGCCATGGTCTATTTGCTCACTGGATCTCCACCCACCAAGAAAACAAGTGGTAGCCATGATGAGGAAGAGGATGAGGCGCAAGAGCAGCTGGTGACCATGAGAAAGTAGACTCACTGAGGGAGGTGGGCATGGAAAGTGTCCTGGCCAAAGGGCCCTCCAAAACCTGGATCCAGCCAGTGTAGAATTAATTCAAATTAGGAGAACTTGTGCTGGATGGAGACATTCCTCTTGCATTCTCTGTATCCCGAAGTGGTCAAGCCCTGGAAAGAATGAGTTACTTCTTCAATATTGCCCATTATTCATTGAATAATTTATAGTGTGGGCCAGATCCTGATGAGACGTCATTCACTGAATTATTCAGTGAAGAAGACAAACTCCTATTGAATAATGCATTTTAGAAAGAGTGTTTAGCCATCTCTGCTGCTCAAACAACGAAACAATGTGCCCAGGCTTGACAAGGAATGGCTATAAAGTGAAATGGAATAGATGGAGTTTGCATTAACTGAGTACGCTGATTAAAAGGCTCCAAGTGAGGCTCATTTCAATTTCATCCATGAAATTACGAAGTGGATGTGATGGCCACCAGGAAAACTGTCCCCCCCCCACTAAGCACCTGCAAGTGCAGCAAAACAAGCTCAGTAAGGAAATGCCCCAGGTGACACCAGTTGAATCCAAATCCAGATGAATTTGATATTTTCGGGGGAAATAACACCCTCACTCAGGCTAAATTCGCCCATCGCTAGTAAAAAAAAAATAGCCTTATAAAATGTGTAGTTCAATGGTTTTGGTTTTGTTTTGTTGATTTACAGTGTTTAATGCTCTTGTTTATACTGTTTTATGGTTTTATTGTTTTAAATTGTTGTACACTGCATGATGGCTTTTTAGTAGATGAGGACGTATACAGATGGTAAGAACACATAATAATATATAATTCAGCTTCCTCACGTTAAGTACAGATATTGGTTCTGAAGATATAAGGACTCGTCTTTCCCATCCCAGGCAGAATGTGTGAATTCAGAGGGCTTAGGTGAGTACTCTACAATCCCTAGTTAGATCCAGCATAGTAATTTTTTTATGTCATTGAGCCTGAATGCAAAGGGAAACAAAGCCAGTGTTTATTAGTTCTTAGCAGTTTATTCTATGCACAATTGAGTTAAACACATTGAAATTCTGAGAGAATATAATGTTGACATTTTCACTTGTAAGCAGAGTTTGTTTTTCTGACTGCATTCACCCCACTTACCAGGGTCTGTCCTGAATAGCACGTAACATAGCACTGTCTCCTGTAGCCCCTTTGAACACGTTTCATTTCATTTTACCCTCACAAATCAAGGGGGGGAAAATCTTTCACTACAATTTTTGACACATCTTTTTGAGTGTTTGATATTTTGCTAAAGTCTCATCTTCCCAGCACATCGCCACAGGCTACTAGAGTGGAACAAAGCTCTCAAACATAATAAAAAGGTGAAATCACAGAAGAGAAAGTTTACGGCCATGCTCCTGTTCTGACAGGCTTGTCAAGATATTTTAGCATCAACCAAACTGAAGTAAGAGGTCCAAGCTTGTTGCTGCAACTTTGTCCACCTTTGGGGACAATGTTAAGTGACATTTGGTGACTCAACAGCACGGCAGAGTGTCCCCTGAAAAACAGCCACAACTCATGGAGATATATATATATATATATATATATATATATCAACAGCAGGACTGATTTTGTCTCATCCACAGGCTAGCTAGCTATGCATTTATTCCTTTATAGTTGTAGCTCCTTCCTTTCCCAAAGACTACAGTTTATACTGGTGCTGAACCAAAATATAGATGTCAGTCACTGGGAAATCCAGTCCTATTTGGGCCTGATGGCTTCCCACAGTGCCCCCAACTCAGCTTGCATTTTCGGGGGTGGTGTGTGTGTGTGTGTGTGTGTGTGAAATGGAATTTGCACAAATTGCTTTTCACAAACAAAAGAAAACAACCAGACACAACCAGCAAACTCACAGGAATGCAAGCCAAAGTCCGGGGGTGGGGATGGTAGCTGATTCCTCCAACATCCCTAAACAAAAATACCCAACTCTGTTCACAGGTAGTGAAATGAAGGTAGGGTGATCACAACATTTTTTTTCAGGAATCGGGTAAAATATTAAAATATTATCACAAGCAGCAAAGTTCTCCTCTTCGGGGTTGGCTGGCAGCCATCATTTTTTTTCGAGACAATCCTCCAATTTATATACTATCATCATCATCATCATCATCATCAATAATGAATATTTATACTCTGCCTTACTTCACATTGAGTCATACAATACAATAAAACCAACAAAACCTCAAGGATGTTTTGGGTAAAATATGGCAGCCCCAACTAGAAGCTGTCCTTCCCCCACAAACCTGCTCCTCAAACTTCTAGCATCATAATGAGGGGGCTTCTGGGAAAACAATTATGGCTACCACCTAGTGGCTTAGAGGAACCAAAATCATTGTGAAAGACACACTGCATCATCAATAAAAAAAGGCCAAAATAAATAAATAAATAAAGGTTTGAATCCCCCCTCCAATTAGACAAAGTTTTTTAAAAGTCATTTCTTTTAATCTAGGCTGACCATCTGAAAAGGAGGACAGGGCTCATGTAACTTTAACAGTTGCCGAGAAAAGGCAGTTTCAGCAGGTGTCGTTTCTATGCATGCAGCACCTGGTGAAATTCCCTCTTCATCACAACAGTTAAAGTTGCAGGGGCCCTGCCTTCTTTTGTATATGGTCACTCTAGTATAGTGCCTGCAACTTTAAGTGTTGTGATGAAGAGAGAATTTCACCAGGGACTAATTGCATACAAATGACACTGGCTGAAATTCCCTTTTCTCTACAACTGTTAAAGTTACATGAGCCCTGTCCTCCTTTTCAGATGGTCAGCCTAGTTAACCCCAACATTCATTAAACCAATCAAAACAAACAAACAATAGGATCACAATCCTCTATTGCATGCAGGCACAACTTCCATCCCCAATAAGGCTGAATGCAACTTATTAGTAGGGGTGTGCATCGGATCGGATCCGATCCACGATCCGAATCCGATCCGCCCCAAAAATCGGAAAATCCGATCCGATCCGATCCGATCCGATACACCATCCGATCCGATCCGATCCGATCCGGCGAGGTCCGATCCGGATCGGATCGGATCGGCGGATCGGACGCCATTTTAAATGCGTTTTTCCCATAGCAAAGTATTGTTGTTTTACAAAAACGCCTATAACTTTTTCATTTTTAACGACAGAAGGATGAAACTTGGGCACATTGTACACTGGTTAGGGATAGGTATCTGTGAGAAATTTCAGAAAGATTGGTGCATGCAGTTTGTGGCAATTAATTTTTTAATAAATAACATGGAATGCCTATAACTCGGTCATTTTTAAAGTTACACACATGAAACTTTGCCACATTGTAGGTGGAACCTTGGGACCCACGTGTGTGAAATCCCAGAACCGTGGGTGCTTGCCTGGTGTGGCAATGAATTTTTGAAAAATGGGTAGTAGTGGGGTAAATGCAGTTATGCCTCCCATGTTTTTATTTTTAAAGATACAAACAGGACACTTCGGCACATTACAGGGAACACTTCCCTTGATATGTGTGTAAAATTTCAGACAGCTAGCTCCAGGCATGTGTTGGCAATGAATTGTTGAAAATTGGGTAGCAGTGGGGTAAAATACAGTTTTGCCTCCCATTTTTTTATTTTCAAAGATACAAACGGGAAACTTTGGCACATTGCAGGGAACACTTCACTTCAAATGTGTGTGAAATTTCCGGAAGCTAGGTGCAACATTTTAGTGGGAAACGAACGTTTATTCATGGCATTTCACATGGGATTTATGGGTTGGTTTTAAGAGCTACAAACCTCTAACTCGCTCACATGGCACAGGACCTATGCCCGCTCAAACGCTGGAAATTTAACAAACTTTGGTGCAATGCTTTAGTGGGAAAACAAAGGTTTATGCATGGCATTTCACATGGGATTTATGGGTTGGTTTTAAGAGCTACAAACCTCTAACTCGCTCACATGGCACAGGACCTATGCCCGCTCAAACGCTGGAAATTTAACAAACTTTGGTGCAATGCTTTAGTGGGAAAACAAAGGTTAAACTTTATTATTTTAAACCTTCAGGAAAGGGAGGGGGAGGCTGTGTTTGTGTGTGTGTGTTTGACAGCTTGATCCACCAATTGTGCTTTAGAATACATGACTGAATCACCCAATCCTGTGAAGACTTTCTTCAGCCTCCAATCGCAATGCTGGAGGAGGGCACCAGTATATATTCTCTCAGCCCTGCCCTTCTGGCTCTTTGTGGGTTGAACGTGGAGGAGATTAGGGAGTGTTTTGGAGCTGTGTTGGAGAGACTGTATTGATTTGATTGTATTTGGAGGTGGTTTTGAGGAGTTTCTGATCTTTTACTTCAGCTTTTCTTGTTCTCTCTCTTGGCTTTCCTTTCTCTCTTGCCTTTCCTTTCTTAGATAGCACGTTTGTTTGTCTGTGAGTTCAGTTTGTCTTTGCAGTGAGTGTGTTTGTTTGTTCTACTTTCGCTTTCTGAAAAAAACCCAAAAAAATAATAAAAAAATATTTCTATCCTCTCTCTCTCTCTCTCTCTTTCTCTGTGTGTGTGTGTGTGTGTGCGCGCTTGTGAGTGAGTGTGTGTTGCTGGGCTGTGTAGCCTGCTGCTACAAACACAAAAAAAGTCAGCAAAGCACACACTTACACAAAAATAAATAATAATAAAAATAAAATGAAGCGTGGCACTCAAAGGGGGGGTGCTCCCAAGGCAGCATTTGGGAGAGGCCGCTCTGGGCATGGCGCTGCTGCTGCTGCTGCTGGGACCAGCAGCAGGCAGCCTACTTCCACACCCCCAGTTAAACTGAGGCGTTCTCCACTGGGGCAGCAGAAGCAGGCAGAGGCAACTCAAAGTAGTGCCTGCAGGGCACTCTTTCAGCAACATGAGGCAGGTGCTGGGAGCAGCAGTGGGCATGAAGAAGGAGCACTATATTATCCAGCTCCTTCTTTGGTGGGTGAGCCTGTGAACCCGCTGACTGATCTTTTCCCAGATCTTGTGGAAGTCAGCGAGGTTCAGAGTGAGAAGGAGGACTCTGATGTGGGGCAAGAGGAAGAGCAGGCAGCACCAGAGACTTACTCTCCACAATCCGTCCTCTCTTCCACTCATTCCCTTGCTCCTGAGGTGACACCACAGAGCGAAGGCGCCGGCAGGCCGTCTGTGTCACCCCAGAAGCGACAGGCAAGCAAGGTGTGGGACCACTTTGAGGTGGCAGTGGATTCCCGCTTTGCTGTCTGTCGCCACTGCAAGATGTCAGTGAGCAGGGGAAAAATGCCAGGCCACTTCACCACCACGAACCTCACCCGCCACATGCAGAGGCACCACCAGTCTGTTTTGCTTGGGACCGAGGCGGGCACCTCGCAGCAGACTGGTGCTAGCGGCAAGGGCAAGCAGAAGGCTCCTGCAACTTCTGCCAGCTCTCGACCTCCCATCCCCAAGAGGCTTCGCCAGGCCACCATGGAAGAGATGGGGTGGGGGAAGTATGGAGCCACAAGGTGGCGTTTTCCAGCGCCCAACCAGATCACCAATTGCATCGGTGAGATGGTGGCGTTGGATGACCAGCCATTCAGCCTCGTCGAGAACGCAGGCTTCAAGAGGCTGATGGCTCTTGTGGTTCCATACTACAAGCCGCCGTGTCGCACCACCCTGAGCAGGCGTGTGGTGCCCTCCCTGTACCAGGCATGCAGGGAGTTAGTTCTGGGTCGTCTGTGCCAGGCAGAGGCACAGAAGGTGCACTTCACTTCGGACATCTGGTCCAGCGAAGGAGGAGTGCACGCTTACCTGTCCCTGACGGCTCACTGGTGGGGAGCCTCAGGGCAGGAAGCACCCAGGACTTCTGGGACTGGGAAGGAGGGCTGCCGCTGGGCCCTCCTTCATACCGCAGTCATGGACCAGTCCCACACGGCGGAGGAGATTACGGAGGCCATGAACCGCATGGTGGCAGGGTGGCTGGGCGGGCACCAGCACACCCGCGGTTACATGGTCACGGACGGGGGAGCCAATATGCTGAAGGCGGTGCGCGATGGCGGATTTGAGGGCATCCGCTGCATCGCGCACGTCTTCAACCTGGTCGTCAGGGATGGCCTTGGAGGCAGCAAGGCCCCTCTCCCTCCCCAAATCCGTAATCTCCTAGAGAGCTGCAGGAAGGTGGCTGGGCATTTCCACCACAGCGTGAAGGGCAGTCGGTTGCTGCGGGAGAAGCAGCAGGAGCTGGGACTTCCGCAGCACCGGCTAGTGCAGGACGTGGCAACACGTTGGAACTCCACCTACCACATGCTCGAGCGTATGGTGGAGCAACAGCGTGTTGTCCACGAGATGTTCAGGGTCGGGGACATTGGCATCCAGGCCCCACTGTCCAGGCAGCAGTGGGAGGCCATGTCCCAGCTTCTGGTGGTCCTCAAGCCGTTCCTTGAGGCCACCGAGACCCTGAGCAGCAGCACTGCCCTTCTCAGCCAGGTGCTCCCCGTGGCCAGGCATCTCCAGAATCAGATGGGTGAGTTTCTGGAGGCCGGGGATGCCGTCACCGGCAGGCGCTTCCTGCCAGAGGTGCGGGAAGTGGTGACGAGGCTGAGGGAAAGCCTATCCCGCCGGGTCCAGCCTCTCTACAACGAGAGGCAGTACATGTTGGCCACCATGTGTGACCCGCGCATCAAGGATGGGTTATGTGGGCAGACTTCCCGGGCAGGTTGGGTGGAAATGCTGGTGACGGACGTTCGGGCGGCCCGGGATGCCAGGATTGGGCAGGCAGAGGAGGAGCCCACCGAAGCCCAGGCGCTAAGTCCGCTGAGCACCACCAGCAGCGGCGGCACCAGCACCACCACACCCAGCAGGGGGACAGGCCAGGGGTTTTGGGACAAGGCTTTGCAGGCTGCGGTTGGGCATAGAGGCACTCAACCCAGCCGCCGCCAGGATGACGCTGCAGCAGCAGTGCAGCGTTACCTGGCGGAGCAGATGGAGGACGGCTCCATCGAACCCCTGGCCTACTGGTCATCTCGGCGCCAGATGTGGCCTGATCTGGCGCGGGTGGCCATGGACAGAATCAGCTGCCCACCGTCCAGCGTTCCAAGCGAGCGGGTGTTTTCCATGGCGGGCGACGTGGTCACACCCCACCGCTCTCGCTTGGACGCTGAGATTGTGGAGCAGCTGGTCTTCCTCAAGGTCAATCTGCCCCTGCTGGGATACCCCACCCTCATGCCCGCGGGGGAGTAATTGGCAGGCACCCCCCATCCATCCCACACCTTTGGGCAGGCACCGGCAGGCCCTTGATTTTTTAATTCTTATTTTCGGTTAATTAATTTTCTTTACTTTAATTTACTGGCTGTGTTGTTTACAGCTCAGTAACTCAACTCTGAACGATGGATCCCGAAGGGATCTAGTTTCTTCTCCTAGCCTCTTACATTGAGGGGATGCACAAGCATCTCACACATTCTATGTTGTTTGACTTGAACCAATGTGCTTGCACGTGTGCCTCTGAAATTGGACTCCGATGGCTCCCTCCAGGCCTTCTGTAAGGTCCCACACTTCCATGGGCGTTTCTTCTTGTAAGACCACGTCAGAGGCTCATGAGAACTTTGGATAAGAAGAAGGCTTAATTTTATCGCCAAGGAACGCATGCACCTCTCTGACTATGAACGAAGGACGCGATAGGATTCCTCTTCCAGGCTCCTACATTGAGTGGATGACAAGCAGCATCCCACACTGTTTCTGACTGTGTCTTTTGGACTTATGTGGCAGCCTTGCAGGGCTGTCACTGTGTGTTGTGTTTATTTTGGCTATATGATTTAAAAAACTGCCTGCCCGCCTGCCCGCCTGCTAGGTTGCCGCCATTGTGAAGTAGCCGGAATGCGTGGGCTGGTCTCACGGTTTCATTGCTTACTTGTGCAATGCGCAAGCGCCTGGCATCATGCCCGCCTCTGCCTCTGCCTCTGCCTGCCTGCCTGCCCGCCTGCTAGGTTGCCGCCATTGTGAAGTAGCCGGAATGCGTGGGCTGGTCTCACGGTTCTATTGCTTACTTGTGCAATGCGCAAGCGCCTGGCATCATGCCCGCCTCTGCCTCTGCCTCTGCCTGCCCGCCTGCCCGCCTGCTAGGTTGCCGCCATTGTGAAGTAGCCGGAATGCGTGGGCTGGTCTCACGGTTCTATTGCTTACTTGTGCAATGCGCAAGCGCCTGGCATCATGCCCGCCTCTGCCTCTGCCTCTGCCTCTGCCTCTGCCTGCCCGCCTGCCCGCCTGCTAGGTTGCCGCCATTGTGAAGTAGCCGGAATGCGTGGGCTGGTCTCACGGTTCTATTGCTTACTTGTGCAATGTGCAAGCGCCTGGCATCATGCCCGCCTCTGCCTCTGCCTCTGCCTGCCTGCCTGCCTGCCCGCCTGCCCGCCTGCTAGGTTGCCGCCATTGTGAAGTAGCCGGAATGCGTGGGCTGGTCTCACGGTTCTATTGCTTACTTGTGCAATGTGCAAGCGCCTGGCATCATGCCCGCCTCTGCCTCTGCCTCTGCCTGCCTGCCTGCCTGCCCGCCTGCCCGCCTGCTAGGTTGCCGCCATTGTGAAGTAGCCGGAATGCGTGGGCTGGTCTCACGGTTCTATTGCTTACTTGTGCAATGTGCAAGCGCCTGGCATCATGCCCGCCTCTGCCTCTGCCTCTGCCTGCCTGCCTGCCTGCCTGCCTGCCTGCCTGCTAGGTTGCCGCCATTGTGAAGTAGCCGGAATGCGTGGGCTGGTCTCACGGTTCTATTGCTTACTTGTGCAATGTGCAAGCGCCTGGCATCATGCCCGCCTCTGCCTCTGCCTCTGCCTGCCTGCCTGCCTGCCTGCCTGCCTGCCTGCTAGGTTGCCGCCATTGTGAAGTAGCCGGAATGCGTGGGCTGGTCTCACGGTTCTATTGCTTACTTGTGCAATGTGCAAGCGCCTGGCATCATGCCCGCCTCTGCCTCTGCCTCTGCCTGCCTGCCTGCCTGCCTGCCTGCCTGCTAGGTTGCCGCCATTGTGAAGTAGCCGGAATGCGTGGGCTGGTCTCACGGTTCTATTGCTTACTTGTGCAATGTGCAAGCGCCTGGCATCATGCCCGCCTCTGCCTCTGCCTCTGCCTGCCTGCCTGCCTGCCTGCCTGCCTGCTAGGTTGCCGCCATTGTGAAGTAGCCGGAATGCGTGGGCTGGTCTCACGGTTCTATTGCTTACTTGTGCAATGTGCAAGCGCCTGGCATCATGCCCGCCTCTGCCTGCCCGCCCGCCTGCCTGCCTGGAGGTGCCCATGCAGCTGTGACTTTGCCTCTGCCAGTGGGACTTTGCCTCTGCCACTGGGACTTTGCCTCTGCCACTGGGACTTTGCCTGGAGGGAGCTGTGCCAAACTGTGACTTTGCCTGGAGGGAGCTGTGCCAAACTGTGACTTTGCCTGGAGGACCCTGTGCCAATGTGACTTTGCCTGGAGGAGCCTGTGCCACTGGGACTTTGCCTGGAGGGAGCTGTGCCAAACTGTGACTTTGCCTGGAGGGAGCTGTGCCAAACTGGGACTTTGCCTGGAGGGAGCTGTGCCAAACTGTGACTTTGCCTGGAGGACCCTGTGCCAATGTGACTTTGCCTGGAGGGAGCTGTGCCAAACTGTGACTTTGCCTGGAGGACCCTGTGCCAATGTGACTTTGCCTGGAGGAGCCTGTGCCACTGGGACTTTGCCTGGAGGGAGCTGTGCCAAACTGTGACTTTGCCTGGAGGGAGCTGTGCCAAACTGGGACTTTGCCTGGAGGACCCTGTGCCAATGTGACTTTGCCTGGAGGGAGCTGTGCCAAACTGTGACTTTGCCTGGAGGACCCTGTGCCAATGTGACTTTGCCTGGAGGGAGCTGTGCCAAACTGTGACTTTGCCTGGAGGACCCTGTGCCAATGTGACTTTGCCTGGAGGGAGCTGTGCCAAACTGTGACTTTGCCTGGAGGACCCTGTGCCAACGTGACTTTGCCTGGAGGAGCCTATGCCACTGGGACTTTGCCTGGAGGACCCTGTGCCAATGTGACTTTGCCTGGAGGGAGCTGTGCCAAACTGTGACTTTGCCTGGAGGACCCTGTGCCAACGTGACTTTGCCTGGAGGAGCCTATGCCACTGGGACTTTGCCTGGAGGACCCTGTGCCAATGTGACTTTGCCTGGAGGACCCTGTGCCAACGTGACTTTGCCTGGAGGGAGCTGTGCCAAACTGTGACTTTGCCTGGAGGACCCTGTGCCAATGTGACTTTGCCTGGAGGACCCTGTGCCAATGTGACTTTGCCTGGAGGGAGCTGTGCCAAACTGTGACTTTGCCTGGAGGACCCTGTGCCAATGTGACTTTGCCTGGAGGGAGCTGTGCCAAACTGTGACTTTGCCTGGAGGACCCTGTGCCAATGTGACTTTGCCTGGAGTAGCCTATGCCACTGGGACTTTGCCTGGAGGAGCCTGTGCCACTGGGACTTTGCCTGGAGGAGCCTATGTGCCACTGGAGTCCTCCGATCCACAGCCGCCGCACGAATAAGGTAAGTGTGTGCAGTCAACGCAGGGACACCTGAGAGTGTCCAGAAGTGGGGCAGTGTGAGATCTTACTTCCGAGTAAGCAAGCAGACTGCCCATCTGCCCCAGCCACGGCCGCATGGAGGTGGCCCCTCGATTCACGTCGCCCCTACGACTCAGGTAAGAGTGCAGGCAGAGTGGCCATATAGAAAAGAAGGCAGGGCCCCTGCACCTTTAACTGTTGTGATGAAGAGGGAATCTCAGCAGGAACTAATTCCATACAAATGACACTGGCAGAAATTCCCTTTTCTCTACAACTGCTGAAGTTAGGAACCCTGACCTGGATTTGATCTGGTCAGCCTAACGTAGGGTGCTATTAGGAGTGAATGAATAACCCAAGGACAAAAGAAATGGTGATTCTCTAATGATCCGGTAAGCTGTGTCCTGCCAGACACAAAAGGATAGCCAATCCCTCTAACAATGGGCTCAGAAGAGTGATTTAGAAAGGGAGGGGTGCAGGAGAAAGAGGATTGCATCACAAACCAGAGAAGTGTGCCGGTGGGAGACTAGTTACTAGGACTTGCATGTATTAATTAATACAAATCTTTATTTATTTTCCTTTCTTCTTTTGCAGTATAAAAGTATTTATGTAATATTCATTATCCCCCTCCTCTTCTTTTGCAGCCTATGGCACTCTCACTGCCACAGTGCCCGGGAAAGGAGAGACTTTGCCCATTACATGCCAGCCTGCCCGCCCGCTGCTGATGCCGCCTGCCGCCTTCCAGATCGTTCCTGCGAGGCGGGCCAGCCGCCTTTCTTGCACAAGCCATGGGACTAGGGTTCCTCCAGGAGAATCTCACCGAGTCCTCAACGCCCTCAGGACTATGGTAAGTGTTCTGTGAATGGGGGGGGGCACCTTCCACCTAACTGAAGGTTGGCTGTCTGCCTGCTAACTTCCGAGTGAGCAGGCAGCCCCGTGTGCCTACTGGGGCGTGGGCACTCAGGACCGGGCAGATGCCAGTCTTGGGTGAGAGGGAGCCAATGGTGGAAAAGTATGATTTATCTCATGTTAATTCTTTTCCCCCCCCCTCCTTCTTTTGCAGCCTATGGAACTCTTCGCCACTGCGCAAAGCGTACCCGTGAATCCAGACTGCCCATCTGCCCCAGCCACGGCCGCATGGAGGTGGCCCATCGATTCACGTCGCCCGCACGACTCTGGTAAGAGCCTGTCAGAGAGCTTACCCACGAGTAAGCAAGCAGGCAGCCCCGTGTGCCTGCTGGGGCGTGGGCACTCAGGACGGGCACATGCCAGTCTTGGGTGGGAGGGAGCCAGTGGTGGAAAAGTATCATTTTCCTCATATTCTTCCCCCCCCCCTTCTTCTTTTGCAGCCTATGGAACTCTTTGCCACAGTGCCCAGGAGAGACGGTAATGCAGACTGCCCACCTGCCCGTCACTGCCCGCCTGGAAGTGGCATCTTATCAACAACGCCCTCAGGAGGACTACGGTAAGTGTTCTGTGAATGGGGGGGGGCACCTTCCACCTAACTGAAGGTTGGCTGTCTGCCTGCTAACTTCCGAGTGAGCAGGCAGCCCCGTGTGCCTGCTTTGGCGTGGGCACTCAGGAAGGGCAATCCTGGGTGGAAGGGAGCTGGTTGTGTTGAAGTGGTCAACTAATATTCATTCTTTTCCCCCCCCCCCCTTCTTCTTTTGCAGCCTATGGCACTCTCACTGCCACAGTGCCCGGGAAAGGAGAGACTTTGCCCATTAAATGCCAGCCTGCCCGCCCGCTGCTGATGCCGCCTGCCGCCTTCCAGATCCTTCCTGCAAAGAGAGCAAGCCGCCCTCCTCGCACAAGCCATGGGACTTGGCATTCGCCCTCAAGGAGAATGTCACCCAGTCCCCAAAGCCGCTGTTGGACTTTGCCCATTAAATGCCAGCCTGCCCGCCCGCTGCTGATGCCGCCTGCCGCCTCCCAGATCCTTCCTGCAAAGAGAGCAAGCCGCCCTCCTCGCACAAGCCATGGGACTTGGCATTCGCCCTCAAGGAGAATGTCACCCAGTCCCCAAAGCCGCTGTTGGACTTTGCCCATTAAATGCCAGCCTGCCCGCCCGCTGCTGATGCCGCCTGCCGCCTTCCAGATCCTTCCTGCAAAGAGAGCAAGCCGCCCTCCTCGCACAAGCCATGGGACTTGGCATTCGCCCTCAAGGAGAATGTCACCCAGTCCCCAAAGCCGCTGTTGGACTTTGCCCATTAAATGCCAGCCTGCCCGCCCGCTGCTGATGCCGCCTGCCGCCTTCCAGATCCTTCCTGCAAAGAGAGCAAGCCGCCCTCCTCGCACAAGCCATGGGACTTGGCATTCGCCCTCAAGGAGAATGTCACCCAGTCCCCAAAGCCGCTGTTGGACTTTGCCCATTAAATGCCAGCCTGCCCGCCCGCTGCTGATGCCGCCTGCCGCCTCCCAGATCCTTCCTGCAAAGAGAGCAAGCCGCCCTCCTCGCACAAGCCATGGGACTTGGCATTCGCCCTCAAGGAGAATGTCACCCAGTCCCCAATGCCGCTGTTGGACTTTGCCCATTAAATGCCAGCCTGCCTGCCCGCCTTCCAGATTCTGCTGTGGAAGGAGAAATAAATAATACTAGGTGCTGCAAGAGACCATGTGGATTGGCTCTACATCAAAGCAGCCTTCTGGTTTAGAATTACATAGTACACAAGAAAAGAACAATCACTTATCCTGCAAGATCCCTTCCCAGGCTAGGATCTGAATAATAGCTATTAGCTAGGATCTGAATAGCTATTACCTGGGATTAGCTACTAGTGCATTTGGTAGCATTCCTGCAACCAACACCTGTCTTGTCATGTAAATGTATGGGTCCCTAAAGCAATTTACAATCACTTTACATTTTACAAATGAATAAGTGAAACTTTCTTCCCTCATTACCAATCCACACCAGGCAGGCAATGTCCCCTTCCTGAAGGTTTAAAATAATAAAGTTTAACCTTTGTTTTCCCACTAAAGCATTGCACCAAAGTTTGTTAAATTTCCAGCGTTTGAGCGGGCATAGGTCCTGTGCCATGTGAGCGAGTTAGAGGTTTGTAGCTCTTAAAACCAACCCATAAATCCCATGTGAAATGCCATGCATAAACCTTTGTTTTCCCACTAAAGCATTGCACCAAAGTTTGTTAAATTTCCAGCGTTTGAGCGGGCATAGGTCCTGTGCCATGTGAGCGAGTTAGAGGTTTGTAGCTCTTAAAACCAACCCATAAATCCCATGTGAAATGCCATGAATAAACGTTCGTTTCCCACTAAAATGTTGCACCTAGCTTCCGGAAATTTCACACACATTTGAAGTGAAGTGTTCCCTGCAATGTGCCAAAGTTTCCCGTTTGTATCTTTGAAAATAAAAAAATGGGAGGCAAAACTGTATTTTACCCCACTGCTACCCAATTTTCAACAATTCATTGCCAACACATGCCTGGAGCTAGCTGTCTGAAATTTTACACACATATCAAGGGAAGTGTTCCCTGTAATGTGCCGAAGTGTCCTGTTTGTATCTTTAAAAATAAAAACATGGGAGGCATAACTGCATTTACCCCACTACTACCCATTTTTCAAAAATTCATTGCCACACCAGGCAAGCACCCACGGTTCTGGGATTTCACACACGTGGGTCCCAAGGTTCCACCTACAATGTGGCAAAGTTTCATGTGTGTAACTTTAAAAATGACCGAGTTATAGGCATTCCATGTTATTTATTAAAAAATTAATTGCCACAAACTGCATGCACCAATCTTTCTGAAATTTCTCACAGATACCTATCCCTAACCAGTGTACAATGTGCCCAAGTTTCATCCTTCTGTCGTTAAAAATGAAAAAGTTATAGGCGTTTTTGTAAAACAATAATTTGCTATAGGAAAAAGCATTCAAAATGGCGTCCGATCCGGATCGGAAAATCCGATCCGCGGATCGGAATCGGATCCGATCCGATCCGACACACGATCCGATCTGATCCGATCCGATCCGACCCCCCAGGTCCGATTCCGATCCGCTATCCGATCCGATCCGGGGGGTCAGTGCACATCCCTACTTATTAGCCAGTCGTATCTTTTCTTCTTCCGCCCTGTCTCATGGTTTTGCCATTCCAGGCAGGCAGTAGAAGCAGGGGGCTGCATGACTCCTCTTCTTTTTTTAAAAAAATGCCAGCCGCAACATCCCTCTTGCCTTCCAGGATGTCACACTGCTGTCTAGACACTGGGGGAAGATCATGGAAGCAGGTAAGTCTGTGATCCCCACTCCCTCTCTCTATCTCCTTAGGTGCAGATGACCCCTAAGAATAACTCCCCAATATATGATCCCTTCCTTCAGCTTCCCCAGAGTCAGCTTCCTTGTTCCCGACGTTTGTGCATTTGACGATGGGGAGGCGGGGGGGGGGGGAAGAATATTTATCAGTACATGAATTTAAATATAATGCCATCTGAATTTCCAGATTTGCATTATAATTTTGGGAAACATACCTGTTTCACTTGCCACGTTGCCAATTAGCATTCAGCTTACTACCCAACCATTTTATTGTTAACTGCAATTTACCCCACCTTAAATTTAAAATATCAATTAAATGCATGTTGCATAAACTTAATTACCAATTTAATATATTAACAGGACTGCAATTGTGTATTTATTGCTTGTGTGACTTTCAGTTAATTACAGTGTCAAAAAGATTTAATTTGGTATAATAAATAATGGCAATGAATACTTTTTAAAAAATTAGAAGCATTTGTTGCTGTTATTTATTATGCATATGCAATATACATATATATAGAGAGAGAGAGAGAGAGAAAGAGAGAGAGGGGGGCAAGATAGAGAGAGAGATGCAATAGAGAGAGAGATGCAATATATAGAGAGAGAGCGAGAGAGATACTATAGAGAGAGAGAGAGAGAGAGAGAGAAGATGGATAGAGAGAGAGATGTTAGATAGAGATGCGAGAGATGCAAGATAGATAGATAGATAGATGAGAGAGAGAGAGAGAGATGCAATAGAGAGAGAGATGCAATATATATATATATATATATATATATATTATAGAGAGAGAGATGCAATATATATATATATATATATATATATATATATATATATATATGAGAGAGAGAGAGAGAGAGAGAGAGAGAGAGAGCGCTATTGGCCTAGATGTGCTTATAATTAGCTGCTGGGATCCCCTTAACATGTACCATGACTGGCGTGATTCTCCTTCCTTTGTAATCACTCCGTGATAGTATAGATTTGAGGATAATCACCCATGGCCCCAGTGCAGCCTTGACCCAGACCATGTGTTCTATTAAGGATATGGGTTTACAGGTAGGAATGTGTCTGGAGTTTGTGAAATGAGTCTCATGTGTGTTTCATAGATACTGCAGTGTTGTACATTCTTGTGTCTGTTCATAGGTGGATTGAATGTTTTCCCATTATGCAGAATAATACGCAAATAATTCCGTAAGAAAGTTTGCAACAATTGACATAATTCATGTTAATACATAACATTTAGCATGTCGTCTCTCATTCCATTCGACTTTCCCGCGCATAGATTTTCCAGCATGGCATATGTCACATATTTTCCTTGAAGATGGAGCTTGATGAACTTTTGTTGGCTGAGCCCCACTGACTTCAGTCCATTTCCCGCTAATCGGCCTGACCTGCTCTGCAGTGAGTTGAGTTAGTTAGCAATTTTTCCGTGTTTCTTAATTTGCACAAATTACGGCCGGTTTATGTAATTACGCAAATGGCAGACATGATTTGCAGCTGCAATTGACCCAAAACTCTATTTGCACAAATTACAGCAAAACATCCCTGGAGTTCAGGAAAAACTGACAGCTCGGCTCACAAATGCAAGCTGAGTCAGGCAGGTGGCAGATTTCTGCCAAGCCCCGAATAGGTTGGATTCCCAAGTGATGGATTTTCCTAAAACTAGTGCTTGTTCCAATTCAGTCATTGGGCTGAGATTCCCTCCCTCTTGCCCGATCCAATTTTGTAATAATAATAATAATAACAATAACAATAATAATAATAATAATAAATCCTAATATGAAAATATTCACACTTTACATCTCTAAAAGGAATAGCTCCTTGCATATGGAGTCTCCACACGATCTGGGTGTCCTGGTTATGTGGAGCCCTTATATTGGAGTGTTTTTCCAAAGAACTATACTCAATACTTGAATGTCCCAGAGTGCAGGGTACAGAATAATGGGCATCAAGTTACAGGAAGCCAGATTCCAGCTGGACACCAGGAAAAAATCCTGTCTGTTAGAGCACTACGACAATGGAACCAATGACCTAGGGAGGTCGTGGGCTCTCCCACACTAGAGGCATTCAAGAGGCAGCTGGACAGCCATCTTTCAGGGATGCTTTAAGTTGGATTCCTGCATTGAGCAGGGGGTTGGACTCGACGGCCTTATAGGCCCTTCCAACTCTACTATTCTATGATTCTATGAAGAAGACACAACATTAGGTGTGGAGCTAAAACAGCAGCCCCACTCCTGCTTTGACGTGGAAATGTCCATGCCATAAGATGAATGTATGAATAGGGCTTAAGTCCCTAGATTTCAGCATTCTCCTCACCTGACCATCCTATCTCTGAAAGACAAGGACAAACTTTAGAGCATGCCTATACCAGAAGAATAAGCTAAACATGATGTGTAAATACTTGGCTGTTATTACTGAGATCACATCTAATTATGCAACAGATATAAAGTGAGGAAAATCCATGCGGGTTTCGGAAGGGAATCAAAAAACAATATTAAGAGCAAATAAAGAGAATTTAAGCAATGTCTAAAAATGTCTCTTGTTACTACTTAGTACTAAATGAATTAAAACTCCCATCACCACAAGAATAATGCATTCAATAAAACAGCCTCTGTTATTGGCCCACGGAGAGGATGCCATTAAAATCTGAACATTTATTGTGCTATAATATTTGCAGTTAAGACCCTGTTTTGAGTTCATAATGAATGGAAACAATTGACCAATATTTACTGTGATGAAGGTTAAATGTTAATCTCCTGGTCGTATTCTCTTGAGACAGCTATGGCAGAACCTCAAATTGTACCAACAGCTCCGGTGTCTGATTCCTTGCAAAGAATGGCAGCATTTTCTTCCCCTGTCCAAAAGAATCCCACCCTTCTAGACTTGACAAATTGCAGATGATCTGTAGGTGTATGTAAACTAGGCTGACCAGATAAAATCCAGGTCAGGGCTCATGCAACTTTAACAGTTGTACAGAAAAGGGAATTTCAGTCAGGTTCATTTGTATGCAATTAGTTCCTGGTGAAATTCCCTCTTCATCACAACTGTTAAAGATGCATGCACTATACTAGAGTGACCATATACAAAAGAAGGCAGGGCCCCTGCAACTTTAATGGTTGTGATGAAGAGGGAATTTCACCAGGAACTAATTGCATACAAATGACACTGGCTGAAATTCCCTTTTCTCTACAACTGTTAAAGTTACACGAGCCCTGACCTGGATTTTATCTGGTCAGCCTAATAAACCGAGCAGGTCCCTGGTAGGGGTGTGCATCGGATCGGATCCGATCCACGATCCGAATCCGATCCGACCCAAAATCGGGAAAATCCGATCCGATCCGATCCGATCCGGACAACCTCCGATCCGATCCGATCCGATGAGGTCCGATCCGGATCGGACGCCATTTTGAATGCTTTTTCCCATAGCCAAGTATTGTTTTACAAAAACGCCTATAACTTTTTCATTTTTAAAGATAGAAGGATGAAACTTGGGCACATTGTAGACTGGTTAGGGGTAGTTATCTGTGAGAAATTTCAGAAAGATTGGTGCATGCATTTTGTGGCAATTAATTTTTTAATAAATACCCAGGAATGCCTATAACTTTGTCATTTTTAAAGTTACACACATGAAACTTTGCCACATTGTAGGGGGTACCTTGGGACCTATGTGTGTGAAATTTCAGAAACGTAGGTGCTTGTCTTGTGTGGCAATTAATTTTTAGAAAAAATGGGTAGTAGTGGGGTAAATACAGTTACGCCTCCCATTTTTTTATTTTTGAAGATACAAACAGGAAACTTGGGCACATTACAGGTACCACTTGCCTTGATATGTGTGTGAAATTTCAGAAACATTGGAGCTTTCCTTGTGTGGCAATTAATTTTTGAAACAATGAGGAAAGAAACACCTATAACTTTGTCATTTTTAAAGTTACACACATGAAACTTTGCCACATTGTAGGTGGTACCTTGGGACCCATGTGTGTGAAATTTCGGAAACGTAGGTGCTTGCCTTGTGTGGCAATTAATTTTTTAATAAATACCCAGGAATGCCTATAACTTTGTCATTTTTAAAGTTACACACATGAAACTTTGCCACATTGTAGGCGGTACCTTGGGACCTATGTGTGTGAAATTTCGGAAACGTAGGTGCTTGCCTTGTGTGGCAATTAATTTTAGAAAAATGGGTAGTGGTGGGGTAAATACAGTTACGCCTCCCACTTTTTTATTTTTGAAGATACAAACAGGAAACATGGGCACATTACAGGTACCACTTGGCTTGATATGTGTGTAAAATTTCAGACAGCTGGGTCCAGGCATGTGGTGGCAAGGTATTTTTGAAACAATGAGGAAAGAAACGCCTATAACTTTTTTATTTTAAAAGTTAGAAGTCTGAACATTGCTCACTTTGTAGATGGGTTAGGGGTAGATATGTGTCAGAAATTTCAGAATTATAGGTCCAGGCATTTGATGGCTATGGAATTTTTAAATTACATGTTTCAAAAAAATTTCTACAGAGGCCAGGTCTTCCCCTCCCGCTTCCCGCGAAGAAAAGGAAACACTCTCTCGTCTCGATCCCTTTGATCCTTGCTAGTAGTATCCATTACAGGGCTCGTGTTTCCTTTCCTACTTTCACTTTTCACTTTGTACTCAAGCAGACACGAGCCCTGTAATGGATACTACCAAGGATCAAAGGGATCGAGACCAGAGTGATCCTTCCTTGCACGCATGGCTGCAAAACTCAGCTAGGCTCAGCCGTTCTGCTTGATAAGTGAAAGTAGGAAAGGAAACACGAGCCCTGTAATGGATACTACTAGCAAGGATCAAAGGGATCGAGACGAGAGAGTGTTTCCTTTTCTTCGCGGGAAGCGGGAGGGGAAGACCTGGCCTCTGTAGAAATTTTTTTGAAACATGTAATTTAAAAATTCCATAGCCATCAAATGCCTGGACCTATAATTCTGAAATTTCTGACACATATCTACCCCTAACCCATCTACAAAGTGAGCAATGTTCAGACTTCTAACTTTTAAAATAAAAAAGTTATAGGCGTTTCTTTCCTCATTGTTTCAAAAATACCTTGCCACCACATGCCTGGACCCAGCTGTCTGAAATTTTACACACATATCAAGCCAAGTGGTACCTGTAATGTGCCCATGTTTCCTGTTTGTATCTTCAAAAATAAAAAAGTGGGAGGCGTAACTGTATTTACCCCACCACTACCCATTTTTCTAAAATTAATTGCCACACAAGGCAAGCACCTACGTTTCCGAAATTTCACACACATAGGTCCCAAGGTACCGCCTACAATGTGGCAAAGGTTCATGTGTGTAACTTTAAAAATGACAAAGTTATAGGCATTCCTGGGTATTTATTAAAAAATTAATTGCCACAAAATGCATGCACCAATCTTTCTGAAATTTCTCACAGATAACTACCCCTAACCAGTCTACAATGTGCCCAAGTTTCATCCTTCTATCTTTAAAAATGAAAAAGTTATAGGCGTTTTTGTAAAACAATACTTGGCTATGGGAAAAAGCATTCAAAATGGCGTCCGATCCGGATCGGACATCTGGTCCGATCCGATCCGACCAGCCTCCGATCCGATCCGATCCGATCCGACCCCCCAGGTCCGATTCCGATCCGCTATCCGATCCGATCCGGGGGGTCAGTGCACATCCCTAGTCCCTGGTGTTCTGAGGAGGTCAAAGCATCATGATCGCTCTCTGAACAGTTGCCTAAGCAGTTTCCTGCTGAGGACAAGAGGCTGGGATCCTCTGAGGAGGAGGTCATGGAGTCCTGGTCCCTGACTATATGTAGCCACATACATGGAGATGAATGGTTTTTAATTGGGTAATAGCCAAGCAAGATGTGACAACAGAGATGTGTTAATTGCTCTCCAATCTCTTTATAAGTTTGCAAATACCAGCTGTGCAAAGAGGGCGATCTGGACTGGGACAGTAAAGTGAAGCAAAGTTAATCATTTCTCTCCCCACTCCTGCTTTCCTGAAGAAAGTCACCCCCACCCAAATCTACTGTTTGTTCTATTCAGAGATGTATGAGAAATTCATTTCAGTTTGTTTTTTATCAGGATTGTACCCAGTACGCCATCCAGACTGAATATGGACCCTGATACAATCTGCGGTCCAAGTTGGTACATTTCTGAGCTTGCAATGAGATTACTGGATGCCCCCCACACAATGTATTTGACAGCATGCGTACATTTGAAAATTGTGCATGAAAAATGCATACTTTTCAAAAATGTGCAAATGCAGTTTAATCAATGAGGGAGGAATGTGTGATTTTTTTTAAAAAAACGTGCTAGATTGATGCATACATTGGGAAACATACACGTAAAAATCACATGGATTTTTATGCAAAAAGGAAAAGAAAAAGCTTGCAATCTGATATGGATACATACTTATTAGGGAACGGCAATTATTTCAGTTCAGATCAGTTTTGATAAGAATTGCCAAAATTTCTCCATAGTCAGGAGAAAAAATTATTATGGTATTATTATTATTATTATTATTATTTTAATCGCTCTTCCTTACTGATTACACACTTTATTCTTATACAGATGCCTCTATAAGTTCCAAGGTGGAGTCTAGCTGGGATGCACACATGCCTTCTGAAGTTAGGGATGGAAACAGCATTGTGAAGAGATAAATAAAATTGCATATTGATAATATTGAGGCCCTAATTGAAATCGTGGTGGGGAGGTGGTGGTTGTTGTTTGAATTGGATTTTTGTTTTACAAACACTTTCATCCATAGTTAAAGTAACCCATTTTGTCAGTTTAGGAGTGCCCCAAAGAGTAAAAAGTGCTTACAGTATGGTCTGGTGGGAAGCAATAGCAACGCCCACTCAGGCCGAACCCATTCTCCCTCCCTCTCTCCAAATTGGCTTTGTGGCATCATTATGTCACCATATCTGATTGGCTATGAGTCATTTATTTATTTATTTATTTATTACATTTGTATACCGCCCCATAGCCGAAGCTCTCTGGGCGGTTTACATAGGATTAAAAACAATTAAAAACAATATACCAAAATTAAAACAGCAAAACATACAACATACACACAATCTGTACATTTAAAACCACTACAACACTCCAAAAAGCTACAAAAAAACACAAAACAAACCCAGGCTCCTCAGATATTGCCAAATGCCTGAGAGAAGAGGAAAGTCTTGACCTGGCGCCGAAAAGATAACAATGTTGGCGCCAAGCGGGCCTCATCAGGGAGATTGTTCCACAACTGGAGGGCCACCACAGAGAAGGCCCTCTCTCTTGTTGCAGACCTCCGAGCTTCCCTCGGAGTAGGCACTCGGAGGAGGGCCTTAGATGTTTAATGTAGTGTTCGGGTAGGTTCATGTTGGGAAAGGCGTTCCATCAGGTCATCTCATCACATCCACAACATGATCCCTGAGTGACTTCTGGAATCAATCCAGGAAGGAGAAGGAATACCTTACTAAAAATGGTTCTAAACAAATGGCTGTGAAAAGTTGCAAACAATCCTGGGAAAAAGGAAAAGTCAGTTTGTGGTGGATGAGGAACATGGTCCCCTCCCCTACACACACACACACACAAATATTTACAGGCAACCCTGAAATGCTCACAGGAAAGCATAGCTCAAATTAAAAAAGCAACAGTGCTCCATCAGTTATATTTTATAGCCAAGATTTTGAAAGGGCAGGCCTGAAAGTAGATAAATAAAAAGCACCATGCCAAGAGTTAACATAGAAAGCTTCAGACCTTGAAATCTTGTTTTTATTAGGCGAGAGAATGTTAGCCAGGAGACTAAGGTTATCTCTGCGGGCCAGAGGATTTTTAACTTCCACATGGACAGACAGCACAGATGCAGGAGTTAAAAAAAGACTCATGTTTGTGTCCCACACGTCTAGCAAGGCGGAATCACTCTTCATCTGGGCAGAATACCAAAAGGATACAGGCTCAGTCCTCCATAAAACCCCAAAGGGTCAAAAATTAGGCTGACCAGATAAAATCCAGGTCAGGGCTCATGTAACTTTAACAGTTGTGGGGAAAAGGGAATTTCAGCCAGTGTCATTTGTATGCAATTACTTCCTGGTGATATTCCCTCTTCCTGGTGATATTCCCTCTTCATCACAGCAGTTAAAGGTGCAGAGGCCCTGGCTTCTTTTGTATATGGTCACTCTAGTATAGTGCCTGCACCTTTAACTGTTGTGATGAAGAGGGAATATCACCAGGAACTAATTGCATACAAATGACACTGGCTGAAATTCCCTTTTCTCTACAACTGTTAAAGTTACATGAGCCCTGACCTGGATTTTATCTGGTCACCCTACAAAAAGCCTACACTGAAATAAAAACACAGTGCATTCTCTCCCTAGCATTATTCCCTAATCTTTCTTTCTTTCTTTTTTTTAGCACTAATCTCCTTCACCAGTGGAGCCAAGAGCTTTACCCCAAACCCAATGACATCCATAACCATTAGATGCCAAGATGCTAAAGCACAAGTCACTTGAAGTAGATCACAAAGCAAGAAATGACCCTGTCTTTAAAAACTTTGTGGAGATCTTGATCACTGCCATAGCAGCGCTGTTAGGGAGCAGTTTATACCCTCATCAGATTTAAATGGTAAAACCAGCCCTGGGCTGTACCAATTTAGGCTTCAGGTGTGTAGTCTTCTGGTGTGCACACAAACATATGTGTGATTGGGGTATTTGAAAAATCCCTGTATATGTACAATTACTATGTCCAGCTGAAGGACATAGTAATCTCTCATGCAAGAGAAAATAGGAATGATTAATTGCTGTAGCCCAACTATTAGCAAGGATGCTCCATGGAGGAAAACATATAGGCATGGGCTTTGCTTGGTTTCTCATTTTCCTGACCATACATTTGTTTTGGCCTGTTTCTGCATCAATTTGTGAATTCAGCAAAAAACAAAGACAATCTCCACAAGAAAGTGTACACATTTCTGCATGCAGTTCTCCAAATATATCAATGTGTGAACCCACTTTTCCTAGTGTGCACACTTTTTGCAAGCAGTTTCCACTAATATAATGTGTTTGTGTCTGCACCTCTCCCCTATTATACACATTTTTATGTTCAGTTTTTCAGCTATAACTGCATTGCAAATTTCTGAACAATGCAGATTTTATTGCACAGGTGTGTTCCAGTTTGTGTATATATTCAGGAAGTGCAAATTGGGTAGGTTTGTATAAAACATGGGACCAACCAACCCGCTTCCATTCCTATGTTTATATTCTGCCCTGTGGGCTAAATAGCAGCCTAGGTGGAAGGATGTTCCTTAGAGCTCGAACCTGTTTCACCAGTAGGGCTGTCAAAGAAATCCACCACAGGTTCAAATGGGTTTGAATTTCTATGTATCTCACAGTGGAGTGCTGTGTTTCATTTGGAGTGCTGCACTTGGGCCAAAATACCCCATCCGCCCCCAGCACTTTGGTTAATGCAAATGGAACGAAATACTTGTACATAAACATTACTAGAAAAAAAAAATTGGATTCCTTCAATGACAAAAGACAATTGGTGAAACAAGATGGAATGATTTGACAAAATCCATACATCCCTGCTCTCAAGTCACATTTCTGCTGCATTATTATATGGTCAGTTTAATGAACTTCTACTGATTACTATTATTGTCATTATTACATTTATATCCTGACTTTTCTTTCTCTTGCAAGAAACCAAATGCACAGTTACAAGATGGGGGATACTTGGCTCAGCAGTATGACAAGTGAGAAGGATCTTGGAGTTGTTGTAGATCACAAGCTGAATATGAGCCAACGGTGTGATGTGGCTGCAAAAAAAGCAAATGTTATTTTGGGCTGCATTAACAGAAGTATAACTTCCAAAATGCATGAGGTACTGGTAACCCTCTATTCGGCATTGGATAGGCCTCATCTTTAGTATTGCGTCCAGTTCTGGGCACCACATTTCAAAAAGGATGCAGACAAGCTGGAGTGAGTTCAGAAGAGGGCAACGAGGATGATCAGGGGACTGGAAACAAAGTCCTATGAGGAGAGACTGAAAGAACAGTGCAAGCTTAGCCTTGAGATGAGAAGACTGATGGGAGACATGATAGCCCTCTTCAAATACTTGAAAGGTTGTCACACAGAGGAGGGCCAGGATCTCGCCTCAATCAACCCCAACTGCAGGACATGGAATATTGGGCTCAAGTTACAGGAAGCCAGATTCCGGCTGGATGTCAGGAAAAACTTCCTGACAGAGCAATTCAACAATGGAAGCAATTTCCTAGGGAGGTCATGGGCTCTCCCACACTAGAGGCATTCAAGATGCAGCTGGAGAGTCATCTGGCAGGTATGCTTTAAGGTAGATTCCTGCATTGAGCAGGGGGTTGGACTCTATGGCTTTATAGGCCCCTTCCAACTCTTCTATTCTATGATACATGGTCCTCTGCATTTTATCCTAACAACGACCCCATCAGAGTATTGGACTGGCTAAAATTCCCCCAGTGAGGTTCATGGCAGAGTGGGGACTAGAAGCTGGATCTCCAAAACTGTAAGCCCTACGTCACACTGGCTCTCCGGGGTGAGGTGTATAAACTAGGGTGACCATCCGCCCGGATTTGTCCGGACATACCTGGGAAATGGGGAGCAAATCCACATCTGGGGGAAAAACTGTTTTGGGGGGCCAAATCTGGAAATTTAGCCCCCCAAAAGGGTGACCAGATGGCCCTGGGGCAATCCGGGCCAACCGGAGGGCGACGAGGGCAAACCGGGGTGGCGGGGGGTCACACGGCGGTGGTGGGAGGTGCGAGGCACTTACCTGCTGGGGCGTCCGCTTCCCTCCGGTGCTCGGAATCTACTGAGAAACAGGCTTCGCGGCCTGTCCCTCAGTAGCGCGCTGGGTGATGATGTCATCACCCAGCGCGCTACTGAGAGACAGGCCAGGAAGCCTGTTTCTCAGTAGATTCCGAGCACCGGAGGGAAGCGGACGCCCCAGCAGGTAAGGAGCGTGGGGCGGGCGGCATGGCACGGGGGGGCGGCATGGCACGGGGGGGCGGTGCGGCGCGGGGGGGGCGGCGCGGCGCGGGGGGGCGGCGCATGGCGGGCGGGGCGGTGCAGCGCAGGTGGGGCGGCGCGGCGCAGGTGGGGCGGGCGGCTTGCGCGGGGCGGGCAGCGGCGCGAGGCATGTGGGCGGGGGGGTGGGGCGGGGATGCGGCGCAGGGCGGGGCGGGCAGCGCGGCACGCTGTGGGCGGCGCGGGGCAGGGCAGCGCGGGCGCATGGTGGGGGGTTTGTTTTGGGTGAGTGAGGTGGCGGGGGGGGGGGGGTCCGGGATTTTGATTCTCAAAATCTGGTCACCCTAGTATAAACCATGTAGCTGACAGAGCATAATGATTAGTCCAGTCCTGACAAAACACTTTTTAAAAGGTGTGTTTGTGGGTGGGTGAAATTTAGCATTATGGACCAGAATGTGGGTTGACATCTCTCTCTCTCTCTCTCACTCACTCACTCACTCTGGCCCTGTTCCCATGCCTTCCACAGCAGGTTGATCCAGAGAAATAAAGCACCTGAAGTGTTTTCCAGCAAGGAGATAAAGAAATGAGGAAAATGCTGCCTGCTTAATTTCCTCATGTCAAGCTGTTGTTTAAAGGCACAGAAGTAGGGCCAGAAGGGGTGAAAAAGTGGCAACCTTAACCTCAAACCGTGTAATTACACTTAAATCACTTAATTCTCATCAAAGTCAAAGAGGTTAAACCTGCAGAGGTATACACATATTAGTTTGGCTTTCAAGGCCACAACCTATGCCATCCATTCATTTGAGCTTCCAAATGGATGTGGTTTCTTTTCCAGGTTGGAGATCAAGAGCTTACTGGTGTTCACTTAAAAGGGGTGAGAGTTAGTTCTTTGGGAGGATGGGGGTGGGAACAAAATACAGAGAAGGCATTTTTTTTCTTTTTATCTGGCATATATGCCCCTTTGCTTTCTCAAATCAAAAATAAACTGTCACTCATTCACGAGAGTCACGTGACCTAGCCCATTACACATTTTCCAAAGCTTATGTATATATTCAAATGTCAGAACGCTCTGGAACTGCATCTGCCTCGTGCAATGCCTCCAGACCACACTTGAGGAGCTTTTATTAACACTTCAGTCTCTTTCGCACAAACAAACAAAGCCGATCAATCAGATTACGCAGTCACAGCTTGCCTCAGGCAGACAACAATCTCGTTGCAAGCGAAGGAGCAGGAATGCAGACAATATTACCAAAGCAAAATGCTGCTACCCATTTGGGTTCTACGTTGTTGCTGCTGTTTTTAAAGCTAGCAAAACATCGCAAGGTAGAGAACGCAATCCTCCACATTTAAATTAGCGGTTGCATTCTGCGACATTGCAGGTTGGAAAATACTGATCAATGGGTTTTTTGTTTTGTCTTGTTTTAAGTCTGTTTCGATGCTCATAGACCAGTGAACAAAGAGGAGATTCACACCATCATTTAGAGCTGAGAGTTCTTCAATTGCTTCATCGTCTGCCAAATACCCAATATTTATTACAAAAGAGTTGACATTTTTTTGAAAGTCAAATGGAAAGTTATGGATATGGACAGATGGACAGGGAGTATCAGGATTGCGCTTGCTGGCCATGCCAAGTCCACCTCCTCATGTTCAGCCAGAGGTCTAAGCTGAGCCTACATACACACAACCTTTCATGCACAGACACTGTATGCACAACTGGCAATCTTACCTATTGCAGGTTTTCCAATGAAGAACCTTCACGTACACAAATCCAGGTCTGCCCCCTGTGTCCACCAATGGAGGTGGCCCAGATTATTCATCTCCCACTGAGAGTCAGGATGATGATGCAGCTCTGGGAGGGGCATCCAAAGTGAGAAGTGGCAGGACATTTGGCCAATTGGGAAAAAAAATGACTTACCTTAGGGCATGGGTGTTGAACCTCTTCAGCCAGAGGGATGGATTACATTTTGGAGAAGTTCTTTGGTGGGGAGGGGCATTCCACTAGTGGGAAGGTCATAGGGCAAAAAGGGCTGGACAAAAAGCAAAAGGGGCAAAGCCAAAATATCCCCCCAGCTGTCATAATCACCTGCATTAAACTCAATAAGCAGGAGGGAAACATCAATACACTGTCCATGGTTGAAAGCCAAAGTATCCGTCAGAAACCAGGTCAAACAATACTGGGTTCAAGAATGCCCCAAAGAGTAATCAGAGTCTGGTCCAAGGTCAGGCTATGTTCAGGCAAGATCAAGGAGCTGGTGTGCAAGCACCAAAGACAAAGCACCTAGAACAGTAGTTGCTTCCAACGTTGCTTCTGGGTTCTGGCATGTCTTTTATTGGGATGGTGGTGATAGGGAATTGCTGTCAGCTGCATTGGCCTTCAGCTAGCTTCAGTTGTATTGAAAGGGGAATTTCAGCAGGTGTCATTTGTATGCATGCAGCACCTGGTGAAATTCCCCTCTTCATCACAACAGGAGCAGAAGCCCTGCCTTGAATGACCAGATAGAAAGGAGGGCAGGGCTCCTGCAGCTTTAGCTGTTGTGATGAAGAGGGAATTTCACCAGGTGCTGCGTGCATACACATGACACCTGCTGAAATTCCCTTTTCTATGCAACTGTTAAACACACAGGAGCCCTGTCCTCCTTTCCATATGGTCAGCCTACCAAACACTCCAAGGCTCAGCTGTTCCTCCTTTCTGCTTAATCCTTCAAACTGAAGCACAATACCAACACATTTTAGATCAAAGAACTTACTGTCAGTAACTAAGCCTTAGGAGAGACATTTTCTCCATTTTAGAACACGGGGAAAAAAAACTGCACCAAAACCAGGAAACCACTAGATGAATGGCGGTTGGAGGAAGGGGATGATACCATAAGGTCTTGCTCCTACTATCCCTTCATTTTCCCTGACCCCTAATACTTGATAGTGCCCTTTTAGACCCAAGGGATGAGTGAACTCACCCATGTCTGATTCATCAGACACTTGCTTTGCTACCACTGCTGTCCCCCGCTGCTCATTGGGCCACACTAGTTTCTTTTGAGGCTTGGCAAGCACTCGGCAGACACCTGCCTTCACTCTAGAAATGACATATTTCCCTTCATTGCATGAATGGTGGCCATAAAAGCCCCATTTACACAAGTCTAAAGGCACGAATGCTCCATCGATGAGGGTGGACAGCTGCCAAGTGCTCATTGGGCCTCATGGGCTCTAGGAGGGAGGGTACCCAAGCATGCCATGGGCACCTGACTGGGTCTGGGGGGGCAGTTACAGGGGAGCCCATCAGGCTCCCAGGCTCAGTCAGCACCTGCGACACCCCTAATTAGCATCATTATCAGGGGAAGTATCAACAGTACAAAGAACAGGCATGCACAGAGATATATTATGCTCTGCAGGGAAGAGGGAAGCTGATGCAGCTGTAGGGATTGCATGTATACATCAGAACACCACAGGTTATCACACAGAGGAGGGCCAGGATCTCTTCTCGATCAATCCAGAATGCAGGACACGGAATAATGGGCTCAAGTGACAGGAAGCCGGATTCCGGCTGGACATCAGGAAAATCTTCCTGACTGTTAGAGCAATTCGACAATGGAACCAATTACATAGGGAGGTGGTGTGCTCTCCCACATTAGAGGCCTTCAAGAGGCAGCTGGACAGCCATCTGTCAGGGATGATTTAAGGTGGATTCCTGCACTGAGCAGGGGGTTGGACTTGATGGCCTTATAGGCCCCTTCCAACCTTACTATTCTATTATTTTATGTAAAAGGGCTCTGTGCTGGGGGCTGTTACATTTAAAGTACAGGGATGGAGTGACGTACGTTTGGTTTGCATTTTAACAAAAGCAAAACTAATTCATGCATCCTAAGCAAATATGGGAACCAAGTCGCAATTATCCTTCATTCTTCACTTCTCCAAATTTTACGATGCACCAATAACATCGGTGATTCGATGTGCATGACACAGTGCTCCAAGCCACAATATGTGAAATCCACGTGTTACGTTTATAATATTTTTCTAATTTATAAACTGGATTTGTGATTGTTGGCCATTTATGGTGGTTTTACAATATAATTCTCCAAATACAAATGCATGCAAAAATGCATATGTTAGGGATAATAGAGCACAGAAGACATAGAATGAGGAAACTGCATGTTAGAAATGTGTGTATTAGTAAAGACTGCATGGAAAAGGCATAATTCTTCGTGCAAATGCAGAAACACACATTTCGGGCAGACTTTCAAAAGTAATATTTGCAAACCGATGCAGAAACGGGACAGAATGAATATGTGTTTGGGGGGAAAAAAGTGAACATTATTGAAAGTGAAGCAGACAGAGCGATCCATCCCTATTAAAGTATCTCCTTCAACTTCTTCCTGATCTCTTCCATTCGCCAAATCAGTTTATGTATAACTAGCATGTGGGCGGTTGGTTGATCAATATTTACCAAACGGCAGTGCAATGTGTATTGCATCTTCATGTCAAACAGACAGTAATTGGTAAGCCAGTCAAGGTGTCTATTACACTGACTCATCTGTGAGGAATCCCTGGCACACAGACAATGCCATTTTCTCCAGGGTTTGCTCAACACTTCTTGGATCATGCAGGTTGTGCCGCTTTCTCCATTAAACATACACAGCTGAATGACTGCAGCTTGAACTTTAATATTGCTTGACACCCCTTTTCCATTCTGTAATAATTCCCCTCCACCACTTACACACAAAGAGAAAGCACAAACTTCCCATGTTATATCAGGGAAAAGACAGTTTGGATTAGGGATGTGCACGCCCCAAAATATCGAATTTTACCGTTATCACAATTTCGGACCAAAAAAATTATCGTCTCCGATAATATCGTAGGAGAACCATATCGTATTCACGATAATTATCGGAAATACAATATTTAATTTGCAGCCTCATTGTGCCCTATAGAGCTGACATTTTTTTTAGAAAAAATGCCTATAACTTCTGTATGTTCAAAATTACAGGCTTGCCTTGGTCATAGGGCTTATGGGTTATGCCTAAATATGTGTATGAAATTTGAGATCGATCCCTCCAACCCTCGATTTTATATCAATTTATTAAAGATCGTTTAAGTTCTGACAGGTCAAAAGTTGCATGATCTTTCAAAAATTCATATAAAATACAGGGGTGGAGGGATTGATCTGAAATTTGGCACATCTGTGTAGCAACTTGTGCTAGACATGTGTATGAAATTTGAGATCTATCCCTCCAACCCTCGATTTTGTATGAATTTATTGAGGATCATGGAACTTTATTGAGAACTGGTTGACCAGGCCACCGTGATGTCATGTTGTTTGCTTCCCCCCCCCCCCATAGGTTTGCATTGGGGGAAACGCATGCATAACCTTTTTATTTGATATGATAATGATATGAAACTTGGGGAGTCAAGACTAGCAAGATCCAGTCTGCAATGTCCAAAAAGTTTCATGTCTCTATCTTTTCAAATTAAAAAAGTTATAGGGGGTCCCCCAAAAGCCCCACCCCTGCTGTAACTTCTTCATTTTTAAAGATAAAAACTTGAAACTTGTGGGACACTGAAGATGGGATTGTCATTTGTGAAAAAAAATCAGAGCAATTGCTTAAACCCTCGATTTTATATGCATTTTTTTAAGATCGTGCTCCTTCTGAAAGCTGGGTGACCTTACCTTTCAGAACGAGCACGATCTTTTAAAAAATTCATAGAAATTTTCATCAGGGATCTCTTCATCATGGTTGAGCCAACGTAATATTACACCAAGATTTAGCACTGCCGGCATAGCAGGAACTTAGGATTCCATTGAACTGCAAGCAACTTCTACTAGTGTGTGTATCAGAGCTGTGAGCGAGTGGCCTTTTGGCACTTCCTACCCTATATGTGGGCAGAGCCAATTTCACCGAATTTCACCAGGGGAATGAGAAATTCTTGGCAGTTTTTTTCAGGTAGGACTCACCATTGGCAGGGGGTGCTGCAGCCCAGTTTCTTTTTCTGTAAGGTTTTGGGTGTTCTGTACTGCCACTGCAAGTGATAATACCATCAATTGTGTTGGCAGGCTGGCCTCCATTTTGCATCCACTGCAATGCAGGTTTGAAGGGCTAGTGTTGTGTCTAACTCCAGTAGGGATGTTCCGAAGGCCTGAAATGGTTCTGGAATCCAATGGATTTTTACTCAAAATGTCAGATCCGTGATATTTTGTTTAGTGTTGTGCAAAATGGTGGCCATAAAGGACTATTTCCACAACATGAGAGTTGTAAAGGGACCATCTACACCTCTAATGTTGTGGAAATGGCCCAGTACAGCTTCCATTTTGCGTAACATTAAAATATAAACATTATGGAGCCACCATCTTGCGTAAAAATGGTGGCTTGCATCAAGAAGTGGGCAGCTGTGGGGTGCTCCTGGACTGCTTCCTAGCCCTTCAGGGGCTTGGAGAGCCCAGCAAGCAGGGGCACATGGCAGCGATGACTCTGCGAGCATCCACCAAGCATGAGCGTGGTTGAATCTGTCCATCCCTACACTCCAGGGAAGGGGTGGGCAAAAATCTCTCCCCCGATTTACTGAAAGTTTTCTTCCGTTCTTCCTCCCCATTCCCAGAGTGTTTTATCATTTCTTCTTGTAGTGTTTTTGAGACCACTTCATCACTGTGAGGGGGCTGTGCATCTATTTCTTTCTATTACACATCTCTCCATTGCTCTGCCTGCATGAGAAATCCTTATGGGAAGAATTATGATGTCTTTCCTTGGAATCTAATTGACGTGTGGGAAGACAGGGAGGCTACTGATTGCCGAACAGGTAATTGTAGAATGTGAAGCAAGAGACTCCTTGGGCACCTACTAAGCAAGGTAATCATCACAAGAAATCAAACCATAAGAATTTCTCCAAAATTTTCTTCATCCTTGCATTTCTTTTCGAAAGCCATTTCCTTCATATCAAATTAAATGAGAGTGACCTAAAAAGATGTGGGATTGATTTTTGGCATTGCACTAATGTACTTCAGATGAGTTAGCCAATCTGCCTGATGTTTTTTATAGGCCTCTCAAGATGGGCCCAGAATACAGGTACTAGAAATCACTTCATATATATCTTTTATTTTAGATCAGCCTTCACTAACGTGGTGCCTTCCAGGTGTGTTGGAAGGCAAGTCCCATCATGGTGAATGGGTGGGAATGATGGGAATTGCAATCCAGAACATCTTGAGGGTACCAGGTCGAAGAAGGCTGTTTTAGGTTGTTTCCTTAAATCAAGGGTGGGGAACCATTTCAGGACCAAATATAACTTTTTAGAAGGGTCAAGATGGGGGGCAAATTTCAGAGGTGGGTGGGGCTACAATCAAGTGGGGGAGCTATCTACTAGGGATGTGTATCGTATCATTAAAATTTCCGATAACGATATGATATGCTCTTTCTCGTGCATACAATTAACAATAACGATACGATACAACTTCCTACGATAATTATTGGAGACGATAATTTTCAGCCCGATTATATTGGATTATTGGACTGCCATATAAATAAACTTATAACTTCTGTATTTTCAAAGGTAGAGGCTTGAAACTTGGTCACAGGACTTATGGGGTATGCCTAAGTATGTGTATGAAATTTGAGAGTGATCCCTCCAACCCTTGATTTTATATGAATTTATTAAAGATCATTTAAGTTCTGACAGGTCAAAATGACAGCTCACCACGTGCGTTCATTCAGACCTGTCAAAATGTTGCAGGATCTTTAAAAAATTCATATAAAATCGAGGGTTGGAGGGATCGAACTCAAATTTCATACAGATGTCTAGCACATTTTGCTACACATATGTACCAAATTTCAGATAAATCCCTCCACCCCTGTAGTTTATATGAATTTTTGAAAGATCGTGCAACTTTTGACCTGTCAGAACTTCAACGATCTTTGATAAATTCATATAAAATTGAGTGTTGGAGTGATAGAACTCAAATTTCATACACATACTTAGGCATACCCCATAAGCATTGTGACCAAGTTTCAAGCCTGTAACTTTGAAAAAACAGAAGTTATAAGCATTTTTTCTAAAAAAAAAAAAAATCAGCTCTATAGGGCGCAATGGGGCTGCAAATTAAATATCGTATTTCCGATAATTATCGTGAAAAGACTATATGGTTCACCTACAGTATTATCGGAAACGATACATTTTTTGATCCGAAATTATGATAACGATAACATTCGATATTCGTGCACATCCCTACTATCTACAACGGGCAGGACCACAGAAGGCAGGACCAAGCAGTTGTTGATGATATTGTTGCTTTAAATCAACCTGATTTACAGTAACAGTAAAATTCTGCTGACTGTGGCCTCCACCTCCACTTCCAGTCTCACCTCCCACAACCAGTTGCAAGCCACAAGGCTTCCATGGAATCTTAGAATAGTAGAGTTAGAAGGGGCCTATAAGGCCATCTAGTCCAACCCTCTGCTCAATGCAGGAAGCCACTTTAAAACATACCTGACAGGTCCAGCTGCATCTTGAATTCCCCTCCCTTGGTCATGGTTTCCATTGTACTGCTCTTACAGTCAGGAAGTTTTTCCTGATGTCCAGCCAGAATCTGGCTCCCTGTAACGTGAGCCTGTTATTTCATGTCCTGCACTTTGGGTTGATCGAAAAGAGATCCTGGTCTTCCTCCATGTGACTACCTTTCAAGTATTTGAAGAGTGCTATCATGTCTCTCCTCAGTCTTCTCTTCTCCAGGCTAAACATGCCCAGTTCTTTCAGTAGCTTATTTTGGACGATACAATAATCAGTGGAGGGGGGAAGAGGCAACTGTCAGTTGTGTTCATTATTGTGTCACGTGGCGGGCAGCACACAACACACGCACAACTGACGGTATGCTATTTCGGGCAGTTAAACTGCAGAGAAAAACAACAGGCTGCTCAGTTGTTTATCCCGAAATCTGTTGCTTAAAGTGCTGTGTGTTGGGAACCCCACTCTCTCTCTGTACTATTCCATTCGGTCATAGAGTTCCCCGGCAGGAGCGGCCAAAAAAAAACCCCGCCACTCCTATACAGCCAACAGAACTTGCAGTGCATGATAGGATATGGCCGAAGGACTGAGGGAGGGGGAGGGAGGAGATGCAGCAGCCCAGAAGTATACCGGCAAAATAAAGCATGGTGAGTGTGTTATTAACCCTTCCATTGTCTAAAGTGTCATCTGAACTAAGCCAGTCTCTCTTCATAGGGTTTTCTTTCCAGACCCCTGATCATGCATTTCTACTCAGAAGTAAGCCTTTCTACAATGCAAGCCTCAACCCCTCCCCAAGAAACAGGTGTTCAGCTCAATGACATGCTTAAACAAAGCAGACGTTAATATAAACAGCTTGCAAGATTTGCTGTCCTGATGTGACTTTCCTGACCAGACAGCCCCTTTCTCACAGAACAATTTTCTTTCCTTCATTTGTCTTTTTTTAATTATTATTATTTTATTTCTTTACACTTTAAAATCATTTTCGCTGCCTTACTTACTTGTTTAGCATCAGCATTCAGCTCCAGTGAGCCTTTTGCTTCTCTTTCTTTCTTTCTTTCTTTCTTTCTTATTTTTTTAAAAAACTTGCTAAGTCAGCGGCTATAGTATACGTTAAGTCAACCTTCATGAGCAGCTACTTTTTCCCTCAGTTTGCTCTACTTTCAGAGACTAGACACTCACGCGCAATGCATTATTTAAATCCACCTCATACTCGAAGCATTTTGATAGAGTCTTTAAAACAGCGATATTCTGAGCGATGGTTCCAGCTTCTTCCGGAGATTGTTTATTTAAATTAAATGTTTCTGCCTCAACGGGCACTTTTAAAGGGAAGGCACTGCTGTGGTTTGGAGACATTCTCCTCAAATGTTTTTGTAGCAAGGTTACTGTGCACTTTTAGCAGGTCATTGGTGTTTATGGGTTTTATTGAGTTATGAATAAGACGAAGCAAAAATGTTTCCGATATGTTTTGTTTCTCTCTCTCCCTCTCTTAACCTTGCTGCATCAGAACTTAAGAGCCCTGCTGGATCAGGACAAGATCCACCTAGTCCAGCATTCTGTATACTTCTTCCCAGTTTTAAATTTTTTTATGTCAACTCATTAGTTAAAACTTTAATGGAAGTATGACTGATCCCCCGAACCTGGCTAATATGCCCCTGTCAGTATTCCTGTATGCCAATGATGCAGTGCTGCTTTCCTTGATGAGGATAGGTTACGTTAAGATGTCTCCTAAGAGCTTTGGGCCATTATTGCAAAAACGGACTGATTAACCATGCTAAATCTAAGGTTATGAGCCTATCTACACTACTGTTTTAAAACGCTTTGAAAAGGTTTGTAACAGTAGTGACAACTGTTGCGGCCCAGGACACGCTCCATATACAGTTTTCAAAACGTTTTCAAAGTGTTATATTCTGCATGTGTAGATAGGCTCTATGCATGTGTGTGTGTTTTTTTTCCAGAAGAAGGTTAAAGCACAAATAGCAGATTAATAACCACCCTATTGAACAAGTTACATCTTTTAGATACCAGGTATGCCACTCTTCTGGTTCACTAAGAATGCTATTGAGAATGCTTAGAGAAGCGTTAAGGCTCTCTGTGATGTTTTACTGTTTATTGACAGTTATATGGTATGTTGAGAGAGTGAGGCCGTTTCTACACCAGGTTTGCGGCCTGGATGCCCCCCCCCCCAAGCTGGTCCCTATAAGTCCAAATGACGCACAGATACTCCTGAGGCTGGGGCTGGTGGGCATGGGAGTTGCCAGGGATAAGGGATCCCTGGAAAATCCTGAATCTTCCTCAGTCATGGGAACTTCCTGGGACCGCTGGAGATGTGGCCGCCCATCCCAGGTGTTGCTGCACTTATTCGCTAGTAAGTGCAGCAGCACAAATGGCCACGGAGCCGCACTGCAAGGCTCCGTGCCCATCAGGGGAGGAGGGACAGCCATTTTGCCATCCCCAGGATGGCAGGATGAGGCCCCCCCAATTTCCCATGCATTTCTTAAAAAAATATTCACTTACCTTTTCGTTGGCATGCAAGAGTGCTCTTCCCAGGTCACAAACAAAAACAATGGCGGCTGCGACAGCGAGACGGCCCGGGAGGCCTATGACATGGATTAACACGACGATCTCGGAAACAGGTACTTCCGAGATCGCCGTACCTCCCGCTCTCTACACCCCTATGGTATAGAAAGGGCCTGAGTCGGTTAGAGTCTGGGTTTGTCTGTGGAAGGGTCTAGAGGAAGAGTAGAAACGTATTTTATTATTTGGGACTGAGAGGAGAGAGTGTAGTCTAGAGGGTAGTGTAGGCAGGGTTGCAAATGAAACTGTATTGAAACTAACAAGCATTGAAACTGATGAAACCCTAAGCTTTGTAAACTGCATAACATTCTTAATTAAAAGTTATGTTTGTTTCATAACCTGGAGTGGATTCTTAAGGTACATGAGGCAGGGGGCAGTGTTGAATGGTGGCAGCAGTGAAGGAGAAGGGGAAATAGAGAGAGCTGGGCTGGCTGGTGTGAGGCCAGAAAAGGTCAGTGAGTCACAGAGTCAGTGAGCAGCATCCTGATGCCTGTTCCATAGTTGGGATCCTTTGACTTATAGGAAGGAATAAAGGAGGACCAAAGGGAACAGTGTCACACTTTCCTTGGTTGTTATTGGTTTTTTACATGCAATGAGGCCAAAACCTTCCCTCAGCTATTCAAAGATTTAATGCAAACACCATCTTCCAGATGTTATATGGATCACAGTTATGTGCATATAAAAGTCACTCAAACTAAGTTTTTGCATGTAGTGTGGGGAGTTCCAAGCTGTGTTCCTAATGTAATTGTCCATTTAGAGGTGGGGAAAATCTCTGCTGAGTCCCATGCATGGATTCTCAGGATTCATTATTGGTTAATTGGTTGAAGCTGATCTTTTTACTGGTGGGTTTGGCTCCACTGTCGCGAATTGATAGATGCCAGACAAAATGGAAATCTTCGCTATATGAGAAAATGGAAAATCTGGGTTTTTCTCCAAATGCCCTAGTAGTTCTTGGTTGTGAAAAGGTTAAAATAACAAGCCAACAGTGTATTTGGGATGTGGAATTACAACATCATTTCAATCTGGCCTAAATGGACCTTAAATTTAAAGATGTTGGGACATTTGTGCATGCAAACTTTTTGGCTGCTTTGAATTTCCCCAAATTTAGGAAAGCTTTCACATTGAACAGGTTTAATGTCATGCCTTCAGCCCTATTGGATGGAAAGTTTAGAGGTATACCCTACCAAGAACAGGTGTGTCCCCATGAGATGAGAGACGTGGAAACAGCAGGCCATGTTTTCTTGTATTGTTCTTCTTACTGGGATTTGTGAGAACATTTATTATCTCTATCTTACAGTGAATCCCTGGTAGATGCAATGAATATTAGCTAAAGAATTTACTGTTGGATCAGGATCTCCAAGTTCCTCTAAAAGTGCCCAGCTTTTGTATGGTGGCCATAAGTAGGCTGACCATATGACAGGGTCATATGGTCAGGGGTCATATAACTTTAACAGTTGTAGAGAAAAGGGAATTTCAGCCAGTATCATTTGTATGCAATTAGTTCCTGGTGAAATTCCCTCTTCATCACAACAGTTAAAGTTGCAGGGGCCCTGCCTTCTTTTGTATATGGTCACTCTAGTATAGTGCCTGCAACTTTAACAGTTGTGATGAAGAGGGAATATCACCAGGAACTAATTGCATACAAATGACATTGGCTGAAATTCCCTTTTCTCTGCAACTGTTAAAGATACATGAGCCCTGTCCTCCTTTTCATATGGTCAGCCTAGCCTTAAGCCAACAGAAATGGATGTTGAACAGTATTATTGAACGATAATATTTTAGATTCAAGTTGGGACTGTAATGTTTAATGTCATGATTTCATGTATGTTATTGAGATGTTTTTATTGCTGTTGTTTTGTCATACTGGTCTGCAACTGAAATGAATCATTCATTTATTCAGGAACGCTTCCCTCTCGGTTCCCATCCTGCTGCGTATTGCCATGCAGCTATACCTCTTCCTGTCAGTGCCCAGTAGAGAGAGGCATATTTGCTTGGCAGCCATAGTAGCGGCAGGATCAAAGCTGAGAGGGAAGCATCATTTGGTACTTTCCTCTTGGCTCCCATCCCACTGTCTCCATCACCGCAATGAGCTGCCATTGTGTGCAAAATGATGACTTGTCAGGGAAATGGGTGACCGTTCAATGCCCCCCCTCCCCGGTTGCTGGGTGGCTCTTACCCCAGTGTAAGATAAGGCAGGTAGGTGATGGGATGAATTTTCCCATCCCTAATCTTAACTCATTTGATACTGTTGTGGATTTCTTCAACATCCTTAGTTCAGACAAATTAATGTTGTATGGACAATGCTGTGTTAATACTCCACTGATACTGTTTTAATTAGTGTGTGTCCTGGGGATATTGGAACTGATAGTGAAGCAGACTGGTCTGTTCTTCCACTTTAGCACTACATTTACAATGTCTTATTTACAATGATCACTTCTTGCATCTCAGCCTCTTTACTTCAAACTGGCCTGTGCTGAGTGAAAGCTGATGATGACAAAGATAAGCAAGAAAAATGTCAAGCAAACTGAAACAGCTTCTGAAGGGCTGTATCTGCCCAGTGAAGTATCTTCTTTCTAAATCCAGAAGATCATTGTTGAAATAAGGTAACAAAGCTCGGTGCTAACATGGGAGTGTGGTTACAAACACTCTGCTTGAGACCCCAGTCTTTAGAAATCACAGATTGAAAAGTTCAATGGTGATGTCCAAAGCTTGAAAAGATAACCAGCAAGGGCTTTCAGATACACAGAAGTAGTCCCATGGCAGTGCAAACATTTTTAGGGATATGGCTGGTGAAGAACTATTAAAGATTCTGAAGGGTGTGACTATTCCTATACTAATTGATCCTGTGTCTCATAATGAACAAATAAATGTGATCAAGCACAGTTTAATTGGATAGAGTAATTAACTAATATATGGGCTGTGTTGTTGTATGGCTTTAATATGCATTTCATTTTGCCATAAAAGAGGTGCAATGGAACACGTTTCTGTGGAGTTGTGGAATTGTCCCTCTGTTTCCACAAGTTGATCCCAACAAACTGTTATGCCTAGAGATGGGTGAGCTATCCCAATCTTTTCTTGGGTTACTTCGGAAAGTATCCAAGTTTTCCTATGGTGGGGGTGGTGGAATAAACTTGGATATTTTTTTCCAAGCTAATCTATGGGCTCAGAAAATGCCCCCAACTGTCTCCACCAGCCATCACAACCTCTAAAAATCCTCTGTATAGACTCCCACTCCATAAAAAAACAACCCCCCTTCCTTCACTCACCGAGCTAATAGTGAAGGGGAAATGAATTTACATAGGTCAGGGTAGGATCTGATCATGCTGCCCACACCCATTAAATGCATTTTATGGATACATATCGATGGATGAATCTGTTAATTTCAGTTTGGTTAAAAAAAAATCTCATTTTTTCTAATCTTCAGTTTGGTTCATCTTGAACTTTGAGGGATTTTTTGTTTTGTTTTTAGGTTTGCCTGGTTCATATGCATTTGTATGTGCATTTCTTCTAATATATGCATCTTTGTGCACAAGTATGCCTAATACTCACATGTTTGCAAGAAATTTTCCTAACATACATTTTGAACATTATTTTCACTAATATACACTTTTTCAATGCACTCTCCCCTAATATGCACATTTTATATGCACTTTTTGATTGGAGGACTCCACTGAAAAATTTGGAGAACCATTGGAATGATAAGTGAGCTTCAGTTTGCGTATTGGTTCAAAAGTGTAAAACTGCATAAGTACAAGGCTCACCAAATGGACTTCTCCATCTCTGTATGTACACAAAACTAATGTGTGAAAACCCCTAAAAATCCATGCATCACTGAGTTTTTAACATCTGATACATGTTTAACAAGGCCTTATTTTGACAATGAAGAAGGCACACTGAATCATGTGTGTGGCAGACCCTTCCTCAAAGTCTAAGGCCAGATCTACACCAAGCAGGATATAATGGTATGAAAGTGGCATGAAAGTGGTATATGAGGCAGGAGCCACACTACTGATTTATAATAGGGATGTGCATTGTATCGGATCTGATATCCGATTCCAATTAAAATAGGAGGATATCGGACATCCAATACCGATTCTGATACAAAAATTAGGAGATCCGATATTTTCTGATCCAAGTTTTTTGTCTCTTATTCAAAAACAGAGGCTTTGACAGCTGTCAAACTGCACCCCCATCCCCCCTTTCCCCTCTGTTAGCTGTCAAAGCCTCTATTTTTCAACTTTTGGAACTTTTAAGGTAAAAAAATCATAGCCACAAAATGCCTGTAGCTATCTTTCTGAAATTTCTCACAGATAAGTACCTCAAAACCATCTTCCATGTGGGCAAGTTTCATGCTTTTATCTTTAAAATTAAAAAAGTTAAATGGGTTTCTCTCCTCATTTCTCCCAAAATACCTTGCCACTACAGGCTTGAAGCCATGCTTCTGAAATTGCTCACACATAACAACCAAAGTGGTACCTTTAATATGGACAAGTTTAATGTCTGGATCTTTAAAGATAAAAAAAGTTGAAAGCATAACTGTCTTTGCCCCAATGCTACCCATTTTTTTGGGTATGGTTCTGAAATTTCACACACATCAGTTGCAACATACAATCTGCAATGTAGCAAAGTTTCATGTTTGTATCTTTAAAAATAAAAAAGTTATAGGCATTCCTGGTTCGTTACTAAAAAAAGTCATAGCCACAAAATGCCTGCAACTATATTTCTGAAATTTCTCACAAAAAAGTAACTCTAACCATTTGCAATGTTGCCATGTTTCATCCTTCTATCTTTAAAAATAAATAAGTTATAGGTGTTTTTGTAAGACAATACTAGGCAATGGGAAAACACATTCAAAATGGTGTCCGATTCAAAAAATTGGATGTCCGATTTTAATATCGGTATCAGGTCTGATATGATACGATGGACCTCTGATTTTTCCGATCCGATTCCAAGTTCCAATTCCAATCCGATTTTTGGCATCTGTGCACATCCCTAATTTATAGCGGTATTGAAGTGCACTGACAACTATTGGGGCCCATAAGACACATACCATATACTGCTTTCATGCTTCTTTCATAGTGCTATATCCTGCTTGGGCCAGGTCTACACCAAGCAGGATGTAGCGGTATGAAAGCGGTATATAAGAGGCATCCACACTACTGCTTCATGGTGGTACTAAAGTGCACTGACAACTGTTGGGGCCCATTGGCACATACCATGTACTGCTATATCCTGATTGGTGTGTCTCCCTGCCTTTTGTATACTGCTTTCATACCACTTTCATACTGCTATATCTTGCTTGGTGTAGACCTGCCTAAGCAGAGCCTATGTCTCTGTGCACAACCTGTATACACATGCGCGTGCGCACACGCACACACACGTTTCCAAGAGAAAATGGGACATCAAACAGATAGCCAACACATATAAAAAAAACCTGAGCAGTAGTGTTTTAGCAGTGTTTCCATTAGCAGTTTGGGTCAGGGGTTTAATGAGTCTATGGGTACTTACTAGCGCAACTTAGAAATGGCTCCCAAACTGCATGAAAGGTACTTTAATGGGGTTTTCTTCATGGAGAGCAGGAGGGATGACACATTTCTCATCATTTAGCAGCTCTCTTAAATTGCCATCAATTTGTGCTTCTTGGTCCATTTAGTCTTTCAGCTTACATAACATCTGGCACTTGTGGACTGCGTTCCTGTTGGCCAAGCGTTGGGTTAATTATTTGATCTCTTTAATGCTTTGTTGGAGCCATGGCTGTTGTATTTCGGAGTGGTAAGAGGGAGGTAAAAGGGGAGGACATCCAGTCACAAAATGAAATGCATATTTATTTGATTAGACTTCCAAATAATAATAATAATGAAGCAGAAGGAGAAGCAGAGTACCATGGTTCACCTTGTATGTGATTGCTGAGCTCCTATGATGATGGGCCAGTTTGAATCTCACCCATTCAGAAATGTCCTTGACAAACAGATTCGCAGGGAATAAGCCAGACGCTAAATGCATTTGGCATCAGAATGCTCCATGTCTGCCTCTCCATTTGAGGCAAAAAAAGGAAAGAAAAAGCAGAGCTATTATAAAAAAATCACACTCCTTTCCAACATAAGTAAGATGAATTTATTATTATTATTATTATTATTATTATTATTATTATTATTGGTATTTTCAAAAATTTAAAAATTTAAAAAATCACTTTGTTTCAGAGAAATCACCTTAAGGGCATAAAACTTTGGAGCAGGTTGGCTCCAAGTTTTAGTGGGCCCTGGGCATAATGTGCCCCCCTTCCTTTTTCAGTGAGTGTCACATCCTTGGTTCTGAGATTCGCCCCTATTCTGAGGAGGAATCAAATTCAGAGAGGTCACAGGTAACCCCTATTTCAGGGGAGCCCTCAGTTTCTCCTTCTATACCTTCCTAGCCACAGAAGAGCATGAGACTGAAGAAACGGACACTGTTCCTTTAAAAACTGCAGTCAGTATCCAGCAGGGCTGAAGCCACAGAATGGCCAGGCTCTGCCATTCTTCTTAAGGCCTCAGTTTACTGCAGTCTTTTGCTGGAACAACAGCTCCACATAGGAGAACCTTCCAGCCAGCACTCCATGTTGTGTGCTCTCCAAGGTCCTGTCTTGACTTTAGTGAAAGCTGTGCTGCAGACTGAATCCCCTGGGCCGCTCAGCTGGCTAGGACAGGACAGTGGGCATTGGTTGCAGCAGCAGCGCTTTACGCAGGGCTGGGTGGTGGGGTCAAGTCACCCTTTAAATGTCTCACTCTCCCTTTGAACAATGCTAGATTGTGGGGAATTAAATGGTGGCTAAATCCAGCTGCCAGGTGCTGTCTGGAGTACCAGGCCAGGGGGGTGGGGGTGGGGGGAAATGGATGCCCAGGGAAAGTATCAGAAGTGGGCCCTGCCAGGGCAACTGGGCTTTGGCATCTGCCCAAGAATGTGAGATATTGAGGATGGCTCTGCCTCTGAGTAGCAGATGCTGGAGGCAGACAACAGGGAGGGCTATTATTATGCACTGTTAACAGGGGCTGTTAACAGGAGAATGGATGCATTGGCTCCCAATTTGTTTTTCCAGGTTCAATTCAATGTTCCAGTGCTGCTCTTCAAAGTCCTTTATGGGTTGGGACCAGGATTTCTGAAAGACAGCCTTTTCCTGTATGAACCTGCCCATCTACTGTAATTATTGTCAGAAGCCCTCTTGTAGGTACCAATGTCCCTGGAAGTACTCCAAGCTGGGACCAGGGAGAGAACCTTTTCATTGGTTGTGCCAGTCTCTGAAACTCCCTCCCAAGGGAAACTTGTCTCACCTCCTCTCTAATGGCTTTCCAGAAGAGGGTTAAACCTTAATATTTGGCTGCTCCCATATCAAGGCTGCTCCTATATCAAAGTGTTTTCTTCTTTCATAAGCTAGAAGTTGTCTGATTAAATTAATTTTGATCACCTGTAATATTTTCTCTCATACAGACAGACTGCTACTTTTGTATTGTATAGCTGCTTTTAGTGGATTAAATGGGTTTTTTAAAGGTTGTTTTTAACTTATCATTGTTAGATGCCTTGAGCTCATTGAAGAAAGGTACAGTATACAAATATCTAAGCAAGCAAGCAAATACACAGGAGTCCTACTGGATAAGAGCAGAGGTGCATCTCATCCATCATTTATTGAGTATTTAAACCCGGCTCTTCAGCCAGAAGGGGCCCCAGAGCAGGTTATAGATCAATAAAATTAGGATTGTCCCTGCTCTCAACCATATATATATATATATATATATATATATGAATGACATAAGAGGAAAAAGGGATGGAGAGGGGGGAAATAAGGCATTGACATGAATACAAATACAGAGATATGAATCACAATTGTACACACAAAACATAAATGGAGACAAACCCTTTCCTCCCTCATCCATATCCTCCTCCTGACTTACTTTATATAGTTTCCTAATTTGATTACACTATTTGAATTCTTCTGGTGAGACAGGCTTGATTCATTTGGTAACATTCCTAAAAGATATATTTTACTATAGACTTGGTCAGTAAGAACAAGAGCTATGCTGGATCAGATGAAAGGTCCATCTAGTCCAGCATTCTGTTCACACAGTGGCCAAACATCTGGAGAACCTTATGGGGTTGCTATGAAGTCTTTATCTGTTAGTTGGATAAAAGAAGCTGGTTTCTGGCTGCTTCTGTTGTACCAATGGCATGGCTATAAAAATGAGCATTGAAAGGTTATGAAATCAAATATAACTGATGAACATAAGGAGAGCCCTGCTGGATCAGACCAAGGGTCCAGCTAGTCCAACACTCTGCTCACACAGTGGCCAACCAGCTGTCAACCAGGGTCACTCAAGCAGGACACAGGTGCAACAGCACCCTCCTGCCCATGTTCCCCTGCCTCTGATACTGGAGGTGGCACACAGACATCACATAGCCATTAATAGCCTTTTCCTCCAGGAATTTATCCAACCCCCTTTTAAAGCCATCCAAATTGGTGGCCATCACTATATCTTGTGGTAGGGAATTCCATAGTTTAACTATGTGCTGTGTGATGAAGAACTTCCTTTTATCTGTCTTGAATCTCCCACCAATCAGCTTCAAGGGATGACCCTGGGTTCTAATATTATGGGAGAGGGAGAAGCTTCATGAACAGACTACAAGGCAAGGATTCTGAGACTTTGTCACAGAGAGTCTCTCCATGTCAAAAGAATGAGAGTTCAAAGTGGCACTTCAAAGGCTACATTCGGACAACACATTAGTCAATGGTGGGGTAATGATAAACTTTACAGTCGTTCATCTAGGGGGTACTCCCCACACAACATGGTAATAGATAATCAACTGTGGTTTGGATTAGGATTATTCCCCCCCCCCCAGTTGCTTATTGTGTCGTCCGAATTCAGCCAACGACTAACAAGGTGTTAAGAGAATGGTGAACTAGATGGATCTTTGATCTCATCTAGCAGGGCTCTTATGTTATGCTCGTGTGGTGTAGTGGTTAAAGGATTGGACTGAAACTTAGGAGACCTGGGTTATAGTCTGCACTTGGCCATGACGCTCACTGGATGATTTTTGGCCAGTCATTGTCTCTCACACTATCTTCACAAGGTTGCTATGAAGATAAAATGGAGAAGAAGACAATCATGTAAAGAACTTCTCCCACACCCAATCTTCAAGGGTAGGGTTTTCATTACCTACTATACATGGTCCAAGTTCTAGTTCACTCCCTGATCCAGCAGAGCCCATTATTGAAATACCAAACACTGCCCCATTAGTATCTACACCCAAAGCCTCATGTGTTCTAGCATGTGGACACCAGGAAAAACTTCCTGACTGTTAGAGCAGTATGACAATGGAACAAATTCCATAGGGAGGTCGTGGGCAGCTGGACAGCCATCAGTCAAGTATGCTTTAAGGTGGATTCCTGCATTGAGCACGGGGTTGGATTAGGCCCCTTCCAACTCTACTATTCTATGATTCTATGATCTGTGGCTGTAGCCCAAATTAGGTTAAAATTCCAGATATTATTATTATTATTATTATTATTATTATTATTATTATTATTATTTGTTTTGTAGCCATTGTAGTGACCAGAACAAAACTGATAGGACATTATTTTATTGTATATATAGGCAGTACTGCTTAGTGATATATATTTCATGGAGTTTTACTCTAAAGGGCAGTATCCTATCCTGCCTCTGTCTCTGACTCCTCCACCGCCTCTGTTTCTTTTCTGCCAGCAGGAGTGATTGCTAGCACCACAGGCATTTTGTGGTTCTAAAAACAACCCCAGAAATGAGTGGAAATGTTCATTTCTGGATTGGGAGAGATCAGTAAAGGTTACTCCTGTGAGCTATGCTGACCTGACCCGTTCTGGAAATATTGATGCTCGTTTTTGATTGATTGCAGAACCACAAAAGTCCTGTTGCGCCAGTGGTCATTACAGCTGGCACATGGGCACAGTGGGCAGTGCTCATGCCCCCACCAATTCTTTTGCACTCTTTGGATTCACTTCTGCAAGTGATGGGCCTCACCAATTCCATCACACAAGCACAACCCACTGTGAAGAAAGGGGCCTGGGAGACTACAGCCTGGCGGGGTGGGCAGGGTGGCCTACATTGCAGGACTGAGGCCTGGGAGTTGGGAGGGGGTGAAATCCCAAGGAGCAACGTTGCAAGGCTTTGCGCTGCTGGTTCTTCGCACTCACACCTGGTCCTCTTATCTTGGGAGGCCCAGACAGTGCCAATCTTCAAGATTGGAGCTAATTGGGAGTGAGCTACAGGAGCTTCAGCTGTGGGAAACGGCCATCCGCAAGGAGTGGGCTGGTGGCGTCAGCGGGATGGTTGAGGATTGGTTTCGGCTGGTCACAGTACCAGCTAACCCAAAAAGGGACAAAGGGAATACCCACTGGGTGAAGGCCATCTTCTCCTGGACCGGTGTGTGGAAGGAGGGATCCCTAGTCAGGAAAGTGATGCTGGGGAATAGATAGTTTTATTTTTTCAGGTCTGGCACGTTCCAGGGAAAGGCTTGTCACCCTTTGGGTGTGATTTAATGCTGGGTAAATTGTTTTATTGTTTTATTGCTTTCTGCTGCTAACTTCTACCTCAAACCTCATCCTACCCCCCCTCACTCCCTGCTACCCCTCCCTCTCTTTCCCGGCTTGCATCTTAACTGCTTATTGGACCGACAGGAGTCCTACATGTTTAACTAGTGGATTCCTAATAAATTGCTTCAGTCCTTAACCTGTGTGTTTATTTCCGACGGCTGGCTTGGGGCTATTTAGCCTTGGGATCGGGAGGTGGGCTTGCGGGGAACTCGGCTAAAGAGTTCTGCACCCACCTGGAAGGAAAGGGGTCTCTTTCCTTCACACCCACCATGTACACAACATAAATTTAGTGTTTCCTAAAGGAAGCACCAAAATGAATAGAAACAGCCATTTCTGGATCAGGACTGGCTGACAAAGCTTTCTTACCTGAGCTTAGCTGACTTACCCCATTCCAGATGTGAGCTTTCCCACTCAGTTCCTTCTCTGCAGTCATCCCATACCTTTGGAATGAATTCCCATTGGAGGCCCACCATGCACCATCCTTGCAGGCTTTTAAGAAGGCCTTGAAAACATTTCATTTTACTGTGGCCTTCTAATGATGAGAACTACTATTGCTGCAATTGCCATTGTTGTTCCTGTTGGTTTTGTTGTTGGGTTTTGTTGTTTTTAATTGCTATTTTATTGTGTGTATGTTTTTTATTGCTTTTAATGTTTTAAAAGCAATTTGTTTCCAGGCGAAGTACAAAGTGTTGGTCATTACCTTTAAAGCCCTACATGAACCAGGTTACCTGCAGGATCGCCTTCTCCTGTATAAGCCACCCTGCACACTCAGGTCCTCTGGAAAGAATTTACTTCAGTCAGCCAAAACTAGGCTGACAACTGTTACCCAGAGGACCTTCTCTTCTGCCGCTCCCAGACTGTGGAATGGCCTGCCGGAAAAGATTCATCAACTTAACAATCTTTTTGACTTTAAGAAAGCCATAAAGACTGATCTCTTCCAGCAGGCTTACCTAGCTGACTTTTAAGGGTTGTATTGCTATTTTAATAATGTATTTGTTTTTAGTCAGTTTTATGTATTTGTATTTGATGTTGTTCCCCGCCTCGATCCAGAGGGAGAGACGGGTAAGAAAAAAATATTATATATTATTATTGTTATTATTATTAACTGTTTTTTTGTATTTTGTTGTTGTAAGCCACCTTGTGAAGGCTTCTGCCCTGAAAAGTGGCTAAGAAATATTTTAGATAAATAAATAAATTCGGAATCATCCCTGGAACTGCTAAATCTCTGTTCTGCAAGCGGTGGGTGTCACATGTGGAAAGGAATTGGCAGAATGCAAAAGAATCAAAGGGGGTGTAAGCTCCCTGTTGTATATTGTTCAATAATGCCCATTCATTTAACATGTAGTAGTAGGAGGAGGGATGATGATGAGAATACCTTGAGCTTTTGGGCTACGATGGTAGGTTAAAAATTGAAAGTAGCAATGAATAAATATCCTGCACAGAGAATCATGCCATCTCAACATAAAGGAATCAAATGTATGCCAAGCATTATGAATTATTATCTCTGCTGTGCAAGTAATTTCATTTCAGAAAAACACAGTCTCCAAATGAATCAAGTCTGGCTCACAAGAAGGACTCACACAGCGTAATCAAATTAGGAGGCTGTATAAAGCAGGTCAGGAGCTGGATATGGAGGAGAGAGAAAAGGGTTAAAGATTGTACACAAGTAAGCAGAGCCAGCAAATCAGCTTTGACCTCAAGGTGTTCCTCAGGAGCCATATGAAAGGGAAGAGATAATTAGTAATAAACATAATTAGCAATTATGAGTGCAACTAAGCAGATGTTTATCTTCACCGATTGCTCCCACTGAACACCTTGTGGACCCGACATCATTGGTGACTCTATTTTCGTTGTGTGTTTTAGAGATAACTATCCTAGCCTTTCCCAGGCTGTGTTATTCAGGTGTCACAGCCATTAAGTCAGAGTGACTAATGGCTTTATAATTTCTGCCTTCATAAAATTAGCGGCTAGAAAGGCTGCAACGCTCTAGCAGGGTTCGCCAGGAGCAGCCCACTTTGAATGAAAGAGATGTGGAATCTAGTGAGCACAGCACTTGAACTGCATCCCAAGCACTGTGGTGCAGACAGAGGCAGAGGGGGCTCTGGGAGCATCTTCTTGTGACGCAGGGTGTGCACTGACACTCTCAAGTAGGGTGACCATATGGAAAGGAGGACAGGGCTCCGGGATCTTTTAACAGTTGCATAGAAAAGGGAATTTCAGCAGGTGTCGTTTGTATGCATGCAACACCTGGTGAAATTCCCTCTTCATCACAAAAGTTAAAGCTGAAGGAGCCCTGCCTTCTTTTGTATCTTGTCAAGAAAGCAAGGCTCCTGCAGCTTTAACTAGGGTGACCAGATAAAATCCAGGTCAGGGCTCATGTAACTTTAACAGTTGTAGAGAAAAGGGAATTTCAGCCAGTGTCATTTGTATGCAGTTAGTTCCTGGTGAAATCCCCTCTTCATCACAACAGTTAAAGTTGCAGGGCCCCTGCCGTCTTTTGTATATGGTCACTCTAGTATAGTGCCTGCAACTTTAACTGTTGTGACGACAAGGGAATTTCACCAGGTGCTGCATGCCTACAGATGACATCTGCTAAAATCCCCTTTTCTATACAACTGTTAAAGATTCAGGAGCCTTGTCTTTTTCATATGGTCTCCTTACTCTCAAGGCTTCCAAGCACAATTCAGGGTGTTAGTATTGATCCAAAAGCAAACCATCCTAGGGATGGGAAAACCAAGGATGTTCAATCTCACGGAAATTCTGCAAACTTAATTTTTGAAGCTTGGTTTGGCTCACTCCCATTTTTTGGGGACATTTGGGTGGGGAAAGGGTGCATTATTGTGCACCTTTTTCAAAAGTGTGCCTTCCCCATTCACTAAAATGAGAGGAAACGGGTATTTCAAAGGAATGCAATCACAATTTTGGGAATGTGCAAACATCCCCGCCCCCCAAAAAATGAACCTCTGTTTGTATTTGCATTCAGGGTTGCGAATGGGGAAAGCCGGGATGATTTGCAAATTGAATGAAATTCTCAGACATCCCTACGCATGAACAAGGAGTTCGAATGCATTGGTCGGTCGCTTCCGTGAAGCAGTGGCTGAGTGGGGCGGGGGCGGGTGAGTGGGGCTGGTGGGTGCCACTGAGAGGCAATGGAGGAGGCAATGGAGGAAGAGGCGAGGGTCACAGTTGCACACCAGTGAGAGCAGCCAACAGCCCCCATAACGGAGACTGCTGACTAGTCAGCAGATCCCACTTTGTAGAACAGGGGTGGGTGACCAGAATGTGTGTGAGGGTATGACATCCCATCCAACCCTTCGCAGGCAGGAATGACGAGGGAGGTGGTGAGCCCTTCTTCGCAATATCAATTGATCCCTGATGGGCACATCACATGGTAGATCCCCTGCTGCATCGATAACTTCTACTCGTGTGGGTCCTATGGGGCTTAATTAGAATAAATTTGCAAAAAAAAAAAAAAAACTTGAACAAAATATGTCTTTAGTAAACATCAAATTACAGAAACACACTACAATTTGTCCTTTGATGTCCAAACCAAAAAATATGGATCTCTTGCTTGTAGCCTAGTCTCAAATGTTGTTTTGTATCTCCAGATGCTGAGTCCCTTTTGTAGATTTTCTTAACTTGAATTCACAGGGCAATCCCCAATTTGTAACTCAACATTGTTGTTCAACATTTTAGCCCTGCAATAATAAAATGATTTATCAAGGATGCAAAAACAATTCCCCATCCCGTTGAAATTCTACTGTACACAATAGCAGTTATACAAGATGTTAAGAGCCCAGAATTGTACAGCAATCCTCTAACATTCAGTTGTCAGCAGAACACACTGACTCTTTTTTTTTAGATGTTTCTTCTCTTAGCCCTCTCTCTGAGTCAGGACTCCGCACAAGGAACTAAACCAGCAGCTCCCTGGGGGTTACATATCTACTGGGAATGGATTTTGCTGCATGAGTATCTTCTCCCATTAGAGAAGACCCACTTCAGTGAAGCCACTTCACTTGCCCTAGGCCTTCTCCCACTGGGGAGAAGATGCAGGGCAGACAAACATGTAAAACCCACCCACCTCCAGCCCCCTTGTTATCTCCAATCTGTGATTGGAAATAATTGTGGTCGGCGATAACAAAGGGATTCCTCTCCCTGCCTTCACTCAAAAAGCCTCTGGTAGCTTCCAGGCCATGGCACAGAGCTTAGGGAGGGGTTGAGGCTTAGGGAGATTATAGGGTGGGACTTTCAAAGGGAACCCAAGCTTCTGTGGGCCCGATGGGCAATCTCTGATGGCTGGATTAGGCTCATGGCCTTCCCCTGTAGTAGAACTTACACTGCACACTTCCAACTTCCTCCTGACCCTGACACCTTCCATTTGCTGCCTAACAGATGGCTTTCCAGCTGCATCTTGAATGTTTCTAGTGTAGGAGAGCCCATGACCTCCCTAGGTCATTGGTTCCATTGCCATACTGTCTATCCAGAATCCTGCTTCCTGTAATTTAAACCCATTATTCTGTGTCCTGCACTCTGGGATGATCGAGAAGAGTTCCTGACCCTCCTCTGTGTGACAACCTTTCAAGTACTTGAAGAGTGCTATCATGTCTCCCCTCAGTCTCCTCTTCTCAAGGCTAAACATGCCCAGTTCTTTCAGTCTTTCCTCATAGGACTTTGTTTCCAGACCCTTGAACTAATTCCCCTCCTCCCATCCCTCCTCCTTCCTTCTTCAAAAATGGGCTGGGAGAAACTAGCTTGGAGTAAAGATTACTTACTTCAGAATGTTCCTATAGGGACTGATGCAACCATGTGCCCAAAGTGTATTGTAAATTAAAAGACCTATATAAATAAATAACAATGGTTCAATTCAGATGACACAATAAACAACTGGTGTGGGGGAAACAATCATCAGTTGTTTGACTATCGTGTCATCCGAATGCTGCCATAGTCAACTCAGTGCTGATCCTAATCCACACCACAGTTGATTATTTATTACCATGTTGTGTCGGGAGTACCCCCTAGTTGAACAACTGTAAAGTTGTTTATTACCCCACCATTGACTATTGTGTCATCCGAATTGAGCCAATGAGTAGCATTGATCCAGGGCCATTTGCTAATGTGAATTGTGCTCTGTCATCCTATCAAAGTGCATCACTAGTGTAAATCCTTAAAATGTAACCTTTATTATGACATTTATTTTTTAAAAAATAATGCTACTTGGCCATGAAAAAATAATGAGAGAGACTAGAATAATAATAATAATAATAATAATAATAATAATAATAATAATTTATTTCTTACCCGCCTCTCCGTCTGGATCGAGGCGGGGAACAACAACATGATAAAATACATAAAACTGATTAAAACATGACACATATTATTAATGAATGAAAAAGACAACAGAGAAAGACCAGCTTACTTCTGCACATCTGTTAATGAAATGCTCATATTCAAAATCACTAAATATAGACCAATTACGCAAGGCCTGTTTTCATTAAAATAATTACACTGGTGCCAGTTGTTTGGAGAAGGAAGGTCTGTGGGCCACATTTGCTTAGTTGCATGAATGCAGATCTAGGCCTCGGTATCATTGTGAGAGTTTGGGAAATGTAGCCTCTGCACCATGCAGATGACAAGAGTAGAATGAATCAGGAAATTGATATTCCTGAGAAGACATCAATGACTTGATCCTATGAGGTGCTGAGTCAAGGCAGTCGATCACTGGATCAGGCAACTTTGCCAGCTAACAGGTAATGCTATTTCCCAAGTCCATTAAAAACACAGGGTGCCTCAGACACTAAGGCCTAGCCACATTCCTGATGTAAGTTAGGGTAACCATATGGAAAGGAGGACAGGGCTCCTGTATCTTTAACAGTTGTATAGGAAAGCAAATTTCAGCAGGTGTCATTTGTATGCAGGCAGCACCTGCTGAAAGCCCGTCTTCATCACAACAGTTAAAGCTGCAGGAGCCCTGAACTCCTTTGTATCTGGTCACTCTAGTATAGCTCCTGCAGCTTGAACTGTTGTGATGAAGAGGGAATTTCACCACGTGCATACAAAATGACACTTGCTGAAATTCCCTTTTCTACATAACTCTTAAAGATGCAGGAGCCCTGTCCTCTTTTCCATATGGTCAACCTATGTAAGGCATATTAGGCCACATGCCTAATTTTCTCTGGCAAAGGGAATAGCAACAAATATTTCCCATGTGGCTGATTATGGGTTTTGCCGAAGGGTAGGGATGGGAGAATCAGCAAGGCTTGAATTCATCAAGGTTTTCTGAGTTTCAGTTCCATGCTCGGTCTGCCTCTTTTTAATTCCCAATTGGGAGCTGTTGTTACTGCTTTTGGAATGGAAAAAATGCACACTTAGGTGCATTTTTTTATGTGTGTACCCAAATATGTACTCTTCCCCCCTCTCCATTGATCAAAGTGTGAAAACTTGTATTTTTCCAAAATGTGCATTCTCCTAAAATATGCATTTTGCAAACATGATCAGAAGCTCAGGAATATGGAAACTTTGCCTGAACATTGTGTTTGCATTCAGGAATGTGAATGGGGCAAATTTTAGTGTTAAACAAAACCAAATTCTCATACATCCTTAGCTATGGGCAAGGGCTGTAGCTGAGTGATACAGGAGGTTGCTTCAGTTAGGGGTGGCCATCATGGGGAAATCCAACCCTTTCCCTAAACAAAGATGGAGGCATCCAAATTTTAAAATGGAAAAATTCTCAAAATTCAGGGCAAACTAAATGCAAGTTTAGAAAAATGAGGAACTGCAGGTAACCAAGATGAACAGATTTATTTGTTGCTAGCAGCTCTCTATGTCCCTAAGGACTGGGAACTTGTACAGGACATTGAGGCCTAAGGCTGTGGAAGCTTATACCCAGCACTTAAGCAGCACAGGTGTGACTGTGACTCCTTTGCTGCAGAAACCTCCTTGTGTTCATTTCAGCAAATGGCTGCTTGTATCTGCTTGTCCTTTCAAAGACCTACCTTTTATGTTCCTTCATGAAGAATTATGATCTGTGTACCAAGGGACTCTGTGACAAAACCAGTGATGGGATCTTGGGATCCCTCCATTTGCCTTTTTTGCATTCTTAGTGGAAAATAAAGAGCACAATGGAAACAAAACTTCCATTCATCAAGCGCTGTCTGCATATTATATATGTTGCAAAAATAGGATTTAGTGATGCTCATGAAACTCCTCTGCGGAATAAGTATAGAATTCTCTGGAATTATAAATGGAACAAATCAGGGCTATAAATGATAAACCTCTTAGCACAATCTGAAGCATTATTCAGAGACATCTCCACCAATTTAAAAATTTAACACCATTCACGGTGCCGGAGTATTTCTTCTCTTTCCCCCACCCTCCCTGTCTTTTCCCTTTTTACCACCCACTTTCTTTCAGAAATCTGCAAAAGAAATCTAAGCATGAAACATTCAGGAACCCTCTTTAGGAATTGGCACCACACAATTTGCAATGAAGTCCAACACTAATCATCAACGAGCTTAAATGTAGGGGCTATAGCAAAACGGCCATGCTAAATCAGTAGAAATTTGGAGAGCTCTCTGCTTGATCACTCAGCCTTTAGAAATCTGCTCTTCAGTAATGAGATGGTGTCTACAAAGGTGATGCCCACTAAATTGTGGGGATGTATATGGGGATGTATGGATTTTGTTCAACCTGTTCTCTCTGTGTTTCATGGATTGTCGGGCATTTTTCATTCAGTCATCTGAACATCGATGGAAGAAAGGGGTTTTCTTTTAAGGATGGATGAGAATTTAGTTCCACTTCTGCATGCCCGTCTTAGCACTAATGTGCATTAGTATCAGTGTACATTATCACAAGTGTGCACGTAAAAAATTGCACAAAAAAAGCCAATCCAAGAGTCTATGGAATCTGAATGACTCAGAAAAGGCCAGTCTGCTGTGGAATTTGCAAGTTACTCAAAGAAACTGATCCATTTACCGTTTTTACCATTTCTTCAGGCATCTTTTACTCCATCCTCCACATCCCCCTCCCTTTTTAAAAGCACACAAAAAATGCCCACCACAAATTTTAATAACTTTTCCTGGTGTGAAATATTTTGCATTATTATTTATTATTTATTGCATTTGTATAATACCCCATAGCTGAAGCTCTCTGGGTGGTTTACATAAGATTAAAACACTTAAAAAACAATATACAAAAATTTAAACTGCAAAAACATACAATATACACATACATTTAAAACACTTATAATAACTTTGAAAGCTATGTGCCTAAAAATAATAATTAAAAAATGGCCTAGGATCATCAGATACTGCTAAATGCCTGAGAGTAGAGGAAAGTCTTGACCTGGCACCAAAAAGATAATAATGTTGACGCCAGGCAGGCCTCATCGGGGACATCTTTCTACAATTGAGGGGCCACCACAGAGAAGGCCCTCTCCCTTATTGCTGACCTCTGAGCTTCCCTTGGAGTAGGCAGTCGGAGGAGGACCTTAGATGTTGAGCATAGTGTATGGGTAGGTTCATGTCGGGAAAGCTGTTCCGTCAGGTATTGTTTTCCCAAGCCATGTAACACTTTATAGGTTAGAACCAGCAGAGGCTGAAGAGACACCAGGAATATATAAAACTATTTTCAATGGCAGGCATATATATATATATATATATATGCATATTTTCCATTAACAATTCCACGGAATCTGCATGACCTGGAAGATTCTGCTCTGCTGCAGAATTTGCACGTGAAATTCATTGAAATCCATGTGAGTTCCTTTCTGAAATATCTTGGCAACCTCCCCATGGTTTTTAGAGGGAGACATGGTAACTGGCAAGTTTAAACTGAAAGAATGTTTGGGAGAGTATCCCAAATGGGTGAAGAAATAGCAGGTTTTCTCAACTCTAGTCATGTTATTGCCTCTGTCACCTCCTGCAGAATTTGCTCACCTCCTACAGAGGGTGTTGCAGAAGAAACAGGGTGGGAAAGCAAAGGTCTTCCTTCCCTCTCATTTTATCTAAATCTGGATGCCCAAAATCCAGTATAAGAGTTCTGAAAAAACAGTGGGAATGTTGAGTCTCTGGTATGAGGATACAAAATTGATAAGCTACCAATATTGGAAGCTTTTGGCTGTCCAATGAGACACTGTGGTTCATGGACCGACCATGTGATTTTTTGAGGACTATTGGGCAAGACTCCTCCCTGGGCCCCTTCCCACAATGAGTTTACCTTCTCATTCCCATTATTACCAGCTGCTATTGCTCCTCATTATCTATCTCATAATTCCTGCCACATGCTTCCTTGACAGGCAGCGAGCCAACAAAGAAGTAGGCAGTAGGTACCTTTTCACCAGCAGTGTTATTTGGGTTGGAACGAGAGGGAGGCAAACAAGCAGGTTGCATTGTTGAAATGGAGGAGCAGCTTCAGAGTGCCTTCATCAATGGTCCCTGCTGGAGTGTGGGCCCTTGACTAGGACACAATCATGCCTACCCTTGATGCTGAACTTGGCTCTAGCTTAGGAGGTCCAAGGATGCCATGACACCATGACATCACCACATTTCAATTCCAAGGCCCTTTCTGCACCTAGGGGTGTAGAGGGAGGGCCTGGGGATGATCCCAGATGTACCTGCTTTGGGGATCCTCCTCTTCCTTCTAAACAGGAAGTGTGATGTCCCGGCTTCCTCCTGGGATGTCGCATAGTCGGGGCCACCTTTTTTTAAAAAAAGGAGTCCAGAAAATTGCATTTGCACTCCATCGACAAGATTAGTTTTTCTTTTTTAAAAATCCTGCCTGAAATTGAGAGCCCCACCCCCTCCCCTCCATCCCAGGGATAATGGACTTGCCTCCCCCCTCCCCTGATGGGCATGAAGCCACACCACGCTGCTCTGTGCCCATTTCTTGTATCCGCTTACTCATGAGTAAGCAGGCACCAGGTGGAATGGGCGCCCACACCTCCCATGGTCTTGGGACATTCTCGAAGCCGCGGGAAAAATTGGGTTTTCCCAGGGATTCCTTATCCCAGGGAAAACCCGTACCCATCCCACCTCACCCCTGGGGGTCCCTGTGCATCATTTGCATGCCCAGGGATGACCCAAGGATGATTGCGGAATAAAAGGCCAGTGTAGAAACAGCCCAAGAGTGAATGGAAAAGAACCATTTATTCCAAGAGGGCTATTTTGTTCGTTTTGAACTCATGTCTTTGATTTGGCCCTTTAATTTGCAAATAAATCAGAGAATAAATAGGAGCTAACCATGAAGCCAAGACAAGCATCCAAGCGTCATGGTCTCTGAATTTTGTTACATTTCCAAGTCACCCGTCCTTTCGTAAACAGCAGTTTGCATTTCTCAGTCCTAAACTATCTCTGCTAACAAGGCTGAGTTTTGGAATGAGTAACACAAAATAGCATTTTTGTTATCTTCAATTAAAGCGGAGTGGGGGTAGGGGGGGTGGAATACAACCTGACAGGTTTCAGTACTCTTATCAGAGGGAGAAAAAGTGTCTCTGCATTCCACATAGCGTAGAAGGCAGCTGGCACCAGCGTTGTTGATGTAAAGTTGTCTAGGGAAGTGTAGTCCCACATTTTATTTTCTCTGACCATTTTACAGATTCCTTGCTTTTGTTTATGAAGGTGTCCGAAAACAGGATGAGAGTGTCCTTTATTTATTTATTTATTTATTTAAAAGAGGGGGCGGTGAATTTTCCTTCCTGTTTCATCACTGTTGTTCAGTGAGAGATACTAATGAGGTGCTTTAGTAAAACACAGGGGAGGAGGGGCAGAACACATACCAGGCAATTTAAAGAAATGCGAACATATTCCTATTGAACAGTAATTAGCACTGGATGGAATCAGAGGTTTTGCATACTTAAATGCTTGTCCTGACATTAAGCAATCAATACTGTGTGCCTTGCATGCCTCATTTCCTTATAAAAGGAAATTGCCCTTCACTAGCATGTATTCTTATTGTTGGGGCTTTTTGGTGGTATAACGGTAAATTTGAAGTGCCGGCACTCATCATGACAGCCTCCATAAACACACCCTCAAGTAGAGTCCCAAAAGTCAGAGAGCTGGGTTGATCCATATCAACTATCCAGTTCTAGCAGTTGTCATTTTTATGAGGAGCAGACCTTTTGTAAAGGTAATAGGTGTTAATTGCCTGTTCAAGACCAAGCCATCCCAAACTGTTTTGCATTACAACAGGGGACTGTATTTTGCTACTGGGAAAATTCATTCCCTCCTGCCCCCAGGTACTCGGGGGGGGGGGGGCTGCAGTTAAGCTCAGGAGGAATATGGAATTCTAATGGGGGTGGCAGATGACATCACCATCCCTGCTAATAAAAAAGTGTCTGGGTTGCATCCCTGCGAACCCTAGTTCCGCTACACCAGAGACAGAGAAGTGCTATGCAAGCAGAAGATAACAGTCTTGCTTGCAAGCCTTGCCCCCAAGGTCCAAATGAGTAAGCAGTGACAGGAGAAAAGAGACAGAGCAGTGGCCTCTGCTCACCATGCCCTCTCCTTCTGAATTTTGGCATGGATTGGGACCAAAGGATCAGGGCATGGCATGGCTTCTTGAAAGCCATCTCTTTACACAAAGCCAAAGCAACTTGTGACTCTGGCCAGATCTACACCAAAGCAAGATATAGCAGTATGAAAGCAGTATGAAAGCAGTATATAAAGGCAGGAGCCGCACCAAGCAGACTATAGCACTTTGAAAGTGGTAGATGGTATATGTTAATGGGCCCCAACAATTGTCAGTGCACTTCAATACCACTATAAAGCAGTAGCGTGGCTCCTGCCTTTTATATACTGCTTTCATACCACTATATCCGGCTTGGTGTAGATCTGACCCATGTTTTGTGAAGGACTTGTCTCCTCCTCCATTAACCCTCCAGCCCCTTTCATTCAACATCTGAGAACCTATATGTGCTTGTCAGGGACACCATTGGAAGTCTTCCTGGCAGCAGCATCCTGATTCTGCAGGCCCTCCAAAGAGAGGCTTGGTTAGCTTCTTCTCTCACTATGGGAGGGAGGCAAACTTCCACCATGCCTTTAATCTTTTGTAACCTCCTACTATTCTAGGGATGCTTGAGGATTTGGTTCAGTCCACACTTATTAATAAACTTGTCTGATTTGTCTGGGCTAATATGCAGTTATCCTTTGTTTTTGGTTTTTTTGCTCTTCTCTGAATTGTGTGATACCAAGAATGGATATTAAAAGGTGAATGTTTAACTAATGTGTGTATAAAATGTGTATTTAAAGATAAAATGCATACCAAAAGGGGAGTATTTGTATGCATTTAAAAAAATACGGCTTGGGTCCAGGTTATCTGAAAGGCCGTATTCTCCCCTATGAGCCTGCCCGTGCTTTGAGATCTTCAGGGGAAGCCCTTCTCTTGGTCCCACCACCATCACGGGCATGCCTGGTGGGAACACGGAAGAGGTCCTCCTTGGTGGCTGCTCCAGTGTTCTGGAACTCCTTCCCCAGGGAAACTAGACTGGCTCCCTCCTTGAGGTTCTTCAGATTCTGCAGTGGAGTTCTTGGCTCAAAACTCCATACAAAAATGTGTATATTAGGGAAAGTTGCATTAAAAGGCTCGCCTGGAGCCAACATTGCTCTTTTTTCAGCACCAGATCAAGACTTTTCTCTCTTCCCAGGCATTTGGCAGCATGTGATGAGTTGTAAGCAATCCTGTATTTGATTTACAGCTTGGCTGACTGCCCAAGGTTGGTTTTAGGTTCATGCTGTCTTTGTGTATACGCTTTGGTATTTTATTTTATTTTTTACGTTTTTAAACTTTTGCATATAGTTTTCAATGTTTTTAATCTTTGCAAACAGCTCAGACAGCTTTGGCTATGAGGCATTACAGAAATAATAATAATAATAATAATAATAATAATAATAATATATTAGAGGAAGTGGCATACAAAACTGTATACATTATGGAATGTTGCATAGAAAAAACCACAATAATTTGTTGTGAATGTTGCACACAAAATACATATGTTAGCAAAGGTTGTGTACAAAAATCAGTGTTTGAATTCCTCTGGATATACAACTTGGAACCCGAACATTTTAAGGACCCCCTTTCTCCTGAATGAAGCTGCTCAAGCATAGATATCTTCATCTAAGGCCCTTCCTCATGTCTCCCCATGAGTCAGGTGGCACCAGGGAAAGGCCCTGCTTGGTGGTGGCATCCCATTTACAGAATGACTTCCCCAGGGAGGCTCACCTGGCACCTCCCAGCAATGAAGCAACAATGGACCAGGAAAAGGCTCCTCTGTATCCCTTTTCACTTTTGTATCACATCTATTAGACTGTAATCCTGAAGGAAGGGAATTGAGTTGTTTTCTTAATCTTTAACAAGCCAGAGATTATTTTAGGTGCTTTGTATAGTAAATAGTAGTGCTACTACTTGATTTAGATAGAGCTCTGATCTGTTTCCAGGCACAAGTCCAAATGCTGGTTAAGACTTATAAAGCCCTATACAGCTTGTGTCCAGGTTATCTGAAAGACTATATTCTCCCTTACGAGCCAGCCCATCCCCTGAGGTCTTCAGGGGAGGCCCTTCTCTTGGTCCCACCACCATAACAGCCATGCTTGGTGGGGACGCAGGAGAGGGCCTTCTCGGTGGCTGCCCCAGGGCTCTGGAACTCCCTTCCCAGGGAAGCTAGACTGGCTCCCTCCTTGAGGTGCTTTCGGAGGCAGGCAAAATATTTTGTTCTGGCAAATAATCCAGCAGTCCATCTATGCCTAGGACTTTTAAGATTGTTATGTATTTTAAATGTGTTTTTTTAAAAATTGAAACGTGTTTAATTATATTTTTAACTTTTGTATATTTCTATTTGTAGGTTTTAACTGTATATGTAAAGCCGCCTTGAGGCCCAGCAAGCATTGGGCAAAAGGCGGGATACAGATATTATTATTATTATTATTATTATTAAATAAATCCACAGGCTGATGCAGAGACAAACATGCCAGGCTTAGGAATGAACACATGCAAAATTGACATGGACTGGTAAAAGACTGATCCATCTATTCTTAGCTGTAGTGATGTATTTTTAAACCAACCCACTTCTGTTTTCATGATTTAATTAGTGTGGTGATGAATTTTTACATCTATTTATTTTCAACCATTTGTTGTGGGGAGGGGAGAAAACAAATCACATCTAAAAATCCATTTCATTTAATTCCATTCCATTTATTACATTTCTATGCCACCCTATAGCTGAAGCTCTCTGGGCATTTACAAAGATTAAAATATATTAAAATACATTATACGTAGTATTAAAACTATTTACATGTAAACATATAAACAGACAGCACACACACAGTCACACATATATCTGAAATAATTAAACAATCAGGAATAAGAAGGGAAAAAATACCTGATTAAAACACCAATTGCCTGAGAGAGGAGAAAGGTCTGAACCTGGTTGAAAAGATAACAATATTGGTGCCAAGAGGGCCTCATTGGGGAGATCATCCACTATTGGGAGGGCACCACCTAGAAGGCCCTCTCCCTTCTTGCTGCCTTCCAAGCCTCCCTCAGAGGAAGAACCTGGAGAAAGGCCTCAAATGATGAATATAGTGTACAGATAGATTCATGTCAGGAGAGGCGCTCTGTCAGGTAGGCATAGGCAGCCAGTGCAACTGGGTCAGAATTGGTGTTATATGTTTGGAATTTGTTGTCCCAGTTATCAATCTGGCCACCACATTTTCTGTGAGCTGCAGCTTCTGAACTGTCTTCAAATGCAGCCCTATGTAGAGAGCATTGTAGTAATCTAACTGTAGCCAGATTATCCCTGTCCAGATAGAAGCATAGCTAAGCCACCAACTGAAGTTGGTAGAAGGCACTCCTTGCCAAATCTCTTAAATGAAGTAGTGTGTGTGGAAAGGATGAAACTGAAGAAGAGATTTCAAAGAGGGGAATATGCCTTGGCAATCGTGCACACTCACCATATAGGATGACCCCATTTGCACAAATTTAAAGAGCTTCCCAAATTGCAGAAATTACCATTTCCACAAATTACCATTGCACACACACACACACACATGTGCAAAATATTTCTGGAACCGAGGTGGGGAACCCACTACAGTGCACCTCTGCTTACTGGAATGTAAGTACTGCAGCATCCCATCAAGCTTAGGCCCTTTCCACACCAGGCAAAGCATGTGGGATGGCCCCCGGCTGCTCCCTGTGAGTCCAAATGATACACAGGGAGTCCCAGGAGTGGCGTGGGGGGGGGGGCGGGAACATGATTCTTCTGGGTTAAGAGAAACCTGCCCATCCCGGGTGCAGCCATGCTTACTCACGAGTAAGCACGGCTGCAAACTGGGCATGGAGCCACACTGCGTGGCTCTGTGCCCAGCAGGGGATGGGGTGGCACCAGTTTTGCCACCCCTGGGAGGGCAAGGAGAGGGGTGGAGGCCCACACGCACATAATTTTTTTAAAAAAACTCACCACTTTCGGAGGAGCTCTCGTGCACTGTTCTCCTGAAAAAAAAATGGCGTTTACGACTCACGACTGCCCGGGAGAAGCTACTTTTCTTATGTGAATTGGGTGCGTCAATGCCGGAAGTAGCTCCTTCCGGGATCCCTCACCCTGAGCCCTCTATACCACTATGGTGTAGAAAGGGCCTTAAATGGAATGGAATTCCCAGAACTGCACATTCTGAAGTTTTCTAAGATACCCTTTAAATGTCCTCTTTCAGAAAACATGGGGGGGGGGGTTGCAAAAGCACATAAGAATGGGACTTAAGTTGAAAAAAAAAAAAACACATAGACACACAGACACCTTTGACAGCTCACCACAGTAAGGTAAGCGCCGAAGCCATGCTAACGGAGAAATTTCTCCGAAATTCTCGCCATCTTTGCAAAGGAGGCTGGAATAACAGCAGTCTCTTTCGCAGAGGCAAAGAGGTCATAAAATGTCAGGAGGAGATTTGACAAGGCACTCAACTGAACTGAATTCTTGCATTCGTTTTCAACTCTTTGTATTTACTTTTGTATCTCCCCACCTCTGGAAGTTGTCTTGGAGTGGGGCAGTTCGAATTGGTCAACCTTCATTTGCAATATGGGAAAGCAGCTTGCCACTTTCACTGAATAAAGGGCTTTGGTGGCAGAAGGGGAGTGTACACAAAGCTTTCTGCCTACTCCTCCCCATATATGTGATGCTTAAGATTTCCTTCAACTCTTATCTGTAGTTGTTACAAACCTGGTATCTGCCCCTAGGGTGACCAGATAAAATCCAGCTCAGGGCTCCTGTAACTTTAACAGTGGTAGAGAAAAGGAAATTTCAGCCAGTGTCATTTGTATGCAATTAGTTCCTGGTGAAATTCCCTCTTCATCACAACACTTAAAGATGCAGGCACTATACTAGAGTGACCATATACAAAAGAAGGCAGGGCCCCTGCACCTTTAACTGTTGTGATGAAGAGGGGATTCACCAGGAACTAATTGCATACAAATGACACTGGCTGAAATTCCCTTTTCTCTACAACTGTTAAAGTTACATGAGCCCTGACCTGGATTTTATCTGGTCACCCTCCCCTCCCCTCCCCCCCCATGAAAAAAAACAGGAGGGGAAACCTGAGAACTTCATTGAGGAAGCAAACAAATAAACAACTTATATTTCTCATAGTTATGAATGAATAGTATTTTTGTATTTTTTTAAAAAAACACACCCTTAATCATCTGTTTAGCTCTCTTTTGAAACCAGAGTAGTTCTTTGCTCCCATGACTGTTCTGGGCATGAAATTTCTATTTTTAATGTTCAGCGGGAAACAAAAAGCTGCATGAAATTCTGCCATCTAGATTATTTTTGTGAAATCAGTTGATCTCTTTTCTTTTCTTTTAAGAGGTTTGGCTGATATTTAAACCTGCCATTACAAACAATGGGCTCTACTAATCAGGGTTACGGGAATAAATCATTCCCTTCACAGCTCTGGAGCTGGGCAGAACGGAACATTGTCAGGAGAGAGTGTTAAGTGCTCAAAGACAAGAAAGACCAATGATGTCAATGGTCTTACACAGGTGTAGGTAAAAAGCCAATTCACATCCCAAAGCTTGCATTCACAATGGGCTACCCCTTAATGCAACATGAAAGGCCTTGGGTGAATTACTGGGGTGGGGGATGCTGGCTGTTCCATCTCCCAAACATATCACCATCAAAACACTACAGGTTGTTTTTGCTAAGGCAGCCTGCAAGATGAAATCCATAACACCTGCTTGGTGGTATCGCCTTTGTTTCTGCTCTGTGTTCATGGCACTGGAAGCAGAAAGAACACAGCTTTCCAGTTTTAAGAAGTTTAATTGTAGAAACCCCTGGGAGACAGGGTGTGTGAACCGATCCCGCAGTAAATTCAGCACTCAATGACCTTCAGCAGCAAGAGATGATTTGCTTGAGTGTGAGAAGTCACCATTGTGGACCACACATAGAGCTTTCATGGCAATGATGTCACCTAGAAGAGAGTTGTTTTTCATGGAAGCAGCTCTCATGTGTAGCTGCAAGTCAAGCTCCAGGCTAAAGTCACGCTTCATTCAAGTGTCCTAAATGCACATCTAGATACTGAGCTCTCATAATGTTTTTGTTTCTTATGCTTCCAATCCAAACCTAAGGGACCCAACATTAGCCATCTTCAACCAGCATCCAATGATGTGAAATGTAGTGCAAAGGTAGGGAACCTTAGACCTGGGGGTCTTATTGAGCCTCCTGGAATCCTAACCTGGCCCTCCAGGTTTCCCCAGATGACCACACTCCCTTCTGGTGACCCAACCCCAGGCACTTAAAAAACTCTTAGCTTGGGGCAGGGATAGTAGTGGTTAAATTGTCAGACCATGGATGGAGTTGACCCAGGTTCAAATTCCCACTCAGCCATGAAGCTTACTAGGAAACTGGGACCAGTCATTCATGTTTGTCCTAACCTATTTCACAAGGTTGTTGTAAGGATAAAATGGAATTAAGAACCATGTATGCAGCTTTGAGCTCCTTGGAGGCCAGGTGGAAAGTAAATGTTGTTAATAACCTGGATAAGGAGGTGCAGGCAATGCTTATCAAATTTACACATCACACAAAATTGGGTGGGATCGCTATTACCCTGAAAGACAGAAACAAACGTCAAAGTGATCTTGATAGGCTGGAGCGCTGGACTGAAAACAACAGAATTAAATTTAATAGGGATAAATCGGGAAAAGAAACCAAATGCACAGTTAGGAGAAGGGGGATACTTGGCTCAGCAATATTACAAATGAGAAGGATCTTGGGATTGTTGCAGATCACAAGCTCAATATAAGCCAACATTGTGATGTGGTTGAAAAAAAAGCAAATGCTATGTTGGGCTGCATTAATAGAAGTATAGCTACCAAATCATGTGAGATACTGGTTCCCCTGTATTTGTCAATGGCTAGGCCTCATCTTGAGTACTGAATCCAGTTCTGGGCACAAGACCTCAAGAAGGATGCAGACAAGCTGGAGGGGGTTCAGAGGAGGGCAATCAGGATGATCAGGGGTCTGGAAACAAAGCCCTATGAGAAGAGATTGAAAAAACTGGGCATGTTTATAGCCTTGAGAAGAGAAAACTGAGGGGAGACATGATATCACTCTTCAATAGGGTGACCAGGTAAAATCCAGGTCAGGGCTCATATAACTTTAACAGTTGTAGAGAAAAGGGAATTTCAGCCAGTGTCATTTGCATGCAATTAGTTCCTGGTGAAATTCCCTCTTCATCACAACTGTTAAAGGTGCAGGCACTATACTAGAGTGACCAGATACAAAAGAAGGCAGGGCCCCTGCAACTTTAACAGTTGTGATGAAGAAGGAATATCACCAGGAACTAATTGCATACAAATGACACTGGCTGAAATTCCCTTTTCTCTACAACTGTTAAAGTTACATGAGCCCTGACCTGGATTTTATCTGATCAGCCTACTCTTCAAGTATCTGAAAGGTTGTCACACAGAGGAGGAGCAGGATCTCTCCTTGATCATCCCAGAGTGCAGGACACAGATTCTGGCTGAACATCAGGAAAAACCTTCCTGGCCGTTAGACCAGTATGCACCATGTCCGGCTCATGGGTCCCTGGTCAACAGCTGGTTGGCCACTGTGTGAACAGAGTGCTAGACTAGATAGACTCTTGGCCTGATCCAGAATGGCTCCTCTTATGGTCTTATGTTCTTATGATTCTATGATTCTATAAATTATTTTTTAAAATTGGAAGGAAAAGGCTGAGAACGATAAATTGTTCGGCTTAAATCTTATTCTGCTATGTTCTTTGTTTACACAGACTTTGGCCCTTTCTACACCTAAGGGCATAGGGGGCCGGAGGGGGGAGGATCACGGACATACCTACTTCCCTGATCCTCCCTGGGCGCCCAAATGGAAGCGCAACATCCCAGAAGGGAAGAGGGGCATCGCGCCCACCATTTTTGTTTTAAAGCTCAGTAACCAGGAGCACACTTGCGCTCATCCGAAACTGTAAGTTAAAAAAATAAAAAAGTCCTGCTCCCCCCCCACCCCTGAAGCCCCTGGATGCCCCCCGGATTAGCTCCTTCCCTCTACTGACCCCCGCTACTCACGGGGAAGAGGGAAGAAGCCAGGACAAGTGCCCACATTTCCTGCAGTCCTCGGAATTGTCCCTGGACCACTGGAACATTCAGGTTTTCCCAGGGTTTCTTTATCCCTGGAAAAACCTGTGCCCATCCCCCTGCTCCCGGGAGTCCTTGTGCATCATTTGCATGCACAGGGAGAACCCGGGGACAACCCAGGGAAAAAAGGCCAGTGTAAAAACAGACTTTGTTTACACCCCCTGCATTTAGAAGATTTCTAAATTTCTGCTATTATAGGGGGAACAGCCCTCACTTAAATGGAAACACAGCATGTTTATGTACATTTCTATTTCTACAAATGAAACTGAAGTGTCCTAGCAACAGAGGGACGAGGAGGGAACGCCCCCTCCCACCTTTTTCTTTTCAGGTATAGTGGAGTTGAAAGGGGAAATGCACACTGCTGAGTAAAAAGCACACGGGGAAATTGGAGCAAGCAAGAAGAACAAAGATGGGGAAATGAAGAGACTAAATGCTAAATTGAGGAGACATCAAGCAGACTGCCAACCACCAAGCATCAATTTGATAAAGAACTACATGGAAATAAAGTGGGGGAGGGGGAGATAAATAAGAATAGAACAGGTAGATGTAATATATTGAAAAACTACACACATGCATTGCAAGATACATTATGAGGCCTAGCTGTCAGCCATGCCTGACTGGCCAGCAATGTAGGGTGACCACATGAAAAGGAGGACAGGGCTCCTGGGTCTTTAACAGTAGCATCAAATAGAGAATTCCAGCAGATGTAATTTATATGCATGCAGCACCTGGTGGAATTCCCTCTTCATCACAACCGTTAAAGCTGCAGGAGCCCTGCACTCTTTTGTATGTGGTCATTCTAGTATAGTTTCTGCAGCTTTAACTGTTATGATGAAGAGGTAACTAATTTCACCACGTGCTGCATGCATAGAAATTACACCTACCGAAATTTCCTTTTTTATGCAACTGTTAAAGATACAGGAGCCCGTCCTCCTTTTCATATGGTCACCCTGACTCATATTGTACCAGTACTCTTCCAGCTGCACTGGCTGCCAATCCATTTCCAGGGATTGGAAATGGATTCAAAGTTCTGATATTACCATTCAAAGCCCTAAACTGCTCGGAGCCAGGTGATCTGAAGGATTGTATCTTCCCATATGTAAATGCCTGAGCCTAAGTTCATCTTCAGGAGCCCCTGTCAAGGGAAAGGAAGTGGATAGCTACCAAGAATAGGGTCTTTTCTGCTGTGGCACCCCAGTTGTTGAATGAGCTCCCTAGAGAGGTCCAGCTGGTGCCTATGTTGCACTCCTTTCAGTGAAGAGTGTTTCATTTTCTGAGCCATTTTAGCATCCTAGCAATCTAATCTTTTAGCTCAGCTGTTTTAAATCTGTATTTGAAATATCTGCATTGCTGCTAGGTTTTATTCTAGCTGTACTTTTATACTGTAATTTTAAGCTTTTATATAGTTTTATACTGTATTTGTGGTTTTAATTTTGTGAACTGCTCAGGGAGCTTTGGCTATTGGACAGTATAGAAATGTAACAAATAAATAAATAAGGAGGCATCTATGATGGCTCTGATTCGTCAATGGGTTGTTGTTGTTTGTTGTTGTTTGTTGTTGTTGTTGTTGTTGTTTTCTCCTCCTAAATGTACCGGGCACCAAAGCAATCTATACAGATGTGACTTCCAAATAGTGGGTCAGGGCTATAGCAGGGCATTGTGACAACTTTATGGAGGATTTGTCAGGCTACCTGTCAGGTATTGAGTTTAGCAAAGCCAGAGGCTTTGCTGGTTGTAAGTAGAGATAGTTTTAGAATGTCAATGTCTCTGCAAACATATCTCTGACAGAGTTTCTCACGGGAGTAGCTCTCTCACTCCCTGTCTTGGCCTTGAAGCTAAAAAGGCTTCCCTGGGATCCTGAAAGGTGGGAGTCCACTTGTTGAGGGAGTCACTCAGTTTGTAGCATCATCTTGATGGGCTGAATGTGCCACCCTGTTTGCATGTGACCATGACTGACAGGCCAGAGCCCCTGTCTATCAAGTGACATTGAACAGGCCTTTATAAGATGGGGACAAAGGCAAGTAGCCTTTGCTAGGATCGTCTTTCGACTCATGGCCTGAAATCTCTCCCTGTTTGGATCCATCACTGTTTGGGACTTTGAAAGCACCCTGTACGTGGATTCTCTTCTATTTGGACTTTGGAGTTCTAAGGACTGCACCATGGAAAGTACTGTGAGGCTTTTCATAGACTGCAGCTCACATTTGCTGTGGAGTGTGAGTGCTTGAGGTCAGCTCAGTGTATGGCAGGCTGGGATTGATTGCAAGACTCATGTGGCAGAGAGTCCTGGTGCTAAAGTTCATGTACAGGAGTTCTTGTGCCTGAGATTTTACCCTCCTTGGTCAGCTCAGTGTACGGCAGGCTGGGACTGACCGTTAGATTTCTTCCCTGCCAGACTTGGGGGGCAGAGAGCCCCAGTGCTACAGTTTATGCACAGGAATTCTTGTACCTGAAATTTTACCCTCCCCATGATCTTGTTTAGGCTTTGGCCATTTTCCTTGAGTAGTCAATGTGTGGCCGCATTTGGACTAGTTCCCTTGGGATGGTTTGTTAAGCCTTTCAAGAATTCTCATTGTGATTGCCTGAAGCAAGAAGCCTAAAGCGTTCTGACCATCAATCTGCTTTAAGTGTTTCTGGAAGTGTGTAACCATTAAGCTTTTTCACCGTGAGATTTCCCTGAATGAAATTATTTGATTGATTTTGATGTGATTTTGATTTGATTGATGAATGACGTGATTTTCTCATGCCAGTTGGCCAGCGTGAGTGAATGCTGAAGGAAACAGGCATGCAAACTACTCTACCTGTACAAAGTTTTAGGGGTTAAGGAAGACTGCGTATCTAAGAAAAGTTCACTTCAGGTCATGAGTGGGAATTGGGAGGCTACTAGTAAGTGTAGTGAGAGTTTGAGATCCAATAGAACCATTATTTATATATTTACAAAATTTGTATACTGCTCCATATCAGAAACAGATTCTGGAGCATTGAACACATCCAGCAACCAAACATAGACCTAAACACAATTTTTGTTCAGACATCCAGATATTTATGAATTGGCAATGCATTTTCTTTGAAAATGCATTTGAAAACATGCATTTTAACAATGCTCGAAAACATGTTTTACTTAACGGGTACATGCTTGTAGAAATGCATACATTTCAAAATCTGAATCCAAAATGTGCACATTTTGAAAAATGCAAATGAATACACGTACCAATTTTTTTTTTTGAGCAGGGGGATATGGCTTTCAATTCGGGCAATTAGGACAAATGAGCAATGTTTGCGATTGCGAGGATTGTCACAGGCCTCTCATACAGAGGACGACCATTCGTGCCTCTAATTTGCATAAAAGACCTTTTATGCAGAATAATGAATTGTCGTTTTTATGCAAAATGGCAGTTCTCTAAGGGGATAGGCAGCTGCGCAGCACTCATCAGGTTGCTTGCTGGGCTGTTCAATAGTGAGTGCAATGGTGCAAGCAGGAACGGGCAGCCAGTGAGGGTTCCTCGAGCATCCAGTGCCATGAACAGAGGTGAGTCTGTCCATCTCTAACCATCTCATATTGTGCCTGATCTCCGTTCACATTTACGATAACTGCTGGCTTTGCAGAAATGGGAGATGTGTGCAGATTTTATTTATTTATTTATTTATTTATTTATTTATTTATTGTGTTTATATCCCACTTTTTTCCCTTCAAAGAACCCAAGGCAGTGACATAATCCTCCTCGTCTCCATTTTATCCGCACAACAACAACCCTGGGAGGTAGGTTGGGCTGAGAGTCACCCAGTGAGCTTCCATGGCTAAGTGAGGACTAGAACCCAGATCTCCCAACTCCCTGTCCAACACTTTAACCACTACACCACACTGGCTTTCTAGTGAGCATATGGGAGTTCTGTGCAAATCTTCCCAAATTCGCGCAAATTTCTCCGAATTTGTGCGCACTTTCTAATTTGTGTAAAATTTCCTCCATAGACTGAAGCGGGGCTGATTCAGTCTATCGAGGACATTATGACAAATCAAACTGGGATGAGGCAAATGCAAACTTGAAAATTCACTAATATTTTCAGTGGATATGTGTACTTGCTTTCTCATCTGTGTCTTTGAATGGCCCTGCTCACATATTGTTTTCTGGCAAAAATGAAATTCTCATAGATCCCTTCTTTCATTCCAATTCAGAACTGGCAGGAAATTAACCTAGCAGTAGGGGAAAAAAAGGGGGAAATCTAAATGAGATGGAGCTGGACAGATTCTCCCTTCTGAAAATTGATGGGTTATGAATAATTAAGACTTCCACAAGTTTCTATTGTGAATGCTGAGGCTCAAAGGGATGGCTATTTTCCTCCCTTTATCTCTCAACATGCTCCTGCGTTCTTCAACTTGGTGAAATTGGCATCAAACCGGAGCTGAAACATCGTTTCATATCCTTCACTCACCTTGCCGTTCAGCCACCCACGACAGGCAGCTGTAGCTGTTTATTAGAAGGCTTAAATGAAGAATAAAAGTACAGAAGGAGACAAGAACAGTCAAATAATAAAAAGGGCTTCCAAATAATATTGAAGGAAGATATTCAGGGAGACTCCAGTCATGCCTCTAGAGAGATGGTGAATTGAGCTAGCCAGAAATAGGCCTTAAAAAAGAAACTGTCTGGCAGGTTTTTGCAAACTTGTAAGTAACCCACATAGATAAATACAGCCAGCTAGCTATGCATTCTGGCCGGTGCACAGGTTTAGGACATGCATGAAGAGTAAGCATGTTCAGGCACTGGCTAAGGGCCCCCAGCCCAGTTGGGGCCCAGTGGCGAGAACCCCCTGGAGTTGTTCCTCCTCTTCATCAGCAATATGCTTGTTCCCCTATCTCTCACTCTGGCCCAGACAATGGTGGTGGTGGTGAGAAGGAAGACCAGTAGATGCCACTGCCCACATTGTCTCTGCCAGTGGTAGCAATGATGAAGAAGAGTTGGAGGAGTGTGAAAGTTTGAGGCCTACGGAGGTAGGCTGACCATATGACAAGGAGGACAGGGCTCATGTAACTTTAACAGTTGTGGAGAAAAGGGAATTTCAGCCAGTGTCATTTGTATGCAATTAGTTCCTGGGGAAATTCCCTCTTCATCACAACAGTTAAAGTTGCAGGGGCCCTGTCTTCTTTTGTACATGGTCACTCTAGTATGGTGCCTGCAACTTTAACTGTTGTGATGAAGAGGGAATTTCACCAGGGACTAATTGCATACAAATGACACTGGCTGAAATTCCCTTTTCTCTACAACTGTTAAAGTTACAGGAGCCCTGTCCTCCTTTTCATATGGTCAGCCTATACAGAGGCAAAGTAAAAAGATCAGGCCTTAGAGGTCTAGGCGTATTCTGTTGTCAGGGGGTATCCCTGAGAGGAGTAGTTTCATTTACCAGTTAAGTTTCATTTCTCCAGTTCAGTTTCATTTCTTCAAGTTTGAAACAGTACTTTCTGTTTTGGGAGGAGAGGAGAGAGCACAAGGCAGGAAAAGACGAGAGTATGAGGAAAAAGCAGCTGGAAAAGCTCACATGCAGCTAGGGTAAAAGAATGTGCACACTTGCAACTTTTATTTTCTTCTAATGTCTTTGCATTTATGGACTAAATACCTTTACTTGCAATGTGGTTGTTTTAAAATACTAGTAAACTGTTGTGTTAAACCTAAAGTGTCTGGTGTGCAAACCACTCCATGTCTATGGCCTAAAACTAATGTTACTGAGAAGGAGAAGGAGAGAGAAAAAGAAGGTAGGACTCTTAAGGAAGCAAGATATCCTTAACGAGTTGCTCAGGGGATCCAGGACATGGAAGGAAGCTGGTGATGATGGTGGTGAGAAGATAAACTCACTGAAGGAAGGAGCCCACTGAGGGTATGTTACCCAAGGGCCCTTGAAAACCTAGTACAAGCACTGCATAGGTTTGTCAGTTTTGGAATCAGGCCTTTAGCAATTTGAATGGCATCCATGTGTATGCATTGATATTTATCTCTACCAGACAGGCTTCATCTGTTAATTGCTGCATATGAAGCATCCCCTTGGGGAGGGGAATTTTGGGAACATAGTGATTTTGGGACCATAGTAATTTAAGCTTCTCCCTCCCAAATCAGTATGGCCCCAAATTGGGGCTGCATGTGTATAGCCAGGGGTAAATCAGTCATGTATATGCTCATAACTGTACTAACTTGGCCCAGGAGATAAAACTGGTTGCTGTCAAATGAAGTCTCCAGTTGGAAGAAGAGGGGCAGAGGGCACTATGAGGAGCAGTTGTGGGTTTTGCCATTCTCGCCAGGCAGCTCTATAGCCCTTTCAAACAAGCCATGCACAACCCAAGCTGCCAGGTTCAGACATCACGACAAGCCAGCTTGAACACAAGCATTCTATGAAGCTGATTGGTGGGAGATTCAGGACAGATAAAAGGAAGCACTTCTTCACACAGCATTTAGTTAAACTATGGAATTCACTAACACCAGATGTAGTGATGGCCACCAATTTGGATGGCTTTAAAAGGGGGTTGGATAAATTCCTGGAGGAAAAGGCTATCAAGGGATACTTGCCCTGATGGCTAAGTGCTACCTCCAGTATCAGAGGCAGTGAGCCTGTATACAGTAGTTTCAGGGGAACATGGGTGGGAGGGTGCTGTTGCACCCATGTCCTGCTTGTGGTGGTCGGAGGCTGGTTGGCCACTATAAGAACAGAGTGCTGGAGTAGATGGACCCTTGGCATAACCCAGCATTACCCTTCTTATGTTCTTACGTAGGAGGTTGCTCTTCTGAGCAGCGGGTGAAAGGGGTTTCCCTGGATGGAAAGACTCCAGTCTTTCTCCAAATACAGGGATTTGGGTTGCTTGTTTATCCCTCCTCTCAGGATTTAATGATTAAAATAATTAAAACAAATAAGTCCTTTCTTCAAGATTGTTCATCGGCTATGTTGGAAAATGGATTTCCAGGTGTCAGATATTGATAGAAGAAAGAAAACAGTGGCTTCCTTCTTCGTGATGCGAGAAAAGGGTGGGGGGAGTTAATGGGTAATATTTTTGAAATGATTCCCTCTGACTATCACAGGTCTAGTTAAGCAAGAGACCCAGGGGGATTTGGGTGTTTGTCTTAAAAAAGGTGTCAAAAGAGTCACGCAGGCATGTCTACTGAGACACTATTATGCTTTAAGGATCTCACACTTGTAAAAGGCATTGAATACTTGATTTTTCTGTCCACCTGGCTTAAACAGGAAGGTTAGAAAGCAGGGAAAATGTATTGTGGTGGGGGCTTCTGCAGTTGTCACCCTGAGGCTGAAATTTACAGGTGTTAATACAGAAGGATTAAGCTTCTTAGAACACAGTGGCTGGCCAGAAGGTTGTTTGCGGGAAGAATGAAGCTTCACTTGGGACCTGCAAGGCAGGAATATCCTAACAGAAGTTGATATTTTGCTCTTCACAAAGGCCAAGAAAAACAGTTTCCTCCCAGATACAGACCCCTTCTTCCCGAAACAGCAGATTCTGGAGTGGGTGGGTACTTTGTTACATGGCCATCACACAGCACAAGTATTTGTGCAAATTAGAGTTTAGGAGAAAAGCCTGTAAATGCACCCTGCGGAACTCCGTCGAGCCAAAAGCAAGTTGTCCCAATGTGACACAGATTGTGGTAATTCAAACTAGAGCTGGGCACAAGCGGCCTCTCAAAATTCTCCACCCCATTTGTGGGTAGAGAATGTTGGAGGGTCAATTTCACCAAATCTCTCCAGGGGGAGGAGAAATTATCTAACAATTTCTCACAGGTAGGCCGCACCTATGAAAAAGGGTTGTAGGAGAGCTTCTTTCTTCTTTTCCCCTAAGAGTGGGTTTGCTTGTTTGTTTGTTTGCTTGCTTGCTTGCTTGCACTGTACCAACTGCATTGGCAGCCTGACCCCCATTTTACATCCTTCACAATGCCCTATTTATAGCGTGACCAGATAAAATCCAGGTGAGGGCTCATGTAACTTTAACAGTTGTAGAGAAAAGGGAATTTCAGCCAGTGTCATTTGTATGCAATTAGTTCCTGGTGAAATTCCCTCTTCATCACAACAGTTAAAGTTGCAGGCACTATACTAGAATGACCATATACAAAAGAAGGCAGGACCCCTGCAACTTTAACTGTTGTGATGAAGAGGGAATATCACCAGGAACTAATTGCCTACAAATGACACTGGCTGAAATTCCCTTTTCTCTACAACTGTTAAAGTTACATGAGCCCTGACTTGGATTTTATCTGGTCACCCTAGGCTACAGGCTGTCAGAGAGATGACTGTACAATGAATGACAGGACATTCACACACAGTCCTCAGCCATTTCATACCAAACCCATGAGAATTTCTCTGATATTCCTCCTCTTTTGAATTTCATTTCGAAAGCAATTTCTTTTCTATCAAATTGAATGAGAATGGTCGAAATTCTCATGGCAGAATTTTTCAGCATAGCACTAGTTTAAACATACCTAAATGCACCTTTAAATACATTCTTTGAGAGAAAATACAATTTAAATGTATTTAAATATGAAAGGATTTAAGAAAAAACACATAGTTTAATACAGAATTAGCATAAAACCTGTGACAGTAACAAAGGCTGGAAATCGACAGTATCACCCATTCATAATAGAAGCACTTTATTCTTCTCTTAAAATTGCCCATATGTTGCATCTGAGCAGAAACCTGCGTGGTTGTCTTGAATGTTTACTATAGGTGAAACTTGGTGGCAAATGAGGGATTTGTGGATTCCCTGAATAAGGTTTGGCAGTCTTTTCAAAGATCCATCCAGACTGCCATGTTCATTCAGGTCCTAGTAAACTGCCTGGATGCATTTCACACCAGTTCCTACACATGTCTAGTAGACACCCCTTCACTGAAATATAGGCCAGTAACCATAATCCTATACATAAGTTCCAACCCATTAATTCTGACTATTGGTAGTATCCAATGTTACTCCTATGTAGAGTAGGTCCATTGAAATGCACAACTAACTTAAGTATCATTCAATTCAGTGGGTCTACTCTACATCGGATTAACACTGGATACTACCATTTCCGAAAACTATCAAGAACTTTAATGCTTGAATCAACATAAACTCTTAATCTAATTGTTCCTTTTCTGCATGTTTTCACTCACTCTGAGTGACTATCTTTAAGTCAACCCTTCTGCAGCAAGGCAAAGAAAAAATGTGAGTTGCAACTTGCTGACAAAGGCTGACTTTGAACTGGTGTAGACTTAGCTTCTTCTTTTTAAAAAACAGAAGCATTTTTTGATGCTTTCTAGCTCTCTTAAAAGTTTCATTTCTGGATGTCACCTGAGTGACAATCAAATCGATGAAACCAAAGGGAAGTTTTCATTTTGGGATTGTGCTGATTTTAATAGAAGAAAAACAAAAGGCTTTGCCGCAGCAGAAATGCCTAACTGCCACGCCCAGCTACAGCCTGGGCATGGGGAGGCCGTTGTGGGGGGAGCGAGGACAAGGCGTGGAGGCTAGCCATTGGCTGCCTCCAAATCAGGCCACTAGGAGAGGGGAGGGGTAGGAGTACCTATTTAAGGGCTCTTACCCCTCATCTCTCCCGCTTCGGATTTTCGGCTCCCTCCCTCCCTTCCTGTAGGGAGGGTAGGGAAGCTGGTTGCTCTGTTGAGGGCCAAGTAGGCATTTTTTGCTCACAATCTGTCATTGGTTGTGAGTTTTTTTCACCTACTTCACACTACAAGACAGGTGGGAGTATAAATAGGTTAGCTGGTTCTTAATTCGGTCACATTTAATAGGCAGTAATGGCGGGCATCTTAAAAGGGATAGGTTCGGTGAGCATTCCGAGGCACCATTGCGGTGATTGGTAATGCCTGAGGCTCCCCGGTTGCGAATCATGTGGCCCAGCTGGCGGAGATAAGGGTTACCTTTGAGGCCGACCTTCCTCACATACTCGGAATCATGCGGCACGAGTGTGGAGTGACATGGAAGGCCTTCTAACCCAAAAGGGGGAGCCTGGGAGATGGCGAATGGGCTGGCACCATTCTCCAGGCGAGGAATGCATCGCCCGATTACACTATGGCTGATTGTCATGTGCAGGTAGATGCCCGCTCAGGTTACTTTCTGCAGATATTTTAATAAAATGTGGGCCTGTTTAAAACCCAACTTTGTGTCCGTCTCTTTATTCTTGCCCTCCACATTCCCGCAAAAGTTTTCCGGGGTGCTGTAGTTCTTCTTTTAACTGTGAGATGAATGTACTTGAGTTTTGTTCATTCTCCCTCCTGATCTGCCCCTCTTTCTCACAACATTGTCTGATCCTTCCTGCCCATTAGACAGGGGATGCTTCCCCTCCCAATGTCTGAAGCTGGTAGGAGACAGTACAGCTTATGGGAAATATACAGTTGCAGCCCAATGTCATCCCTAGGTTTGGAGGGAGGATCAGGGAAGTTGCCTCTGGTGCCCCTCCTCCTTTGTGCTGCTGACACCTGCATGCTCTCTCAGTCTAATCGAAGCAAGCAAAGTGGTACAACTGCTTCTGGTCCTCTGCATCATTGGCTTGTCTGCCACCCTTCAGAACATAAGAAGAGGCATGCTGGATCAGACCAAGGGATCAGACCAAACAGCTGTTGATCAGGGAACCACAAGCAGAACATGGTGCAACAGCACCCTCCCACCCATGTTTCCCACTAACTAGTGTATACAGGGTTATTGCTTCTGATACTGGAGGTAGCACATAGCCATCAGGACTGGTAGCCATTGATAGCCTTTTCATCCAGGAATTTTTCCAACAGCCCTTTAAAGCTGTCCAAATTGGTGGCCATCACTACATCTCATGGTAGTGAATTCTATAGCTTAACTATGCTGTGTGAAGAAGTGCTTCCTTTTATCTGTCCTGAATCTCCCACCAATCAGCGTCATGGGAAGAGAGAGCTTACAGGGACTGTTGGCCAGAAGAAGCATGAAGGCCAGTAGGCTTTGGAGGTTCGAGCCTTGGCAAGTTCCCCTGGATGCTGAACACTGACCTCAGACCTAGTGCCACCAAAAAGACCCTGAGGATGTCAGCTGGGGATGACAGTCCTGAAGCCACCAAAAACATTTCTCTTTTCTCTCTTCCCTGGTTATGTGTCATCAAAATAAAGGTATGACCTTACATCATTGTATGCCAATGTTCCCCACCCTATCCAACATTATTGGCTTCCTTTTCAGGGACTGGGAAATGCTGAGTGTGATAGGTTATGATGCTTTTGGGGAGAGGGGAGTGAAATCCTTCTCTGACTTATATTAAAATCTGAGCCAAAGAAGAATCCAGGGGTTATAACCTTCCTTGTATTTGAGACATGCACTGTGAGCCCCCAAGTCTCCTCTTTCCAAGGTTGGCATGCACGTCTCTGTGACATTTCGACTCTTTGATATGCAGAAAACACCACTGTCTGCTACCTGAAAGGAATGTGTGTATATTATTGAATTACCATGCTGCCAATCTGCTGAAAAGTTACTCAAACACGGTAGTGGTGCTAGAGATAGAATTCTGCCGGAAGGTTCTACTGCTGTTGAAAAACACTGGAAGGCTCAGCTTTCATGGGATGAGAGAGTCCCATCAACCCAAACCTGCCACATTTGTATGTTTTATATTCACTGAACAGAATTCTAACATCACCATCATTGACTACAAGTGTTATAGAGCAGCTGTCCCTGACATGGTGTCTTCCATTCTGTCTGGGAATAATGGGTGTTGCAATACAACTGGATAACACCAGGTTAGAGAGAGCTGATGTAGACACTCCCTTTTAAAATCACTTTCACTGGCTGCCGGTCAGTTTCCGGGCAAAGTATAAAGTGTTGGTTATTACCTTTAAAGCCCTACATGGTTTGGGCCCAGGTTACCTATGGGATCGCCCCGCACACTTAGGTCCTCTAGGAAGAACGTACTCAAGCCAGCCAGAACTAGGCTGGCGAGTGTTACCAGAGGACCTTCTCTTCTATGGCTCCCAGACTATGGAATGGTCTGCCGGAGGAGGTTAGACAAATTGACAGTCTTCATGAATTCAAGAGAGTCATGAAGACTGTTCTCTTCTGGCAGGCCTATCCGGATGAATTTTAAATGTTTTAATGATGTGTCTCTCTTGTTTAAAATTTTTTTAACTGTGTTATGCTTGTATTGCATTGTGTTCCCCGCCTCGATCCGTAGGGAGAGGCGGGTTATAAATAATAATAATAATTATTATTATTATTATTATTATTTGGCAAACAGAATCTCATTTGGCAAACACATATATAATAACAACATCACATCTCCATTGATAGATTGCAATCTATTATTGAAAGCCAGATTATATTCTAAATGAGAGATGGCTGTACACTTGGTTTGACTCAGCCATGCTGGGTCAAACCAAGAGTCCATCTAGTCCAGCACTCTGTTCACACAGTGGCCAGCCAGCTGCTTGTGGGAAACCCACAAGTAGGACACAAGTGCAATAGCACTGTCCTGATCATTGTCCCCAGCAACTGGTATACATAGGCATACCTGTGGACATGTTCAATTGTGTGTCACCCCCTACTGCATTTTCACACTTTAGTGCATCGGGGTAATGCACATTTTTTGCCGATCGAGAAACAACAATAATCCACAAATGAGGTGAACCAGGCTTTCTGGGGGAATTAAGAGAACCTTAATAAGTCTGAACATCACATGTTCAGCCAACCAACTATTTTAAAGCCGACCCAACTGGTGGCCATCGCTTCATCCTGTGGTAGTGACTTCTGTAGTCTAACTGTGCATTGGCTGAAGCAGTCCTGCATCTCCTACCATTCAGCTTAATGGAATGACCCCAGGTTCTAGTATTATGGAAGAGAGAGAGAAAATGTCTCCCTAGCCACTTTCTCCATAATTTAATACACCTCTATCAAGTCTCCCCTTATTCACTTTTATTCTAAGTTAAACTATCCTAAGCCCTGTCAAGGTTTAATTTTGAAAAGTCTTCCTCTTCCTCTTCCTCTTCCTCCTCCTCCTCCTCCATCAGCATTGATGTCAGAGCTTTCTGTGTATAGCTAAATCAAACCATTCACTAGGAAGTCCTAAAAGCGGCATTTGAGCCCTCATAAGCTCACTTGCCAAGAAAGGATTCTGGACTTACCATGCATTCTCTCCACGGGCATGCAGTGAACAGTGAGCCTGAAACACAGCTGTAAATCATACCCCCAAGCTGCCATCTGAATTCAAAGTACTCCAAGATGAGGAGGCAGGGGAGCGATTATGGCAATAGTAAACCCATAACTTAGAGTTCAGAATAAAACATCCCCTTCAGGATGCAATTGCTTTCATTCTTTCCCTGCATATGTGTGTGTGTGTGTGTGTGTGTGTGTGAGAGAGAGAGAGAGAGAGAGAGAGAGAGAGTTTGCCAAGATACAAATGAGAAATGATATCTGTTGTTACAGCTGCTGACTGGCCAACATTCTTTTGCTAGGGAGGTGACTGGTGAAGAGTCCAGGTAGTTTGGTGCCTCATCAAAGGGAGAAATTGCCCTGGCTGTTGGGGATCTCTCTGTATTTTTGAATGAAATGCCCATCAGAGTTCAGGGAAGGTAACACCACTTTGGCTAAGGGAATAGGGGAGATGTAGGGCTGTGTGAGACACAGGAGCTGAACAATAATAATAATAATAATAATAATAATAATAATAGACCATCGTTAAGGAAATGTTCCCTAACTCTCAGATTGAAGAATCACCAGGAACAGGCAAAGTTCAGTCCAACAGGTTTATTCAAAACAACGTATGAAGGAGAGAGAAGTGGCACATGGGTAGTACCAAAGCTCTCTGAATCACAAAGACAAAACTGTTTCATTTATCTCTGTTACAGGCTTTGACGTCACATACCACTCACCCCCTCCCTCCTGTGATGGATACATGCCAATAAATGTTTCAACTAAACAATTTCTTAAACCATAATAAAGCAATATCCGGGGCATTTGACGCTTCAGAGTAATTTACTGTTTCCTGATAACCTTCGATCACTGATACTTGGTGTTATTTGGTTTCCTCTAATGGCCAGTAATTTTCCTCTGGAAGAACTGAAAATGTTTATATTTATGGTGCCAACTTGTCTATGAGATTGTCTTTGAGGGCCATGGAGTTATGTCCAATTCACAGTCTATTCAGAGGAAGAGATTGAGAGGCTTGTTGTCGGGAGAGGATGTTTTGGGTTATGTCATTCTGTGTTTTTCCTCTGAAATGCTAGAATGTGAGGTGTGAACTTTACCCTGGTGCAGTGAAATATGTTTCTGCTTTACCTTAAAATGTTTCTTTAGAGGCTTGGGGGAAACTAGAGTTCCAAGTTTTGATTTTATATCAATGCCCAGATCAAAAATCCTTATCACCATATAACAGGGGGATGTAAAATTTTAGCAGGAATGGACTATACGGACAGACACAATACAGCTGCAAAAATAATTCACCAACAACTGGCCATCAAATTCAACCTTATCAAACATCCTACACCATACTATACATAGTCACCCGAAACAATCTTGGAAAATGCAGATCATAAAATATACTGGGACAGAACATAGACAAAGAAGAAAAACACACATACCTCATTGACATAGCAATACCGAATGACAAAAACATTGTTGAAAAGGAAGAAGAAAAGAGAGACAAATATACACCACTGGCCATGGAAGTCAAAGAACTAAAACAACAGGAAAAGGTCACAGTTATTCCATTAGTCACATCAGTCACCGGTATCATATCAAAAAACTATACAGAAAACCATCAGAAACTGGGCCTACCAGAATACATCCACACCAACATCCAGAAAGCAGTCATGCTTAAAACATGCTCAATTGTCATGAAATTCTAAAATCTGTAAAAGACAGCATGACTAGGCACAGCCCATCCTGTCCATCTAGAAAAACCACCACGAGCGAGAAAGAGATCATCATCATCATCATCATCCCTATACAATAATAATAATAATAATAATAATAATAATAATAATAATAATAATATGTTTATTTCTTACCCGCCTCTCCCTCAGGATCGAGGTGGGGAACAACATCGATACAAATGACATAAAATACATAAAACTGATTAAAAACATATAAAATTAATACATTATTAAAATACAAATAAAACTCTTAAAATTTGACTGAGTAGTCCTGCCGGAAGAGATTGGTCTTCATGGCTTTCTTAAAGTCAAAAAGACTATGAAGTTGACGAATCTCCTCCGGAAGGCCATTCCACAGTCTGGGAGCGGCAGAAGGTCCTTACTTGTTATTGAAAGGGAAAGTGAGTACAGGGGAAGAGATGGGGATTCTCCCTGGAGCAATTTGAAACTGGGATTGTAGCATCCAGGGCTGTCCGAATTTATTTTCTATGTTACAATTTCATCTTCCATCACTGTGCTCAGGGCAGCAGAGGCAGCTCTTTCCCTCCCCCTTTATCTTCACAACAGCCTGGTGAGATACGGAATCTGGCCCCCAGTCTGAAAGAGGTCCTGCACACCTACATTCAAGCAAACTATTAGAATAAGCAGCCAAACCCAGAGGTTGTTAAAACAGGCCTATGCAAAATTCACAGGGAGATAGGAATTAAAATACACCAAAGGCCTTGTGGAAGAGGATTACCACATATATATTGGTGTTGGCAGTGATACTTACCATGAGGGGATATCGTGTTTATAAAAGACAGTGGATGTGCATCATCAAGGTATGAGAATGGTATGCTGGATCAGATCAAAGGCCTGTCTAATCTAGAATTTTATTCTCATAGTGGCCAACATGATGCCTATTAGAAACCCACCAGTACCATCCCACAAATGTTCTCCAGCAAGTGGTATTGGGAAGCAAACTGCCTCTGATGTTAGAGATAATATATGAACATCATAACTAGTAGGGATGTGCACTGGATCGGATCGGATCCATGATCCGAGTCCGGTCCAGTGGGAAATCGGATAAATTATCCGATTTCCGATCTGACAGCTGGATCGGCTGATCCAGTCCGAACCGATGTGAAAAGGCTCCGAACCGGTTCGGCGGATCGGTGGATCGGCGGGCGCCCGCTGGCGCCCACCACCTCTTCTATTGGCGGGCGCCAGCAGGCGCCCGCCAATGAAAGTGGACAGCGGGGGGGGGGGGCGCGGAGGGGAGGAGGGGGGCGCTTACCTTTGAGGGACGTCCGCTCCCGTCTGGCGCCGGCGGCTACTACCAGCGGGCTCCGCGGCCTGCTCCAGGGCGGCACGCCGGGTGATGACATCACCCGGCGCGCTACTCTAGAGCAGGCCACGGAGCCCGCTGGTAGTAGCCGCCGGCGCCGAACGGGAGCAGACGGCCCGGAAAGGTAAGCAGGGCGCGCGCAGAGGGGAGGAGGGGGTGCGCGGAGGGGAGGAGGGGGCCCTTACCTTTCCGGGCCGTCCGCTCCCATCCGGCGCCGGCAGCTACTACCAGCGGGCTCCGCGGCCTGCTCCAGGGTGGCGCGCCGGGATCACCTGGCGCGCTACTCTAGAGCAGGCCGCAAAGCCCGCTGGCGGTAGCCGCCGGCGCCGGACGGGAGCGGGCATCCCTAAAAGGTAAGCAGTGGCAGGGGGGAGGGGGCTTACCCCCCCGGAACCGTCCGCTTCTATCCGCGGGTGCCTGCGGGCGCCAGCGGATGGAAGCGGACGGCCCCAGGGGGGGTAGGGAGCACGGGGGAGGGGGCTTACCTGCCGGGGCCATCTCAGGGCAGCCTTACAAAACTAAAACATATACAGCTAAAACCTATAAATAGGAATATACTATATACCATATGAAAAGGAGGACAGAGCTCATGTAACTTTAACAGTTGTAGAGAAAAGGGGATTTCAGCCAGTGTCATTTGTATGCAATTAGTTCCTGGTGAAATTCCCTCTTCATCCCACCAGTTAAAGTTGCAGGGGCCTGGCTTCTTTTGTATATGGTCACTCTAGTATAGTGCCTGCAACTTTAACTGTTGTGATGAAGAGGGAATTTCACCAGGGACTAATCACATACAAATGACACTGGCTGAAATTCCCTTTTTTCTACAACTGTTAAAGTTACATGAGCCCTGTCCTCCTTTTCATATGGTCAGCCTAAATATACAAAAGTTAAAAATATAATTAAATGCTTTTCAATATTAAAGCATTTTAAACATTTTAAATACATAACAATTTAAAAGTCAAAGGTATAGACAGAGGTCCAGATTATTTGCCAAAGGCCTGCTGGAACAAAAAAGGGTTTGTCTGCATCCAAAAACACATCAAGGAAGGAGCCAGTGTAGACTGCAAGGGTTAGAAAGAAAATCCATGTGTGTACACTATGCAAAATAAACGACAGCTCAACTGTTTCTAAACCTTATTAGAAAAACAGGGTGACTAGGCCGAAACCAATATTGTAGGCCCAGAAGCACTTTGAAAGGTTTCAACATTGTACTTAAAACTTAACACCGGCCCAAACTAATTAAATGAAGTGTTTGAAGCTTTCAACTTATAGCAGTATGGACCAAACTCTTAGAAAAGAGGGAAGGAGCACTGTGTGTGAGTGGGGTGGGGGAAATTAAAAGAAAGGTATAGCTACCTATTCCCAGGAGAGATCTGAAGACCAGGTTATCATGGATCCAGAGAAACCACACCCTGCTTCACCAGGGAGCAAAAGAGCAAACTGGCCTTATGAAGATAGCCCAAAATACTCTCAGAGCCAAAGGAATGCATGTTCCAGAAGAGAAAAGAGAAACTCTTCTTCTTCTTCTTCTTCTTCACTCAAAAGGTCTGTGCTAGAGGCAGCGGCCATTTCACTCACCCACCCCACATTCTAAGGCAGGAGGGAGGGGGGAGAGTGTGTCGCATTATGAGGGAAGATGGCCACCTCATTGACTTGAATGAGAGGTTAAAATAGAAGGGAATTTTAAAAAGATGAAAAGCTTTCCGTCAACTACAGTCAAGGAGGAAGAAGACCCCACCACTGGATTACTTAATAAGGCTCTAGAAATTATGCAAATTGTGAGCACAAAAAGTAGCAACCCGGAAGTAAATTTTACAAAAGCAAGGAGACAGGTTTGTATTCCTTTTCTAACTTAACCTGCTCTCCTTCCCTCAATCTTTCACCAATCTTCTTGAAATTTTCAGGTAATGTAAAACAAACATTTCTTTCTGGCACCTGTAAATTTCAGAAAGGTTGATGAAACATTTTCGATTTTATGGCTGTTAGAATGACCCCCCCCCCATTATCACTTTAACATGGCGGAATGTGTTTTTTACTGATGGCCCTTAACAATGGAGGCACGGTTGTGCCTCCATGAATATATCCATTCCAGCCCTTACATTTCACCCCACACCTACAGTGCCTGGTGTGTGTGTGTGTGTGTGTGTGTGTGTGTGTGTGTGTAAAGTCTACTCCCTCCCACTAAAAGGTCTTTACAAATACCCCCCCAAATGAGTTCTGTGTTGTTACAGGTGTTTGTCTTCTAGTTTGTGTGTTTCTTTCTGAGCGTATGTTTCTTTGTGTTGTAGTTCTTCTGCACAAGTACATTTTTTCAGTACTCATAAGTTGAACCCAGCCAGCACATTTTTTTTCTCAATTAATAAAATTTGCCCCATCATTACATCATGAAGCGTGTAGTGGGTGCTGCTGGTTCTGGCCATGGTGGGGAGGGAGAGGGTTAGGGTCCTAAAGCTTTTTTCCTCCAATGTGCTTGACTGACCCGTCCCACCTTGCAGGGCTGGTTGCGTGTTTTTGCTTGGACTCATAGAAGTCAGCCACAGTGTGAAAGTACTGCTGGGCTGGCATCTTGTGTGACCTTCTACACCTGTCTAGAGTCAGGCAGGCTCTTTATTTCAGTTAAAATGATATGATGATGATGATGATGATGATGATGATGATGATCATCATCATCATCATCATCATCATCATTTATTACTCCTATTAGCATTGGCAGGTTGGGCTTCCAGTGTCAGGGGGGCTCCTCCTCCAAGCCTTGTAGCCTCCTCTCATTTAGCTGACTATGGGGAAGCTGTTGTTGCCTTGACTTGCTCCAATGTGCCCGACCGACAGTCTCCTCCTCCTTCTCCTCCTCGTCCTGCAAGCCTCTTGACCTCTCTGAACATGGGCAAGCTGTGTGCTGCTGTTGTGGCATTTATTAATTTATATTTACTTATTTATCATAGTGCTAAGCCCTTTTATCCCACTGCTTCGTTTCCTTCTCCCTCGCCATAGAGATCAAGGCTCGAGAGGTGCTTGAGAGGACATTTGAGTTTGGGCTTTAATAATTCGCTATCAATCACTGCATGCAGGGATCTGCGCCAAATTTGGCATACCCAAGGCCCTCTTTCCAAACTGTCACAGTGCCAAATTCGACTTGTGTATCTTTAAAACGGACAGAGCTGTGAGCATATTAGTTGATTTCCATAGGCGATAAAGGAGCGGTTTTCCACCAAGAAACCCGGTGGTGCAGAGAGATGAGCCTGCCCCCGAAAACCAGATCAGAGAATTGCGTCAATGGAGCTCTGCGCTGAATTTTGGGGTGGAGAAGACCCGCTCTGCACACCCCTAATAAATAGGATCCATGTTTAAGGCCAGCTCCATCTCCATCCTGTGGAAAAGGGGAACTGAAAAGCCTCTGATCTTATGGAGAAAACTGGTGTGCAGCACTCCGGATCCCTTCAAAGGATGGGTGAGAAAATTGTTGGCTGTGCATTTTAATATCTACCTTCTGAAACTGAACGTGAACCTAACCCAAGTCACAGCGAGAAATCTGTGCCTTTCCGAGTTTGCAATATATTCCATAAAAGCAAAATAAATGTGTTTGACAAGATGCACACATTTTGAAAAATGCCAATGTACATAAGCGTAATTTAGTCAATGATTTGAAAAATGCCACAAAGGTGCACATATTTTGAGAAATGAGCACAGCATGCAAATTTCTGTGTGGGTAACGAAAGGTCACACAAGAACTGGGATGATGATGATGATGATTATTTACATTTATATACTGCCCCATAGCCGAAGCTCCCTGGGTGGTTTACAAAGATTAAAACACTGAACATTAAAAAAAGATATACAACATTTCAAACCATAAAAAGCATAAAAACAGATGACATGCCGATGCAACAAGCTTGGTGGTGGCAAAATAGGGATGTGAAAACTTCTGCTATGTGCCAAACACTTTAAAGTTCAGCCTGCTTCACTTCCATTTCTGTTTGCAAGATGTTTTTCTTTTTGTCCAAATAGGGAAAGTGTGCATTTTGAACGGGAAGAAATGTGTATTGGGGGGAATTCAATTTGAAGTGCACATTTTTTCCAAAACAGATGCAATTTTCAGATGTGATTGCAAGTTCAAGAATGTGCGAGCTTTCCCCCAAAAAAGTTGTTGTTGTTGTTATTATTATTATTATTATTATTATTATTATCTTTATTTATATCCCACCTTTTGCCCAATGCTGGGCAAAATGCACCCCCTTTCATATTCATGGTTTTGAATAGGGCAAATTCTGATGGTTTGTGAATTGAAACAAAGTTCTCATACATCCCTGATGGGGGGAAAAACACCTCTGAACCTTGACGAAGTTGCATTTGACAGATTGGGCAATCCGTAATCCCAACGTTTATCCCTCAACTCAGCACACAGTTCTTATTTGTGCAACTGAACATATGAAAACATGTAATTATGTTGCACATAACACACTAGATTGGAGTATCACTTTTCCCCAACGCAAAGCCATGCTTATCCTTTTAAAACAATCCTAAGCCTGTTGACATGTTTTGTAGACATCCATCTGGGTCTCCATTGCTAATTAACATAAATGTTCTGCCTTTCTGTCCATTATTGGTAATGCTGAATATAGTGCACGCTCCGATACGTTCCTTCTCAAGTCTCGCCTTTTCATCCCAATGCATTTTATCTGTGGATTTGCTGATAATAAATCTATGAAACAAATGCATGCAGAAACACATTCCTGAATTTATTACTTCATTAAGTTAAACTTCATTAGGGTTATTGAAGTGAAGCTAATATCTGAGGTGTGCCATATCAGGGAGCATTTCTAACCTGCAGAAATAAAATACGGATATAATAGTTTCAATATTTTAAATTCTCCTGGGCATCTATACTCCTGGTTATGTGATCACGTTCAACAGTGTTTTCTTTATTAGTATACATTAAGGTCATCAGCTAAGATCCTTCTCAGGATGATTCCATCTTTGGAGAACAGATGGGTGGCAATCAGGAACACCTTCCCTAAACATGTTCACTTTGAACCTTGGAAGCGGAGTCAGGCCAATGGTCCATCTACCTCAATATTGCCTACTTTGATGAGCAGGCTTCCAAAAAGGACTCTTTCAGAGTTGTGCTTTGAGATGCGAGATATTAAACCCTGGATCTTTTGCATACAAATCATGGAATCTACCACTGAGCTACAACCCTTTCCAAAATTGGACCTTTCCATGATCACCCTCAAATGTTGTATTTGTTGCTAGTCACTTTTCAAGATAAAGTTATGATTCTGTCCTGATAAACCGTGCCACAGTAGTGTGGCTAGGTCTGATGCACCTTTAAGTGATGAGGCATGCTTCCTTATGGGAAGACGGGTATTTCAGAGGCTCTTACAAAAGCAAGAGTCCCAGAAAGACGTATGCTTCCCATAATTCACTGCATCATTAGTATGATGAAGGGTGGTGTATTATGAGCGTTATACTTCTTTCTGAAGCTCTTACAATCCTAAATCAATCCAAGGAGGGCTGAGTAGTTTTCACCCATCTCCTGTGGTTAGCAAGCTGTATTTTAGGAAATCTGTCTGTTATTGCTAATATTAAGAACATAAGAAGAGCCATGCTGGATCAGAACAATGACTTGTCCAGTCCAGCATTCTGTACACACATCAGTAGGAAGCTGATAAGTAAGACATGAGTGTCTTGATCCGGAGCAAATGTTATACCAAAGCATGCAGTCTCTAATCCTGAAGGTAATATATAGTAGGGGTGTGCATCGGATCGGATCCGATCCACGATCCGAATCCGATCCGACCCAAAATCGGGAAAATCCGATCCGATCCGATCCGATCCGGACAACCTCCGATCCGATCCGATCCGATCCGATGAGGTCCGATCCGGATCGGACGCCATTTTGAATGCTTTTTCCCATAGCCAAGTATTGTTTTACAAAAACGCCTATAACTTTTTCATTTTTAAAGATAGAAGGATGAAACTTGGGCACATTGTAGACTGGTTAGGGGTAGTTATCTGTGAGAAATTTCAGAAAGATTGGTGCATGCATTTTGTGGCAATTAATTTTTTAATAAATACCCAGGAATGCCTATAACTTTGTCATTTTTAAAGTTACACACATGAAACTTTGCCACATTGTAGGGGGTACCTTGGGACCTATGTGTGTGAAATTTCAGAAACGTAGGTGCTTGTCTTGTGTGGCAATTAATTTTTAGAAAAATGGGTAGTAGTGGGGTAAATACAGTTACGCCTCCCATTTTTTTATTTTTGAAGATACAAACAGGAAACTTGGGCACATTACAGGTACCAATTGCCTTGATATGTGTGTGAAATTTCAGAAACATTGGAGCTTTCCTTGTGTGGCAATTAATTTTTGAAACAATGAGGAAAGAAACACCTATAACTTTGTCATTTTTAAAGTTACACACATGAAACTTTGCCACATTGTAGGTGCTACCTTGGGACCCATGTGTGTGAAATTTCGGAAACGTAGGTGCTTGCCTTGTGTGGCAATTAATTTTTTAATAAATACCCAGGAATGCCTATAACTTTGTCATTTTTAAAGTTACACACATGAAACTTTGCCACATTGTAGGCGGTACCTTGGGACCTATGTGTGTGAAATTTCGGAAACGTAGGTGCTTGCCTTGTGTGGCAATTAATTTTAGAAAAATGGGTAGTGGTGGGGTAAATACAGTTACGCCTCCCACTTTTTTATTTTTGAAGATACAAACAGGAAACATGGGCACATTACAGGTACCACTTGGCTTGATATGTGTGTAAAATTTCAGACAGCTGGGTCCAGGCATGTGGTGGCAAGGTATTTTTGAAACAATGAGGAAAGAAACGCCTATAACTTTTTTATTTTAAAAGTTAGAAGTCTGAACATTGCTCACTTTGTAGATGGGTTAGGGGTAGATATGTGTCAGAAATTTCAGAATTATAGGTCCAGGCATTTGATGGCTATGGAATTTTTAAATTACATGTTTCAAAAAAATTTCTACAGAGGCCAGGTCTTCCCCTCCCGCTTCCCGCGAAGAAAAGGAAACACTCTCTCATCTCGATCCCTTTTGATCCTTGCTAGTAGTATCCATTACAGGGCTCGTGTTTCCTTTCCTACTTTCACTTTTCACTTTGTACTCAAGCAGACACGAGCCCTGTAATGGATACTACCAAGGATCAAAGGGATCGAGACCAGAGTGATCCTTCCTTGCACGCATGGCTGCAAAACTCAGCTAGGCTCAGCCGTTCTGCTTGATAAGTGAAAGTAGGCGTTTCTTTCCTCATTGTTTCAAAAATACCTTGCCACCACATGCCTGGACCCAGCTGTCTGAAATTTTACACACATATCAAGCCAAGTGGTACCTGTAATGTGCCCATGTTTCCTGTTTGTATCTTCAAAAATAAAAAAGTGGGAGGCGTAACTGTATTTACCCCACCACTACCCATTTTTCTAAAATTAATTGCCACACAAGGCAAGCACCTACGTTTCCGAAATTTCACACACATAGGTCCCAAGGTACCCCCTACAATGTGGCAAAGTTTCATGTGTGTAACTTTAAAAATGACAAAGTTATAGGCATTCCTGGGTATTTATTAAAAAATTAATTGCCACAAAATGCATGCACCAATCTTTCTGAAATTTCTCACAGATAACTACCCCTAACCAGTCTACAATGTGCCCAAGTTTCATCCTTCTATCTTTAAAAATGAAAAAGTTATAGGCGTTTTTGTAAAACAATACTTGGCTATGGGAAAAAGCATTCAAAATGGCGTCCGATCCGGATCGGACATCTGGTCCGATCCGATCCGACCAGCCTCCGATCCGATCCGATCCGATCCGACCCCCCAGGTCCGATTCCGATCCGCTATCCGATCCGATCCGGGGGGTCAGTGCACATCCCTAATATATAGTCATCATAACTAGTAGACTTCAATAGCCATATCCACCTTGAATTTGTCTAATCCCCTTTTAAAGCCATCCCATTTTTTAATTTATTTATTTACAATATTTATATACTGCTCCCCATCTAAAAATTTCAGAGCTGCTAAAACAGAATAAAATCACCATATTAAAAATTACATTTTAAAAGAACAAAGTTCTGATACAATCTGAGGCCGGTCGTTCAGGAAAAGCTTCCTGAAACAACAATGTTTTCAGTAGGTGGCAGATAGGCTGACCATCTGAAAAGGAGGACAGCGCTCATATAACTTTAACAGTTGTAGAGAAAAGGGAATTTCAGCCAGTGTCATTTGTATGCAATTAGTTCCTGGTGATATTCCCTCTTCATCACAACTGTTAAAGGTGTAGGGGCTCTGCCTTCTTTTGTATATGGTCACTCTAGTATAGTGCCTGCAACTTTAACAGTTGTGATGAAGAGGGAATTTCACCAGGAACTAATTGCATACAAATGATACCAGCTGAAATTCCCTTTTCTCTACAACTGTTAAAGTTATATGAGCCCTGTCCTCCTTTTCAGATGGTCAGCCTAGTGGCAGAAGCAATACAACTTTGGTGCCTGCGTGACCTCCAAAGGCAGGGAATTCCATAGGAAGGGGGCCACCACACTGAAGGCTCTTTTCCTTCAGTTGTTATGATCATCTCGAACTTGGATGATCTTTTCATTGAGGGAATCCTGTAAAGCTTCTGAGGCTCAAGCAAAATGTTTTCAAATCACTCATAGTAGAGCTATGTGTAATTTGTGTATTTAATTCACACACAAACCCTATTTGGATCAGGGATGTGATGCTCTAGGAGGGAAGAATTTAAGCCCCCCCCCCATTTCATCTAAAAAATCCATGAAGGGCTGGGATTTTGGGATGAAAACAGGGAGAAGCTTAAATCCCCCCTCTCATGGAACCTGGCAATCTTGATCCAAATCAGGGTTGCATGTGCTTACACTGAAATAAATAAGCAGAGCTATGTGCAATTTGAAGAACATTTAGTTTAGCTCTCAGGAATCCTGGAATATAGTTCGAAATCTATTGTTCATTGACCTGATCTGCTGGACTCAGTTGTATATCATGCTATACAACCTGGGTTTGGAGATGGGGATGGGGATGGGGATGGGAAGGCAATTCAGCAATGGCTGGCATGCTATCATTGGTCCTGTTCAGATGACATGCTAAGCCACGGTGGTTAAGCATTTTGAGCAAAACATTATGGTTTAGCATGTTGTGTAGTGGGCCTGTTCAAACAACACATACAGCCATGGTTAGGCTGCTAACTCTTTTGCAACACTTAATCAGTGAGGGGGTTTAAACTAGGGGTGTGCACGCCAAAAAATATCATTTTTTATCATTAGCATCATTTCGGATCAAAAAAATTATCATCTTCATTCATATCGTAGGTGATCCGTATCTTCACGATAATTATCGTGAAAAAAATGATATTTTTGGCAGAAAGAAAAAAATGCCTATAACGTCTGTATTTTAAAAGTTAGAGGCTTGAAACTTGGTCACAGTGCTTCTGGGGTATGCTTAAGTATGTGTATGAAATTTGAGATCGATCCCTCCAACCCTCCATTTTAATTTTTTTAAAGATCGTTTCCGTTCTGACAGGTCTAGCGAGCTATCATTCTGATCTGTCAGAATGGAAATGATCTTTTATAAATTCATATAAAATCGAGAGTTGGAGGGATCGATCTCAAATTTGGCACATATGTATAGCACATGTTGCTACACATATGTGCCAAATTTGAGATCAATCCCTCCAACCCTCAATTTTATATGAATTTATTAAGGATCATTTCCGTTCTGGCAGATCAAAATGACAGCTCGCCTGACCTGTCAGAACGGAATCGATCTTTAAAAAAATAATATAAAATCGAGGGTTGGAGGGATTGATCTCAAATTTCATACACATACTTAGGCATACCCCAGAAGCACTGTGACCAAGTTTCAAGCCTCTAACTTTTAAAATACAGAAGTTATAGGTATATTTATATGGCAGTCCGATAAAACGATAAAATCGCCTGAAAATTATCATCTCCGATGATTATCGTAGGTTTTTCTATCGTACCGTTATCGTAACTCACGTGCACGATAAACAGCATATTGTATCATTATCGTAAATTCTAAAGATACGATACACATCCCTAGTTTAAACCATGGTTATGTAGCCAACATGGCTAGGAATGGTTCACATGACACACTAAATCATGGTTCACATGACATGCTAAGCCATAATGTTTAGCTCAAAACACTTAACCATCATGCTTTAGCATGTTGTCTGAATAGGGCCAGTGTGTCATGTCAACCATTCCTAACCATGGTGGCTATATAACCATGGTTTAAACATGCTCACTAACCATTTGCTGTGGTAAGGGTTAATGGCCTAACCATGGCTTTGTGTGTCATCTGAACAGGCCCATTCTTGTCTGTCGCTGTCCCTCTTCTTATGGAGAAACCCCCCCCCAAAGCTTTAGAGGAACTCCCAGAACACCATTTGAAAGCCACTGGACTAGTTAGCAAATATCTTGCAGTTCCAAAGCCTGCTAGGGGATGAACCTAGTGTAGGTTTTAATCATTCAACTGGAAATACCTTTGGTGAATAATCTTACTTTGAAGGCCAATATTAAAGAGGCCGTTTGAAGTTTCAGAGTTTGATTTTCTTTAAAGAGTGATTAATCCGTTTTTGCCGTCTCAATCCTGTCAAAGGGCCCTCAGCATGCAGAGTTGTTTTTCTAGGATTAAGGAGATTTACATGTATGTAAGGCTACCCTATTTATCTTGCTGTCCTTCAAGACAAAGTTATGAAAAGTTATGGATGCTTGTAATTTACTGAAGAAAAAGGATGGTGGGGGGGGCAGGGGGGGAGCCATGTTGAAAGGTTCCACAAAGGCCTGCGTGTGCATTGTTAGGGTAGGTAATTGAGACAGGGAAAGGATGGGCTTGAAAGCAAAATGAAAGCTACTGTCATGACCTATGACAGTGTGTTAAGTCATAATGAAAATATATTGTCATTGCTGTATAACAACGATTGGAAACCAGAAATGCTTGGAGAGCAAAGCTGGGCAAATCCATCTGAACAATCATATTTCTTGTGGCAGAAGAAGATCATCAAAACCCAGGGACATTAACTTCAAATTATAACAGCCCCAAGAAAATGCCCATCATTGTGACAACCAGCCTGTGGGTTTAAGGAGGGACTCTATCGTTCTGTGTGGGGTTTATGCGACTGTGGCCAGATCTACACCAAGCAGGATATTGCACTATGATGGGGTGACCATATTTTGGAAACCAAAAAGGAGGACAACATGGCTGTCCCCAAGGGGGTATGCCCACCAATATGTCTGCCCCCCTGGGGGGCGTTTCAAGCCCCAAGGGGGTGTGCCCATCTGAACATCGCCTTGGTCACATGCCTGATTTTACAGCACACAAGTAAGAAAAACCTGTTCTACACAACATCTTAATGTGAAAATCACTGAAATAAAGAACAAGTGAGACATTCAATATATCTGAAATTAACTTTACTCCTACTATTGTAGCTTTTGCTGAACTTTGAAGTTTTTGCTATACTCTGTGTGATATAGTCTCCCCTTCCTTCAAATATCTTTTCTGACTGCAAATCCTTCACTGGATGACCATATTCTTACCTTTCCTAACATTTTACACTCTTTCCCCATCACCTTTCTCACATCCATACTCACTGATTCAACATAATACTACTACTGAACAAATGAAGCAGTTGACAAAGTGCACAAAAATCTAGTACAACAAACTAGCAACCTAGCATTCAGAAAGAGTATAAAACAGTATAAAATACAATAACCCTGCAAACATTAGCCATGGAACAAATGGGCTAAAGGCTTGTTGCAGTCACTTCTCACTAGTACCTCTTAGCTAGTTTCAACTTCTGCTTTATCAATGAGAAACTAATCTAAACATTTGTCATTATACCTCTGACTCATTAGCCATGTAAACAAGACCATGGTCAGTAGCAGTACAAAGAAAGGCCAGAACGGATGCCCATTATCACAATGCTAGACCAGGATCTTTCCCTCCTTTTATCCAAACACTGGCTCAGTGTGCAGAGAACAGAAATTCCAATCAGGGACCCAAGAAAAACTGCCCAAAGAAACTTCAGAAATAAGTCTTGTTGATTTCAATAAAGCTTACTCCCAAGATAAATGAATATAGTAGGGTGACCAGATAAAATCCAGGTCAGGGCTCATGTAACTTTAACAGTTGTAGAGAAAAAGGAATTTCAGCCAGTGTCATTTGTATGCAATTAGTTCCTGGTGAAATTTCCTCTCCATCACAACTGTTAAAGTTGCAGGGGCCCTGCCTTCTTTTGTATATGGTCACTTTAGTATAGTGCCTGCACCTTTAACTGTTGTGATGAAGAGGGAATTTCACCAGGAACTAATTGCATACAAATGACACTGGCTGAAATTCCTTTTTCTCTACAACTGTTAAAGTTACATGAGCCCTGACCTGGATTTTATCTGGTCACCCGAGAATATAGGAATGAAGCCTCTTCACATCTGTTCACCTTACTCTAGCAAGTGCAGGCCCCTCCTGTTAAGGAGAACTATGCACTCACCAGAACATGGCCTCGTGGATCATGCAACCAGCAGGTGCTCTCCAAAAAGATGGTTTCAGAGCCTAGGAGATCCAGACACACTCAAACAAGTCAAGCCCAGCCATGCTATGCACTCATACATTATTTTGCTGGGACAGAATAATTCTGGGACAACACAATACTTTGCAATCAACCAGATGTAACAGTCATAAACAAAAAAGAAAAACACACCTACCTCATTGACATAGCAATACCTAATGACAAAAATGTTGCAGAAAAGGAAGAGGAGAAGAGAGAAAAATATACACCACTGGCTATGGAAGTTAAAGAACTATGGCAACAGGAAAAAGTTACAATTATTCAATTAGTCACATCAGTCACCAGCATCACATCAATTTCCTTTTTTTTTTTTTTTTTTTACAGAAAACCTTCAGAAAATAAGCCTACCAAAATACATCCACACATCCAAAAAGTAGTCATACTTAAAACATGTTCAATAGTCAGGAAATGACAATCTGACTTGGCAAAGCCCGTCATGTCCATCTAGAAAAACCACTACGAGCAAGAAAACAGAGGAGATCACTAATAATAATAATAATAATAATAATAATAATAATTTTTTTTTAAAGAAGGATGAACAATTTTCAACAAGTGTTACGAAATATACATCATGCCAAATATATCAAACAAATTGACCTGGCGCCTACATTGTTATCTTTTCGGTGCCAGGTCAAGACTTTCCTCTTCTGTCAAGCATTTGGCAATATCTGAGGAACCTGGGTTTGTTTTTGTTTTTGTAGCTTTTTTGGGCTGTTGTAGCGATTTTAAATGTATGTGTGTATTGTGTGTATGTTGCATGTTTTTGCTGTTTAAATTTTTGTATATTGTTTTTAATTGTTTTAAACCTATGTATACCGCCCAGAGAGCTTCGGCTATGGGACAGTATACAAATGTAATAAATAAATAAATAAATATGGGTCAAAATGTATTATTTAAAAAGAAATTACTACCTTCTAGCACCAGCTAGAGACCCACTTCTTCCTTTGCACTATGGAGCAAGTAGGCACAAATTATTTAAGCAAGTGAGCCCAACCACATACCACTAGAGGATGTCTAAAAACAACTATCAATGTTGGGAAAGAATTTCCTTCAAGACTCAAAATTCCTGATTCCTGAGTAAGGGAAATCTGTGTTGCTCCTCTTAGATCCTGGCACACTGTGCGCTCTGTAAAGGTTCTCAAGAGAAAGGGTTTTGAAAGTTAAAATATCACAGTAACTCCTTTACAGCACACATTAAAGAAGTAGATAAGACATAATATCGAACTTATCACTTTTGGAGAAGCCTCATAAATGAACCAAGAGCAATCATAACTTCAAAAGACCTCACTACTTTAGAAGCACATCAGTACCTCAAGCTGAAACTATTTGCAAATATTCAGCATTTTAGGAGTTTCTTATTTTGCAATATTAACTTCCAAACCAGTGTTTTGTTTTAGAATCCGAAAGAGTCATGTAAGAGAAGGAACAGATTTTTTTTAAAACCTCTATAAATAGCTGTGACAGATTTTTTTTTTAATGAAGCATATTTCATTAGAAGTGATGGTTCCTCCTATAGGTCCAGACAGATCAAAATACTTTGAATCAAACACAATCCTTGTGAAATTCACAATTTAAATATGAAACTTCAAACCACACTTAACAAACTGGTCTGACTTTGGCCTGATTTGCCCCCCCCCAAAAAAAAAACTAACTAACCCCAAAACCAAGTCTGTCTTCTCCATATTTTCCATCCTATGTGGGGGAATGGAAGAAGAGACAGGGTGGGTTTAAGTTAGATTAACTAAATTTACTTCTATGGCCTTATATTCGTTCTGGGAATTCACACTAAGAGAACACATAAATGGTATTTTTTTCAGAGCAAATGACAAAAAAATATGTGGTTTGTGGGGTACGAATACACACTTTGGGTGAAAACTGCTATCTGGGTAAGAAACTCCTACTGAAATAAATAAATGGCAAGGGCATGGTGTTGATAGCATGCAAGAGTTGTAGTGGAAAGAAGGACAATACGCTTGATGTGGCCACAGAACGGTTACATATGTTCACTGAGACAAGATTTCTGAGACTCAGCTCAAGGAGAGTAGGGGAGAAACAAGGTGATTTCAAGTTCCACTGATGGAGGCCCAATATCTGTTGCAGTACCCTCACTCTGCATCTGATCATCCATAGGTCAAGCAAGGCACTACTTGTTCTCAATCCTACAGTGTACAGCAACTACCAGGGATGTGTCTGTATGATGCTGTCAGTTCACCTAGGTTACTTCTCAGGGATAGGCAGGGGGGAAAAGCACACCTCTTCAAAATGGGGGTTGGGGAGAGATCCTGCAGGATATGAGCCATTCCATGGACCGCTGGTGCAATCCCATGCACACCACTGACTAGGGCAGGATTTACACTACTGCTTTATAGCAGTATTGACAACTGTTGGGACCCACGATGCATGCCATATACTGCTTTCATACCGTTCTATCCTGCTTGGTGTAGATGTGTCATAGGAGAATCAGCATCAATCCCCACAGGGAATATTACTCCATCTGTGCATGGAGCAAGAGAAACAGTGGGGCAAGAGAAGCAGGGTAGGAGGATAAGGGTCAAGAGAGTGGAGAGAGAAATGCAAAGACTGAAAGAGAATGATCTATAATCTATCCTTAAGGTCCCGGAGCACCAGAATGTATTTAATCAAGATATTTCAAGATAGGGCCATCCTCTTCTGAAAATTACTGTGTTGAGGTATCTAAAACCATTTTAAAACAGCCCAAAGTATAATGTGGGCTCAATCTCCTATATGAGAAAGAGAGATGTACACATCTCCATATGGACACACATATCATACTTTAAAAACACTGAAAATCTACAGTACTTTCTGCACTTCATTCCATCATTTCCAGTACTTTGAAGGGATGTCAAAATACCTTTGTAAATTTATTCGCAAAGGATTGGTTTTTCTTAAAAACAAAAACAAAACAGGTTTCAAAGCAGAAACATTTATCCTCATCTTGAGCTGCAGATGGAGTTTGCTGTTCTCACAGAACATTTATAACCTCTTGTCCTGTGTTAAGTGTCTGTGTGCTTACATTCTCCTGAAGGCTGATGAAAGTCAAATAAAAGTATTTTTCTGTATGCAGTAAAACACGTTTTCAGATTTATATCATCTCAATGTAATCTGCAGTCCTAGCATGGATGAATAGTAATCCTAACAAGGATAAACAGAGCAGCTTTATAAAGTATCCTAATTAATAGTTTCCTTTTTAAACCATCAAATAATCTAATGCAGAGGATTATGTCATAGGAATGGTACATCTTTACAGACACATATTAAACCATACCACACTCCATGAAACTTTGACAAAGTTCTTTTGCTTCCAAAGTAATCGAAACTAGATTTATAATGGAGTAAGCACCATCAAGCAGTTCATATCCTAACAACTACCTCTTTTATAACATATGCCATGGAGCATGGAGCAAAAATAAAAATGCATTAAAAAGATAAGCTGCTTCCATGTGCCTACTTTTTAGTTTAAGACTGAACCTGCATTTTCCATACAAGCAAATATTTGACCATCAGAGCTTATCTCCCTTACATATTTTAAAGTAATCTAGATATATTTGATCTTTAATTTAAAGCAGTCTTCTTTACATTCATTTCTATGTCTTCTATTGTCCTGCCTATGCAAATCATCCTTTTCACTACAAAGATAGCACAGGGAACAACAACCAGACTTTCTTTCTCTGTAAGCCCTTAAGTATGAGCCGATCTACACACTAGGTTTTTAACGTTTTATAAGGGTTATGAAAACTCTTTGGGCCACATGACGCACTCCCTTGAACGTTGTATACCCAAGGTTTTTTTAAAACTCACTTCAGCTATATACAATGGTTTTACTTTTAATAAATAATTTTAAGTAAAATAATGTGTCCTTCCTTACCATTTGTGATTCATGGGGGCAGTGCTTCATTTACTGGTGCCCAAATTAGCAGTTGATTGGTGGGGAAGAAAGGGGGGCTAAGGAGGAAGTGGGCGAGTGAACTACAACAACCACAATGCTTTGCCCTAAACTCATTGTAAAAATGAAACAGAAAGAGACGGGGCAGAAGAGTGTGTGACTGCACACACCGCTTTAAGGACTGAATAATTTTTCTCCTGTAATGTGAGTACTCCTTAATGTGGCCTAAGAAGTTTTAGAACACACTTATTTGGAACATTTTAAAATACTATTTAAAATGTTCCAAGGGACTGTGTAGATAGGCTCTATATTCCAACACTGGATATTTACGTTTGAGTCATAACAGTAATGTTTTCCTGACACACTCCTAAGATTATAAAATGAAACTTAGCTAAGGAAAGATTGTTGATTATAAATGCACTAAATAAAAGTGTGAGGATGTAGAAAAACAAATGATCTGAGATAGAAAAATGCAGTGCAAATTAACCATACATATCTTTGGAGCAGCAAAATACATGGCTTCTGTAAACAAACACATTCAGCAGCAGTTATCATTTTCAAAGTCTTTGTACAAAACACAATTCGGCACTGAAGTTATTAAAAAATAACTATATAAAGGATCCTTTAAATTCTTCTCTCTACTCCTTAAAAATCAGATGTATAATCAGTAAAAATAGGGATTAGATAGATAGATAGATTCAAGTTTAAAGTATCTCTTAGAACAATATCATCATGGTAGTATATGCAGTTCAGTTCTGTGTCTGTCTATCCATCCATCTCCCCCCAGTACATACAGCTATTGAAAATGATTTTTTTCTGGAAAAGCTTTTCCCAAAAATCAAATATTTTTCTGCTTAGCATCCTACCTTCATCAGTGTCTTCTAGAAGCCCCAAGAGCTTTCACAAATGCCACACTTCATCTTGCAAAGAACAGACAGGGAGAGCAGGGTGCGGGTCTTTCAGGCCCACATGCACTCCTTCTTCTTCTTCTTCTTCATCTTCATCCGAGCCAGGCAGGCAACAAGGAGGAGAAGGGGAGAGGGGAGCCTTCAAAAGGCTAGTTTCAGCACGTCCAGACAGGCCTTTTAAGACCCACCCATGGCAGATCTGGGCTACTGGTGAGTCATCAACATGTGGATGACTCACCAGTAGCCCAGATCTGCCATGGGCAGGGCTTAAAAGGCCCATTTCCAAAAGTGCCAAAACGGGGCTTTTGCAGCCTCTCCTGCAGCCTGTCTGGGCTTATGGTGGGTCGCTGCTATAACCATGACTCACCAGAAGCCCAGACAGGCTGCAGGAGAGGCTGCAAAAGGCCAGTTTCAGCACTTCCAGAAATGGGCCTTTTGAGCCTCACCCACGGCAGATCCGGGCTACTGGTGAGTCCACATCCACATATGGATGACTCACCAGTAGCCCGGATCTGCCATGGGTGGGGCTTAAAAGGCCTGTTTCTGGAAGTGCCAAAACAGGACTTTTGCAGGCTCTGCCGCCGCGAAATTTCTGGATTTGGGGAGAAATTATGGGATTTTCCCCCGGACCCTGTTTTGCACCCATTTTTCTGGGCATGTCCGGGGCTTTCCAGATTTATGATCACCCTACGAAAGCAGCATGAAAGTGGTATATAAAAGGCAGGAGCCACACCAAGCAGGATATAGCAATATGCAGTGCTATATGGTATGTGTCAATGGGCTCCAACAGCTGTCTGTGCACCAATACCACTATAAAGCAGTCATGGGCTCCTGCCTTTTATATACCACTTTCATAGCACTATATCCTGCTTGGTGTAGATTAGGCCTTCGGCAGTATGATCTTGGCAGTTCTTTCTTTATTTATTTATTTACAGAATTTATATACCACTCAATATCTAACAAGTTTCCGGAGTGGTGAACAATAAAAAAGGAAGAAAAACAAAAACAAAATATAAAATTAAAATATATAAAATCAGATTATGGAATAAAACTTGCCTCATCAACCATCAAAACCCTGTTTTCAGCAAGCACCCTGCTTGGTGTAGATCTGGCCCAAGTGTCTGTGCACAGAGACTGAGGGACAAAACAAAATGTAAATTTGTGTCTAGCAGCTATGTCTCCTTTTCATTTTTACTCCAGAATGGGTGCAAGGGCCCTAATCCAGACCTTAAAATCTTTCCTACCCCACATGTTATGGTCCTGATCCAGATGCAGAAATGTTAAGGGATGCCCTTAGACCCACCACTGGGCTGCATAATGAAGCTAGCCTTGGTGACCCTAATACAGGGATGGGGAACCTTTTGTCCCCAAGGGTTGAAGGATGCATGATGGTAGTAGGCATGGCAAAAAGACATGGTGGGCTGGCACTAGGTGTGGCAAGGTTTAGCACAACCCTCGTTGCTCTCTCTCTCTCTCTCTTTCTCTCTCTCACACACACACACACAAACACACACACACACCGCTAGCTGATTGCTAGCAAGCCTGAAAAAGGGACAGGTGGTTGGATGGTTGGGAAGCCAAAACAGACAAGGAAATATATTGTCTAGATTGTTGAGTGTAACAAGTAAAGGTCAGAAGAAGCATGGTGGGCCACAACAAGAAGATGTAGAGAATGTGTAGAGAAGAGTTTTGTGTGTTTTATGATGATGTTGTTCCCTGCCTCAATCCGGAGGGAGAGGCGGGTAATAAATAAATATATTATTATTATTATTAATGTTATAATCAAAGATGAGTACACCTCTTGAATGCTAGTTTCTGGGGAACAGGGACAGGAGGGTGCTGTTGCACATGTGTCCTGATTGTGGCTTCCTGGTCGACGGCTGGTTGGCCACCATGTGAACTAGATGAACCCTTGGTCTGATTCAGCATGGCTTCTCTTATGTTCTTATGGACTTAAGTTCAGTAAATTCACAACACAAACCTGGCCTACTGAGCAGAAATCCCTTCTGCCACTTGCGAGCAAGCAGATGTGGCAGCAGAGAAAGGAGGGAATATGAGCTTTTATTTATTTATTTAATTACATTTATATACTGAGCGGTTCACAAAAGTTAAAACCATCAACAAGGCTCAAAGTATAAAACAGTGTAAGAACACAATATAAATATACAATATAAAAGCACATCCAGGGTAAAAGACCTCTTGCCACTTTCTGCAATGGGAGAGGAATGCATACTGTTCAAAGATGTTCATAATTGGTGCATAGATTTGGAAATATAATAATAATAATAATAATAATAATAATAATAATAATAATTTATTTCTTACCCGCTTTTCCGTTTAGATCGAGGCGGGGAACAACAATATGAGAAAATACATAAAACTGACCAACACATGACACACATTATTAAAACTGCATTAAAACATCCTAAAATATCCTAAAAACATCCTAAAAACATTCTTAAAATGCAGTAAATTATGGATGGACTTTCATGTGAAAGGGGGGAAATGAAGCTTGCAATCTGATAAGCACTTGAGCTGGAATGAGCTTTGAGGTGGAATTCAGAGCACTTCATTCACATTTTTTTTTCAAATGTACGCATGCTGTTGAATGCATTTTCTTTTTTTGGTTCACAAATCACATTGCAAGCTCAGAAATGTACAAAAGTTGGTTGCAGGTTGCTTCCAAGACCACGTTCAGTCCATGAACTGGGTAAATCCAGATCAAAAATGAAAGTGAAATGAATTTCTCTTGCATCCCTACTCCCTGATAAATTACTGTCCCCTTTTAGCCTTTGAAGAACATTTCGAACTTGCCTTTTAAAAAAAAAAACGAGTATTGTCAGTGTGTTCACATGTGCAATAGCTTCCTTTCCAGCTTTTCCACCACCCCATAATTGCTTATCCAGAATATAGATGTTGGTGAATAATTTTATGACTTTCCAGTATTCAGTAATACTGTTACGGGTTTCCTATCAGATTTCTGTGAGTAGAGTTGCCATTGTGGGTTACCCTAAGGCAATGCCTCAACAAAAAGAGTGTTAATAGCCTGTAATAGTTCACAGATATGTCTCCACAGGGGTCTAAGATGACACAAAAAGGCTAGTGAGGTCAGAACTTCTTTATTCTTACTTGATCTCTCAGCAGCTTTCAATACCATTGATCATTTTATCCTCCTGGATTAACTCTGTGGATTGGGATTTGGGGCACTGTTTTACATTGGTTCTGCTCCTATATACAGATCAAGTTGCAGAGAACAGCATTGCAGGAATGTAAGATGCCCGCCTGGCAGTCTTGCTCTGAGGTGTCTCACATTGGCATCTTGTCTCCAATGTTATGTAATATCTATAGGAAGATGCTGTGTGTGGTCATCAGAGGATTTTGGATGAGGTGCCTCAATATGCTGATGACACCCAACTGTCTGAATCAGGAGAGGCCATGCACAACCTTGATCAGTGCTTGAATGCAGCAGTGGGCTCGATGAGGACCAATAAGCTGAAGCTGATTCCTGGTAGATCACAGAATCATAGATTAGTTGAGTTGGTAGGGGAGGCACTGTGGGTGAGCATTCCCCAGGTCCAGGAATTAAGGGAATACTCAGTTCTGAAAAGGGTTACACTCCCCCTAAAGGAACCATCACTGTCATTAGACGCCCAAGCAACCTCCATGGCTAGGAGAGTCTGCTACGAGCTTATTTTGGTACTTCAACTGCTGCCATTCCTAGATAGGATTAGTCCAGCCACTGTGATCCACACATTTGTACTATCCCGATTGGATTGCTGCATTATCCTCCATGTGGGGCTGTCTGTAAGGTTGGTTTGGAAGCTGCAGGCTAATGCAGAGGCTAAATTAGTGACTGGAATGCCTTACCCTGCACATATTATGCCTGTGCTAAAGGATCAACACTGGCAGCAACTTTGCTACCAAGCTATATTCCAGCTGTTGGTATTCATATACAAAGCCCTATAAAAGTCTGGACCAGGAATATCGCCCCCTACACCAACCTCCAAGGCCATTACAATCTTAGGGGAGGTTCTTTTGTCCAGATTTGTGTTACAGATTTCCATTTGGCAGCAGCACAAAGAGAGAACTAACTGCTAACCATGACCTGTCTTTGGAATGTGCTACAATTTCTTCCGTTGCATTTCTTGTCTTCTTCAATATGAAGCTTCAGTATTTCTACAAATGAGAAGTAGTATAGCGCTATTGTGATGATGACATTAATAATAATAATAATAAGATGATGATGATGATGATGATGATTTTAAAATGTGTACAAAAGTACCTAGAGAGCAGAAAAGTGCAGATAAAAATGTATATATCAGAGGAATGCAAGATTCCTATATCTTAAGGGAAATTGGCCAGAAACAGGTGTATAAGTTTTTAAGGAATGTATACAAAAATGGGTACATTTTGAGAAATGTATATATTTTGTAGTTTGTTTGTTTGGCAAACTGATGAGGAAATGGGACAGAATGAAGAGAACTTTGGGGGAAATGAGCAAAATTGAACTTGACAGGTTCACCTATTCCTAAGGCTATGCTACAGCCTGATAGAAAGAAATATTACACATATGGGCCTAAGTCTTTTTTAAAAATTAGATTGTCTAATGTATGGCAAACAATACACTAAACTTTAAACAGACGTCCAGGGCTTGTAAATTGAACTGTAAATTGAACTGCCGCTCCCAGATTGTGGAATGACCTGCCGGGAGAGATTCGCCAATTCACCAGTCTTCAGGAATTTAAAAGATCTATAAAGACTGATCTCTTCCGGCAGGCCTACCCAGATGAATTTTAAAGTGTTTTATTGGTGTTTTATTGGTATTTTAATGATGTATTGGTTTTATGTGCTTTTAATCAGTTTTGTATTTTATGTTTAATGCTATTCCCCGCCTTGATCCGTTGGGAGAGGTGGGTAATAAATAAATAAATAAATATATTATTATTATTATTATTATTAAATTACTAATCAGCTAATATCTGACTTAAAAGGTCCTCTGATACCTACAGCGATGTAGAGTAGACTCAGAGTTGCTGGATGTAATTTGTTGAGATTAAGATGAAGCGCCTTTTAAATTCTGCCTCATGATCTGGAGGTGGTGGTGAGAAAGAAATATGGGGCCCCCACAACTCTGGAATACCTATAAAGCACTGTGCCTACTTTAGCATTTATCAATTTTTAAACACTGCTATAAGGCTTCAAGCAATCAATTATTTCCGAGCTTGGCAAGGGACTCCAAACTATACCAGAAAAACCAGAAATCAATTTTACTGCCCTGTAGCTGGTTTCTAAATATGTTTTTTCTTCCCCTCAACCACGCTGAAAACAAACAAGGGCTATACTTTTTATTGTCAACATATTTGGCACTCTTTTACTCTAAATATATTTAAAGTTTAAATGAAGGGGGAATTCAGATTTCTATTCACCCTCCTTCCATTTTATTGTTTCTTAAAGCTAAAAGGAATAAAATGAGAATAAAATGTTCGCTTTTTCTTAGACCTGAGAAAAGGTAGCAATAAGTAAAAATAAAACTATGTTTAATGTAGTTTGTTTATTTTCTCAACTCCTCTGGATATTTCAAAGATACTAATGTTTTAAATGTCAGCTGTTTTATGTTTATGTTTTTAAATTTTGAATATTGTCTTTTTAATGTTCAATCTTTTAATTTTTGTAAACCGCCCAGAGAACTTTGCCTATGGGGCGGTATATAAATGTAATTAATAATAATAATAATAATAATAATAATAATAATAATACATAGATTAGGGATCATTCAGGAAACCGGCTCAGCTTAGATGTTAGCAATTACTGATCAGATCACTTTTAGTTTCTTAAATGCTATGTATCCATTTCAGTTTGAACACTCCTGTTCACATTAGAAGTAGTCTTTTACGGGAACCATGAGCTGATTAAAGAATTTCTGCTTGGAATATTCATGGAACTTCCATGTTCAGAAGCAGTATACCTCCAAACATCTTCCCATTTCTGAAAAGCACTATTCTGAATGAGATTGGCCCTTTAACTGATTAAGCGGTGTTTTAGTTTTTAATGTTGGCTCTTACATTCTTGGGCAGACAATCATCAGTCCCTTAATAGATTAATTAAATGTTAGTACATTTGCTTTTCACCAAAATGGGTATCTTTTTGAGATACTGTAAAAGAACAGAAAGCTTGAAAAACAAACAAAACAAAAACAAAAACAAAGAAAGGATGACTTATTGTTTCAAGGAAAGACCATCTGGATTGTCCTCATGAAGCCTCTGCCAGTAATTAGCTGAACTGCTGTAAAAAAATAAAATAAAAGCAAGGGATGTCCATGAACATTCCAAATGCTCAGGAGACAAAGCTGTCAGGATCTTTGTAGTTCAGTTTTTTGTGAGGAAAGGGGGAAATGTCAATTTGGCTGGGATTTAGAGGACTTCACACATAACCAAGGGGCAATAGCTTCGTGGTGCAGTCTGTGGAGCCCTGAGGAGGTAGAAGACCTAATTGTCAAGATCCCAGATGCAAGATGACTAAAGGATGAGTGCAATGGTTGAAGAAAAGGAAACTAAAAGATAGATGGAGAAGGAAAAGTGCAAAGGACCCAGAGAACTGTAAGGGGAAGTTGGGATCTGAATTGATTGATTGATAATTTGAAACATCTGACCATTTTTTTTTTACTAAACATCTCCATCTGCTCCCAATGTATTCAAAGAGGGCATGATTCACATGAATTCTCTGAGCATCAAAACCGAGAGAGAGGATTGGAGTGAATTCCTGCAAGCGTGGATGTAGAACTTGAAATGTTCATGATTATCCTGTGTTGTTTTTAATGGCTCCCTTTTCCACCCCAGGGCAGCAAGTGGCCTGTCAGTCTAATAGGTAGGGTGATGATTGGGTCAGAGAATTCATGTTATGTGCATGCAGGCCTCAACCTCTTTGGGTCAGTGGGGACATTCAGAATTTTGAGAGGGTATTGTGGCTGCCATGGAGAGGAGGGGCTGATTGGCCATTCATAAAATGGTTGGTAAGATGGGTATCGCCAGTCACAAAACTCTTGTTTCCCTGAAGGCAACTGGTAAGACCAGAAGAAGACTAACTTGCCCATGAACCTAAGTACAAGTCAAAAATAGGGTCTGAGCACTAAAACAAACAAACAAAATCCACCCTTTTGAACCCAAATAAATATGGTGCAATAAGTAATAAAATTAAAAACAGGGAGGCAAAGAACTTGGCAAGTGCCATGGGCACCATGTTGGAGATTCCAGCCATAGAATTTTTCATGCAGAGCTCTCTTTCCCTGCCCACCTTCACCTGGGTACCTATTGCTCTGCCATCACAATGAATTGGAGGCCCATCTGTGCCTCATAAAATAGTACGTAGCAGCCTGCTTCCCTCCTGGTCCATACTGCATGAGCTGCACATCTGTGTGAGGTTCAGAAGGGTCTGTCGTATTTTAATAGCTCTTGGTCTGGGAAGCCAGCCAACTCCCTTATCTAAGAAAGTCTGGGAAGGACGCCAGTACTTATTTGTTTGAAGGGTTTTTATTTGAATTCAAAAAGTCCATTTACCAAAGCCAGGGTCACGCCAGAAATTCAGTCAGTCCAAATGTCGAAGCCGAAGGTCAAACCAGGTTTTACAGAAGTTCAGGGTCCAAAGCAAATAGTCAAGCCGAGTGTTCAGTCCACAGGTTCTGATCCAGAATTACGCAGGGTGTCAAGAGCCGAATACGTCGGTTGTTCTCAACGAATCTTTGCTTCTGCTTCCACCCACTTTATCTTCGCTTGAGCTCTCCACAGCTGCGTGCCATTCCTTCATTATCTTATTTAAGGCTTGCGTCAGCTGTGCTCTGTTTTCGCAATCTCATGCTGTGTCTTGTGGGCCGAGCTTGGTCTTCACGTTTGAGCTGCCGCCTTTGCTGGGGAGTTACTGGACAAACCCCTTCAGGCCCCAAATCTTCCTCATTAGAAACAGGAGGTGGGAGCGGGTGGCTTTACTGGGGCTCTTCTAAGGAACCTCCCTGTTGTTCCTCCTCCTCCGGTATGTCCTGGGGAATGGGTAAAGCTGCAGTTTCTGCCCCTTCTTCCTCCTCAGAGGAAGATTCTTCAGACTGCCTCATGACAGGGTCACCCATTCAAAGTCACGGCTGACCACACTGCCTTGCAGTTGGCACAATGCTCACCAGGCTGGGGCCTAAGAAGCTGGAGAGGCAGTCTTCAGGAAGTCTAAGGCCCTTTCCACAACAGGCTTGTGGCCTGAGATGGCTCCTGGCTGCTCCCTGTGAGTCCAAATGATGCACAGGGAGTCCCAGGGATGGGAGTAGGGGGCAGGCACAGGATTTTTCTGGGAAACCAGAAACCAGAAAAATCTCGAATCTTCCATGGTCCCAGGAAGTTCCCAGGACTGCGGAAGATGGGCCCGCCCATCACAGGTGTAGATGCAGCCATGCTTACTTGTGAGTAAGCGTGGCTGCAAACTGGGCAGGGAGCTGCACTGCATGGCTCCGTGCCCAGCAGGGGAGGGGGGAGGTACCAGTGTCACCACCCCCAATAGGTCAGGGAGGAGGGTGGGGGCCTGTGTGCATGTGATTATTTTTTTTAAACTTACTTTTCAGAGGAGCGTTCATGCGCTCTCTGTGGATGGAAAAACAAAACACAAAACGCAGGTGCGACTTGTGACAGCCTGGGAGCAGCCCGGGCCGTAGCGCCCGTGTCATGTAGATTGAGAATGTAGAAAGAATTTAAGAGGATGCACTTTTGCATGTACAGCTTTCTGAGTTATACGCATGGAAAGGGATCACACTCTGAACTTATTGGCTTATACCCATCCACCTCAAGCCCATCCTGTTAAAGAATGCTTGACCACACTCTCAGATCACCCCATCTTTTACCAAAAAGGTAACAATCCCCATAATTCCATTCTTTCGCTGAAAAGTTTGTCTGCACTTTGCTGTCAGAGCAACAATGCTGTTTCCCTTCTGATAGCCAGACCCATTTGCCTATCAATAATAATTCACATGTTCCTTCTTCTTGGGCAGAACATAAATGGGGAATGGGGGAGTTCAGTTTGATGCTTCTCTATCGTATACTCCCTTGTCAAAAAGAGTTTTACCAGGGGAGTAAATGGTTTCTGCAAAGAGGTTCACTGAAAATAAAAAATGATGAGGCGTACTGAATAAAAAGCTGTGTATTTTTATTCTATGCAAGCAATTGCAGTTTAAACTGTCATGCATATGGTGTGCATTAGCGACTATAGTGTGCCATTTAAAGTAAATGTGGGTAAATTACAGTTCACCATATAAAGTCTCTAATAGTTCCATGAAAGGTTGATGATCTGTTAGGATCCAGAAAATAAACAGACAAAAACATCTCATATTTTATATCAGCACCACTTGGGCCTCTAAAGTGTTTTCTGAAACAAAAATGAAACCATTTGCAAGCAGCCAAAATCTGTACAATGCAATGAAGACACCTATGCAGCTGCTTCATGCAGTCTTAATTTAGTATATAAAGCTTCAATCATATAGCAACTTACCATAGCATAAACCCCATTGACCTCAGTGGGACTTATTTCTTAGTCGACATGTAGAGGATTGTACTGTAAGCTATCACGATTCAAGTAAAAAGGGGACAGTTCTTCAACGCAAAATGAATTCCTCATTAAATCTTACTTTTTCACTTTTAAAAATACTATTGAAACAAACGCTCCAGGTGTGAGAGCCTTACAGCACAGCAATAGGCCAGTTAGTTACAAAATTTATAATAATTAGAGGTACAATTTTGCCAGTTGGTTTACAATTATAAACAGTCAGAGACTCATCACATGGGGGGAAATCGTGTTTCCGTATTCTCGCTTCTCTGCCCATGCATTTGTCCCTCATTACTTCCTCTTTCAAAAGAGGAAGTCAACAACATACATGTGGCCCATTCAGTGGGCCATTTTGATTGTGCTGCTTCTCCTGCATGCAGCGGGGGATAGCCGCAACTTCCGTCTCAAAACTAATTTGGATTTATTGGAGTCTTTTTTGGTTGTGTGAAGAAGGCTAGAAGGGGCGGGAGGCAGGTGGGATGCAGACAATGTTGTGAACAGGACCCACGGAAATCCATGAGTGCCTAGTTACAAGTGTGCAGTAAAACACTCATCTGATGATGCCCTCAGGAATTGAAAACAACTATATTAGTTATGCTGGTCTATTTAAAAACAACTATATCATTTCATTGGTGATCACTCTTATCTGAGTAAGATTATCTTCTGAGTAAAATTGTTTACCAAGATTATCTTCCAGAGTTAGAAGGACTTTAGCGGTCTATGGAACCCCGGTGTATTTCCGTTTCAACTCCAGAAAGTCTTCATCAGGTGCTAGAGTTGTGCATTCTGTCAAAGCTTCGAATTTGCGGAGCACAGCGGGATGGTTTAAAAAACATTGGCTCAATTCGGACGATTAATGGCGGGGCAATGACCAACTTTACAATTGTTCAACTGGGGGTACTCCCCACACAACATGGTAATAAATAATCAACTGTGGTGTGGATTAGGATCAGCGCTGAGCTGACTATGGCAGCATTCGGATGACACAATAGTCAAAACAACTGACAATTGTTTTCCCCACACCAGTTGTTTATTGTGTCATCCAAATTGAGCCATTGAATACCTTTGGAGTGGAGCAGAGCCCCATCAAAGCTTTGAACTAGGGGTGTGCATCGGATCGGATCCGATCCACGATCCGAATCCGATCCGACCCAAAATCGGGAAAATCCGATCCGATCCGATCCGATCCGGACAACCTCCGATCCGATCCGATCCGATTCGATGAAGTCCGATCCGGATCGGACGCCATTTTGAATGCTTTTTCCCATAGCCAAGTATTGTTTTACAAAAACGCCTATAACTTTTTCATTTTTAAAGATAGAAGGATGAAACTTGGGCACATTGTAGACTGGTTAGGGGTAGTTATCTGTGAGAAATTTCAGAAAGATTGGTGCATGCATTTTGTGGCAATTAATTTTTTAATAAATACCCAGGAATGCCTATAACTTTGTCATTTTTAAAGTTACACACATGAAACTTTGCCACATTGTAGGGGGTACCTTGGGACCTATGTGTGTGAAATTTCAGAAACGTAGGTGCTTGTCTTGTGTGGCAATTAATTTTTAGAAAAATGGGTAGTAGTGGGGTAAATACAGTTACGCCTCCCATTTTTTTATTTTTGAAGATACAAACAGGAAACTTGGGCACATTACAGGTACCACTTGCCTTGATATGTGTGTGAAATTTCAGAAACATTGGAGCTTTCCTTGTGTGGCAATTAATTTTTGAAACAATGAGGAAAGAAACACCTATAACTTTGTCATTTTTAAAGTTACACACATGAAACTTTGCCACATTGTAGGTGGTACCTTGGGACCCATGTGTGTGAAATTTCGGAAACGTAGGTGCTTGCCTTGTGTGGCAATTAATTTTTTAATAAATACCCAGGAATGCCTATAACTTTGTCATTTTTAAAGTTACACACATGAAACTTTGCCACATTGTAGGCGGTACCTTGGGACCTATGTGTGTGAAATTTCGGAAACGTAGGTGCTTGCCTTGTGTGGCAATTAATTTTAGAAAAATGGGTAGTGGTGGGGTAAATACAGTTACGCCTCCCACTTTTTTATTTTTGAAGATACAAACAGGAAACATGGGCACATTACAGGTACCACTTGGCTTGATATGTGTGTAAAATTTCAGACAGCTGGGTCCAGGCATGTGGTGGCAAGGTATTTTTGAAACAATGAGGAAAGAAACGCCTATAACTTTTTTATTTTAAAAGTTAGAAGTCTGAACATTGCTCACTTTGTAGATGGGTTAGGGGTAGATATGTGTCAGAAATTTCAGAATTATAGGTCCAGGCATTTGATGGCTATGGAATTTTTAAATTACATGTTTCAAAAAAATTTCTACAGAGGCCAGGTCTTCCCCTCCCGCTTCCCGCGAAGAAAAGGAAACACTCTCTCGTCTCGATCCCTTTGATCCTTGCTAGTAGTATCCATTACAGGGCTCGTGTTTCCTTTCCTACTTTCACTTTTCACTTTGTACTCAAGCAGACACGAGCCCTGTAATGGATACTACCAAGGATCAAAGGGATCGAGACCAGAGTGATCCTTCCTTGCACGCATGGCTGCAAAACTCAGCTAGGCTCAGCCGTTCTGCTTGATAAGTGAAAGTAGGAAAGGAAACACGAGCCCTGTAATGGATACTACTAGCAAGGATCAAAGGGATCGAGACGAGAGAGTGTTTCCTTTTCTTCGCGGGAAGCGGGAGGGGAAGACCTGGCCTCTGTAGAAATTTTTTTGAAACATGTAATTTAAAAATTCCATAGCCATCAAATGCCTGGACCTATAATTCTGAAATTTCTGACACATATCTACCCCTAACCCATCTACAAAGTGAGCAATGTTCAGACTTCTAACTTTTAAAATAAAAAAGTTATAGGCGTTTCTTTCCTCATTGTTTCAAAAATACCTTGCCACCACATGCCTGGACCCAGCTGTCTGAAATTTTACACACATATCAAGCCAAGTGGTACCTGTAATGTGCCCATGTTTCCTGTTTGTATCTTCAAAAATAAAAAAGTGGGAGGCGTAACTGTATTTACCCCACCACTACCCATTTTTCTAAAATTAATTGCCACACAAGGCAAGCACCTACGTTTCCGAAATTTCACACACATAGGTCCCAAGGTACCGCCTACAATGTGGCAAAGTTTCATGTGTGTAACTTTAAAAATGACAAAGTTATAGGCATTCCTGGGTATTTATTAAAAAATTAATTGCCACACAAGGCAAGCACCTACGTTTCCGAAATTTCACACACATGGGTCCCAAGGTACCACCTACAATGTGGCAAAGTTTCATGTGTGTAACTTTAAAAATGACAAAGTTATAGGTGTTTCTTTCCTCATTGTTTCAAAAATTAATTGCCACACAAGGAAAGCTCCAATGTTTCTGAAATTTCACACACATATCAAGGCAAGTGGTACCTGTAATGTGCCCAAGTTTCCTGTTTGTATCTTCAAAAATAAAAAAAATGGGAGGCGTAACTGTATTTACCCCACTACTACCCATTTTTCTAAAAATTAATTGCCACACAAGACAAGCACCTACGTTTCTGAAATTTCACACACATAGGTCCCAAGGTACCCCCTACAATGTGGCAAAGTTTCATGTGTGTAACTTTAAAAATGACAAAGTTATAGGCATTCCTGGGTATTTATTAAAAAATTAATTGCCACAAAATGCATGCACCAATCTTTCTGAAATTTCTCACAGATAACTACCCCTAACCAGTCTACAATGTGCCCAAGTTTCATCCTTCTATCTTTAAAAATGAAAAAGTTATAGGCGTTTTTGTAAAACAATACTTGGCTATGGGAAAAAGCATTCAAAATGGCGTCCGATCCGGATCGGACATCTGGTCCGATCCGATCCGACCAGCCTCCGATCCGATCCGATCCGATCCGACCCCCCAGGTCCGATTCCGATCCGCTATCCGATCCGATCCGGGGGGTCAGTGCACATCCCTACTTTGAACTGCTTCAAAGGTATTCAAACTTTTTGTAAAACAAATAATTTTAAAACCTCACATTTTTAAAAAAATCCTAAAACTCAACAGATGAACAGAACTCCTTCAGCCTTGGCATAGCTAAAGCGCTACTTAAGAGCTATCATGGTGCCAAAAATGGAGCGGTTATTCGATGAAGCTTCAACGAAGCGGAGCAACAGAGCTGCTTCGAAATTTGAAGTAGAGTGGTTCCTCAATGGAGCTTTGCTTCAAATTTCAACGTGGAGGAGAGCCATTCCACATGTTTGGTAACAATTTATAATAACTGATAATGTAGCAAAATAATAATTACACATTATAATAATAATGGACTATTTCTTACAGTGGTATGGTATACTGTCAAAATTAAATAGCCTCCTTTATTAGTGGGTTAAGGGTGAGGTAATCCCTGATTTTTTTCAGCTTGCCCTACCCAGAATGCATAGATATTCTCCAGAACAGTCACCAAACAAACAGTAGATGCTGCAGCAACATATGGTGTACATAGGCAAGTTGCCTTTGATAGTGGAAGTAGCATGTAGCCACATTGTCTAGCAGTCACTGATAGCTTTAACTTCTATGAATTTGCTTCTCGTCCTGGTGCCATTTCCGATAGATCTTTTCATTCCCTCTTGCACGCCTGCTGGAGATTGCTTCGAAAACTCTGGAATCTCAGCAACCCTTTTCTTTGTTTTTTCGTACTTGCGTTTCTCCAACCCCCTGGCTTTTCTCCCTTTTACAACCGCTCCTGCTGAGCCATTGCTCTAGTCGCCTTCTGCACTTACACTTATATTTTCTTTTATCTACCAGTATCCAAGCACTTCCTTCTCCTATCTCCCAATCGAAGCTAGTGCCTTGGTACTAGAACGCTCTATAGCTCGTCAGCTGGCTCTGTCGCTCACTCTATAGCGCCCCCTGCCTGACAAAAAACCAGTAGTCGGACACAATAAGGCAGAACTCAGGAACACTACAGCTAAAGGGGCGGGGGGAGGAGGATGGCCAGCAGGAAAGAGTTTGCCAGACCATACGGAGGGGGTGGAGGGCTCCAGGCAAACATTATCCCTCACAGCCACAATAACCAATTAGGTCCTGGGGAAAGTACTACGGAGCTCTGTGGGCAGGCGCAACTGAGGTTGCAGTTGTGAGGGGAGATTGCAAGGGCATAGGATCGAGGCTGAAAATCTGAAATACCGCTGACAATAGCTGAAATACCGTGCACGTGAAAAGCCACCAGCACTAGCATCGCATATGACACGAAGGCAGGTAATGCGGAGGGAAACCGGGAGAAAACTGTAGGTGTGATGAACCTCTTAAGGGCCCCAACAGTTGCCAGTGCACTTCAATACCACTATAAAGCCATAGTGTGGCTCCTGCCTTTTATATAGAAGTGCTATATCCTGCTTGGTGTAGATGAGGCTTTCGACAGTATGGTCTTGGCAGTTTTATGTCATGTTATTTATTTATTTACAGAATTTATATACCACTCAATATCTAACAAGATTCCTGAGTGGTGAACAATAATAAAAAGGAAGAAAAACAAATAATAATAATAATAATAATAATAATAATAATAATAATAATAATTTATTTCTTACCCGCTTCTCCGTTTGGATCGAGGTGGGGAACAACAATATGATAAAATACATAAAACTGATTAAAACATGACACACATTATTAAACTGCATTAAAACATCCTAAAACATCCTAAAAACATTCTAAAATCCCACTGGATATGCCTGCCGGACGAGAACAGTCTTTATAGCTTTCTTAAATTCTAAAAGACTGTTAAGTTGACGAGTCTCCTTCGGCAAGTCATTCCACAAAATATAAAATAAAAAATATATAAAATCAGATTATGGAATAAAACTTGCCTCGTCAACCAGAGAAGGCTTGGCCAAATTTAAACAAACCAAAACCCTGTTTTCAGCAGGCACCAAAAACAAAGCAACATTATCAAATGCTTTGGTTTGATCAAGTTGCAATATTGTGACTGACCATCTTCTTTTATGCATGAGATGAAAAATTTCCCCAAATAAGCAAAGAGAATCTATCATGGCCCATCATGGAATGACACTTGACCCAGAAACTAAAATGACCTTACGAGCTACTTTAGCAAGCCAATTGTTCAGAATTTTTGTGAGGCTAGGATAGCCTGCATCAAAATAGATCGCCATCTTATGCATGTTTAAACAGAAAAAAAAGCCCTATAACAGAAAAAAATGTCCTGTAGGCTAAGGAGTGCTGGCAGCTTAGACTAACAATTTGTCTCCATTTTTTTCAGATGGGTCAAATCCCTCTTTTAAATAACCTTGTTAGAGGAGGAGCAAACTGCTTATTTTTTATATATAAATAAAAACTCCAACTGCAGGCTGGGGGCTGATTTTACTTTACCCTGTACAATTTCAAGCATCGCTTCTTCCAACACTAATGGTCCTTCCAATGTAAGAAGATCTTCCCAAGTCAATACTCAGTGAACACAGTGGGACTCACCTCTGAGTAAACATGCATAGGATAGCTTTTCATGATAGTTGAACTCAATGAGACTTCACTTCCAGCAAAATCCCATATACATCTGTCTACTCAGTAAGTCTGATTGAGTTCAATGGGGCTTACTGCCACTTAAATGGTTATAGGATTTCAGTCTAATGGTGCAATCCTATGTATGTTTAAACAGAAAAAAGCCCTATAACTCTCACCATTCCCCAGCCAACATGGCTTACTGGGGCAAGATCAGAATTGTAAGGCTTTTTTTCTATCTAAACATGCCTAGGGTTGAGCTTTAAGCAATTGATTAATTTTTCACATGGATTTTAAATAGGGCCTCAGTGCGCCTACCTTTCTCTGGATCCAACTCAATCCAATTCCAGGTATGGCACTCATGTCCTTGGTGTGGACTTCCTATTGGCCTGTGATAGGCCACTGCACACACAGAATACTGCACTAGATAGGACTCTGATATGACCCAGCATGGCACCTCTTATTAATTAACCAAACAATTTGTTTATTTATGAATACTTTCTCAACATGAATGGAACATCCCCATGTTCCTTGCTCAATGACCCTGCTCAATGCACAGGGATCGGAGGCCAGACACACAATATGCATATATGTAAACTTAGAAATAAGTACTCTAATTTAAATTAAAAATACAGTACATTGCATGATAGTGATCAAGTAACTTACTGTACTACTGTTAGTTTGCTTGCTTAGAGTTAACTGTGTGCAATTTCAAGATTTATCCTTATCTTTGAGAGGGACTTGCACTGGGCAGCTCTTTAAAAAGAGGACTGTGTCCTCTATAAAGTTGGACACATGACCACCTTAAGTCCATCTCTCTCTCTCTCTCTCTCTCTCTCACACACACACACACACACACACACAGACACCCACACACACACCAGCCAAACTGTTTTATTTTTGATCAGCGGAAGAACTGTTAAGGTCAAGCTCTTGTTATTTGTTGACAGTTCCTTCTCTACTTGGGGTTAGCTGGGATTAAATATTTATTCTTTCACTGTATTCAAAACCCCGAGATAAAGAATGAGAAATGCTCCCCTCCCCACAAGTCATACACACATCCCCCCAAAAAACCCCACACCTCTTCACTAGAGGCAGATGTATTTCTTCTTGAGTCAATCCTGCTTCATTTTCAGAGGTTTATTTATTTTTTCTCCAACACCAGTAACAGCTGAAGGGATCTTCCCTATATGAAAGATGAAAAGCTGGATGATGAGAAATTTGCTCGAAGGAAGAACTTGCATGCTGTCCAATCCCTGATACTTCAATTAAATTGCTCCTGGAGTGGAAACAGGGCTGAGAAAGAAGAAGGGTTCCAGAAATGATTGTTCCTTGCCCCAAATTTCTTACAATTCTATATATGAGGTATAATGTCCTAGCTAACTACTACCATTCAATTCTGTCACAGGCCATGACTACACCATGGATTTTTCCCAGGGTCATTGCTGTACATTCAAATGATGCACAGGGGATCCCTGGGGCAGGCAGGGATGACCCCCCCCCCAATATTCCTGGGATCCCTGCGGTCCTGGGACCATCTCGAGGACCACGGGCGTTGTGGGCGCCGCTCTCGGCTCTTCCTGCCTCCCCATGAGTAGCGGTGATTTCCGTAAAAGGGAATTTCATTCCCCTCCCCCTGCCTCTGTTTGTTTACTTTCACTTCTGTGTCGAGGAAAGGGTTGAGACCGCCCCTTCTGTCACAGCAGGGCTCTGGAAACAGGTTCAGAGCTGCACGGGGGCAGTCCATGTCCATCAGGGGAGGTGGGGGAAGCGGGTTCAGCATGTTTCTTTTTTCTGTTTTTACTCACTTTTGTCGGTGGAGTGCAATTACACCCCGTCTCTAACGATTAAAAAAAAATAATGGTGCCTGCGACATTCCTCTTGCCTTTGCGTGTGTATGCTGGGGGATGATCCCGGAAGCAGGAAGTCCTGGGATCCTCCCCTCTGGGTCCTGGAAGGCCCTGTGGTGTAGAAAGGGCCACGGAATACGTTGGATTCTCTCACAAATGGGAGATCCTGCAATAGTTACATTATCTCCCTCCATTAGGGTGACCACATTTGGGAAACCAAAAAAGAGGACCCTCAGTGGGGTGGGGGGTGGGAAAGTGGCTTTCCGGGGCCTCTGGAAAGCATGTCATTCACCTCCACTGCTTTAAAGGCCCCAATTGGAGTGGAGGAGGGGAAAGTGTGTCATTCCCACCCTCCACTGCTCCAATCGGGTCCTTTTCTATAATGTCCAGGAATGACATACTTTCCCCTGTAAGGTCCTGATTGGAGCAGTGGGAGGGAAATAACCCACCTCCAGAAAGCTCGTCATTCCCTCCAACACGCTAATGTGGCCTTAAAGGGGAAAGCGTGTCTTTCTAGGACATTATAGAAAATTACAGAAAATCCCCCCTGACACCCAGGATAGAACAAAAACCAGGACAAATCCGGGGAAATCCTGACAGTTGGTCACCCTACCCTCCATGCCAATCACGTTCTCCCTCCCGGTCAGTCACATTCTCCTAGCAATGATGCCACTGTAGGATTAGCATGAAGCTGTGTGTGGATTGTGTGTATGTGGATCATGTGGAGGGGGAGTTGGAGAATGAAGTTCTTAAAAACCTCATGTGTCTCAGGGATATAGTTATTGTCTGCAGCACATATTTCACGGGAATAAAACTTCCTTGGGACACTGTGGGTTGGATTCATAATTAGGTATTGTCACAGTTGTCCCATTGCTTCCAATGGGTCTACTCTGAATATGACTAAACCTGGATCCAATCCTGTGTATATCTCTTGTGTTGCATTCATAGCGAGTTTCTTTTCAGGAAGTAAATTGCACGTCTAACCTGGCTTATATACACTGTTTATATCCCTCTGTTCAAAAATACCCTCCAGTCGGAGAGCATTTTAATCCTGTGATTGGTTTTAATCTCAGTTTGCTCAGAGCCCCATTGAAAGCAGGGTGGCATTCCTTGTTTTTGTTGTTTTAGCCTCACCCTCTAGCATTCGTAAGACTCCATGGCTAAACTGGAAATGATTCTTTTTGTCACGCCGATCAGTTAAAGTGTCAGCAGACTACAGCATCTGCAGAATAATTCATGGGCTGGGTGTGAAAAACGAAAAGAAACCATAAGGTAACAAAATATAAAATAAGCATGTCTGAAAAGCACTTGAGCATTCAGCTTAACGCTATCAGAGAGTCGGTCAGTTCTTTCGTGTTTATGACGGATAGCACTGCAATGGGAAATTTGGCAATAAGATGGATAGTAAATATAATGCCGGGGAAATACTTGCATTCTAAATGCAGGGCAAGAATAAAACAAAACAACTGACCAGAAAGAAAGCGCAGAATGTGACAGAGAGCTTTTCAGCGTGCAGCTGGCATGGGGAAGAGGAATATCCAGATTAGATGGGGGATCTGATACCTGAGACAGAGATCCAGGAAATGTATTATTCCACATGTTGAGACTTCCAGTCTGGGATATGGCCAACTCAGGTGGCTCAGCAACCATTTATAGCTGGGGAGTGTTAAACAAACCCCGATATAATATAGGGTGAACATATGGAAATGGAGGACAGGGCTCCTGTATCTTTCATGGATGAATAGAAAAGGGAACTTCAGCAGGTGTCATTTGTACACATGCAGCACCTGGTGAAATTCCCTCTTCATCACAACAGGTAAAGCTGCAGGAGCCCTGCCCTCTTTTGTATCTGGTCACTCTAGTATAGCTCCTGCAGCTTGAACTGTTGTGGTGAAGAAGGAATTTCACCAGATGCTGCAAGCATACAAATGACACCTGCAGAGACCATACCTGTCCTTGGCGCCACCATTGCCCACTCCTTGGCGCGATCGTGCCCTTCTTCCCAGTGTGATCGCATCCTTCTTTCCCGCGCAATCGCCAGCTTCCCCATGAGATTGCCAGCAATCTTGCAAGGAAGCCAGCAATCAAGCCAGGAAAAAGGACATGATCATGCCAGGAAGAAGGCATGCCCTCTGCTCTTGGGCCCAGTAAGTATAGCCCTCCCAGGCACTGCATGCTGGGAGTTGTAAGCTAGGGTGACCAGATTTTGGAACCCAAAATCCTGGTCCCCCCCGCCACCCAAAACAACACCCCCACCAAGCCACCCCCCCAAAACAAACCCCCCAAGCCACTCCCCCACCCAAAACAACCCCCCCACCAAGCCAACCACCCCCCAAAAACATCAGCCCGGACCTACCAGGTTCGCTGCCGCTGCCGCTGCCGCCCCCGCCAGGTCCGCCCCCCCGCCGGGTCCGCCGCCCCCCCCAGGTCCCCTGCCGCTACCGCCACCGCCGGGTCCCCACTGCTGGGCCCTAGTAGTCCTAGCACAGCCCTAGTAGTCAAACTCATCTGTTTCCCTTGCAGATTTCTCTAACACCCCTAAAGACATTCACATTAAAGGCATTTTCATTCCTTGATTATCCTAAAAAGAAATGACTTTAAATTATCATATACTAGGTAAGAAAAGCCACATTCTTTCCCTCAATCTGTGAAAAAAACATAAAACATATCCTGTTTACTACTGGCAAGGCTACAATTCAAAATGGCGTGAGGGGAGCTGAATTGCATTCGAGACATTGTCAAATCTATCAACTGGCTCCGTAGTTGACAAAGCAGAACTAAAGCACTGACCCACAGTGGTAAATACTCCTCTGTCCTCCGCATATATAATCCTAAGAGACATGGGTACCAAAAAATAAAAACCTTAGAACTGACATTAGGGCACACTTTCTCAGCCAAGCACATGTGGTTCCTGCTCTAGTTGAGTAGTCTGTTTGTGAAATTTGAAAGAATTATAGGCTTCTGGGGTTCATATGTTGCTGTTTTAAATGAAAGCAGACAAGGCATGGAATAATGGAAGCTAGGAGCAAAGGTCTCTGGTAAATTATGTGCAGGAGTGAGATGAAGGTAGATCTAGGGTGACCAGATAAAATCCAGGTCAGGGCTCATGTAACTTTAACAGTTGTAGAGAAAAGGGGATTTCAGCCGGTGTCATTTGTATGCAATTAGTTCCTGGTGAAATTCCCTCTTCATCACAACAGCTAAAGGTGCATGCACTATACTAGAGTGACCATATACAAAAGAAGGCAGGGTCCCTGCAACTTTAACTGGTGTGATGAAGAGGGAATTTCACCAGGAACTAATTGCATACAAATGACGCCGGCTGAAATTCCCTTTTCTCTACAACTGTTAAAGTTACATGAGCCCTGACCTGGATTTTATTTGGTCACCTTAGGTAGATCTGGATCTACTTGTAGATTGCTCAGGGATTTGCAGTAGATTAGCATAGATTTCTGACTTCCAAATGTTTTTCAATAATAGCAATAAAGTGACCAGCCCACCACACACCCCTACTCCGAAAGGGTGAATTACATCAATGCCAGTGTGGTATAGCGGCTAGAGTGTTGTGCTGGGAGTCAGGAGATCTGAGTTCTAGCCCTCACCTGGTGACTTTGAGCCAGTCACAGACTCTCAGCCCAACCTACCTCATAGGGTTGTGTGTGGATAAAAATGGAGAGGAAGAGGAGGATCGTGAACACTGCCTTGAGTTCCTTGGAGGAAAAAAGGCAGGATAAAAATGCAAAAATAAATGAATAAATAAAATTATATTGCTGAAATTAAGAAATCTTGTGGTATCCCAGAGTGGATTTTTGTGAGAGAGGGCTTCTGATTCTCAAACAAACGAACAAACAAGCAAACAAACAAACAAACAAAATTCACTTCTGGTACTCAAAACAAATTCCTGGGCTCAGAACTCTTCAGTTTGAAGTGTATGTCTTTTGCACCAGGCTCCAGTTCTCTGGTTTCTAGCTGTTAGCAGACATGACTGAATAAAGCAGACTGATCCATAAAGTGAAGGCTTGGCAAAATTTAGTGAGTCAAAATAAAATAAGCCTCTGTCTAAGAAGTCAGAAGTATAAAACAGCAGAGAAAATCAGACAGACAGGGTTTTAGCAGAATGAAACCACTACTGCTATAGAACATATTGAACATGCTTGTCCTTTTATACACAATAAACCCAGGCTAAATGGAAACTTATTTGGCTCCAACTGACTCCTAAATAATACTCCCCTACCCCAACCCTTATTTGAATGCAAAGCTCTCTGATGCATGAGGAACTGTTAATGAGCTGTGGGCCTTATTATTGTGTCAACTAACTCCTTGAAAACTCTAAGAACAAATTAATCCCTAGCATGCATCCCCCTTTTGATGTGATCCATTGCCATCACCCATCCAACACCAGTAAACAACAAAATAGTAGTTCCTGCAAGCTGTATTCTGCCCTCTGCTGATTTTGTCAATTTCTTAAATAGGAACTATGCATCTTAGCTGGCAAGATAGGTGAAAACATTACATGCTGATGGCAAGGGAGGTTTGAGTCTTCAGAGACATTGGCTCAATTCAGACGACACAATAAACAACTGGTGTGGGGAAAACAATCGTCAGTTATTTTGACTATTGTGTCATCTGAATGCTGCCATAGTCAACTCAGTGCTGATCCTCTTCCACACCACAGTTGATTATTTATTACCATGTTGTGTGGAGAGTACCCCCTAGATGAACAACTGTAAAGTTGATCATTACCCCACCACTGACTATCGTGTCGTCCAAATTGAGCCATTCTTTAACATAAATCCATGAGAGTAATCTGGCTGGCACTCTTAGCAAATATTTACCCCCAAAATCTGGGGGTTAAGAGTTTAGAATAAGGGACTAGATATGGGAAAGCCAGTGAGAATTAAGCTTTCCACCTCAAAGCTTGGTCTACCTTGTTTCTGTTCCCAATTATAAGCTCCCCCCTTCCCAGGGATGTCAGAGAAATCTGCAAAGGAATCAAGTGAGTTCAGATTTCTAGGAACCTGATCCATGGATTCCACAATGGATTGGCTTTTCCCAAGTTGTAGGGACTCTGCAGTAGAGGTGGAGTGAAAATCAGCCAGGGCATGCCAGCTTGATTCTCAGGGCTCAACCCTCTTGAGTCCAGTGAGTCCACCAGTTGGATTTTTGCCCCATGGACCCTTAGGGGACTATAGGGCTGCTTCGCCAGTCAGGCACGGGGGGGGGGGGAATATGCAATTTCCCCAGACTTGGAGAAATTGCAGTAGTCTTCCTTGCCCCGCCAATGGCCTTCCTACCCTTCTGATGGAGGTCTTAGGCCCTAGTGTGCTTTCCTGCCCTCCCTGTACACACCCATTGGGGACTGAATGGAGGAGGGAGGGGAAGGGTCATGGGAAACCATGCTCCCCTGGCCTCTGGAAAGTGCGCAGATTTCCCCAACCATGCCATTATCATGGCCACGGGAATCTGTGCGCTTTCTGGAGGACCAGAAAATGCACTTTCCTGTACCTCTCCCTCCTCCCTCACCCATTGTGGCTGAATGGGCCTCTTAATGCTTGCATTAAGAGGCCCTTCCAGGCTCCAATGTTTGGGGGGGGGGGAAGGAAAGAAAAGTGCATGTGAAATTGTTCAATCTCCCTGGCATTCACCCTGGGAGCTCGCGTTTCGCTATTCTGCAGACTTTGGACTTTCTAGAATTATAAGCAAATTGAGTCGTAGAAAAATATGTAATTTTTTTAAAAAAGTGTATTTCTCCCACAGGCTAAAGCATGGAAATGCACACCTTGGTGGGAGTTGTACATTGGGTTTTGTTTTGTTTTGTTTTTTGCACATTTTCACAAGTAAAAATTTGTGCTAATGCAAATTTGTGCAAATACGGGAAATGGAAAGAAAATCCGGTTCTGTCAAGGAGTGCAATACAGAATGGAAGGCACCTGACAATCTGCAAAATGCAAACACAACAAATTTTAAAAAATCCAAAAGTTCCTACTCCCCCACTCCCCACGTTTGGCTGGAAAAAATATGTGAAGTGGTCACATTTTTCAAAATGCACACACAAATGTGTATTTCCCCCATTGGATAAACCATGAAAATGTGTATTTTTCCAAAACATGCATTTTGAAAGTACATATTTTGAAAACAAGCAACATAAGCTTAGGAACATGCAAGCTTTGCCTGCTAAATGTGCTTGCTTTCACATTCAGGAGTATGAACAGGTCAAGTTCTCATACATCCCTATAAAGGACACACTTTTACATTTAAATAGATACAAGCTCAATTCACATGATCACAGCTGGGCAAACAACCATAGTGACTTATTTTCCCCACTTCATGTGCTGGTTGTGTATGTGTGTGTGTGTGTGTGTGTGGGGGGGGGTTATCATAATCAATTTCAGCAACGTGGCTTGTCATGTTGTGTGAACCCAGAGAGTACCAGTGGTAACAAGCCACCCAGGATCATACAAGAGACCATGAATTCTGGGTGGCTTCTTACCCATGGAACACATGACATAACAAGCCGCACTTCCAGGGGTAATTATGCTAATCCCCCCATTACGTGACTGACATGCAAAGGGTGGTTAACAAGCCACCATTACTTATTAACCACCCTGCAATCGTGTGAACCAGGTCATAATCTATCAGGTGAGCATGACACATGTGAGTGCTGCAAGCGTGCTAATTGGCTAATCAATTAATATTAATCTCAGACTGAATTGACAAACACATGCATATTCTAATGTAACGGACATTAAATGCCAACATCCCGAAGATTTGTCCCTTGAATCCTGGGCTTTGTAACTTTTCTTGATTTTTCCATCACTGCAGTTCGTTTCAGTCCATGTTTAATCAAGCGAGTGACTCTTTGTTGCAGGAATCTCACCTTATTCCTCTCTGCATCCAACTTTCACTCTAGGAGCCAACTAAGCTATATAATCAACAACATCTAATCCATATCATAAACTGAAGCAGTAGATCAAGGGCAATGTTGCAGGATCAGGTTCCATCAATCAGACATACAGAAGTTATGCCTGGTTGTCCTTTAAATAGGAAGCTGTCTTATACTCAGTCAGATTATTGGTCCATTTAATTCAATATTGCCTATTGTCAGATGAAGATATCTCAGCCTAATAAGGCCAAGAATAAGGTGAGATATAGATGAGTGCCCTATGCAACTGCTTCAGTCCTCTCTTTACATGAGTGAATGAACAAGCCAAGAAATCTCCAGTTAACTATAGCTTCCTGTTATGTCCAAACTAGTAGGCTGACCAGATAAAATCCAGGTCAGGGCTCATGTAACTTTAACAGTTGTAGAGAAAAGGGAATTTCAGCCAGTGTCCTTTGTATGCAATTAGTTCCTGGTGATATTCCCTCTTCATCACAACAGTTAAAGTTGCAGGCACTATACTAGAGTGACCCTATACAAAAGAAGGCAGGGCCCCTGCAACTTTAACAGTTGTGATGAAGAGGGAATTTCACCAGGAACTAATTGCATACAAAGGACACTGGCTGAAATTCCCTTTTTTCTACAACTGTTAAAGTTACATGAGCCCTGACCTGGATTTTATCTGGTCACCCTACAAACTAGGAAATGGTGATTAATGGCTTTTGGGCAAACAAAGATATTGAAATCATGGTTTAAATTTGGCTTAAAGTCCTACATTGTTCAGAAGACATTTACCACATTTTCTCATTTCAGGAGAAACTATTGCTAATTGAAGTCTTGTTTTGCAGCTCGCACAAAGGGATGAATGAAATGGCTATATCTCCAGCCATCAGTCTCATTCATATCTTGGCTTAACACAGCCACTGATTGTAAGTGGGATGACTGATGGAGAATTATAAGGGAAGCACAGTAGCAGCATTCTGTCCACTGCCTCAAGACTAGGCTGACCATATGAAAAGGAGGACAGGGCTCATGTCACTTTAACAGTTGTAGAGAAAAGGGAATTTCAGCCAGTGTCATTTGTATGCAATTAGTTCCTGGTGCAATTCCCTCTTCATCACAACAGTTAAAGTTGCAGGGGCCCTGCCTTCTTTTGTATCTGGTCACTCTAGTATAATGCCTGCACCTTTAACTGTTGTGATGAAGAGGGAATTTCACCAGGAACTAATTGCATACAAATGACGCTGGCTGAAATTCCCTTTTCTCTACAACTGTTAAAGTTATATGAGCCCTGTCCTCCTTTTCAGATGGTCAGCCTACTCAAGACGAGATCTATGTATGGGGACAGAGAGCCTCTGGGCAGGTTTGGGATACGGCTACTAGTGGGAAAGCAGCAAGAAACATAGTCAGAACTAGGGAATTATTTCATTTTTTTATACGCAATATTTATATGTCACTTTTCTACAAAAAGTATCCAAAGTATCCAATAACATAAAATCACCAGTTGCTGGGGAACATGGGTGGGAGGGTGCTGTTGCAACATGTCCTGCTTTGTGGGTCCCTGGCCGACAGCTGGTTGGCCATTGTGTGAACAGAGTGCAGGACTAGAAGGACCCTCGGTCTGATCCAGCACGGCTCTTCTTATTTTCTTATGGTCTTATGTTCTTAACATTCATTTTTATGTTATTGCTTTCCAACAAAATGCAAACAAGCAGGGAAATGAAAAGGCTGCATTTTCATAGCAAATGCACATACCTTGTTTAACAGTAAGCAATGAAATAGATTTAAAAAAAAACCTTACTGTTTCTTAACAGAAACAAGAATGCAAATAGAAATGCTTTATCTTATTGATGTATCAAGAAGATAACTATATACCAATAAAGAAAAAAAGACGGGATGGGCAAATTCACCCAGGTGCAACTCATTAGACTCTCACCCTGCTACTGTTCGTCCCCACTTATACACTGCACAAGCTTCTTTGGTGGCTTGGTGAGTGTCCAACGAGCATCTGATGAGCACCTGACAGCCATCCACCCAGTTCCAGGGCCTCCATTGTGTGTGACAATCGAGGCTCCAGAAATTACGTCATTTCCCCCACTCTGTAAATTGTGCCCGTGACCACCATTTATGCAATCCACCTTTTTTTTTTCAATCCGCCATTTATAACCAACATTTATGCAATCGGGGAAATGCGCAATTTCCAGAGCCTCCATTCTTGCGCTCAATGGAGGCTCTGGAATGAGGTGGACAACTGCCAGCCATTGATCGGGCCAGACAGCTGCTTGATCCACAGGTTTGCAAATGCACCACAGATGCTCAACTGGGTCCAGGGGGCAGACGTGGAGGAGTCTGTTGGATTCCCAAACCCATTCGGGTGCCTGAGACATCCCTACATACAAACAGAAAAGGCCCATGAATAACCAAGGACAAAAACTACAACGCTAGCACAGTCAATGAAACCAATAAAACCAGAGACTATACAAATAATAGAAGAGAAGCTTTTACAAATAAATTTGTCTTGGTGCCTAAATTAGGGTGACCAGATAAAATCCAGGTCAGGGCTCATGTAACTTTAACAGTTGTAGAGAAAAGGGAATTTCAGCCGGCGTCATTTGTATGCAATTAGTTCCTGGTGAAATTCCCTCTTCATCACACCAGTTAAAGTTGCAGGGGCCCTGCCTTCTTTTGTATATGGTCACTCTAGTATAGTGCATGCACCCTTAACTGTCATGATGAAGAGAGAATATCACCAGGAACTAACTGCATACAAATGACACTGGCTTAAATTCCCTTTTCTCTACAACTGTTAAAGTTACATGAGCCCTGAACTGGATTTTATCTGGTCAGCCTAGCCTAAATACCACCAATATATGCTTGGGGAAGGCAATCCGAGGACAAGGTGCCACTCCCTAGAAAATGCTCCTCCTGAGAACCACCCATCTTACTTTAGAAGGTAGGAGCATCCAAAGAAAGATCTCGAGAGATGCTTGTAAAGCAGGGCTGGGGAATCTGTAACCTTCCAGATGTTCTTAGATTCCCATGAACTCTAACTGGCACCAGGCAGGCCAACGGTGCAGTAATAAGGAAGTGGTGGGGTCATTGTTCTCAGAGCCTCAATCAATTGGTTGGTTGGTTTGCTTTGGTGCCTTCTGCTCCCATCTAACCAAGGTAGAAACAATTTATTTAGCAGCTCCCTGGCTATTTTGTATGTTCAAGCGCTGACTGTATTAAACCATGAAATGAAGTGAGCTGCATTTATGCCTATGCCTTTTCAGAAAAAGCTAGGCACGGATATGTGTATTTGTTTGGCAGGGCTGATGAAAGCTAATATACTGTACCAAATTTTAAAACAGATAGCTTAAAACATCCTCTTAGTCTTTAGCCCAGAACAGGCTCTTTGATGTAGCAAGATTAAACTGAAAAGTAAATAACAGGACACATTTGGATTTAACTGTGACTGCTACACAGACTTTTGAACATATCTAATATAGTCAATTTACTATTTTTACTTCAAAGCCAGGCTAAGCTATGCTGGATTTCCTGAGATATCCTGCACCAAACTCTTTTCTTCCTAGACAATGTGAAAAGGAATTTAAAAAATCTTCCTATAAATACAGATACTGTGTTTACTGGTGATCCACTTTATAGACCATGGGGCACTCTGGAAACAAACATTAATTATGTGGCAAGCCCCTGAGGACTATATAATCTCTGCATGCCTGTGCTGGCAATAACCCAGTAGACCTTGGGTTAAAAGCTCTCTGCAAAATTCCCTGCAGTTTATTGGTGGGACACATTTAAATGAACAGACTTAAAATCAAATGTTGTACCCAATCAATATAAGAGTTGGGGCTATAACGTTTACAAGTTTTGCCCAATTTGACCCATACATGAGGATGCAAAAGGATTGGAAGAGATCTGTATTGCATTACAATAATTTGTGGGAGACACCCGGCTATGGCAGGAGTCCTGTGCCTCCCCCGCTGGAATCCTGTGCCACCCCTGTCAGCTATCAAGCACTTGTGGTCCAGGGCTTGACAGCTGGCAGGAGGATGAGTCCCCGTCACCATGCACCAACCACTTGGCCTGTCCTCCTTATAAGAAGGAAAGGACAAGCAGTTGGCTGTTGGCAGTAGGCACGGAATTCCGGCAGCACAAAATGGTGGCTTGGGCTAGATCTACACCATGCAGGATATAGCGGTATGAAAGTAGTATATGGTAGGGATATGCAGCCGATAGGGTCCAATAAACGATCCGGCCCTGATCCGGCCGAAATTGGATAAAATTATCTGAACCCGATCCCGATCATTTGGACCATCCAATCTGAACCGATCTGATCCAAAGGGACCTGATCCAGATCAGAAATAATCGGAGGATCGGACATCCCCCTCCCTCCCCCCTCCCCCCACTCATGCTCCTTACCTGCTGCCTCCTTGCTGCTGTCTGCTGCCGCCCACTGCATCCGTACTACTTTGAAACAGGCCTTGCGGCCTGTTCCACAATATAACAATGGTGCACCGGGTGACATCATCACTTGGCGCGCCCTTACTCTACTGTGGAACAGGCTGCAAGGCCTGTTTCAAAGTAGTCACGAGAAAAAGAGGGCGGAAGAGAGCACCAATCAACACAAATGAAAAAGAGACATGAGCTCTGGTGCTGTTAAAAGTTCTGTCTCCTTAAAAAACAATTTTCCGTGTTCTTTTTTTAAAAAAGTTTTATTTTATATTTCATCTACAATGCTCAACGACGTTTCGGACAAATGTCCTTCATCAGAAGCTAAAACAGATATATAAGACCAATTTCATAATGATTAAAAACATGTATTAAAAAACTTGCTTTTAAAACAACTAAGATAGATAGACAGACAGACAGACAGACAGACAGACAGACAGACAGACAGATACTTGGCGTGGACTTGTCCCCTTACTTACATTGTTTTCATTTTTCGAACCGTATATTTTTTCAACAGAATACCACAAGAGAAAAATTATATTGATTACAGCATTCACTTCACACATTGTCCTTGACAAGTAGTTATCTCTGCTTATATTTCACTAGGTCAAATGTTTTCCTATCAGCTATGTTTACGTATGTTATTATTGCTTTAGATACCTCCCTACAACATTTGTTAAAAAAGGAGCACTAGCATATTCTACCCCATATATTTCCTAATGCACTGTATCTCATATCTTTATACATCTGCCATTTCAACACATTGGCTGAATTCGGACAACACGATAGTCAATGGTGGGGTAATAATCAACTTTACAGTTGTTCATCTAGGGGCTACTCCCCACACAACATGGTAATAAATAAACAACTGTAGTACGGATTAGGATCAGCGCTAAGTTGACTATGGCAGCATTCGGACGACACAATAGTCAATACAACTGACGATTGTTTCCCCACCCCCAGTTGCTTATTGTGTCGTCCGAATTCAGCCTCTGTTAACCAACCAAATTCCACACAGTTCCACCTTTCATCCTAAACAACACATTTTGGCTAGTTCACTTTTGTAAAAATTGCATATGCTCTTACTACAAAAAACTAACCTGAATTGCCAATGGCACATTGCCACAGACAAATATTTAAGCTGTATTTAAGCTGTATTCCAGATAGAAATGTAAGTAAGGGGACAAGCCCACGCCAAGTACATATATATATATATATATATATATTAGTTGTTTTAAAAGCAAGTTTTTTAATACATGTTTTTAATCAGTATGAAATTGGTCTTATACATCTGTTTTAGCTCCTGATGAAGGACATTTGTCTGAAACGTTGTCGAGCATTGTAGATGAAATATAAAATAAAACGTTTTTTAAAAAAGAACAAGGAAAATTGTTTTATAAGTAGACAGAACTTTTAACAGCACCAGAGCTCATCTCTCTTTTTCATTTGCTGTTTCAAAGTAGTACTGAAGCAGCGGGCGGCAGTGGACGACAGTGAGGGGGCAGCAGGTAAGGAGCGCAAGTGGGGGGAGGGGGGAGGGAGGGAGGGGGAGGTTCCCTGTTACCTGCCGGTGTCCCGTGCTGCCGTCTGCTGTTTCCGTATTACTGATAAACAGGCCGCAAGGCCTGCTTATCAGTAGTCCGGAAGCAGCGGACAGCAGCATGGGACGCCAGCAGGTAAGGAGTGTGAGTGGGGGGAGGGGGAGGGGGAGGGGAAGGGAGGTCCCCACTTACCTGCCAGGGCCGTCCACTTCCGCCCACTTCCACCTGCTTCCACCTGCTGGTCCCTTCTACTGAGAAACAGTCTTCACAGCCTGCCTCTCAGTTGAGCGCCAGGTGACAGCTGGCGGCAGCGGGCAGAAGTGGATGGCCCCAGCAGGCAAGGAGCGTAAGTGGGGGGAGGGGAAGGGGGAGGGAGGTCCCCACTCATCCACCCCCATTTTTTCCTCATAGGCTTGCATTGGGGGAAAGCTTTCTTTCCTCCAATGCAAGCCTACGGTGAAAACACCTAAAATGGCATCCAATCTGAAAATCGGACATCTGATTTTTGTATCGGAATCAGATTTGATCCGAGGGAACTCCAATTTTGTCCAATCCAATCCAGGGCAAAATCTGAGGTCCCAATTCCGATTCCAAAAAGACTTTTCCTCCCGTGCATACCCCTAGTATATGGTATGTGTCTATGGGCCCCAACAGTTGTCAGTGCACTTCAATACCGCTATAAAGCAGTAATGTGGTTCCTGCCTCTTGTATACTGCTTTCATAGTGCTATATCCTGCTTGGTGTAGATTAGGCTTAAGTAATGTAACTGAACTCAACAGGAACTTACTTCTGAGTAGACATGTGGAGGATTACAGTTACAGCCTATTTACACTACTGCTTTAAAATGGTTTAAACCTGTTTAAAATGGTTTATAACAGTTTTGAGAACTGTTGGGGCCCAGGACACACTCCATATACAGTTTTCAAAATGTTTTCAAAGTGTTTTATGCTGCATGTGTAGATAGGCTCATAATCAGTTTGTCAAGATAAACCATCTCCAGCAATCTTGGCACTATGGTGCGGATGGACAGACAAGACACACAGGCCTAAGCTGACCATATGAAAAGGAGGACAGGGCTCCTGTTACTTTAACAATTGTAGAGAAAAGGGAATTTCAGCCAGTGTCATTTGTATGCAATTAGTTCCTGGTGATATTCCCTCTTCATCACAACTGTTAAAGTTGCAGGGGCCCTGCCTTCGTTTGTATATGGTCACTCTAGTATAGTGCCTGCAACTTTAACTGTTATGATGAAGAGGGAATATCACCAGGGACTAATTTCATACAAATGGCACTGGCTGAAATTCCCTTTTCTCTACAACTGTTAAAGTTACATGAGTCCTGTCCTCCTTTTCATATGGTCAGCCTACACAGGCCCAATCTACACTAAGCAGGATATTGGACTATGAAAGTACTATGAAAGCAGTATATAAAAGGCAGGAGCCACACCAAGCAAGATATAGTGATATGACAGTGGTATATGGTATGTAATGGGCTCCAACAGTTGTCGTTGCTCTTCAATACCGCTATAAAGCAGTAGTGTGGCTCCTGCCTTTCATATGCCGCTTTCAAAGTGCTATATCCTGCTTGGTGTAGATTGGGCCTTAATCTCCTCTGATAAAGGAATGATCCACTCCTCTACTAAGGGAATGTCCCACTCCCCATTTCAGCGGCCACCATTTTGCACAAAATGGTGGCTTATCCCTTTCCTGGAAGGGAATGTTGCATAATGGTGCTCTTTACACAGAATTCCTCCCAGAAGAGGCCAAGCTGCCATTTTGTGCAAAATGGAGGGGAGCTCACAAAGAGGGCAGAAAGCCCCCGTGGCCTCATTGGCTGCTTGTCGAGCCAACAAGAAGCCTGCACAGCACCATGAGCAGGTACAGGCAATGGAAGTAGCTCAATGAGCATCTCCTGAAGCCCTGTACGGGTGAGTTTGTGTCTGGCGGCATATTGGTATCTGTCGGCACCATGTTACCTACCCCTGATCAACTATCAAATAATATTCATATAATCCTTCATTATTATTATTTTTAATGGGGAGTGAAAGATTCTAGTCTGAAAAAGGGAAGAGGAAACGTTAGACATGGAGTGGCTAGAGTATTGGACTGGGAGTCGGGAGATCCAGGTTCTAGTCCCCACTCGGCCATGGAAGCTCACTGGGTGACTTTGGGCCAGTCACAGACTCTCAGCCCAACCCACCTCAAAGGGTTGTTGTGGTGAGGATAAAATGGAGAGGAGGATGAGGAGGGTTATGTACGCCACCTTGGGTTCTTTGGAAGGAAAAAGACAGGCTCTAAAGGTAATTAATAAATGATAAATAATAATAAAGAAAGCTCTGCCACATCTTACCTCTCATAACCCTAACTGAAGGAGGGAAAAAGGCCACAATAATTCTTCAAACACATTTCCTCCTGGTAGTTCCTTCCTCTGTTCCATTGTCTGCATCCTTCCATGCACCCCCTGTCACCCAATGCAAGCCCATCCTGGAGCTTGAGAACTACCAATTTAAAGACAGCAGCCAGATCTACACCAAGCAGATGTAATAAATACATAAATAATAAATATTGCACCATGAAAGAGGTATGAAAGCGGTATATAAAAGGCAGGAGCCACACTTAGCAGGATATAGCGCTATGAAAGCGGTATGAAAGTGGTATATGGTATGTGTCAATTAGGGTGACCAGATAAAATCCAGGTCAGGGCTCATGTAACTTTAACAGTTGTAGAGAAAAGGGAATTTCAGCCAGTGTCATTTGTATGCAGTTAGTTCCTGGTGAAATTCCCTCTTTATCACAACTCTTAAAGTTGCAGGGGCCCTGCCTTCTTTTGTATCTGGTCACTCTAGTATAGTGCCTGCACCTTTAACTGTTGTGATGAAGAGGGAATATCACCAGGAACAAATTGCATACAAATGACACTGGCTGAAATTCCCTTTTCTCTACAACTGTTAAAGTTACATGAGCCCTGACCTGGATTTTATCTGGTCAGCCTAGTGTCAATGAGCCCCAACAGTTGTCAGTGCACTTCAATACTGCTTTAAAGCAGTAGTGTGGCTCCTGCCTCTTATATACCACTTTCATACCACTTTCATAGTGCAATATGCTGCTTGGTATTGATTGGATCAGTGTCTGATATTCTAGGTAAGAGGGGCCCATCATTGGAAGAGATACTACTACGACAGTACATGTCCTTTTTAAGCTTCCGAGTCACATCCTGTGCAGCATTAAGGCAAAACGTCTTGTACCACTGGCACTAGTATTAGTTTTGTAGCTCCTATAATATATGGAGGCATTTGTAATATGTCAGCCCTATACAGAACCCTCTAACATCTTCTCACTAGGGGGTCGCTTTTAAATGCCTCATCAGCAAAGGGGATAGACGACCTGTGAGGTATTGCAAGGAAGGAGGTGTTCTGAGAACAAAGCTGCTCTTTTCTCTGCATTGTTTGATATGTTGATTTTCCAAGAGGAATCCTTATTGAAATTGTATTGTACCTATAAACAGGAAAAGAAAAGGAATTTTTTTTTAAAACTACTTATTTATAGTAGTTTCTCAACCTTTAAAATGATAATACATTTGATATATTAATTCATCTGCTCTGTTGCATATATTATTTATTTAGAATATTTTATGATTGCCCCCTCCACTCAGTGAGTGCCGAAGGTGATGTACAATAGAAATAGAAAGGTTAAAATGCATACAACTACTTAAACCTAAAACGTATTTTAAAACTGAAGATTATTGATCAAAATAGGGAGCGGCACAAACTAATAAAAAATAGTCAGAACAATATAATCTTTACCAGCCATCTAAAGAAGGCTGGCCAAATTTCCCTGGGGAGGGTGTTTCACAAGTGGGGTGCTGCTACAGAAAAGACCCTGTTACAACTTCCCATTGACTTCACCTATCTGGGAGGTTGGACATACAGCACGGCCTCAGATGAACAAGATGCCATTTAGGGCAGGTCCATATGGGAGGAAGTGGTCTATCAGATATCATAGGCCCAAGCCATTTAGGGCTTTAAAGGTAAGAACCAGCATTTGAAATGAGTTCAGAACAAATTGAAATCTAGTGCAGCTGATCAAGACTGGTGTTATATGGTCTAGTAAATGCACACCAGAGAAAGGTCTGGCTGCCATGGTTTGTGCTGGCTGAAGCCCCATGTAGAGTGCATTTCAGTAATCTAAGGGACTTTATAGTTTCTACACCTACGGGTGTAGAAGGGGGCACGATCCTGGACATACCTGCTTCCGGGATCGTCCTCCCCTTTCCAAATCGGAGTGCAATGTCTCGGCTTCCTCTCAGGCCGTCGCGCTATCATGCCCAAAAAGCGCTCTTGCAATCCATCGCAAAAGTATGTTTTTTAAAAACAAAAACAAACCAGGCCCCCACCCCCCTCCCTGCCATCCCAGGGGTGGCAAAATTTCTGTCACTCCCTCCCCTGATGGGCACGGAGCCACGTGGTGCAGCTCCATGCCCATTTCTGATGCCTGCTTACTCGCAAGTAAGCAGGTACCATGTGGGATGGGCGCATGGTTCCCAGGACTGTGGGAAGAATATGATTTTCCCAGGGAATCTCATATAGAATAGAGAATCATAGAATAGTAGAGTTGAAAGGGACCTATAAGGCCATCAACACCCTGTTCAATGCAGGAATCCACCTTAAAGCATACCCGACAGTTGGCTGTCCAGTTGCACCTTTTAATGCCTCTAGTGTGGGAGAGCCCACCACCTCCCTAGGTCATTGGTTCCATTAACATTCTGCTCTAACAGTCAGGAAGTTTTTCCTGATGTCCAGATGGAATCTGGCTTCCTCACATCGCAAGCTCTGAAATGTATGGAGAGATTGAGTCTAAGTCGATGTTCAGTCTGAAAGTTATGAACTGGGTAAATCCAGGGTTTTTTCTAGATGTGGAGAAAGCTCTGCGGTCACAGTGGATTTGTGCTGCATTGGTTAGACAACACAGGCACAGCTTTGCAACCACCACAAGTCTTTCCTGCAATGCTGTGATTTGAAAAAGTCAGGGATTGACCCAACTTTTTCAATCAGAGCATCGTCAGTATGGTGCTTCCACTGTCTGATGTTGTTTCAGGGCCAATCTGGGGGTGGTGCCTGGTGGAAGACGACTGGTGATTGGTCACCTTCCATGAGGAAGAGGGGGGGGGGGTTTGACTCCGGTTCCTGAATGGCCACTCCTCTGCGTCAGGATTACCGAACATTGCTCCAGGAGAGGGATTTGAGAGGTAGGTGTCACCAACGGGTTGCCATGAAAACAGCTCCCTGATCAAAACAGACTGAAATGAATTCCTCATACATCCCTAATTACAACCAGGTAAGCTCACAACTAAATATTGTGGCTGAGAAAATTCATTTCATTCAGCTCCCGTGAGAATTTCAGGGAAGTTCAGAGGGAACAGGGAATTTCTAAGGAGGGCACATCATCACTGAATCATTGCAAGCTCTGGTCCCATTTTTATTTGTGAATAGGATATTCTTTTCTTCTTTTTAATCGCATGACCCCCCTTTTTTTTTAACATGGGAAGCATTAAGAACATAAGAAGTGCCATGCTGGGTCCATCTAGTCCAGCACTCTGTTCACACAGTGGCCCACCAGCTGTCGACCAGGGACCAACAAAGCAGGACATGGTGCTACAGCACCCTCCCACCTATGTTCCCCAGCAACTGGTGTACATAGGCTTACTGCCTCTGATACTGGTCCCATCATCCACCTGCCATCTGAAGCTGTAGAGTCTCATTCTCCTGGATATATAGACCCAGCCTCCTTTAGACTTCCCAAATGACACCTGGTCCCAGGCTTTCACCACATTTTCCAGATTGGCCTGGTTGTTTGTCATGTGTGTATACCCTGCTGAGAAGAGAAGGGATGCTGAATCACAGGGCACTTTTTTTTCTTTTTTTTAGTGAACTATGGATTTCATTGAGCCTTTGTAGGCTCATTAGTTCGAGTAACAGCTTCCACTTGTAAGAGGCTCTGCGGGGAAGGGCCACCGCTGAAGCAGCAGTCAGTGATGCTTAAACAGGGGTGGTTGGAGGGACCATTGTGCCAGTTATTACCAAGGTTAGAAGAGGGGAATGGACACATAAAGCTGAGTGGTGGAAGTAAAGGCTCTTTTTGAAGCAAGAAGCATTCAGCCTGACTGCACAATTTTCCGATGAGGCCATTGTTCGCTAAAACAAGGCAAAAGGGAAAGTGAATAAATCACCAGTCATGGGCAGCGTTCTCTTGTACCCTATTAACCCTGTTGTTTTCCGCAGGATTGCCTGGCTTTCAAGGAAGTGAGGCTCTGGTGTTTATAGCTGTCTTCTTTCTCACCCCTGTTCCTCAGGATGTACTTTCTAAAATAAAAAGTGGGGGACGCTACCATTCTGCTTGGCAGACACATCTATAGGTGTGAGAGGTCTTCCCGAGATGTGTGGAGAGTGGCTGTAGATACTAGGGATGTGCAACGGATTGGATCGGATCCGAATCCGATCTGCCCAAAAATCAGATAAAAATGATCCAATCTGATCCAATCTGCCAACCATCTGATCTGATCCGATCCAAAGGGACCCGATCCTGATCGGAAAAAATCAGAAAAACGAATTTTGAATGCTTTTCCCCATAGCCTAGTATTGTGTTACAAAAACACCTATAACTTTTTCATTTTAAAAGATAGAAGGGTGAAACTTGGGCACTTTGTAGATGGGTTCAGGATAGTTATATGTGAGAAATTTCAGAAACATAGGTGCTTGCTTTATGTGGCAATTAATTTTAGAAAAATGGGTAGCAGTGGGGTAAATAGAGTTATGCCTTCAACTTTTTTATTTTTAAAGATACAAACAGGAAGCTTGGGCACTTTGCTTGATATGTGTGTGAAATTTCAGAAAGATAGGTCTAGGCATGTAGTGGCAAGGTATTTTTGAAACAATGAGGAAAGAAACACCTATAACTTTTTTTTTTATTTTAAAAGTTAGATGTCTAAAAGTTGCTCACTTTGTAGATGGGTTAGGGGTAGTTATCTATTAGAAATTTCAGAAAGTTAGGTCCAGGCATTTGGTGGCTATGAATTTTTTAGATTAAAAGTTACAAAAGTTTTTCCACAGAGGCTTGGGCTGTCAATTTCACCCCCTTCCCCTGCCTCCCCCTCCCTCTTTTATCTGTCAAAACTCCATGTTGTTGTAACTTTTAATCAAAAAAATTCATAACCACCAAATGCCTGGACCTATCTTTCTGAAATTTCTGATAGATAACTACCCCTAACCCATTAGACATACCACTTTGGTTCACATGTGTGATAAATTTCAGAAGCATAGCTTCAAGCGTGTAGTGACAAGGTATTTTTGAAAAATTAGGAAGGGAATGCCTATAACTTTTTTATTTTAAAAGTTAGACATCTGAAAGTTGCTCACTTTGTAGATGGGTGAGGGGTAGTTATCTGTCAGAAATTTCAGAAAGATAGGTCCAGGCATTTGGTGGCTATGAATTTTTTAGATTCAAAGTTGCAACAACACAGAGTTTTGACAGATAAAAGAGGGAGGGGAATGGGGAGGGGGGTGCAATTGACAGCCCAAGCCACTGTGGAAAAACTTTTTAACTTTTAATCTAAAAAATCTGTAGCCATCAAATGCCTGGACCTATCATTCTGAAATTTCTGACAGATAACTACCCCTCACCCACCTACAAAGTGAGCAACTTTCAGACATCTAACTTTTAAAATAAAAAGTTATAGGCATTTATTTCCTCATTGTTTCAAAAATACCTTGCCACTACATGCCTGGACCTATCTTTCTGAAATTTCACACACAGATCAAGCAAAGTGGTCCTTGTAATGTGCCCAAGTTTCCTGTTTGTATTTTTAAAAATAAAAAAGTTGAAGGCATAACTGTATTTACCCCACTACTACCCATTTCTCTAAAATTAATTGCCACACAAGGCAAGCACCTATGTTTCTGAAATTTCACACACATGAGTCCCAACATACCACCTGTAATGTGACAAAGTTTCATGTGTGGAACATTGAAAATGAAAAAGTTAGAGGCATTCCTGGTTCTTTTTTAAAAAATTAATTGTCACAAAATGCCTGCACCAAACTTTTTGAAATTTCTCACAGATAACTACCCCTAACCCATCTACAAAGTGCCCAAGTTTCATCCTTCTATCTTTAAAAATGAAAAAAAGTTATAGGCATTTTTGTAACATTCAAAATGGCATCCGATCAGAAAATTGGACATCTGATTTTTGGATCGGAATCGGATCCGATCCAATCCAGTGGACCTCCAATTTTTTCCGATCCAATTTTTTTTAAAAAAAATCCGATCCAATTCCGATCTGATTTTTCCATCTGTGCACATCCCTAGTAGTTACTCCAAATCTGTATCAGAGGCTTTTATGTTAAGGTATCCTGAGATGACTATTATGTATTTGTTGCTCATTCACTTATTTAATAAATGATAATTTTATTGTATTTTAATCTGCCCAACAACAAATATTCCCTGGGAAGGTTACAGAAAGCTAAAATAATAAAATGCAATGCCATGAGCAACAGACAGCCTAGGGGGAAGGGGATATGTTTCATTCCTGTGCTTCTGACCTATTTTTCCTTTCCGAGGGAATCCAGTTCTGAGCGCCATACTTCAAGAAGGATGCAGAGAAGCTGGAGGGGGTTCAGAGGAGGGCAACGAGGATGATCATAGGTCTGGAAACAAAGCCTTATGAGGAGAGACTGAAAGAACTGGGCATGTTTAGCCTTGAGAAGAGATGACTGAGGAGAGACATGATAGCACTGTTCAAGTCCTTGAAAGGTTGTCACACAGAGGAGGGCCAGAATCTCTTTTCAATCATCCCAGAGTGCAGGACATGGAATAATGGGCTTAGTTACAGGAAGCCAGATTCCAGCTGGACATCAGGAAAAACTTCCTGACTGTTAGAGCAATATGACAATGGAACCAATGACCTAGGGAGGTGGTGGGCTCTCCCACACTAGAGGCATTCATGATGCAGCTGAACAGCCATCTGTCAGGTATGTGTTAGGGTTGATTCCTGCATTGAGCAGGGGGTTGGACTCAATAGCCTGATAGGCCCTTTCCAACTCTATGATTCTATGAGCCCAAAGTAGATGAGAAGCAAAGAGAAAAACACAGTTGATCCAAAAGATGTGAGGAATACTTGGTATGAGAAAGCATTTCAATGTACCCAAATACAAACAAATGTAAAATCAAATTCATTTCAATACGGTATCAACTACACAATGTATTTATCCAATTCATCTCATGGAGTGGTGGAAACAAGGGGCTGTGAAGGGCATCTCAGTGTTCAAGAATGTTGGCCTGTGGAGGAGGAAGCAGGGTGGACAAACCCCAGGCAGAACTGGCTGCGTCCCCTTTGCTCCTCCAGTGGCTGGGCCTGACTCGAAAAGCCCCCACACAGCAAAGCTTGGTTCCTGGCCCAAATGTTAATGGGAGGATCCAGCCAACACCTTAACCAGAAAGCAAATGATATCAAGTGGGCATGACCATGCTCACCTGATGCTATCTGTGATGAGCTAGGTGGGTGGGTGGGGGCTATCCCATCCTCCATCCTATTTTGGTTCCACACTTCTGGTTTGGGCAGTAGATTAAAAACAACAGCTTGAATTGACCCCAGCAAACTGTTGATGGTCAATGTGAATCGGTATGAAAAGTGGTGAGATCATGATACCATACCCTGCTGAGTAACCTAGATGCCATATTTTGCATCAATTGCAGTTTCCAGATGCTCTTCAAAGGTAGCCCCATGTAGAGCCCACTGCAATAGCCTAACTAGGGATGTCGAGGAGTCTGGTTGGGGCTTAAGCTCAGTGATTCCTTGCCAGCTCCCCACTTGATCTGTGCACTTGTCTGCAAGCTGCCATTTTGTGTAAATATGGTGGCTCGCCTATTGATGTAAATTGCCATTTGTGTAAAATGGCGACCATAAATAGCACCATAGATGCAAAATCTGAGCATAACTTCAGGATCCATCATAGGCAGTGGCTTTAGCAGGAATCCCATCCTCATCTCATTGACAGAAATTGAAGTTGAGGTTGCACTGTGAAGCTTCGGTCATATGTTAAAAAGCCTCTTCTCACCAAAAAAACAATGAAGCAACCAAACACACATACTTAATCAGAGGAATTTCACTAAACTTGTAAAACAGCAATGTTGGGGGGAGAAAGAAAAGTGCTCCCTGATCGCTTAGTAAGCGTAAAGTCCAGAAAAGTTCCAGTAGTTGAAGGAATACTCACACTCAGCAAAATGGTGTATAATACAAGTCCTTTACTGTGTTCCAATAATATAAATATATACAAGGCAACTGGTTCCTCCAGATAATACAGGCTTTTTCCTTATGGCTATAGCATAGCACAGTCCTCCATCAATCTCTCATTCACCAGCCTCCGTTCTACATAAACTCCAGCCTGACCCACAACAGCCATTTCTATAAGCTGACTTAAATACATATTTCTGAACCCTGGCTCAGCACAGTCAATTACCTTATCCTTCCAGAAAGATTCTCCCTATCTGCTTGACCTTTCCGGCAGCATAGAAAAACTTACTCTATCTGATTATTAACTTCAGCTGGCTGTTCAGTCCTTCTGGATACTCAAACTTTTATCCAGTCCTTTAAACAACTTAAACTGAAATTTTCCCTGACAAGCAAGCCTCTGAATTGAGTGCTTTATCAGGTTATGATGCATCATACCACAAATCTCCTAAAATTTATCTAAAAGTGAAGAGCAGTTCTCCATGTTGTGTGGATGAATCAGATGATCACATCACCTACTGGAAAGATCCCTCAAGGTTGCAGCCTGGAAACCACTTCAGAGAAGTTCTATTAATCTGTTCTAATGTAATGGCTAGAATGTTGGCCATGGACATCAAAACTCATGTTCAAAGACCCATTCAGCTAGGATCTTGTAGTGGTTAAGCAACTTGGAAACAACTAGAGGTTTGTTGTCTGTTGAATCATGCCTCTTGAATTCAGGATCCACACAGGTGTCGGACACTTAAATAATTTATTTATAAAGTTATATATAACTTTCGTTCAGGCCTCCTAACACAGGTCTACACAGGGTTCCTCTTAGCCTAAAGGATGAAGAAGAATTTGCTGAACTTCAGGGGACATTGCGCAGTTAATGATACAGTTGTCTATAGATTTCACCTGGAACCACATTTGAGACGAATCTGGAGAATGCACCTACTGGGGCAAAACATTTGAGGAATGTGTGGGAAGTCAAACATGTTTGGATAAGACACAAAAATTGAGCATCCCTAGAAGCAACAAGAGGGGTAAAAACCCTCAACTATCTGAGATGTCTTTCCCTGTATCAGAAGTAGGAATAATTCTAACAAGCCCACTTCCCGTCCACCTGACACGTCTTGGGCGGAGGGCGGCATTTGCAGTTAGCATGGAGGATGAAAGGCGCAGGTGGTGGGTCAAGGCTTATGAAGGCAGGTACCATCATTTACTTGACCACTTTCGCTTTCCAGCTCCCACCCTCCCTCCCCATAGCCAGTATGGGATGAGCAGGTCATTTCTTTTTGAAGGGCCCAGTAGGAATTTTACCTGCCACTGATTTGCTTTTGTGCACAGGTTTTTCACCTACTTCATACTGGAATTATGTAAGGAAAGTGGGTAAATAAGTTGATTGGAGGGTTGTGGGGGGAATTTTAGGATATTAGAATAGGTTTCGTGAGCAATCAGTGGCACCTGTATGGTGATTGGCAAGTTCAGAGGCCCTGCTCCTCAGGGGCTGTGTGGCTCTCATGTCAAGGTATGGCATCCCTTTGGAGACCTTCCTGTCTCACCTACTCGGAGCTGTGTGGCACCCGGCGGAGGTGATGCAGGGTGGTCTTCCCACACTTATATGAAGTGTAGATTAGGAAAGAGATCAGATTTACCTGACTCCTGACTTTGGCAGAGTGGCTCACCTATAAGACAGGCTAATGGCCTGTAGAACGTTAATAGATTCCCACACTTTCACATGCAGATCCAAGGTGGGGTGAATGACTCACATTAAATAAAGAGGTCCTGGTTTATCCCAAGCTCTGGAGTCTGTGGCCCAATCTACATCAAGCAGGATATACCACTATGAAAGCAGTATGAAAGTGGTATATGGAAGACAGGAGCCACACTACGGCTTTACGCTGAAGCTCAGACCTTACAGTTCATCAGAGAATCCGCACGACTGTTGGAGAAATGGTACTCAGTTGATTTGACAAGAAAGATTTATAGCTTCGACTGAGAGCTCATAGTTTTGTTGAAATGGATATTTTTTTGTATGTTGTCTGTTTTTATGGTTTTAAAGTTTGTATATTGAATTTTAATGTTTAATGTTTTCATCTTTTGTAAACTGCCCAGAGAGCTTTGGCTATGGGGCAGTAAATAAATAAATAAATAATAATAATAATAATATTGAAGTGCGCTGACAACTGTTGGGACCCATAGACACATACCATATACCGCTTTCATAGTGCTATATATACTGCTTGGTGTGGCTCCTGCCTTTTATATACTGCTTTCATAGTGCTTCCATAGTGCTATATCCTGCTTGGTGTAGATCTGGCCTGTGTCTTTTTGTCTTTAGTTCCTTCTCCCCTCACAACATCAAGTTCCAGAAAATGAAGATCTAATAATAGACAGAGACTGTTTGTTCCCATCTAGTGACTCAGTCTATGGACCATCTGAGCACTGGGAGACAGAAAATGTGTCTTAATTCATTCATATTTTTCCATCCCCATCTAATATTTTTAGATGGCGTGTTGTGTTTTCATGTTGGAAAGCTGGATGACGCTCAACTAAAGTTTGCTGTTATATAGTTTAGTCGCATTGTTAAAAATTCATTTCCCCCACACACACACACACCCTAATCTGTCACTGTGCACTTTTAGTTGAGAGCATTGACTTAAATTATTTACCATGCAGTAACAGCTGGAAATTTCTGACAAGACCGTTTCTAAAAGCTCAACTCCCAGATGCAGATTCTGTTTAGATTTCCTGGGATCTATTCTCCTCCCCCAACTGTTTGCCATTTTATTGCACATTTGGGAATTCAGACCTTAGCAAGTTGATTAAACTTTTACATCTCAAGGAACGGGTCAGTACGTTTTTAGACTCTCTCCTGTGATTACGGTTACCAATAATAAAAAAAGGCATCTTAAAAATAAGAAGTTTCCTTTCCCTCACTTTAGACTCAGCCATATAAGTTTGTCTCAAACTCAGTTGCAGACTTGAAGTGTTTTGATAATATTATATACCATAATGCTAGGGGCTGCCTATATGGTGGCGGGTTGCCGCCGCAATAAGCAAATCCTGTGCTTTTGCTGTGTAGAGGTGGTGATGGTGGCTTATCCCTACACACAGCGAAAGTGCAGGGTTTCCAGTGGCCAGGACTGCCCCCTGCCCTCTGCCCAGGTGGCCGGTGACCAATCAGGTGTCGCCATCCTCCCGGCCACACCTCCGCATCGAGGATGGAGCAAGGTGAGCCTTGCTGAAAAGTCCTGAAAAGATGGGATAAGTCCCCTACTTTTAAAATGTGGAGCTTCTCTGGAAAGCCCTGTGATGGCGTTGATGAGGCTGCTGCATTGTATAATCAATGCAGCGGCACCGTGGAGCCTCATGGGGGCTTCCAGAATGTATAGACAGCTACCAGTTAAAGAGGTATGGCTGTCAATTCACATCCTGCACTCTGAAAGTTTTGTCAAGAAGTGGTTTACCCCAGTGACAAGGCACCTGCAAAGGTTCAGTCCCTAGCATCTCCAGGTAGGAGTCCAGCAGACTCTGAGACCTCAGAACACTGCTGCCAGTTGGTGTAGATGGGTTTTCCACAACCTGGTGCTAGGAATGTATGAGAAATGTGTTTGTTTCTTTTTGATCAGAATTTCATGGAATCATAGAACCATCTTTGGGGCCAAACATGGACAATCTGTGGTCAAAGTCCAAACGTTTCTGAGCTTGCAGTGTGATTTGGGGATCAAAAATGTACTCAATAGAATATGTGCATTGAAAAATGTACTTTAAAAATACTTTGGGGAAATGCACACAAATATGCTTGAAACAATGGAGATGAATGTGTACATTTCAAAGATTGAGCACCATTGATGTGTATGAAACAATGGGAGATGAGTGTGTACATTTCAAAGATTGAGCACCATTGATGTGTAGGAAATACACATAAAAATATGCATGGATTTTCAAACGAGAAGAAAACAAACAGAAAAATGAAGCTTGCAATCTGATACAGCTCCCCAGAGAGGTTCGCCTGGCACCTACTTTGCACTCTTTTCGTCGCCAGGTGAAGACCTTTTTATTCGCCCAGTATTTTAACAATTAAATTAACTCAATTTTAATCCTTGCTGTTTTAAATTTGTATTTTAATCTGTATTAATTCCTGCTGCTTGGTTTTATTCTGGTTGTGTTTTTATATTGTATGTTATTTTGTGTTTTTAGATTGTGGTTTGTTTTATATTTTTTTAAATGATTTCATGGTTTTAATTTTTGTGAACAGCCCAGAGAGCTTCGGCTATAGGGCGGTATAAAAATGCAATAAATAAATAAATAATAAATATCAGAATGAGCTTTGAGGTGGAATTCTGAGCACGTCAGTGTGCTTGAGTTTTGTTGATTCCTAAACCCCTACTTGGTGCCTTCCACATGTTTTAGACTAAAACTTCCACCTCCCCAGCTAGAATAGCCAATAGTCTGAGGGTGAAGGAACCTGTTGTCCAGAACATCTGAATGCTGCCTGCTCAGGCAAAGCAGAGGTAGGTAATGTCCAGACTCATTATGAAGCAGCTCGCTATATTCTTCTTACCCATCCTCCCATCTGTATATCCACCCCTTCCTCTCTGTTATGGTGGGCTAGGAGTGGTGCACAGGTGGGGAAGAAGGGAGGGCAGGTGACAGCCCATGCAGTAGTGGAACCTACTAGCAGTATGGGAATCTTGCAGTCCTTGAAGGAACTGGAAATGAGCAGAAATGTCTCTTTTTGGAAGGGTGAAGATCCTTGGAGCTTGAGGAAAGGAACTCCACTGACTAGTCCTGGTCTGGAAACAAGCAAATGCTCTCAACTAAAAGTGCACTAAAAGTGCATAGTGACAGATTGGGGGGGGGGGGAGAATGAATTTTTAACAATGCTACTAAACTATGGCCAGATCTACACCAAGCAGGATATGATGGTATGAAAGTGGAACAAAAGCGGTGTATGGTATGTGTCTTATGGGCCCCAACAGTTGCCAGTGCACTTCAATACCGCTATAAAGCAGTCATGTGGCTCCTGCCTTTTATATACTGCGTTCATACCTCTTTCATACCACTATACCCTACTCGGTGTAGATCTGGCCTGTGTAACAACAAACACAGCACAACACAACAGCACCAGTGGTGGCAAGGAAGTAGTATTGGACACTGCTCAGGTTGTTTCAAACTAATAATTATATTTTTGGATGCTTTTTTCTTCTTCTCTTTTTTCCCCCATTTTTTATTGTGAGTATCAAAGAAACAGAACAATAACAGCAAAAATAAATTGTGACAAAACACACATTACATATACAGGAATGCCATCATTTTTCATCAACGATACAAAAAAAAAAGGAGATAATTATACATAGGTTTTTTAAAAAACAGACCATATAGCCAAATACTTATCCATTTGCAAGTCGCGCCTTAGTGTATATCACCCATTCAAATGTTGATAACATCATTAAGTCCTCAATCCATTGCATTATGGCAGGTGAGTGTTTAGCCTTCCAATATGATAGTATAAGTTTTTTAACTGTCATAAGGGCTCTGAAGATCCATTTGCACTGACCCTGTGTTAGTTTCCAAGAAACCGGCAGGTAGTTTAGCAGGACATGTCTCTCTCTCTCTCTCTCTCTCTCTCTCTCTCTCTCTCTCTCTGTGTGTGTTCTGCATGACACCCACCCACCCAGATGTAATGCAATAGTCACTACGTATGTAGACTCAGCGAGCTGGTGCTAGGGATGACTGAGCCAATAGCCACCATTTTCCTTTCCTCAAAGCTACCAGTAGCTATGTTCATATGTCTCCCTTGCAAGGGCTTCTGGGGAAAAAATGTTGCTCCTTCAAATTGGTGATTCCCAAGTTCTATTTTGGGAATTTTGGGTAGCAGCATAAAATTTCATTCCCACCCCAGTTTTTTTACACACACCCTAAAATTAATAATAATAATAATAATAATAATAATAATAATATATTTATTTATTGCCCGCCTCTCCCTCCGGATCGAGGCGGGGAACAACATCAAGCATAAAATATACAAACTGATTAAAAGCACATAAAACCAATACATCATTAAAATACCAATAAAACACCAATAAACGCTTAAAATGAACAGCTGATTTACTTCCTCGTCCCAACACAGGCTTTAAGCTCAGCACTAATTAAACACTCCCCCCCCACCATATAATATGAATAATATTATATAGTATTCAAAATTGTCTCCAAAGCGTGATTTTAGTTGCAAGCTTCAGTGCAGTCACATTACATTACAGACAGTTACAAGTCTTTCCCCTCTTGTCAAAAAGATGAGGGGCATTTGTGTTTCTCTCTCTCCTTCAGTGCATGCTGTCTGTGAGCTGGGCAGTTTCACAGCCTCATGGGGAAATGTCTTAATGAGGAAACAAAGCAAAGTTCAAATGAGGTCCATTAGCCTCAATATGCCATTTCACTCAGAATAGCATCTCCTGTCTCTTGAATGACTCACTGCTTTTCCCCAGATCCTTTCCGAGTAAGACAGTATTTAAAAATGCATGACAGAGAGAGAGAGAGCGCAAAAATAATAATAAATGTTTTTCTCTTAACAACAGAGAAACCACAGTTTTCTATGAATTAGCATCCCTTTTTCATGTGATGATTGTTCTATTTCCCAGTGCATGTCTTTTATACTTATAATTGTGAGATCTCTAGTAAGACATGGTTTTAAAAGTACCAGAGAAGAAGCAGATTGCTCATAATGGGTTGTCTCCAAACTTAGTAATACTTAGGCAAGATCTATACTACCTGCTTTGTAGCGGCATTGAAGTGCACTGATAACTGTTGGGGCACATTACACATTCCATCTACCGCTTTCATAGTGTTATTTCCTGCTTTTTATCCCCCATTATCCAAAATACCATGACAAATGTCACTGTGTGTTCTACGAGTTGTACATGTGCAAGAAGGATATATAGCATTACCATGATTGGATCATAATGATTTGACACAAGGTATAGATCTGGACTTAGGGTGGATCAATGGTCATGATGACTCTAAGAGCTCCATCAGATTAGTGTTTTATTGCACATTTGTTACTGGCACTCACGGTTTTTCACGGGTCACTCTCACAATGTAGTTTGCCTTCCATGCACCTCCCACCCCTTCTTGCTTTTCTTGCGTGACAAAAATCACCCCAGTAAGTCCGACTTATTTTTAAAGCGGAAGTTGCCTCTATCTCCTGCTGTGTGCAGAAGAAGCAGCGCAATCAAAATGGCCCAATGAATGGGCCACATGCACATCGTTTACTTCCTCTTTCAAAAGAGGAAGTAATGAGGGACAAGCATAATTTTTCCCCATGTGATGACGCTCTAGGCTACACATTGAAGTGCACTGATAGCTGTTGGGGCGCAGTCCACATTCCATATACTGCTTTCGTAATGTTACATCCTGCTTTTTATTTTACATTTGTAATGATTTGACACAAGGTGTGGATCTGACCCAAGTCCCATTGATTTCAATTGGTCTACTGTATGTATAACTATGGCCCAATCTACATCAAGCAGGATATAGCACTATGAAAGCGGTATATAAAAGGCAGGAGCCATGCTACTGTTTTATAGAGGTATTGAAGTGCAATGACAACTGTCGGTGCCCATTGACACATACCATATGCCGCTTTCATGCCACTATATCCTGCTTGATGTAGATCTGGCCTAAATCTGGATCCAACCAATTTTTTCTCTTCTCCTCCTTAGGGAGGAGTGAGAATGAGGGATGCCAGAGGGATCCATCTGGAGAGGAGATGGCCAAGGCTGACAAGACTTTGGTGGCTTCGCCCTTCGGATTCTGGCTTGCTTGCCCTTGAGCTGGCCAGACTCAATCTGTGCTGAGTCAGGCCAGCTTGTGGACTTCCACTGCTGCCATCGCCGTTGCTGGCTGCTCTGCACAACACTCTCAAGGAAGTTGTGCAGAGCAGCTGGTGGTCAATAGAGATGGTGGCATGGAGTGGAGGAGCCATATTAGGAATATTGCTTACAAAATGTGTTTATTAGGAAAAATACATACAAAAATGCATGTACTAGGAGAACTGTGCACCAAAATACTTATGAATTTTCATGCAAACATTTTTTTTTTTAAAAAAAAATCTCCAAGATTTGGAGCATCTGAAAAAAACTCTCAAAATTCAGGGCAAAATTAATGTAAGTTTGGAGAAATGATAAACTGAAGTTGACAGATCCATCCATCTCTCTTTGCTATGCCACCAATGTCATGACCCACTCCAGAAATACCCTGTTTGGGGCCATTGTCAGGGAGTACCTGTAGCAGTAATTTTCCACCTGCAGAGCTGGCAGAGATCTCAGGAACTGCATACCCACCTGTCTGATCTTTTGCAAACACTGAAATTATAGGTGTGTCAAATCAGAGACAGCGCTAGGCCAAATTATAAATGCCTTTCAATATCACTGGTAGTGTTTTGATTCCTACTTGAGGATATTTCAGCCCATTGCAATCCATGATTTGAAGAAGCATCTTCTTATACAAATCCCTCTGGGAAAGTTTTGTTTCAAGATTCTCAGTTGAAAAACTATCATGGGTGGTGGGGGGCGGGGGGTGGACTAGCTCCTCCCACTTGATCTGTTTTATCAGCTTTAAAGGTCAACAGCCAAGAACTTTTTGTCAATACATATAAATCATGCAATGCATTTGTTTCCATGTATAATGAGAACTGGCATTTCTAAGTGCAATGCTGAAGGCATCATCTTCCTGGAAAGAGATGTCTTTTGTGACAGTAGATGCATGACAGCTCGGGGGAAGACTACATTAGCCTGATTTTGTAGTCAGAAGAAAATAACGATGCATATTTAACAGTTAAAACAGATCCGCTTTTAAGGATTTCCTCCGTTGGTTTCAACGTTATTGTTACTAGGTCTGGATGGGGTTGCCACAGGGTAGGGTGACAGATAAAATCCAGGTCAGGGCTCATGTAACTTTAACAGTTGTAGAGAAAAGGGAATTTCAGCCAGTGTCATTTGTATGCAATTAGTTCCTGGTGAAATTCCCTCTTCATCACAACTGTTAAAGTTGCCTTCTTTTGTATATGGTCACTCTAGTATAGTGCCTGCACTTTTAACAGTGGTGATGAAGAGGGAATTTCACCAGGAACTAATTGCATACAAATGGCTCTGGCAGAAATTCCCTTTTCTCTACAACTGTTAAAGTTACATGAGCCCTGACCTGGATTTTATCTGGTCAGCCTACCACAAGGAAGCTACAATCATCCACTTCTGATGCAAAAGCTGTTTCCTTTGTTCCGGCATTCTGATCCTTTCCATCCAAAATATGAAAAAGGTGTGTGAACTTTGTTTAATTCTTATCAAAAACAAAGTGAGGCCAGATTCACACCTTGTGTCAAATCATTACAAATGTGGAATAAAAAGCGGGATATAACACTATGAAAGTGGTATATGGAATGTAGATTGTGCCCCAACAATTATCAGTACACTTCAAGACTGCTATAAAGCAGGAGTGTAGTTCTAGCCTTAGATGACATTAATATCATTCATCAGTTATTCAGTAGGCCTAGCTATTCCAGCAAAGAGATGAACGTGCCATACCTGTTAAAAATGAGAAGCCAATTAGAAAATAACCCTGTTCAGATGACACACGAATCCATGGAGCTTAAGTATTTTGAGCTAAACGTTATGCTTAGTGTGTCATGTAAACCATGAATTAGCATGTTGTGTGAACCATTCCTAACCGTGGTGGCTACATAACCACGGTTTAAACATGCTCACTAACAATTTGCTGCAAAAGGGTTAGCAGACTAACCATGGTTTAGCGTGTTGTTTGAACAGGCCCAAAAGAGGATGCAACCCTAATTCAGCACTATATATATATATATATATATATATTTCAAGATTTTCAATCCTGAATTTGAATAAATGTGCAAGTTTTGGTAACTTCTTATCAAAAAATAACCTAAAATGAAAATCCTTCCATATCTGTCATCATTGTAGTATCTGCCATGCAGGCAGCATGTCGGAGAATGTTATTGTCAAAACCATAAAAACATAGTAATTGGATGTGAAAGCTGATGCACAGTTAAGCCAATAATATATGAAACAGTAAACTGTAAAACAATTCAGATTGTCAATATAAAGCTTTCTGTGCATGGGGAACTTGATGTGCAATTAAAGCAAGTGGTAGTAGAGATATCACTGTGACCACACAGGCTTGGAATATAAACTTTACCAGCTGGCAATGCTTGACTCAAATGCTAGAGGAGTTTGACAACGCTTGAGTTTTTCTCTAGCTCACATTACTTCCAAGCTGGTGAAGAACTCAATCTTTCCCACCTACTCACCTGTCAACCTCCAGCTTGACATTCCTTCCTTCCCTCCACCCACACACCTTGCTGCAGCTTGGGCAGAAGAGGCAGCAGGGAGGGGCAGGGATCTCCCTTCTCTCCACAATAATTGGGACTAGCCACTGTTACAGCAATAAACTATGGATCCACAAGCACAGGTAACTTCCCAATTAGACTACTGCAATGCACTCTACGTGGGGCTGCCCTTGAAGATGACTCAGAAGCTGCATCTAGTGCAAAATGCAGCAGCTAGACTGCTAACCGGAACATCTCATAGAGAACATATAACACTGATCTTAAAGGAATTGCACTGGCTGCCAATATGTTTCCGGTCGGAATTCAAAGTGTTGGTAATGGCACTTAAAGCCCAAAACAGCTTCGGACCTCAATACTTGAGGGAGCGCCTCTCCCTATATCTGCCTGCCCGAGACCTGAGATCTGTTGGAGGAGCCCTTCTCCGTGCCCCACCAACACAAGATATACACCATGGTGGGACATGGGGAGAGGGCTTTCCCTGTTGTAGCACCCCGGCTGTGCAATGCCCTCCCACTGGAGGCCCGACTGGCACTAGTACTGGCTTCATTTCAGCACCTGGGTAAGACATGGCTTTTTAATAAAGACTTTAATGGCTAATTCCAACAGCACACTTTCTTGTTTTAACTGGATTTTACTGTTTTAAAATGTCATGTTGGTTTTAATATATTAATGGTTTAATTTGTTTTAGAATTATATATTTATCTATTTTATATGTATGATTTTATCTGTATGCTGCCCTGAGATCCTTGTGTTATAGGGCAGGATATAAATGTTTTAATAAACAAATAAATTTCATTACCCTGCATACAAATATCAGGAGTCCCAGGCGGTATCTCAAACCCCAGGCAGTGGGACAAGGGAGGGGGAGATCTGCCTCCCTTCTTCTCAATTGGTGCCACCCATAGGGCTGCATCTAGGGATGATTCTTCCACGTCCAGCCTCCTTGACCCCCCTTTGCAAGACACAGTGTACCTACAGACCCACTCGTCACACACCCCAAGGCCTGTCCTCTTAGAGAGCTGCCATTGTTGCATAACAATGTTGCCTCAGGGGTTTCCAGGAAGGTGATGTTGCGTAAACGGCATCCCAGAAGCTTTCATGGCACCACAAGCAGGGGTGGGCAGTGTCAGTGGTTGAGCAACCCCCCCCCCCCATGAAGCCAGGCACAGATGAGTCCGTCCATCCCTAGTTGCACCAGAGTAAGCAGGAAGGTAGAGGGAATAGAATTGTAAGCTTGTGGGTGGGAGACAACGGCCTAATCCACACCAATCAGGATATTGCACTATGAAAGCGGTATGAAAGTAGTATATAAAAGGCAGGAGCCACACTACTGCTTTACAGTGGTATTGAAGTACACTGACAATTGTTGGGGCCTATTGATACATACCATATACTGCTTTCATAGCGCTATATCCTGCTTGGTGTGGCTCCTGCCTTTTATATACCGTTTTCATACCACTTTCATAGTGAAATATCCTGCTTGGTGTGGATTAGGCCAAAGGGAAGGGAGTTGGGGAAGGATCAGAACCTGTTCCACTACTGATGATGTAACTGCTGGCACAATAACATATAATTTTGCTTAGAATACTTGGGCTCAGAATGAACCTAGTTATTTTCCATTCTATAATGAAAGGAACTGCCAAGCTTTATTATGGATTGGACTGGTGATGAGATTGTTTACCCATCATCAATTGCAGATGATAAAGTTCACAAAATCCAAACAATTATTTAGAACAGCATTGCAAAAAACAACAACAAACAAACAACAACAACAATAACCTATCTGCTTTTGCAGATTAATATCCCCAATGTGGTACACTGGCTTTTGAGAAGGTGAAAACGTCCACTGGAATTAAAGGAATGATATTGCTCATCTCTAATACATTCAAAGAGAAGCCCTATGGTTCCTAGACTACTCAAACAGACTCTGGGGTTCGTCTTGCTACTTTTTGCATTCTAAATGGAACAACAGAGGTGATTTGGTGATCCCATGGCCTCCATCCTCTTCTCATCCCACCTGGCTCTTGCTGGCAGGCTGTAGGATAGCCAGAGGGCTCCAAACTCAGAGTAGGGATGCTGGAGGAATCTGTCTGGGAGGAATCTGTCTGGGAGATTGGGTCAAATCTACCAAGCTTTTAGCAACTCCCCCCACCCCAACTGGAGTCCAGCTCGTGAGTAAGTGGGCACCAGAAATAGACACGGAGCCTCCCTGCGCAGCTCCATGCCCATCAAGGAAGGGGGGAAGCAAGTCTGCCATCCCCAGGATGGCGGGCTGGGGTGGTCCCTCTGATTTCGGGGGTTTTCTTTTTTAAAAAAAACCCTACTTTCCACTGGAGCGCAAGCACACTCTTCTCTGCTTCTTAAAAAAAGTGGCTGGAAGGAGCTCGGGAGGAAGCAGGGACGCTGCACTTCCTGTTTAGAAAGAAGAGAACGATCCAAGAAGCAGGTATGTCCAGGATTGTCCCCAGGTCCTCCTGCTACACCTCTAGGTGTAGAAAAGGGCCAAGAGTCAGTGACTGGCTCAATTTCATCCAGTGAGATTCATGGTGGAGTGGGGTCTAGAACCTGGACCTGCTGAATCCCAGGGGATATGGGTTCTAGACCCCACTCTCCCATGTGCTCTTGATGGACCAGTGTAAGAACTTGCACATAATCCAATGGGAGTCACAAGAATCTTTAGACATTAGCAAATAGAGCGTCAATGGCTGAGATGGCAATTCCCACCTAAAGAGATCCACACTCAGACACTGTTGAAGAGGATAATGGCACAATAGTATATTAATTATGATTTACAAAGACCCAAATGCACGAGTTGATTTTGGGAGAATTAGCTGAGCAAATGAATTTGTTAACATTTACACCAATTGGGGATGCTCCAGCCTTATTTATTTATTTATTTATTTATTACATTTGTATACCGCTCCATAGCCGAAGCTCTCTGAGCAGTTTACATAGGATTAAAAACAATTAAAAACAATATACAAAAATTAAAACAACAAAAATATACAACATACACACAATCTGTACATTTAAAAACCACTTCAACACTTCAAAAACTACAAAAACAAAACAAACCCAGGCTCCTCAGATATTGCCAAACGCCTGAGAGAAGAGGAAAGTCTTGACCTGGCGCCGAAAAGATAACAATGTTGGCGCCAGGCGGGCCCCGTCGGGGAGATGCCTTGATGGTGAAATTAGCTGCGATTTTGGCAAAGCTTAGCTCCGGGCCTGAAAGTAGTTTTTGAGACCGCAGGAAGGAGTCTTCCCAAGGTGTGAAGCATACACACACACAGGGGAAAGAGAGGGCTGAGGTTACAATTTATACTAAGAACCTCCAAGAGCAATATGTCTTTCCCTGGGCTGAAGCTAGACAGGGTCTTGCAAGTATTGCAACTCCTGATCTGAGGTGAAGAGGAAGGAAAACATGAAGCCTTGACTATAGGAGGCAAAGCACTCAATAATGGCACCTTGCTCTGGCAAACAAGTAGTCTTGTGTTTTCAATGGGAAGGAGGCTAGTCCTACCATGATTTCAGCATGGAGGCTTTCCTAGCCCTCTGTTTGAAAAGTACAGTTGAAAATAATAAATGCATGGCTGGTAAACCGATCCAGCAAAAATTCCAAAAGCCTGTGGGAAATCCCATGAAAGCTTTGCTACACTTCTGGAATCTGTATCTTCTGAAATCCATTGCATTGTGTAGACAATGGGCTGTTCACCCGTAATGCTGAGCCAACATGGTTATCATTGGGAAGAGCACCACAGTGACCTAGCATGTCATGTAGGGGGAGAAAAACCAGACAACAATGGCTAATAAACCACTCCAGGTGACCACCCCCCTGCAGTGGGGTTAACGGACCCCAGGGTGGCTTATTGCCAGGCTCTCCATGTTTTACAACAGCCATTCTGTGGGGAAAAAAATGGCAACCATAGAGTCAGCCACATAGAGGGACTGTTAAGATCACCATGCGTCAGCTACAGCGTCCGTCGTGACCCAATTTCCGCAGCGGTGGCCGCTGAGATAAGCAACCGCAGTGGCAGAGGGATGACAGAGTCACCACAGAGTGAGGCGTGGTAAGTAACGGTTCCCAGTTGTGTGACAGGTATGTGCATTGTGGTTCCACGAACTCTCCACGCTCTGTAGTTACTCTGACTACACGTCCCCATCTCATGCGAATAGGCCCAACATGGATATAAAAATGCAATTTCCCCAGTGGTCCCTTTACATGTCTGGTCTTACTATGAATTGTCTCTTGCCAAGAGCTAGAAGATTTGTTGTATATTGCTGATCAAGCTGAAGCAGCAACGGTGTTTCTCTGGCATGGAGGTTTGAATGATATCAGTGTTTATATGAGCATTTTTATGCTCATATAGCATTTTTAGGTGCTCCCTTTCTGGGTTTCATTTCAACTTTTCCAGTTGTCATTCATGCAATGCATGTCCTGCCCATAAATGGATTGCACGAAACCAGAGCACAGTAATTTCTTGACAGATTCCTGAATCTGCCTCTGTGCATTGTAGTTTTGTGCATGGGTGAATTGTGCCACAAGATCCATAGTAAAGCTCTAGCCTACATAAGCAGCTTCTATAGCTGCCTCCAGTCTCATATTAAATCAAAGATGTGAAAGCCACATTTATTTTTAATTATCTATCGTACTTCCCTCCCGCCCTTCTTCCAAGATGCTCAGCATGGCATGCCTGGTTCTCAGCCCACCTATTTTATTCTCACAATGACTCTCTGAGGTAGGTTAGTCTGTGAGATGACCACTGGGCCAAGGTCAACCAGTGAACATCAGCACTAAGTGGGAATTTGAACTCAGGTCTCTCTGATTTGAGTCCAACACCTTGACCACTACACCATAGTTCCTCTCAAATGATGGACAAATTCCCTACCTACAGATGCTCAGCGGCCACATCTATAGTTTTCATCCCAAATGCCAATTCAGACTCACAATGATGACTATCACCCTCCATCTAAAGTATTGAAGGTTCCAAAGAGAGAGCCTTTTAAGTGGTGTCTCCCTGCTGTGGAATGCTCTGCCTGGAGAGGCTCACCTGGCACCTACAGTGGCATCTTGTTGATGCCAGACAAAGACCTGTTTGTGCATCTAGGCCTTTTTATATCTTCTAACATTTTAATAATACGTATCTAAGTTTTATTTTAAACTTGACACCAATTATTACTTTAGTCCCTATTCTGACAACATTTGACTGTTCTATTTTTACCCTTGTAGGTTTATCGCAGCCCTTTTAATGTATTTGTGTTAATTTGGGTTGATTTCATATTTTACTGTATTATTTGTTTTGTGTTTTAATTTGTGTTGCTGTATATCACTTAGAGGACTAGGTCAATGGGCAACTAATAAATATAATTAGGGATGGTGCAGGCAGGTTGGTCACCAATACACCTGGGGTGACCACATTACACCAGACTTAAAATGACTCCAATGGCTGCCAATTATCTTCCAGGCGAAGTATAAAGTGTTGGTTATTACATGGTTTGGATCCAGGTTACCTGCAGGATCACCTTCTCCCGTATAATCCGCCCCACACACGCAGGTCCTCTGGGAAGAATTTACTTCAATCTGTTGAGGAGGGGAAGCAAAAGAGGGCAAACGCTGCAAGCGTTTGTATTAGTAATAAGTCCAGTAGCAACCCAGGAGCTGAAGAAATACTCACACACCAAATCTTGTGTATAATACAGATTGTTTACTCATGGTCCAATATATACAGCAGCACAACAATTTCCATCCAGATATATGTACAGTCCTTCCACAATTCTCTCCATGTCCAAATACACACGCCTGACACCCACAGAAGCCATTAAACTAAGACTCACTTATATACATTTCAGACATCAGCCCATCCCAGATTAATCATCTTATCATATTAGACACTTAGCAATAATCAGGTTGACCTTTCCAGTTCTACACAGAAACCTTCTCTCAAACTTATTGCCTGCAGCTGGCTGATATGTCCTTCAGGACTCTAAAACTTTCAACCAATCCACTTAGATATAGAATTTTCCTCAACACAATCAGCCAGAACTAGGCTGACAAGTGTTACCCAGAGGACCTTCTCTTCTGCTGCTCCCAGACTGTGGAATGGCCTGCTGGAGGAGATTAGACAAATTAGCAGTCTTCTTGAATTTAAGAGAGCCGTGAAGACTGATCTCTTCTGGCAGGCCTACCCAGTTGAATTTTAAGATGTTTTTAATAATGTATTAGTTTTATTTGTTTTAACGTTTTATCTATTTTATGGTCTTTGTATTCATATTTATTGTTGTTCCCCGCTTCAATCCAGAGGAAGAGGCGACTTATAAATTATTATTATTATTGTTATTGTTATTGCTATTGCTATTGCTGTTGTTATTATTATTATCTGGCTGGGTCTGAGAGTCCGATGGACTCCCTCACATCTGCCCACTTGGATTCAGCTTGCTGGGCCACTGCACATTCATGGGCCTGCTCTTTGAGTAGGGTGACCAGATCGCCCTGGATTTCCCGGTCCTAACCAGGAAAACTGGGGCAATCCGGGCCGACAGGGGGGCGGCGGGGGCAAACTGGGGAAAGGATCAGCTCTCCTCCCACCCTAAAATGCCCGTGCTGCTCCCCAGCCATGGCAAGAAAGAAGTGCTCAGCATTAGGGAGCGTCAACAAATTCCTTGTCTGGTGGCTAACTGCTTTAGCCACCAGACAAGGAACTTGTTGACGCTCCCTAACCCTGAGCACTTGTTTCCTGCGGAGGCTGGGGAGCAGCACTGGCATTTTAAAGCAGGCTCTTCCTCCTCCTTTGCTTGCTGCTGCTGTTGCTGTTCCTCAGGTACCTCCAGGGAGCCCAGGAGCAGGGCAAGAAGGGTGAGGGGACTGCAGGGGGTCACGCGGCTGTGGAGGAGATCGGCGGTGGCAGCGGAGGACCCGGTAGGTCCAAGCTGTTTTTTTTGGGGGGGGATGGCTTGGTGGGGGGGTTTGTTTCAGGTGGGGGTGGCGGGGGGTGTCTGCTTGTTGGCCGCATGGCGGGCGGCCTTTTTAATTTTTTTATTTTATGTTGGGGGGGGCTGCTTTGGTGGGGTGGCCATTTTGGACCGGGATTTTGCTTTCCAAAATCTGGTCACCCTATCTTTGAGCACTCCACAGCCTGACAAGCACCCCCACAACCTTTCACCCTCGTCTGGAGCCTCCATTGTTGAGCACAGTGGAAGCTCCAAAAATTACACATTTTCTACCTTGCATAAATGGCAACTGTAAAGGCCCCATTTACGCAAGATTAAAGGTGTAAATGGGGACTTTGTGACTGCCATTTACACATGGTAGGAAATATGTCATTTCTGAAGCCTTCACTGTGTGCAACAATAGAGGCTCCGGATAAGGGCAGATGTGCTCGCAGCTTCGTTGGGTGCTCACCGATCCACAAAGAGGCCCACACAGCGCTGCAATTGGGGGCAGGTGGGTGGCACCAGCAGCTGCTTGGTGAGTATCCGATGGAGCTGGATGCAGGCGAGTCTATCCATTCCTAAATATAATAAACAAACAATCAAAAATCAGTCCCTTTATTTCCACTCCCTATTATCTAACAACCACTTGCAGATGTTTTGCTTCCTGGCATCAGGTAGGGAAACACAGGCCTAAACTACACCAAGCAGGATATAGTGTTATGAAAACAGCGTGAAAGTGGTATACAGATTGGCTGAATTCGGACAACACGATAGTCAATGGTGGGGTAATAATCAACTTTACAGTTGTTCATCTAGGGGGTACTCCCCACACAACATGGTAATAAATAATCAACTGTGGTGTGGATTAGGATCAGCGCTGAGTTGACTATGGCAGCATTCGGACGACACGATAGTCAATACAACTGACGATTGTTTCCCCTCTTATTGTGTTGTCCGAATTCAGCCTATGTGTCTATGGGCCCCAACAGTTGTCAGTGCACTTCAATACTGCTATAAAGCAGTAGTGTTGCTCCTGCCTTTTATATACTGCTTTCATATCGCTTTCATTGTGCAATATCCTGCTTGGCATAGATGAGTCCACAGTGAGGTTTGTGCAAAATGGAGACTTGAAATTCTCCTTTTGCCTCACCTGTCTAATGCAAACAACATTAGACAACTTCCCTCTGGCACTTGAGGTGATTTGAATGGCAAACTGGAGATCTGCTTTTGTGTAAGTACTCCAGGGCTGGTTAACCTACTGTGCCATCAGGGATGTTTGAGAAATTAATTTCATTGTGTTTGTGATCAGGATTTAGCCAGGTCACATCTTTTGGATGGAACAGACCTGGATGCAATCTGCGGTCAAAGGAGGTACATTTCTGAGCTTGCAGTGTGATCTGAAGATCAAAACACGCCCATTCATCGGCATGCATGCATTTGAAAAATGTTCATGAAAAAAGTTTACTGTTGAAAAATGAGCACGTGTACACTTTAATCAATGGGAGAAGATGGTGTCCATTTCAAAGACATGCACAACAGATGTGTCCATTTGGAAAACCCAAACAAAATCACAACTTGCAATCTGATATGGACTTGTGCTGGAATGACCTTGATGGGATTTTGAGAAATTTGGCGAGCTCAGGTGTTGCTGATTTGCACATCCCTAAATGTGGTAGTGCACTAAAGATGAAAGACTGGATAAGGGCAAACAAACGGAGATTTATTCCAGATGAGGTGGAAGTTCCATTGGTCAATTGTGTTGCTGACCCAGGAATAGATGGTCCGCCTGTTCCGGATGGGGTTACACTCTCCATTTGGAGCAAGTTCATAATCTGGGAATGCTTCTGGAGCCACCCCTACTCTTGGAAAAACAGATGGCAGTAGTTACCAGCAGTATTTTTGTGCAGCTTCAGTTAGTATACCAAAGGTGGCCTTTCCTGATCAAGGCAGCTCTTTCCACAGTAGCCCAGACACTGGTTTTCTCAAGGTTAGACAACTATAGGCAACCCAAACCAGGTGCCCTCCAGATGTTTTGGACTTCAGTTCTCATCAGACCCAGCCAGCATGGCCAATGATCTGGTAAGTCCCTGACTTTTTTGTTTTGCATCTTCATGGGAAAGCCCCGTGATGGCTGCAAGATGACTGCTGCACCGTATAATCAACATAGTGCAACCACACAGCCAACCCAGGGCTTTAAATGTGTGCAGACAGCCCCAGGAATGCTGTGAATTATTGTCTAAAACATACTGAGGGCCCTAAGTTGGGGAAGGTTGGACTAGTGTAACCTGCTCTGCATAAGGCTGAATTTGAAACAGTCGTAGGATGCACAACTCATACCTACCTGCAAGGAATTCAGAGAGAGGGGAGAAGCCTTTGCCAACTTTGTGCTTCACAGCTACAGTTTTTCAAGTTACCTGTATTAGAAATAATAGTTTAAAACTCTGCTCAGTTAATTGAGGCCATCTTTTACATCACTCAAAAGGTTTCTTTTAATCGAATAATCTAACTGATTAAATCAATCAACTGATTAAACTTTGCAGCCCTAACTGAGATAAATATTAAATCACCAAGCTGAAATCAGCACTCTTTCCAACGCATTAATTCCCTTAATTGCTGGAGTGGGACACAGGGAGAGAAGACTTAAATAAAAATAAGAGTGGAAGTGAACACTGCAACAGAAGCCAAGGATCTTCAACATTGTATTTACTTTTAAATTGCTTTTCAACCATACTGGGAGCCAGTCTGCATTATTCCCTTAAGTTCCAATCACAGTCAACCCCAGGTCTCTCTCACTAGCTCATTTTGTATTTATGCTCTCCATTTCTGCAAGCCATGCACTATGTATCCCTGAGTATTTGTCTGCATTACATTTCATTTGTCACAGATACTGTTAGGCCAGTCAGGAGCAATTACACAAAACGATGCAGTAAGAAGCGGATGGAAACAATGCATCTCGGAATGTTACATTACCAGAGACGTACGATATTTGCTACATACACAATGGTGGGTATTTGTCAGGGCTTTGATGCTATGGCACCTCACTATTAGGATTAATATGTTTTAAGGAAGCTCGTGCATTGCGGCAATTAATCAAGGGCCCCATAATTAAGGTAGCCTTGATTTAAGCAAATTATCTTTAAAGCTTTCCAGGAATCAATGATTTAGACAAAAGCGCGAAGTCAGGGAAGTGTGTGGTTTATAAGTGGATTCTTACCATTGATTTATGGAAGACATTCCAATGAGGATTCCCCTCCCCACCTCCCCATCACCGCCATCCCTAACATCAAATTGCAAATCTACAAGAGGTTTACTTAGGGTGACCATATGAAAAGGAGGACAGGGCTCATGTAACTTTAACAGTTGTAGAGAAAAGGGAATTTCAGTCGGTGTCATTTCTATGCAATTAGTACCTGGTGAAATTCCCTCTTCATCACAACAGTTAAAGTTGCAGGCACTATACTAGAGTGACCAGATACAAAAGAAGGCAGGGCCCCTGCAACTTTAATTGTTGTGATGAAGAGGGACTTTCACCAGGAACTAATTGCAAACAAATGACACCAGCTGAAATTCCCTTTTCTCTACAACTGTTAAAGTTACATAAGCCCTGTTTTCCTTTTCATATGGTCAGCCTAGTTTACTAGTACCAGGCCAGCATGGTAGGGGTTCTTTTCTTGACAGAGGCTCTATGACTTAAACAGTAGGGGTATACAGAGTGGGTCTTCTCTGCCCCTAAATTTGGGGTGGAGCTCCATTGAGGTGATTCTCTGACCTGATTTCAGGAGTGGGCGCCCCTCTTTACTCTGATGGATAGTTTGGTGAAAAAACCCGCACCATTTTCAGATAAATGGTACATTTTCATCAATGGGAATTAACAGAAATGCTCACAGCTCCCTCAGTTTTAAAGATAAACGCATGAAAATTGCCACCGTGATAACTTTTAAAGAAAGCTTTTGGAGTAGATCCCTGCATGCAATGATTTATTATTATTATTATTATTATTATTATTATTATTTACATTTATATACTGCCCCATAGCCGAAGCTGTCTGCGCAGTTTACAAAAATTAAAGGATTGAACACTAAAAATACAATATACAAAATTTAAAACCATAAACATAAAACAGCTGATATTTAAAACATTTGAAACTGTTAAGCCTGGCCACAAAGTCAGTTAAAACCTCAACTTAAGCTGTTAAGAGTGCCTGGGAGAAAAGAAAAGTTTTGACCTGGCGCCGAAAAGATAACAGTGTTGGCGCAAGGTGGACCTCATCGGGGAGATCATTCCATAATTGGGGGGCCACGAAAGAGAAGGCCCTCTCCCTTGTTTTTAAAGTCCGAACTCAAATGTCCTCTCAGGCACCTCTCTCGTGCCTTGATCTGTATGGCGAGGGAGAGAGAGAGGGAAATGAAGCAGCGGGAAAACTAAAAGCGCTTAGTGCTATAATGAATAAATTAAAATATATTAATAAATGCCACAACAGCAGCACACAGCTTGCCTATCTTCAAAGAGGACACTGGACAGGAGCAGACAAGGAGGAGAAAGAGGGAAAGCACCCACACCCAGCACTGTCAGGCACATTGGAGTGAGTCAAGGCATCAACAGCTTCCCCCATATGCGAGGAGGCTATGAGTATGAGGCTTGGAGAGGGAGGAGGAGGAAGATGAGGAACTCCCACTCACCCACCCCCCCGGACAGGAAACCCAGCCAGCCAATGCTAATAATAGGAGTAAACCAAACAAACACACACTAGCAGGCTTGGATTTTTAAAAATATTTTTCAGTTGGGAGGGAGTAGACTACAGAAACACAGCATACTAGAAGTTTTAACAATTTTAAGGAAGATAAAGAGCTTAGAAATGTTAGCGGACCAAGAAACAGTGTCTGCCTGGCTGGCGGCAAATCCCTTTCTCTCTCTATCGTGCGCATTTCTCTCTCACTAGAATGATGACAGGCAAGGAGGACAAAACACTGTGATTGGAGGGGGGACAGGAAGACAAGTGTGACTAATAGCTATTGGTTAGCCACATATGTCAATATACCCTCACCCTACTCAGCGTCTTCCAGATATGGAGATATTCAATTGAGACACACACACACACCATTGACGCCTGAAAAACAGTCAGGTATTTTTGAAGTTGTTAGAAGCTCTGATTGGGCATGCCTAGGCTGACCATATGAAAAGGAGGTCAGGGCTCATGTAACTTTAACAGTCATAGAGAAAAGGGAATTTGAGCAAGTGTCATTTGTATGCAATTAGTCCCTGGTGAAATTCCCTCTTCATCCCAACAGTTAAAGGTGCAGGCACTATACTAGAGTGACCATTTACAAAAGAAGGCAGGGCCCCTGCAACTTTAACTGTTGGGATGAAGAGGGGATTTCACCAGGGACTAATTGCATACAAATAACACTGGCTGAAATTCCCTTTTCTCTACGATTGTTAAAGTTACATGACCCCTGTCCTCCTTTTCATATGGTCAGCCTAGGCATGCCTCCACTCTGAAATGATTCTATTGGTTTAGAAGCAGCCAATCCCCACACTGGAAGATTGACTGCACAGTGGATATTCACAGTTACAAGAAAAATCCAGGGCGGAGTACACACCCATATTAAACAGCAACAGCTTTGCATGCCTTGAGGCATGATGCACCTACTGAATTTATGTTTATCATATTAAAGTGTGCATAAATTCTGGGACAGCCCCTTAAAAGGAATGAAGTTGACTTTGGCCTGCAACATTTTGTTGCAGTCCTATTAGCTGGGACAATAATTGCCAGCAAGAAAGAAATGAAGCCGGGCAAAGTCAACTTCACTCCCTTTAATGGGCTATCCCAGAATTGGTGTGCTCCTATTCTGGTTCCAGCCAGCCATGTTCCCTTCCAGGATACTCCATTCCATCACCACCTCCCAATCTGTTTTCCATTTCCCAATCCCCAAGTTATCAGTCAGGATTCTATGGGGACCCAGCAAGCTGATCCACATTAAATATTTGTATGTGTGTGGGGGTGTTCTCCATGTTTGGGGAGAGAGAAACCCACAGAGATTATATATTTATATAGTCCATAGACTCCACATATATTTTGACTTTACAGGTCAAAATATATGTGGAGTCTATGGACTGCTTAGAAGTTTTCTTCATCATTGTTTTATGTATCAGATTTATATGTAGTCTCTTTTCCATAGCCTGAGGAAAGGTTTTGACATACCAGAATTGTGTAATACTTCTGCTAAATGTGGGTTTCCTTGAAGCCTGCGAATAAACCCCTCTTGCATGTGGATGGTGCCACATCGGGTATATAAGGATCTACACTCTATGAATACATTTGCTAGAATGTCCACACTTCCTTACTTGAGGGAATCTAGTATTCAAAAACCACATCACCTATTATATGCACCACCCTGCTGGCTTCTGCAAATAGAGGGCTTTTGATTTGCTCTCTGATACACAAGGGGGCCACCACTACAGATGGCCAGACGATAGTATTGCAGTTATCACCCAAGCTGAAATCAGGTGACATCAAAGGGCAGGAGTGTTCTTATTCTGGGTTTCAGCCAATCAGGCTACTGGTCGGCCACTGTGTGAACAGAATGCTGGACAAAATCTACCCTTGTTATGATCCAGCATGGCTCTTCATATGTTCTTAGGGATGGGAAGCCCTTTTCTCTCTCTCTCTCTGCCTATTACCCCTTTTTTCCTTTCTCTCTTTCTCACACCTGTTTTGCCTTTGACCATGCTCACCACTGGAATGTAGACCCCAACAGCTTCTCAGAAATGAAATTTGGCCTTTTTAAAAAATTGAAATTTAAAAATAAAAAAGCCAGCCAGCCGGCCAGCAGCATATTACAAACAACTATAAGAGGTTAGACAAGAACAAACATCAATAGAAATACCATAATTTTTGATATTTCTTTTCATATAAACAATGCATATATAACAATTATCAAAAATGAAGGTATTTATATTTATGTTTGTTCTTGTCTGACCTCTCATTGTTGTTTGTAAAATGCTGCCGGCTGGCTGGCTTTATTATTTTTAAATGTCATTTTTTAAAAATAACTTGTTGTGTATGAAACTGCTCAAGGTGCTAGACCCTAAAGGGGAGGATTGAGTTTGAACTTTTAAAAAAATTCTAAAAATCAAAGGATGAACAGACCTGCTTCCAACTTGGCCCAGCTAAAGTACTACTTAAGAGCTACTATGGTGCCAAGCTTCATCTTTTTATCTGTAACAATGATGGAGCTGTAAGCATTTTTGTTAATGGAAATGGAAATGAAATGGAAATGAAATGAAAATGAAAATGGAGCAGAGCTTCAATGGTTAATCCGATGTGTGGAGTGATGGGACAGTTCTGAATCTTGGAGCAGAACAGCATCTCATCAGAGCTCCGCTTCAAATTTCAGAGCGGAGCTGACCCGCTCCGCCCACCTCTAATAACTCAGTGGTAGAGCATCAGCTTTACATGCAGAAGCTTCTAGGTTCAATCCCTGGCATCTCCAAGCAGGGCAAGAAAAGCTCTCGCTATAAATCCCAGAGAGCCATTGCCAGCCATTATCAACAGTACTATGCTAGATGGACCTGTGCTCTGACTCAGTATAAAGCAGATTCCTATACTCCCATGTTGCCTCTCAAGGGACAACTGGTATTCAATGATATATTGTTTCCGAACGTGGAGATTCCATTTAGCTGGCATGGCTAACAGGCATTGGTAGACCTCTTCTCCAGGAATAGCTTCTAAAAGCTATCTATCAAAGCAGAAAATCCATAAATTCATTACAGTACTTATATGACATATTTTCTTTTGTCTTCTCTACATTTATTTACTGTTTTCTGTATCCTTTGGGTGAGCCCATGTCCTAGTGTTATGGGAGAAAACAATACTTCCATCCACTTTCCACAAGCATACATAATTTTATAACCCTCTATCATGCATCTTCCACCAAAAGCTTGACCCTTGTTCTGACGTTATGCTCCACTGTTTTTAGGTACTTTATTGGCACCCTACTTAGACAAAATATTAGACCGCTGTTCTATAATAATCCACAGATACTCACTTTTAGTAGCAGATCTAGTGGTCGGAAAGGAAGCATGTTGGCAATCCAATGAGATGGGCAGTCCAAGGCCTGTTTGGCTTGTGACTGAGTTGAAGGTTGATTGAACAATGAGCCCATAATCCAGCAGTGGCAAACTATGGTCCTCAGGGTGCATGCAGTCCTCAGCACAATTTTATGTGGACTTTGACCTAATTTCAATATCCCTCTGCAAGTGATCAATCTCATATCTCTGGCACCTGTCTCTCCCCTGACAGCCCACTGAGTAAGGCAGAGGGAAGGGAGAGAGAGAGAGAGAGAGGTGAGCTATACTAGAGTGACCAGATACAAAAAAGGGCAGAGCTCCTGCAGCTTTAAGTGTTGCGATGAAGAAGGTATTTCAACAGGTCTTGCATGCATACAAAGGACACCTGCTGAAAATCCTTTTTCTATACAACTGTTAAAGATACAGGAGCCCTGTCCTCCTTTCCATATGGTCACCCTACCAGTGTTTACTAGGCTGACCATATGAAAAGGAGGACAGGGCTCATGTAACTTTAACAGTTGTAGAGAAAAGGGAATTTGAGCCAGTGTCATTTGTATGCAATTAGTTCCTGGTGAAATTCCCTCTTCATCACAACAGTTAAAGGTGCAGGCACTATACTAGAGTGGCCATATACAAAAGAAGGCAGGGCCCCTGCAACTTTAACTGTTGTGATGAAGAGGGATTTTCACCAGGAACTAATTGCATACAAATGACACTGGCTCAAATTCCCTTTTCTCTATAACAGTTAAAGTTACATGAGCCCTGTCCTCCTTTTCAGAAGGTCAGCCTAGTGTTACGTACAATCTAGCCAAAGGCAATTGCACTGAAGATGGCTCACCTGCCTCCCAATCCCAGTCAGCCTTCATCATTAACGCCGTGGAAAGAAGATGGATGCAGTGAGCTGGATACATTATGAGTTACTCCATAGAAATACATCAGTAGTGCATTGAGAGGCTGGAGCCATGAGCACCTGTTACTTTTCCAGACCGATCTGTCATGGACTTTGGGATATTCTTCCCCCAAGGCCCCTCTTCCTCACCATGCTGTTAAATCAGGTTCTAGCTGAACTTAGGTAAGCTATAGAAATGAATCAGTGTGAGTTATTGAATGTAACTCTCACTTTTGGTTGAGCCATAGAAAAGACATATTAGCTGAATTCGGATGACACAATAAGCAACTGGGGGTGAGGAAACAATCGTCAGTTGTATTGACTATTGTGTCGTCTGAATGCTGCCATAGTCAACTCAGCGCTGATCCTAATCCACACCACAGTTGATTATGTATTACCATGTTGTGTGGGGAGTACCCCCTAGATGAACAACTGTAAAGTCGATTATTACCCCACCATTGACTATCGTGTTGTCCAAATTCAGCCACTGTCTCTATTTCCTACATGTTCTCCTGTTTGGTTGTTTGCTGAAAATTATGGATCTGTAGATACTAGAAAAGTCCCTTTGCAGGGCTCATCCTGCTTCTGCAGTTCACCCCAAGGGCACTTGTGGGGCTAGGGTTGCCCAGAGTGGGCACAGATGTTTAGGGCTTGTTTAGTAGTCACAGTGAACATTTCATCCACCTATCACTGATAGTTCTTACAAGCAAATTTGAACTCCTTCAGTGTTTAGATTAATCTAAGGTTTCTCAGAGGCCTCATCTACACCAAGCAGGATATTGCACCATGACCAACTTCACTACATCTGGAATTAGAAAAAGCAAACATTAACATAAACCTGACCACTTGGAAGCACTTCTGCAAGAACGTTTCTTCAAGTGATAATGATAGTGAAATGCCACCTGGTGGTGTTTTTACATGTCACAAAATGGTGATCTAAGCTCACCCTGAGGCTTTCAATCAACAAGTGAAGTACTGGCTGAGGTGCTGAACCCAGTTGAGGCTGGTGACTCGCTTTGATGTCAGTGGGATGGTGAATCTGCTCCAGGTTTTACTGAGAATGAAGCCTCATCTACACCAAGCAGAATATTGCACTAAGAAAGCAGTATGAAAGCAGGATATAAGAGGCAGGAGCCACACCAAGCAGGACATAGCGGTATGAAAGTGGTATGTGGTATTAGTCTATGGGCCCCAACAGTTGTCAGTGCACTTCAATACCACTATAAATTATTATTATTATTATTATTATTATTATTATTATTATTATTATTACTTATATACTGCCCCATAGCCGTAGCTCTCTGGGCGGTTTACAAAAATTAAAAAGATTGAGCATTAAAAAGACAATATACACAATTTAAAACCATAAAACAGCTGTCATTAAAACACTTTAAAACATTTTAACTGTTAAACCTGGCCACAGTGTCAATCAAAACCTCAACTTGAGCTATTAAAATGCCTGGGAGAAAAGAAAAGTGTTGACCTGGCGCCGAAAAGATAACAGTGTTGGTGCCAGGCGGGCCTCATCTGGGAGATCATTCCATAATTGAGGGGCCACCACAAAGAAGGCCCTCTCCCTTGTTGCCATCCTCTGAGCTTCCCCAGAGGAGGACCTTTGATGTTGAGCGTAGTGTATGGGTAGGTTCATGTTGGGAAAGACATTCCATCAGGTATTGTGGTCCCAAACCGTGTAAGGCTTTATAGGTTAAAACCAGCACTTTGAATCGGGCTCGGAAACATACAGGCAGCCAATGCAAGTGGGCCAGAATTGGTCTTATATGTTTGAACCTTCTGGTCCCTGTTAGCAATCTGGCCGCTGCATTCTGCACAAGCTGCAACTTCTGAACCGTCTTCAAAGGCAGCCTCACGTAGAGTGCATTGCAGTAATCTAACTTGGAGGTTACCAGGGCATAGACAACTGAAGCCAGGTTATCCCTGTCCAGATAAGGACGTAGCTGGGCCACCAGCCGAAGTTGGTAGACGGCACTCCTTGCCACTGAGGCTACCTGAGCCTCAAGTGACAGAGATGGTTCCAGGAGAACCCCCAAGCTAAGAACCTACTCCTTCAGGGGGAGTGCAACCCCATCCAGCACAGGTTGAATACCCTCCATCCAGTCAGAGGACCCCCCACTAACAGCATCTCAGTCTTGTCTGGATTAAGTTTCAATTTATTAGCTCTCATCCAGTCCATTGTCGCAGCCAAGCACTGGTTCAACACATCCACAGCCTCACCTGATGAAGATGAAAAGGAGAAGTAGAGTTGCGTGTCATCAGCATACTGATGACAACACACTCCAAAACTCCGGATGACCGCACCCAATGGTTTCATGTAGATGTTGAACAGCATGGGGGACAGAACTGACCCCTACGGAACCCCATACTGGATTATCCACGGGGCTGAGCAATGTCTCCCCAGAACCACCTTCTGGAGCCGACCTGTCAAGTAGGAGCGGAACCACTGCAATGCAGTGCCTCCCACTCCCAACTCAGCCAGTCATGCCAGAAGGATACCATGGTTGATGGTAGCGAAAGCCGCTGAGAGATCAAGGAGAATCAACAGAGTCACACTCCCCCTGTCCCTCTCCCAACATAGGTCATCATACAGGGCGACCAAGGCTGTTTCTGTGCCAAAACCAGGCCTGAAACCCGACTGAAATGGATCCAGATAATCCAGTAGTGTGGCTCCTGCCTTTTATGTATCACTTTCATACCACTTTTATAGTGCAATATCCTGCTTCGTGTAGATAGGCTGACCATATGAAAAAGAAGACAGGGCTCATGTAACTTTAACAGTTGTTGAGAAAAGGGAATTTCAGCCAGTGTCATTTGTATGCAATTAGTCCCTGGTGAAATCCCTCTTCACCACAACAGTTAAAGTTGCAGGCACTATATTAGAGTGGCCATATACAAAAGAAGGCAGGGCCCCTGCAACTTTAACTGTTGTGATGAAGAGGGAATTTCACCAGGAACTAATTGCATACAAACGACACAGGATGAAATTCCCTTTTCTCTACAACTGTTAAAGTTACATGAGCCCTGACCTGGATTTTATCTGGTTAGCCTAGGGGAGAGTTAAAATAATAATAATAATAATAATAATAATAATAATAATAATAATAATGTGAATAGCTGCTGTGGGAGACATGGATTTTGGGTGTATCCACTTTGGTCCCAATGAAAATCCCCCCACCGACATACTGGTCATTAACAATTTAAAAACAATTGTTCAGTGCAATTATTCAATATGCAATGATTAGGCTGACCATATGAAAAGGAGGACAGGGCTCATGTAACTTTAAGAGTTGTAGAGAAAAGGGAATTTCAGCCGGCATCATTTGTATGCAATTCGTACCTGGTGAAATTCCCTCTTCATCACAACAGTTAAAGCTGCAGGGGCCCTGCCTTCTTTTTTATCTAGTCACTCTAGTATAGTGCCTGCAACTTTAAGAATTGTGATGAAGAGGGAATTTCACCAGGGACTAATTGCATACAAATGACGCTGGCTGAAATTCCCTTTTCTCTGCAACTGTTAAAGTTACATGAGCCCTGACCTGGATTTTATCTGGTCAGCCTAGCAATGATTCAATATACAATGATTCAAATAGCAATGCATTTACCATCTTGTCTGGCCCTCACTTCATGTGGACCAGTGGTGATGTCCCTGCAGCTTGGACTATTGTGAACAGAGAGTCCATCCTAGAATATCTCTTCCTTTGTTTAATTATACTGTAGAGATACTTAAGGAGCAAGTAATTTGAGGATTTGCCTGAAAGTCACATGGCAAAGGTTGTTAAAGACTCCTAAAAATAAAGTTATATAGTTTTAAGCTATTTCTCCATCCTCAAGCCTGCTTTTGCACCCGGACACATTAAACTCTACACAACAAAGAGATTCTGTGCCATTTATTCAGGCGATTCTCAGCAACAAAATCAGTCAGGGAAGGATTTCCTGAAGGTACCAACTTGAAAAACTTTGGTTTAGAGTTGAAAACCATGATATTACACAGGAAATGGTAGAAAGGGGTTACACTAGAGCACAATAAAGGTAGAACTAGTCAGTGTCATATTCAATATGCCAATGAACACAACTAGTTACTATTGTGAACTTATTTAAACTGGGCAATTGTGATCGCTGTGTAATATACAGCAGTTGGACTATTACATTTATTTGTTTATTTATTTATTTATTTATTTACTGCATTTCTAAACCACCCAATAGCCAAAGCTCTCTGGGCGGTTTACAAAAATTAAAACTACAAAAACCATTCAAAATATAAAACAACGACAGTATAAAAACATAATTTAAAATACAGTATAAAACACAACCAGGATAAAAACTGAGCAGCCATGCAAGGTTAAAAATCAAACTGAAGAACTGTTTAAACGCTGAAAATAAAAAGGTCTTCACCTGGCCTCTAAAGGAATATGATGTAGATGCCAGGCAAACCTCTCTGGGGAACTAAAAGTTACAACAACACAGAGTTTTGACAGATAAAAGAGGGAGGGGGAGGCGGGGGAGGGGGTGCAATTGACAGCCCAAGCCTCTGTGAAAAAACTTCTGTAACATTTAATCTAAAAAATTCGTAGCCACCAAATGCCTGGACCTATCATTCTGAAATTTCTGACAAATAACTATCCTTAACCCATCTACAAAGTGAGCAACTTTCAGCCTTCTAACTTTTAAAATAAAAAAAAAGTTATAGGTGTTTCTTTCCTCATTGTTTCAAATATACCTTGCCACTAAATGCCTGGACCTATCGTTCTGAAATTTCACACACAGATCAAGCAAAGTGGTACCTGTAATGTGCCCAAGTTTCCTGTTTGTATCTTTAAAAATAAAAAAGTTGAAGGCATAACTGTATTTACCCCACTGCTACCCATTTTTCTAAAATTAATTGCCACACAAAGCAAGCACCTATGTTTCTGAAATTTCACACACATGAGTCCCAACATACCACCTGCAATGTGGCAAAGTTTCATGTGTGGAACGTTAAAAGTGAAAAAGTTATTGGCATTTGTGGTTCATAATTAAAAAATTAATTGCCACAAAATGCCTGCACCAATCTTTCTGAAATTTCTCACAGATAACTATCCCTAGCCCTTCTACAAAGTGCCCAAATTGTATCCTTCTATATTTAAATATGCTAAAGTTATAGGCATTTTTGTAACACAGTACTAGGCTATGTGGAAAAGCATTCAAAATGGTGTCAGATTTTCCGATTTTTTCTGATCCGGATTGGGTCCCTTCGGATTGGATAGGATCAGATGGCTAATTGGATTGGATTGGATTGTATCATTTTTATCTGAATTTTGGGCAGATCGGATCCAGATCGTGGATCCGATCCGATCCGCTGCACATCCCTAGTGTTTGTGTCTTTGGCTTTCTAACTTGTAATAAAATTATTGGTTTTAGTGAATGCTGGTGGCTCCAATGTCAACAGTTGGTGAATCTACTTCAGGTTTCAGTCAGAGCCAGCTGGAACTCTAAGAAACTCTTGGACAGCTCATTTATAGTTCTGACTGGTTCTGACTGAAACCCGGAGTGGACTCACAACCCACTGACATCGGAGCCAAAAGCCTCAGCTGATTGGCTTGTTTTCTCAGTTTAAGGGGTTCTCTTGATTTTTTTGGTTTGGTAAATATAAGAGGCAGTGGTGTTAGGTGGATTTCAAGGTGCAATGTTAAGGATCACACCTCCTCTAATCTTGTGCAGTCTTTATTTTAATAAGAAATCAGTATATGACATGGCTGCACAGTCTACATTTGTCACATGTGATACTGGCAATTAATTACTCTCCCTGAGTATTTTTTTAAAAAACACACAATTATATACACAAAAAAGGATTAAGAAGTTTTAACGTTTTTATTACTTTCGCATTCATTGCAACCTGGGTATATCTCATTATTCTGAGATGGGGCTTTGCTGCTGTTCTAATCCATTGTTGTGCTGGCAGACTGTCTTGGGGGTGGTGAAAATATTAATTAAACCAGCAGGCTGTTGACTGCTGAAAAGCAGTTATTGGAAGGTTCTTGTGGTTATACTTCTTATTCTTTAGGGATGCATAAATTCCTCAGAGATGGGCCAATATTATATGCATATATATATATATATATATATATATATATATATATCCCTGCTTATCCAAAGGCCAGATTTTCTTCTTTACAAAAATAAAATCATAGCCTCCCCTCCCCGCCCACTTCTCATACTGTGTTAATATATGGGCCAGACAGAATTTCCAGGCATCTAAAAGCTCTCTGGGATAGTGCACAATCCACTGAAGTATCTGATGATAGCACGTTGCTTGCAATTATTTAAATACTCACAGTAGAGCTATAGTTTAACACATCTATAATTAGCTAGGCGTAGGTGTTCATATGCTGAAACATTGTGGTGTTTAATATACGGACATGGATTTTACATTGCAATTATTCACTGAGTGTTTTCACTGGGGCTGAGCTGAATAATCGAGAGAGAACTTTTTCAGCATAAAATGGGGGATGTTCAGGAGGGCTGAATGTATACCTCTAAATCCCCAAAAGCTTACTTTACAAAGTTGTTTGCTCCTCAGCCCAGATTGCCTGCAGCTTCAGTACCAGTTTTGGTGGTGGTGATGGTGAATAAATTGTCCTTCTTCAGTCTGCTGCTTTGTGAAGACAATGGATCATTAGCAAATGATGGGGGGCAATACAGAAGTACTTGATTCCTATATTGCTTTGGTTTTACTTCTACAATGGGAATTGTGTTCTACCTGAGAAATGAAGACCAAATGATACCAGGATGGACTTGCAACCCAGTACATCATTAGAGAACATTTAGCTACTTTGAATGTGTTCAAGGGCTAGATGTATTATGTCTCAGGGTATTGAAGGAGTTTAAGACATTAATTCAGAGACAGTGGCTGAATTCGGACAACACGATAGTCAGTGGTGGGGTAATAAACAACTTTACAGTTGTTCATCTAGGGGGTACTCCCCACACAATATGGTAATAAATAATCAACCGTGGTGTGGATTAGGATCAGCACTGGGTTGACTATGGCAGCATTCGGATGACATGATAGTCAATACAACTGACGAGTGTTTCCCCACCCCAGTTGCTTAATGTGTCGTCCGAATTCAGCCATTGTCTGATACCTCTGAGGATTCTTGATGAATGGGTGAAATTCTGAAAAACTTAAAATGGGCAAATACTTTCCCTATTTTCAAAATGGGTGGAAGGAGAATCTGGAAAACTAATTACTAGTCAATCTGATATCAATACCAGGGAAATGTCTAGAATAGATAATTTAGCAGGCCTTTTGTGAGAATTGAGAAAATAATGCATTGATTACTAGAGGCCATCATGGATTTATCAAACATTATGCCAAACTAACTTTATCTTCTTAACTACTTTTTTTTTAAAAAAAAAAAAATAGTGTTACTAGTTCAGTAGATCAAGGGAATGCCATGGACATAATATATCTTGATTTCAGTACAGCATTTGAGAAAGTCTTCCATTTTGAGAAACTGGTAAATTAATGTGTTTGTCAACCTGGAGGGAGGTCTAGAATGAGGTTCTAGAGGTCTCTGTCCAAGACCCTGTGATGTTCAGCATTTAACAAACAACTTGGATGGGGCATAGAGGAGATGCTTACCAGAAATCAAGATGAGATAAAGCAGAGAGACATAGCTAACACCATAGGACATAGCAGGACAATCCAGAAGCCAGGATCGGAATTGGATAATTTTATCCAATTTCGGTCGGATCGGCTCCAGATCATGGATTGGACCCGATCCGATGCACATCCCTAGTTACCACTGAGTCTTCATATGGGACAGGGCTCATTATTTCAATTATTCCACCATTTGAGGCATTGACAAATCCTTCATGCTTGTTTCTTTAAAAGACTGGGGGGGAATGAGAACCCCTCTTTTCTACCTCATGTGTTTATGGTAACCCCTGGACTCGAAATTGTTAGAATTTGCCTCTCCTCCCACCCTTGCAAAAGTGTGCCCAAATCCTTCCCCTTTCACAGGGGAACAAAAAGGCCTGTGAAATGATATGGGGATTTTTGTCCAAATGCTAGTCAGACCAAGCTGGGTCAGAGATCTACCCTGCACTGATAAATAGCAGGGGTTGTGGTGTGGTGTGGAGACAGAAGCTAGAGGCAGGAACATAGACTGGGAAGATTGTAGAGAGACAGTAGGAGAAGGATTTGCTAGGAGATTCGAGACAAGTAAAAGGAAGTACTTATTCGCACAGCAGATATTTAAACTATGGAATTCACTACCACAAGATGTGGTGATGACCACCAATTTGGATGCTTTGAAAGGAGCTTGGATAAATTCCTGGAGGAAAAGCCTCTTAATGGCTATTAGTACTGATGAAAATGTGCTGCCTCCAGTTTCAGAGGTAGTAAGCCTATATATGCGACTTGCTGTGGATCATGGGTGGGAGGGTACTGTTGCACACATGTCCTTCTTATGGCTTCCTGATCAACAGCTGGTGACCATTCTGTGAACAGAGTGCTGGATTAGATGGATCTTTGATCTGATCCGGCATGCCTCTTCTGATATTCCTATGTTCTTAGGAAATGGCAGATACAACTGCTTTGTGATTTTGTTTGTTTACATGATGTCATCTCGTTGTTGCTTTGCATTTTTGCAGGTCTCATCTCTAAATGGTGGCATGGTACGATTCCCTGTCTCCATGAATGCTCAAGTTAGTGATTAAGCAGATAACACTCTAGCAGCATCTAGAGGCAGAGCATGTGTATTACAATGTTAAGAACAGAGGGATCACACCTATGTGAGAAAGCAAGTATACAATTGTTCACTGCCCAAGGCAGAAACATGACCAAACATATTGATTGTATAAAGTCACTATGATTTTTATTTAAAGGGTATACATTTCTGTTACATTTCCCATGCATTGGATTATACTGCCTAGGGGAATTGGCACTCTCTGGAGCGGCTGGCCCCTGCGAGTCCTAAAACCTATAAATTCCTGACTCCATCAGATGCACATGCACATGACATGCTCCACAAAATAGATTTCAGAATAATCTGGAACAAACATTTCATTAAGGTTTTCCAGCACAAATGTGCTAATCCAGTAACATGACAGTAAACATGGGGGCGGGGGGAACCACCCAAACATTGGCCTTCCTTATCAGAATAGACAACTGGGAAATGGAAAAGCTAACTGTAAATCAACACCGAGGTCCCAATAGGAACAATCCAACCTGCTTTGTTCCATCCCAAACAGATACAAATTCGCTAGGTCATAAATAGAGTCCAGCAGCCTATGCATGCCAGGTCATTCATGCATTCTTTCTCCAGAAATTTAAGCAGTTTTATGACTGAGGATGCTCCACCACTTGTTAGCTATGTTTTCAAGAGCATCTTAAACATAAAGTATAGAGCCAGAGTCAAGGCTAAAGCAAAGAACAACACTGCCAAGATCAAGATTACAGGACAGAATGAAATTAAGTTCCATTCCCCCACCCCCAGTCTTACCAGTGAGCTTTGTCTGAAATCAAGATCGTTGTTGTTGTTGTTGTTGTTGTTGTTGTTTTTAACACATGAGTGTAAACAGTTTCCCTTGTTTCCCTTTAGAATTCACCTTGAACCCTTTGACACAGGGTGAGTGAAATCACCTGCTGCCATTCATTCCCCGTTTGCAGAACCACACAAGCCTCTTCTGAGGCTTAGCTTACCCAGTGAGAATTCGGCAGCCGCCCGTCCTGGCTGCCAAACTCGCGCACTTCCCTCTGCTGCCTTTTTGGTAGCCTTTATGGTTTATCCTTACGTTAATGGGACCTGGGGAGGAGTGCATGATGTTGGCAGCCAGGGCAGGCCGCTGCCAAGCGCTCGCGGGGACCTTGCGAACACACAGGCGTGGGTCCATGCTCCTGCCAGGCACATCCAATTGGTTCTAGGGGACCAGAACCAGGTGGGGGTCCATCAGCCTCCTAGACCCAGTCAGAGGCTCACAACAACCCTAGGCGTTGTTAAACAGAAAAAAAACATGTTTGTGCTGTATATGATTTATCCCTGAGTATGATTCACGATGTTTGGAATGATGTTTGGATGACTCTTCATGTACCCAGATATACTTTGCATTAATCCTATGTCATCTTTGATGTGCCAGGGGATTTATGTCCTCCTTAAAATTGCTATCAAAATGGTATTGTATGCCTTGTTGGATATAGAGTGTGAACAGGTGCACCTTAAACAGGACTTGCCATCTCTCCTGGGTGTGGTACTCTTCATTTTTATCAACAACGTAGCTTACATGTGCTTGCCAATACCCTAGTGACTCAACCACTCTTTCCCCCTTCAATAGCACATTTTTCTGCTCTCGCTCCCTCCAGGGAGGGAAGGCTTTCCTCTTGCTCCAAGAGGAGAGTAAAAGGGGTGCACTCTGTGCTTGCTCTCTGGGATTCCTGAGAGAGAAACCAGACAGTATGAAGGGTCAGAGCATTTTCGGGGGTTCTAGCCTTCTTAACTCCATGATCTTCTCCATGGTCTTCTGGAGGAGATGAGACAAATTAGCAGTCTTCATGAATTTAAGAGTGTCATGAAGACTGCTCTCTTCCGGCAGGCCTATCCAGATGAATTTTAAGATGTTATTAATGATGTATTTTTTTCTTGTTTTACATTTTTTAAACTGTTTTGTGATTCTTGTGTTTTGTATTTGCTGTTGTTCCCCGCCTCGATCCGGAGGGAGAGGCGGGTTATTATTATTATTAATAATAATAATAATAATAATAATAATAATCTGTCTCAAGAATAAGATCCTTGAGACTGAAACCATGGCATTCAGTGTGGTAGAGCAATGAAAGATATTTTAGCGCCCCATGATCTGTGTTTTCTCTCTCAAGAATCCAAGAGAGAAATTATAGAGTTGGGCAGGTTAGAGCGGCTCATTTCCTCTCTGGGTGAGGAAAACCTGATTTAACCTAAAAAAGAGAAAATGGGAAGAGGGGGTGAATGGTGGAAGGAAGTTATCGCTGTGTGTATGTATTAGAGGGATAAAGAAAGAGATGGGGAAGTGTGTGTGTGTGTGTGTGTGTGTGTGTGTGACAGAGAGAAAGAGAGGGAGAGAGTGGCTGAATTCGGACAACACAATAGTCAATGGTGGGGTAATAATCAACTTTACAGTTGTTCAACTAGGGGCTACTCCCCACACAACATGGTAATAAATAATCAACTGTGGTGTGGATTAGGATCAACGCTGAGTTGACTATGGCAGCATTCGGATGACACAATAGTCAAAACAACTGACGATTGTTTCCCCCACACCAGTTGTTTATTGTGTCGTCTGAATTGAGCCAGAGAGTGTGAGAGAGAATCAGGAAAGCTGTATGTGTTGTGAGGGGTGGGGGGAAGAAATCCCAGTTACCACCTACTGCCAGTCCAGGCTCTGCCCACTGCCAGCATGCAGCCCCTGACCCACAGCTCAAAGCACATGCAGCCCTCGGAGGGGACACTTGCCCACCCTTGATTAGAAATGGAGTGGAGCAAATTCTTAAGAGATTTGCCAGTGCCACAGCAGTTGGACGGATAGCCTAAAATTTTAGAAGACAGAGGGATACAATTCAAAATGACCCTGATAGAATGTAAAATTGTGCTGAAATGAACAAAATGAAATTCAACAAAGATAAATTCAAAGTTCTGCAGTGGACCAATAAATAAGGAAATAAATAAACATCAAATGCACAACTATAGGATTGGTGATTTCTGGCCTGGGAGAAGTACACATGAAAATCATCTTGAGATAGTTGTTGTTCACAAGCTGACCAGGAGTCAGCAGTGTGATGTAGCTGCAAGTCAGCTATTGCAATTTGAGACTGCGTTAATATAGAGTCAATGCCTTCCAAGTCATACGAAGTAAGAGTTCCACTGTATTCTGCACTAGCCTGACTTCGTCCAAAGTAGTGGATTTCCAGAAGGATGTGGACACAGCTATTCTTGAAAATTTGCACATCTCCAAATTTTGCAATTCAGTTCTTCAGTCAAACAAAATGAGTATAATAGGACGTGGGCACAAAAATGTATATATATTTGTAAAAACTGAAGAATGAATTATATTAGGAACATTGCTTGCCAGAAATGTGTATATAAGGCAAAATTGCATACAAAATGCATAAAATGAGAAATGTACACACAAATGCATAACAGCACATTTTCAGACATACTTTGAAAGAAAAATACTCAAAGTGAACCGAATTTAAGATTAGAAAAATGAGAAATGGCGAGAAAGCACCATTGACTGGTTCATCCATCCCTTCTTGGGAGTAAGTCCCATTCAACTCAGTGGGGTTTACTTCTGAGTAAATGTATATAGGATTGCACCATTAAAAGGATTACCTTGAAATTAGTAGCACAAGCAAAGCAACTGGTGAGGATAGATAATAGTATCACTTGCTATGCCAGCTCAAAACATGTTGCAAGATTTTCAGGGAAGTTTCACCAGTGCTGGAGGCTAATATATACATAATGATAGAAGGAGAAAGATCTGTTATCATACAAAAAATAATAATCAATTTGGACATGTATATTAGAAGTTCTTAAGGTTTTGTATGTATATTGTGCCAGCATTAATAAATGCAACTATTTCAAATGGCAATTCATAAATATGACAAACTTTCAGCTTTATCATACCCTATAGAAGTATTTCTTATTAGCATCAGAAGGCAACATTAAAACATGCCTTAATAATTTGATTTATTCTTGTAAAATATTAATGGAACTAAAGAATCACATAATAAGAGTCACACTGAAATATCTTGTTTACAAGGTAGCAATGATAGTACATTTTAAGAGGCTGAAAGAAGGAATCAAATCCTTTTGAAGATATTTGGCAATTGCATCATCCAAGCAAAAGTTGCATGGATTCTCTCCCTGGCATGTATCAACCATGTCATGTGATTAGCTACATTTCTGCTTCCTCCCCCTCCCCTTTTAGTCCAATTGGTCACTTTTGGACTGAGTCAAAAGTCTCCCCTGCTTTTGCAGAAGCAATCAGAAGTCATAAACGTGGACAGGCACTTTGGCAAATTGGAAAGAGGTGAATTTTGAGGTCATTGAAAAAAGAACTCACCAGTGCTAACAGCTACCATTTTAATTTCCCAAATCATGACTCATAGAATGATGTTGTATTACAGTATAGCAACGTTCAATGGCACTACTGCAAAATAGAAAATAATAAAAATAATAATGGTGGCCTCCAAGAGATTGGAACCAGATCTACTACATGCATCCTGTATCTGATGCATCCAGCCTTGCTTCTGGTAATCATGTGCTTGACATACATGCATACAGAGGTTCTTCCATACTATATAACTGGGGCCACTGGATTATCTGGATTCCTACTCATGTGGAGGAACCCCTATGCATGTTCATCATAGAAACATAGAATAGTCAAGTTGGAAGGAGCCTATGAGGCCATCAAGTCCAACCCCCTGCTCAATGCAGGAATCTACCTTAAAGCATACCTGACAAATGGCTGTCCAGTTGCCTCTTGAATGCCTCTAGAGTAAGAGAGCCCATGACTTCCCTAGGTAATTGGTTTCATTGTTGTACTGCTCTAACGGTCAGGAAGTTTTTTCCTGATGTGCATCCAGAATCTGGCTTTCTGTAACTTGAGCCCATTATTCCATGTCCTGCACTCTGGGGTGATCGAGAAGCATGTTTACGGGCTTATGTACTGGCCCTATATGTACAACAAATAGCTTCAGCTTCAGGACTAACAGGAAGTGTGATGTTAGAAACAGGGTTGTGAGATTCAGTCATGTTTCCCACACCATGCAGAAGTGCAATGCATGGAGGGCCCCTTTATGTGTACACCTAATGTGAAAAATAGCCCTCAGCTATACTTGCAAATGTAAGAAAACAGAAGAATGCCAATTTAAATATTTGCAACCAAACATTGGGAGAATTTACTTAAAATACCCTTCCAGGCATGAGTTTTGAATTCAAACTGGGGGATCTGAACATCTGAAACAATTCTACGATATTCCATACATGATGTCATTTTCCATAAATTCTCCCACCCCCACAAGTTTAGGAACAAGTTACTGCAGAGTTGAACATATGAAATTATCTCACTTGCATATGATGAAAACAGATATGACTCTTTCTACCAAGCAGTATCTGGAAGGAAACCCAAAATCATTCACTTAAATGTCAAGGATGAAGCTGAATGTTTTGAACTGAAGTGTGCTCTGGGAATTGAGGTATTTTGCTCAGCGTGTGCAGCAATGTAGAAAGAGTGCAATCCAAGCAGGTGGTTCATGAAGACCAAATGCATCCTAACAGGAGAGATGAGGGAGGAGGCTCACAGAGAAAGCTAACCACCCAAGACATAGGATGCTGAGGGCAGTGCCTGAAAAGATCAAATGCCACTTTTACCCATAGGAACCATTCAAACCAGAAAGTAATTGAAGATGAGAGGTTCAGAAATGTTGGTATAGATCTCTGTGGGCATATCTACAACACACACACTTTAGCCCGTTTTATTTTTTTTTCTGTTTGGAAGGGCACCTAGCCTTGAGAATTGTCATTTTGTAAGGGACAGGTCTAGGAAGCTCTATCAGAGAATTGTGAACATATCCTCAGCATCTCATTAAGCTACAGTTCTTGGGATACTGGCAGGGTAAGCTTTGAGAGTTAAAATAACTAAAACTATGGCCAGATCTACACCAAGCAGGATATAGCGCTATGGAAGTGGTATGAAAGCAGTATATAAAAGGCAAGAGTCACAGTGCTGCTTTATAGTGGTACTGAAGTGCACTGACAACTGTTGGGGCCCATAAGATACATACTATATACTGCTTTCACAGTGCTATATCATGTTCGGCGTAGATCTGGCCGAAGATACATTTATGGTTCAAACACATCCTTTGTCTTCTGTTTGATATTGTTGGTTACCGAGAGGCGATGAGTGAATTTCTGTTGCCCCAAGATTTACTATGGGCAGGTCTGTTGACTTTGCATGGATAATGTTTAAAATTCATATTCAGATTATGGGTTGAACAAATTTCCCAGATCTTTTTCGTATTAATGTTGTTGCTGTCATTGTTTTCTGACAAGGCAATCCATTTGCACAAGTGAATATGTACATGGCTCATGACTGCACTTAAAATTTATTTGTAACTGCATGCACACAAACACACACACACACATACACTCGGTGATGAGCAAATTGTATGCTTAAATGGTGTGTGTGTGTGTTGTTGCAATGTGCACCGGAGCTCCTAATCATAACTTCCCTGGAAGGAGCGTGAGGGATGGAATAAGCAAGAGAAAACTGTTCATGGTCTTTACAAACTTCAGAAATCCAATCCAAAAATTTTAGCAGATAACGAGTACATTAATGCTGCTCTGTGACCATGACCAGCTAACGAGGGAGCCCAGAATATGTGAAGGAATTTAGAGGGACAGCATTTTAGAAACTTCCCTATTACATATTCTGAACCTACAGCCTTACTCATCTAAATGTCCTGTAGACAATCAGCTGTACATAGAAATGGGGGTCTGGTAGGAATATACGAGAAATTCATTTCATGTTATTTTTAATCAGGATTTACCCAGTTTGCACCTTCCAAACTGAACACAGACTTGGATGCGATCTGCAATTGTAGTCCATACATTTTTGAGCTTGCCATTTTATTTGAGAGCCAATAAAAATACCACAGATAGCGTGTGTACGTTTGAAAAACTTGCATGAAAAAATCACTTTAATCAATGGGAGACGAATGTGTACATTTCATTGATGTGCACAACTGATGCATACTTTTGGGGAAAAAATGCATGAAAACACACACAGGTTTTCATGTGGAAGGAAAAACAAACAAACCTTACAACCTGATATGGGCTTCAGTCAGAATGAGCTTCGAGATGGAATTTGGAGAGTTTTGAGCTCGAGTTCTGGTGATTCACACATCCCTGGCTATTATAAGGTTGCTTCATCAAGAATAGCTGTTGTAGACAACACGCAACCTCTTTCTGATTCAAACATTCCATTTTTAAATAATGTAGGAGTGATGATGATGATAGAACTTACTCATGTTGTGGTGAAATTAGTGCTAGGAAAGACCCCATCCTCCTAACCAGATACACACACATATACACACACACACACACACACACACACACCTCAATTTGGATTAAAACTGGTAATTATGAAGAACATTGCAACGTACTCAGAAATGAAGTCCTCCCTACCCCCTCAATAGTTCTAAATGTTTGTTTCCACATTCCCAAGCCCTCAAACCCACCAGTGCCCAGACCTTTTAATGGCTGCTGATGAGTTCAGTGCAGTGACTATGATGGTGAAAGGCAGAGAAGGTCCTCTCTCTCTCTCTCTCTGACTTTTGCTCCCATCCTCTCTTCCTCTACTTCCTCTCCAGTCTCTCTTTTCTACACCCCTTTCTATCCTTCCATCTATCCTTCAGAATATGGCTACAGTTGAGTTCCAGGTACCAGACACTATGGGAAATGTCATTTTTCCAAAATGCTGGTCTTTCTTTTCCTCCTCCTCTACCTCCCACATTAGGAAATGCATCTTTCTAGGGATGACTGGAGAGGAGGAAGAAAAGATGGACAGATTGGTCTCCTGCCCTACCTTCCAAAGTCCACTACCACCATAATAGCAACAGCCATAGCTATAACCCAGTTCAGGTGGGGGAGCAACCTATTCCTCTCCGTAGTTCTGCTGCAGTTAAGATTGTAATCTGAGTGATAGGGACGAAGCAGGGAAGGTAAGTGGATTAGGGCTGTGCACAGACCCCCGATCCAATCTGGATCCCGATCTGGGAGGTCCGGATTGGGCCCAATCTGACCCATGTTGGATCTGGATCTGGATCCAATCCGGGTCAGTGTGGCACCCTCCCTCCCACTCTCCCTGCTCCCTCCTTTCCCCCAATCGCTCTCCTTACCTGCAGCCTCCTCCGCATCATCCTCTATGGCAGCTGGCCTCTATGTTGGCCAACCACTTTCCCCCTTGCCAGTTGCAGTGGGTGACATCATCACCAGCCGTGAGTGGGAAAGCGGCTGGCCGACATCGAGGAAGCCGGCTGCCATGGAGGACGACGCAAAGGAGGCTGCAGGTAAAGAGGGCGATGGGGGGAGGGAGGGAGGGAGGGAGGGAGGGAGGAGAGCAGGAGGGAGGGCTCTGCACGGACCTGAAGCGGATCCAGATTGCAGATCTGATCCGGGCCCAATCCGATCCAGATTGGGCCCAGATAGGGCTTTATCCATATCCATGCACAGCCCTAAAGTGGATCCATTTCAGAATACAAGTGCATATCAGAAGCATAGTGAATTCATGTTTCAAACAAGGTAATTATGAAACTTGTCGACATCACTTACAGAAATTACTTCAAGAGAACTGGCTAAATAATGGTTAATAATCAATTCCATCCACTTGACTGGTTTGGATTTTTTATTAGTATTCACCTCAAACTAGTACTACTACTACGTATTATTATTGTTGTTATTATTATTATTATAATTATTATTTAAAAGACATTTTCTATATTTATTTATTTATTTTTTACAGCTGAGAAGAGATTTCTCTTAGAAAATGTCTGACATCTTTCTTTCTTGCCTCTTCCCTGGAAAAGGGAACCATTTTGCAGAATATTCTTTGAATATCCTTCACCTTTATCTGTGGCATCTACCATTTCTCTTCCCCCCCCCCCCCTTACACACACAATGCCCTCAAATGGTGCTAGGTCTGTAACCAGCCTGGTCAACTCACCTCATGAATTCTTTGTGTGATCTAGAATATGTCCCAGTTAAGGATGTATGCAAAATTCATTTCACTTCATTTTTGTTCCAGATTTGCCCAGGTTGCAGCATTTGGACTGAACGTGGACTGGGACATAATCTGAGGTCAAAATTCTGTACATTTGTGAGCTAACAGTGTGATTTATAGTCCCCCTCCCAATGTATTTGACAGAATGCACATGATTGAAAAATGTGTGTGAAAATGTGTGCTTTTGAGAAATGTACACAAATATGCTTCAATCAATGGGAGAAGAATGAATGCATTTCAAAGATGCGCACAACTGATGTGTAGTTTTGGAAAAATACAGACAAAAACATGCACAGGTTTTCATGCAAAAAGAAAACAATCAAACAAACACACAGAGAGCTCTCAATCTGAGGGTTCTCAAGCCTGGGCTTCAAAATGGAATTTGAAGAACTTCAGTGTGCTCCAGGTTTGCTGGTTCACACACATCCCTAGTCCCAGTGTTCCTTGGCAGACTAGATGATGGGAATTCATCTTTACCTTTAGATGAGCATTTTATTGCCAGTATATTGATCAGCTTCAGATGGCACATTCCAAGCAATTCAGAAGTCAACAAGTCACCAACATGTCCTCCTTTGTCAGTTGAGCAAAGAGACAGCAAGTTCACAAGGATTTGATTCCAAGGAGATACTTCACACAATCTCCACTTGAAATGAGCACCCGTGAATGTAAAAGCTATAACCTTTGACTGAAAATCCAGTAAACGTTGCAGCTTGTGAGACACAGTGTCTTCCAGACACCTCCCCTGCCATACATTCTTTGAAGTGAGATGTTCCTGCGATTGCCCTCCATGCAATCAACCTTCTTGAAGGTATGGCCAAGTCCTTTGTAGACTAGACAGGGATAAGACACCATCAGCGTTTCTCTGCTTTATGCCAATACCAAGCCAGCGTATTGTGACTGGTGAGTTTTTGAACTGAGGAGGGTTGTGTGTGAGATGCCCATTTAAACGACATAAGTGGGAGGACAGTGGTGGATGCACATTCTTTATTTGCTTGGGATGTTAAGGCTGTGATGTGCATTCCACAATATCAATTAAGAGTTGTCTTCTTTATATATGACTAATAAAGTCCCTGTGATTCGCGGGGGCAGGAAATGTCAGTCCTTGCTTTCTGAGAGCATAGCTAAGCCTCAATGGAACCTGTTGTCCCCTTTTTTGATCTTCAAGGAAAGAACATTTTGGAAAGAGATCTTATACGTGAATTTGCTTTAAAAATGTGAAGCTTTCCACTGTGATATAACCATCTCTTTTATAATTCCTCTCTTTTTTGTCATGCAAGCATCAAGCAAAGGAGCTCAGCTGCTATTTAATAATAATAAAAAGGAACCTAGAAGAAAAGGGTGGGGGGAAGCAGAACATTTTAAAGAAAGAAAGAATTTGAACTCCTTCCTATTTCAACCATTTATTTGGAGGGAGACAAGGAGGAAAAGACCTAGCTTCTTTAATTTACCATTGAAAAGTTTTTGCAGAGGCTAAAAACCCACAGCAGTTAAATGGGCTGTTGAATGCCTCCCACAGAATTTATGTCTCGTAATGTTTCTAAATAGAGGATGACCAAGTGAAATGGGTGGGAATTCATTCCATTCCATAGGAAGATGTCTCAAATGTCTCAGATTCTGTGTGACATGACTGAATGAGAGCATTGGGATGAGAAAAGAAGGTATCGCGTCCAATGAGGGATGGGTGGAGAAATTCAGCCCCTTTCTTCTTCTTCTTCTTCTTCTTCTTCTTCTTCTTCTTCTTCTTCTTCTTCTTCTTCTTCTTCTTTCAGGGGTATGTGGACTACTGAGTCTGTGCATGGATGGGATGGGTGGAGGTTGAATGTGTTTATACTTTACACTTCCAAACACTTCAGCTGCTATCACTTTGGAAATCTACTGCCGATACGACTGAAATTAATGCAACATGATGACTTAGTGTCATTTTAAGGGGCATTCTAGGGAAGATGGGATGCTACCTCTCTCCCCACCTGGAATGTCCATGAGGACGATGCTACATGACCTCCCACTTTCATTTCTGGAACATTTGTGGTGGCGAATTGAAGCCAGGTTGCCAACTGCAGCAGGTATGGCTTTTAAAGATACTTGAAGGTGGGAGAGAAAAAGGAGCCCATACTACCTCAGAACTGAAAGTAACCACTATCATTACCTCTCAGTTTTCAACCCCATCATTTGTTGGGACTGTCATGCCACTCCCAGACTGTAGTATGGCCTGCCAGGAGAGATTCGTCAATTTAACAGTTTCCCGGAATTTAAGAAAGCCATAAAGACTGGACTCTTCTGGCAGGCCTACCCAGTTGAATTTTAAGATGCTTTTTAATAATGCGTTAGTTTTATATGCTTTTAATCAGTTATATGCATTTTATGGCATTTTGTATTTGGTGTTGTACCCTGCCTCGATCCAGAGGGAGAGGCGGGTTAGAAATAAATATATTTTTATGACTATTATGCCTGACCCACATCCAAGCCAGGATAGGGTGACCAGTTAAAATCCAGGTCAGGGCTCATGTAACTTTAACAGTTGTAGAGAAAAGGGAATTTCAGCCAGTGTAATTTGTAGGCAATTAGTCCCTGGTGAAATTCCCTCCATCACAACAGTTAAAGTTGCAGGGGCCCTTCCTTCTTTTGTATATGGTCACTCTAGTATAGTGCCTGCACCTTTAACTGTTGTGATGAAGAGAGAATTTCACCAGGAACTAATTGCATACAAATGACACTGGCTGAAATTCCCTTTTCTCTACAACTGTTAAAGTTACATGAGCCCTGACCTGGATTTTATCTGGTCAGCCTAAGCCAGGATGTCTCTTTGGACAAAGACCTGAAAGTACCTAAATAATTGTGGGACCTCCAACCTAGTGAAAATTCAGGCAGCTCTGTTATTCATGGGGAAGCTACAACAGGCCCTTCAACAATGGTGGACCTTGAGAAATCTGCAGGCAAGGCTCACATGGACCATACCTTGCCAGTGAGGGCCCCATCCCAATATTAGCCATGCTATGCCCTCCATGGCTTTCTTTAAAAAGTATGAAAGGGGGCCAGTGCAAAAGGGGGGAAAGGCCATGTTCTGTGCAACCCCTGTATAAATTGAGCATTGTATAAAAACAACCTCTTGTTCATAGGTGAGATAAAACAGACAAGGCTTTGAAACCTATGAAAATGGGGGGGGAACTCTGTTTTGCTTTCTTTTTTCAAGAACAAATTCATTCTATCCCATTTTTACATCAGTCTGTGACTTTTTAAAAAAACAGCAACATACATTTCTGTATGCAATTTTCCTAATATGAATGTTTTTACAAACCTTCCTCTAATATTTGTCTTTCTGCATGTTCATTTCCCTAATGTATGTATTTCTGCATGCAATTACTCCCAATTTTAGCATTATACATGCATTTTTTTTAATCGGAGCCTTGCAAAATCTTGCATCGCAAAATTCAGAGAAGTATGAAAATTGAAGAAAAATTGCATTTCAGTTCAACATATTGTTTTGGGAAGTGATAATTCGGTTGGTTTGTATTCAAATGTAAACAAGTTTAATTTTACATCCATCCCAAATCATGAGAAGGAGCATATAAATTAGTGATGTGCACAGTGCAAAAAATCGGATCGGAATTGGAATCGGAATCAGAATTGTTGTTGCAGATTGAATTGGATTTGATCGGAGGTATTTCGGATCGGATCGGATCCCGATCCAAAAATCGGATATCCGATTTTCAGATCGGATGCTTTTTGGTCCCTTTAGACTTGATTTTGGAGCGGGGAAAGCCTGTATCTTTGGTATTTGTTAAGACAGAATCATGAAACTTTGTACAAGTACAGATGGGATGTTACCAGTCATGTGCCCAGAATTGCAGACACAGGGGTGCAGGCGTTACTTGTAAGTAAGCCTTTAAAAGTCACTTTTTCACCAGTCATCTGTTCCTATTTCAATTTACTCCTGTGTCTCAGGGGCACATTTAAAATGGATTTTTGGCAGGTAAGAAGGTAGACCATGTCCCCAGTTGGGGAGCACACTGAAGGGCTGTACGTATGTAGCTCTACCCCCTTTTGCAGACACAGGGGCACAGTTTAACTGAAATGGAATTGTGAAAAATGGGTTTGCCCATTGCATGCAAATTGCAAAGTGCTTTCATTAGATCCCATCCCCAGAAACTGAACTCAAACTTGGGGAGCGTACAGAAGGGCTAAACGTTGCTCTGCCCCCTTTTCACAGGCATGTCGCTTACTGAAATGGAACTGTTAAAAATGGCTTGTGCTGGTAAGTAAGACCATTGCAAAATGCTCTCTCATTAGATGCTGTCCCCACAAACACCACACTAATGTGAGGAGCACACAGAAGGGGTGTACGTTCACCCTTGTTTCACAGACACAGGGGCACTGTTAACTTGAATGGCAGGTGTTTTATTGAACTTTGGGGACTCTGTGGACTTCTCCCTGAGGGAGAAACCTAAGTCCCTCAGCTTAAGCAAGTGGAGTGGCATGCTCTACTAAATCCCACAGAGAGCCAAAAGGGAAAGAATGAGAATATATACTGGGTTTCTACTAAGCCCTCCTCCAGCATTGCAATTGGAGGCTGAAGGAAGTCTTTAACAGGATTGGGTGATGCATTGATGTAGTGTAAAGCACAATTGGTGGATCAAGCTGTCAAACACACACACACACACACACACACACACACAGCCTCCCCCCCCCTTTTATGGAAGTTTAAAATAATAAACCACTCATTGCCACTAAAGTCTTGCACCAATTTCTCTGGAATTTTTCACACATGAGTAGACACAAACAATCTCCTATGTCAGGGAGTTTCAACTTTCTACCTCTTAAAATAAAAAAGTTACCGCACATTATTTTTCTTAACAGCTCAAGTTGAGGTTTTGATTGATATTGTGGCCAGGCTTAACAGTTAAAATGTTTTAAAGTGTTTTAATGTCAGCTATTTTATGTTTATGGTTTTAAATTTTGTATATTGACTTTTTAGTGGTAAATCTTTTAATTTCTGTAAACCGCCCAGAGAGCTTCGGCTATGGGGCGGTATATATGTGTAATTATTACACATATATACCACATTATTATTATTATTATTATTATTATTATTATTATTAATAAGTCTACTGTAAGATTAAAACACCATAAAATGGAGGTCCGATCCTCCGATTTTTTCCGATCTGGATCAGGTACCTTCAGATCAGATTGGATCAGATGGTTCATAGAATTGGAATCGGAATTGTTTCATTTTATCCAATTTTGGCCGGATGGGATCTGGATCGTGGATCGGATCAGATCTGCTGCACATCCCTAATATAAATCTTTAACTAAGGATTATGTTAGACCTGAGGGCATAAGATGCTCAGGTCTAGTTACGTTTCTTTGCCATATGTTTTTAGTTGAGAGACAAACTGCTGTACAGCATTTGAATGTCATGTTTGCATCCCCTCCCCATAAATCAAAAGAATTGCACCCCAAATCTCCTGGGTTAACAATAGGCATGAAGAACTATAGTCATGCAGACTCTTTTGGCTTTATAGATTACTGCACAGCAAGAGGGATTTCCAGCAACTTTGTTGTATTGATCAATAGGGTGACTAATGGAAGCACCATTTCAAGATACTTTCCCATAATGTTAATATACTTTGGGGGTTAGTTAGTAGCTATGGTGGGACTAAGCCCTTCAGTTTCCAAGGGACAATGCACATATTAGATTATTTTATTTTTTTTAGAGAAATTGGAGGGCTCCCCTCTTCTCATCTTATTTATTTGGTTGCATTGCAAAAAGAAATTTCTGAAACAGTTTTTTTGACTGCCATCCATATAACATGCATTTTATCTGGTGTTTTTTTTTGTGTTTGTGTGTGTGTGTGTGTGTGAGAGAGAGAGAGAGAGAGAGAGAGAGAGAGAGAGAGAAAGAGAGAGAGAGAATCTAGACACTTACTATATATTTATAAAGCCATTCTGAAGCATTTGAACTGACTTCCACTTGGGTGTAATAGTCAAACTTCCAGTTTTCACTTCTTCGAAAATTAGAGCAGAGTGCAAACCACCCATTGAAATTATCCATTTATTTGTGAGCAGAGGAATTGAGGGAGGGCAATTTCACCAAATTTCTCCAGGGAAAAGAGAAATTCTCCAGCAGTTTCTCACCAGTATAGCTCATCTTTGGCATGGGTTATAGCACAGCCCTTTCTCTTTTCCATAACATTTTCCCCCCACTGCAAATGGCAACATCATACTAGAATGATAGAATAGTAGAGTTGGGAGGGGACTTTAAGGCCATCGAGTCCACCTTAAAGCATACCTGACACATCAAATGTGTTGGAAGCCTGGTCCGCATTTTGCATCCTCCACAATACAAGCGTTAGGCCAATGTTGCGTTCAGCTCAAGGGAACAGGTGGATCAAGTGTTGTGTGAAAAAATCTGTCCTCCAATTTCCAGAACATTTTCTTCCCCAATGAAAGAGTCTTCCAGCATTCTGCCTCAACCTCAAGTGTGTTGTCATTTATTTTACGATGCATTTGAGGTTGCCTAATCATCCTGAGATGGTCGAGGGTACCCTCTGTCTGTTGTTTTTTTCTCCATTGCTCTGCACCCTCCCAAGCTGCCTGCACTTCTTGATATGAAAATGGCTATATCTTCCCCTGGAATCTAACCGACGTGTGGGAAGGTGAGAAGCATACAGACTACCAGAGAGATGGTTGTACAATGAAAAACAAAACACTCCATGGCTGCCTCCTTAGCCACTTTTTAAGTAAGGTCAGCACAAGAAAACCCAACCCATTCCTATGAAATTATCTTCACCATTGAATTTATTTTTGAAAGCAAGTTCTTTTTCTATCAAATTGAATGAGGATGGCTAAAAGGATCTGGGTGAAATTTTCATAACTACTGAATGTTAAGCATATGCTCTCTCACTGAACCACAGTCTCTCATTACTGCTACGGTGGCTGAAACTTAGTTAAATGTTGACTTGGTCCAATGCATGTTGCCCTTCCCAGCTAGTTTCCTGACTTTGAACAAACTCATATAAAAATGTTCTCCGTGGTATTTAAGTTTCGTTGAGAATTTCATTTCAGTGTGGCTTTGATGATTATTTACCAGAATTCTCATAATTCTTAATATTTGGGATGGAAATATTTGACATTTGTTTTCTAAAACAATTAAAATGGCAGGTAGGAGAAATCAGACCTTACAGATTCATCTATCCAGGCCTAAGGCTTTAAGTGCATTGTTCATAAAGATCTGGGTTTGAATCCTTGTCTATCCAACCATATTAGTTCTGAATCGCAGTTGCCAACAATTTTTCTGACAACTGCCTCAACTTTAATAGCAATATAATCCTTTCAATCATGCTGGGAAGAGATGGACCTATTGACCTTGACTGGAGTAGGTAGGTAAGAATTTTGCTTCAGTTTGTTTCTTATAAGAATTTACCAAAATTTTGCAAAGTTTTTACTCCAGATAGGGATGTCAGAGGAATCAATCCAGGAATCCACTGAGCTTTCAGAAGTTCAACCCCCTCCCCCCCATTCCAGTTCACTTAACCCGTGAGCTGGCCCAACTTGATCTGTATCGAGTCAGACCAGCTTGTGAATTTTCACACACACCCCTTAAAATTGGCATTTTTGCAAATCTGTGTAAATTGCAAATGTAGTTCACTTAATTTGTGCCAGTTGCTCCTGCAATTTGTGCAATTTTCACCCCCAATTTGTGTAAGTTAAGCATATCACTCCCTCAGTCTGTGGACATTATGCAAATTACACTTTCAATTTGCATGTATTTGTGCAAATTCGTGCAATTTGTGCAAATGTCAATTTTAAGAGGGGTATGTGAAAATCCCTAGATTTCTGGTCAAAACACCTGACTCAGCTCACAACTACAAGCCAAGCTAGATGCTCCGAGGAAATCCAGTGAGCTCAAAAAGGTCCAGTTTCCCCCACGATGGCCATCCCTAATTCAGAAGAGAAAGAACATGAGATGTTTTTGAAAAGAAAAAAAACTGACTGTGGGAGAAAGCAAAACTAATAGATTCATCCATATCTAATTATATTCCATTCAGATTTTCTGTCTCCTTATTTCCAGTCATGTCAGAATACTCCCACATTCTCTCATTCAGGCACACCAAACCCCTTGTTGGCATTCTGCTATGATTTTGTTTGTGTGTTTTTCTGAGCGCGGTGTAGACCCTTGCTCATTAAAAGTTCAAAGTTCTTGAGAAGCACATCTCAGGTGGCAGGGGCTGGGGGGAAAGCCTCACCTTTTTCATCATCTCCATTTTTATTTTTTCTTCAAAGCAGTTACACAATAGCCTGGCTGTGCCCAACCTGTTTACATATGGATATACTAAACTATCTGTCACTTTAATTTAATAACAAAAGTCGCTTAGAAATCAGAGAGCGGAGGAAAAGTAAAATGTGTTTTTTTACAATTTCAAGCCCTTCCCCTCAAAGCAGTTCTTTAACCCCATAGCAGCTAGCTTCTCTTTGTCTAGGAAACTCCACTTTAATTGGTTAGCTCAAAATGGAACCTGAAAGACAAAGAGATATCTAGGAAGGGGGGTGGGGGAAATGCTAACATGTAAATATATATTTTTACTCTGGGGTATGATTATGGCACCATCATCTTTTTTTTCTTTATTACTTTTTTTAAAGCAGAGCGCATCTTATTCCACATCGCTACAACTCAAAAGTGCACTGGATGAACTTTGCATATATTTGCATAATTTTGTTTTTAACTTTCAATCCTTGTATTTTATGTTGAGACAACACATAAATAGAATGCAAGGTTTGTAGAAGTCCAATAACATAATTCCAAGATAGAAGAACCATTACATTTAAATGGTATCTATTTTTCCAACATAAAATAAAGAGTATTCATGTTTTTCCCCTTACTTACTTAATTCTTCTTCATCTTTTTATAGACCATTGTGCACGTTCCGTACAGACAGGCAGGCCAAATGATCCATCACTTAAATAATGAAAGAAATTTAAAAGTGGAGAGAATAGAAAAGAAAACAGATGTTTTCTCCTATGTTTTACACAGCCATTCAATGCGAGCCCTATTGGCAACTAAAATGTTTGCCTCTCGACAGATTTGGTTGTTGCTGTTCTTAATGTGCCCATCAAAGAAGACCACAATTATACTCATGGATACCATAAGTCGGGTTGTCTTGAGTGCCTGACTGGATCAGGGAGTCCGGCGGAGCTCCCCCCATGTCTGTCCCCCTGGACTCAGTTGGTGCTCCTGGCATGAGCATTCCCATGCCAACAAGGCCTGTAGACTGTTTGACGTATCTCCGTAAATTGCATTCTGCCCCCCACTGCATCAAGACCCCATTTATGCAAGGGTAAAGTCACAAATAGAATGGGCGCTCGTCAGGCCCATAGAGTGCTCAGCAGCCACTGGTAGAGGACTCAGCAGCCACCTGCACCTTCACACCGAAATTGCGCATTTCCCCCCTGCATGCATGGTGGCTGCCAGCGTCACAACAGGGGGAATTGCGCAATTTCTGGAGCCTCCATAAATTGCCCAATCCTACTCATTGTGTCGATGGCAGCCGCTGTTGACATGAGGTAAATGTGCAATTTTGGCACAAAGGGGCGGGCATCTGCTGGGTGTCCGCCAGGGGTGGATGGCGGCCATCAGAAGAGGCTTGTGCACTCTGGCGAGTGGGGGTGGGTGGCAGCAGTGATGGGGCAAGCACCCAAGGTGTGCATGGGGAGTTCACTCACCATTAAAATGTGGTAGGTTTCCATCAATTTAATTACAAGCAATAGGCACACTCAGCAGTATAGTGGCAAATTTTGACGTACAGATGCTCCCAGTGATATTCCCCATTGTCAAAACCCCAAGGATAGTCTAAAAATGGAGACGTCTCTTTTGATGTCAGTAAACAAGTTCCAGCAGTTTTCATCTTCACCATGGGCAGGTCTTTTGTAAAGCTCATGGACTTAATTCTAGATTTATGTATTTATTTATTGCATTCCTATACCGCCCAATAGCCGAAGCTCCCTGGGCGGTTCACCAAAATTAAAACCATAACAATTATTCAAAATATTAAACAACAACAGTATAAGAACATAGTATATAAGAACACAAGCAGGATAAAGCCAAGCAATATAGATTTAAAATACAGATTTCAAACAGCAAAGTTAAAATTTAGACTAATAAGCTGTTAACATACTGAGAAAATAAAAAGGTCTTCACCTGACATCTAAAAGAATATGATGTAGGTGCCAGAAGAACTTCTCTAGGGAGCTCACTCCACAGACAGGATGCCACAGCAGAGAAGGCCCTCCTCCTGGTAACCACCTGCCTCACTTCCTTTGGCAGGTGCTCATGAAGAAGGACCCCTGAAGATGGTCTTAGGATCTGGGCAGGTACATATAGGAGGAGGAGTTCCTTCAGATGCCCTGGCTCCAAGTCATCTAGGGCTTTCAATGTTAATACTAGCACTTTGTAGTTCAAGCCACCCCCCCCCCAACTGTTGCATTACAAAAGGGATCATTCAAAATAATATATTATTGCTGGGAGGGGGATCCATTCTTCACACCCCAGCTACAGTGAGGATTGCTCAGAGGGAATGGGGAAGTTTCAGGAGAAGAGGGGGAGATGATGTCATCATCCCTGCTAATCAAAATGTTCCTGTTCTGCTCTAAACTGAGTCCTGGCTTTTTGCTATGCAAATGAAGGGATATATACAATAGAGTAGTCAATCTCACAGGCAAATGGTCAAGCACCGTTTTACTCAACTCATAGTGGTTTTTTTCTCCTAGAGGCACAGCTAGAATCAAATGCCAGGAGATGAAAGCAGTCCAAAAACTGAGCCAGGTAGAAGTCCAGAGGTCAGTTACACGGAGATCCAAGCATACAGAAAAGCTAGAAGAAGAGGAAAGTAGGATACAAAGACTAGTGCTGAAGTTTAGGCATTGTTTCCAGCAGTTCTAGAGTTACTATTGAGAGCTGATATAGCTAGAGCTACCAGAGCCCCACCCAGTGCTCAGTTGCATCCTTAATGACATTCAAAGTAACAACATCACAGGGTTTGGGGATAGCTGCTAGCTTAAATGGCTTCAAACAGGAATTAGACAAATTCATGGAGCACAGTTCTATTAATGGATGTTAGGCCTCCTGATGGCTGAATGGAACATCTAAGTTGAGAGGAAGAATGCCACTGAATACTGGTTGCTAAGGGAGTAAGAGCATGGGAAGGTTATTGAGTTTACACCTGAGTTGTGGATGTCACACTGAATTGGATGTGATTGAATATCATGGCTAAAGATCCCAAACATTTGCCCTAAGAGGATCCTGAACCCTCATCTTTAAATGAAGAGGCTCCTGAATTAACTGCTCAGGGAGAGGTCTCAGTTACAGAAATGCAGCACCTCTTCAAGTCCCAGTTCTCCAGGAATACCTCTGGATCTGCCCTCTACAAACAAAAGAGGTTGCATTGCCATCTTCAGACCCTGAGGATTCCAACCATGATGATACCAGCATGCCACAGCCACCCTGCATCAGAGCAGCCTGAGGCTCCTAAAACAGATTAGATCCCCTTAAGAAAAAAGACCTTAGTCACTCTGAAGGCAGGGCTAACCAACCTAAATGAAAACAAACCCCTACTTAATGCTCATTTCAATCTGCTACTTGATGGAGCACTGTACGGACAACCTTGTCTGGCTTCTGGTTTGAGCAGCACACAGAGCTCTCTGTGGTGCTCTCCCATTCCTGATCCTTCTTTCCTGCAAATACATAACCACCAAAGTTGATAAGCTCTTGTCATGACTGAGGAAGAATACAACATTGGATCATCCAATGTAGTAATGTAGCCTTTCTTTGAAGAGGGGATGACATCTGGAGAGGGATATTAACTTAATGCCCTGCTTATGGGCTTCCCAGAGGCATAGGGTTGCCCACTGTTGGAAATAGAATGTAGGACTAGATATAGGGTTGGTCTGATCCTAAAAGGCTTATCTTATGTTCTAATGCAGGGATACTCAACCTGGTACCCTACAGATATTTTGGATTGCAACTCCTTGTCAGACTCAAACAGCATGGCCAATGGTCAGGAATAAGAGGCTGTTTTGAGTGAAAGTCAAGCAATCCTCATGAATACATTTCTGGGCATGTGTGAAATCAGGATGTAATGGAAGTCTGCATGGTGTGGTGGAGTCCTATGAACTCCCCCCACACACACACACACACAGACAGACACTGCTCACTGAGCTGTGGGGAACTCACATACCTGAACCCAGTAGCCACCTGTCCCCTTATCAAGCTGCAATTTAGCATAGAAATGGTGGCTTGGTGTTTTCTGGGAAGGTAATGTTGCACAAAATTACAGGCATAAATGGTCCATTCACACCTGCATGGTGAGCAGGAGCAGGCGGTGGTTCGCCAAGCACCTGGCAAAAATGGGTGCAGGTAAGATCATCTATCCCTGGCCTGAAATAGGTCTTTTGTTTGTGTCAGTGGATTTTTAGGGTGAAACATATAGGGATGCCACAAATATACAGGATTTTTCAACATCTGATATGAAAACAGTATATTCAGAGATGGAAGCAAATGTTCCGAATTGGTGGTATGCTTGAGGACATTGCTATCACTAAAAAAGAGGGGAGGGAAGGAAGCCAACTGGATGCATCTGTAACTATGGTTGCAGCCCTGTGTACACTTACTTGGGAGCAAGCTATATTAAACTTATGGTTATCTACTTCTGAATAAAAAGGAGTGTGTTTCAAACTAGCTATATATAGGGCCTGTTCAGACAATATGCTAAGCCATGGTTAGGTAGGCTGACCATCTGAAAAGGAGGACAGGGCTCCTGTAACTTTAACAGTTGCAGAGAAAAGGGAATTTCAGCCAGTGTCATTTGTATGCAATTAGTTCCTGGTGAAATTCCCTCTTCATCACAACAATTAAAATTTCAGGCACTATGCTAGAGTGACCATATACAAAAGAAGGCAGGGCCCCTGCAACTTTAATTGTTGTGATGAGGGAATTTCACCAGGAACTAGTTCCATACAAATGACACTAGCTGAGATTCCCTTTTCTCTACAACTGATAAAGATACAGGAGCCCTGTCCTCCTTTTCAGATGGTCAGCCTATGGTTAGGCCACTAACCATGTCGCAGCAAATGGTTAGTGATAGGGGTGTGCACGGACCCCCCGGATCGGATCGGGACCCGGATCGGGACCTCCAATTTTGTCACGGATCAGTTCGGACAAAATCGGAGGCCCCCCGGACCGGATCGAGTATGATCCCGATCCAAAAATCGGAAATTTTTGGATCGGCCGCCATTTTTTTCCCCATAGACTTGCATTGCAATGCAAGTCTATGAGGAAAAAATGGCGGCGGGTGGGTGAGGGGGGGCCTAAATCCCTCCCCCCCGGGGCCGTCCGCTGTGGACGGCCCCGGCAGGTAAGCCCCCTCCCCCGCGCTCCCTACCCCCCCTGGGGCCGTCCGCTTCCATCCGCTGGCGCCCGCGGGCGCCAGCGGATAGAAGCAGACGGCTCCGGGGGGGGTAAGCCCCCTTCCCTGCCACTGCTTACCTTTTAGGGCCATTCGCTCCCGTCCGGCGCTGGCGGCTATCGCCAGCCGGCTTTGCGGCTTGCTCTTGAGTAGCGCGCCGAGTCGGCGCGCCACCCTGGAGCAGGCCGCAGAGCCCGCTGGTAGTAGCCGCCGGCGCCGGATGGGAGCAGACGGGCCAGAAAGGTAAGGGCCCCCCTCCCCCCTCCGCGCGCCCCCTCCTCCCCTCAACGCACCCCCTGCTTACCTTCCCGGCCCGTCCGCTCCAATGGAAGCGGGGTTGGGCGCCAGTGGGCGCCCGCCGATCCGCCGATCCGCCGAACCGGTTCGGAGCCTTTTCAGACCGGTTCGGATTGGATCGGCCGATCCAGCTGTAGGATCGGAAATCGGATAATTTATCCGATTTCCCACTGGACCGGACTCGGATCGTGGATCGGGTCCGATCCAGTGCACATCCCTAGTTAGTGAGCATGTTTAAACCATGGTTATGTAGCCACCATGGCTAGGAATGTTTCACATTACACTCTAAGTCATGGTTCACATGACAAGTTGAGCTCAAAAATGATTAACTACCATGGCTTAGTGTGTCATCTGAACAGGGTCATAAAGTCTATGCTAGCTGCATTCCAGCATTATCGTGATGCACCACTAAATCAACAGTGGATTGTAATCAACATGTGATGCAATGTTGCATATCTGCATTGCGAACATCTGATATCAGCTTTTGCAGACATGCATTCCGGACATGTGATGCCAGCTAGAACGTTTTGTTATTGTCAATGCTTATATGGCCAACATTCAAATGAGAAACTAGTTAAAGAGTTACTGGTTGAACTTGGTTCTGGGCTAGATGCAGCACATATTGCGGCATGGTCTAACATCTGTTGAGCTCTGTAAGTGCTGGATGAGAGGATGACACCATGTTGTCTCATGAAAAGGCAAAAAAAGGAACTATAACCCTTGCAGCAGGATCTTATTGTCACCTGAGCAATGAAGTTAAAACTCCATAGGAGATTTTGAAAATGCATTTATAGAAAGCACAGCAAGAGGCAAAACATCCCCATGGTTCTACGTTCACATAGTTTACCATATCAGCTACATAAATATTTTGGACCTTGTTAGAGAAATAATGCAAACACGCACACACATGTATCAACCTCAGCTTTCACAGCATGTTATCTTCAAGTCACCACATGTTAGAGAAGATGGAAAATGGTAAGCAACAGGAAGTATTAAAAGTTAAGAAACTCCGATCTAGGCCAAAGGCCATGTTTAGCCTGGAGAAAAGATGACTGAGCAAAGACATATTTTGGTCTTTGCTACTAGGGTGCCAAAAACCAAAAAAGAAAGAAAGGCAAGATCAGGAATCAATTATTCTCAGTGGTCAGAGAGCAAAAGGGTGGGAGGGATGGAAGAGGAGAAATACAAGTTTCAAATTCAAAGAATCGAAACATGCTACGGCATTTTGCCTGCAGTGAGATTTTGAGGCAAAATTTGGATGTGCTTGCTCTGAAGTCAACCTTTAAGGAATCAAAAGAGGTACCTGCCAATTATTGAGTGAAAGAGAGATATTATTCTGAGTTCTCAGAAGGTGATTTTAAAGGTAGTAGTAAGTACAAAGGTGAATGCAATTTGTATTGAATTTTAGAGATTTAATTATGTGGATTGTCTCTTTTCTAGCCCCTGAAGAAGGCCCCTAAACGTATCAGCGCTGAAATGTGTTGGACTTGATTGAAAATAGTTTTAGCAGCAAGTGAAAATTTTCTTGGGTTCAACATCTTGGGACTGGGATATTTCACTTCCCTATGGTGCAGTCTTGGTTCAGGATACAAGAACTCAATAAGCTCAGTTTCTCTTCAGAGCCGATCTACACTACTGCTTTATAACAGTTTATAACATTTTTAAGCCAGTTAATAACAACTGGTTTAAAACTGTTATAAACCATTATAAAGCAGTAGTGTAGATCAGCTCTCAGTTCCTCATTTTTTCCACTATTAAATTCAGTTTATCTCAAACTCCAGTCTTAAGTTCATGTTTTGTTTTGTTTTACATTAGCATGGAGATCCATAAATATTTATGTGCACAGTTCTTCTCATACACACATTTTTGCAAACATTGTGAGATGCCAGACATTTCATCCTGGAAGTCTTGTGGGATGCGGGCCTCCCAGAGAGGTGGGAAGCCAATGAGTGGTGGCTGCCTAGCTCTTCATCCTGCTGACTCCTGAGGAGGGAGCAGGACAGAGTGCTAGGCAACCATCGCTTGCTTTCTTCCGAGAGGCGAGGAAGCCATCAAGTGGCAGCTGCCCCATGTGTCCCAGAAGTCTTGAGTTTCATGAGGCTTCTGGGATGAGGTGTCTGATGTCTTGTGAGATGTCGGACACCTCATCCTGGAAGTCTCACAAGACACGAGACTTCTGAGATAAGCAGGGACGTTAGGATTTCCCCTGGAGGGAGCAAAAACCTGGGCAAATCCAGGGAAAATTGGACAGTTGGTCACCCTAGTCTAATGTACACACTTTTTTGCAAACATTAAAAGTCACTTTTTGCAAACTTTAAAACAAAAGTAAGATAGTGTTTGATACTTCATATATATTTGCCTCCTGACTAAGCAAACACATGGAGGGAAGCAAATGTGACTGGCTCCTTCCTGCCTAACCAGCTTTTGATGCCCACCTCCACTATTACCACCTCTACATGTGTGGAAGGATCATCCAATTTCCATCTGTGTGCATGCAAATGGAGCGGTTACACAATGCTATATTACATTACAAATTGGATTAAAAGCATTTGTGCCATGTTCCGTTACTTTCATCTTCTAGGCACATCTTTAAAAATAAGAATATATATGACAAGGCCACAACCTTTGTTGCATTCCTTCTGCTGTGAATCCCTAGGAATGAAAGAGCTGCATGGCAACATCATTTGTGTGTGTGTGCATGTACCCATATATGTTGTAGCTATACAACCTGTTAGTTAGTGAAATTCAGATTAGAGAGGCCGTACTGTACTTGGAGAGGCTCTGAATGATTAAGATTATATCACAAAGGACCATCTGCTGTGTAGATACAGTGGCTGGCCATCCACTCACCCTGACTACAAGGCTAATTGAAATCTTCAGTAAAGTTTTCACTTTCTCTTCTGCCTACATGGCTTTCATACAAAGTCGCTAAGAAATAAAGCTGACAGATATAATAGTTCTAGCAAATATAATTGGCCTTACTCTGGATCTCTTCCAGTATGTGTGTGCGTGTGTGGATCTTGTTGTATAACATCAGAACATTCCCTTCATTTGAAAATGGCATGATTACTTTTAGAGATGTCCCACTCAGGGATCTGAGATTGCCAAGGAATCTATGCTTCATGAGATGTGTATATTGGAGGAAAGTCCCTTTCAGGAGGTCCATAAGATGAGGCGGATGAGGAATCTGTAATCAGAACTCTCCTACCACAGTTTCATGGAGAAAGTGGGTAGTATACAATGGCACCATTTCACTAGTTCTTATGACGTTGCAATAGCAGAAACGAAAGCTTGCACAAAGGGAAACAGAAACTGAAATGGGAAATGGTAGGGTGAGACATTTCCAATCTCCCCTTCATCTGGAGCTCCAGTGTCACCACAAATCTGGTCTGGAGAGTTCCCCAACTTCCAGAGTAGATCTGGGGGAAGGAGTGCACAAGGAACTGCAGGGAAGAGGGAAAATCTATTTTTCCAGCGGTTCCTTCCCACTGGTAGAATGACACCATTGGATGTTTTCTTCTGAATTCTTTAATGTCAGTAACTCCTTTTCCTCATTAACTCCTCCTATTTTACACTTTCAGTTTTACTGTGACTCACCCTCCCCACAGTTAACAATGAATGCACTAGGAGACCAATCAGAACAACAGTCTTTAAGAACCGGCTAGCTGGCCTTCACCAGGAGGCAAATCCCAGCTTCTTTGCCCCAGAATATTAGGGCCTCTGTAGAGTTCTGACCATCAAGCAGCAACATCTAAAGCTCATTTATTGTCTTATTCTAACTATCATAGTACACCAGAGCTGACACTGATCCTTTTTCTCTTGCTTCCTATCTCTCTCCACTGTGTACAATGCTCCGTCATTTTTCCTACCACTTGTTGATTGAAATCACCCAGTTACTTAATGCATGGTGTCTTCCCAAGGTTCATCCGAGACTGTTGACATCTGTGCAGGAGCCAGCTGTGTGCAGAACAACATTTGGTAAGCTCACCCTGTACCCACTGTAAGAGGTTACATGACTGCATTTGTCATATACACACCCCAGCCACATGGGGAAAGGAGGAGAGGCCCAATGGGTTTCTCCTATCCTGATGCTTCTGCCTGTTATGCTATCGTGGCCCCAGAGGTAAGCCTTTTCTCTTTGAGGAATGAGTGGGTGGGGCGTGTAAGCAGAATTGGAAAGGGAAGCATTCTCACATGAGAACTTCTAGCTTGACTTGGAGCGGGGGACAGATTAAACAGGGGATCCAAATCCGGATGGTGATTTTGACAGTAGAGAAATGGGCTGCGAAGTTTGGGGGTTATTGGAGGGAGATTCAGTGGGTGGAAGTTGTAACATTTTTCTTCCTTTCTTCTTGAATTTGCTTCTGCCACCTCAGTATTGGACGTGGTGGTGCTTTTCCTGGTAGCATTATCGGGATCTGGCACAGGAAAAGGCAGCCCAGATTCAAAAGGTTGCAGAATATTGTGCTGCACGCATTATTAAAAAGGGATCCAGCAGGGATCAAGGAAATTATAGGCCAGTTAGCTTGACATCTGTTCCAGGTGAATTGGTTGAAAGCATTGTTAAAGATAAAATTGGAAAGCTTACAGAAGGGCATGACCTGCTGAAGAAGAATCAACATGGCTTCCGCAAAGGCATGTCCTGTCTCACTAATCTTCTAGAATTCTTTGAGAGTGTCAATAAACATGTAGACAGGGGTGATCCAGTGGACATTGTTTACGTTGGCTTCCAAAAGGCTTTTGATAAAATCCTTCACCAAAAACTCCCCAACAAACTTAGGCCCTTTCCACATCAGCCATTTGTCCCAGGGCTGCCCCTGCCTGCTCGCTGAGAGTCTGCATGACATACAGAGCATCCTGCAAGCAGGCAGGGGCCAGCCCTCCATTTTCCCGGGAGTTCAGGGAACACCATTATCCCGGCTCATTCCCTGCTCTGGGGAGGGAAGCGAGATGGGCGGCTGGTGTGGCCACCCATTCCTGGCTCAGTTGCACTTATCCACAAGTATGTGTGGCTGCACCGATGGCCACGGAGCCGCACCACGTGGCTCTGAGGCCATCAGGAGGGGGGGCTGTGAAATCGCCATCCCCAGGATGCTGGGGGAGGGGGGCTGGATCATGCACAGTTTTTTTTTAAAAAAATAACTAACCTTTTGCGCATGGAGGGATTATGACAAGCTCCAAAATGATCTCTCCAAGCTGGGAGAGTGGGCATCCAAATGGCAGATGTGGTTTAGTGTAAGCAAGTGTAAGGTGATGCAAGTTGGGGCAAGAAAATAAAGAACTCTTCAAGTATAACCTGATGGAATCTGAGCTGGCAGTCACTGAACAAGAATGAGATCTTGGGGTTGTGGTGGACAGTCAACCCAGTGTGCAGCAGCTGTTAAAAAGGCAAACTCCATGTTAGGCATTATAAGAAAAGGAATTGAGAATAAAACTGCCAGTATCATACTGCCTGTACAGAAATCTATGGTGTGACCACACTTCGAATAGCATATACAGTTCTAGTCACCACACCTAAAAAAAGATACTATAGAGCTGGGAAAAGTGCAGAAAGGGGCAACTAAAATTATTAAGGGGCAGGAGCATCTCCCCTATGAGGGAAGGTTATAACAACAGCTGGGATCGTTCAGCTTGGAAAAAAGGAGGCTAAGGGGAGACATGATAGAGGTGTACAAAATTATGCCTGGTGTGGAGAATGTGGATAGGAAGACATTTTTCTCCCTCTCTCAAAATACTAGAGCCTGAGGTCATCCCATGAAGCTGATTGGTGGGAGATTCAGGACAAATAAAAGGAAGGGCTTCTTCACACAGCGCATAGTTAAATTATGGAATTCACTACCACAAGATGTAGTGATGGTCACCAATTTGGATGGCTTTAGAAGGGGGTTGGATAAATTCCTGGAGGAGAAGGCTATCAATTGCCACTAGCCTTGATGGTTATGTGCTACCTCCAGTATCTGAGGCAGTAAACCTGTGTGCACCAGTTGCTGGGGAACATGGGTGGGAGGGTGCTGTTGCACCATGTCCTGCTTTGTTGGTCCTTGGTCCACAGCTGGTTGGCCACTGTGTGAACAGAGTGCTGGACTAGATGGACCCTCAGTCTGATCCAATATGGCTCTTCTTATGTTCTTAACCAGCAGCTGATGAGACCTGTTTTGGAATATGGATGAATCTGTCAATTTCAAATTATCTCAGTTTCTCTATTTTCAAATCTCCAGATAAATTCATCATGAACTTTAGGAGTTTGTTTTTAATTATATGAATTTTTGGACACATATTTGTGTGCATCTCTCCTAAACAAGCATCTTTGTACATATTTTACCCAAAAATCTTTTACTCCTTTATTTCAAGTGAATTTCCTAATATAATGCAGTATTTTCATGAATATACAGATTTTGTGGGGACATTTCTCTTAATGTAACGTATTTTTATACATTACATTATTAGAGACCTCTGTTGCAAAGTTCAGACATGCAAATTTCATAAGATAACTGAGTTTTGACTCACATGTTGGTTTGAATGTGCAAAATTAGGTATGTTCACATTAAAATGCAAACCAAACGTCTACCAAAGGGCAAAACAGAAAAGAAAAGAATGTTTTGCCACCTACTCTCTCGAGTAAGACAATCCACCACCCCCAATTTCTCAGAAATTTCTCCTACCTCTTTCTAATCTTTGGTGACATTTTCTCCACCCCTCCTCCACACCCTGCCAGTAGACCAAACCAACTTAGCCAAAAATATCAGCTTGCCACTAATGAAAATGCAAGAAGACACATTGTATTACGATGCAAGGAAGACAAATCAGTTGCCTACTCTTGTGCTAGTTTTATACCATCACACATGATAGGCACTGTTTAGAAAACTTGGATTCTCTCTGTTTTCCTAATTAGTTAGGGGTCCCCCCTGCATTTCTGCCAGAATTTAGGCATTATCCATACAAATTGCATTTCCCTTGGCCCCCATCCCTGTAAAACAAAGATTACATTGGCATCTCTGGAGAACAATGCTTCTTTCACTTGTCAGGTAAGTGAAGGACGAGGAGGCCTTTGATCACTCTAGAGCTCTATTCCATACCCAAAATAATAAAAAAGGGTTGAATGAATTCAGCAATGACTGACAAGAGACTGCATTCACTGAGACTGCATCTCAGAATCTTTTAAATGTAATTTCAGCAATATTTATTATGATCTAGAACTTGGATATGAAGCAAGAACCTGAAATCAGTGCTGTGGGTCAGCTTATGAAATCATAGGACATGAGTGCTTCCGAGAACATGGGGAGTTTATTTCCCCTTATCACTAAGTAACCACAATCAACTAATATACATCTGGCATTAGACCATTTTCCAGGTCAGAAACTTTGGGAACAGCTTGGAGTTCCAACAACTTTGTTTCAGAAAATCATCGGAATCCTCATGCAACATCCCTGTTTCATATCTCTGGATATGTTTTTTTTATTTCTTTCCCTAGAGCAAATGTGTGAGATCAGATTTAAACATTGGGCAAAATTCTGCTGACATTCCACACAATATGCCAAAGATGAGCAACTTGTGTCCCTCCAGATGTTTTGGCCTAAAACTCCCATCAGTCATAGCCAACACAACTAATGATGAGGAATCTTGGGAGTTGTAGGCCATACATCTGGGGCCACAAGCTGCCCAGCAATGCAGTATCCAGAGCCAGTACACACAGTATCATTGTCAATGTGGTATTACTGGCAGCCCATTTACTCCAGAATATCTATTAAAATAAATAAACCCACTTACGTTTTATATACCGGTAGTTTATTTTAAAAAAATTCCAACCATATTAGAACTGGCAACTTCCCAACCAACTTTACCCAACCTGGTGTCCTCCAGATGTTTTGGACTTCATCTCCCATCTGCCCCAGCTACCATGGTAATGGTCATGAAGGCTGAGAATTGTGGTCTGCAGCACCAGGCTACGGAAGGCTGCTTTGTATTCTAATCAAAAGCTGTTTTAGTTGTAGCATAATGACACCTCATGGCCCTTGGTCTTTTCCCTTCTTCTTTTTATGGGTCCATCCATTCATTTGCATACACTTCCTGCATCAGTATTCCTAATGCCGCTGCCATTAATTCAAGCTGAGCTGTGACATGTGCTGGCAAAAACGAAAAACAGAAAAAAAAAACTACAGATAAATAAATAAATGCTAAATTGCTGTCTTCTGATGGCTCCAACGGAATTCAAATGCAGAATCTGTTAAATCTGATTAGAAGCAGAGATGTGTGGTGCCCTCGATAAATAACTCAGGTTGGAGAGAGAGAAAAAAGAAATCTCATTTGACGCCCTGCAACTGGGGACAATAAAATGTGCCTCCATCAGACTTTGAATGTGAATTAATTGTAAATAATAGCTTTAGAAGGGTTTTTTTTTATTATTCCTAATTTCAGCTAAACTCACTCTCAAGCACGTGCGACAATGGGCTAAAAATTAATAAAGCTTCTGTGTGGCAGAGAATTATTTACATTGTCTGGGTTTTAAAAAAAAGAGAGAAAAGATTACTCTTCTGCAAGGGGCATGAAAGCAAATTGATTGAATTGCTCTGAGATGCTTATTGTGGGAAGGTATGAAATGGATCTTACGCTGCAGCTTTATTTTGTAAATAAGTTAGCATATTGTGATGGAGGAAAGCAGGGCTTCTGAAAGTGTTATTTCTTATTCTTATGGAGGGGATGAATCACTGATAAGAAATTGCCAGCTGCAGAGCTGAACACAGGGGGTGGTGGGGGTGGGGGAACAAAACCAATTTTTTTTTCCAAAGTGTTGTCCCAAAGTTCTAGAGGCAAGACATAAAACTGGACATCACATATGTAGGCCCCTCACAAATAGGAGACCTCATATGTAGCAATGGCCAAACTTACTCTGATTATTTTGTGTGTGTTTTTTCCTTAGAAACTGAGAGCTTCAGCTATTGGTCATTATAGAAATGCAATAAATAAATAAATAAGTAGTCTTATATGAGAGTTCCTCTTAAATCAGAGGAGGCTGTAGCTCCAGTTCAGAAGGGTGGGGATTCCATTCTAGGTTTTCGTTAGAACCAGCTAGAGCTCTAGAAGTACTGAAAGCTATCCCCAAAATGGGTTCAGCACCTTGCACAAGACCTGCAGAGCTCTGGTCTCCAAAGTTCTCTGAATTCCATCTGGAAGCCCGTTCCAACTTGAGACAGTATGTGATCGGAAGCTTTGCTTCCCTCCCTTCTTTTTGCATGAAAATTCATGTGTATTTTCTTGTGTATTATTCCAAATGTACACATCAGTTGTGTGCATCTTTAAAATGTACACACTCATCTCCCATTTCTTCAGGTGTGCCTGTCCATATTTGTCAAAAGTACATATTGTTTCATGTGCAATCTTCAAATTAGAGACGTCATGAGCATCTGGTTGGGTCCACAAGGGCAGCGGAAGCCCCTGGGTCCGGCCCTCATGGATCCAACCCCATGCACCGAATATGAGGACAGAGCACACTTTCTGGAGGCTCTTGAAAGTGCATGTCCCCTCCCGAGCCAATGGGGGTCTTAAAGACGTCTTAACGGAAGGGTACCCTTGCACAGAGGGGGAAGGAAATAGGTGAATGTGCATTCCCCCCTCCACATTAATGGCACAGTTAGCATGGAAGGGGGAAATTTGCAATTTCCAGACCCTCCAAAATCACACATTTCCCCCTTTTCTGTCAATGCCATTTTTCACGCCATTAGCATGGAGGGGGGAAAGGGTGGGTGGTTGTCAAGGACTCACTGGGGCTCATGAGTCTCACGAGCACTCGGCAGAGGTTCACGTGACCTGGCTCTTTGGGGTGGACCATGCAAGTGGCAGGGTGAGCTCTCAGATATGTGCCTACTTCAACGACAGATTACATCCAACTGCATATTTGGTCTGGAAAGTGCAAACTGGTATAATCCTGATTTTAAAAAATGAACTACAATGAAGTTCTCATTCATACCTAGGCACAGAACATTGGTGTCAACTCAAAATCAATCCTGGATTGAATGATGAAACTATTGAAGTTTGTTAGAGAGCCACCCAGGCTTGGTATACATACAAGTATTATAACCTTGATCAGTTCTATCAATGAACTACCTAATTCTGAGTTTTGCTGCATCTCTAGTTGAGTTCATGCCATCCAGTTTGTATATTATTTGAAAGGGCTCTCAAAATAGAGAGCCATCTCATTATTACCACTAGTAATCCTTCTTAAAGTATCCCATGACAAGTTAAATCTCTGTGCAGTAAGGGCTCTTCATCCCTTTATCCATTATTTACAGCATATTGCGCACATGTTCACAAAATAGATTAAGGCAGCAATGCAACAATGCAACACAAGCTTTGTCAGCAATAAATAATAACTGAGATTCAATTTGTTGTGCTTCCAGCAGTATGGGTGGTGGGGAAAGACAGCAGAGGAGGCCTTCCTCCAGGCCCATGGTGTATGGGCAGGGTAGCTCCGATGTCAGTGGAGTGGTGAATCCACTCCAGGTATTAGTCAGAACCAGTCACAACTCTAAAGGAGCCATCCATGGCATGGTGTACCTTGGACAGCTCCTTTGGAATTCTGACCGGTTCTGAACAAAATCTGGAGTGGATTCACCATCCCAACAGTCTCCACTAGGAGGGGTAGGAAACATCTTTCAGTTTGAGGGCTGAATTTAATTTCAGAAAGGTTCTCAGTGGGTAAGGCTGGAGACAAAAGGGGGTGGGGGAAAAAAGGTGGAGCCAAAATACCCCAAACATCAAAACACATTTGCAAATTGTAGTGCAAAGCTGTTACTGTGGGTAACTGGAGGGGCATTTCAAACTTTTAGAATGGGGGGAGTAGGGAGGAAGCCATCAAACAATCAGCAGTTGGGGCTGGGAGAAGAGGCTGAGGCTGGGGAAAGGTTCAACACCCAGAGATGGTGGTATATAAATGCAATAAATCATCATCATCATCATCATCATCATCATCATCATCATCATCTCACCTGGATTATTGGGGTACTTCTTTGAGTACCCAAAGAAGCCATGGAGTTCTTTGTCCTCTTGCTGAGCTGCCATTTTGTGCAACAATGGCAGCTTGGGCCTTTCTGGGAAGAGTGTGTTGCATCAATGGCCATCGTAAAGTGGCTATTTATACAACATTATAGGCATGAATGCGCCATTCATGCCTGCAACATGGCCCCTTTACAGCTGCCATTTATGCAACATTCCCCTCCTGAAAGTGCCAAGGCTGCCATTGTTGCACAAAATGGTGGCTTGGTAAGGGGCAGGTGGCTTCGCAGGGCTGTTGCCAAGCCATGGGGTATTCAACAAGTGTGTCTGTGAGTGCCCCACAACTTTGCAAGTGGGGTCTGGGAAGGCAGGCACAGGGGAGTCCACCAGACCCCAGCCCTCTGGACTGTCATGACATCCCTATTTCAAACATGTAAAAATACAACATATAAAACATCACAGTTAAAAACATTTTAAAAATGCACATCCTCAATTAAAACATTTTAAACCAAAGAACTAACAATCAACAAACAGAGCAGTGCAACCAGTCAGGGAAGACCTTTGTGAAATGTAGGTCTTTATCTGGTGCCTAAAACTTGCCACAGTTGGCCTCTCCCATATATGAAGGGGATGGCGTTCCATGCCACCTTGGAGAAAGTTCACTTCCAAAGTGCTGCCAGATGGCAATCCGCTAGTTCCGGTACCGCCAGCAAGGCTTCCTCCAATGAACTTAATGATTGAATAGGTCTATCTTGGAGAAGGCAATCTAGCAAACAACCATTGATGCTGCCACCCCCAGCAGTGCCTGTGCTTCCTTGTTGAGCATAATGGACCTGCCAACATGATTAACATCCCAAGGGCATCCTGGTCAATGCTGTTCATTTCCATCTTTCAATATTCCTTCTGTGCTGCAAATGGCCCTGTGTGTTTCCTATGCTTGAAGAAAAACAAAACTTGCATGAGGTTATCCAACAAGGTTTCTGCATCATGAAAAGCTGAATTTTGTGACCTAGTATACATTATGCAAATCTGCACAATGATTGTATCTGATGGATTGCATTTCTCTATATGAACTGACTTCTGAATTAAGGGCACCTTCAGACTCCCTCCTTCAGTGTTTCTGCCATCACAGATATGGCAACTAGGAGCTAGGAAAAAGACTTTGTTTTTAACGTTGTGGCGGTCCAGTTCTGAAATACATTCCACTGAGAAAGTTGCCTGGTCCCTAGGGATGTATGGATTTTGTTGAATCCATTTTATCTGTGTTTTATGAATTGCCGGGAGCCTTTTGTTCCATCATCCATTCACTGAGAGAATGGGATTTTTTCCATTTTCTCAAATTTGCACAAATTCACATTTGTACACATTCACACTTGCAAAATGCACAGTCCACCCCCCACCCCCACCCCAAATGTGTACTTCTATGCTTTAGCCTATCGTGGGAAAGTACATTTTTGGCTGGTGTTTCTGTATTTTACATAGTTCTCTAAACTATTTTTGCATAAAATCCCGAAAGGTTAAAAAAAAAAAAAATTGTCCCGCAAGTCCATAGAATCCATTATTATTATTAGGGGTGTGCACGGACCCCCCGGATCGGATCGGGACCCGGATCGGGACCTCCAATTTTGTCCCGGACCGGTTCGGACAAAATCGGAGGCCCCCCGGACCGGATCGAGTCCGATCCCGACCCAAAAATCGTAAATTTTTGGATCGGCCGCCATTTTTTTCCCCATAGACTTGCATTGCAATGCAAGTCTATGAGGAAAAAATGGTGGTGGGTGGCTGAGGGGGGGCCTAACTCCCTCCCCCCCCCGGGGCCGTCCGCTGTGGACGGCCCCGGCAGGTAAGCCCCCTCCCCCACGCTCCCTACCCCCCCTGGGGCCGCCCGCTTCCATCCGCTGGCGCCCGCGGGCGCCAGCGGATAGAAGCGGACGGCTCCGGGGGGGGTAAGCCCCCTTCCCCGCCACTGCTTACCTTCTCGGCCCGTCCGCTCCCGTCCGGCGCCGGCGGCTACTACCAGCAGGCTCCGCGGCCTACTCTCGAGTAGCGCGCCGGGTGATGACATCACCCGGCGCGCCACCCTGGAGTAGGCCGCGGAGCCTGCTGGTAGTAGTAGGCGCCGGCGCCGGGACGGGAGCCGCCGGGACGGGAAGGTAAGGGCCCCCCTCCCCCCTCCGCACGCCCCCTCCTCCCCTCCACGCACCCCCTGCTTACCTTCCCGTCCCGGCGGCTCCCGTCCGGCGCCGGCGCCTACTACTACCAGCAGGCTCCGCGGCCTGCTCTAGAGTAGCGCGCCGGGTGATGACATCACCCGGCGCGCCACCCTAGAGCAGGCCGCGGAGCCTGCTGGTAGTAGTAGGCGCCGGCGCCGGGACGGGAGCCGCCGGGACGGGAAGGTAAGGGCCCCCCTCCCCCCTCCGCGCGCCCCCTCCTCCCCTCCACGCACCCCCTGCTTACCTTTTCGGCCCGTCCGCTCCCGTCCGGGGCCGGCGGCTACCACCAGCAGGCTCCGCGGCCTGCTCTAGAGTAGCGCGCCGGGTGATGACATCACCCGGCGCGCCACCCTAGAGCAGGCCGTGGAGCCCGCTGGTAGTAGCTGCTAGTGCCGGACGGGAGCGGACGGGCCGAGAAGGTAAGCGCCCCCTCCTCCCCCCCCCGCTGTCCACTTTCATCGGCGGGCGCCCGCTGGCGCCCGCCAATGGAAGCGGCGGCGGGCGCCAGTGGGCGCCCGCCGATCCGCCGATCCGCCGAACCGGTTCGGAGCCTTTTCGGACCGGTTCGGATTGGATCGGCCGATCCAGCTGCGGGATCGGAAATCGGATAATTTATCCGATTTCCCACTGGACCGGACTCGGATCGTGGATCGGGTCCGATCCAGTGCACATCCCTAATTATTATTATTATTATTATTATTATTATTATTATTATTTTCCATTTATAAACCTCCCCATAGCCAAAGCTCCCTGGGCGGTTTACAAAATCACATCCATGTGATTCTGGGAAAGTTTATCTGCTGCAGAATCCATGGATCAGATTCATAGAATTCTGAACTGATTTTATTCCAATGCTGATTTCTCTGGCATCCCTACTAGTGCCTGCTTAGCTCTTTGGAGAGAGAGTTCCACAATCGCTAACACTGAAAAGGCCTTTTCTCTGGTTGCCATAAACCTCACCTCAAATGGGGCTACTCTTGTGCATGGTCCAGAAGATGCAGGTGCTGCAGAATGCGGCAGTCAGAATGCTGAATGGGCATGTTGAAACAGTTGCACTGGTTTTGTTGTTGGCGCATAAAACTCTGAACAACTTAGGAACGAACATAGGAAGGTGATCTACCTGGTGGTGGATCACCTTCCCCTCACATAATGCCAGCACATCTTCCCATTAATTTTTGGTCTGTAGGCTTTTTCACAGAAGGAGGGAACCTATCCTAGGATTTCTATGTGACCCCTTCACCCTGCTATTTTCTTTATTGTACAACTTCACTTTGCACTTGAGAAGGGGGTGTGTGTGAGAGAGCGAGAGGGAGGGAGGGAGAGATCTATTGATCAAAATTTCCCCCATAGAAAAATAATATATTTGCAATGACAAAAATTAGCATGTCAATTATTATTATCAGTTATTGCATTTATATACTGCCCCATAGCTGAATATCTCTGGGTGGTTTACAAAAATTAAAAACTTTGGACATTAAAAGTCGATATACAAAATTTAAATCCATAAAACCATAAAACCAGACAACACATAAAAATAATGTACATTTTAAACAGCTGTGAACACTCAGCCAGGCCTAAATATAGTTCTGGGGTCAATTAAAAACTCAGTATATGCTGTTAAATGCCTGGGAGAAGAGGAAAGTCTTGACTTGGCACCGAAAAGGTAAGAATGTTGGCACCAGGTGAGCCTCGTCGGGGAGAGCATTCCATAGTTGGGGGGAGACCCCTGAGAAGGCCCTCTCCCTTGTTGCCATCCTCCAAGTTTTCCTCGGAGTAGGCATCCAGAGGAAGGCCATAGATGTTGAATGTAGTGTACGGGTAGGTTCATGTCGGGAGAGGCATTCCATCAGGTATTGTGGTCCCAAACTGTGTAAGGCTTTATAGATTAAAACAAGCACCTTGAAACATACAGGCAGCCAATGCAAGTGGGCCAGAGTCTGTTTTATATTAGGGATGTGTATCATATCGTTAAAATGTCTGATAACGATACAATAAGGTCGTTATCGGACATCTGATTAATGATAACAATACAATAGAAAAACCTTCTATAAATATTAGGGGTGTGCATCGGATCGGATCCGATCCACGATCCGAATCCGATCCGACCCAAAATCGGGAAAATCCGATCCGATCCGATCCGACCAACCTCCGATCCGATCCGATCCGATCCGATGAGGTCCGATCCGGATCGGACGCCATTTTGAATGCTTTTTCCCATAGCCAAGTATTGTTTTACAAAAACGCCTATAACTTTTTCATTTTTAAAGATAGAAGGATGAAACTTGGGGACATTGTAGACTGGTTAGGGATAGTTATCTGTGAGAAATTTCAGAAAGATTGGTGCATGCGTTTTGTGGCAATTAATTTTTTAATAAATACCCAGGAATGCTTATAACTTTGTCATTTTTAAAGTTACAAACATGAAACTTTGCCACATTGTAGGAGGTACCTTGGGACCTATGTGTGCTAAATTTCAAAAACGTAGGTTCTTGCCTTGTTTGGCAATTAATTTTAGAAAAATGGGTAGTAGTGGGGTAAATACAGTTACGCCTCCCATTTTTTTATTTTTAAAGATACAAACAGGAAACATGGGCACATTACAGGGAACACTTCACTTGATAGGTGTGTAAAATTTCCGAAAGCTGGGTCCAGGCATGTGGTGGCAATTAATTTTTGAAACAATGAGGAAAGAAACGCCTATAACTTTTTTATTTTAAAAGTTAGAAGTCTGAACATTGCTCACTTTGTAGATGGGTTAGGGGTAGATATGTGTCAGAAATTTCAGAATGATAGGTCCAGGCATTTGATGGCTATGGAATTTTTAGATTAAATGTTTCAAAAAATGTTCCACAGAGGCCAGGTCTTCCTTTCCTCCCCCTCCCGCTTCCCGCGAAGAAAAGGAAACACTGTCTCGTCTCGATCCCTTTGATCCTTGCTAGTATCCATTACAGGGCTCGTGTCTGCTTTCCTACTTTCACTTTTTTACTCAAGCAGACACGAGCCCTGTAATGGATACTAGCAAGGATCAAAGGGATCGAGACGAGACAGTGTTTCCTTTTCTTCGCGGGAAGCGGGAGGGGAAGACCTGGCCTCTGTAGAAATTTTTTTGAAACATGTAATTTAAAAATTCCATAGCCATCAAATGCCTGGACCTATCATTCTGAAATTTCTGACACATATCTACCCCTAACCCATCTACAAAGTGAGCAATGTTCAGACTTCTAACTTTTAAAATAAAAAAGTTATAGGCGTTTCTTTCCTCATTGTTTCAAAAATTAATTGCCACCACATGCCTGGACCCAGCTGTCTGAAATTTTACACACCTATCAAGTGAAGTGTTCCCTGTAATGTGCCCATGTTTCCTGTTTGTATCTTAAAAAATAAAAAAATGGGAGGCGTAACTGTATTTACCCCACTACTACCCATTTTTCTAAAATTAATTGCCATACAAGGCAAGCACCTACGTTTTTGAAATTTAGCACACATAGGTCCCAAGGTACCTCCTACAATGTGGCAAAGTTTCATGTGTGTAACTTTAAAAATGACAAAGTTATAGGCATTCCTGGGTATTTATTAAAAAATTAATTGCCACAAAACGCATGCACCAATCTTTCTGAAATTTCTCACAGATAACTATCCCTAACCAGTCTACAATGTGCCCAAGTTTCCTGTTTGTATCTTCAAAAATAAAAATGTGGGAGGCATAACTGTATTTCTCAGTGGGAAAGTGCAATGCAATGATTCCCTATGGGAAAGTGCAATGCAATGATTCCCTATGGGAAAGTACTGTCCAATGAATCCTTATGGGCAAGTGCTGTCCAATGAATCCCTCATTGTTTCAAAAATTAATTGCCACACCAGGCAAGCACCAATGTTTCTGAAATTTTACACACCTATCAAGTGAAGTGTTCCCTGTAATGTGCCCAAGTTTCCTGTTTGTATCTTCAAAACTAAAAAAATGGGAGGCGTAACTGTATTTACCCCACTACTACCCATTTTTCTAAAATTAATTGCCACACAAGGCAAGCACCTATGTTTCTGAAATTTTACACACATGGGTCCCAAGGTACCACCTACAATGTGGCAAAGTTTCATGTGTGTAACTTTAAAAATGACAAAGTTATAGGTGTTTCTTTCCTCATTGTTTCAAAACTTAATTGCCACACAAGGCAAGCTCCAATGTTTCTGAAATTTCACTCACATATCAAGGCAAGTGGTATCTGTAATGTGCCCAAGTTTCCTGTTTGTATCTTAAAAAATAAAAAAATGGGAGGCGTAACTGTATTTACCCCACTACTACCCATTTTTCTAAAATTAATTGCCACACAAGGCAAGCACCTATGTTTCTGAAATTTCACACACATAGGTCCCAAGGTACCTCCTACAATGTGGCAAAGTTTCATGTTTGTAACTTTAAAAATGACAAAGTTATAAGCATTCCTGGGTATTTATTAAAAAATTAATTGCCACAAAACGCATGCACCAATCTTTCTGAAATTTCTCACAGATAACTATCCCTAACCAGTCTACAATGTCCCCAAGTTTCATCCTTCTATCTTTAAAAATGAAAAAGTTATAGGCGTTTTTGTAAAACAATACTTGGCTATGGGAAAAAGCATTCAAAATGGCGTCCGATCCGGATCGGACATCTGGTCCGATCCGATCCGACCAGCCTCCGATCCGATCCGATCCGATCCGACCCCCCAGGTCCGATTCCGATCCGCTATCCGATCCGATCCGGGGGGTCAGTGCACATCCCTAATAAATATACGATCTGAAAATATTCAGCCAGTTTATATCAGATTATCGGACTGCCATATAAATAAGCCTATAACTTCTGTATTTTCAAAGTTAGAGGCTTGAAACTTGATCATAGTGCTTATGGGGTATGCCTAAGTATGTGTATGAAATTTGAGATCGATCCCTCCAACCCTCGATTTTATATGAATTTTTGAAAGATTGTGCAACTTTTTGACCTGTCTGAATGAACGCACATGGCGAGCTATAATTCTGACTTGTCAGAACTTCAACGTTCTTTAATAAATTCATATAAAATCGGGGGTTGGAGGGATCGATCTCAAATTTCATACACATACTTAGGCATACCCCATAAGCATTGTGACCAAGTTTCAAGCCTCTAACTTTGAAAATACAGAAGTTATAGGCATTTTTTCTAAAAACAAATTCAGCTCTATAGGGCACAATGGGGCTGCAAATATCAGATTTCCGATAATTATCGTGAAGACGATACAATTAACTTACGATATTATTGGAGACAATTTTGGGGGGGTCTGAAATTCCGATAATGATAAAATACGATATTTTTGGACGTCCCCATCCCTATTTTATATGTTCAAAGCTCTTGGTCCATGGTAATTAGTCTGGCTGCTGCATTTTGCACAAGCTGCAGCTTCTGAACCGTCAATGAGAAATCTAGGATGAAAGCTTGTCCCTGCCATGCTAGTTTTCTATAAACAGGGTGTTCCCCCCCACACACACACACAAGGAGCATTTATATATTCAATCCAATCACAATTTAACCATTTGATTCTGCAATATATATTAGTTGGTCTTCTTCAGTATATAAGAATTGTTTTTATTCTACTCCTAAGAAACAAAAAGAAAGAAAGAAAGAAAAGAAAAGGGTAAGAAGAAGAAAAAAGAAAAGGGGAAATGGGGGGAAATTAAAAAGAAAAGAAAAGAAACAACTCCATGAACTTTTGAATTCATAGCATTTAAATATGCTCAACATGGGTAAGCTAAAAATGCAAATCAAAACACAGCCTCAGCAATCCTTTCCTCAGTGTCTGGCAAAACAAGTCCCTGGCATTTCTCTGAACTGCTAATTTTTTGCCTATATATTCACGTGTGCTGGCTCTATTCAAAATTAAATAATGCAGAGCTCAGAAATGTATTATTTACATCATAGAACAGGAAGGAACTAATGGAACCTGACATGATGTGCTGTATCTGATAACATGTTTGTTTGTTTTTGTTTTTTTCAGAAACCCCTTTTATATACCCTTAAGACTGAGCTGGAAAAGGGGGTGGGATTTGTTTCATGAACATTTTCCTCTAGCGATGGATGCAATCTTTCAGAACACTAAAGTTCTCTGAATTCTCCCTTGAAGCTTTTTTTCACCTCATTTGCATTCCTGAACTCAAACGTATTTTCCCCTGACTGAAAGTGCACATCTCATCCCACCCCCTCCAACTAAACATTAAAAATCTGGATGGAGGGGGGATTTATGCACTTGCACATATATGTGGTTTTGAACACGAATGCAAATTCGGAAAATTGCAATGATTTCCTAAAAGTGGCTTTCCCACTGCGAACGGGACAGGTTCACATGATGTACAAAATAGAATAAAATTCTTGTACAACCCTACTTTCCTGCCACCATGAAATGCATCCCATGAAGTGTAAGGAAAGCTGCAAATAAGAACAACAATTTTGGCAGCTACAACCTTGGCACCCTTGATATCTTTGTCATGTCAATGGCTCCTGTCCTGACTCTGAATTGATTTCATTCAGGCCTGGTTTGGGATGGAATCAGCCTTGGTCGCCCTGATGGATGACCTTCTTCAGGAGAGACACAGGGGGAATGCGACCTTGTTACTTCTTTTCAATCTCTCAGTGGCTTGATACCATTGACCACAGTATTCTCCTGGACAGCCTTCATGAGTTGGGAGTTGTGGGCACTGATTTATAGTGATTTGACTCCTACTTGCAGGGTCAATTCCAGAGAATAGCTCTGGATTACTGCACTACAGCCTCATGACTAGGCTGACCATATGAAAAGGAGGACAGAGCTCATGTAGCTTTAACAGTTGTAGAGAAAAGGGAATCTCAGCCAGTTTCATTTGTATGCAATTAGTTCCTTGGGAAATTCCCTCTTCATCACAACAGTTAAAGTTGCAGGCACTATACTAGAGTGACCCTATACAAAAGAAGGCAGGGCCCCTGCAACTTTAACAGTTGTGATGAAGAGGGAATTTCACCAGGAACTAATTGCATACAAATGACACCGGCTGAAATTCCCTTTTCTCTACAACTGTTAAAGTTACATGAGCCCTGTCCTCCTTTTCATAGGGTCAGCCTACTCATGACAGCTGAACTGTGGAGTACCACAGGGCACCATCTTGTCCCCGATGTTATTCCAAATCTAGATGAAGCCATTGGGAGCAGCCATCAGGAGATTTGGGGCAAGGTGTCACCAGTATGCTGATGACACCCAGCTCTATTTCTCTGTAACATCTGAATTGGGAGAAGCCGTGAACATTCTGACCCGGTGCCTGGATACAGTTATGGCTTGGATGAGGGCCAATAAACTGAAGCTGAATCCTTGTGGGTTGGTGGTTCCCAGGTCCAGGAATTGGGGTGTTTGCCTATTCTGGATGGGGTTGCACTCCCTCTGAAGGAGTAGGTCTGTAGTTTGGGGTTACTCCTGGACCTATCTTTGTCACTGGAGACCCAGGTGGCCTCAGTGGCCTGGAATGCCAATTATCAACTTGAGTTGATGTGCCAGCTATGCCCATTCCTGGATAGGGATAGCCTACCTATGGTCATTCATGCACTGGTAACCTCACGACTAGACTTCTGTAATGCACTCTATGTGGGGCTACCCATGTGTGTGGTTCGGAAGCTGCAGCTTGTGCAGAACGCAGCAGCTAGGGGGTTCACCAGGATGCCTAGCTCTGCCCAAATAATACCTGTGTTAAAAGAACTGCCCTGGCTGCCTGTTAGCTACCACACCACATATAAGGTTATTATCCTATAAAGCCCTAAACAACTTGGGACCAGAATACCTAGCAGACTGCCTTCCCTTATGTACACCCAGACGACATTTACAATCGTCCGAGGAGGCCCTGCTAGTTATTCCAAGATGAACAGAATGTCATCATGAAGAACATCAATGGTGGGCCTTCTCTGTAGTGGCACCCACTCTCTGGAAAACCTTTCCTTGTGCAGTTTGGGAGGCAGAAAATATTATATCCTTGAAACACCTCCTGCAAACAAATCTTTTTAGATAAGTTTTCCCTGGGCTGTAACTGATTCTGGTTTTATATGACATTTTAAAAAGTTTTAAAGTTTACATCTTGATTTTTGTATACTATGGTGTTAATTGTAAACTGCCCAAAGGGCCTTGTCTGTTGGGCAGTATAATGTGTAATAAATAGATAAATAACCTTTCTTTATTCTTTGCTCTTTTTATTTGACACATTCTATAACATGTATATACTACCGGTGTGCATCCGCTTTAGAGGAAACCAAATATTGAACCAAAGCAGACCACTTCAGAGTTATTTGAACTGCTACTGAAGCATTTGGGTGCCAGTCCATGCCTGCACTGAGTGTATCCAATGGGGTCTGTGAGGGCTGGACATTGCAGGGGAGTCCGCTGCCCTCACAGACCCAGTTGAACGCTTGCAAAACCCTAGATAGGGAATAGGGACTCAACCTGTGTTAGGTGGGGTTACATCCCCCCCACACACCTAAAGACTCAGACTTGCAGTTTGAGTGTACTCCTGGACTTGCTCCTGAACCTGGATGCCCAGGTTTCAGCAATAGCCAAGAGTGTATTTGCATGGCTGGCCAATTGTAGTCTTCCTAGAGGTGTTTGAACTAGCCATGGTAATGCATGCCTTGGTTACATCCCATTTGGTAGGGACGTGTATTGCATCATTCCGATGTATGATAACAATCCGATAATGGCATTATTGGACATCCAATTAACAATAATGATACGATACAAATCTCTCCGATAATTATCCGGTCTGATAATTTTCTGTCCGATAATTATCGGATTTCATCGAAAATATCAAACTGCGATTTTTTGAAAGTGTGTTCTCATGCAGATTGTCTACTGCTAGTCATGTGTATTAAATTTCAGAGCAATTGCTCAAACCCTCCATTTTATATTAATTTTTTAAAGATTGTGCAACTTTTTGACAGCTGGTTGACTGGGCCGCCCTGTTTCAATCGCTTTCAAAGTACCACAATCTTAAAAAAAATCATATAAAATTGAGGGTTTGAGCAATTGCTCTGAATTTTTTTCACACATGACTAGCCAGATCCCATCTTCAATGTCCCTCAAGTTTCAAGTTTTTATCTTTAAAAATGAAGTAGTTACAGTGGGGGTGGGGCTTTTGGGGAACCCCCTATAACTTTTTAATTTGAAAAGGTAGAGACTTGAAACTTTTTGGACAGTGCAGATTGGATCTTGCTATTCCTGGCTCCTTAAGTTTAATGTCATTATCATTTAAAATAAAAAAGTTATGCATGTGTTTCCCCCAGTGGAAGCCTATGGGGAAAAAAAACAGACAAGTCTTTTGACAGAGGGCGGCCTGGTCAACCAGCTGTCAAAAGTAGAATGCTCTTTAAAAAATTAAAATAAAATACAGAGTTGGAGGGATTCACCTGAAAGTTGGCACATATGTGTTGCAACATGTGCTAGAAATGTGTGCCAAACTTCAGAACCTCTGATATTAACGGATCCCCCCATATATATATATATATATATATATATAGCGGAATTTCCGATAACGATACGATAATTTCGGCTGTGCACATCCCTACCATTTGGACTACTGAAATGTGCTCAAATGTGGAACTGCCTTTGAAAAACATTCAGAAACGTCACCTGGTCCAGAATGCTGCAGCTCTTGTTACATGAACTTCACTGGCTACTGGTTTGTTCCCAGGCAGAATTCAAAGTGCTGGTAATGACCTGTAAAGCCTTATATCTGGAAGAACATCTTCTCCCATACAAGGCTGCCGGGGTTTTAAGATCCCCAGGAGAGGCCTTTCTTTTGAAACCGCCACCTTCAGAGATGGCCATGCCGGAGATGACCTAACAGACAAAGGAGGAAGGCTCCAAACCATCATGCAGACTGGGGACGGAACCCCACAAGCACCTGAACACAAAAGCATTGCAAGCTGGGAAATTGTGATGACGTTTATTCTAAGCGCAACATCTTTCAAGTTATTTTTTTTTTAAAAAAAAAAACCTTTCTCAAGGGCACTCTTACAATTTCGGTTGCACTCTTTTCCAAGATTTTTTTAAAAAAGAGTTACAAAGTAAACACACTACAGAAGTATGTGTATAAGTATAAATGGTCTAATTCAAAAATTTGTGTAACTGGCCCTATTCATGGCTGCCATTTGTGCAAAATGACAATTTACATAAATGGACTAGCTGCCATTTTGTGCAAAATGGCAGCTGCCAAAACAATGGGACACCAGGTGCCGGTCACATGTGGACCATCCAGCATCTCGTTGTATGTGGCAAACATGGTCAGGTGGCTGGCAGGGGTCTGGAGAAGGGTGAGTGAAGTAAGCAAAGGTGACTTCACCCACCCCTGGTTTGCCTCACTCTTATTATTGTTTGTGATCTGTGCGGGAGATCTTTTTTGTGTGGGGGAAGGGTTCATTCAAACAGGAAATGTGCACATTTTTTTTTTAAAAAAAATTGTGCACTTTCTGCCCATTCATTAAAGTGTAGAAATGTGAAATTTTAAAAATGTGTATTCTTAAAAAATGCACAACTTTAAAATGCATTTTTAAATTTTTTAAAGTTGTGCATTTCTTAATATGTGCAGTTTTTAAAGTGCTCACTTTCCCACCATTAAAGCATGAACATGGGACTATTTAAAGTGTGCATTTTATTATATATATTTTTTAAAGTACAGCTTTAAAAATGCACAATTTTACATTGTGCAGTTTTAAAATTGTGAATTTTAAAAAGTGCACATTTTGCAGACACAAATGCAGATTCAGGAATTTCTGACACGTTTGGAGAACATGCCCTCCCATTCATATTTGTGAATGGGACCGTTTTTAGTGATTTGAAAACTGAAATGTTCATTCTTGTATATTCATATTTGGAACTGGGTCATTACAAGTTTTGTCAAATAATTGAATAGTGCAATTCAACATTATTTCTCTTGCCATATTTGGATGGGTGTTTGTATCCAGTTTGTTCCTGCCCATACTCTAGTGACCCCACTGGCAAGAATGGACAAATTAGTCAGTGTCACTTTCTGCGTTATTCCAATTTGCTTTTGAATCTCAGTTGATTTCCATTCTGAACATATAGAAATGTGCAGACTTTGAGTACATTCTTTTCAAAATGGACTGAAATGAAATTCTCACCTGTCTGCATCAGCCAATTTGAATAGGTATATCTAGTCCCATGATGGGTAGGACCATGTTATACCTTACCTGCTATGTAGCTGTTAAGGATGAGATGGTGGTCAGATAAAATGGCTGAATATACACTGGATTTCAAAGCCAGACCCTTTAAGAGTTAAATGCGCAGAGCCCTTGGCCTGGATAGAGCATTCCATGAACCTCTACTACACCAAGCAGGATATTGCACTATGAAAGCAGTATGAAAGCGTTTTATAAAAAGCATGAGCCACACCAAGCAGGATATAGTGGTACGAAAGTGGTATATATATATATATATATATATATATATATAATATTCAGTCACAAGACCACCAGAAGAAAGCCGTATATGGTATGTGTCAATGGGCCCCAACAGTTGTCAGTGCACTTCAATACCGCTATTAAGCACTAGTGTGGCTCCTGCCTCTTATATACCACTTTCATACCACTGTCATAGTGCTATATCCTGCTTGGTGTAGATGAGGCCTATGAGGTTTTGTGCTTGCACAATATCAAATTGCATCTTGGGACCTGTAATTTGCATAGTACAGCATTACACCATGCATCACCACATTATGTATTTCCTACCCGATGAATTGTTTTCACATTGGCTCAGTTCGGATGACATATTAAGCAACGGAGGGGTAAATAACGTACTGATCATGCGTTAGGCAGGAGGAGCTCCACAGACAACATGCTGCAGCCGGCGCTGCTCGGAACTGGCAAACGCCTCGGCTGCTAGGAACTTGCGGCGGCCATTTTGGTTGCAGCCTCTCCTCCGTGTGCCTCCCAGCCATATCCCAGCATGCACCATGAGTTCTGCCAGCTGCATAGAGCAGCCAGGGTTTTTTGGCTGCTCTAGGCAGCAGAACTCTATTCCGAAACGGAATAGTCCACGGAGAGAGGCGGGGGCAGAATTTGGACGACACTTTAAACAACGGGGCTTCGGGCTAAACAACGTGCAAGCCTGTTGTTTCGCTCCATTGTTTAAAGGGCCTGATTAACGTACCATCAGTTGTGTGTGCATTGTGTGTTGCCCTTCAGACAACACAATAAGCAACACAACTGACGATTGTTCCTCCCCTCCTCCGTTGCCTAATGTGTAGTCCGAACTGAGCCATTGCCTTTCGATGTAACGTTTACTCACTGTTGCCAATCATGGAGGAGACGGATAGATGAATGGCACTGAAATTCCAAATTTAATAGTATATTCATAATAAACCAATCCAGGCTTGCTAAAAAGATAAGAATTATGAATTTCCAAGTTTTGGAAAACAAACTGAGTCATTAAAACATTCAGCAGCATCACTAGTTCTTAACAAAATAAAATGAACCAAATGAAATTCTCGTCTAAACATGTAGATTGAAAGGTGTGTTGCTACTCTACCACCAACTGACGGATTTGCTTTTGATATGTTTTGCTGCTGGGGTTCAGAAAGGGCATGTAACTTTCTCAGCAATGAAGGTCTGGGTGGCCATGTGTGTCAAGACTACAAAAGAGTTTAGCTTGCTATCATCAGAGCTCCACACAAGCCTACCATAAATTTTTAGTTGGCAGATCAAATCCTCCAGCTTTGTGATCCATTGTGGCATCTCCCACCCTGTGCTCTCATCCCCCTCTTCCTCCACCTTTCATTCAGACAGGCAAACACATCTTCTGATAGCTCCAACACAATCCAGTTTTACTGACCTGCAAATATGAGGGGTCATGCTAATCAAAAGGAGGGTTCCTTTGTGGCTTCTAAACTATGTTGTTTTGGTGTATTTATCTTAACTGGTTTGTTTTTAAGGCTCCCTTTCTCCTTTCCAGCACCAGAAGTTATTTTGATTTACTGTGTGATCTTTAATTTACTGTGTTTGACTGGCTGCCTGTAATTTCACTGTAAGCTTTCTGGATATGATATACTGGGCAGGGAGGCTGCCTCACAATTTAGTGGGGTTTTGCTCCCTATAAATATCCCTAACAAACAGATAGACAAACCAATAAAGAAGAAACGAGGTTAACCTAACTCAGTAGATAGATTCACAAACACAAACAATTCTGTAAATTTCAATCCTGAAAACTGGGCAGTCCATCAGTGTCCCATGTAAATGGCAAACTTTGTGTTGCAGTATAAATAAATAACATCTGGCTTGTGGAATTAGCTAACTTTTTCAGGAGTGGAAGGATGTGTAAAGAAAAAACCCTTAGAAGCTCTCATATGAAACAACTTTTTTATATATAACATTTGCATTGAGGCAACTCACATCTTTCTGAATGAATGGAACAATGCATTCTGGGTAGAACTGGCCTGTTAACCAACCAGGAATAATTTATGAGATGGATTTTTCTGTTTGCTTCTTGCTTCAGTCGCAACACGTTTGAGAGGAAGACATCACTGAGTTATTTTTGCTGGACATTAGAAATAAGATATCCCAGCAAAGAAGTCTCAGTTAGTGGCTCATTCAGAAAACAACAATCAATCCATATTTTGGAATCCAATCCAATCCAATCCAATCCTATGGACTGTGATAAAGGATTGGATTGGCTTTTGGAATATTGGCCCAGTGTGGTGTAGTGGCTGGACTGTCAGACTGGGAGTTGGGAGATCCAGGTTCTACCAGTGATCCTTGGCCATCTTACCTGATGGCAGTGAGTGACAAAGTCAGCTATATCATTCCAGATAGGACGCTGGCCATGTGTCTTCTTTAATAGAAGGCATCCTTTATTTCAAAGTATCCCCTGGTCCAAGTCTGGTTTAAAGATGAAGAGCCATGAGAAGAGAGAGGGTTCGGGGACCTCAATCAACAGTTAACACCTGGAGAGCAGACTCAGCAGGTGCACTGGTCACCTGGCCATAGACTCCCCCAATATGGTGAGATGTATTATGTATATACATTTCCACTTTTGTAGTGATTCAGAAGTGGAACCTTGTGCCATGTAAATGAGTTGGTGTAGCATCACTCTGGGAACTTTGTAGGAAATGGGCTTTAAGGTAGGGTGGCCTTGTGGCTTTCTTTTAACAGAGGAAAGTACTCTACTTGAAAAGTTGTTCTGTCTAAGTCCATACTGAGTTAGGACCTGGACAACAGGCAAACACACAGGTCCCCTGGTCACAGTCTTCCAGAACAAGTTGAGATGTACTGTATGTCTATTAAAATGATACTGATTATTTTTAAATTAAGAACATGAGAACATAAGAACGTAAGAACATAAGAACATAAGAAGTGCCATGCTGGATCAGTCCAAGGGTCCATCTAGTCCAGCACTCTGTTCACACAGTGGCCAACCAGCTGTTGACCAGGGACCAACAAAGCAGAACATAGTGCAACAGCATCCTCCCACCCATGTTCCCCAGCAACTGGTGCACACAGGCTTACTGCCCCAGATACTGGAGGTAGCACATAACCATCAGGGCAAGTAGTTAATTATAGCCTTCTCCTCCAGGAATTTATCCAACCCCCATTTAAAGCCATCCAAATTGGTGGCCATCACAACATCTGGTGGTAGCGAATGCTATAATTTAACTATCTCTGTGTAAAGAAGTTCTTCGTTTATCTGTCCTGAATCACCCACCAATCAGCTTCATGGGATGACCCCATTGGATTCTAGTATTTTGAGAGGGGAAGAAAAATGGCTCCCTATCCACATTCTCCATACCATGCATAATTTTCTACACCTCTATCATGTCTCCACTTCGCCTCCTTTTTTCCAAGCTAAACAATCCCAGCTGCTGTAACCTTCCCTCATAGGGGAGATGCTCTTGCCCTTTGATCATTTTAGTTATCCTTTGCTGCACTTTTTCCAGCTCTCTGATATCTTTTTTTAGGCGTGGTGACCAGAACTGTACACCGTGTTCTAAGCGTGCGCTCTCGCTTTCTCTGCCTCTGAATCAGCATGTGCACATTTTATGCAAATCACTATCTTCTTTTATCTTCTTTTTTAGTGATCCATTTTCTCTCTTAAGGTGATTTTGTCCATCCTCATAAAATATATAATTAGGAGGGAAGGAGGGGGAGCCCAAGGTAAGTTTCTGTGGCCCTGGCAGTTGCCAAAGGCTGCCAGATGTTGGCCCTGGCTCTGCAGATGGCCGAAAGTGCTGCCTCAGACCTCGTCCTTTTGCTATCGCTTCCCACATGAGTATTGAAGATCATGTTTGGAATGAGGATGAAGCTACTGCTGGATGCCGCTGACATTTTTTTGTGCATCCTCCTGGCCTCAAGATGAAAAGCAACAGCTGCAAACTAGAAAAGTGCTAAGCCTCTGCAACATTGCCAGCCAGCAATATTTCACCTTTTTGTATATATCATTGGTGAAACGGCAAAACAAAATCTGTTTTCATCTGAAGCTTCAGAGACATTGGGAGACACAGAAGGTAGCACGGCTTCTGTCATTAGGCGTGAATTATTTCACCATGCAAAATAAATGCAGGGATATTTCTGTATAAAATAATCTCAGACCTGATCCCTATGTTATAAATGCAGGAGGTGATTGCTTCTCCCACCCTACATAAGTCCACAAAACTAAACCTGCCATCAATTCAATGTTATTCACACTTTGAATAGAACTATGGAAATGAATAGGACTTCATAATTAACCAAAGTCCTATTCATTTCAATGCTGGATATGTCCCACTGTAGGGTTCATATGGCCAGACACTGCTCGCATGGCAGTGGGTAGATTTCCGTCAGACCTGCTTAGGGATGTCACAATGCTCCTCCTTTCGTCTTACACTTCCTCAGTCCCAGGGCATGGTCTGAAGGCACATGAGGCAGTCACCTTGCTGAAGCTAAGCTGGTTGGAATCTGATTTGTGCGTGGATGGGAGACCACCTGGGAATCCCATGTAGCCACCTTGTACTGCATGATGGAAGAAAGATGGGATTTAATGTAATAACAACAAGAAGAAAAAGGATACATAAGCAGAGGCAACCAGTAGTGATAAGGTGACCTTACGAAAAGGAGGACAAGGCTCCTGTATCTTTAACAGTTGCAAAGAAAAGGAAATTTCAGCAGGTTTCATTTGTATATACGGAGAACTTGGTGAAAGTCCCTCTTCATCATGGCAGCTAAAGCTGCAGGAGCTATACTAGAGTGACCAGATACAAAAAAGGGCAGGGCTCCTGCAGCTTTAATTGTTGTGATGAAGAGGGAATTTCACCAGGTGTTGCATGCATACATATGGCACCTGCTGAAATTCCCTTTTCTAGGCAACTGTTAAAGATACAGGAGCCCTGTCCTCCTTTTCAGATGGTCACCCTAGCTAGAGAAAAGCTCAGCATTCAGATTCACCCATTAATTGCATCTCCATGACATTGCACTAATAACTGAGGCTGACTTTGGCATCATACAAGGGGCGTAAACATGAGAACAAAAAAGACAGGGCACAGTAAAACACAGTTTAAATACACATTGCCATTTCCCCCGAGAAACGTATTTCTCTTTCTCAGACACACACACACACACACACACACACACACACACACATTCTTGTCTCCATTTTTGCCTCCCCTTGCAGCTGGCTTTGCTTGCTTGAGTCTGTTGTGATGCACTCCAGGGATGTTCTTCTAAGCTTCCTAGGAATGGGCTCAGCCAGGTAAGAAAACAGGAACATTATTTATTTGTCAGAAAAACAGAGCAACCCAGAAGGCTGTGTCCTAGACTAACCATTTTACAATAGCAAACTAATAATAATAATAATAATAATTCCATCATAACAGGTGAGAAGTGGCTGGAAGAACAATTTATATACTGCAAGTGATCCTGGGAATACAGTATTATTATTATTGTTGTTGTTGTTGTTGTTGTTGTTGTTATTTCACATGCATGCTTAATAGCAGTTATGGCTGGCATACAGCATGCAGCTACGACACTATACTCTTCAAAACAGTTTTGAAGTTGAACCAGTTTGAAAGAATTCTGGGAAATTGCTCTGCAGGTTGCTGAAAATTCCTAATCCACTCTTATAGAAATACAAAATTAAAAACAATAGAATTCATGCAAAGTAAGAACTAGCACCAGTGTAAGGTCTGAAAAAACACCCACCCACTAATAGGTGTTTTGTTGTTGTTGTTCTTGTTGTTGTTGTTGTTGTTGAAAAACAGAATGACTAAAAAGCCTAGGAAAATAAAAAGGTCTTCACGTAGTGCCTAAAAGACTAGGACAATGTAGGTGCCAGATGGGATTCTTTGGGAAGGACATACCAGAACTGAATAGTCCCACTCCTTAGTAGCAATCTACCTCACCTCACGTATGCCTAGGCTGACCAGATACAATCCAGGTCACGGCTCCTGTAACTTTAACAGTTGTAGAGAAAAGGGAATTTCAGCCAGTGTCATTTGTATGCAATTAGTTCCTGGTGATATTCCCTCTTCATCACAACAGTTAAAGTTGCAGGCACTATACCAGAGTGACCATATACAAAAGAAGGCAGGGCCCCTGCAACTTTAACTGTTGTGATGAAGAGGGAATATCACCAGGAACTAATTGCATACAAATGACACTGGCTGAAATTCCCTTTGTTCTACAACTGTTAAAGTTACATGAGCCTTGACCTGGATTTTATCTGGTCACCCTACATATGCCACTCATCAGTTCAACAGGCTCACAATTCATAACACGTATTAAACAACCAAGTATGATCACAACAATGAAATGATAATGCATAATAATTGTCAGTGCATATGTGTGCATCCGTAATGAAGTGTGTTTGCAAGTGGAGATGGAAATAATGAGGCAAGACACAGGCAAGGGTGTCTGTATGGGAAGCTGACTCTATCAATCCAACAGGTGACTATTCTCTGAATTGTTGGACAAGCCTAACCAGGCCTTTGAGAGGGGTGTGCTTGTTACCACCATCACCCACAGCCTCCCCCATCCAGGTAATGATTGAGGCCTTTATGTGTCAGGACAGGTTAGCTCCAAAGTAAACTCATACCATGCCCCTGGGTCCTAGAGCCCTAGGCAACACATCTCAGGGACTGCCAGTCACTGCCAGGCCCATCCTGGACTCTATCTCCTGAATTTTATTTATATATTAGTTTGTTTGTTTATGTCTGCATCTATCTATCTATCTATCTATCTATCTATCTATCTATCTATCTATCTATAGATTTATGTACTGCTATCCATATTTTAAAAATATCTCAAAGTGTTTTACAAGAAAACTAAAACATTAAAATAGGGATGTGCACTGACCCCCCGGATTGGATCGGATAGCGGATCGGAATCAGACCTGGGGGGTCGGATCGGATCGGATCGGAGGCTGGTCGGATCGGATCGGACCAGACGTCCGATCCGGATCGGACGCCATTTTGAATGCTTTTTCCCATAGCCAAGTATTGTTTTACAAAAACGCCTATAACTTTTTCATTTTTAGAGATAGAAGGATGAAACTTGGGCACATTGTAGACTAGTTAGGTATAGTTATCTATGAGAAATTTCAGAAAGATTGGTGCATGCATTTTGTGGCAATTAATTTTTTAATAAATACCCAAGAATGCCTATAACTTTGTCATTTTTAAAGTTACACACATGAAACTTTGCCACATTGTAGGTGGTACCATGGGACCTAAGTGTGTGGAATTTCAGAAACATAGGTGCTTGCCTTGTGTTGCATTTAATTTTAGAATAATGGGTAATAGTGGGGTAAATACTTTTACGCCTCCCACTTTTTTATTTTTAAAGATACAAACAGGAAACTTAGGCATATTACAGGTACCACTTGGCTTGATATGTGTGTGAAATTTCAGGAACATAGGTGCTTGCCTTGTGTGGCAATTAATTTTTGAAACAATGAGGAAAGAAACACCTATAACTTTGTCATTTTTAAAGTTACACACATGAAACTTTGCCACATTGTAGGTGGTACCTTGGGACCTATGTGTGTGAAATTTCAGAAACATAGGTGCTTGCCTTGTGTGGCAGTTAATTTTAGAAAAATGGGTAGTAGTGGGGTAAATACAGTTACGCCTCCCACTTTTTTATTTTTGAAGATACAAACAGGAAACTTGGGCACATTACAGGTACCACTTGTCTTGATATGTGTGTGAAATTTCAGAAACATTAGTGCTTGCCTGGTGTGGCAATTAATTTTTGAAACAATGAGGGTTTCATTGGACAGTACTTGCCCATAGGGATTCATTGGAAAGCACTTTCCCATTGAGAAATACAGTTATGCCTCCCACTTCGTTATTTTTGAAGACCAGATACAAAAAAGGGCAGGGCTCCTGCAACTTTAACTGGTGTGATGAAGAGGGAATTCACCAGGAACTAATTGCATACAAATGACACTTGCTGAAATTCCCTTTTCTCTACAACTGTTAAAGTTACATGAGTCCTGACCTGGATTTTATCTGGTCACCCTAGAACCGACAGAACAATGAAGGAATGTACAGGAGAAAACCGTGCCTCCCTAGATATTAACAATATTCTTGAGATGTCGTTATGTACAATAGCATTTTAAACAACTATCTTCCATCGCTTAAAACTCAACTATCAGGCCTTATCTGCATTTTAAGTGGTCAGCTGGGAATTTGAACAGAGCAATTTGAATCTTAGTGATGTTTCTCCACAGAGATCAGTGCAACATGCTTCTGAGGGGAAACAACAAATGTTTACTTCTGGAGAAATGAAGAAAAACTCACTGGGGATATGAAGGTGAAGTGTGCGTGCATTGGCTGAGTCAAGTCAGTCCTATCACTGTCTCTAAAGCCAATAAATAACCTATTGTCAACCACCACAATATACTGAAATAAATGACACACTATATATATATATATATATATATATGATGGAGGGAAGGGGAGAATGATCTGTTAAAGCATGTTATGATACCCAGGTATTCTTCTGTGTCTATCACCTTTTGCTTCCAGTCTGAGGTAAAATATGCTTGAGTGTGGGGGGAAACAGCGACACATCGCTGAGAGCAGTCTCCTGCTTGCATTTGCCTCTTCATGACTAAGTGGGAAATCGCTTGGTGTGAATAGAACCTCGTTACATGAAGGACTCAGGCACTTTCTGCTGAAAACCTGGACATTACAGAGACAAGGAAGATGAGACTGTCCTAGGCTGACCATATGAAAAGGAGGACAGGGCTCCTGTATCTTTAACAGTTGCAGAGAAAAGGGAATTTCAGCAGGCGTTATTTGTATGCAGTTAGTACCTGGTGAAATCCTGTCTTCATCACAACAGTTAAAGTTGCAGGCACTATACTAGAGTGACCAGATACACAAGAGGGCAGGGACCCTGCAACTTTAACTATTGTAATGAAGAGGGAATTTCACCAGGTACGAATTGCATACAAATGATGCCGGCTGAAATTCCCTTTTCTCTGCAACTGTTAAAGATACAGGAGCCCTGTCCTCCTTTTCATCTGGTCAGCCTAGTCATGGCTGTGACAGAGTTATGAAACCCCCAAAGAGCTTGCACAATCTCCATTTTATTTTTGTGCTACAGTTTTATGCTGTGTCATCTATTGGATTCACACAATTGCATTCAGACTCCACACAGGTATTGCTAACTTCACCAAATCAATAGGCAAGATTTTATACAGTTCCCTGGCACAGCTACAAACACAGACCTGACGCTAGGCTGACCATATGGAAAGGAGGACAAGGGATCCTGTCACTTTAACAGTTGTATTGAAAGGGGAATTTCAGCAGGTGTCATTTGTATGCATGCAGTACCTGGTGAATTTCCCTCTTCATCACAATTATTTATTTATTTATTTATTTCCATTTATATACTGCCCCATAGCCGAAGCTCTCTGGGCGGTTTACAAAAATTAAAAACATTGAACAATTAAAAAGCCAATATACAACAGTTAAAGCTGCAGGAGCCCTCCCCTCTTTTGCAGCTGGCAACTCTAGTATGGCTCCTGCAGCTTCATCTGTTGTGATGAAGGGGAATTTTACCAGGTGCTGCATGCATACAAATGACACCTGCTGAAATTCCTCTTTCAATACAACTGTTAAAGATACAGGAGCCCTGTCCTCCTTTTCATATGGCCACCTCACCTGATTCATGGTTTCTCCAAGGCTAAGGACACAATTCACTAGGCACTCTATAAAGGGCCATAGCATTGTTTGGTTTCTGGGAACTGAGGATGGAACCAGAGCTCCGATCTTGGAGACCGGAAACAGCTCTCCCTTCCCCCTCCGTCACCCAGCTAAGTCTCCACACTCTGAAATAGAGCATGGAGGGGCCAAAAATGAGATGATCCTGGTGAGGAGACCACAGAAGCTGCTTATGTAGGGTGACCATATGAAAAGGAAGAGAGGGCTCCTGTATCTGCATAAAGCTGCAAGAGCCCTGCCCTCTTGACCAGATACAAAAGAGGGCAGGGCTCCTGTGGCATTAACTGTTATGATGAAGAGGGAATTTCACTAGGTGCTGCATGCATGCAAATGACACCTGCTGAAATACCCTTTTCAATACAAATGTTAAAGATACAGGAGCCCTGTCCTCTTTTTCATATGGTCAGCCTATTTAACCATTGTATAGAAAAGGGAATTTCAGCAGGTGTCATTTGTATGCATGCAGCACCTGGTGAAATTCCCTCCTCATCACAGCAGTTAAAACTGCAGGAGCCCTGCCTTCTTGACCAGATACAAAAGTATTTTGTTTCTGCTGGCAAAGATGCAAAGTCCCACCCACCCCGTTCACAGCCTTGAACATGAGCATAAGCCGGAGAATGTATTCTCCAAAAATGTTTGCTAATTCCAAAACATGAACTTGCATTTTTAAAAATTCCAAATTTTGCATATAAATTAGTTGAAAATTGCACTTTCTTAAAAAAAAAATCAATGTGATGCTTTTGTCCAATTTGTGTAACCATGGAAAGCTGCACAACATTGGAAAAAAATGTGAAATTTCCCTATTTGCACAAAACAAACAGTGGTTGCAAACACGAGTGTAAATTGAGGACAGAGAGGAGCATCGAGAGGAGGATCAGAGGATATTGGAGGACTTCAACACTGCTTGTTTTCCCATCCCTAGAGCCGATCTACACGCTAGGTTTTTAACGTTTTATAAGGGTTATAAAAACTCTTTGGGCCACATGACGCACTCCGTTGAACGATGTATACCCGAGGTTTTTTAAAACTCACTTCAGCTATATACAATGGTTTTACTTTTAATAAATCGTTTTAAGTAAAATAATGCGTCCTTCCTCACCGTTTGTGATTCATGGGGGCAGTGCTTCATTTACCGGTGCCCAAATGCTTAGCAGTTGATTGGTGGGGAAGAAAAAGGGGCTAGGGAGGAAGTGGGCGAGTGAACTACAGTACCCACAATCCTTAGCCCTATACTCATTGAAAGCTAGGGATTGAAAGAGGAACTAAGGAGGAAGTGGGCGACTGAACTACAATGCCCACAATGCTTTGCCCTAAACTCATTGTAAAAACGAAACAGAAAGAGACGGGGCAGAAGAGTGTGTGACCGTACACACCACTTTGAAGACTGAAGAAGTTTTCTCCTGTAACGTGAGTACTCCTTAATGTGGCCTAAGACGTTTTAGAACGCACCCATTTGGAACGTTTTAAAATACTATTTAAAACGTTCCAAGGGGCTGTGTAGATAGGCTCCCAGTCTCTGCGGGCAAACAAGCAATGTTGCTAAATAAATAAATGAAGTCTTGTTACTAGTTTATTCGTTTGTTTATTATATTTCCATTTCACCCAATAGCCAAAGCTCTCGCAACACTTAAACCCATAAAATGCAGCAACATGATAAAACATGAAATAAAACTTCTAAAGGTTTAAAACTACAGCATAAAACCAGAGAGAAAAACAGCAGCCACGCAAAGATCTTAAAAATGCAATAGCACTTTGAAAACAATACATGCTGGTTTATTTTGCCGCTTAATTTTAACTGCACAATCGGAGGCATGTGCAATGTGTGAGAAAGGAACCAAATCAATTTTAAAGAGGAAAGAAAGAACAAAGTAAAATAAATGACCATTGCCACTGTGATGATTAACTTGTCAAGGAATATACATTTTTCAACTGATTTAACACATACACCTCACACTCATACACAATATTCCAGCCCTCCACTACCAGGGCTTCGGATAAATTGAAGCAAGTTCAGAAAAGGGCAACAAAGACAATTAGGGGACTAGAGACTGAGGCCCAATCTACACCAAGCAGGATATAGCATTATGAAAGTGGTATGAAAGTGGGACATAACAGGCAGGAGCCACACTACTGCAGTATAGCGGTATTGAAGTGCACCGTTGGGGCCCATAGACACATACTATATACCACTTTCACAGTACTATATCCTGCTTGGTGTGGCTCCTGCCTTTTACATACCACTTTCGTACCACTTCCATAGTGCAACATCCTGCTCGGTATAGATCTGGCCTAAGTCCTAAGAGGAAAGATCTCTGACTTCCTGTAATAGTTTTCCTGTTGTTTCCCTGGCCCAAACTTTGATGTGTGGATTAATCTCATTCTTTCAAACATAGGCTGTCCATATGAAAAGGAGGACAGGGCTCCTGTAACTTTAACAGTTGCAGAGAAAAGGGAATTGCAGCCGGTGTCATTTGTATGCAATTAGTACCTGGTGAAATCACTTCTTCATCACTACAATTAAAGTTGCAGGCACTATACTAGAGTGACCAGATACAAAAGAGGGCAGGGCTCCTGCAGCTTTAACTGTTGTAATGAAGAGGGAATTTCACCAGGAACTAATTGCATACAAATGACACCTGCTGAAATTCCCCTTTCTCTACAACTGTTAAAGTTACATGAGCCCTGTCCTCCTTTTCATATGGTCAGCCTATTCAAACATACATATTTCTAGGGATGAGAGAATCGGTCAGTTTTACTTTCTCCTTTATTCATTTTTTAAAAATCTCAAGGTCGTTTGGGGCCTGTTCAGACAACATACTAAGCCACAGCCCTTTTGAAGCAAACGGTTAGTCAGCATGTTTAAACTGTGGAGATGTAGCCGCCATGGTTAAGAATGGTTCACATGACACACTAAGCCATAATGTTTTGTTCAAAACAGTTAACGACCGTGTCTTAGTGTGTCATCTGAACAGGGTCATTGTTCCAAATATAAACGTTATGGACTTTGGTAAATTCTTATAAAAAATAAACTGAAATGAACCCCCCCACCCCACCCCATCTGCACCAGCCAAATTCAATTCAGGATGTTGGAGAAACCGTTTAGGTATGTATGGAACCCCTCTAGCTTTCACCAGCTCAACCACCCACCCAGGCTCTGCCCTGACATCCGCCAGCTGGTCTGAGTCAGGTCAGACCATGGATGTTCCAGCCTTGCATGGCAGCAGCTGCGGCGGCAGAGGGAGCCACAGTCCATGATGCTTTCCTCACTGTCCTGTCCTGCCATCACCATGGCACAGCTTCCCTCTCTCTCTCTCTCTTTCTCTCTTTCTCTCTGCCAAGGCTAATCCCGGGAGAGAAAGGGACAGTGGTGGCGTGGTGATGGTTGTGGGCTGCCATGGTAATGGAAGTGCAGGGATAGTTCCCCTCCTGCTCTTCTGCTGCTATGTCACCACCTCACAGTGGAATGCTGCGCTGTGCAGACACCATGGCGGATGAATAAGACGGGACACTTTCCTACCTGCTCTTCTGCTTCCATGTCACTTCCTGTGCCACACAGTATTTCCTCCACCCTTGCCACTGGCGGGGACAGATGGAACGTTATACATTGGGCGGCGGTGGTGGTGGTGGTAGGAACTTTGGGGGGGGGGTGTTCCCAAACACCATAATATGCACAGAGTTAGTGGGGAGAAACCCGGGCAAATTCCCAGATTTTGTCAGCGGTCTCCCAGCTCAGCATGCAAGGGGACGCTGAGCTGGGGGAATTGTGGGAATCCAACAGGCCCTAAAAGGTCTGGATTCACACATGAAAGACATCCCTAAATGCAATAGGAACAGCTATACCCAGACCATGGAGAAGACCATGAAGTACCTGCCTGCCATATAGCTTTTAAAGAGGAGGAGCCTGTGAGGGGGGAAATAAAAGAGGTGGCAATATTATGGTTAGATGAATAAGGATTAAAAGCCAAACGTTTAAGAGCAAGGTACTCAAAGACCTGGGCCTGGATGGATCAATTTGCCTGGTTTTGTTTTTCCCACATTTGTGCACTTGTCATCTCAGATATGGAAGTCGTCAGTAGTTTGGTAAATTCTGACCCAAACCAAACTGAAACAAAACCCAATTGAAACAAAATCCCCACCCATCCCTACACATGCCTACTTAGTTTTACAGTTACATGTAGTTCTTATTGTACTGTGCCTTAAAGACACTTGTATTGTTGTCACAGGCGCACCAAAGAGGGTGCTAATGTAGGCTGACCAGATAAAATCCAGGTCAGGGCTCCTGTAACTTTAACAGTTGTAGAGAAAAGGGAATTTCAGCTGGTGTCATTTGTATGCAATTAGTTCCTGGTGAAATTCCCTCTTCATCACAACAGTTAAAGTTGCAGGGGCCCTGCCTTCTTTTGTCTATGGTCACTCTAGTATAGTGCCTGCACCTTTAACTGTTGTGATGAAGAGGGAATTTTACCAGGAACTAATTGCATACAAATGACACTAACTGAAATTCCCTTTGCTCTACAACTGTTAAAGTTACATGAGCCCTGACCTGGATTTTATCTGGTCACCCTACCCAGGAGTTTTAGACTATACTTCCCAGGATTCTTGATCATCGTCCATGCTGGTTAGGACTTACAGGAGATTATGTCCAAAACATCTGGAGAGTACCAAGTTGGAAGTGGTGATTTTGGCTTTGTGTTAGCCACAACCACACCATCATCCATGCTCTTTAGTACAACTTAGGCCAGATCTACACTAAGCAGGATATAGGATTATGGAGGTGGTATGAAAGCGGTACATGGAGGCAGGAGCCACACTGCTGCTTTATAGTGATATTGAAGTGCACTGACAACTGTTGGGGCCTATTGACACATACCATATACTGTAGGGTAGGGTGACCAGATTTTGGAAAGCAAAATCCCGGTCCAAAATGGCCACCCCACCAAAGCAGCCTCCCCCCCAACATAAAATAAAAAATTAAAAAGGCTGCCCACCATATGGCTAACAAGCAGACACCCCCGCCACCCCACCACCCGAAACAACCCCCCCCACCAAGTCACCCCCCCCCCAAAAAAAACCCAGCCCAGACCTACCTGGTCCTGCCACCGCCGATCTCCTCCACTGCCGCGTGTCCCCTGCAGTCCCCTCACCCTTCTTGCCCTGCTCCTGGGCTCCCTGGGGGTATCTGAGGAACAGCAACAGCAGCAGCAGGCAAAGGAGGAGGAAGAGCCTGCTTTAAAATGCGGACGCTGCTCCGGCCTCCACAGGAAACAAGTACTCAGGGTTAGGGAACGTCAACAAATTCCTTGTCTGGTGGCTAAAGCAGTTAGCCACCAGACAAGGAATTTGTTGACGCTCCCTAACGCTGAGCACTTCTTTCTTGCCGTAGCCGGGGAGCAGCGCGGGCATTTTAGGGTGGCAGGAGAGCTGATCCTTTCCCCGGTTTGCCCCCGCCGCCCCCCTGTCGGCCCGGATTGACCCAGTTTTCCCGGTTAGGACCGGGAAATCCAGGGTGATCTGGTCACCCTACTGTAGGGTGACCAGATAAAATCCAGGCCAGGGCTCATGTAACTTTAACAGTTGTATAGCAAAGGGAATTTCAGCCAGTGTCATTTGTATGCAATTAGTTCCTGGTGAAATTCCCTCTTCATCACAACAGTTAAAGTTGCAGCCTTCTTTTGTATATGGTCAATCTAGTATAGTGACCATTATAAAGCAGTAGTGTAGATCCTGCCATAATTTTGTTCAACACAGGAGGTTCTGACATGTGAGTTATCCAGGCCACATTCTTCAGGAATATTCAGTCCTTCATAAGGTGCCAAAATGAACTTTTTTTTATTTTCTGGGGGTTGGTAACCTTGACTCAGCAGCTGTCCCTTAGCAGATGATAATTTAAATTTAGCAAGGTTCCTTCCAAATAGATATCTCTGGAGTATTTTTGCTGGATTTCATTTTATGCATCCAACTTCTGTCCACAAAATTAAAACATTAATAACAGTCATTGATTGTTAGCCACATGAACTCCATGGCATGTGTGTGTTTTCTATGGAGCTGTTCATTAAGCCAAGTTATCTGCATATTCGCCGACAGACATGCTGCTCTATGAAACTGACTTTTGATTCATGCGTTATATAGTGGTGTGCTCACCCTAGTATGCCTAAGACTTGTGTGTCAGCACTTCAATTATAAACCCAGCTTTTATTGGCTTATAGCTCAGCTGTAAAATCTTGCTACAGGCTCCAAATGTGACAGACAATGTCTCTATTCACTAGTTCATTATTTCCTGCCAAAATGTGGAGATTAAGCGCTAATCCAATTACCCATTTTGCACCAATAAGGGCCACTTCACATGTAGCATTTGCTTTTGGTGTACGCCCAAGATCTTTTAAGTGTACATCTAAAATATTATGTGCAATGTATCCAAAAATGTGGTTGCAACTATGCAACATCAGCTTGTCAGGAGCCATGATAGGCTATAGCTCCCTCTTGAGCATTCAATGGCAAAGACATGTTTGGGCCAAATTCCAATCGACAAAAGGTCTCGTGGGCTATATCCCATCTGGGATGGGCGGGGGGACAAAGGCAAAGTATGCATGGCAAAAGACAGAGTGGGATGGTCCAAGATGCAATATTACGATTTTAAGCCTACTCAGAAGTAGGCAGGGTAGGGCTTCTGCATATCTATTAAGAAGTAAGCAGGACTGGATCATACAGTCCTGAATCACTTAGCAGCACTTTCACATAGCATCCAAATGCCAAACCCCTGCATGTCCTTTCAGAAGTAAGCATGAGCAGCATGTCTACTCAAAAGTAAGCATGAGCAGCACATCTACTCGGATGCAAGCATGAGTGGCATGTCTACTCTGAAGTAAGCAGGGCAAGACTGCAGGAGACTCCTCAGAAGTAAGGATGAGAAGCTTCAGAAGTAAGAAGGAGAAGCCTCAGGAGTAAGCAGGATTGAATTACTTAGCAGCTTGTTACCCAGGGCCTGCCCCCCTTACCTACCAGGAAAAAGCTTTTACCTCCAATCAGCTGCTGATTGGAGATAAGAGCTTTTCCATATTAGGTAAAAGTGAAGAAGCTGGTGGGCTGAATAGGAACCATGTATCTAACCAGAGGTTCCCCATCCCTTTAGTATAGCTTTCTCGCATTCCCCTCATTTCATAAACTGCAGTGACTAAAGGAGACCCTTTTTTCATATGCAGCAAAGTAGTTTGCATTTGATGGCATAGCCAATGGATTCTTTAAATACTCTGGAAGCAGCTGTGCTTAAATGATGCAGGTCAGCTATCTTAAATCCCATCTGAGATGGGGTATGTGTGCTCAGTCCATCAAACACTCATATATATATATTCCTGATTAATATTTGCTGCAGTATCTGGGCAACATCCCCCCCGCCCCATTTCATCAGTTAAAATTAAATCGAAATGAAATATCACATTGATTTCTTCAAACACAACCCTCTTCCCCAGACAGATTTATGATTAATTGTGTTCCTCTGATTACTGTTTTGCAAGCCACACAGTTTTGGATGTTGTTATATTTCCTTTTTATGGGCAACTGGCAAGTAAGAAAGATGGTGGGCTGTTAAGAAACAGGAGTGCTTTTTGCAAATGGCCATAGATTGTAATTCTCGCTTACCTTATTTTGAGTATCTCCTCTACAAGTCAAGTCTTCACAGTGCTAGATTCAGGGGATAGATAGGGATGGGGAATATATTTTGCCCCACCCCCGTGGGTAGAGCCAGAGCAAGTGGTAGGTTAAGCCTGGGCATCCTTCCTCCCCTCTCTGACAGATAGAAACTTACACAAACATGGAAACACAGAGCTGTTCCCCCACCTCCTGTTACACACACACAGAGAGAGAGAGAGAAAGAGAGAGAGAGAGAGAGAGAGAGAGAGAGAGAGAGAGAGAGAAAGAGTTTTCCCCACTCAGTTGCTCACACAGCACACGAGTAGAGGCTGGTGGCTCCGATCTCAGTGAGGCTTTAAAACTGCTCTGCATTTCAGTCAGAACCCTAAAGGAGCTATCCAAGGTGCTGAGCACATTTTTGGGGTTCCTCCTTGAGAGTTCTGTCTGGTTCCAATTGAAACACTGAGTGGATTCACATTCCGACTGATATCAGAGCCACCAGTCTCCAGGGCAACACAAACACCCCCCCCCCCAAGACTCTCACTCCCATTCAACATCCTCACAAACACATACATCTCAGTCCGGTGGGATGGCGAAGTTTAAACTATGCAAGTTTCTATCAACACCACCTTTATCGGGAAGGGATGACTTGACCTCTGCTGGACCCGGCAACCAGGGGAGAGTGCTGAGAGGGTTTGTTTGACTCAGGTTGTTGTAACTGGGTGGACCTCCACATGCCTGGTCTGGGGGAGCTGGTGTTAGCGGCAGCCACCTACTGAACAGGAAACAGTGGATAAAATCAGGAAAATGTGAGCTCACTAAGCTGAGCTTTTTTTAACTGATCCCTGGATAGTTTAAATGATATGTAGTTTGTTTTTAGGCTTTTCTGGTTTAAAATTTTGTATATTGGTTTTTAAATGTTCAGTGTTTGTAATGTTTGTAAACCACCCAGAGAACTTTGGCTATGGGGCGATATATAAATGTATCATCATCATCATCGTCATCATCATCATCGTCATCTGAAACAACCTTGGAAAATGAAGATCATAAAATATACTGGGACAGAACAATTCATACCTACAAGACAATACCCTGCAACCGACCAGACATAACGGTCATAGACAAAAAAGAAAAACATGCATACCTCATCGACATAGCAACACTGAATGACAAATATGTTGTTGAAAAGGAAGAAGAAAAGAGAGACAAATATACACCACTGGCCATGGAAGTCAAAGAACTATGGCATCATGAAAAGGTCACAGTTATTCTGTTAGTCACATCAGTCATCAGCATCACATCAAAAACTATACAGAAAACCTTCAGAAACTGGGCCTACCAAAATACATCCACACCAACATCCAGAAAGCAGTCCTACTTAAAACATGCTCAACCGTCAGGAAATTCCTGAATCTGTAAAAGACAGCATGACTTGGCAAAGCCCGTCATGTCCATCTAGAAAAACCACCATGAGTGAAAGAGAAGAAGAAGAAGAAGAAGAAGAAGAAGAAGAAGAAGAAGAAGAAGAAGAAGAAGAAGAAGTTCTCCATCTGAAAGTTCTATCTCAAAGCTCGTTCTGACTCAAGTCCTTATCAGGTTGCAAACTTCATTTTTTCTTTTCTTTTTGAATGTAAGAAGAGCCCTGCTGGATCAGACCAAGGTTCCATCTAGTTCAGTAATCTGTTCACACCGTGGCCAACCAGCTGTTGACTAGGAACCCATAAGCGGGAACCCCATTTCACATGAAAATCCATGTGTATTTCTGTGTGTATTTTTCCCAATATACAAAGCAATTGTACACATCTTTGAAATGTACAAATTCTTCTCCCATTGACTGAAGCATATTCGTGCCCATTTTGGGGAGGGGGGATGTCCACAAGTCAGGGCATTGCGAGAGGCTTTGGCGGGTGCGGGTGGGTGGAGTCCAGCGCACTCCCCTGCACTTGATTCGCTGGGCCCCATTTGTGCCTTTTACAACCACCGTTTATGTAACATTAAATTTACAGAAAAGCACAAGCTGCCATTTCTATGCAAAATGGCACCTTGGCAAGGGAGCGGATGGCCCTGTGGCCCTCCCCGGCACTCCCCAGACCATCCAGTCGCATTAACCGGAGCTCGCTTGCTTGGCCATTTTCGAGTACGACAAAGAGAGGGAACTGGATAAATGCTTTATATGATGGGTCAGGATGTTGCAGGAGTCTGTGGAGAGGATGAAGTCTTACAAACTGCCCCCTGCTCAATCACCTGGACCTTGCTCACCTAGCCCGGCACTCATGCGGTCCCTTTAGGGAGCAGCTATTTGTGTAAAAAACAGCAGCTTGGGGTTTTCCAGAAATCTAATGTTACCTAAATGGTGGCTGTAAAGGGGCCATTTAAACAATATTATAGATGGAAATTGTCCATTTATGGCTGTAAAGTTGTGTAAATGGCCCCTTTATGTTGGCCACCCATTTACATAATGTTAGATTTCCAGAAGACATGAGCCACCATTTTTAAGCAAAATGGCAGGTCGCTAAGGGGGTGTATGGCCCCACAGCACACCCTGGACTCTTCTCCAAGCCATCCAGCAGCTTGCACGGTGAGTGGGCATTGACAGTGGTGGTAGTTTGGGAAGTGCTCTGCAAAACAGAATGGAGGTGAGTCCGTCCATCCCTAATTAAGTTTTGTCCAATGGCAGCTTTGTTGTGGCAGATGGCAGAGTGCCCAATTTTTGTGGATCCTCCCTATCCATCCATGCCATGCATACCCCACATTGCTCCAGAGGGTCTTTGATCTTGCAGGGGCGTATTTTCACAGATCCATGAAAATTGGGAGCCCCAACTGGAAGTACTTTGCAATACTGGAAATCCACCACTGATTACAACCTAAGATTATTGGTACCTAAGCCTTGAGGGTTGGACATGGCTAGAAATGTAAACCAAAGTATTTCTACCTCTTCAGTCAATGGAGAAGCAGGCCTGTGCTGTTGCAACCCTGTCTACGATGTAGAGTGTATTTCAAAAACCCTGTATATATTTTCCTCCCCGCTCCCCAAGGTGTTCACATTTACCAACAGTGCCATGGATTTCTCCTCTTCTGTCGTATTCATATTCATTATGTCTTACTGTTTAAATATTTCCCTGGTAGCCTTCCCAGCTGTCCTAGCTGTCACCCTCCTTTTCACCTCTTGCCTTTCCTCGGGTCGCACTGCCTTTTGGTTCCATGATGTGTCAAAAGAGCTATTTACACACCGTGAGCAAGCTGTCACTCACACCCATGAAGCTGCGAACTATGTAAGGAGTGTTATGGTACACTAAGCAACCTGGTAGAGCATGTGCTAGCCTGTTGATTCAAGAGAAATAAAGGAAGCTGCTTAGTGAGAACGGAATATATATATATATATATATATATATATATATATATATATACACACACAAACACATTCCCATTCGCCTCATTAGAAAGAGATCTCTTTCCACTGTTGGGTTCAAACACTGCTACGCAATACAGATCCTTCTAGGATTCATCTCAAGAAGTTTTTTTTATGCCTGTGGATGCCACCAATTCCATCACACTGCCTCCGCCTTGTTTTGTTTTTATTAGGGTGACCATATGACAAGGAGGAAAGAGCTCCTGTATCTTTAATAGTTGCATAGAAAAGGGAATTTCCACAGGTGTCTTTTGTATGCATACAGCACCTGGTGAAATTCCCTCTTCATCAGTACAGCTAAAGCTGCAGGAGCCCTGCCCTTTTTAGCTAGACTGACCAGATACGAAAGAGGGCAGGGCTCCTGCAGCTTTAATGGTTGTGATGAAGAGGGAGTTTCACCAGGTGCTGCATGTATACAGCTGAAATTCCCTTTTCTGTACAGCTCTTAAAGATACACGAGCCCTGTCCTCCTTCCCATATGGTCACCCAAGCTTTCAGAGTATCCCATTGCATTTATACCTGCAACTAATATTTCTCTTCGGTCTGGTTTACACTTCGAAGTTTAGCCTTTACACATAATGGGGAGTAATAGATCTTTGGCTTCCATACTTTCCCCTTTGCACACAGAAACACTTGCATTAATGGGGCTGATATGCAAATATCCAGGGCTGACGTCAAGGGTAGGCATGGTGGGGCATCTTCCGAGGGCCCACACCCCAGCAGGGGCACACTGACTAGAGCCCCCTGGAGGTGCACCTCCTCTTCACCACTGCAGTCTAGTTGTTCATCTGTCTCTTGCTCTGGCCCAGACAGTGTTGATGGAAAGGAGGAGGAGGAGGAGGAGGAGGAGGAGGAGGAGGAGGAGGAGGAGGAGGAGGAAATGCCATTACTTCCTTCCTCCCTGGCTCTTTTGCTTTTCAAAAAAAAAGTGGAAGTAATGATGAGACAGAGGGGGAGGGACAATTGCAGCTGGCGACCATGGTGGTGAGATGGGAGACTCACTGAGAGAGGGAGCCACTAAAGCTGCCTTGTCCAAAGGCTCTCATAAATCAGGAGCCAGCACTGTAAAGATCTATGCGTGCAAAATCACATGTGTACCTAAATTCCTTTTGCATGAAGTATGGTGTCCACATCTAACATACTTGGGCAGCTATTGGGGGTCCAGGCCTTGGCGGAGGCAACTACTGTGGCCTACTCAACCTGGCCTCTTTCTTTCTTTCTTTCTTTCTTTCTTTCTTTCTTTCTTTCTTTCTTTTCTTCCTTCTTTCCTTCTTCTTTCCCCCACCCCCAAACAGCATGGAGCAGCTGAGCTGCCAGAATCTTACTCCCTTTATATAACTCTATGGTATGACCACACTTAGGCCATTACTACACTGACCTTTTATTCTGCAATCTTCCTCGGGTCATCCCTGTGCATCCCCAGGACTCTTGGGGGTGGGGGGATGGGCACGGGTTTTCCCCGGGATAAGGAATCCCGGGGAAAACCCAATTTTCCCTCAGTCCCAAGAATGCCCATCCCTCCTGGTGCCTGTTTACTCATGAGTAAGCGGGCACCAGAAACAGCCATGGAGCCATGCTGCATGGCTCCATGCCCATCAGGGGAGGGGGGAAGCAAGTCCACCATCCCCAGGATGCAGAGGGTGGGTGATTTCGGGGGGATTTTTTTAAAAAAAAACTACATTTTTAATGGAGCACAAGTGTGCTCTTTCTTTCTAAAAACAAAATGGCGGGTGTGACTGTGAGGCATCCTGGGAGGAAGCCAGGACATTGCACTTCCTGTTAAGAAAGAGGAGGATGATCCCGGAAGCACGTACGTCAAGGATCGTCCCCCTCCCTCCCTCTACACCTGTAGGTGTAGAATGGGCCCTTGAATACTGTGTACAGTTCTGGTCACTGCACCAATAAAAAAAAGAAAGAAAGAAATTGTAGAGCTGGAAAAGTGCAGAATGGGACAACTAAATTGATCAAGGGGCAGGAGCATCTCCCCTATAAGGGAAGGTTGCAACAGCTGGGATTGTTTAGCTTGGGGAAAAGGAGGCTATGGGGAGACATGGTAGAGGTGTACAAAATTATGCATGGTGTGGAGAATGTAGATAGAGAGGCATTTCTCTCCTTCTCCCATAATACTATAACCTGGGATCATCCCATGAAGCTGATTGGTGGGAGATTCAGGACAGATAAGAGGAAGGACTTCTTCACATAGTGCACAGAATTTGGTACCACAATATACTACGATGGCCACCAATTTGGATGGCTTCAAAAGAGGGCTGCATAAATTCTTGGAGAAGAAAGTTATCAATGGATGGCTACTAGTCCTGGTGGCTCTGTGGTAGCTTCAGTATAAGTGGCAGCATGGCCATGTACACCAGTTGCTGGGGAACATGGGTGAGAGAGTGCTATTGCACACATGTCCTGCTTGTAGTTTCACAGTCAATAGCTGTTTGGTTCACTGTGTGAAGAGAATGCTGGACCTTTGATCTCATCCAGCATGGTTCATCTTATGTTCTTATGTCTAGATGGCATTTAATTCCCCACAATGTCTCCAATCTGGCATAGATCATACATCTTGGGGCATTGCTGCCAACTACCATGAGGCAGCCCTTTAATTTGAAGGACTGTCAAAAGACCACCCTTTATTTGAATGGCTGTCCAGACCAAGAGGTAAAATACCTTAAAAAGACAGAAGTTGCTCATCAACAGTTAGCCCTTGGATAGGAGGCTGAGCAGACACAGAGGTCACCTGGTTGCAGTCTTCTCCACTATAGTGAGATGGGTTGTATTTCCTATGGTAATTTATTTATTTATTACATTTTATATCCCATCTTTTTTCCTCCAAGGAACCCAAGGTGGTGTACATAATCCTCTTCCTCTCCATTTTATCCTCACAACAACAACCTTGTGAGGTAGCTTGGGCTGAGAGTTTGTGACTGGCCCAAAGTCACCCAGTGAGCTTCCATGGCTGAGTGGGGACTAGAACCCGGATCTCCCGACTCCCAGTCCAACACTGTAGCCACTACACCACACTAGCTCCCATTGTGTCTCCTCTCATTGTGTCTAAATTTACAACTATGCAGTTCATGTATGCAGCCTCATGCAAATCTGTGCATGCTTGTCCTCTTTTCTGATGACAAACATTTCTTCTTTCTTAATGTGTAAGTGGCCACCCTACCACTGCCACTGCCAGATAAGTTCACCAGAGCCCCGATAGTGGACAACCCTTCAGAGGGCATATTGCCCAGGGTCCTCTCAAACCTGGAGCTCACCCGTGCTTAGTTAGACCATAAGTTTTGAAGAAGGGGCACAATGGATTACATGAAAATGCTTTATATACATATAGGCGTTCATGTTCTTAAGTTGGTAACTATAGAGTTGAAAATACAATGGACCTTTTTCATTGGTTTCCTCTGCCCACAACAAAACAAGAAACCAGGCCCAGGAATGAGGGAGAATTTCAAGTATGGATGTGGGTGGTAACAACTGCATAAACCTAAAGAGAGTGTTGGGTGATTCTGGCCAGATCTACACCAAGCAGGATATAGTGGTATGAAAGTGGTATATGGTATGTGTCTATGAACCCCAACAGTTTTCAGTGCACTTCAATACTGCTATAAAGCAGTCATGTGGATACCACGTTCATAGAGCTATGTCCTGCTTGGTATAGATTGGGCCTCTGTCAGTTTTTCTTTCTCCAGCATCTGAAGAACTTAAGGTGCAATCCTATTCATGTTTAGACAACAACAACAATAACAACAACAGCAAAGTGGGACAGCTCCCAGCATTCCCCAGCCAGCATAGAATGCTGGGAATGCTGGCATACTCCTGGTGGTTCCACATAAACCTATCGTCCGATTGGAGTCTACCAGGGGAAGAGCCTTCAGTGTGGTGCCCCCCTCCTATGCTATTCCCCGCCTCTGGAGGCTAGGCAGGAACCAATTCTGTGTTCCTTCTGGCTCCTCCTGAAAACATTGTTTTCAATCTGTTTTTATTATATTTTATTTTGTCCACCGCTCCAAAATTCTGAATGAAGAGCAGTATCTAAATATTGTGAATAAATAAATAAATATTGTAGGACTTGTTTTCTACCTAAACTTGCGTAGGATTACACTCTTAGTGAATTTTGGTGAATTCTTGTAATAAGCAAACTGAAGTAAATGTGTTCACACATCTCCACAGTCAAATTCACTGTGGACTGCTACTATAGATGAAGAGCCTGTCAGAAAAATAGGATGTGGCCACCCTATTAAACATGAACATGGTCGAATACACAAGGATTCAAACCCAAACTTTTAAGAAATAAGCCCATAAAGTCCTGGGCATGGATGGATGCATCTGTCAGCTTTGCTTTCTCCCACATTTTTTTCTTTTTTACAAAATCTCAAGTTTCTTCCATCCCAAACATGGGGAACTCTGCAAAGTTTGATAAATACTTATCAAAACCAGTGTGAAACAAATTCTCATCAAACTCCAGTAATTAGAGTTAGCATGAACTGGAGACATTTGAAACACAAACTCCCTGCCTTTGAAAATCTGGGCCCAGTTTAAATTAACCTCAGGCTTCCTCAAACTGAGCCTAACTTTAAATGATGTTTGAAGCCCCCCCCCCCGATGCTACCTTGGCCTCATCTATACTAGGGATGTGCACTGGATCCGATCCGATCCACAATCCGAATCCGAATCAATCCGAAAAGGTTCCAGTCCGAACCAATCCGAAAAGGTTCCAGGGTGGCATGCTGGGTGATGACATCACCCAGCGCGCCACTCTGGAGCAGGCCGCAAAGCCCGCTGGCAGTAGCAGCCGGCGCCGGATGGGAGCGGACGTCCCTGTAAGGTAAGCAGTGGCAGGGGGGAAGGGGCTTACCCCCCCGGGGCCGTCCACTTCTATCCGCTGGCGCCCGCGGGCGCCAGCGGATGGAAGCGGACGGCCCCAGGGGGGGTAAGGAGCGTGGGGGAGGGGGCTTACCTGCCAGGGACGTCCACAGCGGACGGCCCCGGGGAGGGAGTTAGGCCTCCCCCTCACCCACCCACCACCATTTTTTCTTCATAGACTTGCATAAAATCTATGCAAGTCTATGCAAGTCTTGCAAGTCTATGCAAGTCTATAGGGAAAAAAATGGCGGCCGATCCCAAAAATTCCAATTTTTGGATTGGGATCAGACTCGATCCGGTCCGGGGGGCCTCCGATTTTGTCCGATCCGATCCGTGACAAAATTGGAGGTCCCGATCCGGGTCCCGATCAGATCTGGGGGGTCGGTGCACACCCCTAATCTATACCAAGCAGGATATTGCACTATGAAAGTGGTATGAAAAGGCAGGAGCCACATGAAGTAGGGCTGTGCACAGATCCGGATCCAGATCCCGAATCCGAAGCAGATCAGGATGATTTTGACCTGCAAAAATTGGATCTGACTCATATCAGGGGAGGTCCAAATCAATCTGGATTGGATCGGTTTGGTCTGACTCGATCCGGATGGATCCAGAGATCCGGGTGCCTTTTTAAGTGTTTTCCCCCATAGAATTGCATTGGGGGAAAGAAAGGGCTATAACTTCTTTATTTTTAAAGATATCTAAATGAACTTGGGCACCTTGCAGATGGGCTGTAGGTACATATGTGTGCAAAATTTCAGAAACATAGGTGCGAGCGTGTAGTGCTATGAATTTTTGAAAAATGTTCAAGAAACACCTATAACTTCTATGTTTTTCAAGAGCCACAAATGAAAGTTGGGCACATTGCAGATGGCATGTAGGTACTCATGTGTGCCAAATTACAGAAACATAGGTGCAGGCATGTAGTGGCTATGAATTTTTGAACATGTGAATGTCCAGGCAATCCACCACAAGTGCTATAAGTTCTTTATTTTTCAAGATCCACATATGAAAGTTGAGCACATTGTAGGTGAGGCAGTGAGAGATGCTTGGGCATCCCCTCAACATAGGAGGATAGGAAGAGGATCCCTTTGGGTTCCTTTCTTCAGAGTTGAGTTACTGAACTGTAAGCACAGCCAGTCAGAAATAATAATAGGAATAATAATGATAATAATAAGCAATAGATCCATGGGGCTGACCCACCAGATCCAGCTCTCACTGCCTCTGTTTTTCAAAACAATGTGCCCGCCTTGCTGGGCCGATGTGTATTTTCGGCTTCGAAATTGAAATTCGAGACAAGCTTTCTCTCACGGATGTCTGCTGTCATCGCGGACTGTTGTCTGCATCTGTGGCTGCCTTTGCCTAAGCACCTGCACATTGCACAGTTGTCCAATATTCACGTGTCTGGATTGTATCTTGAAAAATGAGAAAGTTACGAGCACCTGTGGATTGCCTGAAAAATTGCAATTCTAAAAATTCCTTGCGAATAAATGCTTGCACCTATTTTTCTGAAATTTAACACACATGAGTACCTACATTCCATCTGCAAAGTGCTGAACTTTCATGTTTGGAGCTTGAAAAATGAGAAAGTTACTAGCCCTTGTGCATTGCCTGAAAAATTGCAGTTTTAAAAATTCCTTGCGAGTAAATGCCTGCACTTCTGTGTCTGTAATTCGGCACACATGTGTACCTACATGCCATCTGCAATGTGCCCAACTTTCATGTGTGGATCTTGAAAAATAAAGAAGTTATTGCACTTGTGGTGGATTGCCTGGAAATTCACATTTTCTAAAATTCATAGCCACTACACGCCTCCACATATGTTTCTGTATTTAGCACACATATGTACCTACATGCCATCTGCAATGTACCCACCTTTCATGTGTGGCTCTTGAAAAATATAGACATTATAGGCGTTTCTTGAACATTTTCCAAAAATTCATAGCCACTACATGCTTGCACCTATGTTTCTGAAATTTTGCACACATATGTACCTACAGCCAATCTGCAAGGTGCCCAAGTTTCATTTTGATATCTTTAAACATAAATACGTTATAGCCCTTTCTTTCCCCCAATGCAAATCTATGGGGAAAAACACTTAAAAAGGCATCCGGATCGCCAGATCGATCCGGATCAGGCTCTGGATCGAATTGGATCTGGGAGGTCCGAATCGATCCAAAGCAAATTGGGCCCAATTCAGACCCCACAGATCCGGATCCAAATTGGATGGGGGAGGGGGGTGCACAGCCCTAACACCAAGCAGGATATAGTAGTATGAAAGCAGTATATGGTATGTGTCAATGGGCTCCAACAGTTTTCAGTGCACTTCAATACTGCTATAAAGCCATAGTATGGCTCCTGCCTTTTATATACAGTTTTCATAGTGCTATATCCTGCTTGGTGTAGATGAGGCCTTAATCTTTCTTACACTTGCCAAAAAAGGGGACCTTCTCTTGGAGAAAGGGATGATGTAATTGCTATAAGGAGGGCTCACTGCTAGGGATGTATGGACTCACCCACATCTGATTCATTGGACACTCGCCTGTCTGCTGCCACCACCTGTTGCCACCACCTGTTGCCACTCATGGCACTGCACGAGCTAAACATAAATGGGTCTTTGCAGCTACCATTTACACAACATGGGAAATACACAATTCCCTGGCAGGCACCCATCGTGCTGCACAGGCATTCAAAGCATGGGCCTGTGAATGTGCCATGGCTGCCCAACTGGGTCCGGGTGGGATGGATGTTGGGGATCCCATCAGATTCCCAGACCCAATTGGGCACCTGCAACATCCCTATGCACTACTTCCTACACAGGAGGTGTTTGGTGGACACACTCCTTTGCTGAAAATTATTCTGAGTGTGATATTTCCAGATAAGGAGAGAGCCCTAAAAAACAACATGGGATGTCTCATTGGGAATTCCGGACTGATAAACTCCATACACAGTACAAAGTTGATAACACCAGGGACTCCTGGAGTTGTTAGTAAAAGCCACCTAAATCAAAATTTGAAGGCACGTGAAAAAAACCCAACCAATTCCAAGGGAAGGAAAATGAGTTTCAGAAGGACAAGCAACATTTCCTTGTGTGGGAGAGAGAGATTCTGCTTCTTCATATTTGATATTCAAGAATCTGCATCCGAGATCATGGATGTTCCTTAGCTGCGATCCCTGAAGATCTGCTACATTGCTAATGTGAATGCTAATGATGGGAATGATGTCCACTGTAGCACATGAACTGGTCTTGGAACAGCTTCTTCTTTCAGATGCTGAGATTTGGCACTCGTCCAAACCCACAGTTCTGCGAACACATCCAGAACATTAATATTCACACCATGTTCAATGCCTCTCAGCTAGAATGTTTTTGAGTCTCTAGAATGCCAGAGAGAGGGAGATGCCTGGGAGGGTTCCAAGTTGCTGTTATTTCCTCCTCTGGAATAAGTGGAATGTTTCTTACTTACTAATGGATTAATGGTGACCTCTGTATGTGACGGAACAGCGATGGGAAAATACCATATATATCTACAACTGTAACATTGGGCTGATCAGCAGCAAATCTTGCATGGTGAGCAGGGGCGGTTGGTCATGGTGGCTGAACGAGCACCCAGCGAGAATGGACAGAGAGTCTGTACATCCTTAATAGTGGCGTCCACCCTCTGGAACACCCATCCACATCTTTTTCAAGAAGCAGAAACTGTGGTGATCTTTAAACACATCTTGAAGACATATTGGTTGATATAGACATTCCCTGGCCTGTAATGGATTACAACACTGCTTAGTTATTGTTATTGTAATAATAATAATAATAATAATAATAAATTTATTTATTTATTTATTTCTAACCCGCCTCTCCCTCTGGATCGAGGCAGGGAACAACAATAAATACAAAGACAAAACTGTATTGTAATGTTTTAACGATTTATTGTTTCATATTGAGATTATATTGTTTTTATTTTAGTTTTATTCTGCCTTACAGGGGTGGGCAAAAGGGAGATATCCAGATGTTTCACACTTCACCTCCCACATGGGCCTGCCAGCACGACCAATGCTCAGGAATGCTAGGAGCTGAAGTCCAAAATATCTGGAGAACTACTTTTCTTTCTTTCTTTCTTTTAATCAATTTTTATTGCGAGTTTTAACAAAATAAAACATTTTTTTTAAAAAAAATGGACACATGGAGAAGTACTTTTCTAACCGTTGCTGCTGTTGTGAACCACTTAGAGATGATAGGATATTAAATGGTGTACAGGTTGAATAAATAAATAAATAAATAAATAAAATGTTAAAGGGCAATTTCAGACATTTTCCCACATATCAGATGTTCATATTAGGCATGTTCACATGAATACAACTAATGAGTTGATGAGGGAAAGTGGGACTTGTGGCTACCAGACCTGTCAACCATATGTTCATCCAGTGTTTGAATGGGCTCTATACATGTTCCAGCGCATGTGCATTGAGATCCTCCATGCAAGGAAGGAGGTTTCCTGGCTCAATCAGGATCTGCCCTCATATAGAGGATTTCAGCACATATACATTTGCATACAGACCCTTCAGGTTCCAGGTACAATGTGAGAGTTGAACCCACATGGTCCCATGACCCTCCCATGCTCCTTGAATGCATAAGGATTTGTCTGAAACCACCAACTACCTCAAACACAATGGAGCACATTCTTCTGCCAGTTTTCATGCCTTAATTCAGTTGTAATTGGTTGGATCCAGATTTAGGTGCATTCAACTGAGGTGGCAGAAGAGGATGTCCTTACCCCGTCCACCCCATGACAGGTCCTCCAGCCCTCCCCCCATGCTACACAGAGTGTTAGGGGACCCTATTAAATGGGTTGGCCTGTGGGTTAGAGGAGAAAGGGGATCCCTGAAAATTGGCACCTTCCACAAATCAACTGTCACAGTGCCGGTTCCTCATGTGTATATGTGTGGATAATGTATGAGAACGACCAGTCCTACAATTTGCTGAAAACCAGGACCTCTCTCTGCAGCCTCCATTAACACTCAGGTCTAGATATAAACATTAGAGCATTATAAGCTAGGAACTTATTCCTCCCTTCTATTTTCCACACCGGCATTCCCAACAATGAATGTGTGTTGTTGTTTGAACACGGCTTTCACATAATGATATGATTTGTCATCTAATGATATATGATTAATATTGTTAAAGGGATTAACAATATAGTAAATGAAGATACGTCTGACAGGTTCTTTCTAGAGTCCTGGATTTGTTTTCCTGTTTATGTCATTTATTGTAAGAACATGTTTTTGAAAGCAGAGAGAAAATACCCTGAACAAATACTCAAATATGCTGATTCTTTTTTAAAAAATTAACCTTGGGTGTATCTAAGGTGGCTTCCAGTCGAGGCCATGAATCTTACCATTCCTATTAAAATATCACACAAAAACACAGGGAGAGAGATGGAGGGAGAGAGATCTAAAATGACACCTCTTTCGTAAAAGTTATTGTTCTCCAAAATCCCAGTTTCCAGCTCTGTTTTTTACTTTACCAAAGTGGTATGATTGGCGTTGCTGCATGGAAGTCTAAGCAGTAGCAGGGAAAGGGCAAATCACTAGACATGTCAATGTAATCTGCCCATGGGCACATCCTTCACATAAGTCATATCCCTGGACAAGCTCACCAACATGCCTCAATTCCTTTTCCTAGATGGAAAAGAAATAATTAGAGGAGGAGGAGGAGGAGGAGGAGGAGGAGGAGGAGGAGGAGGATTAAGATGATGTTACAACCATGATCAACAGAAGCCCATGAAGCAAATCACCATTATGGTGGTGGCGGCAGTGGCAAGGACTTTGCTAATACTCAGTAGATGGAGTGCCTTGCACCATAGGAAGCTGCCTGATCATGAATCAGACCCAATATTGAGCCCGTCTAGCGCAATTTGTCAAGACTGACTGGCAGAAGGCTCTCCAAGGACCAAGGCAGGGGTTTTCCCAGATCTACATGGAGATGGAGGGGGATTGAACCTGGGATGTTGTATGCAAAGAAGGGGCTGCGCTACTGAGATGTGGCCCCTTCCTGGAATATTGCTCCAGGGGTTCCTGCAATTTTCTAGGCATCTTTTTGGAGGATGGGGTAAACAGCTGCTGGAGCAGAGGTGCTGAAAATCTTATGTACCCTATGCACAGTGCTATAGTTGGTCTCCTCCTCCTCCTTTTCCAAACTAGGGATGATCGCAGAATTCAGTCTTTGCAATTTCCAATATGAACTGACCAGAGCCTCACCCCCTGGATTAATGTGTGCATTTAAATTTAAGCCAAATCTACACTAAGCAGGATATAGCACTATGAAAGCAGTATGAAAGTGGTATATAAGAGGCAGGAGTCACACTACTGCTTTATAGCTGTATTGAAGTGCACTGACAACTGTTGGGGCCCATTGACACATACCATCTACCACTTTTGTACCACTTTCATATAGCTATATCCTGCTTGATGTAGCGCCTGCCCTTTATATACCACTTTCATGCTGCTTTCATAGTGCAATATCCTGCTTGGTGTAGATCTGGCCTTAGTTATTCACTGAATTATACAATTCCCTAACATTTTGATTCACTTCTATCTTGGCTCAAGAATTATACAAAATATATTAAAAGTGCACGCATGGAAGGGGGGAAATAAAGCATTTAGAAGTGCTTTGTTTTGAAATACATTTAGAAATATGTGCTTTGAGAGAAAAGATGTTTAAAACATGTATTTTCATATTTTATGCAGATTTTCTTTTTTAAAAAGCTGAATAATGTGGAAATGGGATGGAACAGAATTATGTGTGAGAGTGACACAGATCAGAAGCAGATTTGTCCTTTTCCTACTCTGCTACTGGGATGCCAAACCATAGCTTCTATTTTCTAACAGCCGATAGCATATAACCTCAGCTGAAAAGCACGCTCTCCCTAATTTCCTGGTGAATACAGGATCCTAGTAAGGCAGCCTAAACAGGGCATCACCAAAAGATGCTCAATGGCTTTGCAGTATCCCTGGATCTCACTGAGTCTCTCTCGGCATGAATGCTTGCTTGTTTATCAGGTGACACATTTCATTGGTTATTGATCTGACTTGACTGCTTTTTCTCACCCATCAGAAATGCTGCACCAAGGACATCAACAGAGGTAGGGGTGAGGGAACACAGCATTACCGACTCCAGTAGGAACAGGATTTAGCCCTAGCATTAGTACTGCAGCATCCGTCTGATAACTGTGAATGAAGATGTCCCACTTCTTTCTTCAGGATAATGAAATCAAAGTTCTTCTGGCTTAAAGCCTGGAACTACCAATAAAAGCAAAATCTATTCTTTATCAAACGGGATTGTGCCAGAATCCTGGGTTGGTTGTGATTATTATGGGATTTGTGATCTATTTTTTTTTTTGGCGGGGGGGGGGGGTAGATGTTATGGTTAGATCCAAGCATTGCATGAGTGGAAATCCACTCATGGAGTGGGATCTCCAGTCATGCATTAAGACATTCTCATTCAGTCGTTCTCCTTCCGCTGCAGCCATCCTCGTCAGACCACCAACTACTTTTTCTTTAAAGAGCACCAGTAGATAGTATCCAATTAATCTGTAGAATGAGGAGCAGGAAACTGCTCTCCACAGCTTCTGTGCACCCCCAAAATCTGCTCCTGAGAGACCCTCCCCCTACCGAGCAGTTTTTGAGTGGGGTAGAAGGGTGCACCAGGGACGAGTGGAAGGGAAACCCATTCACCCAGTATACAAGATCTGTCAGTGAGAGATGGGGAGTTGCTGATATTTATTCATTTATTTTATTACCACTACCCAGTAACCAAACATTTGTGGGCAATGCACAAGTAAGGTGAAGCAACAACCCATAAAACATTTTTTTAAAACCCCATTTAGACCATAATGAAAGAAATTGGGATAAGATAACAGCAGTGTGGTTGTTCCATCTAAGATAATTAGGCAGCACTATAGCAGGATAAAAGGAAGGCCCTGGCCACAATATTAAAATTTATGATTTAGGAAACCTCTAGCTGCAACTTTGCGGCTATTTGTAGCAAAGCTGAAGATCCAATGCAAGTGACAGATTCTCTTCCATTCCTCCCTTTCTTCTTCCTCAGATCTGTGAACCAGGGTTAACAAGTCATGTTAAGGTGAGGAGTAGTTTGGCAGGATAACTCTGTCATTAAAGCTTCACACACAGAGGCTGAATTCGGATAACACGATAGTCAATGGTGGGGTAAAAATCAACTTTACAGTTGTTCATCTAGGGGGTACTCCCCACACAACATGGTAATAAATAATCAACTGCGGTGTGGATTAGAATCAGCACTGAGTAGACTATGGCAACAATTGGACGACACGACGGTCAATACAACTGACGATTGTTTCCCACCCCCCACCCCCAGTTGCATATTGTGTCGTCCGAATTCAGCCATACACACCCATCTTCTCAGGTAATTTAAACCCTACAGATGCTACAAGTCAACAGCTTAAAAGTAGGGTTCTGATGTGTCCTCTTTTGCTGACTATCCTCTATGTGAATGTGTCATGTATTTAAAAAGCTATCCCTTCTAAGTCGGGTTTAAAGCTAAAGAAGCATAAGAACGGTGGCCCATCAACAATTAGCAAAAACAAACAGGGAACAGCTGTACTGATCGGGTTCCCAAAAAGTTCCGATGTGAGACATCAAAGGAATTACGAACTCTTAAAGGCTGTTCAGGAGGATTCCCTCTCCTTTTCTTCAACCAAAAAGAGTAGAAGATATTCAGTCTTTCAAAGCATATGTAGGATGTCTGTTAATCACCTGATTTTAACCAAAGGTCAGACATCCTACATATGCCTTCTAGTCTTTAAGAGTTTGTAATTCCCTTGATTAAGACTCCTGTCGAAACGCATTGGGAACACAACCAGTACAGCTGGCTCTTGTTTGTTCTTGGTTTCCATCAATAGTTAGTAGGGATGTGCATGCCCGAAAATATCGTATTTTATCGTTATCGGAATTTCGGACCCAAAAAATTATTGTCTCCAATAATATCGTAGGTTAATCATATCGTCTTCACGATAATTATTGGAAATCTAATATTTAATTTGCAGTCCCATTGTGCCCTATAGAGCTGAATATTTTTAGAACAAAATGCCTATAACTTCTGTATTTTCAAAGTTACAGGCTTGAAACTTGGTCACAATGCTCATGGGGTATGCCTAAGTATGTGTATGAAATTTGAGATCGATCCCTCCAACCCTCGATTTTATATGAATTTATTAAAGAACGTTTAAGTTCTGACAGGTAAAAAGTTGCAGGATCTTTAAAAAATTCATATAAAATACAGGGGTGAAGGGATTGATCTGAAATTTGGCACATATGTGTAGCAACTTGTGCTAGACATGTGTATGGCATTTGAGATCAATCCAACCCTCAATTTTATATTAATTTATTAAAGATCCTGCAACTTTTTGACAGGTCTGAATGAATGCACGTGGCAAGCTGTCATTCTGACCTGTCAGAACCTAAATGATCTTTAATAAATTCATATAAAATCGAGGGTTGGAGGAATCGATCTCAGATTTAATACCCATACTTAGGCATACCCCATAAGCACAGTGACCAAGTTTCAAGCCTCTAACTTTTAAAATACAGAAGTTAGAGGTTTATTTATATGGCAGTCCGATATTCCAATATAATTGGGCTGAAAATTATTGGATCGGATATTTATCGGAGGTTTTCCTATCGTATCGTTATCGTTAATCAGATGTCTGATAATGACTTTGTCGTATCATTATCAGACATTTTAACAATACGATACATATCCCTAATAGTTAGCACCTGGGCAGCAGATTTATCAGGGTCAGGCCACCTGGTCATAGCTTTCTGCGCTATGATTGTGGACTGTAGTTCCAATTAAATTAAAATATTTCTAAATTGGCATCTATACTTATAAATTAGCATATGCAAATCATATGCAAGGTAGTGCCCATTCTTGTTCTCTCTCTCTCTCATTGAGTCTTAAAGGGCATCCTTCCTAGAAGTCGTCAAGGCTGTCTTTGTTAGAGTCTGTGCTAAACAGCCTATAGTTGGGAGGAATCAGCCAAATCACGAAGGTTGCTTCTATTTAAATCAATGTCAGGAGCATGAGAAATCAAAATCCAAGGTGAGTATTAGCAGATGTCTTCAGGCTGGTCCAGCGTCTCCTGCAGGCTGTCCCTGGTGGGATTACTAGGCCATGGGTGATGGTAGGCAGTAGCCTAGCAGTAGCAATGGAAGGAGCACCAGTCCTGTCCAGCTGGTCTTGCCTCTGCTGCAATTTCTTTCTCCTATAAATATGATATCCATGTATGTATATACACCATTGCATTGTAGAGGAATCGAAATGGTGGTGTGGCTGAGTCCAGCTGAGAGGACCTGGAGCTGCTGTTGGCATCAAGCGAGAGAGAGAGAGAGAGAGAGAGAAAGAGAGAGATCCAAATTAGTATTACTGTCAGCAGCAGTGTGCCCAAGCAGTTTATGTGGGGCCCTAGGCTATGCTTGGCATCAAGCCTCAATAGAAATTTAAAATCAGGAGAGGCTGATTTCAATTTGGTTTTGACAAGGATTTACCAAAATTTGTAAATTTCTCCAAAAAGAAATGTGGACATATTAGTTCATCCAGGGCCAGGGTTTTGTGTGGGTAGCTCTTAAAAATCTGGCTTCAAATCCTGATGTATTTGGCCCTGTTAAAACTGAATTAGGATTCCCACCTCTTTTTTTTTTTTCTGACAGCCTCCTCATCTTTCCACAGCTCTATGGCAAGCAGGCCCATCATGATCCTTTCCATGCTTGGAACAGATGTACCTCTTGAATTTGGCTGGTGCACATGGGTGAGAATTCTGTTTCAGTTCCGGTTTGTTAATAATTTGCCAGAATACACAAAGTTCTTCATATCTGGTGGGAGAAAGGATTTGAGATTTTTTTTAAAAAAACCAAAAACTCAACAAGTGACTACAAGAGAAGCAAAACTGACAATTTGCCTATCCCTAGCAACCTGTCCAGCCTGAAGGACATAATGAGGGTAGATCTTAGATGTGAAATGACGGGGACAATGGAAGGGACCCATCTCATTGACCCTGTGTGTAAATGGGCAGAGGAGAGAGAACTGCAAATGAATTAGGTTTGAAAAGGCGAGGATGGTTTTAAACATTGCATTGCCCATGTGCCTTAATTCAGCTCAGCCTCCCAAGCATCAAGCAACATTCAGAAAGCAGGTGGTGGGGGAGAGAAAATATAAAAAAACTAAAATGAAATATAAGCCCTTGCTTTTAATCAAAGCAGCAGGAAGAATCATGTCAGGCCTCAATTCATTGCCTCATCGCAGCTAAGAGTGGTGTTTTTTATTATTATTTTTTGTTTACCCTCCTATCCCGATTGTATTGTATAGTTTCAATTTCTCACCAATATGCTTTTCAAAAACCTTTGACACAAAGTTCGATTTAGATTCCATGCACAGAAAACAGGCGGTAGCAAGAAATCTTCCCAGAAGGGGGGAAAAGCTGAGTAAGGGCATTTTCCCCAGCTGACCCCACCTCCAGAGAAATCGTTAAGCATGCTTACTCAGAAGTACACGTTAATGAGTTCCATGGGACCTACTCATGGGTAAATGTAAGGCTTTCCCTTTCTTTTTCTTTTTTTTTTTTTAATGTAAAGCAAAGTTGGCAATGTACATTGATGCAGAACAGTTCCAGGGATTCCAGGTTAGGAAACTCATCTGGAAGGATGCACGTGAACACAGAAAGATTCCTACAACTGTGTCCTGCTTGTGGGCTTCCCATATGCATTTGGTGGGCTACTCTGGGAACAGAATGCTGGACTAGATAGGCCCAGGGATCTCCTAATGAGTGAAGTTCAAGATTGCTAATTCTCTGAACCCTTGTCTTGCCGCTCATCTCATACCGCATTTCCATTCGTGTTTGAGAGATCACTGCTTGACCTGCGCAAATGGGAAGCCTGCAGAAATGGCAGTGATCAAATGGGAGATTTGTGCAAGTTTCCCCAAATTTGCTCAAAACCCCCCATATTTGCACAGGTTTCCGACTTTCTTCCATAGGCTGTGGTGGAGCTGATTCGGGCCAGATCTACACCAAGCAGGATACAGCGCTATGAAAGCAGTATGAAAGCGGTATATAAAAGGCAAGAGCCACACTACTGCTTTATAGTGGTATTGAAGTGTACTGACAACTGTTGCATCCCACAGGCACATACCATCGACTGCTTTCATACCACTTCCATAGTGCTATATCCTGCTTGGTGTCGATTGGGCCACAGTCTACGGAAGAAATTTGTGCAAATTGAACTGGGGATCAGGAATTAAGTGAACACCAGGACACGTTTGAGAACTTGCGAATATTTTCGATGGACACATGCTTGCACTCATGTTCGAAGGGAACAAGGCATGTTCACATGTTTTGCAAAGAAAAAAATACTTTCTTATGCATCTTTAAATAGGCCCTTTTATTTGATCCAACACATCTCTTATCAGGGACTTATGAGTCAGATCACTGATCCTTTTAACTCAATGTTATCTACTCCACACTGACTGACAACAGATACCTATGTTTTCAGTATTTCCCAGTCCTAACTAGAAATTTAACATGAGACCTCTTGCAAGCAATGGGCGAGCTTACTGCCATGCTACCTCTCTGTCCAAATCCCTGCTTAGTGCCAGATCCTTTGGACAACATGATCTGAGATATGGAGGCACGTATGCCTCCTTCCATTGCCTTGTTTGTAGAACCTCTTCCCTTGATCCATACGGCAAAGTCTTCTCACTTTACTCCATCCATGTGTATGGAACGCAGAAAATGGATGCACTCAGGAAAAGATTTGAAGAGGAAACACAATCCCTTCCTACCATGTAGGATAAGACATGTGGAGGGGGGGGGGGGAGGTACACACCCAAATAAATTATGCCTAAAGAGGAAGGTTGCTTGAGTTGGTTCTGGATTGCATCTATCTCCCAAGCACCCACACCTAATTTAATATAAAGTATGCACAGGGTGAATGCTATACACATTTATCTGGGAGTACGTCCCATTGAACTCAGTCACACTTAATTCTGAACAGACATTCACTCTTAGGAAACTGGAGACAAGACTTTCTAAAAGTAGAAAGGGTTATTTATTTTTGTCCTTTTCAGCCATCAAGATTTTTTTTTTCACCAAAGAGCCAATTCTGGTTTTTCACAGTAGATTTTGACAATCTCAAAATACAAATATTGTAAAACATGTGCAACATGTCCACAGTTCCTGAAAACAATGTTAATTATAAGCTACTAAAATAAGCAATTTAGCTGTTTTTTAAAAAACAGAGATATAAACTGATTTACAAAGGCATGGGATGTGCTAAATCAAAGCTTATTAAAATGTCAATTCCCAGAAGTTTAACCTGATCCTATGCACATTCACTCAGAAATAGTATAGGATTGCAGCATTTAGTCACCCTACAGACTGGTGTCTCAGAAGACTGGTAAAAAGTACCTAACTATTATTAGTCATACTGATTTCCGAGAGACTAAATCATCTTCAATCCAAGTATCCTGGCTTAATTCATCTGGATATCACCCATTAGCTGGTACTTATCAACATTTCCCTTTGTCTTGGCAGATACAGGTTGAAACTCTGTGTGAATCTTCCACATTTCCAAAGAGTTACAGTCCTGGAGGGACTTTTAATTGCACCATTATTCACTTTGAGTATGCTCTCGATTGTAGCTTTTTATTCCTGATATCATATTTTGTTCAGTGAATATAGTGATTCAGAGAAAAACCATTTTCATATGTGTTGATTCGCTGTGAGCTTGATTCTGTTTAGCTCGCCGGCCACATTACAAAACTACAACTCATTAGAAGAACTGCTAAGGATAAACAACTGTTAAATATACAGCAAAGAATCTTGTGGCACCTTAAAGACTAGCAAATTTATTTCTATCTTTAAAGTACTGTGAGGCTATTTGATGTCTTAACAGCAACAAACCAACACAGCTACCCTTCTGGACACTGTTGAATATGCAGCTCCGTTGCAGTAAATATCTCTATACAGGCTTGGTTCAGCTCTTGGTAATATGCCCATTATGCAGAAAGTAAATTAGGATTTAAATTCAAAACAAAACACCCAGAAAATGTTTTGATTTCATTGGAAATCTTATTCACCTTTGGATTAGCTCACTCATTGCTTGTCCCTAGTTAAAACACTGGCAAATGCAATGTATTTATTGATTTATTTTGAATTGAAAGTATACTCCACTGTCAGGAGCAATTCTTGGCGTTTCAGGCCAAATCTGTAATGAATGTTGACAGCCAGTGGAGAGGACCAGTAGTAGGAATCACTGGCCACCAGCCGGGACTGAGAGGCCTCATAAGCTGAGGTTTCCATTGGCAGTTACCCCTAGGAATAATCAGAACCAGTTGCAGAATCTTTGCAAGCGGGGCCTTCCACATTGGATCCTGCACCTTGTCCCCAGAAGGTGCCACTGCCCTCTGATGTGAAGGAGTGGACTTCAAACTCCCCCAGTGAGAGGGAGGCCCTGGAGAAGATTCTGCAACCAGCACTTCACTCCCCAGATCCTTCACATCCAGAAGAAGCTGGCTACTGCAGGAAAGAATACGGGCCCTTTTTAAACAACAACAATAGCAACAGCAGCAGACGCTGCACTTGAGAAGACGGAGCTCCCAGGAGGATTCTCCCATCCTCGCTATAAAAGACTTGTCTGTTTCTGTAATACAGTGCTATGTTAACTTGTCTTTACCTCAGCTGCAGGATTGTTCTCCATGGTCCTGAATCTGAGATAAGAGTTCTTGGGCCAGTCCTCGCAATTCTGTCAGGAGTTCTAAACCAGCTCTCTCCCAGACCTTCTTTGGCCAGCCACCTTACCCTACACCCCTTGCCATTTCCTAATAGGGGTGATGGAATCTGTGATGGGATAGGACATGCAAAGGGCAATCCCCATCCATATCCATGGCTATCTGGAGATGACAGTGAAAGCCAGGGACAAGTCATTAAGCACTAAGAACGTGCACCGTTGTAGATTGGTTTGCTGTCTTTGCTGATCAGCTCATTGCAAGGGCATCATCAGGGACTGGAATTAAGTCATGGGGGGCCGTAGGGAAACTAATCAAACTCTCCCCATGGATTTCTCCAACATCCCTAGCCAAAACGGAGAGTGAGAGGAGTTCAGAGGCAAAGATCATCTCTGGTGCTCCTCCCACTCTGCATTGGATGAGCCTCTGAGGTTGGAGGATTGCCACCATCCCGACAGGATTTCACCCACATGTACTGATGGGAATCTAAGCTAGCAGTGACTGGTCCAGAAAAAGATCTTGGGGTGATGGTAAACAGCTTTTTGAAAATGTCAACCCATGGTGCAGCTATTGTTAAAAGGGAAATTCCCTATTGAGCATAATTAGAAATGGAATAATTAGAAACTGCCAATATCATACTGACCTTATACTTATCTGTGATGGGCTCCTCAAAAGGATATTGCAGAGTTGGAAAAGGTGCAGAAAAGGGCAACTAAAATGATCAAGGGTCTGGAGCAACTCCCCTAAGGGGAAAGGTTACAACGTCAAGGTCTGCTCAGCCCAGAGTAAGCCCCTCATATAAACAAATGACTATATGAACAAAAATAAAGCATTCTTGCAATCCCTCTTTGTATCATGCAGTTCTACCTTAGTGGAATCAACCCCATGTTTTGTAGCACTTGAGAATGCTTATTGAAAACAAAACAAAAATGTTGCTGCTTTCTGCTTATTTTTTAAAAAGAGACCATAGAATCATTGGACAGTAGAGTTGGAAGGGGCCTATAAGGCCATCGAGTTCAACCCTCTGCTTAATGCAGGAATCCACCTTAAAGCATCCCTGACAGATTGGTGTCCATCTGCCTCTTGAAGGCCTCTAGTGTGGGAGAGCCCGTGACCTCCCTAGGTCATTGGTTCCATTGTTGAATTGCTCTAACAGTAAGGAAGTTTTTCCTGATGTCCAGCCGGAATCTGGCTTCCTGTCACTTGAGCCCATTATTCCTTGTCCTGCACTCTGGGTTGATCGTGAAGACATCCTGGCCCTCCTCTGTGTGACAACCTTCCAAGTGCTTGAAGAATGATATCATATCTCCCCTCAATCTTCTCTTCTCAAGGCTAAACAGATTGACTTCTTAATAATTTGTTCCAAAATTTTCCCAGGGATTGATGTCGGACTCACTGGTCTGTAGTTCCCAGGTTCCTCCTTTTTGCCCTTTTTGAAGATAGGGATACCATTAGCCCTCCTCCAGTCATCGGGCACTTCACCTGTCTTCCATGATTTCACAGAGATAATAGACAGTGGTTCTGAGAGTTCTTCTGCCAGCTCCTTTCTTACTCTAGGATGCTGTTCATTGGGACCTGTTCTGACATGGTTCACCACACTTCAACTACAGTACTGATAACACTTTGTCCTATCTGAACCAACATTTTGGGGGCACGTGGATGCAAATATTGAAGACAGGTAAAAAACAGACAATTGGGTAAGAGAATGTTCTGCAGAGAATTTAGCTGTGCAGAGATTAAATGGCCATTACACACAAATACACACACAAACACCAACACACACGTGTCTCCACATGTTTTTTTTATCCTGCTAAAATGGGATAGCCTATAGGTCCACCCAAGATGCAGTTTCATTGCAAGATTTATGCAGAAGTAAACATCAGGAATGGTATATTGGTGCAAACTCTAGGTTGTTGGGGGAGTTCAGACACACCAGAGTCTGTAGTATTAATGGCCACAGAGACATGGGGAAGACATGTGAGTTGTTCTCAGTCGCATCTACATTTTCTTTATAATGTTTAGTTTAGCCTTGTAGAAAATGAAGTCCTAACAGCATCCCCTTCTTAATGTACAGTATAAGTTGAGAAAGCCTGTGATTTTTCAGTTGCACAATAATAAACTTTATCTCTCTTTGCCACATTCTGTATATTCCCTCCTGGGGGGGGGGAATACCCACCCCTCTTCCATTCAAACAACTCTTTGAATCCTGGCCATAATATTTTGATAAGTTACTCTATGTTCAGAAGCGAGAAGACTGTACTTTCTTCATCAAAACCAATTCATATTGATTTGATCACTCTTCTTTCAGCATATTCTTTCAGATGTTATTCTTTTTGATGCCCCAGGATGCTTGATAATGTTGGTATATGACTTTTCTTTTCCTTAGATGGATGACAAGATTTTTTCTGTATTATCTACATCTCTGTTTCTTTGTTTCTCTCTCTGTCTGTGTATCTGTCAGTCTCTCTCTCTCTCTCTCTCTCTCTCACACACACACACACACACACGTAAACAGAACGTTGGAAAACAATCTCTTGATAAACTCTACCACTATCTAATGCCATTAACAGGGAAAGGAACTATATTTTTTCATACTCTCAGTAGTTTCAGCCCTGTACTGCTAAATTAACAGTTAAATTTCCATATGTGGAATTCCTTCTTGCATTTTTTAAGGAAATGCTTTTCAATACAAGCCATATATGGAAGCTCTTTTGTTTAAGATGTTATTTTATTTAAGATGGCCTACATGTGGGATCAAATCTATAGGCATTTATTTATTTATTTATTTGATTTCTACCTCACCTTCCTATAAAAACAAATGGCACTCAAGGCGCCTTCCGGAATAATTAAAATGGATAAAAACAATAAAATACAATAAAATACAACAAAAAACATAACAATTACAAAATAAAAATAAAAATGAAAATAGCACCCAACCCAATGGACCCTCATACAAGCCAAAGGCTTCCTGAAAAAAAAGTAGCTTTTGCCTGCTGACAGAAGGAGAGTAGAGAGGGAGCGCTTCTAGACTCCTTCTTTGGGAGGGGGTTCACAGCCTAGAAGCAGCCACTGAACATAACCCGTCTTGGCTCACCACCAACCATGCCTCTGAAGGCAGTGGTCTTGAAAGAAAGGCTTCTCCAGAATAATAATATAATAATTATTTATTTCTTACCCGCCTCTCCGTCTGGATCGAGGCGGGGAACAACAATATGATAAAATACATAAAACAGATTAAAACATGATACATATTATTAAAACTGCATTAAAACATCCTAAAACATCCTAAAAACATCCTAAAAACATTCTAAAATTCCACTGGATATGCCCGCCGGAAGAGAACAGTCTTTATGGCTTTCTTAAATTCTAAAAGACTGTTAAGTTGACGAGTCTCCTCCGGCAGGTCATTCCACAGTCTGGGAGCGGCAGAAGAGAAGGTCCTCTGGGTAACGGTTGTCAGCCTAGTCTTGGCCGACTGCAGTAAGTTCTTCCCAGAGGACCTGAGCATGCGGGGCGGATTGTATGGGAGAAGGCGATCCCACAGGTAACCTGGACCCAAACCATGTAGGGTCCATGAAGATCTTAAGAACTGGGCAGTCTCGCAGGGGAGTTTTTCAGATAGCCTCCCAGTCCCCTCTCAGACAGATGCCTCAGAAAGATCCCATGGCCGATGGTACAGCAAGCCACCAAAAGACCTAGCAGAACCAACAGGGATGCACTGAATAGTTCATCCACCTAGACAGCCAAAGCAGTCTCTGTCCCATAACCAGGCCTGAATCCAGATTGAAATTGATCTAGATAACCAAATATCTATACAATTTGGGCTGCAACCATCTGGTTCCTGGGAAGTTGCTGCAAGGGTCATGAGGTTAGTGAGTTCTCCCATCCCACACACAAACACATAAATGTCTGCAGGAGTTCTTTTCTGATGTTGGAACTCTGACCACAAAATTGGGGCAAAGGAGACATTGGCTGAATTCAGACGACATATTAGGCAACGGAGGTGGGGGGAACAATCATCAGTTGTGTTGCTTATTGTGTAGTGTGGGGAGTAACACACAACGCACACACAACTGACAGTACGCTAATCAGGAGAATTAAAGAATGGATGGAAACAACGGGCTTGCACATTGTTTAGCCTGAAGCCCCATTGTTTAATGTGCTGTCCGAATTGGTCCCCCCCCCTCAGTGTACTATTCCGTTTGGGAATAAAGTTCTGCTGGCCTGAGCAGCCGAAAACCCCCGGCCACTCTATACAGCCGGCAGAACTCATGGTGCATGCTGGGATACGGCTGGAGGACTAAGGGAGGGGGAGGGAGCAGACGCTGCAACCAAAATGGCTGCCGTCCGTTCTTCGCAACCAGGGCGTTTGCCGGTGCCGAGCAGCGCCGGCTGCAGCATGTCGTGTGGGGAGCTCCTCCTGCCTAACGCACAGTCAGTACACTTTACCCCTCCGTTGCCTAATACGTCATCCGAATTCAGCCATTCTATGTCAGGTGTCCATCTACAGGATCTACAGCTCCTCTGACCTCCAGAGAAGCCCCAACCCAGCTGCTGATCCATGACAGCCCTGGAGCTGGCATAGAGTGTCATCACACTGGAGGTTTAATGTACATCTGCCATGACTTTGATCCACTGGACTAGCATGACGTCATCCTTGTTGTGCTGTTCTCTCACCCTGAGCGAGGCCAGCTCTGAAAAAATGGATCAGATGTGCATTAAACTTCCAGTGTGATGACGGTTTATAGAACAATTCCCTCCCATTTGTCTCAGTGGAAGGGAATTTGCAACATTAAACTAAAACCAGCCCCACCCTCCTAGCAGGGCTTTGGATATCTCAGAGAAATCCAACACAGCCTAGAAAGTTTTCTTAGAAAAAAAAAAGTTTCCATTTCTGCTATATGTTGACTCTAAAAACAGGATATGTAATATTCCTGCTAGACTCAATACTGTATTTATCCTGTGATGATATTAACACTGATTAGAGAGAGAGAGAGAGAGAGAGAGAGAGAGAGAGAGAGAGAAGGGGATGTAAATTCGTAGTATATTGTGTATTAAACTTTCAGTGAATTTGATCACTAACAGCTCTGAGAAGAGAATAAGTGAAAATTGGTGGTTATGTTTGAAATGAGTGGTTAATGAAATGTTGGTTAATTAATTTCTCTTTTGTAACTGAAAAAAATCTTCAAATGCAGTATTCTACTTAAAACAAAAATCCTCAACACCCCTTAGATATTTAGTGTAGCTCCTAGTATTATACCCATCCAATAACTTTCTCTAGGCAAATCAACATTTTAAAATATATATATATATATATAATTTTATGCTTTAAGATTCTTCACGTGTGCATACATATCCTTTGATTTCCATTCATTTGGTTGTTTGGTGGTTTATTGAGACATATGTATGCCACCTTTCTCATCAAAAGGCATTCAAAGTACATCACCATCAATTGTTAAAAGAACATTAAAGCAATTTAAGAATCTAAAGTAAAAACAACATGAAAATATTCAGCGTAGCACAGCTTATAAGCGACAGACTGCCAGCAGTGGCAAAACAGAAGTGGCTTTAGCATCAAAGAATTTCCAAGTGAAAAAGGCTATATCTCAAAGAGAGGAGATGAAACTCAGCAGTAGAACACCTGGTTTACATGCAGAAGGTCCCAGTTTCAATCCCTGCCACCTTCTGGTAGACTTCTTGCAGGAGGCATTTGACATAGAGCTGCCAACTATGCACCCTAATGACATGTCCTCATTAATGATGAGAGATCTTTAGAGAAGAGCCATAGCTCAGTGATAGAGTGCCTGCTTTGCATACAGTAGGTCCTAGGTTTGACCCTGGGCATATCCAGGTAGGGCTGGAAAAACTCCTGCCTGAAACTTAGGCGAGCCGGTCAGTGTCAGTGTTGACAATACTGAGCTAGAGGGACCAAGGGTTTGATGTGGTTGAAGACAGCTTCCTATGTTCCCAAACTAAAAATCCAGGTGGGGAAGAATGAAAAAAAAATCATTTTAGTTCATTTCTTAACTAGAATTTACCCAACTCGCACCTTGCAGAGTTGAACGCCATCCATAGTTGAAGTCCGTACCTTGCAAGCTTGCGATGTGATTGGTGGACCCCCCCCCCAAAATGTGTTCAGCAGCACACATATATTTGGAAAATGTACATGAAAAAAAGTGCACATTTGAAAAAAGTGTACGCTTCAGTCAATGGAAGAAAAATGCATGCATTTTAAATGTGTACAACTGATGCATACATTTGGAAAAAAGCACATGAAAACCTGCATCAATTTTCATGTGAAGGGGGGTGGGGAAGCAAAGCTTATAGTCCGATGCAAACACAGGTTGAGGTGGAATTCAGAGAAACTCGGCAGGTTCAAGTTTTGCTGATTTGCTAGATCCAGGTGATCTTTCACAGGTGAGTTCCACAAACTGGGCAGATACTATAGGAAACACTCTTTAGTAGCCACCCACTGAGTTTATGCCAATAGGAAAGCCCTTAGAAGGACTTCTGATGTTGACCTCATCTGTTGACAAGCTACATTTAAAAGCAGGCACTTACACAACCCTTTGGAGATCCTTGTCCCAAACCATGCATGGCTTTACAGGTTAAACCTGGCCTTTGGATTTCTGCAGAAACACCTTGGTTAGCTCATCATTTGAATCTCGTGGTTCATTGCTTCTACTAAAAAGTTCTGATCTCAACCCTGTGGGGAAGAAGAAAGAGCAAGGGGCACAGGAGCAGGAAGTGGAAACATCAGGGCCTGCTCCAATTGGACTCTCCTCCTTCAGGAGCAGGACAATCCCATCATCCCTGTTGCTGGTCTACTTATTCTTCCCCCCCCTCTTTCCCCTTTTGACGAGATACAAAAGAGGGCAGGGCTCCTGCAGCTTAAACTGTTGTGATGAAGAGGGAATTTCACCAGGTGCTGCATGTATAAAAATGACACCTACTGAAATTCCCTTTTCTATACAACTGTTAAAGATACAGGAACCCTGTCCTCCTTTCCATAAGGTCACCATATCATATTAACCAGTTCTTCCATGCAGTTTTTTTCACCATGTTTCCAAGATTTGCACAGCTGCAGCACTTCAAAAAGGGCCACCAGGATTGTGCAAATTTTAATTTGAAAAAGGAAGATTGATATGCTGGTTTTCTATTATATAGATGTCCAAGGCAACTCATATAACTATTCAAAACAATACAATTCATATTAATATATTAGAAAATCAAAATTCAGAGCACAGCAGCATTAAACAAACCCGAGTCAACAGTCAGAGGCTAAGAACTGAAACCCACTAAAGTAAGGTTACCAGATAAAATCCAGGTCAGGGCTCATGTAACTTTAACAGTTGTAGAGAAAAGGGAATTTCAGCCAGGGTCATTTGTATGCAATTAGTTCCTGGTGAAATTCCCACTTCATCACAACAGTTAAAGGTGCAGGCACTATACTAGAGTGACCATATACAAAAGAAGGCAGGGGCCCTGCAACTTTAATTGTTGTGATGAAGAGGGAATTTCACCAGGAACTAATTGCATACAAATGACACTGGCTGAAATTCCCTTTTCTTTACAACTGTTAAAAGTTACATGAGCCCTGACCTGGATTTTATCTGGTCACCCTACACTAAAGGCTTTAGATAAGAAAATAACACACTACTGCATCTTCACCTAGTATCTCAGAAATTAAACATAGTGCTAGACAAATATATTTGGGAAGAGTATTCCATAGACAGGGTGCAAGAGTGGAAAAGGCCATGACCAACAAGTAGGTAGGTTTCTACATATGAAACATGGTGGCCATCTTGCAATTGTAATGGCCATGTAGATTTGTCCTATATGGATGCATTGGTTCATAGACACTAGCGTTTGATTATTTGATATACAGAACATAGAAAAGATCCTAACTCATTCATCCATTCATTTTTCATCCATTTATTACATTTCTAAATCACCCAATAGACAGCGCCCTGTGTAGAAACCTTCCTGTGTTGGAGCCAGCAAAAAAAGTTTATTTCTTTTTATTCAAAGGTCTTCTACCGTATAATACCAGACCTCATTTTCTTAGATCAAGGGCGTATTAAACTGGGATTCTGGTGATCTGATTCATACTTTTGATTACAAGGAAAGATATTTAAACTTTTAAGCAACCCTTACGTATGGCTTCCCGTTAACCTTTCTGGAGCTTAATGTAATGCCTTCTGATTCGCATGTGCATTAAAGATGGGTAGGGGGAAATTCTTGAAGCTAGAGATGGGTAAATAAGAATGGTCACAATTTAATGAGGTTGCTGGGGATGAAAATCCCCATTACTTTCGCAGCATATTCTCAAACCTAATAGGAACATCTCCATTTTCCTGCACTTGGTCCTGGTATGTGATTGTATCAGTGTTGGTCCTATTTTCCATTTTGTAGAAATTTTGAGTATGGGTGTTGCTTATTGCTAGCTGGATTAGAACTAAATTAGTTAAACTTAGATCCTACCAAAATCAATGGGACATGGCAGTCATGCTTTGAGTCCCATTGCTTTCAATGGGCAATTAGCTCAACAAATTCAGTCTGGTTTCAAACCACCATGTGTCCAACTGCACTAGGTTTTCCATTTAGGTTCCAACCCACTCCTATACACTCTAGAGGTTACATTTTTGAAGGGGGCATAGATGCATGTTAAATTTAGCGTGCATGAATGTACAGATATGTAGATGAATTCTAAAGCACCTTCAGTACACATTTCACATGTGATAGGTGAGAAGTATGAACAATGAAGCATGATGAGATGTTTAAACAATTTCTTGAGAGTATCCATATAAGTCATTCTTTAGGGGGGAGAAATGTGTGGAGTGGCAGAACAGGAATCGATCCAGAAGAATCACCTGTGTCAGTTGGCTTTTACACATTACTATTGCTGTGTTGTTAGTACTTTTCATAATCATGGGAATGTTGTGGGCATCTGAATTAAATCTCCTGTTGTTGAGTCCTAAAGACATTAATTACAAACCAGAAAATGGTGGGTCAATGTGGAGGATCTGTTTTGTTCATCCTGATGCCATTACATGGCTCAGTTGTATCTCTGAATGTTTGTTCCATGGGTCATATCGCATAACAGTGTTGCTGTACTCCAGGGAGACACGTTTAGTGGGAAGAGAATGGATTCTAATAAACATTATCTCCTGCCCTTCCCGTTACTTTCTCAGGTTCTTTCTGACTGCCTGTTGTCATCATCCACTCCCACCTCATTGGTCTTCTATCTCCCAGCACAGAAATATGAATATTGGTGGCTCACAACGTTTGCTTCAAAAATGAAGTGAGGACTGAACCCCCCGAGAGTTCTTCTCCAGTTTGGATTTTAATCTGAAGTAGAGAAGACATGTATTCCTCCCTCCTGGCTATTCTCCTGCTCACCTTCAAATGCTTTTCTCCTGCTAACCTTCCCTTCATCCACCCAGTCACTTAATCTTGCAGCAGCATAAGCCTTTGGATGGAGGAAGTGAGAGAGATCTCTCCCTGTCTCTTCCCAATCTGATCCTGGTAGCTAGAATGGAACTACAATTGCAAGCTGAGAAATGTAGTTTTGGTGCCTCTGTTACAGCTGTAGCTGGATGCCAGATGTCAAATGAGGGAAGAGGAGAGAGAGAAAGAGAGACTTCCGTCTCTTGCACCATGCAACAGCAACTAGGCGAGAAAAAAGCCAGGTAACTGGTTGGATGGAAGGGATGGAAGCAGGTGGGCAGGCAGGTAGATGAGTGGGAAGAGGGATGTGGAAGTTCACAGGGATTTAAGAGAAAGATTTGCCCCGTTGTGCTCCCAATGCCATCACAGGTGGAACATGCAGTTCAAATTGGACTTGATTCTTGAAATGAACCCATCTCTGTTCTGAATTTTGTGGGAAACCGTTGAGTGTCCCCCCACCCCACCTTGCCAGTCTCTATTTAAAGATGACCAGGAATGTTCATCCCATTGTGATGCACTTCAAAACAACATATTGTTGTTTAATGTTCTATACATGATGTTTCCTCCAGGACATTCCATTCCAGGGTTGAGAACATCTCCGTTCTCCTAACAGCAACTTCACATTTTCAGTACAAGTCAGTTACAAACAAGCTCCATGGGAGGTGGGGAAGCTTTCGTCATTTTTGGTGTGAACTACATATGTCTCTTTGCCTTTGCTCAGCAACATCAGTTCTTATTAAACTCTACAATCTATGAATTGATGGAACTGAGTGAGCAGAGGGAAGGCAGGGATCAAAAGCCAAGGCGAAGAGGATAACATGATGCACATACCTTTCATCATAAGGCCTATGCAGCTACTTGAATAAGTGCTTCAACATCTCCATAAGGACTGAATACACATCCAGATGTGCACATGGATTACAATGGAGCTACTTCAACGGGGCCACCACAATTCCAGGCAGATGTGCAGAAGGAACTACACATGGTTTGGGGTTATGTTTCTTGAAGGCTGTTTCTGATGAATCGCAGTAGTGTGACGTGGCATGGAAAATACAACTTTATCCTCAATAAAATTGCCTTCTGAGAATTCCAAATGACATCGCTGTTCAAACCATTAACTGGCAGAATAAAGAGCTGGCTCATTCCGTGTTCGCAGAAGGCAATTGTAAAGCTACCCCTGAAGAAAGGCTCTAAAAATATCAGAGCCAAGATACATCAAGCTGTTTTGAAACTGAAGTTATTTCCCCCAGTATCTTGAGATGTGTCATCATCTCTCTGTGATGGAAACTTTCCATTTGTCAGCACTCATCTGAACCACTGGAGGGTCAACGAACAACCTTTGGTAAAGAGTGAACCTGGCTTGTTGCCCTCCTAGCTTAATCCTCCTTGGGTGGCTCACCTCACACTTTGAGAACCATGATTCCCAAACATTGCATTTACAGCTAAAACTGTTCTGGGAGAGTGCAGAGAGGAAACGTGGGCCCTTCCTGCCTTTATTCCTTTGCAGCTTTAGTCAAATCCTTGCCAAATCCTTTCTTGTTTTAACAATATGCCAGTATCAAAGTGGACTATGCTCCTCTTTGCAAAGCAACAACCATTCCTCTACTAATGACAGAGCTGTGCTTGTTTTAAAACTCCCTCGGACTAATAGAAAGCTGTTTAATCGGTTTGGGGTGAAACAGGGTTCAGGCTCAATAAGCACAGGAGCCAAGAGAAACGAAAAGTCTGTGCTTAACGAGCAAACACGCTGTACAATTTGTAAAAAGGCTATCAAAGCTTGCAAGTTTATGAGATCTCAATTAAAGCGATTTGCCGTTAATTTAAAATATACCCTGGATGCTCAGATGTTGAATTAAACATACTGGGAGAGTTAAGAGTCCCCCCCTTCTTCAAATTATTATTTTACAAGCTATCATGGTCTTTGTACCTCCATGCTAAGATCCACTCTACATCGGGATGAGGTTTAAAATGCTAGAATCATATAGCTAGAAAGGCATCAACTCCAACATCATGACTTCTAATTTACTGAACAGATTCTTGTCATTATACTAGCTGGAACCCTCTGTCCATAACTCACAGACAGAACATACATTGAACACATAGGGTCTTAGTCTAGAATTTATATCAGTACCAGGGCACAGGCGTAGAATAGGTTAAGAAGGGATTCACAAGCTCCATCCCCTAACTCCTTTAATCTTTCTCAACATGATCTGCTCATAATGTTGTCACAACCGTTAAGCAACCATGAGTTTGTGAGGCACTTTGCAATTTCAACCATCTGATATGATTTGTTGCTGTGTTATCAGTGGAAGCTAATGGTTTTGAGGTAGTCTCCTTAGGGTTTGTGTATGCAGGGTAGGCATAGTAGGGTCCTTACCAAGGGCTCACACCCCAATAGGGACCCCCTGACAAGAACCCTGTGAAGTTGCTCCTCCTCTTCTCCATTGCTACCACCTTGTTCACTAGCTTCTCAGTCTGGTCCAGGAAATGGTGCCAGTGTGAAGGAGAAGATATAGATGCCACTGCTTCCTTGCTCACTGATTCTCTGCCTGTCAAGCAAGCAAGTGGGAGCAGTGATAGAGGATGAGGAGTGAGAGCAGCTGGTGACAATGTTCATGAAAAGGGAGATCCACTGACGGAAGGGACTCATTGAGGCAACTTGCCCAAGGGTCTTCAGAAACCTGGAGCCAGTAATCACTTGAACTTCTCAGCTTCAAGCTTGGATGAAGGCCCATGGAGAACATGCTGGTGGTCAACAGTGAATCAACTAGGAAGGAGGTTGTGGTGGGGAGTACAGTGGAATAGACACCTCATTCCTCTCTCTTACATTTCAGGCCTTTGGATAGTCGGAGGAAGGATTATGAAGTTATTTAAGGTATGGTGCTTTGCATCTGAATTCTTTTTATGCAGGTCTTAATTTTAGAGTGCTTGTATAATGTTTTGTGGTAATTTGAACAAATGTGATATGGGAAGATATGGTGTGTTTGTGTGTGTGTGTGAGAGAGAGAATATGATCTATTGGACTTTGATCCAAAAAAATACCACATAACGTGCTCCAGTTTAGCTCCATGGCACAACTGAAGGAGAGGCCTGAGAAGATTGATCGAATTTGACCACAGAAGGAAAGTTAGAGTAGGTTTCATGGGGCTGCATTCTATCCCAGAGCCCTTTGCTTCTATAGCACGTTGAAGCCCAGAGCTGGTCTGTTGACTCCTCTGGCAAGGGGTTATGGTTAAATCCAAAGTCTTGGAGTGATGGTGTGTGGTTTCTCCAGAGGGCTCAAGCTGCTTGCTCATTCTTGGTTGTTAGGACCAAGGTCTTTTCCCATCCATAAGTCCGTGAGACAGTCCTCTTTTGAATTCATTGTGCTGCCTCTTCATGCTCCATATCCGAGGCCCAATTAAAAATGACCACTGCACATATTAGAAATCTATGTGCCTGGCTTCACATTTAAATAGGGCCCTCAGCTGCTCTATGCACAGTGTAAATAGTAGGGATGTGCACAATAAAAAAAATCGGAATCAGAATCAGAATTGATGCATCGGATCAGATCGGAAGCTTTCCGGATCGGATTGGATCCGATTCTGATCCAAAAACTGGATATCCAATTTTCAGATTGGATGCCTTTTAGCCCCTTTAGACTTGATTTTAGAGTGGGGAAAGCCTGTATCTTTGGTATTTTTAAAGACAGAATCATGAAACTTTGTACAAGTGCAGATGGGATATTGCCAGTCATGTGCCCAGAATTGCAGACACAGGGGTGCAGGCATTACTTGTAAGTAAGCCTTCAAAAATCACTTAGTTTTTACCTGTCATCTGGTCCTTTTTCAATTTACTCCTGTGCCTCAGGGGCACACCACGTTTAAAATGTTGTTGTTGTTGGTTTTTTTGGCAGAACATTGTAGACCATATCCTCAGTTGGGGAGCACACTGAAGGGCTGTACGTACGTAGCTCTACCCCCTTTTGCAGACACAGGGGCACGGTTTAACTGAAATGAAATTGTGAAAAATGGGTTTGCCCATTGCATGTAAACTGCAAAGTGATTTCATTAGATCCCATCCCCAGAAACTGAACTCAAACTTGGGGAGCGTACAGAAGGTCTGTTCTGCCCCCTTTCACAGACACAGGGGCATTTCTGAAATGGAACTGTTAAAAATGGCTTGTGCTGGTAAGTAAGACCATTGCAAAGTGCTCTCTCATTAGATGCTGTCCCCACAAACACCGCACTAATGTGAGGAGTGCACAGAAGGGGTGTACATTCGACCCCATATCACAGAAACAGGGGCATGGTTTAAATTGAATGGCAGGCATTTTGTTGAACTTTGGGGAATCTGCCGATGCTCCCTTGAGGGGAACACCTGCATCCCTTGGCTTAAGCAAGCGGAGTGGTGGGCTCTACTCGCAGGTGAGATCTGGCGGACAGACACTACCAGCTCCAAACAAACACTCCTTCCACTCCAACTAACTAAACCCCACAGAGAGCCAAAAGGGAAAGAATGAGACTATATACTCCTCCAGCATTGCGATTAGAGGCTGCAGGAAGTCTGTAACAGGATTGGGTGATGCATTGATGTAGTGAAAAGCACAATTGGTGGATCAAGCTGTCAAACACACACACACACAAAACACACACACACACACAGCCTCCCCACCCTTTATGGAAGTTAAAATGATAAAGTTAATAAACCACTCATTGCCACTAAATTCTTGCACCAATTTCTCTGGAATTTTCCACACATAAGTAGACACAAACAATCTCCCATGTCAGAGAGTTTCAACTTCCTGCCTTTTAAAATAAAAGAGCTACACAGCACATTCTGGCTTTGCTTTAAGTCCAATGTAAAACACCATAATAAACTACTCATTGCTACTAAAGTCTTGCACCAATTTCTCTGGAATTTTTCACACATGAGTAGCCACATCCAATCTCCCATGTCAGGGAGTTTCAATTTTCTACCTCTTAAAACAAAAAAAGTTACAGGACATTATTTTTTTAAGTCCACTATCAGTTTTAAACACCATAAAATGGAGGTCCGATCCGCCGATTTTTTCCAGATCCAGATTGGGTCCCTTTGGATCAGATCACATCGGATGGCAGATCGGATCATTTTTATCCAATTTTTGGGTGGATCGGATCCGGATCGTGGATCGGATCCGACCCGCTGCACATCCCTAGTAAATAGACAGTTTTGTGTCCAGCTCTGCATGCTGGTGTAACTCTTTTCTTACAATGATGGTCTCCTTTCATTGAGACAATAGGTGTGTGGAATTCTGTACAGGTGAGCTTTTTGTTATTATTTTACCTTTAAATTTGGGCCAAAGTGACTGTCGATGGCCAGGGTTCAAACACTCATCCTCTAGGTCAGGGGTGGTCAAACATTTTGCCCCCAAGAGACACAGCAGTGATAGGTGGGTGCTTAGGGGCTGCATGCCTCAGTGAATGTGCTTGGGGCTGTTAGCAAGCACAGCCTGGGCTAGGGATATCAGAGAAGTCCACAACGGATTAAAATGAGCTTGGTTTTCTATGAACCCAATCCATGGATTCCAGACTGGACTGGCTTTTTCAGAGTCACATGGACCCTGTGTAAGCCATTTCTTTCTTTTGTGATTTTGTGGACTGTAAACAAATTTAGTCTTACCTCCCCCCAAAAAAGCATGAAAATGTGGATTTGGAGGGGATTTGCACATTTTTCATTCCCCTCCCCTTTGGAGAGAGAGATTTGTGCAAACTTACATTAACTCACATTACTTCATGTGAATTTGCACATTTGCATGCAGGCACAAGTGCACATTAGCACACATGCAAATTGGTGCTCATAGAAAGAAATTGTCCTACAAAAGATCTGATTGCATCAATCAGAAGGTGATAGAACAAAAGATGTCTGATAATCCACAAAACACAGGTGGAACACATTTATCAAAATCTGTGCATCACTAGCCTGGGCGCACATGCACTCATTCACATACCCATATTGTCTCTCTCAAGGTCACATGCACACCCACCCATGCACACCCACATCTTCTTGGCTTTGCTGAAGAGAAGGGGAGACCCCTCTCTATCCTAGCCAGGAGGAAAGGTCACATTCCGCCCACCTGGGCTTGGAGGATCACAGCTGATAGGAGGACGAAGGTGTGCATGCAGGCATCCCAATTTCAATTGTACAAAACATGGTGGCCAGTTCATCAGGGGTGACTTGAGCACCCATGCAAGCTCCACAGAAAGCCGTTGAGATCCACACCTGGCTACAGGTGGTCTGTATAAGTCTTGGGTCCTAGCATCCAGCTTCAGTCCTCCATCTTATCTGAGTCTAACCACTTCAGGCTTCCTCAGTTACTGTCTGGAATCTTGTGAAGGAGAAAGCACAGCCTTATGAGCATTCGTATTACTCAAACATGGAAAAGGATAACTCAGCTCAATAAATGAAGCATTGTGGGAAAATGATTGGTTCAACTGTGTGCCATTTAGACAACCTAGGAAAGCTTAAGTGCAATTTGAATAATTATTAATATTTAGAACTCAGGGATTCCTGGATTTTATTGATTGATTTATTTTATTTATAGATAGATAAAACTTTATTGTTTCAACCAGTGGTTACAACAAGTATAGTAAAAACAATAGTAAGACAAATCATACATTCTGCAAGGTCAAAAATTTTGTTCTATACATTTGTGCTGTAAGAGCAAAATTGGCCAAATATTTATTTATTTATTTATTTCCCCCCTTTCTAACAAAATAGCACTCAAGTCAGACTGTGCATGCTTTAAAGATAAGATTTCATTTTTCCAATTCTCCTAACTTCATTTATGGATTTTTTGTTGTTGTTATTATTTCTGATCTCTAAGAATAATAAATATTAAGTTTCAGTGATTTAATAATAATTATGAAGATTTCCACTGTTTTATCCTTTAATTGTTTAGTGTATGTGTTGTTGTTGTTGTTGTTGTTTTTAAAAAAGAAATATATATCTAGGCATCTCCACTGAATGCCATCTGCTCTTGGCATATCCTGAGAGAATTGAAAGTCACTTTGTCAGATCAGAGATGAGAACAAAAAAATAAAACCAATGGCAGCTGAAATGAAGAAAATAAAACCTAAGGTGAAGAGGAACATGAAAGCCATTGAAGGTTCTTCAGTTTTACCCCAGCAAGGAGGGCCTCATCTACACCTGGAGGCCTTCTGAGGCTCGGGGGGAGGATCTCGGGCTTTACCGCTTTGGGGATCATCCTGGAACTGAAGAGGCATGGCCCAGGGCAGCGTGTTTTTTGGGTGATTTTTAGGAGGAGACGTTTGCACAATTGCGGGGCCCTGATTCAGTGCAGTGAATTTTTTAAAAAAGAAAATACCAAAACTTGGCCCCAGAAAACGCTGGCAGCCATCCCTAGGATCGCAAAAATGCTCACTCCTCCTCCTGATGGACACGGAGTCCCCCTGCATAGTTCCGTGTCCAGTTGATTAGCCCCGCTACTTGCAGGGAGGAGGGAGGACTCAGGCTTAAGCGGCACACCGCCCGTGGATCTTGGGTTTCTCTCAGGACCATGGGAAAAATTGGGATAAGTGCCATGCCATTTATCCCGGGACAATGGAGAGGTCATCCCTGGTTGACCTCAGGATCAGCTGTACATCATTTGGATGACCTCAAGCTAATCCCAGTGATTTTTTGTTTTAAATGTAATTAGCCCAGCTGAAGAATAAGAGTCAAGGGCTCAATCTACACCAAGGAAGATATAGCACCATGTAACAGTCTGAAAGTGGTATATAAGAGGCAGGAACCACACTACTGCTTTTTATTAAAGCAGTATATATATATGCCTTATATTAAAGTGTGCTGACAACTGTTGGGGCCCATTGACACATACCATATACTGCTTTCATACTGCTATATCCTGCTTGATGTAGATCTGGCCAGAGTTAGAACTCTAAAGGAGCTTTAGAGTCCTGCTGACTGGTTCTGAGTGAAACCCAGAGTGAAATAGCCACCACAGTAACATCAGAGTTACTAGCTTCCATTACGTTGAATCTGCTACCGTGTGACACTTTGGGCATGATGGCCATTTGTGTGACTTTCCCAACACTTCTGAGATACGTGGCAAGATTGCAGGTCACCACTTCATGGGATGCTTTTAAAAGGTGGGTTAGTGGGATATTGTAAGTTTGTTATGATCTCCCCATTTGCATGTGAAGTCACAGAGAATTCTAGGGATGAGCTAACTCATGTCTGCCCACCATGCACACTGCTCCCTGGCTCCCTGATGGCCATACTGCAAGCTGCTGGTGGCCCCCGAGTGCCCAACAACTAGCACATGGTTTCCTGATCCCTTGCTGAGCTACCATTTTGTGCAAAATGGGGGGTTATTGCTGTCCATAAATCCCAATTTTGCACAATTGACAGCAGTAAAAAGAGCTATTTATGCAAACTTACATGCATAAATGGTCTAACTTTGTGTAAATGGCCCCACTTATGGCCTTCGTTTGCACAAAATGGGGATTTACGGATGAGCCCCAATTTCTGCAAAATGGCAGCCACCGGAGACCCCATCGCATGCCACCAAGCTCTTTCTCACACTTTCCATGGAGAGAACAAGGACTTCTGCTGCTGCCCATCATGCCCTTGTGGTCTCCTTGCAAGGAAGGAGCGTTTGAGAAATGACCAGCAGCTGTAAACAGCAAGCTTGCTCAGCCCCCAGATACCAGTCCAGGGATCTGCAGTCGCAATCACAATCCATACCTTTGTGAGCTTGTGATGTGATTCATGAAAGAAAGCAAAGGAATACATTCTCGAAATACATTTGAAAAATGTGCATGAAAAATGCACATAAGCAAGGTTTAATCAATGGGAGAAAAATGTATGCATTTCAAAAACATACTCAATTGATGCTCATACTGGGAAAAATGAGCATGAAAATATGCAGAAATATTTCTGGCCAAAAACAACAACCCCAAAGCTGGCAATCTGATACTGACACAAGACAGAACGAGCTTGGAGGTGGACTTTGGAGAACCTTGATGAGCTCCAGTTCGGCTGATTCACACATCCAAACTGATGACCTGGTTTCAATGGAGTCACAAGTAAGGCATATGTGCCAATTACACTCTCTCCTGGAGGTGTCAGATCTTACCACAGTGACACATAGCATGGTTACATCCCATTCGGAATAGGTTTTTATATGGGTGGACACTGTTCATTTCTTTTCTATTGATGTGTTTTAAGTGATATCCTTTTATATTTTAATTTTAATTTTTGCACTATATCTTATATTTTAGTGCCCTTGGCTTCACTGAGTGCTATGTGTAAGGGATATTAATTGAATAGATAAATATATAAAAAAATATGATCGGTAGCTGCGACTTCTTACTTTACCCATTCAATTCTTCATCTCAACCATCTTCAACAAGGTCCAAGACAGGGGATGTGACCCCCTGTCCCTTCGTTTTCCTCATAAGAACACTGTGAGGGAAGTATGGCAAAACGTAGGGCTGACCCACCACCCACCACCACTTGGACAGCCCAGCGAGGACTTAATGAGTGCTGCAGGGAAGCCTGTCTCCTTAGTGAGCTGCCATTTAATGTGAAAATGGTGGCTTGGGGTTTCCTGGAAATGCAAATGAATGGCCCATTTATGTCTGCAATCCTGCTAAAAGCCCCCATGACAGCTGCCATTTACATAACATTACATATCTGGAAAACCCAGAGCTGCCATTTATGCAAAATGGCAGCTTGTTAAGGGAATAGACGGCTGCTGGGCACTCATGGACCACACGGCTCTCACCCGAATGTGACTGATATGTGGCAGCAGCTCAGTGGATGGGCTCCAGGAGGCCGAGCAGATGGGAGGGGATGCCGTCAGACTCCACCCCCTCTTGGACTTCCATGACTTCCCTAGCTAAAAGACGGTGGACCAATTTCAACCAATACGTTTTGTAGCTGAGCAGAGCCTTGATTAAATCCAGTCCTCCAATCACTAAGCTACACTAGCTTTCAAACAAAGAGCTGATTGTTTTGAGAATTTAGGTGAGCTTTAAAATCACTGGTTATCCCATCCCTGTCCTCAACAAAGTCCAATGTTAAGAGGTGATGTGTGTGCGTGTGTGTGTGTGAGAGAGAGAGAGAGGGAGAGAGAGAGATTGGCTGAATTCGGACAACACGATAGTCAATGGTGGGGTAATAATCAACTTTACAGTTGTTCATCTAGGGGATACTTCCCACACAACATGGTAATAAATAATCAACCGTGGTGTGGATTAGGATCAGCACTGAGTTGACTATGGCAGCGTTCGGACGACATGATAGTCAATACAACTGACGATTGTTCCCCCCCCCAGTTGCTTATTGTGTCATCCAAATTCAGCCATTTTGAATTTGAAATTTGGAATAATAATAATAATAATAATAATAATAATAATGTGATTATGCATGTGTTCTTTGGAAATCTGTGCCAATGACTGCATCCCAATGCATGCATATGCCTGGAAAAATATGTATGTACATACATGATAATTACCCTGTTCAGATGACATGCTAAGCTACAGTAGTTAAGCATTTTGAGATTAACATTATGACTTAGTGTATCATGTGAACCATGATTTAGTGTGTCGTGTGAAACATTCCTAACCATGGTGGCTACATAATCATGGTTGAAATTCACTCGCTAACCATTTCCTGCAAAAGGGGTAGTGACCTAACTATGGCTTAGCATGTTGTCCGAACAGGTCCAATGTATAAATAGCTGTGTAGTTCAGACTTCCCCTACTTGGAGCCCTCCAGATGTTTTGGACTATAACATCTATAAATCCCAGGCAGTATGGCCAATCATTAAGCATGATGAGAATGGTGCAAGCCATGTGGAGTGGAAGGCTGATGTAGGGTCATACACATTATGTATGGTGTGGCCCTAATTCATTGCAACCAATATATAGAAGGAACACTGCTTTTCAGGTTAAAATGATCACTGCCATATCTTAATTAGTGACTGAAAAGCAGCAAAGCATTAGAACGCTAAATAGAAGGCCTAAGGACACAAGAAGAAGAAAGAAACTGAACATATAAATAATTAGTCATCTCACTGATACATGAGAATTCCTTAAGCTCTAGAGAAACAAACACCTTGTTCCATCCTGTGGGGAGACTGAGGGAGACATGATAGCTCTCTTCAAGTACTTAGAAAGTTGTCACACAGAGGAGGGCCAGGATCTCTTCTCGATCATCCCAGAGTGCAGGACACGGAATAATGGGCTCAAGTTACAGGAAGCCAGGTTCTGGCTGGACATCAACTTCCTGGCTATTAGAGCAATATAACAATGGAACCAATGACCTAGGGAGGTCATGGGCTCTCCTACACTAGAGGCATTCAAGAGGCAGCTGGACAACCATCTGTCAGGTATGCTTTAAGGTGGATTCCTTATAGGTCCCTTCCAACTCTACTATTCTATGATTCTGTGATCCTCCTGAAAGACAAGTCATGCTAAATGAACAAACATGCAAGCTTTTCCTTTGGGGTTGTGGGCTTGCCTTTAAAATGAAGAGAATTTACAAATGAGAATTTGTAATAATACATTTATTTATTTACAGCACAACACTATGCATTTATATTTAGAAGTAAGCTCCATTCAGTTCAATGGGACTTGCTACCCAGTAAGTACATATAGGATTGCAGCCTTATTTATGGCTTATATCTGCTGCCTAATCCTGAAGATTCAGGGCAATTTTCTAAAGGCACAATCCATCCCTCAACCGGCTCAATGGAGACCACTCCCCTACTTTCCTGCGAACCCATACGCTCATGCGTTATTATAGCCAGAGTAACTTAGTATGATCTTTTAGGATATAGAACTTGATGTAAGTACACAAAACAGCCAGATGGTTAGGAAAGCCGTGGCTATACCTCTTCTGTTCCTTCTCCTCCTCAGGTGGCCATATGCCATATACATATGCATGGACATACGTCAGCCATCCTAGCCATTACACAGAATGTTGAGCCAATGCATGATCTCATGTACTAATCCAATTGCTTCTCTCTTCCTCATACTCAAGTATTTTGTGTACAGGAGCCCAGAGAGAAAAATGTTGTCTGGGCAACTGTAAAAGTGATAGACATTTTATCTAACGCACAAGTGTTCTGCAGTGGTCAATGAGGCCACCAGCACCACCGAATAGGGACAAATCTATCAAATTCAGTTTCTCTCGCTTTGTGATTTCTTTCGTTATTATTTTCTTTAAAAGTCAGCATGGACGTTTGCATACAGTTTTTATTCACTTTTGCTGAATATTTGCATTTTTTTTTTTTTTTTGCAAACAGTTCCTTTATATATTTATGTCACTAGTAGTTACATTGTCGTTCACGCTACCCCTTGAAAATACACACATTTTATACATTTTTTTTCAGAGAACTGAATTGTAATAATAAAATCCAGAAATAAAATCCAGAAAAGTGCAAATGCATGAGGGTATCTATGTTCCCGGTCACATTTTTATTTGGAAAGTTCGTATCAAAAATCTGACCTGAATGAACTCCTTCCCCTTCCCCTAACACTGAGCTCTCTGCTTAGGGTGGAATATGCCCTGTATGTAACACAAGCTCCAGAATTTTGAGGCCCCTCTGGCAAGACACCGGGTCTGTTCAGATGACACTTTAAGTTCTGTGGTTAATTAAACTGTGGTTCTCTGGGGTTAGCACTAACCACAAGCACTAACCACACAACAGTTTAAGCCATAGTTAGAGCTGCTAACCCTCCTGCAGATGGTCCGACTGTGGGTCGTGAGTGAGCAGGGTATAGCAAAAGGCATCACACAAGACACCTTAAACCCTGCTGCGTAACCAAAAGCTTTAACCAGCAGGGTTTAAGATGCCTTCTGAACAGGCCCATCTTCAGGTGGGTCTCGTCAATAAGGAACCATAGGGGGCATGGAAACCAAGGATGCTTTCATGCGACATTTGATTTTCTTGGTCTGCACAGTACTGGTGGCACTTATGGAGCAACAGATCCTTTTACTGGTACTTTAGCTCCAGCAAATTCTTGAGCCATCCCCATTGCGCTAGCAATATCTATGTATTTTAAGACATCGTTCTTCCTGAATGTGACCGTTAAGAGACATTGGCCCCTTTCAGAAGACACCTTAAATCATGGCTTTAACCACGGTGGTTAAGCCAGAAAGCCAGGTCGTGTTCAGAAGACCCCTTAAACCATGGCTTTAACCATGGTGAATAAGGCAAAGCCTTATTCACTGTTGTTAAAGCAGTGTTTCAAGGTGTCTTCTGAACGGGGCCACCATAAAATTATGGGACACTGATATGGAATGTGATGTATCATAAGGGGGACCAGTGTCTGTCTCTGGTTCTGGGGAGCTGTTCTCATTTGGTAGGGGTTCTGGGGTGAACCAAGACTGGCAGCAATTCAAGGTGTGTAGGCCGAGGCCCAAGGTGGTGGTGGGATTTAGGCTCCTATGGGATTTAGGCTCCTACACATATGTGCCAAATTTGAGATTGATCCCTCCAACCCTCGATTTTATATGAATTTATTAAAGATCATTTCAGTTCTGACATCAGAATGACAGCTTGCCATGTGCGTTCATTCAGACCTGTCAGAATGGAAACGATCTTTAAAAAATTCATATAAAATCGAGATTTGGAGGGATCGATCTCACATTTCATACACATACTTAGGCATACCCCATAAGCGCTGTGACCAAGTTTCAAGCCTTTAACTTTTAAAATACAGAAGTTATAGGCATTTTTTCTTTAAAAATAGGGCTGCAAAAATATCATTTTTTCATGATAATTATTGTGAAGATGTTACGGTTCACCTACAATAAGAATGAAGACGATAATTTTTTTGGGCCGAAATGACGATAACGATAAACAACGTTTTTTTTTGGCGCGCACACCACATATATATATATATATATATATATATATATATACATATATATATATGACAGCCCGGCGGATGCAGCTGTGGATCTTAGATTTGTGAGATGGAATTTTGATCTTCTTTTCCCTTTCATGCCATGTATTATGTTTTATTAAATGGGTGTTGTGTTACATTGAAAGCTCAGACTCATATTCTGCCTCTCTTACTCTGCAAAGTAATTTTGCACACTGTTATTGAAGAGGATCCCTTTGCTTAAAAACTGAGGCAGATTATTCATGTGTGCACATACAAACAAACGGAGAGAGAGAGAGAGAATGGAACTGGAACCAAATGATTGACTTAATCCCAGTATTTGGCCTAAACTGGGGACTGAGTCACCCATAATATATTCCAATAATTTCATATTGGGCAATATTATGTAAAGCCAACGTTCCTGTGTGGTCGTCAACAGCAAGCTGAACATGAGTCCGCATTGTGAGATAGCCAATGAAAGGGCTAATGCAATTCTGGGCTGCATTAGAACAAGCATTGTAACCTGATGAGATCTGAGCTGGTGGTGATAGACCAAGAAAGAGATCTTGGGGTTGTAGTGGACAGCTCAGTGAAAATGTTAACCCAGGCCTGATCTACACCAAGCAGGATATAACATTTTGAGAGTGGTTTGAAAATGTGTCATGTGGCCCACAGTTCAATACTGTTATAAAGCAGCAGTGTAGATTCCACCCAAGTGTGCAGCTGCTGTAAAGAAGGTGGAAGATTCAGTACAGATAAAAGGAAGTATTTCTTCACACAGTGCATAGTTAAACTATGGAATTTACTACCACAAGACGTAGTGATGGCTTTAAAAGGAGGTTGGAGAAGTTCCTGGAGGAAAAGGCTATCAATGGCTACTAAGTATACATCAGGAGGGTGTATGTTGCACCCACCTCCTGCTTGTGGCTTCCTGTTTGACCACTGGTTGGCCACTGTAGGAACAGAGTGTTGGACTAAATGGACCTTTGGTCTGATCCAGCAGGTTTCTTCTTATCATTATTTTGTGGCTATGAGTCTGAGAATTTGGCAACACAATCCAGTACGTCTATGACTGAGCTTCAGCTGAGGAGCTAGGTTCATGACATTTCCAAAGGATTTCTCTCAGCACTCCAGTCTCAGTGCAGGAAGGAATCCACACTCTGCAACTAATTGTTTTAAGTAATGCAGCTGTTTGTCACCAACCTGGCTTCTATTACCATCACTTATTAAAAACATATTTGTTTGTTATATAAATATAGCTGTAATGGATGCACCCTCTAGCAACAAATTAATTATCTGAAATATGTCTTCAAAGCATAAGGCTTTGATGAATGCAATGAAATGCAAAAAGGATCTGGGATTTTATTACTACCAAATCATTAGTTCATTTATGGTTTCCCTTCGAATCAAATCCCTGCAAGCCTCCTATTGAAAATAATTGATTATCCAGAGCAATTCTGAATAGCAACACAGAAAAATTCCATAATTTCCATGCTGAATGGAAGCAGATTTATTTGAGTGTATTGTAGTCAACCCTTTCTGCACCAGCCATTTTTCAAGGGGCTGCCCCTACCTGCTCACGGAGAGTCCGTATGATGCACAGAGCATCCTGCAAGCAGGCAGGGGCCAGCCCTCCATTTTCCCGGGAGTTCAGGGAATGCTATGATCCCAGTTTGTTCCCTTCTCCAGGGAGTGAAGCGAGATGGGCAGCTGATGTAGCTGCCCATCCCGGGTGCAGCCACGCTTACCCGTGAGTAAGCGTGGATGCACCAATGGCCACGGAGCCGCACCGTGTGGCTCTGAAACCATCAGGAAGGGGGACTGTGAAATTGCCATTCCCAGGATGGCGGAGGGGAAAGGGGCTGGATCGCACGCGGTTGTTTTTTTCAAAATTAACTAACCTTTTGCGCACAAGCTCTCGTGCGCTCTTCCACAGATCAATTTTTAAAAAAATGGCCAGCGCAAGTTGCAAAGCCCAGGCTGTCGCATTCTGGTGCGGCCTTTGTGTGCCAGACCTGGAAGTAGGCTTCCCCACTTCCTGCCCTCTCCTCCCCTATGGTGCAGAAAGGGCAGTGTCCATTGTGCCATGAGGGGCTCATGCACATGTTGCAGGGAAATTATGCTATGCATTCAAAGGACCATCTTTTTACTGACAGATTTTACAAATGAGCCTTTGCCCTGCCCTGATAGAACTCAATGGCAAAGAAATTAATATCCCAGCCACTGACACTTCTTTAGGAAAACAAGATGACTGCTGCTAAAATAAATGACTTCCTAACTTGGGGTAGGGGGGGGAATGCATTTTTCACATTGTAGAGAAGGAACATTGCAGTTTAGCATGACACAGGGAAGAAAATATATGAAATGCACTTTATGGGGGGGGGGGAGTCTTCCTTGTGCTTGGCCTGAGAGCTGTGGTGCAAATGCAGCAGCCAGGATGTGAAATGGGCCATGTGGCCACTCACACATTACACTAGTTTATAAGTGACTGTGTTGGCTATTAGCTACTGAGTTGCGTTCAAGGCCTTACTTTTGGCCTATAAAGCCCTAAACAGCTTGTAATAAAGGCACTTGGCAGACCACCTTCTCCAGTACAGAACTGTGCAATCACTAAGAATTTTGGAGGAGGACTCCTTGGTTGTAACCGCAACCATGTAGATTGTCATCTGGTGGCTACCTGGAATTGGGTATTTTCCATGATGGTCCCCACCTTACAGAATGTCCTTCCTGCTGCTATTCAGGCTGCACCAACTGTGGCATGTTTTAGGTGCCTATTCAAGACCCATCTCTTTCCCCAAGCCTTCCCTAAATGATTTGATAATCTGTTTATTAATGATTGTGCTTTTAGTTTTGGTTGTAAAGATGTTAAAGACGATGAACATTAATGGATTTTTGTATTTGTAATTAGAGATGTGTATCGTATCGTTAAAATGTACGATAACGATACAATAAGGTTGTTATCGTGCATGTGTTTAACGATGACGATATGATAGATAAATCTATGATAATCATCGGAGATGATAATTTTCGGGCGATTTTATCATTTTATCAGACTGCCATATAAATATACCTATAACTTCTGTATTTTAAAGGTTAGAGGCTTGAAACTTGGTCACAGTGCTTATGGGGTATGCTTAAGTATGTGTATGAAATTTGAGATCAATCCCTCCAACCCTCAATTTTATATGAATTTTTAAAAGATTGTTTCCATTCTGACAGGTCTGAATGAATGCACGTGGCGAGCTGTCATTCTGATGTCAGAACTGAAACGACCTTTAAAAAATCATATAAAATCGATCGTTGGAGGGATTGATCTCAAATTTCATGCACATACTTAGGCATACCCCATAAGCACTGTGACCATGTTTCATGCCTCTAACTTTTAAAATACAGAAGTTATAGGCATTTTTTTCTTTTAAAACAGGTCTGCAAAAAGTATCATTTTTTTCATGATAATTATAGTGAAGACGATACAGTTCACCTATGATATGAATGAAGATGATAAATTTTTTGGTCCAAAATGATGATAACGATAAACGACGATATTTTCTGGCGTGCCCACCCTTATTTGTAATTATTATTTTATTCCGTTCCTGTAAACTACTTAGACATACCTTTCGATCTAGCAAGCAGTGTATAAATTCATTAAATAATATATTAAACTATATGAATATAGTATATTAAAATGGGGTTTCCATGTGTTCCCCATAGAAGATGACGTTCACATCAATGTAGAATCTGTATCAATCTGTATCAAAACAAGCAAAAGCAGTATTCATTCAAAGCTCAGAACAGGCTATGTTTTAGCTTTCCTTCTTGTCACATTGAATACATTTTCTTCTCTACATGTGTAAAATCACTCCTTAGAGCAAGGGTAAGCAGCCCACGGCCCATGGGCCACATACACCTCCCCTAGCCTTTTTTTACACACCCACATGTCCCAGCATTGCTGCACTGCTAACTAGGGCGGTGAAGGGACATGCAGACCCTTTTCAGAGGTCAATTCAGAGCTTCAGATTCAGCCCTGATCCTCCTCAGCCCGCTTTGGACCTTCTCTGAGATTGATTGAATTTGGAGAGGGAAAATAACCAGTTTTAAGATAAACAGTGTGAGGCAGAAACAGAAAGACAGGAAAAAAAGAGAGAAGGAAGGAAAGAAGGCCAAGAAAATCCAAAGCTGCTGGAACTGGAGAACAGGTTGACAGGAAGATTTTGCTTGGATAAGGGCAGGGATGTCGCAAGTGCCCGACCGAGTTCAGGAGTCCAACGGATTTCCCCTTGTCTGCCCCCTGAACCCAGTCGGGTGCCTGTAATGTGTATGAGGACTCCAATCTGAGTTCCCACAAGTGTGTGTTCCCAAGCCCTCCCACTGTAATGTAATAAAGATGTCTGCCAAGCAATTCACAAAACTATTTTCAGCTAATAAACATCTCTTTGGACGTGAAGAGAATGTAAAGATTAGGAAATTTCCTCTAGGCTAAAACTTGGCTGACTTAGCTAGACAATTGTCCTTTCAACAAAAGGGAAGGGTTTCCCACCCACCCCGAGCCCCTTAACTTCAGGGAGGGTTCCTCTGAAGAAGCCTTTTGTGAGAAACTAGCTGAGCTGATTGCTTCTCACCTTCTTTTAGCTCTGCCCGTTTCAATCTGCAGCGGACTCTGGGATCAGTCAACTCTGAAGTCCCTTCCCCCTCCGAGGAATGTTGAGTTCTCATGGACTCTGTTAGCATTTTTTCAGATAAAGTCTGATGAAGATTCATCCCTGGCTCCTGAAGAGCCTAGGAGAATCTCCTCCCCCACTTCCTGTGTTGGCTGGTACATTTCTAGTCCTGTTTCTTCTGGTTCAGAATCTGATTCTGATTGATAGCCTGAAATTCCTTCCCCCACACTATGGGGAACAGGCCTGATCTTGACCCCAAGGCCCAACAAGATCTTTGTGGCCATCTGCCCAGGTCCAGAGCCTCAATGTGTGCCACAATGGAGGCTCCATAAATTACATTGCATCAATGAAGGCTGTAAAGGCCCCATTACACAATAAAAGGTGGAAATATATAATTTCTGGAGTGAGGTTGGATTGCTGCTGAGAACTCATCAGGTCTCTCTATGCCTCAAAAGAAGCTTGCATGGCCTGGCAAGTGGCGGTGGATGTCAATGGCAATGGGGTGAGTGTCCGATAAATTGGACGCAGGTGAATTTGCCCATCTCTAGAAGGGAGCTGAATAAAATAAGGACAATATCTAGTTTGTTAACTGGATGTGTCTATCCCTGGTTATGTTATTACCCTATTGCTCATATTGTGTGTGTGTGTGTGTGTGTTGTGTGTTTGTATCTATGCAGATTTCAAACCATTTTCTTATTAACATTTTTCTCCAGTTAATTTTTAAACACTGTCATTTGAATCTTTATGCATTCTTTTCCTTTCAGCTTACCCATCTAATATCTGATAGCCAACCCCTACACTATCTAAAGTAGATACCTCAGACCCAGACAGTTTTAAGGATGATTTGATGGGAGTCAGCCAGAGAAATGAAGACTTCCACCTGATGGCAGGAGAAAAGGCCACAGGAAGAAAAGGGCAAAAGAGAGTGTGGGCACATGCTTTTGCCATTTTGCCCTTCCACTCACAAAACAGGGAGCTGCTGGTCTGCGGCATGGACATTGGGAGCAAGCATGTCACCCCACCGCTGCAGGAATGGCACTGGCTTCCTATCTGTTGTCAGGCCCAATTCAATGTGCTAGTTTTGATGATCTGTAAAACCACATAAGATTTAGGATCAGGCTACCTGAAGGGGACCCCCCCCCCCTTTCAAATGAAACTACTCACACATTAAGATAGGCATCTCCAACCTTTTTTGGGGTTGGTGGACACATCTGGAATTTGGAGAGTGTCATGGTTTCTCCTAAAAAATTGCTGCCATGGGGCTGGCCCCTTCACAAAATATCTGCCGGTGGTAGACATGGTCAGTCGCAAAACCCGCATTTCCTAGAAGGCTTCAAGAAATGCAACTTGCCCAAGAACAAGTGGGGTTTGAGGTTCAAAACAAAGAACCACTCTTTTGAAACCAGAGTTTTCTGCTGCAATACCCATTTCACAGAAAGAATGAGGCTCAAAGATGAATAATAGTGCTAAGAATGGCATGTGGATTCCAGAGACATTCTGGAAAAAGGAAGGAAGGAAGGAAGGAAGGAAGGAAGGAAGGAAGGAAGGAAGGAAGGAAGCTCCCTGAAGCTGGTGCATCACTTAACCATTTGAATACATACATATATATATATATATATATATATATATATATCAAAATAAAATGAGAATCAAGAGGGACAGGGAGCATGGTGTGTGTATGTCCTTTCCTTTCTACAAAGATAACATGATCACAGGCAACATGTTTCCATTGAGACCAGCTCCTCCTTACACTGGCTTCATCCCCTATGTAGCACTTGCTTATATGGGAAAGATCCATGCTGCCTCTGACAAAAGTCCATCACCCCTCCCAGTAAGCCCATTCAGATGTTTTGTTCATTTGTTTTTCATGGTCCTGCCCACCGGCACGTTTCCGGAGACATGGCCCAGTCGCCGTAGCATTGTTATTGTTTTTTCTCCATTTAATCTTTCCAGCTAGCCATGACCTGCTCAGCATGATGAACTACCTCCCTGTTGTTTCTACGTGCTGACTCCAGCGTATCTATAGAACACACAGCATAAGCATCATGGCTGAAAAACAGCCAATCCACCTCACCCACCCACCCGGCAGCTTGTAGAACAGCTGCCAGGTATTCCGGTCATATAGCTGCATGCCATTCATGCGTACATTACATAGCCTCCTTTTGTGATGAATGGCAGACATGCTTAGCCAAACGTTTAGTGGTTTTACCCCTTCTGTACATTAAGAAGGGGAACAGTGAAACAACCTAGGAAGGGACACTTTTCTAAAGGAGCATTAAAGGTTGATGCTATGCTTAATTTATTTGGAATTAAGTCCTACTGATTTAAACGGGTCTTCCTCCTGTGTAAGTGTGCATCAGATAGCAGCCTTAAACTAGCTTAAGCCATTTCCTCTCTCTGGAGAACCCTTTGGAATGTATCTCTCTGAGAAAGCCTGGGATAGGTGACAAAGAATGCACACCACTTTCTCAACAGACTACAATTCCCAGGATTCTTTGGAGGAATCTATGAGAGTTGTACAAAATTGGCAGAATTTTGTATTGTAGATATGCCCATCCCCCCCCCCTCTGCTGTTTCATCATCCTCATCATCATCGCCACCACATTTTGGCAGCTTTCTAATTGCATATCTGTATTTACACTCAGGGACATAATTTCAACATCTTTCGTTAAGGCAGCTTAGGACAAAAAGGGTTGCTTTATGGCATATGTTTATATTATATCCACAAAAAGGAGGCAGTGGTTGTAATACTATACCATATTCAGGTGCCTAGCACCCAACCACCCAAAATACAATTAGGACCCCCCAAAAATGATAAATCTAACAGTATTTGTATTTATATTTATCAGTGCATAACTGTACTCACATATATTTCATTAAATGCACATAAGTGTTCCATCTAATCACTGTGTTGTTATATATGCACACGTAAGATATATTGGTTCAACCAAATGTTTCAAAGCACATAGGTCCATGTTACAGAGTGACACTCATAAACACATTACAGTTCAGTAGTATATCGGTTCCAACGTGTGTCCTCTGTGTAATACTTTTTCAATATACTTCAGCATATAATAACAGGACTCCGGTGCTCAACCTGTTTCGTTAAACTTCATCAGAATATGCTGTAATAAAACATGATGAATGACATTATAGCAGCCAGAATTCACACACCTTTGATAACTCCTACAAATTCTAAGGAAACAGAATTATTATTAACATTATTGAGACTTTTTGGAGTACATAATTTAAAATAGTAAATTTATAAAACCACAAAACACAGGCCATATATATATATATATATATATATATATATATGGGCTATGGAGAAAATCCAATGCATGTTTAGGGGAAAAAAGGTTGTGCAATTCCCAGCATTCCCCAGCCAGTCATACCTAAACATGCATAGGACTGCACCTTAAATTAAAGAGATGTATATTCACACCCTTTCTGAAAGCCACAAGAGAGGGGCTTGATCACAATGAGGGGTTGCATTCCATAGTTTGGGAGCAACAAAGGAGAAAGCTGTTCTCCACATAGTTGAGCAATGGGCTTCTGTTAGTACCCTCAGGAGAGCTTCTCCTACAGGTCTTAATGACTGGACAAGTTCATATTAACAGGAGCGGGAAAAAAACACACACACATAGGAAACAGCCAGACAGAAGGTACTACGTTACTTATTTCTCATTTCTCCCAATGAAAATTTAAAATCTTATGTTGTGACATTTTTAACCATAATACATTCATTCCTGAACACGGTATTCCAATCATGGAATAGCCGGTACAAAAGAGATAGATAAGGCATTGGGCGGGTTTCCAATTTGTGCAGTTAATTAATTAATTACTTAATTGTGACATTCCTATACTGCCCTTCCAGAATACGTCATGCCAGGGTGGCTTCCAAGGCATTTAAATAAGATGCAATCCATAAAAACACATCAACCCTAAAACAACAAATCACACTGCATAGAAAAACAGCATCTGACCAATTCCACAGGGAGTAAAACTATTAAAAGGCCTTGGGATATTGTGTTTCAAAAAAGCTAGGTAGGAACAAGGCAAACTCCCTTTGGGAGAGCATTTCACTATTGGGGCACCATCAATTCTCATTCCATAACTTCCCTCTCAAAATGAAATAACTCAAGAGGGTCCTTCACATGATTGCCTACAAGGAGGCTTAGCTCATGTATTACATCACCAGACAGTACAACAGAAAAATTGGGCACACTTGAGGTCATTTTTTTCTGACTCATATCCATATGAGATTGCAAGCTTCCCCCCCCCACCCTTTTAGGCCTCATCTACTCCAAGTAAGATATTGTACTATGGAAGTGGTATGAAAGTGGTATATGAAAGCCAGGAGCCACACTACTGTTTTATAGCAGTATTGAAGTGCACGGACAACTGTTGGGACCCAGAAGACACAGACCATATACCGCTTTCATGATGCTATATCCTGCTTGGTGTGGCTCCTGCCTTTTATGTACCACTTTCATACTGCTTTCATAGTGCAATATCCTGCTTGGTATAGATGAGGCTTCATTCTCAGTAAAACCTGGAGCAGATTCACCATCCCACTGACATCAAAGCGAGTCACCAGCCTCAACTGGGTTCAGCTCCTCAGCCAGTACCTCACTTGTTGATTGAAAGCCTCAGGGTGAGTTTAGGTCGCCATTTTGTGACAGGTAAACACCACCAGGTGGCATTTCACTGTCATTATCCCATGAAGAAACGTTCTTGCAGACGTGCTTCCAAGTGGTCAGGTTTATGTTAACGTTTGCTTTTTCTAATTCCAGATGTAGTGAAGTTAGTTATACATTGCATTTTCAACAGTAAGCTCCAATGCATGCATCAGCACACTTTATAAGAATGTTCTTCTAGTTACATAAATGCTCAGAAAGCATTCTTAGCGTCGTCTTCCCTTGAAGGTGATCTTGCAGTTTCTGCTTCTTCACTCAATCAACAATCCATATTCTCTGGGTGCTTTGTAGATTTAAAGAGTGGTGCTGGAGCATGACCACAAATACTGCCATCTTAATTCCAGCTACTTTCAAAATAAACTGGGGGAAGTGGAAAGGATTCAGAACAGAATATTCTTCATGATGCTACATGCAGGCACATTTCTTGTTTTCTGTTTGCCTTGCTTTGCCACCAAAATGGTGTGTTTTTCCCCCTATTGCCTTTTTATTAGTTGCACACAAGCTAGCCTTCACTGAAATCCCTCTAGATCCTCTTCCTCTCAATGAGAACACTGTTACACTTGCTGACCACCTCCAGTAGATAATACATGTTCCATTCATTACCTTCATTGTTTGAGTGTATCTTAGAAGATGCTTTGCATCTGGTGTCCTCCACTGAGTCTATTTGCAATGGCTTGTCTTAGGGGTTCACTTTCTGAGCACCATTTCAGGACAGGATCCTCTCAGTTCCTGCCTCATAAATATAATTCCTTTGTCCAACAGAGTTTCCCCAAGCCATGGCTTGAAAGTATTTCCGAAGCTGTGCAACATCCAATTCATTTTAGCTGTTTAATGGTGGCAAGGTTGAGCCTGGTTCTTGTCTTGTATTTCTCTTAATGGGCTTTTCTATACAGGTGTGTATGTGTTTGTGTGTGTGTGTGTTTAATCTCTTGCTGGTCACTCTGAGCCTTCAGGATGGGTTGAGTACGAAAATGTAAATAACTAACTAAATCATCATACCCATTAATCTTTTAGCAATACAATCAATTCTAATACAACAGTGAGGTTGGAAATGTCAGCTCTAATTAAAAATAGTCAAGTTTAAATTTGACTGTGCTGATTATTCATCATGGGATATGCTCATTAGATGTTGGTTTCCATACAGGACAAATGAGTGCTACTTTCTATGAAAAACAGTGGTTCATTTGTTTGGTTGATCCTGTGCCTTCTGTGTGTATAGTCCTATTTTTTTTCTTTTACACACAGAGAGTGGGAAAATAAACCCCACTTCCATAATGTTAATAGAGAAATCAATCTTCAACTCCTTGTACCCTAATGAAGTCATTCTTAGACTACAGAGATGGGGAACCTCAGGCCTGGGGCTCCATTCTGGCCCTCTGGGGTTCCCCACCTGACTGCACCCCTTTCCCCAACCACCAGTCATTTGGTGGCATCATGGGTTTTGTGCAGTTTCCCTTCCTCCTCATTCTAAGAGGTTGAAATTAGGGATGTTGGAGAAATCTGTTTTGGGGTTAGTGTTCAATGAGTTTGATTGGAGGCTGTTTCTACACCAGGCTTTTTGCTTGGAATCACCCCCAGTTGCTCCCTGTACATTCACATGATGCACCCGGACTCCCAGGGGCAGGGAGGGATGGGCACATGTAACAGATTCCTGGGGAAACCCGATTTTTCCATGGTCCCGGGAAGAGATGTGGACACCCATACCGTCTGCTGCTGCACTTATTCGTGAGTAAGCACAGCAGCAGAAATGGGCACAGAGCCGCAGCACGCAGTTCCGTGCCCATAAAGGGAGGGGGTGGCAGCAATTTTGCCATGTCTGGATGGCAGGGAGAGGGGAGGGGGCCAATTTCATGTGGGTTTTTTAATTTAAAAAAAGCCTTACCTTTCGCGCACGAGCGCTCATACGCTTCCTCTGCCCGGGAGAACAAAAAAATGGTGGGCACAACGTGCAATGGCCCGGGAGGAAGCCAGGTCATTGCCTTTTCATTTATATTACAGCGATGATCCCAGAAGCAGGTACTTCCGGTATCGCTGCCCCTCCCTCCCTCTACACTTATCTGGTGTAGAAACGGCCTAGGTCGTCCCTGGGACTTTGTTTCAGTTCTCATTGTGGTGCATTTCTTCCCCAGCAAGTTCTGCAATTTGCCCAAATTCTGGAGCAATCTGTACTAATTTTGGAGCAATTTGTGCAAATTATGGCGAGTTCGTACACCTTGGTTGAATTCATGCAAATTCAGCTGTGGTTCACAGATATTGCTCAAAATTTTGCACAAACTGTAGAACAACAACAACTGTGCAAAAAAAATGTTCCTGGAGTTTGAGGAACAGCCCATCACTTGGCTTGCAATTGTAAAACAATTTCTAAAAAAAAAAGAAAAGAAAAAAAGAAAAAAAGAACTAGATTTCCCAGTGATGGACACCCTTACGGTTCTCCTTAGGGTAACTTACTGGCAATTAGCACTTTACACTACAATATGCTGGGGTGGGATTGTTGTGATATTTTGTCCCCAGTCATTTTGCCTTTGGCTCCTCCCTCAATTGGAATTTGGCCCCTGAGAGCTTCTTTAAAATTGGGTTGAAAAGGGTCCCCCACCCCTGCTACACTGTCTGTTAGGTTAAGAAATAAGAGAACATAAGAAGTGCCATGCCAGATCAGATTGAGGGTCCATCTCGTCCAGCACTCTGTTCACACAGTGGCCAAACAGCTGTCGACCAGGGATCAACAAAGCAGGACATGGTGCAACAGCACCCTCCCACCCATGTTCCCCAGCAACTGGTGCACACAGGCATACTGCCTCTGGTACTGGAGGTAACACATAGCCATCAGGACTAGTAGCCATTGATAGCCTTCTCCAGGAATTTGTCCATCCCTTTTTAAAGCCATCCAAATTGGTGGCCATAACTGTATCTTGTGGTAGTAAATTCCATAGTTTTTAACCATGCGCTGTGTGAAGAAGTACAATAGTTTGCTAGGAAAGACCAGCTGGTTCAACATGATATATACATTCACACATACATACACATTCCTCTTAACCACCAAACCAGTGAACATGTTGCCTCACTGTGTCTCTGAATTGGTTTGTTGCTATATTATAGAATGTGTATTTATTAATTTATTTATTACAGTTCTATGCTACCCAATAGCTGAAGCTCTCTGGGAGGTTCACAACAATTTAAACCTTGAAATGCATCATAAAATGCAATATAAAATGTAAGCTTTAAACTACAGTATAAAAGTACAAACTAAAATAAACCTAGCAGCGATGCAGAGATTTAAAACACAACAACAGACTTAAAAGACTAAAATGACCAGGGGAAATAAAACAGCTTTCACCTGTGCCAAATCTACACCATGTATCATATTGCTACAATCCCACCATGGTAATGCTATATCCCTCTTACACGTTTATACCTGATGGGACACACAATGGCTAGATCTACGCTGCTGGTGTATGGTTGTATTGAAGTGCACTGATAACTGTCGGGGAACCAGCCACATTCAAAATATCGCTTCCATTATGTTATTTCCTGCTTTCTATTCCAAAGTTGTAATGATTTGAGACAAGATCTGGCCAATGACATTTGTTGCAGTATTTTAGATAACTTGGAATAAAAAGCAGGAAATAACACTACAACAGCAGTATATAGAATGTGTAATGTGCCCCCACAGTTATCAGTGGACTTCAATATCACTATAAAGCAGTAGTATAGACTAGGGCTCAATCTATACTGCTGCTTTGTCGCAGCATTGAAGTGTAGTGATAACTGTTGGGGCACATTACACATTCCATATACCACTTTCGTAATGTCATATCCTGCATTTTACTCCACTTGCGTAATGATTTGACATAAGGTGTAGATCTGGCCTAGATCTACCCCTGGTGCCAGAAAGAGCACAACATAGGCACCAGGAGAGCTTCCGTGGAAAGATCATTCCACAACCAGGAGGCTACAGCAAAAAAGGCCCTGTTCTTGGTAGCCTTATTTTCTTTGGCAGGGGCTCTCAAAAAAGCACCCCTGAAGAACATTTTATAGCCTGGGCAGGTACATATGGGAGGAGGCATTCCTTCTGACATCCTGGCCCCAAACCATTTAGGGTCTTTGAATGTTAATACCAGCACTTTGAATCGAGCACGGAAAGGAACTGGCAGCCAGTGAGGATTATTAGCACTGCTCTATCTATGCCTCCTTTCTCTGAGGATATGTAGTTTCCCTGCATCTTTGCATCCTTTAGTCACTCCCTAACCCATGCAGAGATGCAGCAAAATGTCCTGACCCCAGAAGAAGTATCCTTAGAACTGTCAATTGGGTAGAATCGCCTGGCTTGTTAGTGATGGCCAAATTCTCCTTGACTAGCTGCAAAAAACATTTTATTTTATTTTGCCTTGCGTAGAAAATGGACGTCTCTCCTCTATTTTCCAAGGAAGCTCAGAAGCATGCACCTCCTTGGTCAGTCCTCCACCCCCTTTCAAATCAACTCCCCAAACCCTCCCCCCCCAACACACACATACAATTAGTGCTGAAAAGTGTTAGAATGTTCACTAAACAAAGGACAGCCCTTGTCAGCTTTCCTTAACCAGAACTGTAGTGACTTCTCCTGGCCAGGAGAAGGCATATTAAACTGAAATCCCATGCACTCTGGAAGAAAATGATGGATGGGACATGGGGTGTGCTATTTCCTCTGCGTCTTCATTAAAATTGGGACACATTAAAGAAGATCACACATCCTAGGCTCCCCAGCAGGACTAGGCACAGAGGTAGCCCTGTGTATAGCGCATTGCAGAAGTTGAGCCTCAAAGTTACCAGCGCATGCACTACTGTCTTAGGTCTTCCAACTCTAGGAAGGGGCGCAGCTGGCGTATCAGCCGAAGTCCTCTCCAATGCTCATTACTCTCTCCATTCTCAAAACGAAGGGATTGGGGGTGTCTGGGAAGAGGTGAAGAGATTGGCAAAGATGGCTGGCTGGTGTGGCAAAACAGAGGATGAACATCATTTCAAGCCAGAGCCAAGTTCAAGTGGATCTGGGCCTGGCTCCATAAGGGTTAAAGCTTTCTAACCTAAGAAATTTCAAATTTCAAACTCTGTTGAGTGTGTTTTCACCCTCATCTCTACTGGTAATGTTCTACCAAGGAAGGGCAGTTCTTACTCAAAAAGTAAACCTACCTCTGTGTAAGAGTGTAATGCAGCCTTCTACTTCCTAGTGCCCTCCAGATGTTTTGGACTACAACTTAAAGCATTCCTGAACATTGGACATTCCAGCTAGTGCTGTTTGGAATCCAAAATATCTGGAAGGGACCAAGTTAGGGAAGGCTAGTTGAGTATAGCTCCAATGTTAATTCAGAAAAAAGCAAACCTCAGCTATCAGAATTTAGGGGAAAACTGCTATAATGGTGCATACACCAAAGAGTATGGCTCTCTTTTTCACACTGAGTCTCCAAAATGAAACTGGATTAATAAATCTCATGGTTTCATTCTCCTCTTCAACTCGAATCATGGAGATAATTAGAAAGGGTCTCCGAGCTTCTCATTTTCAAGATTTCATTATGATCTCCCTAATCTCCTTGTGTAGGTGGTAGCAGATGATTACTCAAAGTTCAGTAAAGTTTCCCTTCCCCGACTCTGTAATAATGAGCCCTTGGATTTTTATATATATATTAATAGTGTGCGGTTATTCTTTGCTTCCAGTCTGCTCCTCTTTTCATACCCTCTTTTCATGAATGTTCCTTCCATTTTATTAATTTTTCAACATTTACATTTTGATTTCACTTCCATATCTCCTGTAACCTTTTAAAGTTGTCTACATACAACAATTCCCCTTTCAAAGGAACAAGATAATGACTCCAATGTATATTTATAACGGGTAGCCCTGTGCACGTACAATGATTTATCTGAGATGAAAACCCTTATGAAAAGAAATGGGTATCTCATGAAATCATAAAACTCTACACCCCAGGTAGGTATTACAAGAAGCGAAGGAGTCTAGACTCAGAGGACCGTGGAGAAATAGCAGACACATGACAATCATTAGACCAAGGTAAGTGCTTTGATTCTGGTACGGTCAGACCTAGCCATGGTCCTGCATGTATTAGTTACATTTCATCTGAAGAACTGTAACATGCTCTACATGGGACTGCCATTGAACACATCTCAGGGGAGGGATGTTAATGAACACCAATTGCTGTTGCTAGAATTTTGACTGGGATAAAGTGCTGAGACTATATGATCTATTTATTGTATCAGCCATAGGGACTCCCAGATCATTTCTGAGAACATTTTTATGTGCTTGCTGTCAACTTTAGAGCACAATTTTGTCAACTGCACACTTGATAGATGCTGGGCTCTGAGGTCAGAGCCCTCCATCTGCCCAACACCCTGCCAGAGAGAGGTAGGCAGGTAAGAGGAGGTTGGATGCTTTTACAGCCTCCTGTTCCTCTGACATTGTCATTTTCAGCTAGATGGAACTTTAAGCCATCACAGAGCTTTCCACAACAGTTGTGGGACTGAGGGAATCAGACCTAGGAGTTCTCCTCCTGAGGACATAGCTGTATCTTCAGCCTCAGAGGGTGGGAGTGGAGAAAACATGCAATATCTTATTAGCCCTGGGATGCCCTCCCAAGGATATAGGATTGCTCTGCTAAACCTTTAAATGGCTCCTGATGGGATCAAGGGATCAACAAGAATTGTGTTGAGTTCACAAATCACTCAGGAATGCCTCATATAAAGGGAAGCACAAGTTCCCCCCCCAAAAAAAGTTTGCAAATCCCCAAACTTGCATTGATAGAATATGCACATTAAACAGCATAATTTTAAAATTCACAATTTTAAAATTCACAATTTTAAAATTCACAATTTGAAGTTTGCATTTTTCAAAGTGTACAATTTTCCAAGTGTAAATTTTTACACTGTACATTTTTTAGAGTACACATATTGTCAAACTGAGCTTTGAAGTGAAGTTCAGAGAACTTCAGCAAGCTTGAGCATTCCTGGTTCTCCCATCCTGAGGGGATGATGGAGGAATCCATTTGGGGTTGAAGCTCAACAAGCTTCCCTTGGTTGACACACACCCCTGGACTCAATCTGCATTGAGTTGGGCCATTTAGCAGATTTTCTATTAAGTTGAGCAAATTATGGCTGAATTTTGTGCAACTTCACATAAATTGCACGAGTTGTGTGAAATTGTGCAAGTAATGCAAATTCCAGTTACAATTTGCACAAATCTCTATTTGCACAAATTACAGCTTGTCACAAAAAATACACAAAATTCCCCAGACTTTGGGAAAAACCCATGGCTTGGCCCGCAAGCCATGAAACTCCAACAGGCAGGAAGAGAAATAAATTTCCCAGCAATGGACATCTCTACCTATCCCCAACAGAATCTGGCTACTTGAAGAACCAAGTGATCCCATGTGAACTTGCTGGTGCATCCGTTCTATGTTTGCTGTTGTTTTCTGAGGCACACTAGATTGCCAGGCACAAGTGTGCTTTCTCTGTGGGGCTGCCTCATCTGTTGGGTCACCATCCTCTCTTTCTGTGGTCCAGTTGCAGTTGATACTGTTTTTTAATGAGAATTGGGCACTTTTTTTTTTTTGCCTAATTTTGATTTGTTGATTTATTTTAGTTTTGGCCCTTTGTGTTTTCATCTTGATGTTACTTATCGTTTGGTAGTTGAGTGATGCATCGGTGTTGATTTCATGCCTGTTCAGTTTTGCGAGATGAATTCAGCGACTCCTTTTGGGAGGAGAATTATGGGGTCTACACATTTTGAACACCTTTTCCCCCATGCAGATTTATACACCTTTTGGTATTGTTTTGATCTGAGAACTGTGGCACAAAATTCAGGGGAGTATGAAAACCGAAGGATAACCGCATTCCAATCTGCACATTAGTGCAGGAACCGTGGAGTAATTTAGCGCTATTCAGACATGATTGAAAGTGGGTAGGCTCATTATGCAAGCTGGAATGTGCTGCACCAAGAGACTCCCCCATGAGACATGTCATAACAACGCTCCCACATGTACAAAACTAACTGGGGCTTGCAGTCATGTGAAACCTATGTGTGTAAAGCTGTACATGCATAGGTTGCCTTGCTGCATTGCTTAGATGCCTCTGTGAGGGGCTTCATTATGAGAGACCTTAGGCAGCTGCTCATGCTCCTACGCAGCAGAGCCCTGTTCCTGTTCCTGTTCCTGTTCATCTCACCGCTTCAATCATGCCTGAATCAAAATCTGTGACTACCCTGATACAGATACACAGAAGTGTAGAAAATGGCTAACATGAAACTGGGCTGTGTATCCAGGGAGCTGCTCTCTCTCTCTCTCTCTCTCTCTCTGTGTGTGTGTGTGTGTGTGTGACTTTGCTTGGCCTTTCAGAAGTAGACAACTTGGTGCTTTCCAGACATTTTGGACTCCAACTCCCATCATCCCTGACCATAGATTATGCTGGCTGGGGCTTATGCTGATTATACTCAGTTCTACTTCTCCTTGTTGTAGAAGTCAGATGGGGCAGTGAAGGTACTGGACTAGTGCCTGGAGGCTGTAATGGGCTGGATGAGGGCTAATAAACTGAAGCTGAATTCTGAGAAGATGGAAGCTCTGTGGATTGGTGGTTCCTGAGTCCGGGAATTGGGTAAGCGACCTGTCCTGGATGGGGTTGCGCTCCCTCTGAAGGAGCAGGTGCATAGCTTGGTTGTACTCCTAGATCCGTCCTTGTCACTGGAGACCCAGGTGTCACTTGGTGACAGCTTCAGTTGATCCTCCAGCTACATCCTTTCCTGGACAGAGACAACCTAGCCACAGTAGTCCATGCACTGGTAACTTCCTGATTAGATTACTGCAAGGCACTCTATGTAGGGCTGCTCTTGAAGACGACTCGGAAGTTGCAGCTAGGGCAAAATGCAGCAGCTAGACTGCTCACTGGAATATTCCATAAAGACCATATAACACTGCATTGGCTGCCTATATGCTTCTAGCCAGAATTCAAGGTGTTGGCAATGACATTTAAAGCTCTAAACAGGTTGGGATCTCGGTACTTGAGGGAGCACCTCTCCCTATATATACCTGCCCAAGATTTGAGATCTGTTAGAGAAGCCCCCCTCTGTGTCCCACCAACACGAGACATACACTATGGTGGATCATGGGAGATGGCTTTCTCTGTTGTGGCACCCTGGTTGTGCAATGCCCTCCCTTTTAGGAGGGAGCATAATGTAATTTAAATTCTGTACTGAATTACTAAAATAGCAGGGAGGAGCCATTTTTGCTGATCACTCCAGGGGGGGAGCAAATGTTGGGGGGGGGAACCAAGATGATTTCCCCCAGAGTCCCACAAAGCATGTTACCATTGTCCCCTGATGGTTGGAAATTGGCAGGTGCTGATTGGCCAGAGGGCCTTTTCTGGGGTGGCTCCCATGTTGTGGAATTCCCTTCTCCAGGGAGAGTTACCTGCCCAAATTGAATATATTTTAGCTTCCAGGATACATCTATTCACCAAGGATTATTGTGAACAATAATATTGTTGTTTAAGCTGCTTTCATTCTATTTGTTCCTTTTAGTCATCTCTTTAACAGCTGTTTTATTTAAGGTTTTAATATACCACACTGTGCTTTTATTATTTTATTGTTGTTCTTTGTTTCAGCAGCTGCTCTGTAAACTCACTGAGTTAAAAAAGGCAATTAAGAAATTCTAACAAGCACCCAAATAATGAAGATAACATAATTCCTGCAAATTTTGTCATTCTTGGACTACCCTTACTCATTCTTTACCTGTTCATTCACTGCCGACTGCCCCCTGAAGCATTCCTAATTGTAATTTGCCAATCACTGCCTCTCTCTTTCCTTCCCCTTCTCACATCTTTTCCCGCCGATCATTCAATGGTAATATAAATAACAGACATTCATAGATCTGGGCAGCTGCTCCTGTATTCATGAGATAGGTGGATTCTATGAGCAGGACGCAGCGTGGTTACGATAGAAGGCAACTCCATATAATCTCCTCATTAAAGCTGGCCCATATTCCATCTGCCCAGGAAGATCTTTCCATTGGCATGAAAGAGGATCTGATTTTGCAAATTCTCTTTAATAACCCTGGCAAGGATAGGGGTCCAACTTGACAGAGAATTATTTCTTTCCCACTTGTTGCCATGGATACTACCTCTGGTCCTCTGTTCTGCTTCTCCTCTTCATCATATTTGACTTTTAGGTCCTGGTGTCCATGGTGACACAGTGATAAAATAACTGCCGTGTGTGTGTGAGTGTTGACCTTGCTTCCTAATGCTCCCCCAAATTGTAATAGGCTGTAGTGTACTATCATTGTGCAATGGAAGAGCAGATCCCTATTTTTCTCCCTTACTCATTATATATTGGCAAGAAGAATGACTGGTCTAATTGGATACCTATCTCAGTTGTCACATCTTATTATCTTCCGTTTTCCATCTTTCTTTATTGTTTTCTCAGGACAGGTGCCATCTATGGAACACATCATCTAGGTAAATAAGGGAACAGCTTGGTTGTGCCCTGAAGCGTGTGGGCAGACCACAGACCAGACTCACTGCCCTCCTCTTGAAGTGTGCTTTCACAATCCACTCAGACATGCATAGAAGTCTGTAGCAGGTAGACCAGTTTTCTTAAGACCTTGGGCCAGCAATACGATGATGTGGCTGGAAGGAAATATCTCTAGACTGTGATATGTTTGTTTTGTAAGCTCTTGTTGGAATGGGTCTAGAACACAAAACCTTCTGCCCCGGGTGGCAACTAGGCTTTTGATTGGCATTTCGTTTGGGGCAGAATTCCATCAGATGGGGCAGGATTCCATCAGATCGAGAAACTACTATATTTCACAGCTAGACTAACCCACAAGTGTTGTAGTCATGATTTTCCTTCAAATATCCAAGCTACGTTTCAAATATGTATTTAAAGGATTTCAGATCCTTCAAATATCCAAGCTACATCACTACACTATCTTCTTCTGGATATCTGTGTTATGCACTACTCATAGAACACCTTCCCATTGGAATACCCCATGGTGTATACTTTTGTGTGAAAGTTAGTATCTCATTCAAGGGGTACTCATCTTTCTGAGCTGCCTTTTGTTTCTTTGGACAAATATTTCAGAATAGCCCTTTCCAATGGGCCTGTACAATGTTTATTGTGACTCTCCAAGCCAAACACAGCTCACCAGCAATACTAGGGCAGTATCAACACCACTGCTTTATAACAGTATTGGTGTGCACTGATGACTGTTGAGGCCCATAACACATTCCTGTTATATCCTGCTTGTTGTAGATCTGTTCCAGGAGCTTTCCCCCCATCCCCATGGGTACAGAGCCACCCCGCGCAGCAATGTGCCCATTTTACGACCCGGGATGGTGGAAAACCTGGGATATCCCCAGTTTCTATTATCCCAGGATTATCCTGAGGCCATCCCTAGGTCTTCCCCAGTTGCCCCTGGGATCCCTTGTGCATCATGTGGATGCACAGGGACAACCTAGGGATGACCCTGAGATAAATCCCTGGAGTAGACATGGCCTAGGAAGTAGCCACCTATATCATTTCAGTAAGATATAACAGAATGAAATTCAGCATATGACACAAGGGGCTCACCTACACCTGCGGGATTTCCAGGGGGTATGGGATGATCACTGGCTTTTCTGCTTCCGGGTGCATATGAAAGAGGGCCATTCTGGAGGTTAAAAAAAAAAAAGGAAGAATAGGACTGCGCAGCATCAAGGTAGGACTAAACAACTCAGTGCTTGAAGACGCTGAGAGCTGACCAGGGGATGGCAAGAATGCTTTCCCCCCCACGCCCAATACCCATCCATTCTCCCCTCCAGCTTCCTGGCCTAGTATTGCTGGTGAGCTGTGTTTGGCTTGGTGAGTCCTGGCCTGTTTGCTCACCCCTGCTACTCACAGGGAGGAAGGGATGACCCTGGGAGCGGGTGCCACACTTCCTGTGGACCTCAGGGTTGTCCTGGGACTGCAGCAAAATCCGGTAAAACTGCGGTCCCAGTTATCCCAGGCAAAGTGAGTGGTCACCCCTGGTTAACTCCAGGATTCCCTGTGCATCATTTAGACACTCAGGGATGACCACGTGACCAGCCTGGGATAAATGGCTGGTGTAGACATGGCCAAGGTGCTCTGGATTTCTATGCTAAAGGCCAGCTTTTTTATAATGAAAATTTTAGAACAGAACATACAGTTACTGCTCCGTGTTCTGGGAGAAAACATTAATGACTGTCAGGCACCTATTTGATCAGTCAGAGTAACTGAAAAGGCAGCTCTTCACTTCGGCATGGCAATCAAGGCAAATTATCAAGACCGTATGTGGTTAATTTTCTGGGAATAGTTGTCCAGTGCCACATAAAGAATTACCATGCTCCTTAGAAATCATTTTTTAAAAAATAAAAAAACCCTCAACATAAAGGAAACGATGTGGAACATGGGGTAAAGAAACTGAAAGAAATGGATTGATGTCAGATGCTAGCTTTATAACACAGCTGGGGAACTCAAGGAGGTGATTGCTCAGTGTCTCACCTGCTTTGCCCACCCTGCTCCTTCCCCAATTGGACTAAGGAAGTCCATGGTGAGCCATGCATCCTCAAGTGCCCCTCAATGCCACATGGCTCAGTCAGGATCTGGCTTCATGCCCTCCCGCCCTCCCACCCATACCTGTACAATGGGCACAAAATGCAAGCTGATTCTGGTGTGACAACACACTACTTACCAAAGTATGACTCACCTATCTTCAGAACAAAAATTGGACTGCCTGGTTGCAGAATTGTGTTGTTGTTGTTGTTTATGAGTAGTACATACTGCCCAGTATCTCTCTCTCTCTCCCCCCCCCCACTAGCTGAGCCAAGATTTCCACTGTTCATCATCACAGGCTAAACTGTACCATAGGACCATCTGCCCAAGCTCAGAATACTTGATTCATTTCCCCAGAATATGTTTTCTTATTAAATTTGGCACGTTCCAATTCACCCTCACAAACATAGCTGCAAAAAGTAATATACAAATAGTTCATGAGGAAATAAACCTTCATAGTTCAGACATCACTGCAACTACAAACATACCAAGTTGCTAATGGCCCAATAGTATTACTAAAATTCCAGGATCTACTCTCATAGCAGCCCAATACTTTGAAATGAAGTTCTTTCTTTTCAGGTGTTTCTGCAGCTACTATGATATTGAAGACTGGAGCTTCCCTAGAGGCCCAGGTGACCAGCTCCTGAAGGGAAGGCAGAGAAGCAAATGTCAAGGTCAGAAATAATAAAATAGCAATGTTGTCTGAGTCTATTGGCGGTCTTTACATGCCACCTACTCCTGTAAGGGCCACGAATAGCCTGGGACAACAGTGCTATTTTATTACTTTGCCATGTTTCTTTTGCTTGTTTTAATAATTTAATTTGTAAATGGCCTTGGGTGCCTTTGTAGAAATGAATTAATTGACACATTTGCTACATACTCTGGGTGCCTCCAAAGTAGTGCTATGCTGAAATCTCTCCTTCAATTTCTGGGAAGTTTTCTTTCTCCTCTTTCTCCACCTTATTCCCAGAATACTTTAGAATTCCTTTTGAATTCCCTTCAGTGTTGTTTCTTGAGTTTGTCTTATATCATTGACAGTCATCCAAGGGTGCTGTGTGGCTGGTTTGTTTTTTCTCCTTTCAATTACACATCTCTCCAACACCCTCCCTGACTGCCTGCACTTGGGGAAGACAGAGAAATCCGCAATGGAACCAAATGAGTTGGATTTTTATGAATCTGACCCACAGATTCTACGGCAGACTGACTTTTCCCTTGTCAGACGGAGTCTTCAGACTTGTGGACCATTTTTCTAACCGTCAGGAATTTTCTACAAATGTTGACATAGAAAAATACACTTTAACAACAAAAAAACAAACAAAAAACCATCTGATAATGTGCATTTCACCCACAGGGTAAAGTGTGAAAATGCACCTTTTGAGGAAAATTTGCATACTTGCACAAATTTGGAAAGTAAAGAATGGAACAGATTTGGCACAATCCAGGCATCCTAACCTGCACTTCCTGCTATGAAAAAGGGCCACATGAGAGCAGATGTGGTTGTTATTATTATTATTAATTAATTACATTTATATACTGCCCCATAGCCGAAGGTCTCTGGGCGGTTTACAAAAATCAAAACTTGGACATTAAAAATGGATATACAAAATTTCGATAAACAAAATTTAAAACCATAAAAAAAGCCAACGTATCAAACTTATGGCTTCTTCTCCCGAGCTTTAATTGAAGGGTGGGATGCTGAGGAGGATGCAGACTGCCTGAAAGAGGATCCCTCCATTCTTCAGCTACTCCTGCATAGCCACTGACCTGCAATCTGACAAACTCATTCATATATATATATATATATATATATATTTAATGACCTACTGTATATCTAATAAAACATACTGTATTGAGACACTTACAGCCTATCTACACTACTGCTTTAAAATGGTTTAAAACTGTTTATAACAGCTTTTAGAACTGTTGGGGCCCAGGACACACTCCATATACAGTTTTCAAAACGTTTTCAAAGTGTTTTATCCTGTGTGTGTAGATAGGCTCTTGATGTTTCCCTAGCTGCCTGTCATATCTTTAAATTACATCTCCAGATTAAAATATACATTTTCCCACCTGCCTTGCTGGACTCCTGCTCTCATATAACAGATAATTAGATTCCAGCTGAACAGAAGCTAATTTGTGGGTTTAATACAGAGCTGATTTTAACATGGTCATAAAACTCTTTTCCAAAACACTAACCATACTACATCATTGCAATAAATCGAGTGGCTTCTAGTATCACCACTGTGATCTCTTTTTTACTTAGATTGCTAATGAGAATACACTTCTTTACTGCTATCTAATTGCTCCTTGTTTTGGAAACAAGGTAGAACTCCTAACTACTTAGAATGAAACCAGAGGGAGTTACATTGGATTGCCGGGTTTTTGTTTTCCCCCCATGCAGATTGTGCTGTAAAACTCTGTTCCTCAGGTTCAAGGAAGCTGTTATTTTCCTGTTCCATCATCTGTGGGATTTAATTGTGAGGTTTCCACAACAAATGGATTCCACAAGAAAAAGCTTCCAAACTAAAAGGCCATACACTGTTATTATTACTAAAGATTAGAGGTGTACAGGTCTGCTTCGCTCCAAAATTCTGGGCAGAGTTCCACTGAGAGAGTTCTCCACTCTGAAATTTGGGGTGGCTCTCTTGCTCTGTCCCATCAGATTATCCATAGGAGAAACTGTTCAGTTTTCAGATAACTCCTCCATTATTGCATATGGGAATTAACCAAAATGCTTACAGCTCCCTCATTTTTAAAGATTAAGAGATGAAACTTGGCATGAGGGTAGCTCTTAAGAGGGGCTTTGGACACACCCTTCACCCCTTGTTTTGTAGGGATATGTTTTTAATTTCCCCCCTCAAACCCCCCATACACACACATACACACACACACACTATAACACACAAAGGGTGAGTCTGATGTGGGTCTAAGGAACTGGAATACACAACAAGAAGGACTATAGCACACACACAAGAAACAAAGAAAACCAGAGACACACAGAGAGAATGCAAACAAACAACCACAGTCAGCAAGCAGAAGCTCTCTCTCTCTCTGACTCTCTCCTCCTTCCTTCCTAACGCAGAGAACACCAGCACAAAGATACGGGATTTTTTAATATAGATTTTTAAAGTTTTTTAGTGGTAGTGGTGGTGGTGGTGGGGTAATAACAACACCCCCACACTCTCACTATAACACACAACGGAGGAGTCTGGGGTGGGTCTGAGGTGCAAGGAACTTGGGGATTGGAAAATAACTAACCTCTTAGCACACACACAAGAACCGAAGAAAACCAGAGACACAGACAGTCTCCACAGATTATTATAGGAGACAGTGTATTGCTAGAGGAAAATCTGCAGACATCTTCTAACAACACTTTGAAGAAGGCCTTTGAAAGCACACGAGCCAAAACACATCAGGCTTTGTACAATTAAATTCTTTTGCATCCTGAGGACTTGGTTCTCTCTTCTTCGGAACTGAATTGGACGCTTTTCACCTTTTGGTTTTGTTTTTTGTGGCTATTGGTTAGCCATAGATGTCAATCTCAAAACCTGAGTGTTTTTCTTATATGGAGAACTGTTCCATTGACTCACAGCAACTAGTAAATATAAGCCTCAGAGAGAACCTAAAAACCATTCAGAGAGACCCTAAATATTTTTGAGGCGGTTCGAAGGTCCGACGGCCGTACACTCCACACCGAAGATCTCCAGTGGGTTTTTTAAACCAACCATGATTGGCTCAGTGAGACTGAACCACCGACAGACCACCAATGGACCTCTGAATGGGAAGAGCGGAGCACACACTCCTACTAAAGATTGCACCCAATGTTGTCCAAGACCTGCACCTAAGCCAGAGATGGCATGATTTCTGCAGTGGGATGGGCCATTCTAGACCTCATTCTGAAAATAACCAGAGGCCTCTGGTGCAGTAAAAGGGCTGTGGCAAATTCAGTGAACCTTCCTATGCTATGCAATGGAATGGGGATGGGGGTATTGCAGCCTGAAGTTGTACCTGAAACAAACTATGCTCCTGCTTTGCATGTATGCATGTTTCCAATGAGGTGAGGGAGCAGAGTTGTTTTGTCCTGTTTGTTTTGTGGACCCATCACCATAACTGGCAGAATTGGAACACTTGATATTGCTTGCAACAAAATTGCCAAACCTGGGATGTAGGCCAATCCATCCCTTCTGGGTTCCCAGCCCATGAATACTGATTGGTGGTTTTCTGGCTGTTGCACAGATTTTCCTAAGGTTGAGTGGACTCACCCACACCCACCTCAGCGGATCTTGGCCCATTTCTGCCACTGTCCACCTCTGCTTGTTGGCCACACAAGTCTCTTCTGACATTTGGCTTTTCCTGGCAAGCGCTCATCAGCCACCTACCCTCACTGCCAAAATTGCACACTTCCGCCCCGCGTCAATGACAGTTGCCATTGACAGAAGGGAGGGAATTGTGCAATTTTCAGAGCTTCCAGAAATTGTGCACTTCCCCCCATTGCATCAGTGCTCCATTGCTGCCTTTATGCAATCCTCCTGTTGCATCATTGGCAGCTGTCGTTGATGCAGGTGTCGTGTCTGAGGTGTAAATCGCCAGGCCTTTCCTGGGAAACCAGCCAGCAAAACCCTTATCTGTCCTTCCTGGGTATGCAGCCAGCAGAGATGCACTGGATTGCTAGGCAGTGAGAGATTAACTCCTGAAGAATCTAGAGTGCCGAATCATCACAGATCACACAGCAGGAATCCAATGTCCAAAGCCCAAAATCCAGAGTCCAAATCAAGGGTCGAAGCCAGAAAGAATTCAGGAGCAAGGATCAGGCAGTGAAGCTAGCAACCTCACATTGGTTGCTCCCAGCAAACAAATGCCTCTCACACCGAGGCTTTTATGCAGCGTCTCAGCATGGATCCACCCATTGCCAGCTGTGTCGCATTACTGAGCCTGTCCTCAGCTAGCTATTTAAGGTTGGTGTCCACCGTGCTGCTTTTCTGCAGTTGCAGACTTCTTCCTGCCGGCCTGACTTGCTCTGCCCACCTCAGTCACCTTCTTTCCTGAGGACTGGGTGGACAACTCTCTTCGGACTCATAATCTGCTTAGGTGGAGACAGGAGGTGGAGGAGGATGACTTTCCCGTGGCTTCTCTGAGGGACCTGCCTCCTCTGCTGCATGGCCCCTTTCTTCCTCCAATGCTGCCTCCCGCAGGTCCTGAAGAACAGGAGAATCTGCAGCCGCTGGTAAGTCAGCTTCCTCCTCCGATGAAGATTCCTCAGGAGGGGCCATGACAGCAGAGGGGAAGGGGGCAATTTCGGCAGTGGGGACGGGCGGCTGCCGAGTGCGTGCAGGGCCCCTGCGAGTGCTCGAGCAGGATCCGTGCTTGAACCAAGTATGCCCAACTGTGTCTGGGAGAACAGACGTGGGAGAGGGGTGTCTGTTGGACTCCTGGACCTAGTTGGGTGTTCACGACACCCCTAAATTTTCCCTATTCTAAAAGGTTGAAATGTTTCTCCCAAGCTTGAGTTGCTGGCAGTAAGAGGTAGAATATGCTGATATGTTTGGTGTTTGGGGCTCTTCCCTTTTTGACTTTGTCCCCACCCTCTCTTCCATCCCAATTAACAACCCAAGCAGATGCCAATTTAAAGCACAGTTAAAAGCACAACCCAAACAGAGGAAGGGGGGACAGGATGACAATATACCAAAATCTAGAGATAGGCAAACATGTGGTGTTTGAGATCAAAAGAATTCTCCAAACATCGCCTCACCACTCGACTTGTGGGTGATTCCCATTTTGATTGTGATCGCTACTGGACCTGCACGAACAGGAATTTTTTGTGCAAATTGATCAGCAATTGAATGGGAATTTTGCACAAACCTCTCCAAATTTGCACAATGTTTCCAATTTGTGCAAATTTCCTCCATAACCTAAAGCAGGGCTGGGTCAGTCCAGTGAGGAAATTTGCAGAAATTACAAAATTTGTGCGAATCAAACTGGGTATCAGGAATGAGATGAACGCAAACATATATGACAATTTGCAAATATTTTGGGTGGACACATGCCTCGCACTCATGTTTGGACCTTCGAATGGGGCAGGCTTGCATGTTTTGCGAGCATAAACAAAATCCTCATATGTTCCTACCAAAACTTGTATTTGATGGACTGTGTCCAGTAGAAGCCAACCCAAAGAAGAAAGCCTCACTTAAGGCTCAGACATTCAACTGAAATGTGTTGCATTTGCTATGGGGATGCCCTTGCAAATTAATTTCCCATATCAGTTCTGTGCCATTGGTGGGTATCACAAAGCTGGTGATATCTTATGAGTTTCCCTCTATCCACTCCAGTTACCCAGTAAGTTATAATGTGGTGGTTCCAATTGTTGTAGTTAAGCATGGGAGGGAAGGGAATACATAACCACATGGAGATCATAAGGCAAACATAATATGTTGTTAGAGTCATCATGAGCCAGGGAGTTCCATAGTTCCCTATTTGGTGGATTCCAAGAATATCTCTGGACATGTCCTTCTAGTTCAAAATTGGCACACAGTTTATATATTGAAAGACAATATATTGAAAGAATGATGCATGCATGTGCCTTCCATCAAGCAGAAGTGTGTGTACTTTGTATTCATATTTTAGTAAGACCTCTCATGTTCTGTCGTATTTTCTTATATCTTCCCCTTCTTATTCTTAACTCATTTTTCCTGTTTAAATCATATTCATGTAGCCACACTAATATCAGCTGATTCCATAATGCTAAACTTATCCCACTGGCAATTATCAATCTAATAAGTTACAGAGCTGAATATGAAAGAGGCTTAGAGACGCAGCAGAGTTTTCACAGTCAGGTATTATGCAAATGAGTATTTTTGTTGACATTGTTCCTTGAGGTAAAAACAATCTCTCGGGATGATCAATACCCTGGATTTATTTCTTTTTTTAAAGGCTGCAATGAAATATTTTCTTTGGTCCAACTCCAAACAACTAGACACTTTGGCTCAATTCGGACGACACAATAAACAACTGGTGTGGGGGAAACAATCGTCAGTTGTTTTGACTATTGTGTCATCCAAATGCTGCCATAGTCAACTCAGCGCTGATCCTCATCCACACCACAGTTGATTATTTATTACCATGTTGTGTGGGGAGTGCCCCTTAGGGTTAGCGTGAGGGTTAGGGTTAGTCAACCCACCATTGACTATCGTGTCGTCCGAATTGAGCCCTTGTTTCATGCATCCAAAGGGGCTTTGGAAGTTCAAAATCATACTGGACACATTTACGCCCTTGTCATATTTACCCATGTTTGTTTTGTTTCCCAAAGTGGAATTGCATAATTTTACTAGTGCTGAGTGTTTTTAATATAGCACTAGGTGCCGTTACAGACCCCCAACCCCCACCTCAAATGATATGTAAAGTATTTCACAATTCAACCTATAATACAACAGGAAAAAAATACACACGTGAAACTGTAAGGCAAGAAATTCACAGAAATGATTGGGTTGGTTCCATACATCCCAAGCACTTGGGTGTGCCTACAGTCGCTTTAAAAAAAATCTTGGTCTTTTTATTTCATGCTTTCTCGTTGTTTAAAAGAGTAATAACTAGATTGTTTGAATAGAATAATTCCATTGAAATCCTGCTCTTCTCAGAACATCCACCATTTCTTGCTGCATCCTGTGAACAGCTTCAGCCATCGATATTTGCCAACAACCTGGCTATTCATTTGATGTATCTTGCTTTGTTTCTGACCTTGGATATGCAAACTGGGGATGAAAAATGATGCTGTGAGGAAAGCTCCTTTTAAAACCTTGGAAGATAAACACAAAAGTATCAGCAAGAAGCGGAGCTTATAATACAAGGGAGGATTCATCGTAAAGAATGCTGCAGTAGATTTGAAATACTTTTTGTCATAAACAATCTCAAAATACCAACACCGTAGTTGGGCAGTTGATGGCCAACTAACAGCTCAGGAGCCAAGTCAAGCCAGGTGTTTGTGGTTTTTTTGTGGCTTTCAAGGCCTTGCATTTCATCAACATGTATGGTAACATCTTTGTCCATAGCTTCATTTGAAATGGAGGAAAAACATAAGAACATACAGAGAGCCATGCTGGATCAGACCAAGACCTTCAGCAAAGGGACCCCCCTCCCCAAGTTTACAATGGAATCAACTCTTTTGCCATCAGCCAGGGGCCCTAGGGACACTGATGGGGTTGTACCCCCTGCCTCACAGGACTAACATCAAGACAAGGGGGGAGACCAACCTGGCCCCATCCATCAGCCAGAGAAGGAGCAGCTTCGGGGGGCTCACTTCCCCCCTTTTCTGCCAGAAGAAACATTTGGCTCCCACTTATACTTTCCCTGGGACTAGAGAGCAGGAAGGAAGCAATCTCTGGCTTCTGCCATTAGCCAGGAGTTCTAGCACCACTGGGAGTATCATTAAGTCAACAAGTTGATGGACCTTCCATAGGCCACAGTAGGACCACCTGCAAGGTGCTCAGTTCCCTGCCCCCTGCCACTTAGCTCCAACAGCCTATTGCCCTAGAACTGCAGAAGAAGCAAGGTAAACTTGGCATTCAGGACCAATCTATCAACAAAAAAACAGGAGCTACCAATTGTGATTCAATGCAAGGACACCAGCAAGGGGAAGTCCTGGCTCCAGCTGTTTATAGATCCCCATTTTGTTTTGGCCTGGAAGAACTGAGCTACATTTTCTATATTTTCCCCTGCATGTCTTTTATTTTTGGTAAACATGATAACAGAGTCTGCCTGCCTCACTCGCTCTCATTGACCAAGAGATGTTGAGCCCAGAGTTGCAACAGCAAAAGGTCCCTCTTACTTGGGATGTACAGATGAGCAAACCTAGAGCTTCCTTAAGTTCTCCAAATTCCATCTCGAAGTTCATATTAACTCAAGTCCTTATGAGATTGCAAGTGTTGTTAAGAACATAAGAACATAAGAAGAGCCCTGCTGGATCAGAGTAAGGGTCCATCTAGTCCAGCACTCTGTTCACACAGTGGCCAACCAGTTGTCAACCAAGGAACCACAAGCAAGACATGGTGTTACAGCACCCTCCCACCCATGTTCCCCAGCAACTAATGCATACAGACTTACTGCCTCTAATACTGGAGGTCGAACTTAGCCATCAGGACTAGTAATCATTGATATCCTTCATTTTTTCTTTCCCATGAAAATCCATACATATCTTTCCAAATGCATGCATCAATTGTGTGAATTTTTGAAAAGTATGCATTCTTCTCCCATGATGAAAGCATATTTGTGCACATTTTGAAATGTACTCATTTTGATATGTATGCATTTTTGAAATGTGTACCTTCTTTTCCCATGATTGAAGTATATTTGTACACATTTTTGTAATGCACTCATTTTGAAATTTATACATTATTTGAAATGTACACATGCTGTCAGCTATATACAGACTTTGACTGCCGATTGGTCTTGAAGGTGTGAATTCAATGAAGTCATGATCAAAACTCAAATGAGATAAATTTCTCATACGTTCTTACCCCTCACATATCCAAGTCAAGGTGCAGAGTACCAAAAGCAGCCAAGTGATTTGGAACATATGGCAGGACACCCCACAAGCTTCCCCCCATGCCTAGCAGTCAAAACATAGTGCTACAAGAAATGAAATAATTAGCTGACTGCTCTTGTTGCATAAACTCTAAATTAGTTGCTTCACTCTGCCGAATGGTAAGACCGGCCCTAGTATATCCAGCCTCCAGATCATCATGTGGATAATAGAATGTCCTGTGAAATACCGAAGATGGTAGTTGTTGGATTTCATTAAGCAAACTATGAGTTACAAATCCATTCCTCATCCAATATTAGGTTTGTTTGTTTGTTTGTTTGTTTGTTTGTTTGTTTCAAAGCCCCATTTGGGAGGTGAGGGCAGGAATCACTAGTATTATCTAAACATTTATTCCTTCGCTAAAAAAATCTATTTCGTCTTAAAACGTTAACTGCTCCAGAAATGTAGGCTACTGACGGTTTTCTTCCACTAGACATTGCTTGCAGAACTTGACCTAGTAACACAATCCTCTTCCATTAAGTCCTGGACAATTTAAATTCAGTAAGCACACTCATACAGTTTCATCACAACAACAAGTGTTAAGCATTATGGTCCTGTTTACTCTTTTGCTTTATCTCAAGTAGATTGAGAGCTGTTAACTTTTTTATTATTATAAATTTCTACAAAGACTTTATAGTAACTCTGATATTGAACCTTTAGTATGACCACAATTCTAAATCTAAGCATCACTCATCTGAGCCACAACCATGTGGGATCAATCTCCTTCATTCATGCTATAAACCTTAAGGAAATGGCAAGTAGGGATGGCCAAACTGAAGCCCACCTGAGCCGTGAACCTTCACTGATGGCCACCTGACCATGTTTGCCACATGAAGGAAGCTGTCAGTTGGTCCATAAGCACCTGGCAGATGGTGCACAGCACCTGGCAGGTGGCACCACTGCCAAGCCACAAATTAGAAGCTCAGACTTTTCCATAAAGAGCCATTTTGCCCAAATGTTCTATTTAATTTTGCATAATTTTGCCTTTGTACAACCACCATTGTGCAAAATGGCTCTTTACAGAAAAAACTAAAGCCAGATCTACACCAAGCAGGATATAGCAGGATATGGTATGTGTCAATGGGCCCCAACAGTTGTCAGTGCACTTCAATACTTTATAGCAATAAAGCAGTAGTGTGGCTCCTGCCTTTTATATACCACTTTCATACTGCTTTCATACCACTATATCCTGCTTGGTGTAGATCTGGCCCATGCTGCCATTTTGTGAGCCAGCAGGGACCACCATGCTTGCCTGACTCAGCACACACTGAGTCAGGCAAGCTCAGGGGTCTGCCAACTCCAGTCATGGGTATGGAGAGCTGGCAAGAAATCGTTGAGCCTTGAGCCCCAACTGGATGCCCATGTAATCCCTAATGTTAAGCCTCAAAACCACAGGCAACAAGTGGTGGAAAGCAGATCCTTCCAAGAAGTTGATGGAACAGACCTTACCCTGCACAGTTGGGTGGACTTACGTGTATTTTTTGTTGTAAAGTCCAGTGATTTGGTAAGGCCAGGTTTGTGATTATAACTAGGGGTGCATGGACCCAAAACATCGGATCGGAATCAGAATTGGAACTGGAACCGATGCCTCGGATTGGATTGGATTGGAGACTTCCTGGTTCGGTTCAGAGCCGATTCCGATCTGAAAATCGGACATCGATTTTCAGATTAAATGCCATTTTAGGTGTTTTCGCCATAGGCTTACATTGGGGGAAAGAAAGCTTTTCCCCAATGCAAGCCTATGGCGAAAACATGGGGGCGGGTGAGTGGGGACCTGACTCCCCCTCCTTCCCTCCCTCCCTCCCACTTGCGCTCCTTACCTGCCAGGGTGCCTGCTTCCATCCTCTGCTGTCCGCTGTTCCAATCTACTGAGAAACAGGCTTCGTGGTCTGATCACCTGGCGCTCTACTGAGAACTAGGCCATGAAGCCTGTTTCTCAGTAGATTGGAACAGCGGGCGGCAGCGGACAGAAGCGGGCAGCCCCAGCAAGTCCCCCTTCCCCCACTCGTGCTCCTTACCTGCTGGGGCCATCCACTTCTGTCCACTGCCGCCTACAAGGTCCAATCTACTGTGAAACAATCTTCGCGGCCTGCCTCTCAGTAGAGCGCTGGGTGATCACCCGGTGCTCTACTGAGAGGCAGGCTGCAAAGCCTGTTTCTCAGTAGATTGGGGCAGCAGGCAGCAGCGGATGGCAGTGAGGAGGCAGTGGGTCAGGAGCATGAGTGGGGGAGGGAGGGAGGTCCCCAGTCACCCGCCGCCTATGACGAAAACACAAAAAATGGAGGTCCAATTTTCTGATTTTTCCTGATCAAAATGGGGGGGGGGGGAGAATTGGATTGAAAAAAATCGGACCTCCATTTTTTGAAATTGGAATCGTTAATTAATGTTCCAATTTTGGCCGGATCGGGCCCGGATCGTGGATCAGGTCCGATCCGTTGCACATCCCTAATTATAACACTTCTGGCAGTGTCTCAGATAACAGAGGGAAAAAATGGTACAGGCATTTCTTTTTCTAACCTTGAATGGTGCTGGGAATATGGAAGTTCTTCTGGGATAGACCTATTTGACAATGAGGACGACAGCGACGATGGCGAAGAAGAAGAAGAAGAAGAAGAAGAAGAAGAAGAAGAAGAAGAAGAAGAAGAAGAAGAAGAAAGTTACTCAGTTCTCTTGGGCTGGCTTGCTTGCAATTTGTTAAATTGTTGTTGGAGGGTTTTTACCTTATTTATTATTTTATTTATTTCAAATATAACCTTCACTTTTCTAGTGAAGAAGTTCTTAGTGTAAATAGCTCTTCTTGGTCATCCATCCGGATTAACTACTGGTGGCTGAACAAGCTATTTATACTATCTTGTTATAACTACTTATTCTGAATTCTACCGCTGACATCATTGCTCTGGTGTAACCTGTCTTCCACAGCACTTTGTTGAAATCATTGACAGGAGAAGACATCAGATCATTGATGGGCAGTAAGCCATGTGTGATAGACCTGCAGTCTGCAAAGAGCAATGTTTTGGACCTGCAAGTCACCCCCAAAGTGGGGTGCATAGGATATTCTACAGCAACTGTACCCAGGAGATTTGTAATCCTCCAGTTGTTGTTGGACTACAGTTCCAATGTATTTCTCACCAATGGCTATGCTACAAAGGCTGATGGAAAATGCAGTCCTACAGCATCCTGTGAGTTACACATTGTCCATCCCTGCCCTAGACTTTCTAGGCAAAGCTTCCTTGTACTTGTAGGTTACCAGTTGTTTATTTTGTGAGGGAAACAGTTGATTCAAATACTACTGTTCCTGTCTTTGGGCAAAGTGCTTACTAGCTCTCTTCCACAATTGTAGTGAGTTTACACAGGAAGAAAGGGCCGGTCATATGGTCTGTAGTTGGAAACTTCTTCTCTTCTCTGTTCTCATAGCCTTGAATGGAACAGCACCCTCTAGTGGATGTTTTGTAGCACAACTTCAGCTGCACATGGTAGGAAATCCCAAGATATTTCAGAAGAATCAGGATATTCAAGTGTTTTTGTTTTTGTTTTGTTTTTTAATGGAATAACCAGGGGAAGGAGTGGGAGATATGCAGGAGGTTCATGACATTGTCAAAATTGACCCACAAACTTCTGTGAGTGGCCAGATATAGGTGTGCTGTAAATCACTCATTTATAGAAGCCCTTTGTATTTGAATAATTGTGTTTTGTCTTTCTTAAGTTACAGGTCAGTGAGTGGGCTAGAAATACATTTTTCCAGATACACCAATGAGGGTCCCTCGTTTCCTGGCTGGGGGTGAAGGGTGGGGTGTTGTTGAGTGTTTAAATTTAGCAGAACAAAGATAATCTGTAGAAGTAGACCCTTGATTTTGATACAGCACAAGCGTTGCTGTTTGCTATGTTTACATCCATCTTTGAATGCAATTTCCTATATGTAGATTAATGTAGAAATGGGTAGAAGAACAGGCTTATGATTGAACATGTGTGAAAGAAACATGGTCCAGAAATTGTTTGATTCATCCATCCCTACCCTGTCCAAATATGTCACTCAATTCATACCCACTGCATTATCTTTCCCAGTCTACTGTTACAAATAATACTTTCACTAGGAAAGTAACGGTAGCACAGCACACTCATTAGGTGGGTCTTATCTCTGGCTGGCAACAATAGCTTATCCTTTATGTTCCTTCTTTGCCTATTTTTTTTTCCTTTTCGCAAAAAAAGATCTTCCCACCACCCGGTGGTATCAGGTGGCCTATCTCCCTTTCCCCCATTTGTTCAGCTAATGCCTGCAGTGAGGATTTAAAATTAAATTACAAAAAGTGTATTCATAGATCATAGGGATAAGGCCGGTATCTTTCGCAGCGCTTGATAGGACGCAGTGTATTAATAACAATGCAAGAAATAGCTATGGCTCACGCCTCTTCTTCTCCATGCTTGTGATGTGGCTTTAAAATAATGAGGAGCAACCAAGCCTTTCAACTCTTTCTTTTGGATATCTCTGAAGGATGTTCCATGGAAGTACAGCAACCTGTCCACATAAAGCTTGTCCAAAAGTTCCCAAAGGAGAAATTTCAGACAAATTGGGAAGGGATGATGGCCCTACCTCTTCTACTGCCTGCTTTCTGTTTGACAGCAGTGACTATAGTCGTTCTCTTAAAAGTGGCCAGCTGTTATCCCCTCCCCAAGCAAGCATCAGAATATGACGGCATCTTCCTGGAAGGGGCGAGATGTCTGCCACCAGTTGTCAAGAGGAGTACTGAAGCTACTAGGCATCTTCCACTCCTCTGTTCTGGAAAAATTGCTCCTCCCCAAGCTCCCTTCACCATGAAGCTGCCCTCTCAACTCACCTTCACACTTTACTTGTGTGAACGGGCATCATGTGCGGGATGATCCTGCCACTCACTATGTTCCCCATGTTATGCCATGCCACCCCAGCCCCAATTTATTTATTTATTTAAATTGCATTTATACCCCACCTTTTTTCCTCCAAGAAACCCAAGGCGGCATACATAATCCTCCTCCTCTCCATTTTATCCTCACAACAACAACCCTGTGAGGTAGGTTGAGCTGAGAGTCTGTGACCTTTTTTCCTCCAAGAAACCCAAGGCGGCATACATAATCCTCCTCCTCTCCATTTTATCCTCACAACCCTGTGAGGTAGGTTGAGCTGAGAGTCTGTGACTGGCCCAAAGTCACCCAGCGGATTTCCATGGCTGAGTGGGGACTAGAACCCGGAACTCCTGACTCCCAGTCTGACACTTTAGCCACAACACCACACTGGCTCCCCATGCTTTAGACTGGGGAAATGTGATTAGGGTTCCAGATCAGAAGAGGCCTACAGGAGTGGAGGTCTATGTGAATCCCTACCATAGGAGCGTACCTGAATTCCAAGATAGTATAGTGTAGTAGCTAGGGTATTGGACTGGGAGTTGGGAGATCCGGGTTCTAGTCCCCACTTGGCCATGGAATGTGCACTAAATTAAATGTTACATTCATTGTTCCAGTTTTAAAGTTGTTACATTCCTGGGGCAGGCTTTTTTACCTGCAACCTATTTAACTCTTCTAACTATCCCAAAATACAGGAAAGTGTTTATGCTGGCTAAATTTAATGTGCTTCCCTCTGCATTTTTGGAGGGTAAATACAATAATATTCCATACTCTGAGCACCTATGCCCCTGTAAAGCTGGTATGATAGAAACTGTGGGCCATGTATAGTTGTACTGTTCTTTTTATTGTGATTTTCAGCATATCTTTATTACTCCTATTTTATAAGGAATACCTGGGAGATCTGATGTGTTCTATATAGATTATCTTCTGGCCGACCAGAATTCTCAGATAACTTTTAAGGTGGCTAAATTTTGTGCTGCTGCAATTGCCTGTCGGCATGGGATGATAACATCTGATTGTGATAATGTTTTAATTTCTTAAAATGTGGGGGACATGCATAATGTATACTCAATTAATTGACTGTTTATATACCACCATACTTATAGTCCAATTCTACTTTGTTGGCTCTGGGAATACTATATGCTCCTGTAGTGTTGTTTTGTTTCTGCTGGTCTTGTGACCGCAATAAATATTGATTGATTGATTGATTGATTGATTGATTACATTCCTTGTTTCAGTTTTAAAGTTGTTGTTGTTTAGACTTTGTTTGGCTATGTTGGTCACTGTTTAATTGCATTGTATTGTGTTTCTTTGTAAACCATCTTGAGGATTTCATTGCAAATGGAAGAGTGGGATTATAAATCAAAGACAGGATTGGATCGAAATTAAGTCATGCTTAGAGTAGGCCATTGACATCAATGGCATGTAGTTTAACAATGGCTAACTTAAGTTCAATTGGTTTCAACAGTTCTGCTTGAAGTATGACTAAATTTGGAGGTGACATTGTATGTTTAAACCTTAGAGAAAGTTTCCGGAATATCTAGCTTTGTTGGTATCTTATTCTGGCATGATTAATTAAAATATGCTCCATTCCTAGAGGTGTGAGAGAGCAGGTGCTAATTTGATTCATATCCTTTTCTGGAAAGGTCTGAAACTTATACTGTGTTGCAACCTAATATTATATCACATGAAAGAAACAGATGGATAATGTATTTCATTAGAACGGCTCAGGGGCAGTATTCAATACTGCCATTACATCCCCATTGTTTGTGTTGCACTGGAGGGAATCACAACAAGGACCACAGGAAGTTGAGCTTCCAAGAGGAACCCAGAAATGAGCAAAAACAGACATTCCCAGAATGGATCAAGTCAATGTTGCTGCTTTCTGCAAGTTTTGCTGGCTTGCCCTGTTCCAGAAATGAGCATTTTGGCTCATTTCTAATTGTTGCAGGATTCATTCTCTTTCTGTTGCACCAGTGGAGGATCCTACATGCACATGGGGAGCACAGTGCATGGGGAGCGTTAGATACTGCCCTCTGTTTTCGGCTGCTGGAAATTCCTAGTTAAATCAGAAGATTTGGAAATGCTCACCCCTCTCCTAATAGCCAAAATGCTCATTGCATCTAGATGGAAAAACTGGATCCATCATCTATAATGTACTAGTAACTTAAGGTCTAGGATGTAGTTTCTACGATCAAATCAATAAACTTCATATGTACCACAGAGGGAAGACGAATTGACAATTTGTTTCTGCTATTTTGGAACAGTAAAATACATGACAGTGTTCAGCCATATACGTTGTTAAAAACCATTATGATTTACCGTAATTATATTCTAATCTAATACTTTTATCATCATATCAGATTTATTTTTTTCTATGTGCTATGTTAAATATTTTTAAATAAAATTTTAAAAGATTTATACCTTTGTTTTAATCATTTTTTATTGATCCGGGCACTGTTGTTTCATGCAGTATTGATTTTGCTAGTTCCCTTGAGCATGCCGGTGGAAAGATAGGATATACATTCAGGCTGCAATCCTAAGCACATGCACTGAGTAAGTCAATGAGACTTACTTCTGAGTAAAACCGCTAAGGCCATCACCATCATCACTACCATCATCCTCATGATCCTCATCAATGTAGGCTGCAACACTTAGGCTGCATTTCCATACTCACTTCTTTGGGACTATACCCCCATTGAACTCTATGGAGCTTATTTCTGAGTAAATCTGTATAGAATTTTACTGGTATTGAAGAATAGGGATGCTTCATGCTCTGACCTTCACTTGTTCTGCGCCACCAACCTTACAGTCATCCACTCTCTCAAAGGAGCCTTCCCTTTCGTCCTTGGTGCCTTCTATGTTTGGAACTGCTTCCGGAACACCTTTGCACGATCACCTCTTTACATTCCTCAGATGATCTCACATTTTCAAGGAACCTTTGAAACACTACCTGCTGGTCATCTTACCGAGTTGCAGGAGTAGGCAACACGATGCATGTGGGCCCTAATACAACCACGGAGACCTTTCTTGGTTCCCACCAAGATGCCCACATTTTCTTAGTGGCACCTCCGATTGCTGTGAAATAGATTCCTGTTGCTGGTGTAAATTGTGGGTTCGAGGAGTTGTTTGTGTGGTGTTGGGGCTCAGCCCCCCACCTCTGCCTTGTACTTAGTCTTTTTAGGCAGCTTACTTGTCCTTTGCGACACATCCCAAGGCAGCCATTTTGTGGTGGTGCCCAGGAGAGTTTCTCAAATGGCCAAATATGTCCACAGCTCCAAAAGTTGTCTATCCATGCTTTATTGTAACTAAGCCCAAGTATGTGTGATCAGGATTAATCATAGATCCTTCCCCATTTCCCTTTACCTCCATTTCTTTCCCCTTCTCCTGTGGTTTCCCACTGTCTGTTTTTAGATTGTTAAGTCCCCTGGGATAGGGACCTGCCAAACATACTCCTTCTAAAGCACTATGTATGGTACTGTAAAAAAATAAATCCATCAATAAATCACTGTCATAATATCTGAGAGTGATGTGAAGTCCAAAGACATTCAGCGGGTATGTAGCTAACCGCATGTTGGCATTGGCCACCTTCTCCATGCACGGACAAGGAAACAAGCACAATAGTCTGCCCACACTCTTCTTTTGCCGTTCCCGTCCTGTGACCTTTTCAAATGCAACCAGAAGGATTTCCCCCCTCTGGTTGTCTCCACCAAACCATCTCAAAACTTCTCTGGGTCTTAGATGTCTTCTTAGTGGCACTTTGGCTATTAGATGTGAAGTGGGTGACCCAAAAAGACAGGAATCCACAAAGGCCCTTTCCGCACCAGCCATTTTGCCCGGGGCTGCTCTGTCTGCATGACGCCCAGAGCATCCCACAAGCAGGCAGGGGCCAGCCCTCCATTTTCCCGGGAGTTCAGGGAACGCTATTATCCCACTTTGTTCCCTGTTTCTGGAAGGGCAGCGAGAGGGGCGGCTGTTGTGGCTGCTTACCCCAGGTGCCGCCGTGCTTGCCCATGAGTAAGCACACCTGCATTGATGGCCATGGAGCTGCATCGCGTGACTCCAAGGCCATCAGGAGGGGGGGGGACAGTGAAATCACCATCCCCAAGTTGGTGGGGGAGGGGGGCTGGATCGCAGATAGGGTTTTTTTTAGGGTAGTGGTTGTGCGCTCCTCCACATCATTTTTTTTTTTTATATAAAAAATAGCAAGCGCGACCTGTGACAGCCCAGGAGAAGCCCGGACCATCACATTGTGGTGCAGCCTCATTGCGCCGAACCTGGAAGGAAACGCTTCCAGGTTTCCCTGCTTCCCGGCCTCTCCGCCCCTATGGTGCAGAAATGGCCAAAGTTTCAAAAAGAAAATAATAATAATAATAATAATAATAATAATGAAAAAAGTCAATGGGGGGGAAAAATAACGCCTGAATGGGCAAAACACACACACACGCAACAGGGCAATGAAACAAGGGATATTGCTATATTTTATGGTTTGAATTGAAAACTGCCCAGAGAGCCTCGGTTACTAGGCAGTATACAAATGTAATTCATTAATTAATTAATTAATTAAATTGTGGGTTAAACAAATCACTGTTATCCTTATTACTAATCGTGTTTTAACTGTGGGTTGTTTAACTCACAATTATAGTGTAGCAATTCTGAGCAGGGGTTGACTATCCAAAATGGCCACAGAACACACCTGGTACATGCCATGGCAAATTGTGAGTTCATCCTACTCATCTAACTTGTCTGTGTTCCTATTTTCTCCAGGTCCATTTCGGGTGTCGGAGCAGTCCGTCTGGGGCCAGGTGGATCTCAGTGACCTTTTGCCGGCTCACCCCACCACCACCCGGACTTCAACCAACATCCACCAGCTGGCCCGTCGTGTGACTGCCAACTGCACATCTGACCAAAAATGCCATGGGTGTGATACGCCCAGAGTATTGGGAAACTCGTTCCTTAGTTCCACGTCTAAGAGGCATTTTTAAATCCATGCAAGGAGATGATGTATGCCCTGTAGGAAATTAGAGAAATCATTTCACAATCTATGTTTATCAGACAATGTGTTTCAATGTAAAGGGTTGATACGTCTTGCGCGAAAGTGATTTTATTGCCTGGCAGGGCTGATAAGGGTAATCTTGAATTCTGAGCAGGCATTTGAAGCCTGGATAGCCAGTTATTTGTTTAGAGGAAAGGTGGCAAATGAAAGTCTAATTACCTCTCCTGCAGCTGGTGAGTGTGCATGTGGATTTTGCTGAAAACTCTGCTCGTGCTATCTTGGTGAACATAAAAATAGTTTTAGGACTTATCTCCAAGGTATTTACATGGTTTATATGAATGCACTTGTGGGGGGGGGGGGGTTGTGTGTGTAGGTCTTTTGCACGGCTATTTAAAAAAAGAGATGTTCATAATAAATCTATTTTATTTATTTATTTTTAAAGCAGCAGGAAATCCAAGCAGGATTTGAAGCAGAGCAGCCAAAAAGAAGTCCTGAAAGAAGGGGGGGAGGGGGGAATACATCAAGTTTCAAGTTCAGTAATTAAGGCTCTGATCCTATACAAAATTTACTTCAGAGTATGCCTGACTGAATTAAATGTGAGTTCCTGCTGAGTAGTCACGCATAGGATTGTGTTACGAAGAACATATTTGCAGACATGCCTAAGGCACTTGAAAAGATCAATATGAATGCTGGACCTCCATGATACAGATATTCCTATGTTTGAAGAGGCAATCCTATCATTATTTATTTATTTATTTATTGCATTTTTATACTGCCCCATAGCCGAAGCTCTCTGGGCGGTTCACAAAAATTAAAACCATGAAATCATTTTAAAAATATAAAACAAGCCACAATCTAAAAACACAAAATAACATACAATATAAAAACACAACCAGAATAAAACCAAGCAGCAGGAATTAATACAGATTAAAATACAAATTTAAAACAACAAGGATTAAAATTGAGTTAATTTAACTGTTAAAATACTGGGAGAATAAAAAGGTCTTCACCTGGCGACGAAAATATTACAACGTAGGCGCCAGGCGAACCTCTCTGGGGAGCTCATTCCACAGCCAGGGTGCCACAGCAGAGAAAGCCCTCCTCCTAGTGGCCACCTGCCTCACTTCCTTTGGCAGGGGCTCATGGAGAAGGACCCCTGTAGAAGATCTTAGGGTCCGGGCAGGTACATATGGGAGGAGGCGTTCCTTTAAATAACCTGGCCCCAAGCCGTTTAGGGCTTTATACTTTTTTTGGTATATAAAAAGTCATGTTAACAGTATAAGAAAAATAGGGTTGTGTACATGGGAAATGTTGTTTTGAACATGTTGTTTTGAACATGTTTTGGGCTCCATTTCATTTGGGGGGAAACAAGAAGAAGGCAACTGCCTACAACCCATTCGCCCAGAGGCATCCATCTGGCCACTCTGGGAAGCAGGTTGATGATATTACGGGCACCTGACTGCATCCAAAACTAAGGATGGGAGAACTCACGTAGGTCAGCTTCATTGGCTGCTCGCCCCACTGCCCCACTTCACCCCCACTCGCAGCACTGCATGATCTTCATTTGTGACTCGGCAAGCATCCGACGACATCACGATCCCATCCGTCTTCATCCAGAGCCGCCATTGTGCACCCCAATGGAGGCTCTGAAAATTGCACATTTCTGCCATTGTGTGAATGGCAGCCATTTGTGCCTTTACTCTTGCATAAATGGGACCTTCACAGCATCATGTATGCAGTTAGGGAAATTAGGCAATTTCTGGAGCCTCCGTTGTTGTGAACAATGGAGCCTCCAGACAAGGGCAGATGGTCACCAAGTGTGCTGCTGGTGCCTGACTGGGTCCAGGGGGGCAGATGCAGGGCAATCCGTTGGACTCCCAGACCCATTTGGGTGTTTGCAACATCCAAATCCAGGAATCTGGCAGATTCCCCTGTGTTGCCCCTCCCCACTCAGACACAGCCCCGTTCATGTCTTGTGAAAATGAGGCCTTTATGGCTGCCATTTATGCAACTTGGGAAATATACAATTTCTGGAGTCACCATTGGCCATGTCTACACCATGGATTTTTCCCGGGGTCATCTCTGAGTCATCCCTGTGCATCCAAATGATGCACAGGGGATCCCGGGGGCAAGCTGGGACGACCCCTCCATTTTCCCAGGAGAACTAGTTGCCCAGTTATCCCAATTTTTCCCACAGTCCTGGGACCATCCCAAGGACCATGGCTGGTGTGGGCGCAGCTCCTAGTGGGGTTCTGAAAATGGGCATGGAACTGTGAAGGGGCAGTCTGTGCCCATGAGGGGTGGGTGAGGAAGTGGGTTCAGAGTGTTGTTGTTTTTTAACTTACTTTTGACGGTGGAGCACAATTGCGCTCCATCTCTGATGATTAATATATATATATATATATATATATATATATATATATATCGGCACCCACGATGTCCTTCTTCCGGGATGCTGCAATGGTGTGTGTATGCTGGGGGATGATCCTGGAAGCAGGAAATCCCAAGAACCTCCCCCTGCTTCCCAGAAGGCCCTGCATTGTAGAATGGGCCATTTTTACACACAGTGGAGGTTCTGGATAAGGTCAAATTCATTTAGCACTCTCCAAGCTGGAAAAAAAGCTCAAGCAGAGCCATGAGCAAGGGTGGGTGGTGGTGGTGGTGGTGGCTGGGTGGATGAGTCCATCCATCAGTACCAGGGAGCAATGCATGAGGAAAGCATCCTTCTGAATTCCAAAACAGACTAATCTGATCTGCACCACAATGTGGATCAGAACTTTGTTACCCCCTGGATTCCAGGCATCTTGAATGTTCTCAGCTGAGCTCAGCTCAAATGCACATCATTTCAGCTCAAAGACACATAGGCTGCATTCGGACAACACATTAGTCAATGGTGGGTTGAGTAGCCAACTTACAGTTGGTTATATACTTGCCATGTAGGAGTTAAAGATGAGGATCCTGTAAGAAAAAATGAAAAAGTGGCAACCCTAATTCAGAACCAACATTAGTTGAATCTACAGAGATTCAAAGCCCTGGGTCTAAATTTTATTTAAAAACAAACAAACAAACAAAAATCTCTGAAGCTCTTTTTGACCCATTTATGGAGATCTTTATGAACTTTAGTAAATGCGTATCAAAACCAAATTGAAATAAAATTATCTCCCATTTCTACTCTGAATCCATAAACAGTTTCCAGAAGGGCTGGAAAATAACAGAATAAATAAAGTGCCTGCAACTTTAACTGTTGTGATGAAGAGGGAATTTCATCAGGAACTAATTGCATACAAATGACCCTGGCTGAAATTCCCTTTTCTCTACAACTGTTAAAGTTACATGAGCCCTGTCCTCCTTTTCATATGGTCAGCCTACACACACAGTTAGGGCTAGGAAAGGTTTGATAAATTGACATCACAACACAGAGATAGATGGATGGCATCATATACCGTAGGGCTGCTTTGCTATTTCCACTGTTCTCTAGGCTCACAACAAGCAACTATTTCTCTGGTGCATGAGTCAGGGAGGTTTCTTCTGGCTTCTAGCCTACTGCATACCAGTCCCAAACAGTTATTTCATCATTTTTACTTATTACATTTATATTCAGCCCCATAGCCGAAGCTGTCTGGGTAGTTTACAAAAAATTAAAAGAGTGAACATTAAAAGTCAATATACAAAATTTAAAAACATAAAACATAAAAACAGCTAACATTTTAAGCAATTTTAAACTTTCAGCCAGGCCAAAGACTCCGTTAAAAAACTGCTTTGCACTGAATAAAACAAATTTGACATGTTTTCAGTGTTTTACTTCTGGTGTCTCTGTGTGGGCAGGCGTAGGATTAGTATTGTGATATGATATGCTCTGCATCTGAGCTAGTAGGGTTTAAACAGAGAGACAATTTGAGTCAGTTAGCCTATGTAGACAGATTTACCCTAGGATTATTTTTGTGTTGTTGTGGCTTGGGTAGTTCTTTACCAGCATCACTTGCTTGATGGACTTAGGCTGACCATATGAAAAGGAGGACAGGGCTCATGTAATTTTAACAGTTGTAGAGACAAGGGAATTTCAGCCAGTGTCATTTGTATGCAATTAGTTCCTGGTGAAATTCTCTCTTCATCACAACAGTTAAAGTTGCAAGCACTATACTAGAGTGACCATATACAAAAGAAGGCAGGGCCCCTGCAACTTTAGCTGTTGTGATGAAAAGGGAATTTCACCAGGAACTAATTGCATACAAATTACTCTGGGTGAAATTCCCTTTTCTCTACAATTGTTAAAGTTACATGAGCCCTGTCCTCCTTTTCATATGGTCAGCCTAGATGGACTAAACTTGCCACTGAAATGTCATCAAAAGCAAAGTTCAAATCAAACCTGGAGTTGCTGCTCAGTAAATAATAACAAGGCACTAAGGCTTCTGTGAAACTGACATGATATACCAACTCTCCAATTTCAAACAAACTGCAGGCATTCTCCAAAAAGCTGCAAGAGTTCTCCAAAACCCTGATAGGGGCAGGATTTACACTACAGCTTTATAATGGTACTGAAGTGCACTGACAACTGTTGGGGCCCATGACACATTCTGCATACCATTTTCAAACCCCTTTCATAGTGTTATATCTTGCTTGATGTAGATCTGACCAGGCTCTAGGTCTACTCCTCTCTACAGTCAGCCTCATCCTGAACCCTCCGATCACAGTGCACAAAGCAAGGAGTCCTTTCCAAAGTTAGTCAGTCAGGCTCTCCTTTGAATTGCCATTTCATTGGGTTTCGGTAGCACTAGCATTTCTGCTGCTGTGTCTGTGAGCCCTTTCTTAATAGCCTATAAAATGGAGACCATTTGTCCAATCTGTCTGAAACTTGGCAGGGCTGATCTTTTGGAAGGGTAATAGAATGTCTGAAAATATCCTGGTATTTAGATAGGGGAAAACAGTAAAATCCAACATAGGATCATTGGAAAATAATGTGAAGCATATTGCATGTAACACCCTTTTAATTGCTTATAAAATAGGGTACCTTTCTCCAATATGAATGAAGCTTGTCAGTTCTTATCTCCTTGGGGAGCAGTAGAAAGCCTATAAACTCAATGCTGTTTGGATAAAGCAATAAAGCTATAGCAGCCAAGTGAGGAAGAGGAGGTGGTGGAGGTGTCCTTTTAACAACAACAACAAAAATGCCTGTTTGAAGCATTCAGAGGCAAAGTAAAAAGGTCAGGCCTTAGGGCCCTGAGGTTATTCTATTGAAAGGTGTGTCCCTGAGAGGAGTAGTTTAATTTCCCAGTTAAGTTTCATTTCTCCAGTTAAGTTCCATTTCTTTGGGGTTCAAACAGTACTTTCTATTTTGGGGAAAGAGAGCATAAAAAGAGAAAAGAGGGGTCAGCCAGAGCAGGAAAAGATAGGAGTATGAGGAAGAAGTAGCTGGAAAAGTGTAAATGCAGCTAGGGCAATAGAATTTGTGTTTTGCAACTTTTATTTTCTTTTAATGCATTTGTATCACTCAGCTCTAATGAATAAATAGCTTTATTTGTAATTTGATTGTTTTAATATACTAGTAAATGGTTGTGTTAAACCTAAAGTATCTGGAGTGCCATTCTCCCCCAGGCCAGATTTACACCAAGCAGGATATAGCAGTATGAAAGTGGTATATAAAAGGCAGGAGCCACACCAAGCGGGATATAGTGGTATATGGTATGTGTCTATGGGCCCCAACAGTTGTCAGTGCACTTCAATACCGCTATAAAGCAGTAGTGGGGCTCCTGCCTTTTATTATATATACCACTTTCGTACCGCTATATCCTGCTTAGTGTAGATCTGGCCTATAGTCTACAACCTAAACCCCACATTATTGGGAAGGGGAAGGGGAAAGAAGGAAAGTGGAACTCTGAAGGAGGCAAGAGATCCTTAATGAGTTGCTCAGGGGGCCAGGATGTGGAAGGAAGCCTAACAGCCTCATTCAGCTTTCAGGCACTGTAGGCAGCTGTAATGGAAACCCCCAAAGGAGGCAGTCCTGCCTAAAACCTCAAGGTTTTTTTTAGAAAGCACAAGGAACTCAGGAGGGTGCAAAGCACAGGCAATCAGGACCTAAGTTGATATAGAAAGAGCACACACATAACTAGGCCATCTCGTTCCAGTAAGGTAATCCCTCGAGCACTATACACCAAGGAATTTCTCCGAACATCTCACCCCTTCCCTCAATCTCTTTTGCCCCTCCCCACCAATGAATGGTCAAGAGTAGATAGAGCAGGTGAACGTCATGTGGCCCGTAAGTGACAGCTTCGATACAGTCCTGCAATAAATGGCTGGTGTAGACGCCCCCTGAGTCATGGTTCACAGAACACCCTAAACCATATGCTTAGCTCAAAATGGTTAACCACCATGGCTTAGCGTGTTGTCTGAACCAGGTCACTGAGTCCTTCTCAGCACCTACAGAAAAAACATGTCTTTGTAGACCCAGATATAGACAGGACGAAGGAGACTCTCAAGCTAACAAGAAGTCAGCTTAATTAAATTTATTATAAATTATTTCTCCTACAGCAAGTTGTTCCAAGGTATGGAGCAAGTTGATAAAGAGAAGGATTTCTCCCTGTCTCCTAGCACTAAAATTCAGGGTCACCAGTGGGAGATTCAGGACATACAAAAGGAAGAATGTCTTTGGTCACACATGTATAGTTTCCAAAAGATGGGGGGCAGTGGCCTGTGGCCACCAGTTTAGATGGCTTTAAAGGTGATCAGACAAATTCATGGGAGAAATGGCTATCAATGGCTATACATGTCAGGGTGGCTATATGCTTCCTCCACATTCAGAAACAGTGTGAATGCCAAGTGTTTGGGAGCAAACTGGGGTATTACCTTCATGCCCTGCTTGTGGTCTTCCCTGAGGCAAAACAGAACTGACAGGAGGGTCAAAAGGATGCTAACAGAACGGACTGTCTGAAACAGGAGGAGTGGGCCAACGGTAAAAGACAGGCAGTGTTTAGGTAACGTTAGAGTGCCTGAAAACAAGTTAGGTCACTTGTAGTTATTTCATGTCTGTGGACATAACTCAAGGAGTCAACAACAGTTTTCTGACCATGAACTCCATCTTAATTAAGCTCTTTTATGACCCACGGAGCCTAACACCTCTCAGGCCCAATTTTTGAGATGAGAAGAGCCCTAAAGAGATAAGCCTCCAGCTAGAAGCTTAGCACTTAGCATTCCTTTGTCTCTCCAGGAGCTCACGAATTGAAGGCTGCCTGCATTGGCTCACCGTGGAATCCATACTGTCCAATAGGAAGGGGCTGAGGTGTGGCTCTTTAGCCGTCACATAAGTGAAGGAAGGAACTTACAGTTGTATTTTTATATTGTGGGTTTTAAGCTTCCATGTTTTATATTTTATGCTGCACCTTGTGGTTTTCATCTTTGTGAACCGCCCAGAGAGCTTCGGCTATTGGGTGGTATAGAAATGAAATGAAATAAATAAAATACAGAGAAGATATAAAGGGAGTCTGCCTGAGGATTAGCACATTTTCTCTGGGAATGTACCCCAGGTTTGAGCTATTTGCTCAGGGACTGCATAGTTCACAGGAGCCTTAAAAATTGAGCTGAGGGAGAAGCAATTCCACAACCCCATCTGAGCTGATTAATATCTGGAACTTTAAAAAAGTACAGAAAATTCCAAGGCATGGTGAAATTTTCACCAAAACTACAGCAAGCACAACACACCCACCCATGTACATTTCAGAAAAATGAAAATGAAACTAAAGAGTTTAGTTCAGTTCAACTCTTTGGCCTATAGGGGGGTTGAGCAACTAGTAGCCTACAGCTCCTGTGATCCCAAGCCATTTGCTGTGCTGGCTAGGCCTGATGGGAGTTGTATGCTAAAATGTCTGGAGGGCCACAAGTCGCCTACCTCTGCCTATTGTGACTTCTTTGTGTGGTTGCTTCAGCTTCATAAGCCAAAGTTGACAGTACAAGAACTTCCCCATGTTTGATCTGGGATATGAGACAGAAGCAAAGGCTATTCAGATATTCAGAGAACCAATTCAGTAGCCACGTGTGTAATTACTTTGCACTCATCATTAAATATTTTGATGCAAATAAAGAAGACAAAGAAAAATGGCTGCTGGAATAAAATCAAAATGATTTGGAAATGTCTCTCTCTCTCTCTCTCTCTCTCTCTCTCTCTCTTTCTCTCTCTCTCTCTCTCGCGCGCGCGCTCTCCAGACACAAAGCTATAGTTTACTAGCATCTAAATGGGGAAAAGCACTGAATTTGGTAAACATGGGTTTTAAATAATCAAACAATCATAATAAAATTGAGTGCAAGATAGGGGGCAGAGAAAGAATTGTGTGCCCTGTGCAATGGAAGCTTAAAGAAATAATCAAGCAGAATGCAAACTGCATAAATAAGAGCCCTTTTCCCTTTCTCTACCAGTGAGAGGTATACAATATATATATATATATATATATATATATATATATATATAATTTTCTGTTTCCAGTTTAGCTATTCAAAAGTGAGTGGAAGAAGGCAATTGCACTAATAGTCCTCTGCCTTCTGACGAATTTTGGAAGCCGCTACGTTGCTGTAACATTCTATTCATTCATTTGCCTGAAAGAGGGATATGCTGTCTATGCAAATGTTTTGACAGCCAAAAGAGGCAATGCAACTATTTTATACATTTAGGGCACAACCCTTTGCACGTTTAGACAAAAAAGTCTTTAAATTCCCAGCAATCCCGAGCCAGCATGCTGGCCGGGGAATGCTGGGAGTTGTAGGACTCTTTTCTGTCTAAACATGCATAGGATTGCACCCTAACAGCATTTCATGATTAGTGTTGATCAACACATATCATAGCTCAATAATAGGTCACATCTTTTGTTTCATTCCTGGGCATCCCCACTTAAAAGCTGGGTTGTGAATTCCATTCAGCCCAGGAGTTGAATAGAATTTCAGAGAACCTTTTGAGAGTTACATTCTATTTGATGGGGTGAAGGCAAAATAGGGCAGGACCAAAATACCAAAACATATTGCAACATAACTCTCTCTCTCTGCCAGTAACTAAGCTTTAGAATAGGTATGTTAACCTTTTTGAATGGGGGAAAACACACACACATTGAACCATCAAATGATTGCTTAGCAGAAGAAGAGGGCAGAGATGGGGGAGGAGCATGTGGCCATCTGGGGAACTTTGGAGAGGCAGAGTGAAACCCCAAAGGGGCCAGATTTGTCCCTCAGGTCTGAGGCTCTGTATCCCTGAGTAAAAGGATCTCAGTTAGCATGAGATAGGAAACACCCATGCCTCAGACTGGAATTTAGCAACTTCTACTATACCATACATTGTTTGATTCAGTATAATGGAGCTGCACCTTTCTTTATTTACTTATTTAAAGTATTATTTATCTGCTGCTCAGAAGGGGTATGCTCTCCGGCCCGGAATTATCTTGTAACCACAAACATCTGCAGAGCATTCAACCTTCCAGAGCAGAGATTGGCCACTTCCAAACCCATCAATTAATATCAGAGCGGAGACATGCCCAATCGGAGCTTCTAACGTCTCCAAAATTATCTGACTGCTTTTCAGGCATCAATGCTCTGTGTGTGTGTGTGTGTGCATCTCAATTGAGTATCTCCATATTTGGAAGATGCTGTGTAGGGTGAGGGGTAGCTTTGATATTGACATCTGTGGCTAACTAATTAGGAATTGTCACAGTGTTGTCCATGACATGTTCTCCTCCAATCACAGTTTTCGGGGGAGTGGGAAACTTTAACTGGCTGCTGATTCTGGCCATGGTGGGGTGGGGAAGAGAGGGAACGCGTTTCTGCTCAGACTCATAGAAGACAATCATCCACAGTGTGAAAGTCCTGCTGGGCTGGCTGGCATCGTGAGTGAGTAAGCTTCTACACCCGAGTCAGGCAGGCTCTTTATTTCAGTTAGACTATTACTCCTATTGGCTGGCTGGGCTTCTAGCACAGGGGTGGGGGTGGGGTGTCCATCCAATAAATCTGGAGGGCACCAGGTTGGAGAAGGTTGGGGTAGAAACTTCCACCAGCAGTGATGCAGCTCTGCATCAGCAAGGTAAAGGATAAAAGCTCCCTCCATAAATGTGCAGGGTTGGGTTAACGTGTGTGTGTGTGTGTGTGTGTGTGTGTGTGTGTGTGTGTGTTTAAGGGGGGAAATTAAAAATTCAAGGCATGAATGAATCTGGTACAAACTTGGCATGCCTAAAGCCCTTCTTAAGAGCAATCATCTTGCCAAGTTTCATCTCTTTAGCTTTAACAATGCGGGAGCTGTAAGCATTTGATTAATTTCCATTGACTAGAGTGGTTATCCGAAAATGGGTGTTTCTCCGACAAGCAATCCAATGGGATGGAGTAAGGGGAGTCACTTTGAAACTGGGGCAGAGAATCACTTCAATGGAGTTCTGGATTGAATATTGAGGCAAAGAATACTCACTTTTCACACCCCTACTGCTCAGGTAAGAAGGATCCCTGAGCAGTTTATAAATAACCAGTTAAACAAAACATGGAACACAAGGAAACAGGGATTGATAGGAAAGGGGGGGGGTGGAATGAAGTCCAGAAGGCTGCTCTGAAATGGCTCCTGGCGGTGACAGATGAGGGAACAGGAGCCTTCATGGCCGCTGGTGGAATGGTCCTGCTTCCCACCTCCCTCAGTGAAGTCTGCTGGAATGGTTGGTGGACAAATATGCACAGCAATGGAAGATGATCACAGCCTGATCAAATTAAAAGGCTTTTGCATTCATTCTCCTGTGTCTGGTGCTGCTGCTGTTGCCAGCTTTTCATCATAAGATTTAATGGCAGATGATGGGGCATTTATGCCAACCATCTAAGCAGGTCTAGCATTCTACTGAAACTCTTTTTAGCTGCCTAAATTGTTTAAGATTTTGTATATTTATATTTTTATGCTGCATCTTATGGTGCATTTTTATTACTTCAAGAATTGTTTCAAACCGCCCAAAGAGCTTCCTCTATTGGGTGATGTAGAAATGAAATCAAGAAGATGAAGATGATGAAGATGAAGATGAAGAAGAAGAAGAAGAAGAAGAAGAAGAAGAAGAAGAAGAAGAAGAAGATTGTAAGAAGAATCCTACAGGATGCTCCTAAATGCATCTAATCAGCATCATGTTTCAGTCAGTGGCCAACCATTGATAAGGATTTTTGATCTGAGCATTGATATAAAATCAAAACCTGGAACTCTAGTTTTCCCCAAGCCTCTAAAGAAACATTTTAAAGTAAAGTAGAAACATATTTCACTGCACCAGGGTATAGTTCAAACCTCACATTCTAGCATTTCAGAGGAAAACCACAGAACTATAACCCAAAACATCCTCTCCTGATAACAAGCCTCGCAATCTCTTCCTCCGACTAGACTGTGAATTCGACATGACTCTACGGCCCTCAAACACAATCTTACAGACATGATCGGCACCTATCATGTAAGCATTTTCAGTTCTTCCAGAGGAAAATTACTGGCCATTAAAGGAAACCAAATAACACCAAGTTACAGTGATCGAAGGTTATCAGGAAACAATAAATTTCATTGAGGCGTCAAATTGTTTTATTACGGTTTAAGATATTGTTTAGTTGAAACATTTATTGGCATGATTCCATCACAGGAGGGAGGGGGTGAGCGGTATGTGACGTCAAAGCCTGTAACAGAGATAAATGAATCAGTTTTGTCTTTGTGATTCAGAGAGCTTTGGTACTACCCATGTGCCACTTCTCTCTCCTTCGTACGCTGTTTTGAATAAACCTGTTGGACTGAACTCTGCCTGTTCCTGGTGATTCTTCAATTTGAGAGTTGGGGAACATTTCCTTAACACCATATGTCTATGGGAAAGCCACAAGCAGGACATGAGGGCAAGAGTACCCTCCCATGGTTGATACACAGCATCTGGTATTCAGAGGCATCCTGCGCCTGACTTCAAGGTTCCACACAGCACTCATAACTTGCAAGCATTGGTAGACTGATCCTCCATGGATGTGTTTAATCTCCATTGGTCATCATCCAGTGGAGCTATTGGTCATCATCCAGTGGAGGCTGGTGGCTCCAATGTCAGTGGGCTGTGAATCGCTCTGGGTTTCAGTCAGAACCAGTCAGGACTAGGAGCTATCCAAAGTGCTGAACACTATCCCTAAAATAGGTTGGAGACTGTTGGCTCCACCTCTAGCCTCCCGTGCCATTACCACACTTCGTGGCTGTGAGCACGTGCCCACCAAAAATGTTTGTATCATTCCCAATTCCGTGTTTGTTTTCCTGCAAATTTCCTCAGTAGACTAAATCAGCCCCACTTCAGTGTATGGAGGAGATTTGCGCATATTTGGGGAAATCTCCACGAATCTCTCATTTGATCACTGCTCGGTTGGTGCAAATCTCCCAATCGTGCAAAGCAAGCAACGATTGCAAATACAAATGGAAATTGAGCACGAGACGGCACAACGTTCAGAAAATCCTAGTGAACTTAAACATCCCTGGGTCGTCCATCCCTATCCAATTCTAGAGGTTAACTATATGCCATACACATTCCATACGTTAACTTCCATGTGCAAACCTTTGTAACAAAATAAAATAAAAATGTCAGAAGTTAGAGGTGGCAGGAAAAAAGCAAATGCTCATCCTGTCGCTCCTGCAGCCCTGTTCCCACAAACCAGGCCTTGCAAGCCCCTGCCGAGCGCTCATAAGGTTCAGAAGCACTTAACAGCCACCCTGGCTTCTGGCCCTTTTCCCCCAGTGTGTTAATTCCATTAGCGCAGCAGGAGGAAACATGTGATTTCCAGATGCTGTGGACCTGCAGGGGGCTTGCGAGCTCTTGGATACGGGTCCGTACTCACACCCAAGCATGTCTGACTGGGTCCATGAGGGCTGGACATGGGAGTCCACTGCCCTCGCAGATCCAGTTGGATGCTTGCGCCATCCCTAGAAAAGATGTAGGGGGGAAATGAAGCTGACACTCCAGACTAAAGCATCGCCTTGTTGGAGAAGGGCAAAGCTCCATGTAGTTCAGCATCCTTCCTCTGACACTCTCTAAGCAGATGGCTCTGGCAAACTCCCAAAAGGAGGGTGACAATGTGATACATATTATGGAGCTTTAAAGCATCTCTACCAGTATGCAAAATGATGCACATTGGGGCAAACGATCATAATTTGAATTTCGCATATATGCTGATGGGGTCTGAGCTGGCAGTAACAGAACAGGAAAAGGAACTTGGGGTGGTAGTGGAATAGCTTGATGAAAAGGTTGAGCCAATGTGCAATGAGGCTGTGAAAAAGATGGAAGTCCATCTTTCAAACAGGAATTGAAAATAAAACTGCCAATATCAATATCACTCTACGATGAGACCACACTCACAATACTAGGTGCAATTCTGGCCTCTGCATTTCAAAACAGATTATTATTATTATTATTATTATTATTATTATTATTATTATATAGCCCGCCTCTCCCTTTGGATTGGGGCGGGGAACAGCAACAATATAAAACACAAAAATCACAACAATTAAAATCTTAAAAGCAAGAGAAAAATACAACATTAAAAACATCTTAAAATTCATCTGGATAGGCCTGTCGGAAGAGGACAGTCTTCATGACTCTCTTGAATTCATGTGAAGACTGTCAATTTGTCTAACCTCCTCCGACAGACCATTCCATAGTCTGGGAGCGATGGAAGAGAAGGTCCTCTGAGTAACACCCGCCAGCCTAGTTCTGGCTGTATTGTAGAGCTGGAAAAGATGCTGAAAAGGGGAAACCAAAACTCTCTGATGAGGAAAGGTTGCAAAGTTAGTGGCTTTTAGCTTAGAAAAAAAGGTGTGTAAGGAAGGACATAATAGAGGTGTAGAAACTTATGCATGGTGTGATATTCTTCTCCCTCTCTCATAATACTAGAACCCAATTTAGTCATAGAATCATAGAGTTGGAAGGGGCTCATAAGGCTATCAAGTCCAACTCCCTGCTCAGTGCAGGAATGGTGGAAGATTCAGGACAGCTAAAATGAAGTCCTTCTACAAATTGTGCATAACTATAGAAATTGCCACCATAAGATGTAGTGATGGCCATCAATTTGGATGGCTTTAAAGGGGGATTAGACAAATCTATGGGGAATAAGACTATCAATGGCTGCTAGTAGTCATGATTGCTGTTGTTGGGGAATATGAGCAGGATGGTACTCCTGACCTGCTTCTAGGCCACTGTGAAAAAGATGCTTTGGTCCAAGCCAGCACAGCTGTTCTCATGTTCTTACGATGGAGAAAACCAATTCTATACAAATGGTCAAATGGAACAGATTCAGGGTATATACATAGAAGACCACCTAAATCATCCTGTATGCCCCTTCAGATTGGTTAACTTAGGATAAGTTCAGTGGCTACTCCATTGTACAATATGTGAGTGCATGAAAAAAGTATCACCACAATCTTGAATGCTGTTGCTGGCCAAACACTATGACTGACCGGAAGTCATATTCTTATTACATTCTGTTGATTTAATGAACCCAAGTCCATTAAGGCTGATAATGGTAATTTCAAAAGCAAATGGAAGGCAGAGAGGGGAAAAGCAAAATATCACCCAACTGAAAACATAATACATTATGGATGAAAAAGGCTTTATTGAGGATTTGAGCATGGGAAGGCAGGAGCCACAGTGGCTGCTGAGTTGTGGGTTGGGAGACAGATTATAATAGTGTTCCCAGAGGAAGAGAGAAGTCTTTTCCTCAAGAATTTGTAGTTATTGATTCCAATCAACATTCATAAAGCAACATTCAAGACACTTGTGGAAGTTTCTGCCTCGTGAGAGTACCTGATGGATCTGCAAAACACACATTTTATTGAATCGCTAAACTGCATTAAACTAGTTGAAAGCATTTTAGCAAGTTAGATTGCATATGGCCTTCCTTCTGATAGCACATCAAAAACTAATGTCAAGGAGCCACATATTTTTAGTCAGGGAAGTTCTTCTATTTTAAGGTTCTTGCTCAAAATGCTTCCAGCAGATTTCACCTGAATAGACACACAAATCTGTATCATTAACTTGAACTGGCCTATTACAATAGAATTGAATATTTTCACCATGACGTTTCTAGGATTTCTCATTTTCTCCGAGGCATCAGATGAAAGAAAGGAAAATGGGGGTATTACTTGGGGTGCACTGGTGGGACATTTCTAGCAAAGGATTCTCTTAAGGATGTATGAGAAATGTTTTTCACTTTTTTAAAAAATAATAATAATCAGGGCTGAACACTGATTCAACCACAACCAGCTGTCAAAATCCATCAATTTCCAAGCTTGCAATGTGACTGATGGTCTCCCCAAAATGTGTTCTACAGCATGAATACATTTGAACAATATGTATAACAAAATGCATACCTTGGAAAATGCACACAAGTATGCTTTAAACAATGGGCAAAGAATACATACCTGGTGGCTATTGATAGATCTTTCTGGTGGTTACCCAAAAAAAGTCTTTTCTGCTGTGGCACCTCAGCTGTAGAATGAGCTCCATAGAGAGGTTCACCTGGCACCTAAGTTGTTCTCCTTTCGGCTCCAAGAAAAGACCTTTTTTATTTTCCCAGTATTTCAACATTTTAGTATCATTAGTCTTTTAGCTCTGGAGTTTTAAATCTCTTATTTTAAATCTCTGCATTGCTGCTAGGTTTTATTCTGGTTGTACTTTTATATTGTGGTTTTGAACTTCTATATTTTATATTTTATGCTGCATGCTGTGTAATTTTTGTGAACAGCCCAGAGAGCTTCGGCTACTGGGTATATAGAAATGAAACAAATAAATTAATTAATTAAAAAGCAAAGATTGAGATCTGATCCTGACATGTGACAAAACAAGCTTTGAGATTGAATTTGAAGAATTTCAACAAACCGAGTTCTGCTTGTACCCGCATCCCTACTTGAGACAGATTACAAAAGATATTCTTATTGGTGGTGGAATAGGTGTCAGTGGTCAATCAGCAGCTCTTGTTAGAATTCTAATTAGGATGTGTGAGAGAATGTCATTTCAGTTCGTTAAACATCAGAAATTTCCCTGTTCACACCTTCAAAAGCAAACACAACTATGTTGTTTTTGGGGAGGAGGCAAACTCACATATTTCCAAGCTTGCAATCCCACTTGTAAATGTGTTCATGGGGGTGGGGTGGGATGCTCTCCTTAAACATGTACATTTTCATACTTTAGTCATCGGAGGGAAGGTATTGCATTTGGGTGCACACTTTAAAACAAAATGCACCTAAACATGCATTTCTCACACAAAACATAAAGCTCACAATTGGGGAGATATTGAATCAAGCTTTGAAGTGGAACTCAGAGATCCTCAACAAGGTCAAACCTCATTGATTCTTCCAACCCAACACAGAACATTGCTGTTTCCTGGTTCTACTTATCCAGGATCGTTCCTGGCTTGTTTGCCTATTTCCTCCATGTTTGCCATTAGGAGAGGCATTTCAACATTTAAGAAGGAGGAAAAACTGCACACAAGCCAGAAAACCATTAAGCAATCAGTCGCTGGGGGGAGGGAAAGGGTGTGAGAACATCTGGAAAACCTTGGAGGAGTGTATTAGGACCCTAGATTTGGTACCCAGACTTGGGGTTCCCCACCCCTGGGTTGATATGACATGGTTGGATGCTGTTCAATATATCCTCTTGTTCTTTAACATCTGTGGAACCAAATCCTTTTTCCTCCAATAATGGCCCTCACTACCCATTGATTTCCACCAGACTAATTAAACTTGCATCACATCATACACACACACATACACACACACACACACACACCTTTATAACCCTTCATAACAATGCTGCAATTGCAACACATCTATTGGAGAACAATGCTACGCTTTCTACCCTGGATGAAGAGGACTAGCAGGCAAAAGGTTACTGTCAAGGCACCAGTGGTAAGAATAAATCTGTAATGTACCATGTAAATTACCCACCCCAGCCTGTAGAAACATTCATACAGAAGCAGTATAAGCCCAAACAAAAATAATGGCTTGTTCTTGGGTGCATGTGGGGGGAAAACCAGGTATTAAATCTGTCGGAACATTCAGAGGCCTCTGCCCCAAACACTAAATATTTCAAGTTGTATGCTGACCTTTCCTGCACCGTTTGCATGCGCTCCTCTCCTGTTACAAAATGCTACAGTGAATAGAAGTGTTGTCAATTAAGTAAAAAGGGTGTTTTTATCAACCTTTTCATGTGAGGAATTTAATGACATTTTAAGGTTAAAGGAAAAGTCAAACATTGATTTGTCCTGTCTGCCTTTAATGTGGCTAATGAATAGAGTCTTCCATGAAACCTTTGTAATCCGTTTTAAACCTTAAGCTATCAAAAGGCGGTGTTGTTGGGTTCCCCCTCCCCTTGAAAAAACGTTCAGCATAGACATTATTGTAAGACAGTGGGGAAATGAGCACAGAGGTACATCAATAAGAAACATGCAAAGAAATAATTTAAAGCAGGAACGATTTATATGGCAAGTACCACACCCAGGCGCACAGTGTTCCTCTGTTTCTTCATATAATACTTTTTCCTCCTTCAGGCTTTCTATCTTTCCTCTCTCTGTCTGTCTACTCACAGGCACAGACAGACAAATGACAGACACACACACACGCACAGAGGGGGTGAGGGAGATACACACACAATATTAGCAGTCTGTGATCTGAGTACTGATGCTTATTAAACAAAACAAACACCCCCCCCCCTATTTACATGCAAGAGGAAGGTATCAGCAGGCTCAGCAGAGTCTGAGATTCGTAGATGTGCAAAAAATATTTAGAGGGAAAAAACTAAGGGAGAGTAACTTCCCCCCAACCAACACGCACACACAAATAAGACAGCCCAAAGAGGACTGAGCATGCTCAATGGTCAAGGAACATTGACTGTTTGGAAAAATGGGGAAAGGAGAGGCAAGACGATGGCTGGAATACTGAACTGAGCCACTCCAGACATCAACATTTAGCTGCAGTTACCTCTTGTTGACTGTGAAAGATGAGTCACCTGGATGGGTCAGAGAGTTTGCGACACACAAGATGCCTGTATGTATGTGTTGAGGAAGAGGAGACGGATTTTTTTGACATCCTTTGTGAATCATCGATCCTTCTATATCCACGGGCATCAGCCATTATATCTAGATGGACCTTCCATGTTCGAAGACACATGATGCTGGGCATGCAGTTCAGAGAAGGCCATCTAGGGTTACATAAGGATTTCTTTTTTACTCGCAAAACACCTGTGCATGCCCCCATTCGAAACTCTGAGCATGAGCACAAGCACGTATCCACTGAAAATATCCACAAATTATCAAACAGATGTTTCCATTTGTCTCATTCCCGATTCCCAGTACAGTTTGTGCAACTTCCCCCTTTGCCCAAATTCTCTCACTAGACTGAATTAGCCCTGCTATGGAGGGCTATGGAGGAAATTTGTGCAAATTTGAGGAGATGCGTGGAAATCTCCCATGTGATCACTGCTTGATTTGTGCAGGTTTCCCATTTACACAGTGCGAGCAGCAATTGCAAAGATGATCAGGAATTAGAGATGAGATGAGCAGTAAGATGATATTTGGAGAACCCTGAAGAACTTGAGTTTCATTCACCCATCTTTCAGCCCATTACCATCATGCCCTTGTTCATGACCTTCCCATATGCTTCTGGTTGGCTATGGTTGAAAATAGAATTCCAACCTGTTCTGAACTGTCCCATCTCAAAAGCCCACTTCCGACAGTCATGATTCTAGTCCCGAAGGGGCATGGTCGGCCAGGGCTTTTCTCCCACTATTGGAAACCCTACACACAAAGAAGGTAGTCCCATTCAGACTCAGGAGCAATGGTTGGGACATGCTGCTCCATGTGATACTGCTCTATACTATGGATGGTCAAAAGCTGAATAATGTTGGTCTTTGGAATTACAATTGACATATTCTGGACAGTAACATACCTGACAGAACTGTTAGAGCTGTTCAGGGACCTCCTGATCTGCTTCAGGGGCCTATTCAGAGCTTCTGAATTACCATGATGCACTTTAGGCTGCTTTGAGCCTGGTCTGATTCACTTCAGTTCCAGATCCAAAGCAAGATCCAGACATTCAAAGTAGGTCAGATGTTGCCGGTTCCATCAGACTCCCCGCTCACCCCCCCCCCCCCGCTCACCCTGGTGAGCAGCTGCCCTGGCTGCCCACGGGCCATACCTGACTCATTTGGCAGCCACCCATCCTCAATGATGGCAGCTCTGACATTTCCTAGATCTGATGTTCAATCTGCAGTGGTCAGAAATGGCTCTTTCTGGCCACTATAGTTTAGAACAGCCCATTTTGTTTGGGATTCAGATTCAGATTCAGACCAGAGCTAGTGCACAGCCCTAGTAAAAACACTGGCTGAATTCGGACGACACGATAGTCAATGGTGGGGTAATAATCAACTTTACAGTTGTTCAACTAGGGGGGTACTCCCCACACAACATGGTAATAAATAATCAACTGTGGTGTGGATTAGGATCAGCGCTGAGTTGACTATGGCAGCATTTGGATGACACGATAGTCAATACAACTGACGATTGTTTCCCCCGCCCCAGTTGCTTATTCTGTCATCCGAATTCAGCCACTGTCTGTGTTACTGATCATCCCGGGAGTTTATAAAAAACAAACAAAGCAAAAAAAAATCCCTGTCCAGGCTTTCAGATGTTTGCTCTCATCCTGAACTGAACTGAATTTTGGTGCCTACAAGTTGCAGACAATGCAAATTCAGAAGGGAAGAAAAAATACATGAGTTTCTATTAATGTCCTTCTACGGTTAAAACAGTTTCTGGGTGTGAATACAAATCAGTATGGAAAAGTTAGCTTGAACATTGCCAGAATTCCAAATCAGGAGACGAAAGTGAGACAGCAAAATCAGTTGGAAATGTGTGCAGACTCCAGAAAACACGGAAAGAAAACACAAATAAAATATATCCAGAGGCAGCATCAGACTGCTTTTGTACAATCGTTTGATAGCAATATATATCTCCCCAGCACTCAGTAGCAGGGGGGCAGCCAGGTCCAGAAAATCTCTGGACTCTCACTTCTATCCGTGCCGTTCTCATCTGTTTTTCCAGGCACACATGCACAGTTTCTCATTCAGTTTAATTTCTGACTATTTATGTCTCAGTGTTCAGAGACAAAAGCCATCTTTGCTCATGCACTTAACCCTTTTTTGAATGCCTGAATAGGGCTGCCATCTTCGTGGATTCTGATCCAAATGAAACTGATCTGCACTTATTAGACTAATCTGTGGATTAGAATTTATTCACCGGCTGTCACACTCCCAAATCATCCGATGCGCTTCTCAGGCAAAAAGGAAAAGGAAATAAATCATCAAACTACATGTAGAAGTGGGCACCTGACTGGGTCTGGGAGTCTGATGGACTCCCCCGTGTCCACACGAGCCCCGGACCCAGTCGAGTGCCTGCGGTGTGTTTGTGGGCCCATGCTTTGAATGCCACCATAGCTGATGACCACCCAGCAGCCTTCCATCCTCGTTGGGAGCCTCCATATTGTACAACAATGGCCCAATCTACACCAAGCAGGATACAGCACTATGACAGTGGTAGAAAGCGGTATATAAGAGGCAGGAGCCACACTACTGCTTTATAACAGTATTGAAGTACACTGACAACTGTTGGGGCCCATTGACACATACCATATGCTGCTATATCCTGCTTGGTGTGGCTCCTGCCTTTTATATACCGCTAACGTGCCACTTTCATAGTGCAATATCCTGCTTAGTATAGATGAGGCCCTTGTCTCTTTTTCATTTTCTTCACCTTCCTCCCATTATTGTCCCTCCAGGCTCTCCATTTTTGCCTATCCCACTCAGGACTAAGTTCTGCCAAGTCCCATGTCTCTCTTTAAGCCAAGTCCCCACTCCCTTCTCTCCGAGCTCCCCAACTCTACTTTTCCCCACAATCCTGCTTTCTTCTGGCCTTTCTCTCTCCCCACTCCCCTTCCCTTAGATTCCATAGATCTCCTCATCACACCAAGTATACCAGGGCCTCATCTACACCAAGCAGGATATTGCACTATGAAAGCTGTATGAGAGCAGTATATAAAAGGCAGGAGCCACACCAAGCAGGATATAGTGGTATGCAAGTGGTATATGGCACTGGATCAGTTTCAGTTGGTGAGTACCGAGGATGTGGACAAGCTGCTTGGGTGAGTGAGAACGACTTGCCCTCTCGATGCCTGTCCTTCTTGGCTGGAGGAGATGTAATTAGATTACAATTACAACAATTATTAATACATCTCTCAGGGAGGGGAGTTTTCCATCTTGTTTAAAAGAAGCGGTAGTACGGCCGCTTCTAAAAAAGCCCTCCCTGGATCCCCTGGACCTTAATAATTACAGACCAGTATCGAATCTTCCATTTCTGGGCAAGGTGGTTGTGAGGGCAGTTGCCTTCCAACTCCAAGCAGTTTTGGATGATACAGATTTTCTAGACCCATTTCAAACCAGCTTCAGGGCAGGATATGGAGTTGAGACTGCTATGGTCGCCTTAGTGGATGATCTACGCTTGAGTATTGACAGGGGGAGTGTGTCCCTGCTGGTACTCCTGGACCTCTCAGCGGCTTTCGATACCATCGACCATGGTATCCTTCTGGAATGCCTGAGGGGATAAGGATTCAGGGGCACTGTGCTTCAGTGGTTCTGGTCCTACCCCTCAGACAGGTTCCAGATAGTGATGCTTGGGGATAGTCGCTCCTCAAAGAAGGAGCTGCTATGTGGTGTACCACAAGGCGCTATCCTATCCCCAATGCTGTTTAACATCTACATGAAACCGCTGGGAGAGATCATCCAGAGGCATGGGGCAGGGTGCTATCAGTACACTGATAACACCCAAATATATTTCTCTATGCGTTTGACAACAGCGTCAGCTAAGGATAGTATGTCTCCTCTGAATGAATGTTTGGAAACGGTAATGGGCTGGATGAGGAAAAACAAACTGAAACTGAATCCAGACAAGATGGGGGTGCTTACTCTCAAGGGCCACAACCTGGGGTTGGTGGTGTGTCAACCAGTTCTGGATGGGGTTACACTCCCCCTGAAAGACTGTGTTCGCAGCTTGGGGGTGCTCCTGGATCCATCGCTCCAAATGACAGCTCAGATAGATGCGACAGCTAGGAGTGCCTACTATCAGCTTCGGCTGATATGCCAGCTGCGCCCCTTCCTAGAGTTGGAAGACCTAAAGTCAGTAGTGCACGCGCTGGTAACTTTGAGGCTCGACAACTGCAATGCGCTTTACATAGGGCTACCTCTGTGCCTAGTCCGGAAACTAGTTGTAGTTCAAAATATGGCAGCCAGGTTGGTCACTGGTACACCTAGGGGTGACCATATCACACCAGCTTTAAAATCTCTCCTCTGGCTGCCAATTAGTTTCCAGGCAAAGTACAAAGTGTTGGTTATTATCTTTAAAGCCCTACATGGTTTGGGTCCAGGTGACCTTCGGGATTGCCTTCTCCCATACAATCTGCCCTGCACGCTTAGGTCCTCTGGGAAGAATTTACTACAGTCAACAAAAACTAGGCTGACAACCGTTACCCCGAGGACCTTTTCTTCTGCTGCTCCCAGATTGTGGAATGACCTGCCGGGAGAGATCTGCCAACTCATCAGTCTTCAAGAATTTAAAAGAGCTATAAAGACTGATCTCTTCCGGCAGGCCTACCCAGATTAATTTTAAGTGTTTTTATTGGTGTTTTATTGGTATTTTAATGATGTATTGGTTTTATGTGCTTTTAATCAGTTTTGTGTATTTTATGTTTGATGTTGTTCCCCGCCTCAATCCAGAGGGAGAGGTGGGTAATAAATAAATATATTATTATTATTATTATTATTATTATTATTATTATTATTATGGGCCCCAACAGTTGTCAGTGCACTTCAATACTGCTATAAAGCAGTAGTGTGGCTCCTGCATTTTATAGACCACTTTCATACCACTTTCATGGTGCAATAGCCTGCTTGGTGTAGATTAGGCGAAAGGAAGCTCTGGAAATTGCACATTTCCCCTGCTGTGTAAATAGGGTTTTTATGGGAGAATGGAAGCTTCAGACGAGGGTGAACATTGAATGCTCGCCGAGTGTTCGCAAGTACAAGCAGCAGGGCAAATATCTGACAAATCGGACGTGGGTGAGTCCATCTATCCCTAAATTATAGCTGCAATCCTATACTCACTTACCTGGGAATAAACCCCATTGAACCCAATGGAGTGTTCTTCTGAGTAGATTTTGTTTGCTTGTTTGTTTGTTTGTATCCCACCCAATTATCACTGGGATCTCAGATACGGATGGGCTTGCACTGCTTTAAATGGGCATTTAACTTTTTAAATGTATTTGTTTTCATGCAGCCTTTTTTATATACTTTCAATTGCATATTAATGGTAGCAGGTATAGGGAGATAAAAACACATGTGAAAGTGTGAGCGGACACATGTGAAAGCGACACAGATCAGAAATAGATTGATTTGCCCGTCCCTAATGGAAATGTGGATGATACATTAGCATTAATGGCTGATAGGGAAACCAAACACAGGATAAATGGATTCAAAATGGCTCCTGTTGTGCTAATGCCTTGCTTGCTATTTAATTTGTCACCTGCTAGGGAGCATTCAGCTTCACGGGGACCATTCTTTAGCTACAGCTTGGAGGCAAGAGTTAGGAAAAGCAAAGTTATTTCACTTGTTCAGGCATTTGGATGCTGATGTAACGTTATTTAGGTGCGGTCCTAGTGAGAGTTATCAGAGCCATTTTATAATATTTGAAAGTGGTGTGCATTGAAAGATACTATATTATATTCAGATTATTTCATTTGTGTTTGGGAGTTTGTGTTGTTAGCTGTCAAGCATTCCAGGATTGGAAAAAGGGTAGGAGGATATAAAATATTGAATGAAATGGATGAGTGAAAACACAGCATTCAAAACTCAACACATTTTCACGTCAGGTACAAAGCAAGATTACTTCCATAAATAGACCTCCATTGGAATGTCTTAGTGGTGAACAAGGCCTCTCTACCTTTCAGAGTTGTGTAGAACAGGGAATTTTGATGTAGGTCACTCTGATAAAATTATCAGTGGGGAGAAAATTTGCACTTTCTGAAGTATTCTACAAAACTATTCAACATACCAAAGTCCAGTCCAATACTAATTGTAGCATATCAGTTGTAAAATGGGTTGCCATCTGCTACATGCCAACTGTCTGATACTGTCAAGTGTTGAGTTTTACAGATCAAAATTGGTCAAGTCCTGATTGCAGCTCCATATCAGCTGTTAGTTACTATCAAACATTGGCCATGAAACGATAGATAATACAAATACCTGTCATTGTGGTAGTACTTGGAATTATTCAAGGCACTTCATAAACATCTTGTAGTTATCACAATGTCACTAACATTATCTTATTACGACCCTGTAAGGCCACCCTGTAGGAAAGATCTCCCCACTGAGGCCTGCCTGGCACCGTCATCTTTTTTGTGCCAGATTAAAACGGTTTTCTTCCACTAGGCATTTAATGGCACATGATGCAGCATTTATGACAGCTGTTTGATAGGTCTAGTATGTTATTGGAGTTGTCTTTTAACCATTTAAATGACTTTTACATTTTCTGTAATTATTTTTCATGCTGTAATTTATCTGCTGAATTGTAGTGAACTTCCCAGAGAGCTTCAGCTATTGGGCGGTATACATTTCCACCACCATCATCATCATCACCACACTTCAAGAAGGATGCAGACAAGATGGAGGGGGTTCAGACGAGGGCAATTAGGATTATTAGGGGTCTGGAAACAAAGCCCTGTGCGGAGAGGCTGAAAGAACTGGGCATGTTTAGCCTGGAGAAGTGAAGACTGAGGGGAGACATGATGGCACTCTTCAAGTCCTTGAAAGGTTGTCACACAGGGGAGGGCTAGGATCTGTTCTCGATCACCCCAGGGTGCATGGAATGATGTGCTCAAGTTACAGGAAGCCAGATTCCAGCTGTGCATCAGGAAAAACCTCCTGACTGTTAGTACAGTGTGACAGTGGAACCAATGACCTAGGGAGGTCATGGGCTCTCCCACACTAGAGGTATTCAAGATGCAGCTGGGCAGCCATTTTTCAGGTATGATTTAAGGTGAATTCCTGATTGAGTAGGGGGTTGGACTCGATGGCCTTATAGGCCCCTTCCAACTCTATTATTCTATGATTCTATGATCATCATATCATCATCATCATCATTTTCAGCATCATCTAGTGAATTCATGGTGGTGAGAAATGAACTAGGGTCTTCCTGATTTCTAGCTCAGCTCTCTGGCTGTGCCACACATGCTCAACATATTGTCCCTTATAGCCTGCAACCTGTCAGATACTGTCAAATATTGCACCACCTTCAGTTGTCAAATACCACACAGTCACCAGAATATTGGAATGTATTGCAATTCTGAATTTTCAGAGGACATCCATCTTTAGTCACACAGAAGAGAATTTCTAAGCAACCCTGTGAAGGTGCTTCCAACTCTAGCACAGCCCTGGTGAAGAAAGGAATGGGAACAAGTTGAGTTGATCCAATGACATCACAGCACATGGCATGCATCAAACCAGCACACAGCCCCTTTGAATCCATTGCACCTTCTTCTTAGAGGATGAGTATAGAGTATAGAACGGCTCATCTGAGTCCTTTGAGAACACATGGTGCATATGCACCAGATAACTTTTTTTAAAAAAAAATGCCTAATGAGGATTCATATGAGATAATCACAGAGATATGGCAACTTCCAGAGTTGATCTAAGCATGGCTTTTAAGATAGCCTTGAAGGACTCCATAATATGTCCACAGAGGACAGTAACTCTGGATTTTTTAATAGACATGTGCATTCTTGCAAGTGTGGAACTCTCCACTTAAGTGGAAATGACTCATCATTGTCTCCTGGGTTTCCTGGCATTATTTGTCCCAAGTGACATTCAGTATCAGGATGTTGGATCCCATCCAGTTTCATGGCTCTTCATTTTGCCTGGTAGCCTGCTCTCCCTCTTCCTGGATTTGCTCGCTCTTCGGACTCACAGGGAGAAAGGATTGCTTCCTGATTGCATGTTCTGTAATCACTTTGCTGAGTGTTTCCCTGTTGTTCTCTGCATAAGAATTAATGTGTTATGATGCCGAGAGCTTGGAGCCATACACTCGTCTGTCGGTTTTTGTGGACATCTTTCCCTTCTGCGGTCAACACCTTTTGATCAAACCTGTGGGCGTTTTCATTACTGACGGTCTTTTTAGTAGGTAATGCCCAGATAGAAAATCACGTGCTCTACACAAAATAATTATATGCTTTTATGATGAATAATAAATGCATGCTCAACGTTCCTTGCAAATGGATGTGACCTTGCAGATGGCCTTTCATTCATAAATGTTTTGAGGATATGCAGCCACTGAACAGAAACATAGCACATTTCACTAAAAGCAAAGAGAATGTCAATCATAGGGTCTGTATTTGGTTACACTGAAGAATTTCCCCACCAAAAAATTCTATTGGTATAAAGCAGTTTTGCGTATACTTTCCTTGAATGTACTTATTTTGTATACACATCCCACTAATATGTACATTTTAGTTTGCATTTTCCTGAACAAACCACATTGGCAAATAACTATGTCCCCCCCCCCCAGGAGTGGGTCTAGAAAAACAAGTTGGAGAGGAGGAAGGAGAATGCTATGACCAGAGGAGCAAGGAATTAATCCATGTGATTTTGGAGACATGGGACTGAAAGCTAGGGAAGCAAATAGAGTAGCAGGAAATATTTTGGAAGACCGCCCACTAACTCTGGCTACCTTTGCTTCCCATTCAAGTCATCACTGCTTCTCCCTGACTTACATACTTCCTGTCTTCCTTCATCTGTCTGTCTGTCTTTCTTCCATTCTTCCATTCTGCCGTTCTATCTTTCTTCCTTTTGCAGGGAAATATTTGTCCTGCTTGGGGGAGAATTCAACCATATGAACTAGAGGCGTGCAAATGGCCTCTCAGACTTTTTTGCCCTATTGTGGACAGATAAATTTAAGGGGGGGAGGGGGAATTCTCCAACAGTTTCTCACAGATAGGGCTCACCATTGGGAATGGGGGAGGCACGGATTCTTCCTTCCTTCCTTCCTTCCTTCCTTCCTTCCTTCCTGGGATTCTTTTTTGGGGGTGAGGGTGGGGGACAACAATAGCATCTGTGTTGGCAACCATTTTGCATCCTCCACAATGCCCCATCCCTAGCATCATTTTAGGGCATTAGGAAGCGGGGGGGGGGGAGAAAGGGAGATGGCCACCACAAAAATGGAGAAGAAAAATTGGAGAACATTCTACAAGGGGCCTTTTATTTCTAGGGAGACAAGAAAAGAAAAATCTCAGAACGTTTTTGAGAAAAGATATCTTACGAGACATTTTGACTGATCAGTAGTTGTCATAGTTCAGGGTTAAGCACCTTCCCCAGGGTCTTCCAAACATGGAATTTATGAGGGGTGATTGTGGATACATCTTGACTCTAATGCATATGCTTATAATATTGCTATTCCTCTGCAAATTCTGTAGTGGGTGTGAGGAGAGCAGTGTTCTGTCCAGTTCCAGGAAAGAGATGGAGTTAGTTCTGTGCCAAAATTGGTCCTGCAATTTCCTGAACGATGCTTAAGGGTTTTTTTTTTTTTGCCTCATTCTCAGGATGTTTTATAATTTATTTTGGTGGTGTTTTTGAACTTACCTAATAACTGCAAGGTGCCTGGGGTTGCTGTTTGTTTTCCTTCTTCCTTCTATTACAGCTCTCAATCACTCTGCAATCTCCCTGACTGCCCACACTTCCTGATCTGAGAAAGCCCTGTGGGAAAAATCACGCGCTGGTAACTTCAAGGCTCGACTTCTGCAATGTGCTGTACATAGGGCAACCTTTGTGCCTAGTCTGGAAACTTCAATTTGTTCAAAATATGGCAGCCAGGTTGGTCACCGGTACACCTAGGGGTGATCACATTACACCAGTTTTAAAATCGCTTCATTGGCTGCCAATTAGTTTCCGGGCGAAGTATAAAGTGTTGGTTATTACCTTTAAAGCCCTACATGGTTTGGGTCCAGGGTACCTGCGGGATCGCCTTCTCCCATACAATCCGCCCTGCACACTTAGGTCCTCTGGGAAGAACTTACTCAAGCCAGCCAGAACTAGGCTGGCGAGTGTTACCCAGAGGACCTTTTCTTCCATCGCTCCCAGACTGTGGAATGGTCTGTCGGAGGAGGTTAGACAAATTGACAGTCTTCATGAATTTAAGAGAGTCATGAAGACTGTCCTCTTCCAACAGGCCTATCCAGATGAATTTTAGGATATTTTTAATGTTGTGTTGTTCTCTTGTTTTTAAATTTTTTAACTGTTGTGAATTTTTGTGTTTATATTGTTGTTGTTCCCCACCTCGATCCGGAGGGAGAGGCGGGTTACAAATAAATATTATTATTATTATTATTATTATTATTATTATTATTACCTCATGGTGTCTTTCACTTGGCATTAATTGAAATGTGGGAAGTCAAGGAGGCTACGAGCTGCTGAAGAGATGATTGTAAAATGAAAAACAGGACACTCATGCACACTCCTCAGCTACCTCATAATTGAGGTAAGCGCAAGAGCCACAAATCCAACCATGAGAATTTCTCCAAATTTTATCTTCTCCTTTGAAATTCATCTCAAAAGCAATTTCTTTTCCATCGAATTGAATGAGAATCGTTGAAATAAATGTGGAAGACATTTTTAGCATAGCACTAAACACACCCTTCCAGTATGCAGCCCCTATGGGAACATATACAGCGCTGAAGCTGCCTACTACAAAGATGGCCTATGTCCGTCAGCACTGTCATCTCCCAAAGAACCTTCTTCCTTCTGTTCTGATGGTGCTTCCTCCAAGGCCAAATGTGAAATAAAAGGGCCAGGTAGGATGATGTGGCCCTGCCTGTCAGTCACGTTGTCCTCCAAGAAGACCTTTATTTGCTTGACAAAAAAAGCCTGCTTCACTTACTGGAGTAATGGTGGCTACATCCTCATCCCCATGAAAGAACAAAACTGTGGAGTAGCTACTGATGTGGCTCCATTCCATTGCAAAACTGGAAGACACCATGGCGATTTCCTTCAGGCAATCTCAAAAGATTATACAGTCTGCTCGCCCACCCCCCACCCCCACCCCAGTAGATATCAGGCTTCCCCCAACTCCCCAACTCCCCAACTTCTCTAACATATGCATTCATTACTGGAATCCAAGTCATAGAACTAGAAGAGACTCAAGGAATTATGTGTTTGTGTGCGTGTGTGTGATTGAATTTTTATTGTTTTATGTTGTATTTAGACTAGCTTAATGAGATTGTAACTCACTTTGTGAAGGTCTTCTTGCCTTGAAAAGAGGGGTATAAATACCTAAATAAATAAATAAACATAGGGTGACCAGATTTTGGAACCCAAAATCCCGGTCCCCCCCGCCACCCAAAACAACCCCCCCACCAAGCCACCCCCCCACCCAAAACAACCCCCTCACCAAGCCACCCACCCCCAAAAAACATCAGCCCGGACCTACCGGGTTCTCTTCCACTGCCGCCCCTGCCGGGTCCGCTGCCCCCCCCAGGTCCCCCGCCACCGCTGGGTCTTCCTCCGCCACCGCCGGGTCCCCCGCCGCTGGGTCTTCCTCCTCAGCCACCGGGTCCCCCGCCGCCAGGTTTTCCTCTGCCGCCGCCGGGTCCCCCGCCACTGGGCTCATAAGGCCAGTGGCTGCGCGGAAGAGGCAGGGGAGGGCCGGATCCGGAAGTGACATAATCGGCCCTCCCCCGCCTCTTCCGCGCGGCCTCTGGCCTCACGAGCCCGGCAGCGGCAGTGGAGGACCCGGCGGCGGTGGACCCGGCCACCCCAGCAGATAAGTGCCCCATGCCCCACGCCTCGCGCCCCACACCTCACGCCCTGCACCTCGCGCTCCTTACTGCAGGGGCGTCCACTTCCCTCCGGTGCTCGAATCTTCTGAGAAACAGGCTTCGCGGCCTGTCTCTCAGTATCGCGCCAGGTGATGACGTCATCACCCGGTGCGCTACTGAGGGACAGGCTGCGAAGCCTGTTTCTCAGTAGATTCGAGCACCAGAGGGAAGCAGACGCCCCTGCAGGTAAGAAGCGTGAGGCGCGAGGGAGGGCACTTACTTGCTGGGGCAGCCGCCGCGTGACCCCCCCGCCACCCCGGGTTGCCCCCGCCACCCCTCGGTTGGGCCGGATTGCCCCAGATTTCCTGGTTAGGACCGGGAAACCCTGAGCCATCTGGTCACCCTAATAAACATGTATACAGATGAATTTCCTGTTACATTGGCAAAACCTCTGGATCTGGCCTGGTGCCTATGTTGTGATAGAATGGTAGTACCCAGGGTTGTTGTGTGGTTTGGTTTTTTTTAAGGCAAACATTTATTGAATACTCAATCATAAAGAACATTGTTTTTATTCATTTATATATTAAACACCGTTGATACTGATGCCCTACTCCGCAGTCGGTTTGCCTGAACATGGGAGGGCCATTGTAGGTGAGGAAGGAATGCGGAGATGCTCCTCAAGCCCCAGCACTGGTGGGGCTTTGTGGTGACACTGGTCGAAGGAGGGGCTTATGAGGTGGCATTAGCTTTTGGGACCTCCTCCTGGCTCTTTGAAACACGGCACCTGGCAAAGTGGCTCCCAGCAGAGTGATTCCTTTTCTCTCTTGCTGCCAAGAGCAACAGTGCCCTCTCAGAGGCAGTGGTCCTTTGGCACAGCAGCAGAGCAGCCAGAGGGCAGCTGGAGGACCATTTCTGCTGCATCTGGATCCCCCTCTAGATCCCTACTCAATGCCCCCCTCAATTCATCACCTATTGCTTGAGATATTAGGATGTGGCAGATCTGGGCACACATGGCACAACCCTTGTGCACACCCATGATTCTGAATAATAGCAGCTCTCCAGGTTCCCAGGTAGAGGCCTTCACATCCTCCACTATCTGGTACTTTAAACTTGAGATGCTGGTGGTTGAACTTGGAACCTTCTCATGCCAAGCATGTGTTCTACCACCAAACCACAAACCCTCAGATTCTAGAACCTTAAATCATCCAATGAAGCAATGGGGTGGTTACCTACTGCCTTAGATGCCTTCAAATCAAGACAGATTCATGAAGGGTAGAACTTCCAGTGGCTAGGCCAAACTGCCTCAATGGAGCATAAATATACACAGAGAGCCTTGAAATAATACACCTCAATGCCAGGGTAGGATTTAAGTAAACTCCTGAGAAATCTGGTTGGCTGCTTGGGAAATAAAATGCTGTGTTGGATGGACTGATCCAAACAACCAGTTAAGGAATAGTATTTAAACAACAAATATTCAATAATCTATAAATGAATTGTAACACATTGAAAAATGATAAAAGCAAGTAATATAAATGTACATATAATTTAATACAATGATAAAATAAACAAGAATAGATTGATGGTCAAACGCGTTTCAACACTTCTTGTGCCTTCTTCAGTGACCTTTACTATAATAAAAACATGTAAGAATAAAAAAATAAATAGAAGTAAAATACAATGTTTGGTGGGAAAGGGAAAATATTTAATTTTACTAAAAACATATATTTAAAAAATTATTTAACCTACCAGGAACTGCAAAGCCAAATACTGCACAACAACAACCAAGCCCATAACCAGACACTGGTGTGATGGATTCAATCCAGGGAATCAAAACAAAATGGTTTTATCTGAAGTCCCTAATTCTGAAAATAGTGGCTAAATCCACCTATTGACCTTGGTGTAAGTCCCATTAAATTCAGTGGGCCTTGCTTCTGAGTACACATGTTTTGGATTTCTCTATTTTGTTTCTGTGTTGTTGTTTTTTAAAAAAAATCATTTAAGAAATGATTTGTGGAAGACAGAGGAATTCTTTTGAAAAGAGATAAAAAGAGGCTCTATTTTTGTTAGGTCGTTTTGATCACTATGAGTCCAACCACTGGAGGCTGGTGCCTCTGATGTCAGTGTGGCAGGGAATGCACTCTGGGTTTCAGTCAGAGCCAGTCAGAACTTTAACAGAACTGTCCAAGGTGCAAAGCCCCTTGAGAGTTCTGACTACTTTTGACTAAAATCGGAGCGGATTCACTGCCCCACCGACATCGGAGCCGCCAGTTTCCACTGAGCCCACTTACTGGGAGGGATCCCCAGGGAGAGCATTGCAGTGAAGAAGCCCTCAAAAGAGCTGGTGCCAACTCTGAGGTCCCACAACCCTGAAGAAAGATCAGGAGAGGCCCTTTGCCTAGAAAACGATTCTGGCCATTGCAGGGTTGTGCAACACATTCCCCAGTGATCAGTGCTCTGCTTTCATTTCATGCTCAGGAAAATGTGGAAACCCTTGCAGATGGAAGCGTTCCGTGTATACATTAGAGCCTCTGCCACCTGCCAGGAAACCCAACCGTATGAGTTGTGAAAGGCTGCAATCCTAAGCGCAGTTAACTGCTGAGAAACCATCAACTTTAATGGGATTCAAGCAGCCCAACTGAGCACAGGATTGCAGCCAAGGATGACAGCTGATCTATTTTAATTAAATTATCCTGCTCCCTAATTCGATGGTTTCCTAGTGCGTGCGGAGTAAATGTTCTTAGGAACCATCTAGACAACTGTTGGCACACTTAATTTCTTTTCTTTCTTTCTGTTCTCCCCAGGTCTGCAAGTGTGTCTCTTGTTTCCTTTAATGGCGACTTTAAAGTCTTTAGAAAACCCAGAGATCCAATTATTTCATGTAAAGACAACACGGGCATTTGCCGAGCAGCCTGTCAGATGTTGCCTGCAGTGCAGTGCTACCTTTGCTCTGAGCTGAGCCTTACGCATGCACCTTCTAGCGATGCTCTGCTCTGCTGTAGGCCTCCTCTGCAAAGATCCCAAGGCACACACACACACACACCTTGTCATCTCAATTAATGTTAAAGCTTTCTACTTCATTTCGATACAAATCATGAAGCATGGCAGTTCATTGCATGGGCTTGCTATCTTTTAGGCATATGAGATACGCAGTTGAGTCCCCATGGTACCTCCTTCTTAAAAACAACCACAACAACCACAACAGCACAGAGCATTCTTCTTTCGTTCCTGCCTTCCCTTGGGCAGGAATAATAATAATAATAATATATTTATTTATTTATTACCCGCCTCTCCCTCTGGATCGAGGCGGGGAACAACATCAAATACAAATGATATAAAATACATAAAACTGATTAAAAACACATAAAACTAATACATTATTAAAATACCAATAAAACTCTTAAAATTCGACTGGGTAGGCCTGCCGGAAGGGGTCAGTCTTTATAGCTTTCTTAAATTCCGGAAGACTGTCAAGTTGGCGGATCTCTCCCGGCAGGCCGTTCCACAGTCTGGGAGCGGCAGAAGAGAAGGTCCTCTGGGTAACAGTTGTCAGCCTAGCTTTGGCCGACTGGAGCACATTCTTCCCAGAGGACCTGAGTGTGCGGGTTAGGTTGGGGTGGGATGGGATGAGGGAGAAAACAACCAACGATGCACTCTGTTTTAAGTTTGTCACAGGTGTTCGGGATCTCAAGAACCCACTTCAACTCAAAGATTTTACATCATGATTTGCTGATCACCTCGGGAGAGTTTGATAGGATTGAATTTCGTTTGCATGCATGATTTCATTCTGAGCAGCCTGCAGCCTCACTACCCAATCTGAACCTGGGCACCCCAGGGAGTTTTTACACAAACAGTTAAAAAAACGTCTAAAGTTGCAGGCTGAATATTATGTTGAAGTGGGGGGGGGGGAACCCACAGATCATTTCTGTTGCTGTCACATCTCTTTATTTATTTCTCTCATCTCTTTATTTATTTCTCTCTCTGCATCACCTTGGGACAAAACAGGTTTGGCAGGTTTTTGAGCAATAATGACTGGCCAAAGCCCACCCAATGGGTTTCATGACTGAGTGGGGATTTGAACCCGTGTCTCCCAGATCTGAGTCCAATACTCACCCCAAACCCGCCACGCTGACAATCACATGTCCTGCAGACTTCCTACTTCTCAGTTCCCCAGTTCCTTATCATTTTCTTTGCCTGTTTATCTCATTTTCCCTCCAAAAGGAAGCCCAAAGTGGCTAACAGCATCATACTGAATACAATCGTATCAATAAGATAGCAGAAGCAATAAAAGTACTAAAATAACCTATACGCAAACATTCAATTCTGTAGTTAAGCAGCAGTTAATAAATACAAAAGCAAGTCAATTAATAAATAATATGCAAAGGATTGTGCCCTAATTATAACAATTGGCTGTGCCTAGTTTCTTCCTGTTGAGAAGGCTAGAGAGAAGGCTATCAGTAGCTGCTAGTCTTGATGGCTATGTGCTACCACCAGTATCAGAAGCAGTAAGCCTATAGACACCAGTTGCTGGGGAACAGGGGTGGGAGGCTGTTGTTGCACCATGTCCTGCTTGCAGGTCCCTGGTCAACAGATAGTCGGCAACTGTGTGAACAGAATGCTGGCCTACATGGACCCTTGGTCTGATCCAGCAGGGCTCTTCATATGTTCTTCTTGTCTCTTTTAATGTTACGCCTAGGCTGACCATATGAAAAGGAGGACAGGGCTCATGTAACTTTAACAGTTGTAGAGAAAAGGGAATTTCAGCCAGCGTCATTTGTATGCAATTAGTTCCTGGTGAAATTCCCTCTTCATCACAACAGTTGAAGTTGCAGGCACGATACTAGAGTGACCATATAGAAAAGAAGGCAGGGCCCCTGCAACTTTAACAGTTGTGATGAAGAGGGAATTTCATCAGGAACTAATTACATACAAATGACACTGGTTGAAATTCCCTTTTCTCTACAACTGTTAAAGTTACATGAGCCCTGTCCTCCTTTTCATATGGTCAGCCTAGTAACGCCCAAACAGTTAGATGTATGGCTGGCTGGGGGATGCTGTCTGAACATGCATAGGATTGCATCCTACATGTACAGAAGACAGAGAAATACCATTCGCTTAAACCCACTCATGTCAAACTTTCCTTCTCACCAAACGTTAACACAGAGAGATGGAGAGGGAAGGAAGGCAGGGCTACTCTCATGTCAAACACAGCGGGGGGTGTCCATGGCTCAGTGGTATAGCCCCTGCCTTGCATGCAGAAGGTTCCAGGTTCATTTCCCAGCATCTCCTGGTAGGGCTGGAAAAACTCCTGCCTGAAATCCTGAAGAGCCGCTGTTGACAATATTGGCCTAGATGAACCAATGGCCTGACTCAGGGTAAAGCAGCTTCCTATGTTCCTATGGGTGGTTGTGACTTCATTAGTGAATGGTGAGTTCCCCGTTAGTGTGCCTGGGGAAATTGTGCACTTTCCAGAGGCCTCAGACATGCGCTTTCCCTCCCTTCCCCCCATGCCCATCCAGGCCTGAAAGAGGCTCTTTCAGGCACTGATGGGTAAGGGAGGGGGGAGAGACATGGGATAGCGCACTTTCTGGGCCTCCAGAAATTGCACAAATCCCCCCAGCCATCAATGCTTGAAAGAGCCTCTTAATGCTTGTTATTAGAGTAGAAGGGGAAAACCCTTCTCGTCCTCCCCCCACACCCATTGTTAAGTATTAAGAGCCCCTTTCAGACACTGATGGGTGAGGGGTGCAGGAAAGCCTTAAGGCCTTTAAGACCCTAATCAGCAGGGCAGGGAGGACTAAAGCAATTTCCCCAAAGCTGGGGAAATTGCACATTTCCTCCCGCACCCGACTGGACACCCCCCCCCCCATTGTCAACCAAAGAACCATGAGGTAGAAATCCACTGGGTGCATTCACCAGTCCCTGAGAGGGCCGAGCGCTGGGAGCTAGCAAACTCACAGGCCCCATTGGATCTTTGACCCATCCCTAGACTTCATAGTCCAGCCTGATCTTACTCAGAAGACTCTGATTACACTTCCTCCAGGTTGGAGGATAGGACAATAATCTCAGCCTTCCACAAGGCATGATGTCCGAGGCGGGTCTGCTTGTGAGTCAGCTGCTAGCTGGTCTTCTCAAGAATAGAGGGAAAGTCCAAGCAGGGGACATGGCACAGTCCCTCACCCTGCTCTTCTGCTAGCTTTGCTGCCTTTTTCTTATTGTTTCATTAGGATCTGGGCATATGTTTTGTTTAAGTTCAGTATTACAAGGAAATATGGTGTCTGGAAATAAGGCACTAATAGGGTGACCAAATAAAATCCAGGTCAGGGCTCATGTAATTTTAACAGTTGTAGAGAAAAGGGAATTTCAGCCAGTGTCATTTGTATGCAATTAGTTCCTGGTGAAATTCCCTCTTCATCACAACCGTTAAAGTTGCAGGGGCCCTGCCTTCTTTTGTATATGGTCACTCTAGTATAGTGCCTGCACCTTTAACTGTCATGATGAAGAGAGAATATCACCAGGAACTAATTGCATACAAATGACACTGGCTTAAATTCCCTTTTCTCTACAACTGTTAGTTACATGAGCCCTGACCTGGATTTTATCTGGTCAGCCTAGCACTAATAGCTGCTGGGAATAGATACGAGAGTCATCATGACTGCGGGAGTAGAAGCTGAGAATCAGCAAACCTGGCCTGCCATTTATATCGGGATTGTGTCACATGCAGTTTGGGAACGATCACCTAGAGTTGTTTCTACTACATTTTCTAGGCTCTCGGTCAATTATGTTGGATTTATGGGGTTGTGTAGCCTTATTAATCACCAAAATTTATCTTAGCATGGCTCCAAGAAAAATGTAATTCAATGTAAAACTGAAATCACATCAAGGGCTAAATTGAATTTAAAATTCATCCGGACTAGATACTGAATTAATTTTAGATTCAATCTGTGTACACAATAAATTGATTAAAAACGTACATCTATTTGGACACTAAATGGATTCAAGTGATTAAAAAAAATACTGAAGCAATTTAAACTTAACCAACACAAACTAAAGGGCAATTAGAGGAAGAAGGGTGATGCAGGCCTGAAAAACTAACCTATTCAGTTTTCAGTAAGAAGTGTGGTTGTTGTTGTTTGTTGTTATTATTATGTATCTCTTTCTCGCTTGTGGCAGTTTTTTCTAGATGGACATGATGGGCTTTGCCAAGTTATACTGTCTTTTATTGATTCAGGAATTTCCTGACTGAGCATGTTTTAAGTATGACTGCTTACTGGATGTTGGTGTGGATGTATTCTGGTAGGCCCAGTTTCTGTAGGTTCTCTCTCTCTCTCTCTCTCTCTCTATATATATATATATATATATTATGAGATGCTGGTGACTGATGTGACTAATGGGATAATTGTGACCTTTTCCTGTTGCCGTAGTTCTTTGACTTTCATGGGCAGTGGTGTATATTTGTCTCTCTTTTCTTCTTTCTTTTCAACAACATTTTTGTCATTTGGTATTGCTATGTCAATGAGGTATGTGTGTTTTCTTCTTTGTCTATGAATGTTATGTCTGGTCAGTTGCAGGGTATTGTCTTATCAGCATGAATTGTTCTGTCCCAGTATATTTTATGATCTGCATTTCCAAAATTGTTTCAGGTGAATATGTATAGGGTGTAGGTTGTTTGATAAAGTTGAATTTGATGGCCAGTTGTTGGTGAATTATTTTTGCAGCTGTATTGTGTCTGTCCATATAGTCCATTCCTGCCAGTATTTTACATCCTTCTGTTATATGGTCTATTGTTTCTTGGAATTGATGGCATTTCCTGCATAGGTCTGTTGTTACACGGTTATCTTTTATGATGTATTTTTGGTAGTTCTGCTATATTATTATTATCATTGCCATTAGAATTATATGGAAGATTCCACACAACTTCTGAATAGAACAATGATACTCTTCACAGTGCATATCCTTTTCAGTTCTGACCTTTGGCCTATCTGCCTTACTACCTTACTCTTGTCAGAACAGCCAAGGACATCAGACACATTGGCCAGAGTGAGTGAAATCTGTGCATATTGAAGCAGTGATATGCCTTCAGCACACTGATCAAATGCAGATAATCGAACAGTCCAGCACAGGCAAGCATAAGGAAGTGCGTCCTCACCTCCCAAATTCTGCAGGACAAGGACTCTGGTGTGTCTTTCTCAAGCCTGTCGTAGAGACTCCATCCGTGCTCCAGCAGGAGGTTGGAGGTGTGTCATTCTCAGCAATCCGACCGAGGATTGTGACAGAGGCTTGAGACCTGGGTGTCATTCTTGACCAGTCCCTCACCATGTCATTACTGTTGGGGGGGGCATGGTCCGGAGCTGCTTTTACCTACTACATGTGCTCTGCCAGATCCGCCCCTTTCTCTCTCACCCCTGCAGCGCATACCCTGGTCATCTCCGGACTTGATTATTGTAACCTGCTGTATACAGTGCTTCCCTTGAGGCAACTCCAGCATCTACAGGCCATGCAAAATGCAGCAGCCGCATTGGTTAAGGGATTCCCAAAGTGGTCTTCTATGACTCCAGTACTTTGAGAGCTCCAGTGGCTGCTAGGGTGTGCTTCAAGGTTTTACTAACATCTATAAAGCCTTGCACTGCTAAGGTCCTGGTTATTTGAGTGCCCATCTCGCCCCGGTGTCCCACTACAGGCAGAATCGTTTACAGGAGCAGGGCACCTTGATGGTCCCCCGCTACAAATTATAATGTGCGGGGCCAGGGCTTTTTCGGTTGGTGACCCCAGCTATGGAACGATCCACCAGTAGAAGCTAGACAGGCCTCCACTGTGCATCATTTTAAACATCTGTTTAAGGTGTTTTCATGTACCCAAGAGTTTGGGGGAGCGGCGGCTTGAATTTTAATGTGGGTTCTGAGTGTTTTAAATGGTAAGCCTCTTTGTATTTAAACTGCTAAACCATTTCAACTGTTTTATGTGTTTTCATTGTAAAGCGCCACAATGCCGGAAATGGTGAGGTGGTGCTATAAAAATGTTTAAATAAATAAATACATGAGCAAGTGCAAAATGCTTACACATTCAAACACCCAACACCACCTCTACAGTTGCCTAGCCCTTCTGCTACCCTGCCTCACCCCACCCAACCCCAAGGCAAAAAGGAGGAACCTGGAAACTACAGACCAGTTACTCTGACATCAATCCCTGGGAAAATCTATAAAGAAGTCCATCTGTAAGCACCTTGAGAACAATGCAGTGATTACCAGGAGCCATCATGGATTTGTCAAGAATAAATCTTGCCAGTCTAATCTGATCTCATTCTTTGATCGGGTAACCTCCCTTGTGGACTGTGGGAATGCTGTGGACATAATATATCTTGACTTCAGCAAGGCTTTTGACAAAGTACCCTATGACATTCTGATCAGCAAACCGGCTAACTCTTCCAACTCTACTATTCTATGATTCCAACTAATCCAGGACAGAAGAACAGGGATGTGGAAGCAACACAGATGGCTCCAGCTCCATGGCAGAACTTCCTTTCCCACTAAGGACCACACCAGAACTCCATGGTACTGATTGGGAATTGACACTGTCCCCATCAGTTTCCTACAATAAGGATTTGGAATCCCACTGTGCTCTTTAATAGGAAATGAAATTTCACCGAAGAGCTGGAGCTGCCTCCTGCCCATTCTCCTGTCCTGAGTACATTGGGAAGTCCTTTGATGGGAGAGGGGAAATTATTATTATTATTATTTATTTATTTTATTTATTTATTTATTACATTTGTATACCGCCCCATAGCCGAAGCTCTCTGGGCGGTTTACATAGGATTAAAAACAATTAAAAACAATATACAAAAGTTAAAACAGCAAAAACATACAACATACACACAATCTGTACATTTAAAAACCACTTCAACACTTCAAAAAAACAAAACAAAAAAAAAAACAAAAAAAAAAAACCTACAAAAACAAAACAAAACAGACCCAGGCTCCTCAGATATTGCCAAATGCCTGAGAGAAGAGGAAAGTCTTGACCTGGCGCCGAAAAGATAACAATGTTGGCGCCAGGCGGGCCTCGACAGGGAGATCGTTCCACAATTGGGGAGCCACCACAGAGAAGGCCCTCTCTCTTGTTGCCGACCTCCGAGCTTCCCTCGGAGGAGGCACTCGGAGGAGGGCCTTAGATGTTGAACGTAGTGTTCGGGTAGGTTCATGTCGGGAAAGGCGTTCCATCAGGTATTGTGGTCCCAAGCCGTGTAAGGCTTTATAGGTTAAAACCAGCACCTTGAACCGGGCTCGGAAACATACAGGCAGCCAATGCAAGCGGGCCAGAGTAGGTCTTATATGTTCGAACCTACTGGTTCCAGTTATCAATCTGGCCGCTGCATTTTGCACAAGCTGCAGCTTCCGAACCACCTTCAAAGGCAGCCCCACGTAGAGTGCATTGCAGTAATCTAACTTGGAGGTTACCAGAGCATGGACAACTGAAGCCAGGTTATCCCTGTCCAGATAGGGACGTAGCTGGGCCACCAACCGAAGTTGGTAGAAGGCACTCCGTGCCACTGAGGCCACCTGCGCCTCAAGTGACAGAGATGGTTCTAGGAGAACCCCCAAGCTACGAACCCGCTCCTTCAAGGGGAGTGCAACCCCATCCAGAACAGGTTGAACACCCTCCATCCGGTCAGCGGAACCACCCACCAACAGCGTCTCAGTCTTGTCTGGATTGAGTTTCAGTTTATTAGCCCTCATCCAGTCTATTGTCGCAGCCAGGCACTGGTTCAGCACATCCACAGCCTCGCCTGATGAAGATGAAAAGGAGAAATAGAGCTGCGTGTCATCAGCATACTGATGACAACGCACTCCAAAACTCCGGATGACTGCACTCAACGGTTTCATGTAGATATTGAACAGCATGGGGGACAAAACTGACCCCTGCGGAACCCCATACTGGAGAATCCACGGGGCCGAGCAATGTTCCCCAAGCACCACCTTCTGGAGCCGACCCACCAAGTAGGAGCGGAACCACTGCAATGCAGTGCCTCCCACTCCCAACTCAGCCAGTCGTGCCAGAAGGATACCATGGTCGATGGTATCGAAAGCCGCTGAGAGATCAAGGAGAATCAACAGAGTCACACTCCCCCTGTCTTTCTCCCGACATAGGTCATCATACAGGGCGACCAAGGCTGTTTCCGTACCAAAACCAGGCCTGAAACCCGACTGAAATGGATCCAGATAATCAGTCTCATCCAAGAGTGCCTGGAGCTGGCTCGCAACCACCCGCTCCAGGACCTTGCCCAGGAATGGAACATTTGCTACTGGCCTGTAGTTATTCAGATTTTCAGGGTCCAGGGAAGATTTCTTTAGGAGTGGTCTCACTGCCGCCTCTTTCAGGAGGCCTGGGACCACTCCCTCTTGCAAAGAGGCATTAATCACTTCCCTGGCCCAGCCAGTTGTTCCATCCCTGCTAGCTTTTATTAGCCAAGAGGGGCAAGGATCCAATATGGAAGTGGTTGCACGAACCTGTCCAAGCACCTTGTCAACATCCTCGAGCTGCACCAACTGAAACTCATCCAAGAAAACAGGACAAGCCTGTGCTCTGGATACCTCACTAGATTCATCTGCTATAACACTGGAGTCTAAGTCCTGACGGATGCCAGAGATTTTATTCTGGAAGTGCCCAGCAAATGTATTACAGCGGGCCTCAGATGGTTCTACCATGTCCTTGGGGCCAGCATGTAAAAGCCCCCGGACAACTCTGAAAAGCTCCGCTGGGTGGCAGGTTGATGATTGAATAGTGGCAGCAAAGTATTGTTTTTTTGCTGCCCTCACTGCCCCTGAATACAGCTTACCATAAGCACTTACCAGTGTTTGATTGCATCCATCAGGAGTTCGTCTCCATCTGCCCTCAAGCCGTCTCCTGTTTTGTTTCATCACTCTCAGCTCTGGGGTATACCACGGAGCCGTTCGAGCTCTACACAGGAGAGGGCGCTCAGGAGCAATCGTGTCAACTGCCCGGGTCATTTCTGCATTCCACAGATCAACCAGGGTTTTGACAGGAGAGCCAGCCCTATCAGCCGGAAAACTCCCCAGAGCCCTCTGGAAACCATCTGGATCCATTAGCCTCCGGGGGCGGACCATCTTAATGGGTCCCCCACCCTTGCAGAGGGGAAAAGCCGCTGTAAGTCTAAACCTCAGCAGGTGGTGATCTGACCATGACAGAGGGGTTGATGTAAAGTTCCCCACTTTCAGATCCCCATCTCCATGTCCAGTTGAAAAAACCAGGTCTAGAGTATGCCCTGCTACATGTGTTGGGCCGATGGTATGTTGGGACAGTCCCATGGTTGTCATGGAAACCATGAAATCCTGAGCTGCCCCAGATAAAGTGCCCTCGGCATGAATGTTGACATCCCCCAGAACCAAGAGTCTGGGGGACCTCAACAGTACACCAGAGACCACCTCTGTCAGCTCAGCTAGGGAGTCTGTTGAGCAGCGGGGTGGGCGGTACACCAACAGAATCCCTAATCTGTCCCGTTGGCCCAACACAAGGTGCAAACACTCCAGACCAGTAGTCGCATGGACAGGGAGCCTGCAGAGGGGGATGGAATTCCTATAGACCACAGCAACCCCCCCTCCCCGGCCCTCAAGTCTACCCTGATGCTGAACCAAGTACCCCGGTGGGCATAACTGGGAGAGACTAACTCCTCCCTGCTCTCCCACCCAGGTCTCGGTTATACATACCAGATCGGCTGCCTCATCCACAATTAAATCGTGGATGAGGGAGATCTTATTATGCACTGATCTGGCATTTAAAAGCAGCACCCGGAGGCCTGAGGGCTGGCTGATAAGGCAACCAACAAGCCTGTGGGTGTGAGGGGGACCGGAACAAGGCACAGCCATTAACTGTCTGGGTCTTGTTTCCCTAACCTGGCAAGTCCTCCTCACAACGCCATATTTCCCTCTACCCGTCACTACCCTGATTGTGCTCCCCTCAGATCCCCTCACCTGGCCCTGTATCCTCCCTCCCAGGCACATAGCTCAAGCCTGGGGAAAGAGGAAAAAACAAAAAAAAAAAACAAAAAACAACCAAAGACAAAAACAGAAAGCCGGCAGGCAGGCACACTCCTCCTCCTCTCCTCCTCCTCCTCCTCTGGCGGCAAGCCTCCCTCTCCTGCAGGTTGATGGCTTTCCCAGGCCCCCTCAGCCAGCAGCTTAAATATCCCTCCCAGGAAGGGAGGGGGACTGATGTAATTGTCCACAGCAGCTGGCTCAGTACCTGGGAGCCTGGTCCTGCAAGGAGTGGCAGTCTGCCAGGCTGAAATCCTCTAGAGGCTGGTGGTGGTGGTGGCAGCAGCGAGGCCAGGAGGCAGGCAGGCAGGCAGGCAGGCAGGCAAACTCCTCTCCTCCTCCTCCTCTGGCAGCAGGCCTCCCTCTCCTGCAGGAGAGGATAGCTGAAGTGCTCTGGGCGGTTTACAAAAATTAAAAGATTGAACACTAAAAAGACAATATACAAAATTTAAAACCATAAACATAAAACAGCTGACATTTTAAACATTTTAAACTTTTAAGCCTGGCCACAAAGTCAGTTTAAACCTCAGCTTAAGCTGTTAAAATGCCTGGGAGAAAAGAAAAGTTTTGACCTGGCGCCGAAAAGATAACAGTGTTGGCGCCAGGCGGGCTTCATTGGGGAGATCATTCCATAATTGGGGGGCCGCCACACGGAAGGAGAAACAGTGGTTGCAGAAATGGTGGAGGGTGGTTTCTTTCACAGCAGGCAATATTTTTCATACAATACAACCACCCCCACTGATCTCAAATTCTAACACAAACATACAACATATTCTCATCTGACTTTAGGGGCCTCATGGAACATTGCTGCTATGGAGGATTATGGCTACAATGAACAGTTAGACTGCAATGTGCTTTTGTGTGCGTGTTTGTGTTTCATATTTACTGGGTGCTTTCAAAAAACCATTTACCCCAAGTAGCTCAAAGAAAAGACAACTGAAGAAAAAGTGCCGTAAAAAAAATATGCCACAATGGCGTCCACAGGTTTAAAAAAAATGAGGGAAAAGATGCCATCTCGGGCTCTTTCTTCTGAAATCTCTTCTTAGTTTCATATGAAATTGTAAATACCAATAATACCACATACAATTCACCACCACCACCCACTATGGAATGACGGTTACACTTAGAGCTTGTATATGCAGAGTACAGTGTAGAGGCGAGAGAGGGGGGAAGGGGTATTGAGGTCAGACAGAAGAATTAATCCGCTCTCCCAGGATTACACAAATTAGTTAGGAAGAGGAAAATTTAATCTAATAAACTAAATATGGCTTACTCATAAACTTCACTATCTTCAGCAGCTTTGAAAGAATGGCTGGGGTTGGGGGGACACCAAGCAGAATTTGAATAAACAACGAACTTTCTATAGTTTATGAAATATGTTAATTCCAAATTAAGATTGCTTTAGAAATTGGGTTAATGGAATATTAAAAAAACAAAAAAAGGCACAATCGGTCTCCCCTGCAGTTATAATCGCCAGCTTTTCCACTTGTTGTTCCTTAAACTCCTGACAAGTTGAGCAGAAAAACTCTTGACTTATTTTTATTTCTGTATTGATGAATGAATGAATTTACCAATAAGGAAAGAAAACACCTAACGTACAGTAGGCTGAGGCCAGATCTACACCAAGTAGGATACAACACTTTGAAAACGGTATATGTAATGCGTCCGGGCCCAAACAGTTGTCAAATCTGTTATAAAGCAGTAGTGTAGCTCCTGCAAGAGTGTACAGAACAGATCCTGCCTTTGGGCTCACAAGCTCAAGAAACATGAAACAAGAGGAGAGGAGACCTGGAAGAAAAAAGGGGAAATGTTGCACTAGCTAGGAAAATGAGGAAAAAAGCAGAAACAATTAAATTATTATTATTGTGCTTTATTACATTTATATACCGCCCCATAGCCGAAGCTCTCTGGGCAGTTTACAAAAATTAAAAACATTGAACATAAAGTATTTATTTAATTATTTAAAATATTTCTTGGCTACCTTTCAAGGCAAAAGCCCAATACATAATAAAAAAGAGACGAAGGATTAAAAGAGGTAACAACTATGGCCGTGCATGAATGGCCTCTCAAAATCCCCCATTCTATTTGTGGCAGGAGAAATTGGGAGGACAATTTCACTGAATTCCTCCAGTGGGAAGAGAAATGCTCTAACAGATTCTCAAAAGTAGGGTTCATCACTGGCAGGGGTTGTAGCACCTCTTCCTTCTACTATCCTAAGGGTTTTGGGGGAGGGGTGGAGGAACAGGAAGGGAAGCAACCACAACAGTAATTGTGTGAGCAGCCTGCCCCCCCTGTTTTACATCCTTCACAATGCCCCATACCTAGGGGAGAGGGGGAAGAGAGGGAAGGTGGCCACCACATCAAATAAACCGAAGTGTGAGAAGCTGAGGAAGCTACAAGCTGCCAGAGAAATGATAGCACAATGAAAGACGGGCCACTTAGGCAGGCACCTCATTCACCTCATGAGTAAGGTAAGCACAGGAACCCTGGACCGAATCCATCAGAATTCCTCCAAAATTTCTTCTCCTTCGAAATTCTTTTCGAAAGCAATTTCTTTTCTCTCACGTTGAATGAGAATGGTAAAAAAAATGTGGAGAAAATTTCGGCACAGCGCTAGTAAAAACGCAATAAAAGAACAAGAACAGCAATGAAACAACAGCCACAGCAAATGTTCTTCAGAGCAGGAAACACCAGCATAAAATATAGCTTACAGCAGATAAAAGCAGCCATAACTAGGCTGACCATAAGAAAAGGAGGACAGGGCTCATGTAACTTTAACAGTTGTAGAGAAAAGGGAATTTCAGCCAGTGTCATTTGTATGCAATTAGTTCCTGGTGAAATTCCCTCTTCATCACAACAGTTAAAGGTGCAGGCACAATACTAGAGTGACCATATACAAAAGAAGGCAGGGCCCCTGCAACTTTAACTATTGTGATGAACAGGGAATTTCACCAGGAACTCATTGCATACAAATGACACTGGCAGAAATTCCCTTTGCTCTACAACTGTTAAAGTTACATGAGCCCTGACCTGGATTTTGTTTGGTCACTCTAATAAAACATCATTGGGGAAAGCCAAACTAAAGAAGCATGTTCACAGGGCCTTCTTAGCCCCCACCCCTTGGGAATTTATTCCAGAGCTGTGAGGCCACTGAGGAAAAGGCCTCCTCTCATGTGATCGCCAACCTAATTGCTCTCACAGGTGGACAAATGAGAAGGGCCTCCTTCGCTGATCTTACAGTGTGGATAAGCTGATATTGGGTTAAGGTAGTCCTTCAAGTAACTTGGTCCCAAGCCATTTAAGGCTTTAGAGATGAAAGCTAGCACTTTAAACTGGGCTCAGAAGCACAGCAGTAACCGGTGCAGCTGGTGCAGTACAGATGGTGCATTGCTTTGCATGCAAAAGCTCCATGTGTAATCCTTGAGCATGGGGAAGAATCTGTGAGGTGGAAATGAGGTGGACAATAGAGAAGTAGATGGACCAAAGGTGTGACTTAGCATCTTACTATTTTCCTAAGTTTACGACACAGCAGTATTTAAGCCATATTGCATCACACTCTGGTCTTATTACAAATACAGTTGGCAAAGGAGTAAGAGAAGAAGTGAAACAGGGCATCAAGAAGGAAATACAAAAGAGAAAATAGGACTTTATAATAATTATAGTGGGACAGTGACTGTGTTCGGATGACACAATAAGCAACAGTGGGTTAAATAGTCAACAGTGAGTTAAACAGTCAATTATTAGTCATTGGCCTGTTTCGGACGACACGCTAATCAACGGAGAGGAGAAAACAATCGTCCGTTGTGTTGCTCGTCAGCAGTATTCAGATGACATTTTAGGCAATGGAGGCAGCATTCGGACGACACAATAATCAACACAATGGACGATTGTTCCCCCACCTCCTCCGCTGATTAGCATGTCGTCCGAAACAGACCATTGTGTCATCTGTCAGGACTTTTTCACACCACAGTTGGTTTTTCAGCCAAAATAACCAGTGCAAATAACCAACACTGTTCAGAGTTGATTATTTGAACAACTGTTGGTCAATGTGTTGTGTGTAGGGCACCGTTGTCTATTTCATCGCACAGTTGGTTATTTTTGGTGATTACAGAGTCCCCTGCCAGGAGCAACCAAAGCAGCAGCTGCTGCTCTAGTCCAGCCGGCAGAACTTGCAATGACTGGTGGGAGGACTAAGGGGACAGATAGGGCAGGGGATGTGTCAATCAAACACACCATTGACTAATAGTCAACTTGATGCTGGCCTTAATACACACCATGGTTGAATATAATTATGTTATGTGGTGAGTACCCCCTCTATAATCAACCATGGAGTTGTCTATTAATCCACCATTGAATATTGTGTTGTCTGAATGGGGCCATTGAGGACTCCAGCTGAATATATATATATATATATATATATATATATATATATATAATTTAAAACTTTTATTTTTCAGACAATAATAAAACACAAATACAAACACTACAACATAAAACATTAAACATTAAAATGGACTTCCGAATTTCTCCAACAAACAAAAATTTCTACATAGTGAGTACCCGACTTCCGTCAATTATTTTATCTTTTATTATCGCTGTAAGTGTTGCCATTTCCGCCAATTCTGTAACTTTCAACAGCCATTCCTCCTCTGTTGATACTTTCTCATTCTTCCAATTCTGGATGTATATTGCAGAGTCCAGCTGAATATCTTAAAGGAGAGAATTGGCAATTTGTAAGATTCCAGAAGCTTCTGATGCACAGGGGATCCTGGGACGACCCCGGGGAAAATCCCCAGTGTAGACATGGCATCCGAGAGGGTTTCAACAGCATCATGTAAAATATTTTTTTAAAAATTGGAGGGAGAAACCCTTCTTTATATATCATTGCAAGGCATAAAGTTTTAATGACGGCACAATAAATTATTGGTACATCATCTAGTCCTTTACCCTAGCAGGCAAATCACGTTGCACAGGTCACCTTTGTCCTCTTTGAACAAGTATAAACACCAATCTGAGTGGCTACGACTTATCCTGAAGCCTTCAGTCTGAAAACAAAGACACAAGGAATATAATTTATCTAGCTTTCATTTTCATAATGTGTATTCTGTTTGCAATAGCAACAACAAGAACAACCGCAACAAAAGAGCTCAGAACTTTAAATGTTAATTACCAGCAGCAGCAACACAATTAAGCAAAGAGTTTGATGGATAGAGCTGTGTGCAAATGGCCGCTCAAATTTCTTTACCCAGTTTGAGGGCAGAGAAATGGCAGGAGGGGAATTCACCAAATTACTCCATGGGGGGAGAAATTATCAGCTGTTTTTCACAGCAACAAAGCCACGACAGGGTGTATAGCACAGCTTCTTTCTGCCACTGCAAGTGACAACAGCATCAACTATGTTGGCAGACTGGCCCTCATTTTATATCCACCCCAATGTGTTGTGTTCAGCTCCAGGGAAAAGGTGGAAATAATGCTGCACCACAATCTGTTCTCCAATTTCCTGAAAGTTTTCTTCCCCCATGAAACAAACTTCCATTCCCATGCCTCATTCTCAGGGTGTCCATTCATTTATTCTTGCAGAGTTTTGTGTTTACCTAATCATTGTGAGATACTCTGTGTGTGTAGGATGACCAGATAAAATCCAGGTCAGAGCTCATATAACTTCAACAGAAGTACTGAATGCACACTATTGGCATACAGGGAGGGAGGGAGGGAGATCCCAGAAGTACCTAATACACACCATTGGCACACAGGAACCAGCCAGGGGCTGTCCCAGGCAAACAGCCTGGTGTAGAAATGGCCCAGGTCTGAAAAGCCCCTCACGAAGTGTGGGAAGCCAGGGCTGCTGGCAAGATAATTGCAGAATGAAAGATAGGACAATCACACACACTTCTTGGCCGCCTCCTAAGTAAGGTAAGCACAAGAAACCTGAACCCAACCCATGAGAAATTATTTGAAACATTCCTCTTCTTCGAATTTCTTTTCAGATGCCATTACTTTTCTTTCAAATTGAATGAGAATGGACAAAATAAATGGGAGAAAAACATTCGGTACAGCACTACTGATGGGTGCTTTTGCTCATTGTAATAATTTGGGCCCCATACAAAACAAAACCCATCCTTTGCTTAGTGGTAATTCTATACACAAGCCTTCCCCAACCTGGTGCCTCCCCGGTTGTTTTGGACTGCAATTTCCATCATCTCCACTCAACATGGCCAATAGCTAAGGGTTTGGGGAGCTGTGGTCCAAAACATCTGCATGGAAGCAAGTTGGGGAAGGTTGCACTGCACACTTACCTTGGGGGAAGCCCCATCTAATGCTGTGAGACTTGCTTCCAGCCAGACCTTGACAGGATTGTGCAATAACTGGAATAGTCATTTTGTGGTAATGCATATGTTCTCTGAGTTCTGATTGATTGTCTGTGGAAGTATAATGTGTGAATGGTGCTGCCTTGGCTAGCAAATATCATTACTAGACTGCATGGGTGGGTTCATCATGTTCATCACTTGATGTACGAAATATGTAGCCTATGGATGGGCGGATCAGCATATTTCTGGGTTCTCCAGCATTATATCTGTGGGTGCTAACGTGCTCCTCTTCCTCCTCCTCCTCCTCCTCCTCCTCCTCCTCCTCCTCCAAAAAGCCAACCAGCTGGTTGTGCTGGTGGAGCAGGACACTTTCCACTCTTCAACTATTTTTAGTAGGGGAGAAACAAACCCCTTGCCCATCCTTCCTGATAAACTAGTCATTAGGCAAATACTAGGTCTGCCCTGATGCTCTTCTCCTCCCCGCTCCTTCCTAGTTTGCTAGGGGTTATTGGGAATGGAAAAGTAGAAAAACCATGTGATAGCAGGAAATGCACTGTCCAGTTAATCACTGGAGTCAGCTCAGATGGTGCTTGGCTGTAGAGAACAGTAAGTCTACTACCATGAGATGGCCTTTTTCTTTTCCTTTTGAAAGAAGAAACACTTTCCCAATTTGTCTGACTGATAAGCTGAAGGTGGGGTAAATTGTCATGGTGGGGAGAATTTGTGAATTATTTGGGAAAGCGAATGAAAACACATCTTCGTACTTGAATAACTGAATTATTCTGCTGTAGTGCAGTGCCACCTAGAGGTTATGTAGCAGAAATGCATGAAAAGGACAAAACCGCGTAGAGCTCGGATCTCAATTCTGTGATGAGACTGAAAGTAGATACAGCTGATGAAGTGCCTTGTGAAGAAAAGCTCGTAGAAAGCCCTTTTTTATTTTTTCTTGTTTTGTTTTGTTATGTTTTGTTTCTGTTTGAGAATTTTCTTTCTTGGCAGCAACGATTTTGAGGCTTTTTCCTCTTTGATGCTGTCTGTCATGCCTGAGTCACAGTGGCACTTTTTCTAGTTGGTGCCCATTCCCATAATGCTCCCAAACAGACACATGCCTGCGCCGCACATGCGCGCGCACACACAAATGGTCAGCTATGTTCCTTGTCAGACTTCCACACCATCGTCTCTCTTGCCCATGTAGCAGAACTAGGGAAATGTGTGCGTGCTCTCAGCAATGGCTTTTGTAACCGTTATAGCAAAAAAGGAGAAGACGAAAGCTCCTAATGCAGTAGCTTACTGAAGCATGGAAAAGTCATTTCCACATTAATCTACACCCTAAAAGGCTGCTCGGATAAGGCCAGGCCTGAGCCAGTAAGTCCTTCTCAACTCATCTTGGCGCTATGGCAAAGCTAATTGTGCAGGCAACAATAATCTATCCACCGGAGGGACGGACTTAATTTCTTAAGTTTCCTTTTATAGTTGGGCCATCACATGACTCTGTGCTCATTCGCTTGCATACCTGCAATGTTGCAACTAGCATGCTCCCCCCCCCACTGCTGTTACTACTACTAATAGGCCCGAAAAAGGATTTTTCTCTTCCCTGCACAACTCCAATGAGTGCTGCACTACAGATGTAGAGTAGCTGTATGAAATTATAGGATGGAGCTTCGCACCTTACTGATCTATACAGCTCATCTGTTTAGGGCTGTGATGATCAGCAAAACATGAGCTTGTCAAAGTTCTCTGAATTCCACCCCGAACAGCATTCCAGCTCATGTCTGTATCAGGTTGTGAGCTTTTTTTTTTTCCTGGTCCAATGAAAATCCATGCACATTTTCATGCACATTTTCCAAGTGTGTGCACCAATTGTACACATTTTTTTAAAGTATGCACTTTTATCCCATTGATTAAAGTGTGTTTGTGTGCATTTTTCAAATATATACATTTTAATGTGTGTTTTTCAAATGTATTATTATTATTATTATTATTATTATTATTATCATTTATATACTGCCCCATAGTTGAAGCTCTCTGGGCGGTTTACAAAAATTAATGTATGCATATTGTCAAAAACATTTGTTTGTGTGGAGGGGAGGGTGGCAAATCATATCACAAGATCAGAAATGTAGGGACCACAAATTGGATTTGAATCTGCATTCAGGAGTTGCAGATTGGGTAAATTCTAGTCCTTAGATGGGGTCAGTTGACCTTGCATTGGCCACAAATTGTTGAAACATTTCTTCCAACTTGCTAGATTGCAAGTCCAGATTGCAATTTGCTACATCAGCCTTCCACAACCAGCTGCCCTCCAGATGTAGGCTGACCAGATAAAATCCAGGTCAGGGCTCATGTAACTTTAACAGTTGTAGAGCAAAGGGAATTTCAGCCAGTGTCATTTGTATGCAAATAGTTCCTGGTGATATTCCCTCTTCAGCACAACAGTTAAAGTTGCAGGGGCCCTGCCTTCTTTTGTATATGGTCACTGTAGTATAGTGCCTAGGATGACCAGATAAAATCCAGGTCAGGACTCATGTAACTTCAACAGTTGTAGAGCAAAGGGAATTTCAGCCAGTGTCATTTGTATGCAATTCGTTCCTGGTGAAAGTCCCTCTTCAGCACAACAGTTAAAGTTGCAGGGGCCCTGCCTTCTTTTGTATATGGTCACTCTAGTATAGTGCCTGCAACTTTAACTGTTGTGATGAAGAGGGAATTTCACCAGAAACAAATTGCATACAAATGACACTGGCTGAAATTCCCTTTTCTCTACAACTGTTAGTTACATGAGCCCTGACCTGGATTTTATCTGGTCAGCCTAGTCTATGATTATTCCTTTTTGCACGTGCAGCTACACCGATGCAGGATAGAACACACACACATACACACATATAAGAGTAGCACCAGGTACCCAGCGGTAAAAAATTTAAAAAAATCTACTCTACAGATGATGAAGCAAATTAGATGAAGTGGAAGCTACCAAAATGAATTAACCCAAGTGTAATATGTCAAAACCAATGAAACAACCTGGAAGTTCTCAGTGGGTGGGAATGAATCTGGAATATTCATCAGTGTAAACAAATACCTACTTCTGTGATACTTCTGTTTGACAATTAAGCTAAATGTAGCAAGGCCAATGGCTCCTCACAGGCCTTCAGAAATCCATGTTGTAAGAATTGGGCAGCTCTGCTGAATGAGTTGTTCTTCACGTTATTCTTTCTCTGCCTGTTTTCCCATGTGTGTCATCTCTAGCCACAGGCCTTCAAATCTTCTTTCCATTTTGAATATTTTGCCCTGAAAAATCACTAAAATTTAGCAGCTGAAACTTCCTCTCCTCTCATTAGAGGTATGTTTTACATCTTCTAGGAGTGTTGCAAAAAATTTTTGATTGGGTTGGTGGTTCTCTAGCTAGTGTAGGGAAGGAAAACAGCCTCTCCCACATCCTTCCCCAATTACAGATGCTTGGAGACCAAACAAGAAAGGCATCATCTTGCGAGTACATTTATTCATGATTTAACTTTGGTTGTGCCAATTTCCAGTTGCCTGGAATATTACATATTTACATATTTTAATGATGTAAATGATGTAAATGATGTATTACATATTTTAATGATGTATTGGTTTTATGTGGTTTTAATCAGTTTTGTATTTTATGTTTAATGCTGTTCCCTGCCTCGATCCGTTGGGAGAGGCGGGTAATAAATAAATAATATATTATTATTATTATTATTATTATTATTATTATTATTACATTTGATGGTAAAACTAGCTTTGGGGTGCCATTTTCTTCTGTGTTCATGCTATTGTCCCTTTAGAATTATTATTATTATTATTATTATTAATTTCATTTCAATACCATCCAATAGCCAATGCTCTCTGGGCAGTTTACAACAATTCATAAAATAATAAAATACAATTAAAAATACAGCATAAAAATTATATATACAGCATTTAAAACAATGTAGACAGCTCAAAACCGTTACAATAAAATACTAGTCCTGTTGAGATGATTGAGTGCCATAAATACCACCATCATATGCCACTAAATGCCATTAAATGCCTGGGACTAGAAGGCAGTATTAACCTGGGGACGAAAAGATGACAGTATTGACACCAGGCAGACCTGAGTGGGGAGCTCATTCCATTTATCTACCTTGGAACCTAGGAAGCTGCTTTGTACCAGGTCAGATTATATGTTCCTCTATCCTTGTATTGTCTACTCCCATCGGCAGCAGTTCTTAGTGATCTCAGGCTGAGATTGTTTACATGCCACTATCTGATAACCTTTTAAACTGAAGATGCAAGCAATTGAAACTGGGATTTCTGCATGCAAAGTATGTGCTCTCCCATAGATAGATAGATAGATAGATAGATAGATAGATAGATAGATAGATAGATAGATGATAGATAGATCCCTCCATCTCTTAATCCTCATGTGGACTTTGATTGTGACAAACTGCGGAGAAGGGGAAAAACAGAGGGGTTGGAAGGAGGAGTGAACAATTATCACTGTCCCAACCCTTCCAAACCACAGCAGATAAAGCTTGTGTCTGCCACTAAGGAATATTGCAGGCTACAGAATGTGGTGGATGATCGTCCTTAGCTGCTGGAAGTGAGTGCAAGACAAGAGGGACCTGGTGATGCACTTGAAGATCAATCCCCCCACCTCACAAGGATCCTCTTTGTGTCTTTCTTTTTGTTACAGAAAGGAATGAGAGGGGAGGGGGATTATTATTGGCATAGTGGTTGCATTTATATCCCATCTTTTATCCTCATGAAAGGAATCCAAGGTAACTTACATAACCCTCCTCCTCTCCATTTTATCCTGACAACAAACATTATGAGGTAGGTTACCCTGAGAGGCAGTGATTGGCCCAAAGTCACCCAGTGAGCTTAAACACAGAACATAGGAAGAGCCATGCTGGATCAGACCAAGGTTCCATCTAATCCAGCACTCTGTTCACACTGTGGCCAACCAGCTGTCAACCAGGAACCCACAAGCAGGACACATCTGCAACAGCACCATAGACATCAGCACCAGTAGCCCTTGATAGCCTTCTCTTCCAGGAATTGATCCAACCCCCTTTAAAAGCCATCCAAATTGGTGTCTATCACTACGTTTTGTGGTAGAGAATTCCATAGTTTAACAAAGCACTGCATGAAGTCCTTCCTTTTATTTGTCCTGAATCTCCCACCAATCAACTTCATGGGATGACCCCATTGGGTTCTAGTATTATGACAGAAGGAGAAAAATGTCCCCCTCTCCACATTCTCCACAGCATGCATGATGTTGTACACCTCTATCATTCATTTCTCCCCTTGGCCTCCTTTTCTCCCAGCTAAACATTCCCAGCTTTTGTAAGCTTCCTTCATGGCCCAAGTGGGGACTAGAATCCGAATCTCCCGAGTCCCTGTCCAACATGTCAACCACTATATCACACTGGCTCTTAAATTGGGGATATTAATTCTGTGGACCTCACAGTCCAATTCCTCTTCCACCCACAAATTACACTAGACTGACCCTCCCAAGTTTACACAAACCGGAACGCATTGAATCAGACCAAAGGCTCGTCTGTGTAAACCATCCAAAGAGCTTCAGCTAGGGGAAATATAGAAATGTAATATATTATTATTGCTGCTGCTGCTGTTGTTATAGTCCAGCAATTTTTGTTCACACAGTGGCCAATGAATCAGATGTCTCTGGGAAGCCCATAGATAGGCTGACCAGATAAAATCCAGGTCAGGGCTCATGTAACTTTAACAGTTGTAGAGAAAAGGGAATTTCAGCCAGAGTCATTTGTATGCAATTGGTTCCTGGTGAAATTCCCTCTTCATCACAACAGTTAAAGTTGCAGGCACTATACTAGAGTGACCATATACAAAAGAAGGCAGGGCCCCTGCACCTTTAACGGTTGTGATGAAGAGGGAATTTCACCAGGAACGAATTGCATACAAATGACATTGGCTGAAATTCCCTTTTCTCTACAACTGTTAAAGTTACATGAGCCCTGACCTGGATTTTATCTGGTCAGCCTACCATAGAATGTAAAGGCATCCATTTGTGTTACATCTCTAAGTAAAATTCCACCTCCGCCCCCCCCCCCCCACACACACACATACACTCATGCTCTGTTGATGCCTGTGCATGTTTTCATTGTCTTTCCAATGGCCTGAAGCTGTTTGTTTTGTGAATGTGTCTCTACGGCTGCATTGGAAACATTCCCTTATTTTTGACAATTGCCAGAGCTAAGAGGAATATCTGTTTTGTCACAAAGGCAGTATATAGGCAGTTGCACGCAGCAGCCTTTCTCAACCCTCCAGATACTTTGGATGACAATTCTCAGCATTCCTGACCATTGGCATTGTAGCCCAAATCATCTGGAGCACACCAGCTTGGGAAAGGCTGGTAGATAGGAATGGCTCCATCCCAGGTCTCATCATGTGCAATTAGTCATGCGCACCAGCGATTGGGCCCTGTTGGGGACATTCAGCCCCACCCACATCAAAGCCTATGCACATCCAGATGTGGATTTCCAAGCATTGTGTGCTAAGAAGCCTGTTCCATTTTCAGAACACCAGTGCTCCTTTGGAGCAGATAATTCTGTCAGCTTCCAGGAACTGAATTCCACCAGGCATAGATTGTGTGTGAGAGAGAGTGTGTGTGTGATATATAGATCTAGATATAGATATAATGCCTGACGATAGCTATTCTGTTATCATAATATTTTCTTGGCATTATTCTGCATCATTACATTTTCATCATCTTTGATTATCATTGGGGGGTGGGAGCTGTTCTTGGATGCTCATGAAAGCACATCCAGGCTGCTCTGTTTTGAATCCGGAGGAGATTATATGCTAAGAAATGGCTTTTCGGGGCTAAAAAAAACCTATGGGGGATTAAATAGCCATTTAGATTTTTTTACATTATTATAATTACATTCCTGTTGTATAGCAACACATTTTTTAAAAAAAACACTTAGGCCGGCCCTACCGAACTGGAACCTTTATTATGGCACATCAGCCAAACTATTTGTATTAAATTAAGCAAGGTTCCGCAGAAAATGCTTCTGCTTCGAAAGAGGGCAGAACGTATGAAGATCTTTTCGGTGGCAAATGGAAAATGCTGCCGGGTTGCTGGGAATGGGAATGTGTGTGCGTAAGGAATTGAATGCGGCCACACAGGCCCTGGAAACACAATGTCTGCACCTCAGGAAACTTTCACCAGTGAAAGGGAGCTATCCCAACCGGGGCCGGCCCTACCTTCAGGCAGAGTGAGGCAGCTGCATCAGGCAGTAACTTTTGGGTGCCATGAAAGGACAGCAAATGATTAGTTATTTAATTTATCTATGGGGCAAAAATCCGCCAGGGCCTGCGAGAGCAGTGGGCGCCCCTGCATCTGGCCTTCCTGGCCCACAAGGGACACGCTGGGCAGTTTTCCCCCCATTGAGCCTGCAGGCCCTGAGCTGTATGTGTCCTTTGTCCTCCCCCCCCCTCCCGCTGCAGCAATGGTGGCTGCCATTATTGTATTGGGGGGAAATACGTAATTTCCCCAAGGCTGGGGAAATTGCACATTTTCTCCCTCCACTTTTGGGGAAAGCACCTTTCCCTCCCCCCCCATCCCTCTCCCCATGCCAATTATGTCCTGCCTTTAAGGCCACGATTGGCATGGGAGGAGGGAGGCAAAGCATACTTTCCAGGGCCTCTGGAAAGTATGCAGTTCCCCCGCCATGCCATCAGGCCCATGAGTTCTTCATTGCCTAATTGAATTTGCTGTTGTTGTATTTTGACGACCAGGATGGAGGAGAGGTGTTTGTCGGATTTTTGCCCTCTGGTACCAAAATAACTTGGGTACTAAGTACCTTGAGTAGACATGTGCAACAGAAATAGAATGAATGAATGAAGTTTTAAGACATTGAAAGCCCCGTTCATGATGCTACTTCTGCGCTTCTTACCAAGTCAAGTCTAGGATTCCAACCCATGGATTACGAAGTGGACAAGCATTTCCTGAGTTGCATGAATCCTGCGGACTGATGGACCTTTTTTCTTTTTTTGCTTTCTGGAATTTTATGCAAATTTAGTTGCAGAAAAATGCATTTACGCATACACACAAAAACACGGCTAAAATGTGTGTTTACCCCACAGCCTAAAGCAGAAAAATGGGCATTTGGGGAGGATTTGCACAATGGAGGCTCTGGATAGGGGTGGATGGCTGCCAGGCACTCACCATGCAATGCAGGCAGTTGACCGTGGGCCCACGAACATGCTGTGGGAGACTGGCTGGGTCCGGGGGGGGGGACGTGGGGGAATCCATCAGACTCCTCAACCCATCTGAGTGCCTGCGACGTTCCTAAATCTGATCCACAATAGAAAGAAGAGCCCTCAACAACTGCCTACACTTAAAAAGGTATGTGGAAGCTCTGACCCTCTCTCCAAGGAGAAAATTCTCCAAAAATTCTCACCTACCCAGCCCCTTTCGCCAGAGTTTTCATTTTCCTCCACCCTCCCATGAAATGCCAAAAATGGAACAATCAATTTTTTTGCAACAGCACTAGTTAAAAGATATGTTGTAATACTTGTTGTTGCATATATATATATATATATATATGTGTGTGTGTGTGTGTGTGTGTGTGTGTATACACACACACAAAATTCTTATCCATTCCTAATTTCTTTCAGAGGCATTGACTTTCCCTGGACATTCATCTGCCTAAGCTGGGACGAAGGAATTCATTGCACATTATTCTGTCTCACAAGCTAAGATTGCAGCGCAAACATTTGGGACTAACTCCAAGTTGTTATTCTTCTATGGTCCTGCATTTTTATTTTAACATGATGTGCTCAGTTCTAATTGGATGCCAAGGGCTGCCATGTATTGGGAAACATGAACATCTGCTGCTGTGTTACGTATGTTTCTGCAATGGTGATTTCTCTCACTCCGCCCCCCCCCTTAACACAAGGGAGAGATAGGAAGAGCACTCATTAATTTACTGTACCTCTTCCCTTCCCAGGAGGCTTTCTTTTCCAGCAATGTACTACCCAACTTTTTTTTTACTTTTCTTGGGCCATTATAAAGGGAAATTGTCTTGCAGTGGAACAACTGGCTTAGCTACATGAGGCAACCACGTATAATTGGCATGCTGCCAATCAAGGCTGTCATCATCATACGCATTTTTAAGGAAGCCCGATTGACTCAAATGGGCAAAATCTACCCAAATTTTTTTAAAATGGAAATCAATTGCAATTAAACCCCATTCCATTTTTTTTTAATGGGGTTTATATCACACAATTTACTTTTTCTGGATAGGGTTCACCAGGGTGTATTCAGTTTGGTACTAGCACTAACATAAAATATTTTCATAAAGCATTTTCAATTTGGAAGAAAATGACCAACTGGTGAAAAATGTGAAAATGTGGATTTTTGGAGGATTTACACATAATTGCATATGCGCAAGTACACATTTTTTTATATATGCGCTTGCACAAGTACAACTTTCAATTGCAAACATAAATCCAGGAAGTTGCAGAGATTTCCTGAGAATTTTATTCCTACTTGCATTCAGATTTGGAGTTGCAAACTGCAGATGTCCATGTGATTTGAATGAAATTCTCATACATCCCTAGTCTCAGGTATCTAGTTTAGATAGTGTGGATTTTGGCTATTCAATATGGGTTGGATAACCAAAAAAAAAACAAAACACCACACAATTTCAATCAACAAGATTTCAATTTTACTGAACAAAAATGTCAATAGGAGAAAGTTTAAAATTTGAATAGATACACACATGCATACAGAACACATGGCAGTTTGATGTCCTGGGAAGAAGGAGGGATGTCGCGCCCACCATTTTTTTCCCCAGATCCCCAAAGAGCACACTCGCACTCCCACGAAAAGGCAGTAGCCGGGACGGCCAGCCACATCTCCTGCAGTCCCAGGAACTTCCCGGGACCTCGGAAGAGTCTGGAGTTTCCAGGGATCCCTTATCCCTGGTAAATCCCATGCCCGCCTCCCCCGCGGGAGTCCCTGTGCATCATTTGCACTCACAGGGACCAGCCATCCCAGGCAAACAGCCTGGTGTAGAAATGGCCAGTGACACACCTATGTGATGGAACCTAAGCATCTCCTACCAATTTCTCTCTCTCTCTCCCCCATTATTATTATTATTATTATTAGTAGTAGTAGTAGTAGTTGTTGTTGTATGGAAGTTTCAATGAAACATTTTATACAAGTCCAATTTTAACATTCAATAGGATAAGCAAAGGCAACTGATAAAGACCAGGATGCTAATAAGCATAAAGCAATGCCTCAAAAGCTGCATAAGATGTCATTCTTGTAGCTTTTGTGAAGAAAAATAACCTGAGCATTTTTGCAAGAGCTTTCATCCTGAGATAAATAAAACCCAATGATTTCTAAAGAGATGCCTTGGTTAGATAAAGTCATCATATTACTCAATAGCTGTATGTGGGAAGCCACCATTATGAGAATGTATTAGTCTAAAATTCTATCCTCCTGTTGGTAAAATTTACTGTCTTGACTAAGAGGCTACCCCATCGGCATTGTAATTTAAGTCTTTTAATGTGTGTATGTGGCTCTAGAAATCTGTATAGGCTGAATCTCACATTTCCCGTTGCAGCCAATTCCACTTTGCTCTTAGTCTCCTATTAAGACCCATTTCTATAGAATATTATATTTTATTTATTTGACAGACCACAATGAATAACGAAGAGGTTGTCCTTTATCCCTCAAACCTCAAATATAATAATTCATCATACAAAGGTATTATTTGTTTCATTTATGTGTAGTATTTCTAAACCACTTTTATGGTAAAATTCCCAAAGTGGCTTATAGAACATAGGAAAAAAATAGCTAAGATGTTCTCTGTGGCCAATTTCCATGTGCCCAGTTCTGGTAAATAATAACAGGACAGACCTGTTTACATCGCCTTTTGAACCTGTGGCTACCTATTGCGTCAGTTCAGAAGGAGAGCTTGACCCATGTAGCTGTACATCTGAAAACACATCCCCATCCATATTGTAACATCCATCTGAATCCTAATTGATCCCAATGGGTGCTTGCTTTGGTGTGAACAAGGAATTGCATGTGAAACTGGAGCCACCAGCTTTTCAACATGCCGCGTCACCTACAATGGCAGCTGGATGATTTTCACTTTGCCTGCTGCCTGCACTGCCATGTACTGAATCAAAGAGGGGCACTCACATGCTACCTACTAGGTACTGTACCAAGCACGGATCTGCTTTCCCTTCCTGATGCTATCCGTGTTCAGGGCATGGATAGCGGTACACACACAAAACAGCTCAACCTATGGAGTGTGCAGCTAGCTGTCAGAGCCATGGTGGACTTCTTGGTAAAAGCCATAGTTCAAAAGGGTCCTTAGAATTGACCTGACATGTTGAGTCACAACCTGATGAGATGCCTTGTCTCAACTAGGGATGTCAGAGGAATATGTCCGGGGGGGGGGGGTGAAGTTTGCTGAGCTTTCAGCAGCTGCCTCCCACCCTGGACTCTGGCTAACTTACCTGCCAGTTAGCCCAAATCGATATGTATCAAGTTGAGCCAGCTTGCAGATTTTCAGATGTGTTCCCCCCCTTAAATCTCCATTTACGCGAATTGTGGCTTCAATTTGCATAATTTACACACATTCTGGCTGCTGTTTTCTTAATTTGCACAACTTGTGTTCACAATATGTTTAATTTGTGTAAGTTGCAGCTGTAATGTGTTTCATTTGTGCAAATGGTGACCTGATATGCTTCATTTGCACAAATTGCAGCCAGAATTATAGCAGCAATTTGTACAGCTCGAGCAATTTATGGCTGAAAATTGTGGAAATTACACAAACTGTGACTGCAATGTGCATAAATAATGATTTAAGGGGGGGGCAAGAAAGTACCCAGAGTTCAGTGGAAAAGCCCATGGGGCAGTTCACAAATGCAAGCTGAGCTGGGGGCTCTAGGGAAATCCAGTGAGCCCCAAAAGGTCCAGATTTCCCCACAACGTACATCCCTAGTCTCAACTGACATACTACTCTTGGAAACTGTGAAACCCTGTAGTATCCTGGCTGGCTGGCTATGTGCATTCCCCTAGGCTGACCATCTGAAAAGGAGGACAGGGCTCCTGTAACTTTAACAGTTGTAGAGAAAAGGGAATTTCAGCCAGTGTCATTTGTATGCAATTAGTCCCTGGTGAAATTCTCTCTTCATCACAACAGTTAAAGTTGCAGGCACTATACTAGAGTGACCAGATACAAAAGAAGGCAGGGCCCCTGCAACTTTAACTGTCGTGATGAAGAGGGAATTTCATCAGGAACTAATTGCATACAAATGACACTGGCTGAAATTCCCTTTTCTCTACAACTGTTAAAGTTACAGGAGCCCTGTCCTCCTTTTCAGATGGTCAGCCTACATTCCCCCCCCCCCCAATCTGCAATGACAAAGAAGAGGGAACATAAGAAGAGCCATGCTGGATCAGACTGAGGGTCCATCTAATCCAGCTTTCTGTTATCACAGTGGAGAATAGGAAAGAAGGCCACTATTCACCATGCTAGACAAAGAAGGTGAAGAAAGAGACATCATGCAGCCTTTACTCCCTCCTGAACCAATTCAGTTATTCTCACCGAAATACCTAAATCTTTGCAGGATGCCCTCCACCAATTTGTCCCATGGGGTGGCAATCTCAGTTCAGGTATTTTGAAACTGATACACATGCCTATTTACAGATAATGTGTCGGGGGATGGTGAGCTGTATGGTGACCAACTATCAAGACTTCCCCGGATTTGTCCTGGTTTTTCTTCCATCCTGGGTGTCAGGAGGGATTTTCTGTAATTTTCTATAATGTCCTGGAATGACACGTTTTCCCCTTTAAGGCTGCCATTAGTGTGGCAGAGTGGAATGACATGCTTTCCAGAGGTGTGTCATTCCCCCAGACTGCTCCAATCAGGGCCAATACAGGAATGGCAAGTGTGTCATTCCTGGACACTATAGAAAAGGTCCCAATTGGAGCAGTGGAGAGGGGGAGCAGGAATGACATGTTTTCCCCTCCTCTGCTCCAATCAGGCCCTCGTTGGAGTGGAGGAGAGGAATCACACTTTCTAGGGCTTCCGGAAAGCGCATCATCCCCCTCACCACTCTAATGTAGGCTGACCATATGAAAAGGAGGACAGGGCTCATGTAACTAACGGTTGTAGGGAAAAGGGAATTTCAGCCCATGCATTTGTATGCAATTAGTTCCTGGTGAAATTCCCTCTTCATCACAACAGTTAAAGTTGCAGGCACTATACTAGAGTGACCATATACAAAAGAAGGCAGGGCCCCTGCAACTTTAACTGTCGTGATGAAGAGGGAATTTCACCAGGAACTAACTGCACACAAATGACACTGGCTGAAATTCTCTTTTCTCTACAGCTGTTAAAGTTACATGAGCCTTGTCCTCCTTTTCATATGATCAGCCTACTCTAATGGCAGTCAGCATTAGCATGGCAGGGGGGAAATTATGCACTTTCTGGAGGACCTGGAAAGCATGTCTCCCTCCAGTGGGTGTCCTCTTTTTTGGTTTCCCAAATATGGTCATCCTACAGAGCTGGGGATATAAGTGTATGCAAGTGCCCTGAAATCTGGTATGGGCCAATACAGGTTGAGTAATTTTGGCCACCAAATGGTGCCATTTCCATGACTGAATGGGGGTAGGATCGGGGGAAATGCACCCTGAAATGGCAAGGGGTGTCTATTGTCATATTGACTGCTGTGCCTTTACAAAAAAAAATCCAAGTCTTAAAAGCACACCCTCTTTTTCAATTGTGAGGTTTGAGTGAGAGAGAGAGCAGTTTTAAGGGGCACACTGCCATTTCTCCGTGAAGATGGCAACGCCTCCAGCACTATATCTCATGTTAAGGTACGAATGTCATTGCCTTCTGGGAACAGAAATGACAGCTGGCAGAAGCTGCCCAAAGAGGCTCATTCACAAGAGAGAGGGGGGCATTCTTTTAACACCCTGAAACATTTGAAACATTTCTGTCATCTTCTGAAACATGGCCAAAAATGACCACCCCATTACTCCATCTCTGAATACAGCAGCAAAACATGAGGGGCCATCCCTGTTCAACGCTACAATATTCTTTGGATGTTTTATTTTAGCAGGAACATCTACAGTCGCCTAAAAATGTCACTTTAGGTGAATTCCAGTGGCAATTCTATCCCATTCCACATTTGTCTTCAATGGTCCTGTCAAACACTGATTCTTTAAATGAACATTTTTGCACAAGTTGTCAGTGGAAAAATTTAACATACAAGGCTGTTAGTAAGAAAGACAATATAATAGGACCCTAGGCACTTTATTCAGTTGCAATGCTTAGCCTATGTAAAGGAATAGTTAGAATGTTAATTACTTCACTTCCATGAAGCACACAAAAGGCATGAATGTCCTGATGTTGCCCTTACTTAGCTATGTTGATTTGTATTTTTAGCCATCATCTTTAGGGGTGATTTGCTTCTCTTAAGAGGCAGGTGCCAAAGTAAGCTGTGAAACTCAGAGCGATAAAGAGAGATTCCGATTATGGAAGGAGGAGGAGGATCTATGCATTGACACCTTGGGTTATCACATTATTTTCCATCAGAGCAGCACATTGTGAACTAGAATGTTGGAGTTACAGCAACATCCCACCAGATGACACATGAGGAAGGATGGTATTATGACAAGTCATACAACCTCTGCCAGCAGCACCATTGTTTTGACAGCGGTATGCTAGCTCATGTAGGATTTAGGATGGCACCAGTTCATAAGATCAGGATCAGAAAGTGCCAGGACATGGAACCAAGAGCGTAAGAAAAAATGGCCCAAACAGCTGATTCAGATTCATAAAATGAATGTATCTATTCCCAAAAATGTTGAAACATTTGAAGTCGACCTGAGGCCCTTTCCACACCAGGCTTGTGGCCTGGGTTGGCCTCGGCTGGTCCCTGTGAGTCCAAATGATGCACAGGAACTCCCGGGGGGGCGGGGGCAGGAGGTTCCAGGGATTGTGGAAGAAGTGCCTGCCCATCCCAGGCGCAGCCACACTTACTCGCAAGTAAATGTGGCTGCAAACTGGGCACAGAGCCACAGTGCACGGCTTTGTGCCCAGCAGGGAAGGGGTGGCACCAGTTTTGCCACCCCCTGGAGGGCAGGGAGGGGGGTGGGGACCACATGCACAAGGTTTTTCTTTTTTTAAAAAAAAAAACCTTACGTTTTCGGAGGAGCGCTCGTACACTCTCCGTCGATTTAAAAAGATGGCGCCCACGACTTGCGACAGCCCAGGGGAGGCCCGGGCCATCACACTTCCTGATGCATATTGAGAGGGACAATCCCAGAAGTGGCTATTTCCAGGATCACCCGTACTGCACCTACTACACCCCTACGGTGTAGAAAGGGCCTGAGTCTCCTGCAAAAGTTGTTCTTGAATTTAAGTCTTCAAATGACCAGTTCTAGTGATGGAATGTTGTTTTTTATTCAAGACTTGAAAGTCACATATGCACAGACACAAATAAGTGTCCTGATTAACAAAATAGGTTTCCAAATAATTGGATGTGCAGGGCAGCGTGGTGCTGGTTGTGGTAGTCATGAAGCAGATGGTTGATGCAGCCAATTGCACAGTATCAAGAAAGGTGTCCAGTAGTTTCATTCAACAGTTTCATTCAAGAAATGTCTTGTCTCTATGTGCAATAGCAAGCTAGTCATCACTTTCACAGCAGTAACTACAGGCAATAAGAAAATGGTTAGTATTTACATGGGGTACAATGAGCAGCAACAGCCCAGCACAGTCAATGTGAAATAGCAAGCTGATTGATATTTTGAACAGGGAACAAAGCACATGTATGATATGATGCAAATTCACATGTTAACTATCCATCAGATAATTCTCCTTCCAATTACAGATCCACTTATGGTATCTTGACCTGTCCATGCAATGGCACTTTTGGGAAAAATGGAACTATCCAAGGAAATGACAATGATGATTTCACACATCTATTTTAGCAGGTCTCCAACCAAGGACTGCCCCTGTTATTATATATACAGAAAGGAATGTGGCTGCATTTATTCCATAGGAAAGCATTGTCCAACCCTTTGGGCTTCCTATTCTACATGCTCCAAACTCACTGGATTTGCTCATCTTCGGAGACCTCAACAGATTATACCTCAAGAGAAAATTTGTATTGTTAGTTACAGACACACACACACACACCATAAACACAAACATTTGTTTACTCCAAGTACCAAGATTTATAGCATTTCCCTTTCACAATAGAGTAAATTTTATCTCAACCCTATTTAAGCCATTAAAATGAAAACAACACATGGACAGATTTACAACTGTGTACCTTTTTATTGGGAAATGTTAATCGGATTGGTTTTACAATATGAGTTACTCAAACCGTAGCAGATCCCCAAAGTTTATTAAAGCCCAGGGCGGGCTGTCTCCCCGCTTATTCCAAATGCAATGAGGTTGAAGTATTTGATGTGCTCTTCCACCCTGGGTTTTCCTTGCCAGGATGTCATAATTGCCTGCAACCAGTTTCAATTAATTATGTGGCATTTCCTTTCAATGAATGAACTGCTTCAATGAATGCTCAAGCTGGCTGTGTCTCTTTGAAATCCATGAGCTTTACATTTATGATAAGATAATGAATGCACTCTTGTCAAGTGCAACCATATCGAAAAAGGCTGTGGGCAACAGTACAGGATAATAAATTTCGCTAAGTGGAGACCATATATATTTTAGAGACAGATCATGTTCTCAGTGGCTGGGAGAGAATGGCATAGCCCATTGACAGCTCCTAATTGGGTTACATGTCGTAAAATGGTGGGGGCAGGAAAGATCCCTGTTCTAGGCTAGTACCTTTTCCTCTAGGATAAACCTGGGCTCAAATAGAGAAGCCAACCATGCAGAATGCACTGTCCACAATGAGCCTGTGTCTTCTGTTAGCCACCCTGTGGCTTAGCAGAAGACCAACATGGACTACATACTCTGCAGGGCTCAGGAACACTGACATGTATTCTAACTTAGAGCTGAAATACACACCACATGTAATTCCTTTGGAGCACTAATCACTGTACCTCTTCAAATTCCAGTTATAGGTGATAAGAGCTTTGGCTGGTAGGCAGTATAAAAATGTAAATAATAATAATAATAATAATAATAATAATAATGTTTGAATGCTCCCCATATGAAAAAAATGCCCTTCACACGTATTCATTCAGGGATAGGCAAACATTTTCTACCATGGACATATTTGGCAATTTTACAAAACCTTCCTGGAATCACTGCAAAATAGTTTATTTTATTTATTTATTTATTTATTTATTTATTTTATAGCGTGCCTTTTTTCCTCCAAGGAACCCAAGGCAGCCAACATAATCCGCAACCTCTTCACTTTATCCTCAAAACAAAACAACCCTGTAAGGTAAGTTGGGCTGAGAGTCTGGCCCAAAATCACCCAGTGAGCTTTCATGGCCGAGTGGGGACTAGAACCCGGATCTCCCGACTCCCAGTCCAACACTCTAGCCACTACACCACAATGGTTGCCATGGGAGATATGACAAAGGGCAAATAAACTGCCCAAAAGACTGAATACAATGCAGAGGTGGAGTCTCAGCTCCAACACACTGAACAACTCCTTTGAACCTACAGTTTTCAGTAGGGGTGTGCACGGACCCCCCGGATCGGATCGGGACCCGGATCGGGACCTCCAATTTTGTCCCGGACCGGTTCGGACAAAATTGGAGGCCCCCCGGACCGGATCGAGTCCGATCCCGACCCAAAAATCGTAAATTTTTGGATCGGCCGCCATTTTTTTCCCCATAGACTTGCATTGCAATGCAAGTCTATGAGGAAAAAATGGCGGTGGGTGGCTGAGGGGGGGCCTAACTCCCTCCCCCCCCGGGGCCGTCCGCTGTGGACGGCCCCGGCAGGTAAGCCCCCTCCCCCGCGCTCCCTACCCCCCCTGGGGCCGCCCGCTTCCATCCGCTGGCGCCCGCGGGCGCCAGCGGATAGAAGCGGACGGCTCCGGGGGGGGGTAAGCCCCTTTCCCCGCCACTGCTTACCTTCTCGGCCCGTCCGCTCCCGTCCGGCGCCGGCGGCTACTACCAGCGGGCTCCGCGGCCTACTCTCGAGTAGCGTGCCGGGTGATGACATCACCCGGCGCGCCACCCTGGAGTAGGCCGCGGAGCCTGCTGGTAGTAGTAGGCGCCGGCGCCGGGACGGGAGCCGCCGGGACGGGAAGGTAAGGGCCCCCCTCCCCCCTCCACGCGCCCCCTCCTCCCCTCCACGCACCCCCTGCTTACCTTCCCGGCCCGGCGGCTCCCGTCCGGCGCCGGCGCCTACTACTACCAGCAGGCTCCGCGGCCTGCTCTAGAGTAGCGCGCCGGGTGATGACATCACCCGGCGCGCCACCCTAGAGCAGGCCGCGGAGCCTGCTGGTAGTAGTAGGCACCGGCGCCGGGACGGGAGCCGCCGGGACGGGAAGGTAAGGGCCCCCCTCCCCCCTCCGCGCGCCCCCTCCTCCCCTCCACGCACCCCCTGCTTACCTTCTCGGCCCGTCCGCTCCCGTCCGGGGCCGGCGGCTACCACCAGCAGGCTCCGCGGCCTGCTCTAGAGTAGCGCGCCGGGTGATGACATCACCCGGCGCGCCACCCTAGAGCAGGCCGCGGAGCCCGCTGGTAGTAGCTGCTAGTGCCGGACGGGAGCGGACGGGCCGAGAAGGTAAGCGCCCCCCTCCTCCCCCCCCGCTGTCCACTTTCATCGGCGGGCGCCCGCTGGCGCCCGCCAATGGAAGCGGCGGTGGGCGCCAGTGGGCGCCCGCCGATCCGCCGATCCGCCGAACCGGTTCGGAGCCTTTTCGGACCGGTTCGGATTGGATCAGCCGATCCAGCTGCGGGATCGGAAATCGGATAATTTATCCGATTTCCCACTGGACCGGACTCGGATCGTGGATCGGGTCCGATCCAGTGCACATCCCTAGTTTTCAGCAACTACTGCTAAGAAAGAGTGTTCATTTTTAAAAAGTGGGAGAAATAATGCAACTTGGTAGGCACCAAGAAAGGTGTCTGGGGGTACATTGGAACTCATCAGCATCATGCTGCCTACCCCCTGCATTAATTCATAATTCTTCTCTCTTAAATTTACTAGGATAGGTGTGTTCAGTTAGATACATGTATATGCAACAGTTCCTGCCAAGAAAGCAGAGGTCTTTTCCTTCATGGGAACAACAGAACAACGGGGAGTCAGTGATGATGGAAGCACAACAAACACTGTTTGAGTTAGTGCTGTGGTGAAAAATTCGACTATTCTACTTTCGGCATTTCAAGGGGAGAACGAAAACTCGGGCGAAAGAGGCTTGGAGGGATGAGAATTTCAGAGAATTTTCTCCTTGGGGAGGGGCACAGGTTTTCCACACACCTTTTTAAATGTAGCCAGTTGTTGAGGGGTCTTCTTCCTTTTTATTTTTTTATACCACCCCCAGAATTTTTAGGAGCCCAGGATTTCTTCCTGAATACTTGTTGGAGAGGGCGAATTCACATGGTGTCCAATAGGCATTCACTAAGAACTGCTGGTCTCCTCCAAATGCCGAGGGGGGGGGGGGGGAACAGGCTACGCTTAAAAAAATGTATGTGAAAATCCTGTCCCCTCGCTGAGAAGAAGATTCTCCAAATTTTCCCCCCTTCCTGTGAAAGAGGCAGAAAAAACGTCTCTTTCGCAGGAAGAAAGTTCCTGAAATTAGGGGGCAAGTTTTGGCCCTGCACTAGTTTGAGTGCTCTGGAGGCTTCACCCATGTATTGTGCTATATCAGGTGTGGCCTGTTATTTCATGTAATCCATCATTTAACATTGCTGTCATCAAGTGATCCACATGTATGAATAGCTCCAAATGTTGGGTAATGAAGAAATGAGGGGGGGGGGGGAAATCAAGAGATATGCATGAATGTGTGAACTGACTGCAAAGGCAATCCTGTTCTCTTACTCCACTAACCACAACCTTCGAATTGCATGCAAAAAAGTATATTGAGAACTCCCTTGCCTTTCCTGCCAAAGAACAAACACCGACAATTAATGCCAATCAAGAACAAGAGTTGTCTTGAATGGAATGTATGATAGAAATAAGGTCTTCTACGATTTTAGCAAGTCTTCCTCATAGATGATGCACTGAGTTTTATTCCCCTAAGCCCTTGACTCTTCACCATTGCAAACTTTTCAGTATATAAACCCATTCCATATCTGATCTACTCTTTAAATCTGTGGAGCTTCTCCTGAGTCTTTCTGGGCTTACAGTTGTCCGATTCGCTTCTCACTATTGAAAAAAGATGCTATCAAACTTTTAGGCAATATGGGTGTATTAGTTAGCACTGATATGCGCACTTACCTAGGAATAGGGATGTGCAATCAGCAAAACCTGAGCTTACCAAATTTCTCCAAATTCAACTTTGAAGCTTGTTCTAACCCAAGTCCATATCAAATTGCAAGATCAATTTTTTTTCTTTTTGTACAAAAATCCATGCATATTTTTGCATGGGTTCTTCCATATGTGTGTGTGTGTGTGTGTATATATATATATATATATATATATATGTCAGTTTTGCACATCTGTGAAATGGACACATTCTTCTCCCATATTTGTGTACAATTTTCAAAATTTAGTGTGATTTTTGTAAAATGTTTGCATTTTGAGAGTCCACACTGAAAGCTTGAAAATGTACACACTTTGACCACAGATTTATGTCCGTGAACTGGGAAAATCCTGATCTACAATGAACCGAAACAAATTTCTTAGACATCCCTACCTTGGAACAAGTCCCACTGAAGTCAGAAGGGCTTACTTTTAGTGATGTCATAGGTGCTCATTTGGGGCTGGAACTTCAGTGATTTCTCACCGGCTTGGGCCCCCAGACTGGAGTCTGTGGACTGCTGCAGTTGCCCAGCTCAGCCCCATTCATACGCCAAATCGCAATATGGCATCTCGGCCTTTTTCAGAAAGGGCCTTTCATGAAAATGGCAGCTATGAAGTGGCCCGTTTATGCAAAATTACAGGCCTGTCATTTTGCATAAATGGACCCTCCATGGCCACCATTTGCACAAACCATTTACAAAAACGTCTGAGCTGCCATTTTTACACAAAATGGCAGCTCCATATGCATGGTGAGCAGGACTGGCTGGCTGGTGAGGGTCTGGTGAATGGCACTGGCACACGGCACAGACAGAGGTGAGTCTGTCCATCCCTACTTCCTTCTGAGTAGATATCTATAGAATTGCAGTTAATCATCTTCTACTCAAGAGCACGGGTCCACAGTGTGTGAATTGCATAAGGATTTCCTGAAAGGACGACAGCTAATTCTAAGTGTTTCTCTGACTGCATCTGGGGCCTTGGTGATATTTGCTAAGAGTTTGTACCTTAATTGTGAATGCATTAAAAACAGTAACTTGGCTTTCTCCAGTAGATACAATCCAAACAGAAACCGTTTGACCTTTGGCCATCCTCCGGGTGTCTTCTCCATGACTTCACAATAATGGTTTCAAAATGGAAACCTGCAAATGAACAGTGAAACAGGCACTTTCTCCGTTAGTAGGTCCATAGCGTTTACACAGAATCCCTGCTTAGCCACCTTTCAATAATAAATCTATGTTGGCATATGCTGTCATGGAATTTCCGACACACTTAGCAAAGCCTTCCTTTGTCTAAACCTGTTTCATGGTTTCAGGGGTACGGTATGAAGATCATCTTCAATGGCAAGTGAGCTTGATCCCCTCTCTTCTTTGAAGTATTTCTCAAACCTCACCATACTTCTCAGTTTGGAGGCCTGTCTGTTGCTGGTTTGCACTTCTCTTTGCAATAAAACCTAGCAGCAATGCAGAGATTCAAAATGCAGATTTAAAACAGCAGAGCTAACAGGCTAGGGGCCGATCTACACAGTCCTTTGGAACGTTTTAAAAAGTATTTTAAAACGTTCCAAATAGGTGCGTTCTAAAACGTCTTAGGCCACATTACTGAGTACTCACGTTACAGGAGAACAGTCTTCAGTCTTTAAAACGGTGTGTGCAGTCACACACTGTTCTGCCCTGTCTCTTTCTCTTTCATTTTTTCAATGAGTTTAGGGCAAGGCATTGTGGGGGTTGTAGTTCAGTCACCCACTTCATTCTTGGTTCCTCTGTCATTCCCTAGCGAGTATAGGGCTAAGAATTGTGGATGTTGTAATTCACTCACCCACTTCCTCTTTCTTCCCCATCAATCAACTGCTAAGCATTTGGGCACCAGTAAAGGAAGCACTGCCCCCCATGAATCACAAACGGTAAGGTAGGACACATTATTTTACTTAAAATGATTTATTAAAAGTGAAACCGTTGTATATAACTGAAGTGCGTTTTAAAAAACCTCAGATATGCAACATTATAGGGAGTGCGTCATGTGGCCCAAAGAGTTTTCATAACCCTTATAAAACGTCAAAAACCTCATATGTAGATCAGCCCTTAGTTGCTAAAACACTGGGAAAATAAAAATGTCTTCACCTGGTGCCAAAAGGAATAAAAGGTGATCATCTCTAGGGAGCTCATTCCACAGCAGGGGTGCCACAGCAGAGAAGGCCTTCTTCCTGCTAGCCACCCGCCTCACTTCCTTTGTCATAGATTCATGGAGAAGGACCCCTGAAGACAATCTTAGGGTCTAGGCAGTACATATAGGAAGAGGCAATCCTTCTGATAACCTGGCCCCAAGCCAGTTATGGCTTTGAATATTATTACCAGCACTTTGAATTGGGCCCAGACATGGACTGGCAGCCAGTCAAGCTGGAAAAGTATTGGCGTAATGTAAACTCTTACACTACTGCACCCTGACTATACATAGTTTATGCACATCCTGCTTCATCACTGAAGCTAGAATTATCATCTGTAACCAATGCTAGAATTATTATCCCCATATTACAGGATGAGAGCCATGTAACTAAGGCTGCTATGTAAGCTCGCTGCTGAGATGAAATTTATTATCTTCTCAAAACAGCATTACCCTCCTTTCCTACCCATACCCAACCCTTTTTCAAATATCATCCTGGGTCTGAAGCCCCCATCATGTCTTTATTTACACACTGTTATTCACACATTACCCCACAAATGTATCTCCCCTCAAGCCAGCGGCTTACATTTGGTCCACGTCATGTACCATACTCAAATTGGTCCCATCACCCAAGAAATATGGGGAGGGGGTGTTTGTTCAGTTAAAATAACAGAGAAGATCTACATGTCCAAAAGGTTCCCACCTCCTTTCTCCCCCACCCATGGGTGGGACAGCACATTGGGTCCGTATCTCTTTTGCGAAATTTTGAGTAGGCAAATAGCAGGAAGATGAAAGCTTAAGCATAACCAACCAACACCATTTCTCTCTTGCTTGTCTTCTGCTTTTGTTAGAATCCTTGGTGGCTATTTTTCAGAGAGAAAGAGAAAAACTAAAACTGATGGTGGGGGAAAGTATGTAACACTATAAACTCATATTTTGTACTGAGTAACAGCTGCCTCCAACGTTGCTTTTATTGACATAGATCTTAAGATCTCCTTCCAAAAGGTTAATGTGAACATTGTTTTAGAATGGTTCTATTTGTCTCATGGCTACATTCCTGAAACCTCCAATTTCTTTCCCCCTAAATGGGTGTGAAACTAGGATGACCAGATAAAATCCAGGACAGGGCTCATGTCACTTTAACAGTTGTAGAGAAAAGGGAATTTCAGCCAGTGTCATTTGTATGCAATTAGTTCCTGGTGAAATTCCCTCTTCATCACAACTGTTAAAGTTGCAGGGGCCCTGCCTTCTTTTGTATATGGTCACTCTAATATAGTGCATGCACCTTTAACCATTGTGATGGCAGACTCCCGTTAGACCTCCCCCAACCCATTTAATTGTCATCATACCCATGAGTTCCCTTACCTCAGTCCTGGCCTGCAAAGCAAGTTTAGGGATGTCTTTGGGCCGGTAACTCAGGGGACACACACTTCCCTGTAGTCTTCCAAGCCAGCCTTTGGGAGCTTTACCACAGTTCCTTCTATGTCCAGGATTTGAAGGAAACAATAGGCCAAAACACACTAGAAAAAAATATGTGTTGACAATAGCCAAAGTGAAGTCTAAATTAAAGAAATGCTTTCAGCTGGGTTTGACTTATCTCAGTATGATCCATAAGCCAGTTTAAGTAATGATGGATGAGCTACTTGTGGCTCACAACTGCTTTGACCTAGAAATGCGCTTAGCTACTCTCCCAAAATTGGATTATTTCCAAGCCAAATCCAAATTTGCTCACTGCACGTCCCAAGATATCCTCTCTGCCACCCACCTTTTCTCCAAGCCTCTTCTCCTTTCCAGTTTAAGTCTATTTGCTTTCTAGGCAGGTTGCAGCAACAGCACTCGGGAAAGAAGGACTCTAGTGTGCCTGGCCTACTTCGCATCTTCCTAGCAACGCACAGGAAAAAAGGTCCCTGGTGCGCCTCAAGAAATGCTGTTGTCTCAAGGGCTATTGACATCAGGTTTGAATCCAAACTAAAAAAAATAATTCAGGGCACATAATCCCCATGTCTTTTTTGAAGTGAGCATTACAAGTCCCTGAAATTCCTAAATGACCCTGGAACTGCAAGTTTCTCCTAGAGCTGTGCACAAATGGCCTCTCAAAATTCTCCATTCTATTTGTGGGTAGAAAAAATAGGGAAACAATTCACAATGCCTTTCCCTGAGCAAGAAGTGTGGGAAGCCAAGGAGGCTACCGTCTGTCAGAGACGTGATTGTACAATGAAAGACACACACACACATTCCTCAGCCATCTCAAAAGTAAGGGAAGCACAAGGACTGAACCAAACCCATGAGAAATTCTCCGAAATTTCTTCTCCTTTGAATTTCTTTTCGAAAGCAATTTCTTTTCTATCAAATTGAATGAGAATGGTCGAAATTTTCGTAGGATAAATTTTTGGCACAGCACTAGTTTCTCGCACATTTCTACATTTCATAGTAGCCATTTGCTTCCCAGACTGCACTAGCAAATGGATATTTACTTTGGGGTTAATGCTGTGGGTAGACCAATATGAAAGCTACAACGATCATCAGCTAGTTTGAGAAATTTGTCTCTGCCATATATAATCAATACCCAATGTATGTCAAGGAAATATGCTTGTGGCAGCAGCAATGATTGGACACCTAAAACCCAGGTACCATAAACATTTGCTTATTTATTAAAAGTATTTATATGCCACCATCCTACTTTAAAAATATATATGCTGGAGGTAGCTTGCAGCATTTTTTTTCTTTTTAAAAAAGCAAAAACACAAACCTAGGCTGACCATATGAAAAGGAGGACAGGGCTCATGTAACTTTAACAGTTGTAGAGAAAAGGGAATTTCAGCCAGTGTCATTTGTATGCAATTAGTTCCTGGTGAAATTCGCTCTTCATCACAATAGTTAAAGTTGCAGGGGTCCTGCCTTCTTTTGTATATGTCACTCTAGTATAGTGCCTGCACCTTTAACTGTTGTGATGAAGAGGGAATTTCACCAGGAACTAATTGCACACAAATGACACTGGCTGAAATTCCCTTTTCTCTACAACAGTTAAAGTTACATGAGCCCTGTCCTCCTTTTCATATGGTCAGTCTACACAAACCATCATTTCATCAGTTAAAACAGAGGGTAAAATGCAACACAAGTCCTAGTTAGAGTAGACCCATTGAAATGAATGGTACTTACTTCTTTAGTCATGACTGACTTAAGTCCCATTCATTTCAATGGGTCTACTCTGACTAGGACTTGTGTTGCATTTTACCCATACAAAAGACTGGAGTAGATAAAGCTGACATAACATTTAAGACCTCAGCAATGGTTTTTAAAAAATCCTCCCCCAGAGCCATGGACCCAATCCAGACTGAGAATCCCTGCAGCTAGCCAAAATTTATAGTGATGGGAGAGTTGCTAGTAGATCTCCATCGTCTTGCCCAGTTTGACCCTCTGTTTGTTCATAATATTCACTAAAGAACATTAACTGCTCATAAGAAATAGGAGTGCAGAACAGCTGATAAGTTCAAATCCAGGTGTTCCTCAAAATGCCATTAAAAAGGAAATGAAATTGAAAAAGAACGGTTTACATTGATTTACACATGATTTCGTAAGTGTCTAATTTATTAATCAGTAGCTGCTCTTTAAACGTGTGTAAATCAAATTTGCATAATGTATGTAAGCAATTTAATCTTTCAATTAGCTAATTAATGTAAATGTTAATACAGAAACTGAACATTAACACTCGGTTGCTCAAATTTTATTCATTAAAAAAGAAAGAAAAGAGGTAAGCTTTGTAAAGCAGCCCCCACCGTCTCGGATAGGCACTCTTTTAAAAATCGGGTTGGCAAATATCACACATCCTAAATAAGTGATACACTTTCAGCAGCACATATTTATATTCCAGTAAATCTTATATTCGGTGTCATGCCGATAAGCAGAGCACAAAGGAGACAAGCAGGAGATGTTTGAACAGCAAGGACAAAAGGAAGAGGGGTGTCGTTTTTGTCTGAGGCCCAGTTCACACAATTCGTCCAGGCAGGCAGGTTGCAAATATGTACTTACTATTTTAAAGCAATCAACAATGGGAAGAAACTATTTGCTCATGGTTTCGACAGATGGAAACAGTGGCAATTTGGGGCAGAATCTCTGTACAAAATAGAAAGTGAGAAATGGACACAATTGAACATTTAGTATGCAAGGTATAGACAGGTCCTCAAATGGAAGAGATTAAGGGTGCAATCCTATTGAGATGCCATCAGCCTCCAAATTCAGAAGGTGGCAGGCATCCTATGCAGAGCAGGAGGAGAGGGGAGGCGATCTTCAGCTCTGTGCTCCTCCCACTTTGTATCTTTGCTAGATGGGCTTTTTTGCCCATCTGGCTGGTGTTGTGCAGAGCAGGAGGGAAGGAGGCTGAAGAGGATGGAGGATTCTTCATAATCTGTCCTCCCCAGTCCCCTCCTTTTACCACCCACTGGCATGCCCCCTTTCCTTTCTCTCCATGGTCTCTCCATGCTGGCAGGGAATGGGCAACAGTGAGGACCTCAGAATCCCGGGTCCAAGATTAGAGGGCTGTCCAGGAATCCAAACTAGGGATGTGCACTGGATCGGACCCGATCCACGATCCGAGTCCGGTCCAGTGGGAAATCGGATAAATTATCCGATTTCCGATCCCGCAGCTGGATCGGCCGATCCAATCCGAACCGGTCCGAAAAGGCTCCGAACCGGTTCGGAGGATCGGCGGATCGGCGGGCGCCCACTGGCGCCCACCGCCGCTTCCATTGGCGGGCGCCAGCGGGCGCCTGCCGATGAAAGTGGACAGCGGGGGGGAGGGAGGAGGGGGGCGCTTACCTTCTCGGCCCGTCCGCTCCCGTCCGGCACTAGCAGCTACTCCCAGCGGGCTCCGCGGCCTGCTCTAGGGTGGCGCGCCGGTTGATGTCATCACCCGGCGCGCTACTCTAGAGCAGGCCGCGGAGCCTGCTGGTGGTAGCTGCCGGCCCCGGACGGGAGCGGACCGGCCGAGAAGGTAAGGAGGGGGTGCGTGGAGGGGAGGAGGGGGCGCGCGGAGGGGGGAGGGGGGCCCTTACCTTCCCGGCCCGGCGGCTCCCGTCCGGCGCCGGCGCCTACTACTCCCAGCAGGCTCCGCGGCCTGCTCTAGGGTGGCGCGCCGGGTGATGTCATCACCCGGCGCGCTACTCTAGAGCAGGCCGCGGAGCCTGCTGGAAGTAGTAGGCGCCGGCGCCGGACGGGAGCCGCCGGGCCGGGAAGGTAAGGAGGGGGTGCGTGGAGGGGAGGAGGGGGCGCGCGGAGGGGGGAGGGGGGCCCTTACCTTCCCGGCCCGGCGGCTCCCGTCCGGCTCCGGCGCCTACTACTCCCAGCAGGCTCCGCGGCCTGCTCTAGGGTGGCGCGCCGGGTGATGTCATCACCCGGCGCGCTACTCTAGAGCAGGCCGCGGAGCCTGCTGGAAGTAGTAGGCGCCGGCGCCGGACGGGAGCCGCCGGGCCGGGAAGGTAAGGAGGGGGTGCGTGGAGGGGAGGAGGGGGCGCGCGGAGGGGGGAGGGGGGCCCTTACCTTCCCGGCCCGGCGGCTCCCGTCCTGCGCTGGCGCCTACTACTCCCAGCAGGCTCCGCGGCCTGCTCTAGGGTGGCGCGCCGGGTGATGTCATCACCCGGCGCGCTACTCTAAAGCAGGCCGCGGAGCCTGCTGGAAGTAGTAGGCGCCGGCGCCGGACGGGAGCTGCCGGGCCGGGAAGGTAAGGAGGGGGTGCGTGGAGGGGAGGAGGGGGCGCGCGGAGGGGGGAGGGGGGCCCTTACCTTCCCGGCCCGGCGGCTCCCGTTTGGCGCCGGCGCCTACTACTCCCAGCAGGCTCCGCGGCCTGCTCTAGGGTGGCGCGCCGGGTGATGTCATCACCCGGCGCGCTACTCTAGAGCAGGCCGCGGAGCCTGCTGGAAGTAGTAGGCGCCGGCGCCGGACGGGAGCCGCCGGGCCGGGAAGGTAAGGAGGGGGTGCGTGGAGGGGAGGAGGGGACGCGCGGAGGGGGGAGGGGGGCCCTTACCTTCCCGGCCCGGCGGCTCCTGTCCGGCGCCGGCGCCTACTACTACCAGCAGGCTCCGCGGCCTGCTCTAGGGTGGCGCGCCGGGTGATGTCATCACCCGGCGCGCTACTCGAGAGTAGGCCGCGGAGCCCGCTGGTAGTAGCCGCCGGCGCCGGACGGGAGCGGACGGGCCGAGAAGGTAAGCAGTGGCGGGGAAGGGGGCTTACCCCCCCCCCGGAACCGTCCGCTTCTATCCGCTGGCGCCCGCGGGCGCCAGCGGATGGAAGCGGGCGGCCCCAGGGGGGGTAGGGAGCGCGGGGGAGGGGGCTTACCTGCCGGGGCCGTCCACAGCGGACGGCCCCGGGGGGGGAGGGAGTTAGGCCCCCCCTCACCCACCCGCCGCCATTTTTTTCTCATAGACTTGCATTGCAATGCAAGTCTATGGGGAAAAAAATGGCGGCCGATCCAAAAATTAACGATTTTTGGGTCGGGATCGGACTCGATCCGGTCCGGGGGGCCTCCGATTTTGTCCGAACCGGTCCGGGACAAAATTGGAGGTCCCAATCCGGGTCCCGATCCGATCCGGGGGGTCCGTGCACACCCCTAATCCAAACTACCCTATGGTTCCCCCAGATACTGCCTAGGGGCCATAGAGTTGCTCTCCAAGACAAAAATGGCTTCAACATTTCATTAAACAATTCAGCCTGTAATCCTATCCCCATGTAGCTAAGACTGAGATTGAAATTGTTAGTAGAGATGGAAACGGTTGTACTATACATTTATAAACAACCCAGAGAAGATTAGGACCAAGCCACACAACTGTCTGAGATTGATCATTGGCTCATTTCTGTTCTTCTTATCCTCTTTCTGTTCTTTACTTTCATGCTCTGGTTGTGATCAGAGCAGTGATTCTGGGTGACTCCTCACCCCCACCCCCATGCCATTTTCTGCATCTAAATCACACCCTCTCCGTTATGACCGCATGGGAGTTGAGACTGATGCCCAAAGGATTCCAGTGGCTTGGAAGAGTTGAATTTCTGAGAATCTCTGGTATCTCAGACCTTGTCAAAGCAGCATAATAAGTGCTTGTGCAACCTGTCTATCCTCATGAAAAGTACAATGTCAAAGTCACATACTAATGTAAGATCATGGTCCAGGCCCATCTTCCACAAAAAGGCAAAAGCAATCGGCAGTTCATAACTGAGATGGGAAAGTAGTATTGTTGCGAAATTCTGCCCACATCCATGAGGGCAGTGGATGCCCCCGTGTCTGTCCCAGGCGCAGGCAGATGCACCCAGTGGTGGGACAGACCCATGCCCACACTCACTCGGGCGCAGATCTGCCCTGGCTTCCAGATCGCACCCTTTACCCGTACTGCATTAATAGAGGCAGCCATTAATGCAGTGGGGGAAATATGTAATTTCCCCAATGAAGGAAAGGGCAAAGCCAGGCGAGTGGCTGCTGAGTGCTCACGAACCAGGCAGGCGCCAATCATTAGCATGGAGGGGGAAAGTATGCAATTTCTCCAGCCTTGGAGAAATCGCATGTTTCTCTCCCACTAGGCTGACCATCTGAAAAGGAGGACAGGGCTCATATAACTTTAACAGTTGCAGAGAAAAGGGAATTTCAGCCAGTGTCATTTGTATGCAATTAGTTCCTGGTGATATTCCCTCTTCATCACAACAGTTAAAGGTGCAGGCACTATACTAGAGTGACCATATACAAAAGAAGGCAGGGCTCTGCAACTTTAACTGTGGTGATGAAGAGGGAATTTCACCAGGAACTAACTGTATACAAATGACACTGGCTGAAATTCCCTTTTCTCTACAACTGTTAAAATTACATGAGCCCTGTCCTCCTTTTCAGATGGTCAACCTATCTCCCACCCCACTGCCGATGCGGGCATTAAAGTCCATATTATCACTTACATTAATAGGACTTTTAAGGTCCCCAATATAGAGGTGGGGAGAAACACATGATCCCACCAAGGCTGGGGAAATTGTGCATTTCCCCCTCCATGTTAATGGCCACCATTAGCATAGTGCAGGAAAATATGCAATTTTTCCAGCCTTGGGGAAATGTCGCATTTCTCCACCACATCACACCAGCCAATGGGGGCCTTAAAGGCCCTGGTAACACATCAGCGTGGGAGGGAGGAGAAACATGTGATTTCCCCAAGGTTGGGGAAATTGAATATTTTCCCCTACTGCATTGTTGGCTGCCACCATTAATGCAGTGGAGAAAAGGGCTGAAGCCAAGCAGGCAACTGCCCAAATGCTCATGAACCTGGCAAGTGTTCGGCATGGGCTCACAGGGCCCTGCAGTAGGCGGCATGAGTGCTCCCCGGCTCGTCAACCCGGCTCGCCATACCAATCTGTTTGCTGTTGTGTGATAGAGAAGAGGATCCAAAGGAGGCCAAGAACTACAGGCAGAATCATGGTGCATCTGTGGAGTTGCACTCAGGCATTTTGTTCTTTTGCTTCTGCAACTCTTTCGATCTCTTGAGCAGCTCCAACATCTCCTTGGGAGTTTCTAAGGTGTCATAATAATATTGCGGGGATGTGAATGCAGGATTTAAGCCTCCCTTAGTTGCCAAGGGGTTTTTTTTTCCATGATGGTTGCTTCATATGAGAGGGAGAGAAAGAGAGAGAGAGAAACAGACACAGACACAGTGAAAGTTATTGCTACGCTCATCATGTATGGCCATAATAAAGCATTTTAATTATGCCGTTTCACATGCCACGAATATAAAACTCCTTCTATAACAGGCGGTACAATTTCAATCACTTAAATTATGATAATCTTAGTCGTTTTTAAGACTTTCTTTCTGACTCATTTTGCTCTTATCATAGAATCATAGAATAGTAGAGTTGGAAGGGGCCTATAAGGCCATCTAGTCCAACCCCCTGCTCAATGTCTTGCCCACTGTCACCTCCATGCTGGCCGTTCATCATGGTTCTGTTGTATAGAACAAGACTGCTCATTCTGGAGCACTATAAAAAAAGAAACCAACTTTAGCAATCTTAAACTCAAATTACATATTGCACAGGACATCTGCGACTGGACCGCCTGACCTTAAGAAACAAAGTAACGAAACTGAACTGCAGCCACAGGGGATTTCCCATTTGCCATGTTGTTTTCCAAACGGAATTACTTACTAGTGGCATCTGCACTAGTAAGGAATGCATAATTATGGCACTGTGACAGTCATAAGAATGTAGCCACTGCTGAGTGTGTTCAGTCCACATGTGGCTATTTGCGGGAGGGGGAGTGTTGCCCCCTTGGTGTCTGTTTGTGTTTGTTGTGCCTAAAGATTCATTTATTTATGGCATTTCTACTTCATAATATTTATCTCACAGACATTTGTTCACTATTCAGCCATGATGCGTTAACACTAGGGATGTGCACGGCTGAAATTATCATATCATGCCGTTATCGGAAATTCCAATATAATTTTTTTTGAGGGTCCGATCATATCGGGGGGTACCCGGATTTGATCGGATCCAATATCCAATAAATATCGGAAGGTCCAATATGATTGCGGTGTTTTCCCCATAGGTTTGCATTAAGGGAAATAAAGCTTTCCCCCAGTGCAAGCCTATGGGGAAAAACACTGGGCCGGCATTCCCTCCTTCCCCCACTCACACTCCCTCCCCCCACTCGTGCCCCTTGACTGCCACTGGTGCTGCCACCGCTGGTCCGTCCTACTGCTAATCAGGCTTTCCAGCCTGTTCCTCAGTAGAGAGATGTGCTGAGTGATGACGTCGTCGTGCAGCGCGTCTGTCTCTACTGAGGAACAGGCCAGAAAGCCTGTTTAGCAGTAGAACGGACCGCCGGCAGTGGCGGGGAAGGCCGCTGGTAAGGATCACGAGTGGGGGTGGGAAAGGAGGGAGGGGGGTCCCCAGGGGTCCCACTTACCTGCAGCCTTTCCCGCCGCCGCCGCCGCCAGTCCGTCCTACTGCTAACCAAGGCTTTCCGGCCTGTTCCTCAGTAAAGAGATGCACAGAGTGATGACATCATCACTCGGCATGTCTCTCTATTGGGGAACAGGCCGGAAAGCCTGTTTAGCAGGAAAGCCTGTTTGGACGGACCAGTGGCGGCAGCAGCCAGTGGTGGCAGCAGCAAGTAAGGTGGGGGGGGGGGGGAGGGAATGCCAGCCCAGTGTTTTTCCCCATAGGTTTGCATTGGGGAAAAGCTTTCTTTCCCCCAATGCAAGCCTATGGGGAAAACACCAGAAATGGTAGTCCAATAATTCGACATGTCCGGTAGTTATTGGACATATGGTTATTGGATCTGATCAGATAGGGCCTCCTTAGGAATGTATCATTATTGTTAATCGGATGTCTGGTAATGACCTCATCGGTTCGTTATCGGACATCGGAATGATACAATATACATCCCTTATTAACACTGCATTGGGTTCAGGCTTAATCATACTTAGAGTGGACACATTGAAATAATGGGACTTCCTATTTGTTACAATGGGTCTACTGTTAGTATGACTATGGCCAGATCTACAGCTTGTGTCAAATCATTTCGAATGTGGAATAAAAAGCAGGAAATAACACTATGAAAGCAACGTATGGAATGTGGATTGTGCCCACATTCCATATACTGCTTTCATAGCAGTATATGCAGTTCTAGTATTGATGCAGCAGCAGTGTAGATCTAGCCCAAGTCTGGATGCAACCCTATGAAATTAATGCATTTATCTATGTTATGGAATGATTCTAGTAAACTTTGAGATAAGAGCTGCCACTTCTTATCTAGAAGAAATTCATTAATTTCAACCTTATCATATCTTAGGGGTGTTAGAGGAATCCATTTGGGGGATGGAGGTTGGTGAGTTTTTTGCCAACTTGGCTCCCCGGACTCAGACTTGATCATCCACAAGTTGGCCTGACTTGACATGTAATGATGTGGGCCAACTCACAGATTTTGGGGGGGGGGGAAATCACACCATTTACAGCCATTATTTTGTGCAAATTGGCCCATGATTTTGCACACAAAAAACTCAGTAAAGTTCCCAAGTTTTGGAAACTATTGCATGGCTTGGCACACAAATGGAAGCCGAGCTGGGGTCTTCATGGGGATCTGTCAGATCCCAAAAGGGCCAGATTTCCTTGTGACAGATAACATTACCTTATCTATGAAAAATATGTATATCTGTTTTGCTTATGTTCAGAATGGTCATGTAGGTTATGCTGGGGATGGTCTCAATATTATGCACCTTTAGAAACTGATAAGTTTCTAGCTGTTTATTTATAGCATTTGTTTTCAAAAATTGAAGGTGCATATTTTTTTAAAAAAATGAGGAAAGATTACTAGTGCAAGTATTCTGGGTCGAGGGCAGATGGGAGAAAGAGTTTGAGGCCCAACTACATTCCCTTGTATCAACCTTATAGAAAGCCAGTTTACAAATTTATTTTGTTGTTGGTATCTTACCCCATAAAGGGTAAACAACAGGCAGCAATGATAGACGTTGGAACTGCAATAGACATGAAGTGAATATTTTACAGATCTGCTGTCCTGTCCTAAAATCCTTGTATACTTGAAAAATATAGTATCCGTGCACTGGAATCCTACTGATGTTTATTCAGATGTAAGTCCCAATGTGTTCACTGTTACCAGGTAAGCAAGTATAGGATAGCAGCCACAATCAAACTAAAAACAAGCTTTGATATTCCCTTCAATCCAATTAACATTCTGTTAGGGTGTCTAGATAATTCCATAAGAAAAGATCATCATGGACAATTTTAGAACCTAATAACAGCCACAGAGATTCTAATTGCTTCTAAATTGTGCATCGAAGCCATACCATCGACTAAGGAATGGCTCCGTAAAATGTAGAAAAATCGCTGAAATGGCAAAAGAACGTACTAAGATTGTCCCATTAAAGGAAGGAGAGAGAAAAACAAACTTTTGAAACAGCTTGGTACCCATTTGTTAACTTCTGGAAATGTTGATACAAGCTAGACATAAACAAATGTAACTATTTTGTTAACTTTTTCATAAGGTTGATAAGGTTTCATAAGGCTTTCTTCTTAGACTGAAAATTTTAAGTATTTTCTCATTTAAAGTTTATTATAGTATCTGTTGTTTTGGCTACATGAAAGCCAGATCTTTCTTTCTTTTTTTCTTTTTTTCTTTCTTTCTTTCTTTCATTATTGCATTTTTCATCCCGCTTTTTTTCCTCCAAGGAACCCAAGGCAGGGTACATAATCCTCCTCCTCTCCGTTTTTATCCTCACAACAACCCTGTGAGGTAGGTTGGGCTGAGAGTCTGTGACTGGCCCAAAGTCACCCAGTGAACTTCCATGGCCGAGTGGGAACTAGAACCTGGATCTCCCGACTCCCAGTCCAACACTCTAGCCACTACACCACATTGACTCTTGATATGACACTAACACAGCAATCCTATGGCCCTAGACAGGGCTGGGAAAAATTCCTGCTAGAAACTCTGGAGAGCAACTGCCAGTCTGTGTCAACAATACTGAACTAGATGGACCAAGGGTCTGACTCAGTAAAAGGCAGCTTCCTATGTTACTAGTGCCAGGGGCAACATAGGATGCTAGGGATCCCCTACCCCAATGCTGGAGACAAAGCTCTGGCCTTCGATGACGAGAGCTGATTATAGCTCTCTCCCATCCCTCCCCAGCCACCATGGAAAGTATTGTGGTGGCTGCTCACCTGAGACTTGAACTCTGACCACAGGTAAAGAGACAAGAAGCTGAGGATCTGCCCGCTCCAAAGGCTTCTGAAGCACCAGGCCCACCCCCAGTAGTGCAAGTCAGATAGATGGGTTCAGAGGCTCATCTAGCAGACATCTTGGCAAAGGAAGCTCTAAAAGCTTCTTCCATTGCTCCTAGGGTGACCATATTTTGGAAACCAAAAAAGAGGACACTGTAACATGGTGATGCCCCAAGGGGGCACCCACCCCAACATGGCCTTGGTCACACGTCTGATTCCACAGCTCACAATTAAGACAAGCCTGTTCTCATAATAGGTTAGTGTTAAAATGACAGGAATAAAGAACAAGTGAGACATTCAATGTATCTGAAATTAACATTTATTTTTAGTTGCTGTACAAATTTCTTGATTGAGAAGACGTTCAATCAAAGGAACGAATCCCACTCCAAGAAAATTATTATATGGGCAAGGAAGTTGTCATGAAATAACTGAGTGTGTTTAGCACTGAGAAGAGAAGACTGAAGGGAGACATGATAGCACTCTTCAAGTACTTGAGAGGTTGTCACACAGAGGAGGGCCAAGATCTCTTCTTGATCATCCCAGAGTGGAATAATGGGCTCAAGTTACAGGAAGCCAGATTCCAGCTGGACATCAGGAAAAAACGTCCTGACTGTTAGAGCAGTATGACAATGGACAGTGGGCTCTCCCCCTCTAGAGGCATTTAAGATGCAGCTGAATAGCCATCTGTCAGCCATGCTTTAATGTGGATTTCTGCATTGAGCAGGGGATTGGACTCAATAGCCTTATAGCCCCCTTCCAGCTCTACGATTCTATTATACCAATCCCAGCTAAACAGGGATCAAGCCCAGGCAACATATCTTATTTCCATAGTTGCCTTCCTTAACTGGCTATGGTGAAAGCCAATCCCACATTTGGTTTGCTTTGGTACAGTTCTCTGACAGCATTGCTATATTGCAAGATTTCCCCCCCACACACACACACACATACACACACACTTCCAGGTTGAGCGTTCCCTTTAAAATACATTTTCCCGGAAAGACACTTACTCACTAAGAGCAGCAAAATAAAAAATAATTCTGGAAATACCCCAAACCGTCACAACACATTAAAAAATAATTCATCTTCTTTTCACAGTGTATATTGTACCCTCGATAATATTTAGGCCACAATCCAATGTAAGAATTGCCTAATGAAGTCTGTTGATTTCAGAGACCATAAACTTGTTAGGCTGCAATTCTATGCACACTTACATGGGAGTAAATGCTATTGAACTCAGCCAAGACTTACTTCTGAATAGACATGTATAGAATGATGATAGGGATGGGCAAATCAATCAAGTTCACTTTCATTCCACTTGCCTGGTGCCCACTAACTATCTTCTCAACACCAGGCAAATATTTTCCTGTGAAAACTTTCCAGGCCTTTGAAAGTCTTCCAGAGAGCAATCCTATGGCCCCATAGACAGCATCTGGGGGACCATAGGATAGTTCAGATTCCTGGATCTAAGCTTGGAGACAGCTCTCCAATCTTGGACCCAGGAGTCTGAGCTCTCTGCTCCCTCTCCCTTGCAACCAGTGCAGAGACAACCATGCCTGCTGCCTCTCTGAGCTCACAAAAGCAACCTTGGAGAGGAGGACATGGGGCGGTTCTGTAGGTGGGGGAGGAGACTGGGAAAGTGGGGATACAAGCTATCCCCAACCCTCCCCAGCCTCCTCCTCTCCCTCACCGCAGAGCCCTTATCTTGTTGGGCACATGTGCCTGTCTAGCAAATATGCAGAGTGCAAGAAGCGTGGAGGTGAAGCTGGCCTCCAGACTTTTATGTGCTCTGCATAGGATGGCCGCCAGCCTCCAAGTTCGGAGGATGACGGGCATCCGGATAGGATTGCGGCCCCAGCTATTACATTTTACGCTTTGTTGGCATGTGTATCAGTTTTATATTGTGCTATGCCATTTTATAATGTGCTGAACCATTTGCTCTTTAGTATTATGGCTGGCTCTTACTAAAACCCAGAATGGACAAATCCCTGTGCAACATTGAGCCTATTTACACACGCAGGATAAGATACTTTGAAAACGTTTTGAAAACTGTATACGGAGTGTGTCCTGGGCCCCAACAGTTCTCAAAACTGTTATAAACCATTTAAAACTGTTTTAAAGCTATAGTGTAGATAAGCTGTGTGTGTTTTCCTACCTGCACAAAAAAAATCTGAAGAAAAAACTGAAAGGGGATATTATTATTATTATTATTATTATTATTATTATTATTATCTTTATTTATATCCCACCTTTTTCCCAATGCTGGGTCTCAAGGTAGCATTACAAAATTAAAACATATACAGTTAAAAGCTATAAATAAGAGATATACAAAAAGTTAAAAATTAAATTAAATAGGTTTCAATATTAAAATATTTCAACATTTAAAATACATATTAAAATTAAAAATTAAAAGTCTTAAAACATAGATATGGTCCACATTATTCTCCAAAGGCCTGCCGGAATAAGAAAGTTTTTGAATGCCTCTGGAAACACATCAAGGAGGGAACCAGTCTGGCTTCCCTGGGAAGGGAATTCCAGAGCACTGGAGCAGCCACCGAGAAGGCCCACTCCCGTGTTCTCACCAGGCGTGCCTGTGATGGTGGTGGGACTGAGAGAAGAGCTTCCCCTGAATATCTCAAACTATGGGCAGGTTCATAAGGGAGAATACGTTCTTTCAGATAACCTAGACCCAAGCCATATAGGGCTTTATAGTTCATAACCAGCACTTTGAATTGTGCCTGGAAACAGACTGGAAGCCAGTGGAGCTGTTTTAACAGAGGAGTTGTGTGCTCCCTATAACCAGCCCCGGTCAACAATCTGACTGCAGCTCTTTGAACCAGCTGAAGTTTCTGAGCACTCTTTAAAGACATCCCCATGTAGAGTGTGATACAGTAATCCAATCAGGATGTAACTAAGGCGTGTGTCACCATGGCCAGGTCAGATATCTCCAGGAACGGAGATGTCTTTTACTAGCTTTAACTGTGCAAATGCACTCCTGGCCACCGCTGGAACCTGGGCATATAGGCTCAGGGCTGAATCCAGAAGTACAGTCAAGCTGCGAACCTGTGTCTTCGGGGGGGGGGGGGTGTAACCCCATCCAACACAAGCTGGGTCCCTATTCCCTGATCTGCCTTTTGACTGATGAGTTGCACTTATGTCTTGTCCAGATTAAGCTTCAATTTGTTTGCCATCATCCAGTCCATTTCTGCCAACAGACACTGGTTTAGCACCGAAACAGCTTCCTTGGAATTAGGTGTCAAGGAGCAGTAGAGTTGGGTGTCATCAGTGTACTGATGGCACCACACCCCAAAACTCCAGATAACCTCTCCCAATGGTTTCATATATATGTTAAAAAGCATGGGGGACAAAACAGAACCCTGAGGGACCCCACAGGCAAACAGCCAAGGAGTCAAACAGGAATCCTCCAGCACCACCTTCTGGGTCTGCCCCTCCAGGACAGAACGGAGCCACTGTAAAACAGTGACTCCAAGTCCCATCCCAGCAAGGCGGCCAAGAAGGATAGGCACCAGTATTTCCAACGCAGGCAAGAACTTCACATAATTTTCTCATCCTTGTTTCTATATGAGTTAAATACATAGGGATAGCAGTTTGCAAATGTAAAGCATTTAACTTTTTTAAATGTAGCTAGTTATCAAATTGGATAACGTTAATATATTGTCTTAATGTGAGAATATAAATGCTTATTTCCTTTTCCTTAAGGCTCTGCCATTTGCATAATGGCTGTCTCAGAGAAGTTGTAGACAACTCTGTTGACTTTTTGCAATCCTAGGCACTTGAATTAAGCAACTTAATGAGGAGTTGAAACACTGATATAAATACGTGAATTGGGCAAATTTATTCCATGAAAAGCATATATATATATATATATATATACACACACAAATGTATATATACATTTCTAAGCTGTTATGTCCAGCTTGGGCAAACTGTTTTGTTCTTTAAAGTCACTGACTCTGATAGGAAATCATATACAAATCTATGGTGTAGCCACACTTGGGGCATGTCTACATCAGCCATTTCTCCTGGGGTCATCTCGAGGTCATCCCCGTGCATCCAAATGATGCACAGCTGATCCCAGCATAAGCCGGGGATGAGCACTCCATTTTTCCAGGATAGCTGGGACTGCGTTTTGCCTGTTTTTTCCCGCTGTCTTGGGGCCATCCCAAGCTCAGCGGACAGTATGGCTCTCTCTCCCAGGACCCTCCCTCTTCCCCACGAATAGCGGGGCTCAGGAAACGGGCATGGAGCTATGTGAGGGGGTCCATGGGCATCGGGGTGAGGGGAAGAGAATTTTTGCCATCTTTGGGATGGCGCTTGGCATCTTCCAGCACGGAGTTTATTGTATCTTTTTTAAAAAAAAAAATCATTCCGACATGCAGGATTGCGTCTACGCTATTGTGCAATTGCGCAAATGTCTTCTCTTTTTTTAAAAAAATGGCACCCCGGAACTTCCCTCTTTACTTCCGAGACAACTTGCTGGCATGTGGCCACTGAGAGACTATCCTGGAAGTGGAAAACCTTGTGATCATCCCTCCCCGCTTCAAAAAGGGCTACATGTGTAGATGAGCCCTTGGAATACCGCCCACACTTCTGGATACTGTATCTCAAAAAGGGTGTTGTCGAGCTGGAAAAAAATGCAGAAAAGGACAAGCACAACCATTAGGGGTCTGAAGCAACACCCCTATGTGGAAAGGCTGCATCATTTCAAGCTTTTTAGTTTAGAGAAAGGATAGATGTATATAAAATTATCTATTGTATGAACAGAATGCTAAACTCGATAGGCCTTGGGTCCGATTTGGAATAGCTCGTTTTATGTTCTTGTGATAGATTTTCTTCTCCGTTACCCAAAAACAGAAATAATAATCCATGGCTCAGTTCCTGGATAGGTCCAGTTCAGAAGAGCAAAGTTGCATGGACAACATTTTCTGGTGAAGCATTTTTCATGTTGATTTCCATTAGAGTTTTTTTTTTCCTAAACCCATTCCATGAATCTAAATGTCACACTGGACATGAAAGCCATGTACAGTAACCTCCTTGACACCTTCTTGAGTATAATTTGAACTCCCCATGGTTTCTCTGAGCAAAGAACAGGGCAGTAGACAAGAGGTTAGCAAGAGTGCTTTTGTTCCAAACATGATGACAAAATTGAACTTGGTAGCCAGAAAGTAATTAAACTACCATGAGTAAATTACTTGAGAGACTTGGGTTTGCCATAGCTTATAAGGATGTACATTTTCTTTGCATTTCTTAATTTAAAACTTATGATTAATATAAAGTTGGCTGCTAGACGGCTTTCACTGCAGTGTGAAAATGCAGAGTTTATTAAAATGAATGACCCCCATGAAAAAGCATTAGCATTTGGCAATTTCTGAGATGTAATGAAGCAGAATTAAAATGATTAAGAAATAAATTGGAAGAAAACACTGCAACGTCTTGTGTAAGCGATCTTCTCTTCCAGAGAAAACGGGCTGTTCAGAGTGCCCTTCTCCATTGTACTCTATGTGTAGACTAACCAGGAAGGGATGAGAGATGCAAAAGACTTGGAGAAATATTGCTCCCATGAGTTTTTGAACTTGCAATGCATTGTAGTGTTTAAAGTAGACCATGGAGAGAAGGTCACACAGATAGATAACGCTAGGGTGACCAGATAAAATCCAGGTCAGGGCTCTTGTAACTTTAACAGTTGTAGAGAAAAGGGAATTTCAGCCAGCGTCATTTGTATGCAATTAGTTCCTGGTGAAATTCCCTCTTCATCACAACAGTTAAAGTTGCAGGGGCCCTGCCTTCTTTTGTATATGGTCACTCTAGTATAGTGCCTGCACCTTTAACTGTTGTGATGAAGAGGGAATTTCACCAGGAACTAATTGCATACAAATGACGCTGGCTGAAATTCCCTTTTCTCTACAACTATTAAAGTTACAAGAGCCCTGGATTTTATCTGGTCAGCCTAGATAATGCAAAACCAACAATAGTAAGTGCATATTGCGAGCAGGCCACAAAGAAAGCTGAATGAGAAACTGAAAGCACAATGCCTGAGACCAGACTCAGGCACTTCCTGATATGGCAAGCTAGGAGAGTCAATACACTGCAGTCTATTGTGGAAAAGGCATACTGGAGAATGGCAGAATGACAGAGAGATTGGTAAAGACCAGTAGGGAGGGTGGCCAGATGCAAAATGGACAGAGCTCCTGTAGCTTAATAGTTAAGAATGTAAAATGAGCCGTGCTGGATCAGACCAAGGGTCCATCTAATCCAGATCTTTGTTCACACTATGGCCAACCAAGTGTCAAGCAGGGACACTCAAGCAGGACACAGGTGCAACAGCACCCTGCCACCCATGTTCCCCAGCAACTGGTGTATATAGGCTTACTGTCTCTGATAGCCATCAGGACCAGTTGTATAAAGAAGGGAATTTGCAGCAAGTGATTGAATGGCATGCTTCTCCTGCTAAAAATATCTATTTTACATAAGAGCAGGAACTATCCTCTTTTTCATCCAGCCACCCTACCAGTAAGTGAATACACTGAGTAATATATAAATACCTTCTGAACATCTACGCGTGCAGGAGGGGATAGATTGTGTCTTTAGATTTTAACTGGGTTTTGTTTGCTTGTCTGTCTGTCTGTCTGTCTGACCACCGAAATGTACTTGGAAAATCATACAAGTTGAAACATACCCTATAAAAATAATAAATAGGTATTAATAATCTGACAGTGCAATTCTCTGCATGTGGTCTACTCAGAAATAAGACCTGTTGGGTTGAATGTGAGGAGATTGCAGCTTAAATAATGAATGCATTCAAGGGATAAGATGCCCCACCCTCTAGAGGTAGCATTGTTCCATCATGAAGCTGCTGTTGAATTTAGGAAGCCCTGTTGGGAAAGCAATGATGATTTGGGGGATGGGGGGGAGAGGGAGGGGTGACCAGGCCCAGGAAAAAAGGAAGGAAGGATTTAGTGTAATGTCTCGTTTAGCCCAAAGTCAAGGAGAACTATAAACTTCTGAGTTTCTTTGGAATGGCCTCCATTTCATTAAATATATAGATGTATCAAGAAAAATCTGTCAGTGGGAAAAGGCAAAGAAATAATAGTTTGACACCAAAACTAGACCTTTCTGCCATGCCATCAACTGAAAATACAACGGTCTTTTTTTATTATTATTGAGGTGACTTCCAGCTTCTTTATTGATTATTTCTGTGCCAAATGAAAGGGGGGGAGAGCACACAAACACACACATATAGTGAGAGATGATGATGATGATGATTAGGCTATTATAAATTGTTCTTGGATTACAGAAAAAGCATCAGCCAAAAATGTAAGCAAACAAAATTATGGTATTGTTCCAAATGTCACAACAGCCTGCTTTTCTTGAAAGATGCATTCACATTTTCAGTGATGACAGACATCAGTATGAGAACTGAAGAGAGTGTATAATCAGGGACAGGAATTCAGACCACAAAAGAGGAAAATATACGTCTGTTTTATTAATAAAATCCAAACACAACGGAGATAGTTACTGAACAACAGTGACTCATCGCTAGTGCGTACAATTGGCTCATTCAAATGGAGTTCAGCCAGTGGTTCCAAACTTCAGGTGGAAGTCAAACCTGAACCTTTTCTGGCCAGCCCAGGGCAAGGCCAACCAAGACATTTCATTTCCTGAAGTGGAGCAACAAATAGCTTCACCCACCGGCCAAGTCAAAATTCATTGTATCCAAAACCAGCCATGTTATTTTGGCACCTGAGACAGAAAATCCCATGAGCACTTCTCTCCCTCCCTGGCAGTAAGAATATTACAATAATAAATTAATAACTTAAGAGTTTGCTGCTGCTCTCTTCATAATGGTAGGCTCAGCGTTGGCCAAGAGCAAGGGAACACAGATGGAACAGGCAGACACCAAGCAGGATATAGCAGTATGAAAGTGGTATGAAAGTGGTATATAAAAGGCAGGAGCCACACCAAGCAGGATGTAAAGGTCTATGGTATTTGTCAATGGGTCCCAACAGTTGTCAGTGCACTTCAATACTGCTATAAAGCAGTAGTGTGGCTCTTGCCTTTCTGAATACCGCTTTCATACCACTATATCCTGCTTGGTGAAGATCTGGCCTGCACCTCATCTCCATCACCAGAACCAGAGCTAGCCATGTTAGTTTTTGCTTAGCTCTTGTTTGTGTCTCTCTACGTTTATACCCCTTTCCTTTGTGTCAGATGACTTCCACTCCTTGGTAAAAATTATTAAGAACCAATTTTAAGCATGAGTTGAGGGAGCACCATTGATAAATGTTGGAAGAAGTGACTAACACAATATTGTTTCTGATCTTTCAACAGTACCTCAGGACTCCTTAGTTATTTTGGGCAGTATCCAATGGGGCACTGTGTCCCTACTGATTCTGTTGTGCCCTGTCAATTCCGTTGCACAAACGAGAGCCACCATTGGCATACAGGAGATTTAGCATTTCTGGGAACAACCAGAAATGAGCAGAAATGCTCGTTTCTGAAACAGGGCAGGTCAGCAGAGCTTGCATAAGGGAGCTCCGTTAACCTGTACTGAATCAAAAAGGAGCATATCTACTTAATAATAATAATAATAATAATAATAATAATAACAACAACAACATTTCTATACCGCCCCATAGCCGAAGTGCTCTGGGCGGTTTACAACAATTAAGCATTAAACATTAAAAATCGATATACAAAATTTTAAAGCATAAAAGCATAAAAACAGACAACAGACAAAGACAATATACATTTTAAACAACTTTGAACTCTCAGCCAGGCCTAAAGATAGATCTGGGGTCAATTGCAGGGCTTCCTGTAGGAAGTGTTATATCTCTGTTGCACCAAAGTGGCAGGTCCCCCTTATACAACTGAACTGGTTGGAGGGGCTGTTTACGCAACAGCCTCCCTAAACTTCCCCACTTGTAAAGTTGGGTATTTGTCTATCCATGTTATTCAACTAATAAGTGAACTTATATAACCATTCCAGATAAAAAGGGCAGAGCAGGTCCTCTCCAGAAGCCCTCTAAAGCGAGCAAAACAATGTTTAATGAGCAAGTTCATGATCAATAGTTCCTGGACCACTCGGGCAAAGCCTTGTTTCATCAGATATATTACTATACTGCCCTAACTTAATGGAAAATTCCATAGTTTTGCAGTTGAAATGAAATAAAGGCCTTTTTTTTTATTAAAAAGCTTTAGATTAATAAATAGCCTGATAATGTTGGTTTGTTTCTATGGATGTTTTTTCAGTTGAGATTGTTTCCATCAGCCTTCCCCAACCCCTTGTCCTCCAGATATCTTGGACTACAACTCCCAGCATGCCTCAGTGAGCTGTAGATTCAGTTGTAAGTAACAAACTATTGGGCCTGTTCAGACAACATGCTAAGCCATAGTTAGGCTGCTAACCCTTTTGCAGCAAATGTGTTTAATGTGAGTGTGTTTAAACCATGGTTATGTAGTCACCATGGTTAGGAATGGCTCACATGATACACTAAATCATGGTTCACACAACATGCTAAGCCCTTATGTTTAGCTCAAAATGCTTAAACACTGTGGGTTAGCATGTCGTCTGAACAGATTCAATGTTTTGCTCAAAATGTTTAACCACCATGGCTCAGCGTGTTATCTGACACATTGAATTTGTGTGAGTCAATGACCTTGTCCAGACGACACACTAAGCCATGAAGGTTAAGCATTTTGAGCTAAACATTAGGGCTTCGCATGTTGTGTGTGCTGTGTAAACCATTCCTAACCATGGTGGCTACATAACCATGGTTTAAATGTGTTCACTAACCATTTTCTGCAAAAGGGTTAGCAGCCTAACTATGGCTTAGTGTGTCATCTGAACAGGCCCAACCTGTTTCACAGGCCTGTCAAAATCAAACCATAAAACTATCCATTATTTTGAAAGAGGTCTTCCTGTTACTACTTCCTTCTTTCAAATGTAACACGAAACATGCTATAATACCTATCATATATACATCACATTTTAATGTTCTAAGTGTCAGATGGGTATGATTCATACATGCCAAAATTCCCACTGCAGAGCAAAGCAGTGGCTGCAGTCAGACAGAGGAAGTGACGTGAGTAACAATAACAAGACCACAAAGCTTCTCAGTGTTAAAGTCACTGAGAGCTACATGAGACTGTTGACTCATTACATGCTCCACACAGTTATGGACATGGGACCAACCTTCTAAAGCAGGACAGCATTTATTATCACCTTACAGATGGGGGTTTGGGATGGAGCTTTAGGGAACAGTGTAGAGCCAATTGCGAGAGTGCTTGGTTGGGGTGAGATTTGATTGTAGACTTCCCAGTACTGCTGTGCTGAAAGTTTCTTCCACATCTTTCTAGGTCCATTCGCATTCAGTTTGATAGAAAAAGAAATTACCTTTGAGAAGAAATTCAGAGAAGAACATTTCAAAGAAATCCTCATGGATTGGGTTTCTTGTGCTTACCTTACTTATGAGGTAGCCATGGATTGTATGGGAGTGTCCTACCTTGCACTGAGCAATCATCTCTCCAGCAGCCTCTAGGCACCTCAGCTTCCCTTACTCTAATTAAAGCCCATGGGAGTGTAACTCCTTCCACAGTGATTTTTCCAGATCCAGACGTGCTGCAGAGTGATGCAGATATGCACACTAGCATCCCTAGCCACCTGGCAGTGTTTAGGCAAGCTCTAAATTATAAAACATCCTGAGAACGAAGCAGAAAGAAACGGAAGATTCTTTCATGAGGGAAGAACAGCACTTGCTCCACCAATTCCCTGGACCTGGACACAACACTGCCCCCTTCATACCTGCTACACAGCTTTCAGAGAAGTAGTGGCATTAGCTAGAGTGATCAGATACAAAAGAGAGCAGGGCTCCTGAAGCTTTAACTGTCGGGATGAAGAGGGAATTTCGCCATGCATACAAATGGCACCTGCTGAAATTCTCTTTTCTTTGCAGCTGTTAAAGATACAAGTGCCCTGTCCTCCTTTCCGTATGGTCACCCTACCACAGTGGTATCACAAGTTTCTGCATTAAACTCGGCTGACCAGACAAAATCCAGGTCAGGGCTCATGTAACTTTAACAGTTGTAGAGAAAAGGGAATTTCAGCCAGTGTCATTTGTATGCAATTAGTTCCTGGTGAAATTCCCTCTTCATCACAACAGTTAAAATTGCAGGCACTATACTAGAGTGACCATATACAAAAGAAGGCAGGGCCCCTGCAACTTTAACTGCTATGATGAAGAGGGAATATCACCAGGAACTAATTGCATACAAATGACACTGGCTGAAATTGCCTTTTCTCTACAACTGTTAAAGTTACATGAACCCTGACCTGGATTTTATCTGGTCACCCTACATTAAACACTAGATGAATTCACAATCACGCCTCAGAAATGTAATGTTTGGAAGACCCTGGCAAAGGTGCTGAAGACATCTTTTCTCAAAAACATTGCATAATTTTTGACAGATTTCCCCCCCAACCATTTTATGCGTGTGTGATGACCATCTTCCTTCCCCTTACCCACACAATGCCCTGGAATGATGCTGTGTAAGGGGCATTGTGGAGGATGCAAAATGGGAGGCCGACTGCCTACATACTTGCTGAAGTTACCATTTCTGGTAGCAGCAGAAAACAACAGGAACAAAAACCCTTAGGGAAATAAAAAGAAGCTGTACTACAAGCTCCACCAATGGTGAACCCTACCTGTGAGAAACTGCTGAAGAATTTCCCCACTGCCTGGAGAAATTGGGTAAAATACTTCCCCCAACATCTTTGCCCACAAATAGGGTGGAGAATTTTGAGAGGCTCTTTCCACAAAGCTCTTCTTCCAAGCTTAGACTCTTAGCTGCTATACCAATTCATGAAGTGGTAGTTGCATTTCATCTTTCTGGCTTCATCAAACCTTAACTGGAGCACTATTGGATGCTTGCTCTAGTAATTAAGCACTTTTCTAGCTGCCAGAGGTGGGTAACAAGCTGGAACAGTAGCAGAACAAATTAGCACTTCATTGTGTTTATCCTCCAGCAGTCAAATGACTGCGGTTCTTTTGCAGTGACTGCACCAGCTGGGTTGGGAATCATAAACATTGGTCATACTGTAACTCTATGCACAATGAAGTGAGCTCCATAACTGATGAAGTGATTACCCTTTAACAAATAAAGGCAGAGAGTCTCCCCAAACCACTAACGTGACACAACTACAATGGATTCTTTACCAACATATGTTGTCTTTCATTTGCGGTGTGTTCCTATTGTGTGACAAAGGTCATTGTCAAGAGCCCAAGGGTGGAAGCAAGACTCATGGAGGTTGCTGGTCTCTGGCATCCCAGGGAGGGGTGTCCACACCCTTGCCAAGGACAATGTCGTTTTCAGGTATTATCCAACTACGAAATTGAAATTCTGTGTGAGTTCCAAGATTTCCAATCAGGCAAAACAAGTGTCAGATTTTGTGGAAAGCCAAAAGGTTTTCCATAAAACTACTCTTCAGTACCCACATAGGTTCTGAAAGTGTCTCTTAGTCAAGCAGTGAGATGTTGGCATCTGCCTCCCATGTCCCACCAGCACTACAAATATATATATTTTTGTTGGGATTCCAGGGCTGGTGAAGAAACTCTTCATGCAGAAGGCAATGTTATTAGACGTGGGAGCAGAGGTTTTACCTGATTTCTCCTAAAGTGAAATTTTGACGAATTCAGCAGTTCCTACCTGGAAGAAAAAAACAAGGAGCCAAAAGAGTTTAGTTCAGTTGTTCCTAGCCTGGTGCCCTCCAAATGTTTTAGATTACAACACCCATAATCTCTTATCATTCACCCTGCTGGCTGGGGCTGATGAGAAGTTCAGTTCAAAATATCTGGAAGGTACCATGTTGGAGAAGGCTGGTTTAGATGCAATCATCTCCTCTGATCTTGACATGCCCGGACCTGCATAACTGTGTCTGACACCCATTGGCCCAATTCCAAAATTGGGATAGGTATTCCTTCTAACTGGTCATTTTTGTATCTTAAAGAGCAGGTTAAATTGAAAGAGGGAGTCTTTTGGGGAGATAATCTAATTTATGCTTCTAAATTTTTAGGGGGAAGTAAAACTACCATGCAAACCACCATGCTAGGAAGTATAAAGCGGACTTGGCATCAGAGAAATCTGCCAAGGATTCAAATGTATTCAAATTTCTGTGAATGCAGCCTATGGATTCCACAATGGACCAACTTTTTCTAAGTCATGAGATTCCACAGACTGTTTTGTTTTACTTTGGTGGGGGGAGGGGAATTTGCACAGTTGCACTAATTTGCATTAGTGCTGATGCAAATTCCAATTCCCATATATCCCCTTTAAAAATCATATTCCACCATTGAGCAGATGACAGAATGAAACATGCCTGTCACTCCATGAAACTCAGAAGGAATGTGTGGGGGGCAGGTGGAGGGTGTTGCCATTTTAAAAAGTTTTCCACCTTTTACTTTTAAATTACATGTCAGTTCTAATTCCCTTAAATTAATTATATGCTACTTTTGTGAAATTGCATACTCTGCCTTCTCGTCCAACTCTGGGACCATATTATGAAGTTTTGATCCCCAGATAATATTAGGGTTATTTTCATACGAGGAGATCAAAGCATTCTAGCTGCCTGTTTAGAAGTCATATGGTGGCATAAAACTGATATTATTTGTATAAGTTTGAACATTTGAGGATTAGATGCAAGGAGCAGGATGTAGAAGTAGGAGATTAAAATTAAGTAACCCCCATTTCTGCCACACTACAACCTAAGATCCATTAACTAGGGATTCATTGGATGGAAACAGAGATGCCCTGCATGTAAAACTATCAAGGAGCTATGGCACATTCCTTTGCACAATGCCTCCCTCCTTTGTGAACTCCAGGCTATTCAGATTTTAACTCCATAAAGAAGCTTCACCACATTACATTAGTCCAGTCTTGAGGTCACCAATACATGGGTCGCTATCCTGGATACAGCAATCCATACCTGCAGACCACCAGCCTAAGTTGGTCGGGGGCACTCCTTGCCACCAAAGCCATTGATCCTTTTCCGCAACAAAATGATGCTGATTCCCAAGTAAATGGTTTTAACATTAGGGCACCAGAAGAAGTAAACCCCACTTTATTCTGGCAACTAGGATTTTTGCCAGAGGGCCTGTAATACACTGAGCTGAGCCCTGATTGGGGCTCAGGAAGCTCTGGCTATATAAGCCTTCAGTTTTAGCCTAGCCAATGCTGGAACAATATTGTTCTATCCGCTCCAGTGCTGTGATTTCTAGATCTTATCTTGTGATTGATTGCCTGTGTTACTAACTCTTGGATTCCTGCTTGACTCTGCTTCTGTACTGTGAATTGTATCTGACAGCTTAACTGTGTTTGGATCTCTGCCTGTATCTTGACCTCTCCTGCCTTAGCCTCATCCCATAATGGACTGAAATCTCTGTTCCAGACTTGCTTTCTTGCCTTTCCTTTTGATTTGCCTTGTAATTTTCCTTAACAATGAGACCGATTCAGCCATAGCAGGACACACTGTAAGTCTAGTCTCTTTTCACTTTTTTTGAGCAGTAACTATTATCAACTTAATCATTATTATACCTGTGTTCACTGATATCCTCAGTTAAAGGATCTAACACCTGGAATGGCCTACACTGCTACCGACTTGAGATATTGACGGTCCGCAGATGCCCATATCCTGTGAGAGGCGTTTCCCTCCTCTCATTGCCAATGCTGCTCTCCAATAGAGGATTGAAGAGGAGTATTGCGAAGGATGGGAAGTAAGCGGCTGTCAGTGGGCATGCCCAACTGCAGCCAAGTCCTGCTAGGACTGCCCCAGCCTGCATTCCTTGCCCACCAAGTGCTCCATCAGGAGCCTGTACTGAAGGGTCAGGGCTGGCCCACCTACTTCCCCCCCCTTGATTGAGCTGATTTCTGGGCATGCACAGAGTGCTTCCCTCTCCTCCCTCCCTCCCTCTTAAGGGTGAAAGCTGTGCATGCTCTTCCCCCAGTTTCTGAGAAAACAACGATATCAGGTCAGGTACCTTTAAGCATGTCCAGAGTTCAGCCTCTCAAAGACACACTGTTGTATCTAGTTAGGATTTGAAAACCACACATGGCAGGTGGAAGGAGGCACCGCAAATGGATGCAGCCCATTTATGTGGGTTGTTTCCTTTCATGTGGAATTGGGTTGACTGCTTGAGACTGACCTTAGGAATCACAGTGGCCGCCAAAGACCAGTAAGTCTGGCCTCCCACCCAAGGCATGCCGGGAGTTCCACCCAAGGCATGCTGGGAGCTGGAGGCGTAAATCTAGGTTTTTATTAAATTCTTCAAAACTACTTAAAACCTCAAAAATCATGTTTTAAACATTTTTCTGATCCATGTACACAAAGACCTGTCTGGATGAACAGTATTAAGGCAGTACCACATGTAAAAGTGGGTAAACATTTCTGGACATACATGACGCACGCATACTTTCTGCTTTATAGGTAGAGATTATGATGGTGCTATGATGTCAGCAAATTTAAAATGAAAAACTACACATGCTCACAGTATGTTTTTTTCATTTGTTTTTATCAGGGTTGGCAGAAAGGGGGTGCGTATAGATAGATCTAGAGCGTCATCAGTCGGGGCGAGGGGAATTGTGTTTCCTTACCATCATTTTTTCTGTTCCACGATAGAGACGAGCAGCTTCCTTTTTCTTCAGTCAGGGGAAGAAAGAGGAAACAGCAACAACCACGTGGCCCATTCAGTGGGCATTTTTATCATGCTGCTTTTCCTGCACACAGCAGGAAATGGCGGCAAGTTTTGCGTCAAAAAATAAACAAATCGGATTTATCAGGTGTTATTTTGTCATGGAAAATAGGAGCGGGAATTGCATGGGAGGCAAACGGTAGGCCTGTGCAAGCCTCTGGCCTGGGACTTTTATCTTGGTTTATGAAACTGGCTGGCTTCAATAAACCATAGTTAAGGTTAACCACATTTTATACAAGTTTGGGCATCGCATAATGTTAAACTGTGACTAATTGAAAATGGAGGCAAAGGTTTCATGACAACATTGGGGAGGGGAGAGGAAGTATATGACCCTGAAACTTGTGTACATAATAATGAACTATAGTTTATTGTTCTGTATCACTGTAGTCACCTCATACTGCCTTGGGAGGATAATCTATCCTGAATGGCAGCTTTAAACATTCATTAAATGCTCATAACATATCCTCTAGAAGAGGATTACTGAGAGGTGACTATTGACAGTGTCCAAGTTCTTCAAGAAATTGGAGTGTGCTGTTCGAATGTGTATGTGAATCCTGTATGATGCAAATATTTTAATTTGTATGTAAAATATTGCGGTTTCTGGAAGAAAAGCTTTTTTCAGCCTTGCCATAAGCTGAAAAGGTTAGGAAAATATAAACTGGGGGTGGGGGGGGAATCTAATACAGAATGCATTAAAAAAACAACTCTTTGCAAAAGCCATATGCTGATTAGGTCAGGTTATTTCTCAGAGTTTGTTCAGTTAAATCCAATGATTACACAGCAGGTTGTTGAGTTCAGCAGCATGGAAGTAAAAGCAGTCTCTCACTGGGACTGAAAAATTGTAGCACCAATGATGGTCCATTTTTTATTCCCCACCCCAATACTAGAACTCTAGGCTCTCTGTTGGGACTCCAGGGCTGGTGAACCAACTCTCCATACAGGGGGCAAAATTATAAAACATGCGAGGTGAGCTTTAGCCAAAATTTCTCCCAAAGTGAAAGACTGACAAATTTGGCAGTTCCTGCCTGGAAGCAATGAACAAGGAACCTGAGAGGAACCAAAAGAGATTAGATTGATCCTAGGAAAGGTACCAAGCAGGTTCTACACATTCCTCATGCCAAGCATGGACTGCTACACAACACGGTGTCAACCATGTATTATGTTAAGGTAGGGAACTGATTCAAGCCGGGCAATTTTGACCCATTAAGGGTATCTGTCAAGCCTGATCTCACTTCTTTTTCCACCACCCAGCTTGTTTATTTATTATTTATTTGTAACATTTATATGCCGCTGAATTTAATAGAATCTCTCAGCGGTTCACAACGTTAAAATACATTATTTAAAAAAACAATATTAAAGCATAGCATTAAAACACAGCATAAATACACTTCTAACTACAACAAAGGAGCAGTAAAAAGAAGTGGCATAGTTCGTTTACTTACGGCCCTGGGAAAATCTGGGGGAGCAAGTGTGTCTTCAGGAGGCATTTAAAAGATGCCACATTTTTTGCCTCCCAAACCTCACGAGGGAGGTTTTTCCAAAGAGTGGGTGCCGCAACAGAGAAGGCCCGCCATCCAGGCACTTCATGGCAACATTCTATTCATTCCACTTTGGTTTTATGTAAGCTTTTTTCTTTTTCAGAACAGGAATTCTTTTTGATTTTTGTGCCCTTCCCCCCTCCCCCCACTGTAAGCATGTTTGCACTCATGCGACCATGACTAATGTCAGTTTGTGCATATTTTAGAAATATACACATTTGGGTTGCATTTTCCAAATGTGCACATGTGGTCAAGCACCTGATTTTTGTTTCCTTTTTTGAGAAATGCATCGCAAGCTCGGAAATATATGACTTCCTGACCACAAATGGTGTTTGGGTCTCTGTTTGGTTTTGGGAGTTGGAAAATGGCTAATCTCATATAAAAATGCAAACCCAGCCAAATTAAGAACATAAGAAGTACCATTCTGGATCAGACTGAGGGTCCATCTAGTTCAGCAATTTGTTCACATGATGGCTAACCAGTTGTCAACCAGGAAGGGCACAGTGGAGCAGCACTCTCCCACCCATGTTCCCCAGCAACTTGTGTATATAGGCTTACTGCCTCTGATACTGGAGGTAGCGTATAACCATCAGGACTAATAGCCTGTAAACCGCCCAGAGAGCTTCTGCTATGGGGCGGTATATAAGTGTAATTAATAATAATATAATAATAGCCACTGATGGCCTTTTCCTCCAGGAATTTATGTAACTCCCTTTTAAAGCCATCCAAATTGGTGGCCATCACTGCATCTTGTGGTAGTGAATTTCATGGTTTAACTAGTTAGGAGCAAAAAGGCAAAAGTCCTTTGATGCAGACTGTGCCTTGGTAGCTTTGATTCATCTATCAGGCGTTAGATTTTCATATTTTGTTGTTAGTACATCCCATGCAAAACACACTGGCCTAGGAAGGATAATATTCGACCATTCATTAGGTGAAGTACACCAATGTGACTTTTTAATGAAACCGTCTGCCCTTTGCAAAGATATTTACTCTGGGTTTCAACAAATGTGTTTTGATACTCAAAGCACAACAAAACCCTCTCCAAATGGATCCAATTCTCCTAAATCTTCCTAAAGTTCTTTTCCCAGAGCACCAAATATTACAATAACTAGCCATTTAATGGTTGTTATAAGTTCAATATTACTACGTGTTCCTAGACATTGGTATAGACAAAACAAATCATATTCCATCCTATCCTTGCAAAACTCCTTGAACTTCTTTTCTCCTGAGACGCTGGTGTCTCCCCCCTACCCCCCAGTAAATAAGCTCTCATTTGCCCTGTTTAAAGATGCTTATCCAGGGCTGGTGAAGAAATTCCCCATGCAGGGGCAATGCTGTAGAATCCAGCAGTCCAGCTTCCACCAAATTCCTCCTAGAGTGAAATTTCAAGGCAAATTTGAAGGATTCTCCCTGGGAGTGGCTCTCAAAAAAAGGGGGGAAAGCAACAACAACGCTCCCCCCTCCAAAAAAAAGGGTAATCTAGTTTGACATGTTTTTGAGATTGATGAAAAGTTGTTTTCTCTAAGCTCCCAGGAATTTGTCAATGCTAACCTAAGGCCAGATCTACACCAAGCAGGGTATAACAATATTAGGCTGACCATATGAAAAGGAGGACAGGGCTCCTGTAACTTTAACAGTTGTAGAGAAAAGGGAATTTCAGCCAGTGTCATTTGTATGCAATTAGTTCCTGGTGAAATTCCCTCTTCATCACAACAGTTAAAGTTGCAGGCACTATACTAGAGTGACCATATACAAAAGAAGGCAGGGCCCCTGCAACTTTAACAGTTGTGATGAAGAGGGAATTTCATCAGGAACTAATTGCATACAAATGACATTGGCTGAAATTCCCTTTTCTCTACAACTGTTAAAGTTACAGGAGCCCTGTCCTCCTTTTCATATGGTCAGCCTAAACAATATGAAACGGGTATGGAAGAGGTATATAAAAGTCAGGAGCCACAGCAAGCAGGATATAGTGGTCAATGGGCCCCAACAGTTGTCAGAGCACTTCAATACCACTATAAAGCAATAGTGTGGCTCCTGCCTTTTATATACCGGTTTCATACTGCTTTCATAATGCAATATCCTGCTTGGTGTAGATCTGGCCAATCACGTGCTAACTGGTTATAGTTCTTGGAAATTTGCCTCAAGATAATTTCCCATGGCAACAAATGTTGCGAGTGGAGAAGGAAGCATAGAATAAAGACGGGGACACCAGAGTTTGGGAATAAATTAGGGCCTCTTTATTTAAACACCTCCCATGGATCTGCATGTGAAAGTGCGGGAATCAATGTCCTTACCTCAGGCTACTTGCCTGGCATTATGGGTGAGCCACTCTCCTAAGCCAGGAGTCGGGTAAACTGGGCCCCTCTCTTATGCAACACTTTTGTAAGTGTGGGGAGACTGCCCTGCATCGCCCCCACTCGGGGCCGTAAAACTCTGAGTAGATCAGGCAGGAGGATCTCCAAAGACATACATATCCTGACATAAGGGCTGTAAAGCCCCTGAGGAGCAGGTCCTACAGATGTGCCAATCACCAGAAGGTGCCAGAGTGCTCACCATCCCTATTCTAATATAGCAAATTCCCAAACATCCCGGCAACAAGTCAACCTATTTATCCCCCACCTTATTATAACTTCAAGTATGGAGTAGGCAAAAACCTATCCACCATTTAGTGGGAGGAAAAATCCTACTCAGCCCCTCCCCTCCAAAGGGAGTGACTAGTAATCCCATACTAGATAAAGGAAGGGGGTGGGAGCCAAAGAGCGGAAGAGGCTGATGCTTGGTGGGGCTGCCTCTATAGGCTCGCCCCTCCCTTGCTTTATGTAGCTTACATGTGGCAATCACACCAGGTGCCTTATTCTGCACCTCCCCACCCACAAAGGCTGCTTTCCCGCCAAAGCCGTCCCAGCTGGGCGGATGCTGGATTTGCAACAAAAATGTCAAATGCAAAGGGCTATTATAAATTGGATCTGAACAAGTGATGGGTGGACTGCACCCTGGATCATTTCACCACACTCATTCTCTGGGCTTCTGGGAACAGCAGGGTTTATTTACTCTATTGGAAAAGTGTAAGGCTGCACGATCTTGAATAAAGTATTAATTAGGCTGACCATATGAAAAGGAGGACAGGGCTCATGCAACTTTAACAGTTGCAGAGAAAAGGGAATTTCAGCTGGCATCATTTGTCTGCAATTAGTTCCTGGTGAAATCCCCTCTTCATCACAGCAATTAAAGTTACATGCACTATACTAGAGTGGCTAGATACAAAAGAAGGCAGGGCCCCTGCAACTTTAACTGTTGTGATGAAGAAGGAATTTCACCAGGAACTAATTGCATACAAATGACACTCGCTGAAATTCTCTTTTCTCTACAACTGTTAAAGTTACATGAGCCCTGTCCTCCTTTTCATATGGTCAGCCTAGTATTAATCCAACATGGGTCCGACTCACACAGATAGGTGCATGTTAAGAATATTACTATTTTTTCTGCTCAGTGCTTTGTTTTCTGCAATTTGTTTCTCTGGTTACCTGATGCATCTGAAGTAGGGCTATCAGAGAAATGCACAACAGATCTGAATGCATTTGAACCTCTATGGATCCAACCTGTGGATTCTGCAAAGGACAGGCGTTTTCTAATGTGGATTCTAGGACTAGGGATGTGGGGTTTTACTTTCCTGAATTGTATGGAAATGCAGTTGTACAAAACATGAAGAAGAAGAAAACTCCACAAACAAACAAAACTGGCCAGAAATGTGCATTCCCCCCCCCCCCAAATAGGCTAAAGCATGAAAATATGGATTTCGGGTGGGAATTTGTGCATTTGTGCATTTTCAGAAGTGCACATCTGAGCCAGTGAAGACTTTCCAATATGAATGCAAATTTGGGAAATTGAGAAAAATCCAATTCCATCAATGTGTGGACAACGGAATGAAAGTTGCCTGACAAACCATGAAACACAGATGGAACAGATTTAACCAAATCTGTACATCCCTAATCAGAAGGTCTCCTCCCTTCTGTAAGCCTCTGTGTCAACATCTGAGATGTCTACCATAACTCCATAGAACAGATTGTGTAGGAGCACCACATTTTGTGATTTAGATCCTTGTCTCTGTTCCATCCTGCTTTTTTCCACCACAATTTTCACCATTATCACCTCCTCCTCCTCCTCCTCCTCCTCCTCCTCCTCCTCCTCTTCTTATGGTTTGAAAAAGATGCTGCCCCCCCCCAACAATAAATCCACTTTCGTTTCCTTACAATGCCAGCTATATCAGCATTTATTAGCATGCCTCACTGGCGTGGATCTACCTCTTCATCCCTAAAGTATACTTCCAAATGTCCTATGATTTGTAAAGCAGTGAGACCATAAATACTGACCTTTTCTCCTTCTGAAAAAGGCCCCTTTTTATATAGTGAATACTCCCTCCCAGTAGATGCTCCTCTGAACCCTACATCCCCACTCTATGGGAACAAAGAGAACATATTTGAGAGCATGGAGAGAAAAATCTAACCCACAGATGAGTAATCAAATTAGTAGGCACATGCTGAATTTTCCTGGGGCAGGATATGAGCACTTTGGATGTGCCATACTGACAGATACACCAGTACACTGTTCCAAAACATGAATTGCCATTGATTCAATGGTGGAGACACTCTAAAGCTGCCAACAGATACTGTACGCCCCACACACTATAAATATAATCGCAAAATTCAAACTGATATATTTCTCACAGAGTGTATATGGTGACCGCTGTGCTTCATTGCCCATTTCACAACCAGGCTGTGAATTCATAGATTATATGGAGAATTTCAGTGGGGAAAGAAGGCCTTCACTGCAATTGACCCAAGACCATGGAATGATTTACCAGATTGTGTTCCTCTCTCCAAGTCTTTGGTGAGAAATGTAAGAAGCATTAATTCAGTTTTACTGATAGGCAAGATAAGCTGGCTTTTATTGTGCTGACTGTTCCTCTAATTGTTTTTAGGTTTTAATTGTTATTTCTTATTTTATAACAAAAATAATATTTAATAATGTTATTAAATAGATGGTTTGTTATTTTATAACAAACCATCTATTTAATTATTAGATGGTTATACTGTTGATTATTACCTACTTTAGACTTTGAGAGAGGCTGCCCTTAAAACAGATGATTGATAGAGATGATAGATAGAAAGATAGAGAGAGAGAGAGAGAGAGAGAGAGAGAGAGAGAGAGAGAGATACAGATTCAGCCTAATCTTCCTCACAGGATTGTTGTGAGGATAAAATGGAGAGGAGGAAGATCATATACACCACCTTGGGATCTTTGGAACAAAGGTGAGATATAAATGTAATAAATAAATATTAAATTAAGCCTTTCATCTTTTCCCCAGCTCTGTGTTCAGAAGGTTGTTGTTATCTAACAGTGATAACAAAGCACTCTGCACATTATCAATCACACTCTTTCTTATTACCTCATACTCTTTTTCATTATTGATACAAATCATACGTTCCAGGGCCAAACAATATTATTTAAAACTGATTCCAGGGCTATGTCCTCATGAACGTTGCCTCAAACTAAACCCTGTGAACACCTGTTTGGGGGCCACATTGGTGCAACCTTTGGCTATGTGAAAGTACTCGTAATTCAGGCTAGAAAACCAAGTTTCTGTTGCGACCTTTCAAATTCTTTTTTCTAACAACACTCCCCAAAGTTGCTTTATCATGTACTGGAAAGCCAGAGTAAGTGCCTGATTTTCTTTTTCTTTTTTTAAAAAGACGCTTTTCTGGAGTTATTTGGGAAATGATAGCTGAAGCCTAGATAAATCACAGCCACAATAAACTAATTTCCTTGATTGACTGTGCACCCAGACTGCTGCGGCAAGAGACGGCCGCTCATCCTGGTGCTACAGCCATCTGCTCTGCTATTTCTCTGAGAGGGAGTGATTGTTGATTAACGCTCTCTATGCAAATTCCTCTCCTTTCCATGAAGTGCCCTATGATCATCTGCATAGCACATGGACTGGTGAAGAAATTAGTCCATCTATTAATGCAGAGAAAGGATCATTAATGGCTCTAGATTGCCCATTAGAACAGGACAGGGATGCACCTGCTTTGGCACCTCTAATTTCGGGCAGCCCACGAGCTTCTCATCTCCAGAAGTGCAAACCTGACAATCAGCTAGACTCCTGCAGTGAGATGCCATGTTCCCTCGCAGGGAGGTGGAGGACACTCAGAGTTATGCCAGCTCATCAGACACTGATGCATAAGTACGCTTTGTAACGCTGCTGGGAAGTTTTGGAGAGCCAATGGAAATTGACATGGAGGAACAGATTGTGGTAGCACTGTATGTGACGAGCTAGAGAATCGTGGCATTATGAGGCAAGCTGATGCCTTTCCTATGTTACAGCTAAAAGAAAAGCCTGTCATAATCTAAACGCAGGCTGTAATTAAAATTTCAGCCCACCTGGTAGTCATAGAATCATAGAATAGTAGAGATGGAAGGGGCCTATAAGGCCATCGAGTCCAACCCCATGCTCAATGCAGGAATCCATATTAAAGTATACATGACAGATGGCTTTTCAGCTGCCTCTTGAAGGCTTCTCATGTGGGAGGGCCCACTGCCTTCCTAGGTAATTGTTTCCATTGTTGTACTGCTCTAACAGTCAGGAAGTTTTTCCTGATGTCCAGATGGAATCTGGCATCCTATAACTTGAGCCCATTATTCCGTGGCCTGCACTCTGGGATGATCGAGAAGAGATCCTGGCCCTCCTCTGTGTGACAACCTTTCAAGTATTTGAAACATGTCCAGTTCTTTCAGTCTCTCCTCATAGGGCTTTGTTTCCAGGCCCCTGATCATTCTCGTTGCCCTCCTATGAACACACTCCATATTGTCTGCATCCTTCTTGAAGTGTAGTGCCCAGAACTGCATGCAATACCCAAGATGAGCCTAACCAGTGCCGAATAGAGAGGAACCAGTACCTCACATGATTTGGAAGCTATACTTCTATTAATGCAACCCAAAATTGCATTTGCTTTTTTTGCAGCCACATCACATTGTTGGCTCATATTCAGCTTGTGATCTATAATAATTCCAAGATCCTTCTCCCTTGTAGTATTGCTGAGCCAAGTATCCCCCATCTTGTAACTATGCATTTGGTTTCTTTTTCTTAGTTGTAGAACTTGGCATTTATCCCCATTAAATTCCATTCTGTTGTTTTCAGCCCAGCGCTCCAGTCACTGGTCAGCAAGCATCATCCACCTAACACTGCCTTTCTCCAGCCAATTTCAAGGTTGTGATGGGTGATGCATCTCTGATAGGATGCGCCCAGCAAGTGCTCTGAACTAGAGATGTCATGGGAGTGTGAGAGGGAGTGGAGTCTGGTGGACTACCCCCTGCTCAGACCCCCAGACCCCACTGGCTGAGCTGCCACCACTTACCAGACCCATTCACCGGGTGCCACCATTCACCTCTTAGCGAGCCACCATTTTTGTGTATAAATGGCACCTCTATGTTTTCCGTAAATGTATTGTTGCGTAAATGTCAGCCATTTACACACCATTACATTTCTGGAAACCACTAAGCCCCCGTTTTTATGCAAAATGGCACCTTAATAAGGGGATGGGACTACAGGCTCACACAATGTGGCTCCGTCCATCCCTACTCTGAATTCTCCACTTTTCACAACGATTGTTTCTGAATAACAGTTTAAGAGGTGGTGACTATTCCATAACTCATAACATTTCACAGGTGAAAACAGAAGCAAGTTTGCGAATACTCATCCCAAAGATCACAGAGCCCACCTGTTATGCACTATTGCTGATGGACATTCTCCACCTATTGTGTGATGCATGTATTGACTCCATATTCTGCAATAGCCTGTCCTGTACTTGTTTAATCGTCAAAATTCTTTGCGAGTAGAAGGTATTCTAAAAGGGGGTATAATATGTGAGCATCACCAGCTACAGCATATGAAATGGCAGGATGTGTGTGATGTTGTTCCTCGGTGCTCATGCTCACGTATAGACATTCCCTAACATCTGTATAAAAGGTTTTATAGTGTTTATACCCTACACACTATTTATTGCCCATTAATTATCATCTATTAAATGATACGAGAAATTCTTAATATACCTTTGATCACGAGTAATAAAACAATGAAAGTTTTACAATGCAACATGATTCAGATGAGCACTGACACCAAACATTAAGCTCTACAACTCATAATTCTTTGAACCTGAGTGGTGGGCATTGACTCAACATCTTCTTTAGTTATTATCCAGGCCTGTTTGCAAAATAGTTCTTCATCTCAGTTACACAAAGTTCATTTTAGACTTATTTGAGTCTTTGTCTTCTCTTTAATATAATCACTATTCTTTCTTGCTTGTATCTTCACAATCTTAATTATGCATCATTTTCAGTGGCTCCTCGGTTTTTTATAGAAAAGATATCTTCCCTTGCTTTGAGTCAGGTTAGCAATTTCTCAGTAGCCTTTCCAGTAATTCTAATGAAGCCCAAGATCAGCTATTTCCATAAAATATTTATTTATTTATTTATTTCATTTCTATCTTGCCTATACTGCCCAATAGCTGCAGCAACTTCCCAAGCTCAACCCAGATAGATGGTTCAGAAGGATACCATTGTCTATGGTACTGAAAGCTGCTGAGACAGCCCATGAGAATGAACATGCTTGCATTACCTGCAATCATTCCCATCAGGGTGACTGTGAAGAACTGCCATACATATAATTTAGGATAATCACAAAATTCTGACCGGGTCTGCAAGGTCCACAGATGTCCCTGCGTCCATCCCTCATGAGCCCTGGTGGACACACCCAGTGCTGGGACAGACCCACACTTGATTACTCAGTTAGGCTGACCAGATAAAATCCAGGTCAGGGCTCATGTAACTTTAACAGTTGTAGAGAAAAGGCAATTTCAGCCTGTTTCATTTGTATGCAATTAGTTCCTGGTGCAATTCCCTCTTCATCATAACACTTAAAGTTGCAGACACTATACTAGAGTGACCATATACAAAAGAAGGCAGGGCCCCTGCAACCTTAATGTTGTGATGAAGAGGGAATTTCACCAGGAACTAATTGCATACAAATGACACTGGCTGAAATCCCCTTTTCTCTACAACTGTTAAAGTTATATGAGCCCTGACCTGGATTTTATCTGGTCACCCTAGATTACTCAAATGTGAGTCTGCCCTTGCTTCTGGATCATGCCCTTTTCACCCACTGTGTTAATGGCAGCAGCCATTAATGTAGCTGGGAACATACGCAATTCCCCCAGGCTTGGGGAAATCATGCATTTCTCCCCTTCCCGGCCAATGGGGGCTTTAAAGTCCCCCATTGGCAGGAGAGGGGGAAAACCCATGATTTCCCCAAGGCTAGGGAAATTGCATATATCCCACCCTGTGGTAATGGTGGCCACCATTAATGCAGCAGAGGAAAGGGCTGAAGCAGGGCAGGTGGCTGCTGAGTACTCATGAACCTTGTGAGCACTTGGAAGTGGCTCACAGGGCTTGGCTTGTGGGGGGCAGACCAAGGCAGCAAGCAGGTGACGGGTCAAGTATTCCCTGGCTCACCAACCCCTAATATAACTGTTGTTGTTCTGCAATGTTTACTTTGTGTGGTCTCTGTGAGGCTACAATGAATCTGAGTAGGTCTATGGCCTTTGCTTTGCACTGCCAAAGGCCTGTGTAGTAGTTGCTTAGTAATGTTTTGAAGGAGTGAGAGAGAGACAATTATGTTGAATATTGTTAGATGGGGCCTGGATAGGTAAATTCAGTTCTGACTGACCGGGGATTCTAGTTAGGTGGAAAAGTGTGGTTGGGAAATTACAGTTAAGGAGCTGACAGTTGGCAGTTAAGGGAGAGAGTCTGTGGGTTGTTAGAGAAGGGGGTGTTATGCTGGTTGGTGGGTGGTGTTATAGAAGGACTATGAGATAGCTGAAGAGAAAATGTATAACTAAGGCCTGAATATTAAGCTATTCCTTCTTTGTAGGGTAACCTTATATGACTGGGGATTATCAGGAGAAAGGAGTTGGTGGCTGTGTAATACCAAGAGACTGCCCTAAGATTTTGCCAGAAGGTTAAACAAGAATCCAATGAAAAAAAAAACACAGTAAAATGTCCAAGCAGCCAGAAATACAACAGGAGTAAAGTATTCAAAACAAAAGGGATCACAAGAGGTATGTCCAGGTGGTGTCATTCACCATAGGGTTCTTGCTGTCCTCTAATCCAGCATGTTTATGTAAACATCACGCATTGTGCTCCTCACTGGCGCACGGCGAATGAAAGGGTTTTGACAATAATACCTAAAGTGATTTTCAGGACATTGCAATATCATTGAAACTTTGCTTTATTGAGCACTTGATAAAAAAGCAACAATGTTATTCTCTTTTCCTGTCAGATAACAGGGGACATATATCTTACCCACAACCGAATATCATTTTTCCAATCCATGTCTATCTTTTACACATTTGCTATCTCCCTGCTATTATGCTGTGTGACAGGTGCAAAATGATGCACTCTTAAGCTCAGACTGCGCTGGTCTTACTCTTGAACATACTGCGATGCTTTAGTGGCTGCATCCCCTTCATAGATATGCATATGTTACTGCTCTTCATGAATGTGGAGGCGTTATGATTGGGATTCGGTTTTAATATTTTTTGCATTTGTGCATTTGTGGTAGTGTGTTTTTTATTGTTGCCATCATTGTACATCATTTTATGGAAAACAGGTAACTCACTTTAATAAGTAAGCAAGTAAACAGTAAGATCCAGAAATAAGATTTCAAGTACCATGATTCACCAACCCTACTCCTTTGCGAAGGAACAGGGCCCTGTGCTGAGAGCAAAAGTTGTGTATGCACAGAGCTCTTGGGGAAAGTCAGGGCCACTGGATCTACTGGAGAAATGGGTGAGTTTCCAGTGGCCAGGCTAGGGGTTCAGCAAGGATGAAGTTGCGTGTAGTAATGCTACCACCTGCATTTGAGTATTGATGTCCATCACAGGCAAATCCAGCCCTTTGGAGGCTTGCTGGATTTCCCCGGTGCCCGGCTCGGTCTTGCATTTGTGAGCCAAACCATGAGCTTTTCCCAAAAAGCTGGAAACTCTTCTTCTTCTTCTTCTTCTTCTTCTTCTTCTTCTTCTTCTTCTTCTTCTTCTTCTTGTAAATAGCATAAATTGTGCCCAAAAATTGCCTAATTTGCACGTTATGGGAAAAAAACACCAATAGAAAAACTCAACTCAAAAACAAACAAGTCAGGTCATCTCAGTGAACTCCATCCTCCAGTTGGATTTCTCCAACATCCCTACATGTGATATTACATGTACTTCTTAGGTCAGAGCAAGACTCAGTTGATTGAACTGAATGAACTCTGCTCAATTACTATGTTGCCCTCCCACCAAGGATTTGGGGAAACTGTTCCAGCCAGCCTGTGATTAGTAGGGTGACCAGATTTTAAAAATCAAAATCCTGGTCCCCCCCCCGCCCCCCCAAAACAACCCCCCCACCAAGCCACCCCCCCCCAAAAAAACCAGCCTGGACCTACCGCCGGGTTCCTCCGCCGCCCGCGCGGGGTCCTCCTTTGCCGCCCGCGCGGCCGCGCGGGGTCCTCCGTCGCCCGCACGGCCGCGCGGGGTCCTCCTCCGTCGCCCGCACGGCCGTGCGGGGTCCTCCATCGCCCGCGCGGCTGCGCGGGGTCCTCCTTCGCCGCTCGCACAGAAGAGGCGGGAGAGGGCCGGATCCGGAAGTGACGGTTACGTCACTTCCGGATCCGGCCCTCTCCCGCCTCTTCCGCGTGGCCTCTGGCCTTACCAGTCCGGCAGCGGTGGCGAAGGCAGCGGAGGAGCCCGGGAAGCGGCCGCCCCAGCAGGTAAGTGCCCCCCTTCGTGCTTACCTGCTGGGGCGGCCACTTCCCAGGCTCCTCCGCCGCCGGGTCTACCGCCGCTCCTTGCTTGCTGCCACCGCCACATGACCCCCCGCCACCCCGGTTTGCCCCCCCGCCCCCCGGTTGGGCCGGTTTGCCCCTGGATTCCCGGTTAGGACCGGGAAATCCCGAGCCACCTGGTCAGCCTAGTGATTAGTAAACAAAGCTCTTCTTGGAGTTGTCAGGGGATTGAGCGTAAAAAGAGGGGGTTTGAAACCAGCTCTTTTCTTCATCTTTCCCCTTGCTTTTGACTTGTGACTTTGAGCATCACCTTGTGGAGCCCAGTCCTATTGAAGACCTGTGCCTGGCTTTGTGGAGACAGGTGTAGGTGACTTTTGTTGTTTTCTGCCTGAAGTATTGCTTCCAGATGTCATTCTGGTTCTTGTATGCCTTGTTATTCCCTTTTCCCTTTAGCCTGTGTAAATAAATTTAACACCGACCTCAACAGTTGTTCCTTCCAAGTAAGCCTTGGTACTAAATCCAAAGTCTTCTGTTTTCTTATTGCAGCTGTTTAAAGTTTCAGGCCTAGGGCTTGAAATAGAGGTGTGAGTTTGGACTCTTATTTCTGGGTCCTAGGGGTGTCCTGTAAAGCCTGAGAAACCCCTGGCTCAGGTTGAGGTGAACGTAAGGGATGGTAGTAATATAGCTGGTTAACTGTTCATCCTGCTACATGGGTAATTGTTTTTTCCTGGCCTACACTGCCGGAAGCCATGGCAACTCCCTTCCTCACCCACACCCACTGTGCAGTATCCAAAAATATCAGGTTCAGCCTAACAGAATTCTGGGTATGTTTAGCCTGGAGAACATAAGTCTGAGGGGAGACATGATAGCACTCTTCAAATACTTGAAAGGTTGTCACACAGAGAAAGGCCAGGACCTATTCTTGATTATCCCAGTGTGCAGGACATGGAATAATGAGCTCAAATTATAGGAAGCCAGATTCTGGCTGGACATCAGGAAAAACTTCCTGACTGTTAGAGCAATACGACAATGGAACCAATTACCTAGGGAGGTGGTGGGCTCTCCCACATTAGAGGCATTCAAGAGGCAGCTGGACAACCATCTGTCAGGTATGCTTTAAGGTGGATTCCTGCACTGAGCAGGGGGTTGGCCTCGATGGCCTTATAGGCCCCTTCCAACTCTGCTATTCTATGATTCCGTGATTCAATTTGCATAGTTTGTCTCTTCCAGGGTGTGTTTGTGTGTGTGTGTGTGTGTGTGTGTGTACTCAAGGTGCTGTGCCCAACGGCTGCCCAAATCATGGAGATAATACTGCTGCTAGGCTCCAGCAAAGTGTCTTTCCCCAGAAAAGAACTGGGGCTATCTAGGACATTATAGTCAGGAGAGAATGATGCTCATAGCATCCATTGCCCACTGAGGTTTCTGGGATATAGGCATAGTTAGGCTGACCATATGAAAAGGAGGACAGGGCTCATGCAACTTTAACAGTTGCAGAGAAAAGGGAATTTCATCTGGCGTCATTTGTATGCAATTAATATCTGGTGAAATCACCTCTTCATCAAAGCAATGAAAGTTGCATGTACTATACTAGAGTGACCAGATACAAAAGAAGGCAGGGCCCCTGCAGCTTTAACTGTTGTAATGAAGAGGGAATTTCACCAGGTACGAATTGCATACAAATGACACCGGCTGAAATTCCCTCTTCTCTACAACTGTTAAAGTTACATGAGCCCTGTCCTCCTTTTTCATATGGTCAGCCTAGGCATAGTCCACAGTAGGGAAAAGATGTTCCAGTCGAACCTGGGATCCATCCTCTACGGGCTATCATAACAAGTTTCTGGGACTTGGGGCAGTGGAAGGTAGAGATAGGGGGAGATGGTGGAAGCAGGTGCTTTGTGAATTATGAACCTTCAGCATTCAAGTAAAAGGGTTAGAGCAAGCATTGAGATGTTACAGCATCCTTTGACTAGGGATACCCATTTTGGGGCTAGACAGATTTCCCTGGATCCCCTAGGTTAGCTTGCTTTTATGGGCTGAGACATCGCCTTTTCCTCAAAAGACTGGACATTTTTGGGGGGCTTCCCCCAAAATTGTACTTCCAATTTGTGTAATTTGTGAAAATTGTGACCATAATTTCTGTAATTTGTGCATATTTTGTTTTAATTTGTGCATATTTTGGATGTCATTTGCATAATTGGCACAAAATGCCATCCTAAATTGCTTAATTTTGTGCAAGGTGCACCCACAATTTAGACAAATTAAGCAATTTACAGCTATGGTTTGTGCAAAATACAGTAAAATTTGCTCAAATTATGCAACATATGACTGCAATTTGTATAAATGGCAATTTCAGAAAAGAACCTCTTCCCCAGAAATGGAAATCTGCAATCTGGCCCAACTCATACAGATTGAGCCAGACCAGGTCACAGGTTAGCAAACCGGAGTCTGTTGGTGGGTGGGGAACAAGCTGCTGAATGCTCAGCGAAATTCATCTCCCTCAGATAAATTCCTCTGACAAAAATGTGGATTTAACAAAAACACACATTTTCACACTTTAGTCAATATGGCAAAGTACACATTTGGGTGAACACTTAAAAAAATATGCACCCAAGTGTGCATTTCCCATTTGAACATCAGCAGTAAAGATTGTGATTGGGGATCTGGGATGAGGTAAGCATAGCTTCAAGGTGGAACTTGCAGAAACTCGAAACGCTGCTTTCAGGATTGCTGATTCTCCTGCCCAGCTAATATTTTACTGGGATCCCTTACTGTCTGTGCAGCTGTGAGCACTGCATGTATTTGAATCAAGTGATCATCTGTATATTAACTTCATGTGTCAATACATGTCCAATAAGCACCATAGATATTTATGCAACTTTCTCCCTTCCCAGCTAACTAAATACTCCACATGGTTGCCTAATAGCCCAGCTAAAATATTATCCAAGAATCCCATTAAAACTCAGAGGTTTAATTGACTTTCAGATGCCATAGGCCCTGAAGGACTCATCTGCTAACTAGCTCATGGAAATAATTAATGTCTGAGGTCATGTGATCATTACGTTAAAATGTCAAGAAAAACAATTTCTTTCCATAAACAAAGCATTGCAGAATATGATCATACTTTGCAGCAAGGGAGTTTCATTAGCTATGTTTTATTCAACTGGAGCCATATTGAGCGCATATATGGGAAAATGGATTAATATTTAATTTTGCAAGGCACATCACAGATATTGGCACACTACGTTTTCAAAGAGAAAGAATTCAGTAATTCCAAATTGCCAATGGGACAGTTTCTTGTGCAGTCAATGTCAGGTCTATATAGCAAGAGACCTGACATTCAGATTCAGATTCATATATACATATATATATAGAATCAGCCCTATAGCTCTCCCCAAAGCATTAGAAGAGACAAGCTATGCAGACATATGTTGCAAACTCACCCTGTTTACCAGGGGTGGATCTCGTTTTCTGATGCCTCTGTCCCTGGCGAATCTCAAACCTTATCCGGCCACCCCACACCCATTTTCACTTTGTGGCTACCTTGCCAAATTTTAAAATGATTTGCAAGGACCATCCCTCACTTGAGTATCTAGAAGTCTATGATGATCAGTGGATGCATCCTGACTCTATTTAGATTTATGAAAATGTACAAGCAGTAATATCTCATTTGTAACATATTGTAGGACAATCATGCTTTTCTGATGCAGCTTTCCCCAACCTGGTGCCTTTCCGATGTTTTATTTATTTATCAGATTCGTACCCTGCCTTTCTAACAAAAATGGCACTCAGGGAGCTTATAAAAACAACAATAAGCAAATGTACTAAAAACACAATTTAAAGCAATTCAATATGCAACAACAGAGTCAAAATAGCATCCAGTTCAACAGATCGGTTTATGTTTTGGACATCAACTCAAAGTATTCCTGCTGCCCTATTTAAATATGTGGGGGGGAATACTCCCTCCCCCTCACTGCACACACACACACACACACTTTCATGAAACCATTTGTCCCCCAGAAAACGGGGAATATAAGGTGGATTTCTGGGGGCTACATTGAGGGCACCTATTTTCCCCCCTAACGGTGCCCCGAGAATGATGCTTGAAGTTGCAGGAATCGGGGAGGGGGGAGTTAATTGGGAAAAGACAAACTCTTGGCCAAGAGCAATTCCCTACTCAATTTTTTTTTCTTAAAATTCACCTGTCCGCTGATGATTGATTCAATCTTCAGGGACAAATAGGCTCCACTCCCAAAATGTACAACATATGGCTGAGTCGAATGCTTTGGCCCAGCATAACCGAATTGGATTTTCAATTAGTGGAGGACATATCGTGGTGAGAAAATATATATGGGAGGGGGAGAATACAGGTGTCAATAACATATAATGTGGGGACACCAGGACCAGTATTCTTTAGTTTGAGGGGGGAGGTGTTTGCGATTCAGAAGAGTGAATTTCACCATGGGGAAGGAAGCTAGCTTAGGAGATAATAGGGTTGTCCATTGCAGGGACATCCAAAACTTTTGGGGCTTGCTGGACTTCCACGGTGCATGTGACTTGGCTTGTTTTTGCAAGCCAAGGACTTCTTACACTTTTCTTAAGGCCTGCAATTTGCACAAATTATGCCCCAAATCTGTGCAATCTGTGGTCACAGTTTGCACAAATTTTAAAACACCAAAAATCTGCTACCTGGCCTGACTTGCTGAAGGCTGAATCAGGCCAGTGAGCAGAAGACAGAATGAAGTCTGGAGGGTGGGGGGTGAGCCAGTGAAAGCTTGTCAAGCTCTGTCCCCAGTACGATTCTACATGGACCAAGAATCTGACCCAGTATAACACCAATTCCAAAGAGTAGATCAGCCGTGCTGTCACCAATGAAATATTGTAGAGAATGGGCCTGTTTAAACAATACACTAAGCCATGGTTAGACCACTAATCCTTTACTAGCAAATGGTTAGTGAGTATGTTTGCATCATGCCTATGTAGCCACCATGGTTAGGAATGGTTCACATGACAGTCTAAGCCATAATGTTTAGCTCAAAACACCGCGGCTTAGTGAGTGGTCTGAACAGGATCTATGTGAAAAAGGAGAGGTATACGTAGTTACAAAAGGAATACTCCTGTTATGGAATGTTAATGCATACCCATCATTCGGGGGAAACACCTTGTGCTGATCATATATAAATGAAAGCAAAAAACAAAACAGTTTGTGTAAAGTAAAAAAAAAAAACTCATTGCAAATTTAAAAAGGTTAATTTTCCAGTGGATATCTCAATATCTGGCAACTATCAAGCAGTGGTGTGACTGCTCCGGACGCATTCCAGGTGAGAATGCCCCCTGGGAATGACAGGACATGATGACATGGCATTGTCTCCAGAGGCAGTCTGGGGAGAAAAGATGGGTGCCTTCAGTTAAAAAAATTCCCCAGCAATTGGCCCTGAATAAGAGTCTAGCGAAGATAAGGTGTTCAACAGCTAAACTCTTGTGACAAGTGGAATTATAGCCAAAAAAAAAACACAAAAAACATGCTGGAAATTCTAAATTATCAGAGAAGTGTCTGACTAATAAGGGATACATCTGGTGTACTGAGAAGAGACACATAAAAATCTACTTAATATTGAGGATTAATGTGAGTGTCTGGCAAACTGCTTGACTGAAACAAACATAGTGAACTAAACTGATTCCAGTTTCCATGAGTTACTTCAATAGCAAATGTGGATGACGTGAATTTTAAAAAACCCCGACACATATACCATTTCCTTTGGATTCTGCAAGTTTCTGTGCTCCATCGTTCTAGATGCCCTGATGCATGTATATTCCTTATATTAGTATTTGGTACAATCAAACTTTTGACATTCAGTTATCCAAAATTCCTTCTCCCATTCCCAATTCAGTATGTTCTCCACCTCCACCTGAGGTTGCTGTAGTCTTTGATACTTCCTCCTCCCTCCTTCTGTGTCAATGTCCAAAGAGTCGTATTTATTTATTTAAAATATTTTTATCCCATCCCTTAATTACAATGTTTCTTGAGGCATCTGACACTCTCAGGCTGCAATTCAATGTTTGCTTACCTTGAAACTCAATGGGGCTTACTTCTGAGTAGACACATACAGGATGGTGTTGCAACCAGTGGTGGCTGGTAGCGCCAATTTCAGTGGAACTGCGAATCTCTTCTGGGTTTCAGTCAGAACTAGCCAGAAATATAAAAGGAACTATCCAACATACCAAATCCTATGCCCAAAATAGGTTCAGCAGCTTGGATAGCTCCTTTAGAGATCTGGCTGATTGTTCACAGCCCTACTGAAATTAGAACCACCAGCCTTCCCTGAATGTAACAGTATGAAATTGTCACAATAAATGACCAACTATGTGTTTAAACAGATAACAACCAAATATCCAGCAATGGCAACTGTATCAATTGAATTACATGAGTTCATTCTGCTGCAAGGCAAACAAATATTAGCATAGATCAAATTTTGTACAGCAAGTCAGGATTCCTAAAGGGAAAAAAACCTGAACTTAATCCTCACACCGATATCATGCAAGAGATCCATTGCACCAAGAGTAGGCAGCCTTTGGGGCCCATTTGGAAACATGAGAAACTATCCTTGGCCCAACGATAAAATGGTTGCCATAAGTGGCCATGGTTAGTAAAAAGAAAGGACATGCAGCCTGCTCAGAAATCCATGTGAAATTCAGAAGGCAGCAGCTAGAAGCTCCTACATTCCATATCAAAGTGCAAACTTCTTTTCTTTTCTCATGAAATTCTACATATTTCTGTGGCTGTTGCTCCAAATATACACATCCATTGCATGCATTCTTTTTCCCATTGATTAAAGTGTATTTGTGCACATATTTCAAAATTGTGCATTTTCCATGTTCATGTTTCAAATGTACGCATGCTGCAGAATGCTTTTTTTTGGGGGGGGGTCTGCAAATCAAATGGCAAGCTTGGAAATGTACACATGTCAACCATAGATTGCGCCTGAGTCCGTGTTCAGCCTGGAAGGTGTGAAATGGGTACATCCTGATCATAAACGAACTGTAACAAATTCCCCATTCATCCTTACTAGCCTCCTTCCCACTGAAATCACTGGGGTCCTTGAATTCTGCACTAGGTGCTTTGACTCCCACAGCAAAGGCTTCCTACTGCTGAACTCATTAGGGTGGCCATTTGGTCACCATTTTTCTATGAGAACCAGTATCCAACCATAGATGACTGGAACCTGGACTCGATGGCCTTAAAGGACCCTTCCAACTCTACTGTTCTATGATTCTATGAAATTTCTCAGAAAATAATTTTCTTTCCCCTCCCAACTGTTTGAAAATTCCTCCATGTTCCAAGATAATATTTGGAGAAACACACACACACACACACACCTCTCCAGCTATTAATACCACAGAGAATTCTGGGAGGCTGTTTCCATTAAGCCCTATTTTTACTCTTCTCATGTTCTGCTCCTTTGTTGAAGTAAATATATGGGTTTCATGGTACACCCCCTGGAGTGTTAGTGGTGTGATGAGTCACTCACTCAAAATTCCTCTCCAGTTTTCTGGTGGAGGTTGGCCACGCCAGGAAAAAAAAAACGTTACAATTTATGAACCCAATCCCGGCTGGCACAACGGTTCTAGGGATAGATGAATTCATCAATTCAGTTTCATTCTATTTCTCATTTTTCCAATCTAAAGTCTGGTGGATCCTGTCCTTTGTGATATTTTGGGTTTTTTTTGGTAAGCATGAAAATTTGTATCCATTTTCGTGTTTCTTTCTTATAATACATGTGATTTTGTACACAGTTTTGCCTAAGAAATATATTTTTGAAAGCAATTTTTCTTAATATGATGCATTTAAAGGCATATGCATGTTCCTGTGCACCTTTTCCTAATGTACACATTGTTCTACACAGCTTTGATTGGAAAAATGTACTGCAAACTTTTAAGAAGTGTGAATTTCAAAGGATGGCTGAATTTTGCTTTGCATATTAGTCGGAAGGTGCAGAATTAGATACGTTTGCATTGAAATATGAACCAGATGTGTTTCTCCCCCATCCGTAATGGTTAAACATATGATGAACTCAACAGCCACTCACCACAGGCATCTTCAGTTTCCCACAGACATTTATTCCAGTTGAGAGGAAGAGGAGGGATCACTTAGACAACTAACTCCTTTAGATGAGGGGAAATCACATTTCCTTACCATAGCTCTGCTTTCTGCTTCTCTTCTGTGTTTCAAGGAGCTGAAATTACATGAGGAAGAGAGCAGAGACCATGTGGTCCATACAGTTTAATGGAACAGCACCATCTAGTGGGTATTTTATAGCACAACTTTTCCTGCACATGACAGGAAATCCTGACAAATACCAGTTTATTTCAAAAGAATCGGGTTTTCTGTGACTAAATCTATGATGCTAAACCTGGGAAATAAAGTGGGAGATGTTCAGGAGGCTGATAGCATCGTCAAATTGATCCTCGAACGTCAGTGAGTGGCCAGTCATGAGCATGCTATAAAACGCTCATTCAAAGAAGCTCATAATCAACTGTTATAGTGGATACTTCGTTGCTAAAGAATTAACCTTAAGAAAGCAAATGCTGAAGCTGTATAGACTATATCCATTAATTGGCAAAAAAAAAAAGCTATTGTCTGGATGGATGATCCTGCTTCTGGATTGGGAGTATTTATTTGTTTTGTTTTTAAACTCATGGGTTCCTTCTAAACTCTTTGATTGCACAAGTCTGTGAATTGCAGGGGGTGGGGGCGGTAAGTGAGAAAACATATTGTTCAAAATGAAAATGGAAGAACCATTATCAAGAAGTTGTGTTTGACTTTGTGCTGTGATTTTGAAGAAAAACTCCATTTTATGGAATGAAATGCTATTTTCACATAACACCATAATGTGCATGAATTACATTTGTGTGACTTTTCCATTATGCTTATCCTATGCTTATGTATGAATAAAATTTTCATTCTTATTATTTTGCTTTGATTTCCATTAGGTGCTTCTGCAAGAGCATTGTGTATTTATGAGGCTATTTCAAGAAATACAGGCGATGAAAATAACTGCACTCATACTTCTAAATTCAAAAAAAAAGTAGCATTTGAATAGCACACAACCTTGTTAAGCTAAACATGGTTTAACTGAATCCCAGAACAAAGCTACCTTGCTGTATCCTCTGGAATTCCCAGCTCTCCATGAATAGTTTGTGGTGACCCTTCTGTAAATCCAAGGTCTAGGCTCATTATCACGTTTTGCCGAAAGTGATGTCTCAAGATTGAATTTGGAGGTTCCTGCAAAAGGCCAATTATGTGGAGAAATTGAGGGGAAGCCATACGAGTTTCCTTTAGAAAAGGAAAGATTGCACCCATCCCTAATACCTTCTATGAGTTTATGTTTAGCCCATTCTGCAGTTGTTTTCATTTTTATCTTCTTTTTGAATGCAATGGACAGCCATTCTGTTTCCTGCTGCCAGTAACTTTGGTGTTTTCTATGCGACTGGCATGACCTTTTACAGCTTCTCACTATACCCCTGAGGCCACACATCTAGGGGTGTGACAATTGTGTAAAGTCCATCCTGTTTGTGTGTTTTTTTGGATTGTCAGGTACTTTTCATTCTATCTTCCACCCATCAATGAAATCAGATTTGTTTTCTTTCCAAATTTGTGCAATGTGAATATGTGCAAGTTTACACATATTCAAATGCACAAATTCCCCCCCCCCCCAAATGTGCATTTTCATACTTTAGCCTATGGGGGAAATGCACATTTTTGGCATTTGTTTAAAAAAAATGTATTTTTTACCACAAAATCTCAGCAACATTCCAGAAGGTTAGGAAAATGATCTGCAAGTCCGTGGACTCAAGCTGATAGGGGGAAAGCCAATCCACTGCAGAATCCACAGGTTGGATTTTTTTTAAAAATGTGAACTCACCTGGTACCATTGTGAATTTCTCCAACATCCCTAACACCTGCCACATTTCAGACAGATTGGACAAAGATTCCCCACCTTAGAGGTGTTTAAAGAAAATCAATGTGAAAAATGGAAAGGACACCACTCTGACATCTGCCCTTAAGTCCTGCCCTGTATGACAGACTTCTTGGTTGTAGTTGTAGTTCAATTATGGTATTCGCTACTACAGAATGCAGTAATGGCCACCAGCTTAGATGGATGAAAATGGTTAGCAAGGTTCATAGAATGAGAACCGATCAATGGCTTTTGGCCATGACCGCTAAATAGAAATTCCATGTACAGACTGTAAAGATGTGCAGGGCACATGGGTAATATTAATTTCATTTTTTATTCATATTAAAAGTTTTCTTCATTTTTTTCCCATTTATTTTCCATTTGTTTAATTTGTTCTTGATTCATTTGTTTTCAGATTTCTTTCATTTTTGTTTTTTTCCCCATTGATTGGAAGGCAAGACCAGCCAGTTATTAACCCAAGCTGGAGAAGAATTTGGGACCCTGTCATGGTTGCCTCTTCTTCAGGGCAAGCATGAAAAGCAACCAAAGTTCATAGCTGGGCCCAAGTTCAAAAAACTGCACAGGCCGCCCTAGTGAAATTTAAACCACCCCTGTATGTATTATTATTATTCCCATTCCTCAAATGGGTGCAACGGAAATGGTTGACCTTTATGTCATATTTTGTACTTGGATTTTCACACTAAAGTACAAAAAGACTTTTTAGGAATTTCCCAAAGTGTATTTAGGGCAGCCTTCCCCTCCAGATATTATGTAGCACAACTCCCATCATCCCTGACCATTGTTCCTGTTGGCTGTGGGTGATAGGAGTTGCAGTCCAAAACATCTGTGCGGCACCAGGTTGGAGAAAGCTGGTTGAATGTTACAGTCTTTTTTTCTTTGCTGCATCCATGGATTGTGGCCAAATGTGTTTTGTTTTTGTTGTCCCAAAATCTGAGAATGACAGATCTTCATTGTTTGGGGAGGAGAAAAGCTGTGTCCCTCCACATTCTCTGACATTGCAACCCCATGGGTGCTCTCCAGACCACCTCTTGGGACTTGCTTCCTTTTCTGCTTCATCTCTATATGTGTCTGTCCATGAAAGGCAGAGAAGGAACAGGTGGTACAAAGACAGAAAGAGTGATACAGTTGTGCAGGGCTGCAAACTTTGCCCACTTTTGTATCTAGCGCCATCCACCATCAGTTGCAGGCCCCTGGCTGAGTTTTCTCCCATTTCAACCATGACCCTTCATTGGAAAAAATTTCCCCACCCCGGTCTCCCTAGGGTAATGCATAACACATGAAAAGATGAGGAATGGGCCAGTGAGAGAAGTTTGAAATCCCTTGGATTCTTCGAACGTCATCTTCCTGCTTGTCCGGTGCCCGATTCCTATTCGTGTTTGCAATTGCTGCTTGCTCTGTGCAAACAAGAAACTGGTGTGAGTCGAGCAGAAATTGAATGGGAGATACATGCAAATCTCCCCAACTTTGTGCAATTCTCCTGATTTGCACAGATTTCATCCACAGACTAAAGTGGGGCTGTTTCAGTTTACTGAGAAAATTTAAACAAGTCGAACTGGGGATAGGGAACGAGATGAATGCAGGCAAATGTGATCAACGATTTGCAAATATTTTTGGCGGACGCACGCTCAGGCTCACGTTCAGAGCTTTGAACAGGAGATGCTCGCAATCAAAAACAGAAGAAAAGAAAAGCCTAGAAAATATGCATTTTACTTCAACCAAATGGATTTGCATCAGTACCTACTGTCTCATCCCCTAAAACCACTAACGGCACTGCATTGTTTTTATACTGTTGCTTTGTGTGCTGCATACTCTCCTTTCCCCTCCCCCTTCCCACCCTGTGTGCACATGCTCAGGGACAGAAAGGATTGCAGAGGGAAATTAACCAAATGGATTAGGGCAGCCACAATCTCCTACCAGACAAAAATAGAGCCCATATATTGATGCAATGTGCTCCTGTTGCAATATTCACAAAGTTAGAATGATTGCTTTAATCAAAGACAACAAAATGCTTACGCTCATGAGGAACCATTCTATTTCCTCTGAGAGAAAGGCATAGCATTTTACTGGGCTGGGCCATGGAAGATGGGTACACATCTCAAGATACACTCAAAAGAAGCTTGCAAGCACAACTTAGAAATTGAGCATCCTGACTAAAGGCAAGATTATCCATTCCGCATCCATTGCATTCTACTGTTTTTAAATAAAAGATGTGTAAAATGTCCTTCTTAAATTCCATGCATAACAATGAATTCTCACTGACAATCACCTAAAGAAAAACGTGTATTTGAGGGAGGGGGACTGAACATCTGTATCTAGAACCCTCAGAAAACCTTAACACAGGTCTCAACTTATTCTATGGACTTCTTCTCCCAACTTCACAGCACTAAATGTTCCTCCAGGCTGGAAAGAAAAACTACCTCTCTATCCCAGCCTTTTCCAGCTGGTGTCCTTCAGATGTGTTGGACTGCAACTCTCATGATCCCAGCCAGCATGGCCATTTATGGTTGGAACAGTAGTCCGTCACATCTGGAGAGTGCCAGGTTACCGAAAGGCTGCTTTCCCACATCTGTATCTTTTAGGTTCCTTCCAAATTCCAGCAGAGAAGGAAGGAAATAAAGGAAATAACAAGACATATGCAATTGATTGGGTGAACTTGAGCCTCTTTATTTTATCAGGAAAAATACCCCCTGTCTAGGTTCTGCATATGTAAGTGCAGGAAAATCAAAGAACCTGCAGGCAACCTGCAGGCAACTGGCCCACCTTTTAGAGCAAGCGGCCGTGCCTTGGGAGAGGGATGGGTTTGGACCCCTGACCCTTCTCCTAAGCCACACCTAGGTACCCAAGAGGGGGGAACTTCCCTGAGTCACCCTCACCTGGAGCCTCACCATTCCAGGTGGGTGAGGCATGATAGTCCCGAAGGCAAACTGTATCTTGTCCATGGGTGCCACAGCCCTGAGCTGCAGGCACCAGGGCTTGCCAATCACCATAGAAATGCCTAAAGTCGCTCACCAAATCCTGATGGCCTGTCAACTTCTGCACCTCCTGGCTGATTGGCCAGTTAACCTATTTGGCCTGCTCTCATCTAAAACCAAATCAGGCACAGTGCAAAAAGAAAAAGCGAAAAAGTGGGGGGGGGGAGGGAAGAAAAGAAAAGAAACCTGTTGTGACGATACCCCACATTTCTGTCTCCTTAAGTATGTCTGGGTTAGTGTGTTTGGAGAGTGTGGAATGTTGGACTGAGTGGGTGGGGCTGAAGATGCTGGGAAAGGGAAGGGAAGAGTATATATTGAGTGAGGGAGTGTTTTGGGTTATTTTGTCATCTTATTGTCTTCGTTGCGTGGAGGGTAGTTAAGTGGATGATAGATGTGTGTGTTCTAGTCAGGACTGTGTGAAGAGATTATAAGTACCTAGGATTATTATTAACAAGATTGTTTGAAGTATTAAGAATAGGTACGGTGACCAGATAAAATCCAGGTCAGGGCTCATGCAACTTTAACAGTTGGAGAGAAAAGGGAATTTCAGCCATTGTCATTTGTTATGCAATTAGTTCCTGGTGAAATTCCCTCTTCATCACAACAGTTAAAGGTGCAGGCACAATACTAGAGTGACCGTATACAAAAGAAGGCAGGGCCCCTGCAACTTTAACTGTTGTGATGAAGAGGGAATTTCACCAGGAACTAATTGCATACAAATGACACTGGCTGAAATTCCCTTTTCTTTACAACTGTTAAAGTTACATGAGCCCCGACCTGGATTTTATCTGGTCACCCTAGCTTAACACCCTTTTCCCCTCTGCTATAAGGGAAAAGTGGTGCGTCTTTTGCCCTTCCCTCAGGTATTTCAGTGTTGGGGCCTAGCCTGAGAGGGGTGTACTCATCTAGGCCTAGTGTTTGAGGCTATGGCGGCACACCTGTACACACAACTAATAAGAAAACAGGATAAAATTCCTTCTTGCCACCCCTCCTCCCCCCCCCAAGGAAATAACCAGCTAATCCTGCAGTGAGAATGGGGATGGTGGGTGGGAACTGGAAATGTAGGAGGCCAATTTAGGGAAGAACCTGGCTTTTACAGACTCTGGCTTCACCCCTTGATGCTGCATAGCATGACTCCACATGTTCTTTCCCTTTCCCTCCTGGCTGCAAAAAAAAAAAAAAATCCCTCACATGAGCCATTTCAGCAGAGCAAGGCATAAGATTGCCAAACCCATCTTGCATTTAAATATAATCCAAAGCCATTTGGCAAGTCTAAACACAAGGAATTTTGCTAATCTTATCAAAAATGATTTAATTAGAAATTCCCACAAGGGTTCCACCTAAGCAGGAACTTCCAGGGGTTTCAATTTGCCTGACATTCTGAAGGAATTGTGTTCTTGGATCAAGACATCCTTAATATGTGTTGGCCATGTGCAGCTTGTTTCAAGCATCATAGAAACTTTAGGATTAGATCAAGTTGATCAGTCTGAGTTGACAAAACTAAACCTAAATTCATAGATTGAAGGTAGGATGCCAAAGACAGATCAAATCAGAGATGGTCCACAGCTTGGTGCCAAGAGCAAATATTTGTTCATCTAAAAAGATTGCCATCTTAGCAGAAGTTAACTTCTGCATACAAAGGTGAAACACTGAGTAACTTGTCCCTGTTGTTTTTGAGTTGCCACTGGGCAGTAAGCCTGTATACACTAGTTGCTGGGGAACATTGGCAGGAAGGTACTGTTGCGCCATGTGCTGCTGGTGGGTCGCTGGTCGACAGCTGGTTGGCCACTGTGTGAACAGAGTGCTGGGACTCTTGGTTTGATCCAGCAGGGCCTTTCTTGTAGTCTTATGAAAACACTTGATCAGAGCCAAGTTCCACTTCTGGGAATTCATAATTGGAGATGTTGTCATTCCTGTTGGCATGCATTGAGCAGATAGGCTATCATCACCCCACTGAAACCAGACAGAACATGTGAAGTTGAGGTGGTGCAGAAAGGAACCAATGTTCTGATGGAACTCTGTTAGTCGGCAATTTGTTGTTGTTTATTAAAAGATCCCTTCATCAGTCTTTGTTGTCTGAAATTCTTTTACTGCTATTTATATTATTTTCTCCTATTTATATTAGTGAATTGTGTGTATAAAGCTCCATTTCTTGGAGAAAGAGTAAACACTGTCTGGTTTCAATAATGGCCAACTGTTGATCCATGTGCTGAGTCCAGCATATGAAGCAATATTATGCCAATTGAATGCCTTCCAAATTTTAATCAAGATGTGGTATAGTTTTTTTGCCCAGATTTTTAGTCATAAAGAAAAGAAGATTATTTTCCTCAAAAAATGTGCATAAGGGAGAGATTCCATATTTTAACAAATTTCTTTTCGAGTCCCCCCCCCCAATTCCCAGTGTGGAATTTGAATCTCACATACCATGTACAAGCCAAGACATATGCACATGTGTTCCATAAATGGAATTGGTAGATGGTGCAGCTCTTACAATAACAAGTACAGACTTTCGCCTCTGTGGCAAAGTACACTTTCAGTTAATGAGATATCGTTTGGAGAAGAAAGTGGTCCATACTAATAAATCCAGAAACTGCCTGTCAAACAAAACTTCTTTGGGGCTTATCTGGACATACAAGCCCCAACATTTCCTATGATATTGAATGGCAACCCTGATATCCCTACTCAGCTGTCAGGACACCCTCTCCTGAAGAGGTAGCAATGGCTTGATGACATGAGGAACCAGCCTGAGAAAGCTGGTCATGCTTTATGTGGCTGGATGTCCAACCAAATATTTGTTAAAGAACAGAGTACCAATTTACACATCCAAGAAAGAGGGAATAGCAGGGGTAGAGGATACTTAGGACCTCTGAGAACTATGTACCTTTACCTGGGCTGAAGTCCTTTCCTGCAAATTGGCACGCATTGCAACCCTGCATTGGCATGCTGGGAACTAACTAAATGAGGCAGCCAAAACTTGATGGGGGTGAGTTAAGCATAACCTCAGCATCCACTACTATGGTGGGATGCTCATAAGCTGGGCTTGTCCGATAGGAATGGATGCTGGTTTGCCTCTTTCTCTCAAGGAGTTCTCTCTGGTACAAATGTCTAAAAGTCTGGGTGTTGGGTTTTCCTGTCCCATAGAATCATAAAATAGGAGAGCTGGAAAGGGCCTATAAGGCCATCAAGTCCAACCCCCTGCTCAATGCAGGAATCCACCTTAAAGCATACCTGACAAATGGCTGTGCAGCTGCATCTTGAAGGCCTCTAGTGTGGGAGAGCCCATGACCTCCCTACATAATTGGCTCCATTGCCATACTGCTCTAACAGTCAGGAAGTTTTTCCTGATGTCCAGCTGGAATCTGGCTTCCTGTAACTTGAGCCCATTATTCTACACTAGCCCTCTGGGATGATTGAGAAGAGATCCTGGCCCTCCTCTGTGTGACAACCTTTCAAGGCCTTGAGAGTGCTATCATGTCTCCCCTCAATCTTCACTTCTCAAGGCTAAACATGCCCAGTTCTTTCAGTCTCTCTTCATAGGGCTTTGTTTCTAGACTCTTGATCATCCTTGTTGCCCTCCTCTGAACCCCCTCCAGCTTGTCTACATCCTTCTTGAACTGTGGTGTCCAGAACTGGATACAATGCTCAAGATGAGGCCTAACCAGTGCTGAAAAGAGAGGAACCAGTACCTCATGCAATTTGGAAGCTATACTTCTATTAATGCAGCCCAAACTAGCATTTGCTTTTTTTTTTTTTGCAGCCACATCATACTGCTAGCTTATATTCAGCTTGTGCCCATTACTCCATGCACTCTGGGCATTGGTTGGCCAGCAATTATACTGAAAAAAATGGTGGCCCTTTACTGCTAAAGCCACTACATTGTATATTTTCTAAACAAAACCATTGATGACACAGTGGCTGAATTCAAACGACACGATAAGCAACTGGCAGGGGGGAAACAATCGTCAGTTGTAGTGACTATTGTGTTGTCCGAATGCTGCCATAGTCAACTCAGCGCTGATCCTAATCCACACCACAGTTGATTATTTATTACCATGTTGTGTGGGGAGTACCCCCTAGATGAACAACTGTAAAGTTGATTATTACCCCACCATTGACTATCGTGTTGTCCGAATTCAGCCAGTCAGTAGGATGATATTGTTGAGACATGCAAACTTTGCTCCTTTTTCTGGGAATGGTGGTGTTTGTGGTAAAACAAAGACTATGATGTGGTGGGCAGAATCCCTTGGTTTAGCTGTTGGCTCCTTGTAGGTGGCAGAGTTTGGGTACATAAGGACTCCACCCATGCATGCTGTACAGAATTTGCTTGATCCATAGAAAACTGGTGTCCCTCAGACATCTTCTGGTTTTGGAGGGTTCTAAATGGAATCTGGTGCCAGCAGGTCTTCTCCTTCAAGCTACTCCTATACAAGGATGCTGAGACCTGAAGTTCTTGGCCACCAACAAGTGTCTAGCATTGTGCTCCCAATAGGGATGTAGGATGAATTCATTTTCAGTTCATGTTTGACTAGAATTTAGCCCACTCATACTTCCTCGAAACAAATGTGGACTCGTTCTCAATCTGCAGTCAAGGTCCATGCATCTCTGAGCTCTCAATGCAATTAGCAGAACAACAACCCAAAATGTATATGAAAAATATATTAATTAGGAAAATGTATAAGGAAAAAATGTGTTCTTTTGAACAATGAGTATAAACACACTTTAATTGATGGGGAAACATCTGTACTTTTAAAAATGTGCACAACCGATTCTTAAGAATTTTCATGTGAAAAGAAGATGACAAACCTTTAACCTGAGGTGGACACAAGTCAGGAGCTTCAATGAGTTCCTATTTTGCTGATTCAAACATCCCCAGCTTCAACCGTAACAAGCCAAAAATCTCAAGCAGGGTGTGAAGCTTTTCCCTTATTGGTCCCAGTCCTCAGAATTTGGAACTGAGAGGTATACTGCCTCTTTATACGGAGCTTACTTTTAGCTGCCATGGGTGGGCAATAGTGCTGTGCCAAAAATTTCTCCTACTTTTTTATGGGGCTGTGTGTGTGGAATTCTCATTCAATTTGATAGGAAGGAAATTGCTTTTTTAAAAAAAGAACATTTGGGAGAAGGAACATTTGGGAGAAATTCTCATGGTTAGGGTTGGGTTTTTGTGCTTGCCTTACTTAGGAGGGGGGTGTAGAAATGTGTACAAGTGTCCTGTTTTCACTCTACAATCATCTCTGCAGCAGACTGCATCCTCCCTGGCTTTGCAAAGTTCAATTAAAGCCCAGAGGAAGACATCATGAGGTAATTCCTCCCGCAGGGCCTTTTCAGATCAGGAAGTACAGCAAACTGGGAGGATGCAGAGCAATGGAGATATCTCTAACAGAAAGAAAACACACACACAGTGCCTTTGGCTGCCTTGTAGTACTTTGGTAAGCTCAAAAACATCTCAAAAAACTAGATTATAAAACACCATGAGGATGAGGCAGAACAATGGAAGCCCTTTTCATAGGGGAAGCAAACTTTCAGGGAATTGGAAGGTACATTTTGGCTCAGCACTGGCTCCACCACATCCCTGGAGCTAAACACAACATTGAGCCCCCCCCCCCTATAACCTTTATTGTGGTGGTTGCAAAATGGGGGGCCAGCCTGCCAACACTAGGGTGACCATATGGAAAGGAGGGCTCCTGCATCTTTAACAGCTGCATTGAATAGGGAATTTCAGCAGGTGTCATTCTTATGCATGCATCACCTGGTGAAATTCCCTCTTCATCACAACGGTTAAAGCTGCAGGAGTCCTGCCTTCTTTTGTATCTGGTCAAGAGGGCAGGGCTTCTGCAACTTTAACTGTTGTGATGAAGAGGGAATTTCTCCAGGTTTTGCATATATATTAATGACACTTTCTGAAATTCCCTTTTCAATACAACTGTTCAAGATACTGGAGCCCTGCCCTCCTTTTCATATGATCACCCTAGTCAACACAGTTGATGCTGTTGCCACTTGAAGTGGCAACACACACAAAACCCAAAAACCTGTTCAAAACAATGACAGAAGCTGTGTTACAACCCCTGCCATTGGTGAGCCTTACCTGCGAGAAATGGTTGAGAATTTCTCCTGCCTATGGAGGAATTCAGTAAAATTGTCCCTACATTTTTTTTTCCAGCCACAAATAGGGTGGAGACTTTTGAGGAGCCATTTCTGCATATCTCTAGTAATGATCACTGACAGATCCATCCTCCACAAATTTAGCAATCCTTTTTAAAACCATTAATTCACACACACACACACACACACACACACCAGATTATGGCAATGTGTTACATACCTTATGCACTGTGTGAAAAATAAATGCTTCCTGTGTCCATGGGACCAAAATCTCACATTATGAATGAGAATGAAAGTGTTTGGTGACTTTTGGGTGCTATCCTCACTAGACTGTCAGGCCTTTGGAACAGGCTCCAAATGGGCCCCAATTCTATTTGAAAAAAGGTACCTTGTGAAACTGGAGACAGAATGGGCCTGTTCAGACAACATGCTAAGCCGTAGTTAAACCATTGACCCTTTTGCAGCAAATAGTTAGCAAGTGTGTTCAAACTATAGTTATGTAGCCACTATGGTTATGAACGGTTCACACGACACACTAAGTCATGGTTCACATGGCATGCTATGCCATAATGTTTAGCTCAAAAAGCTGAAGCACCATGGTTTAGTGTTTCTTCTGAACAGGATCAATATCATGCACGGTATCCTAAACACACCATCCATTTTCCAGACTCTGTATGGTTTTACACTCGAAAGGAAATGCATTGACTTGAATGACATTCTTCAGTGTTCCAGATGGTCTCTGCCTCATCATTTGTTTATTTTCTTTTTTTGCAGCCTTCCTGTCCATTTGTCACAGCTTTGAACAAAGTCCTATCCACCTTGTGTTATTTGACTTCCACCATGACAGTCAGGCATAAACTAAGCTTCATTAAGGGGAGGGCGAGGAGCATCAAATGTGCAAAATTGCATCAAGGCCAATATTTCTTGCTCTGCAGATGGTGAGTTGCCAGAAAGGATCATCGCATACTTAATTACAAGAACAGTCAGAGAGCTGGGGAAGGAGGCTGTGTGTTAACAGTGTAGGCAGGCAATTATGTAAGCTTTTGCGATGGTGGCTCATAAGGACACGAGCTACTGGTATAAAACCAGCCACTGATGTAAAATAATCAAGGGGAAGGGGGATGTCATGCCCTTATTTGATGGGAAGATATGAGTCACCATTGAGAGTAAGGTTCTTATATCATATATTTTCATTGAATTGATTGATTGATTGATTGATTTGCACCTCACTTTTTAAGAAGTCCCCAGATCAGCTAACAAAAAATGAAAATTATAAGGAAAAATAAATAAAATAAAATAAAAATGCAAAAATACCATTTGTTGAATTTTGTAGAGATCATTTGCTAATGCCTAAGCCATGTCCTTTTTTTAAAGACAAACTAAAAGAAATAACCTAAAATAATTAGCATGGTATCTTATCTATATTACTACAACCTCCCCCCCCCAAAAAAAAACCAAATAGCTGGCTTTGCACTGTTGGTAGTTGAAGGAATTTTTCTATCTAAACATGCCTGGGATCTAGGGTGACCAGATAAAATCCAGGTCAGGGCTCATGTAACTTTAACAGTTGTAGAGAAAAGGGAATTTCAGCCAGTGTCATTTGTATGCAATTAGTTCCTGGTGATATCCCTTCTTCATCACAACAGTTAAAGTTGCAGGGGCCCTGCCTTCTTTTGTATCTGGTCACTCTAGTATAGTGCCTGCACCTTTAACTGTTGTGATGAAGAGGGAATACCACCAGGAACTAATTGCATACAAATGACACAAAGGTTTCCCTGCCTCAGACATTCACCCTAACATCTGGGCCTTAGGCACCCTAACATATTGGAGCCAGGAAGATCTACATTACATCCATGGTGGGGCTAAAGGTGTGACCCGATAGCCCCTGCAACCTGCTGTGATCCTTCCAATGAGTAATGCCTGAAGGTTTTTTTCTTCTTCTTGATATTGTTGCTACAGACATAAAGAGAATTTGAATGCCAACGTTTGGACAAAAGTTTTGGAGATTGCATCAGTTTCATAGCACCTAGTGTAGGTGTGTTACATGAAAATGAAAATATTTTGTTCTCAAGAAAAAAAAATGTTCCCCAAATTCATCTGAAAATGTTTACCAAGGTGTGAACTGTAATTTGGGTGGGTGAGATGAAATGCAGAAAATATCTCATTCTGCTTCATGCATATACTTTTCAGCTCACACAATGAGATGTTGTTGTTTTTTGTTCCCAAATTAGCTCCCTAAATTTGCTGTAACTGACCTGTCAGAATAGAGGTATTTAAAATTGTGTTAGAATGAAAGCATAATATTACAAACCGAGGAAGCAAAATACTGAAAGCTCATAACTTATCAATAGCAACAACAACAACCCTCAAAAACCTGACAAATATAATAGAACATCTCTTAAAAGAAGACTCAGCTGCTGCTGATGATGATTTTTCTTTTCTTTCTTTTCTCTCTTTTTTTTATATGCAATGGTCCAGACTTTGAAATATGCAGGGGTGGTATTTAAAAGCTGGACCATATATATTAGAAATCAAGACTGAGTGTAACCCCTATGGAGTAGATGGATTAGTCCTTTGGGCGGAGAGGGCTAGAGAAGAAATAACTAAGAAACAGAATCAGTTGTTCTGCTGAAACTGGATGTGAGAAGATTGCTGTTAAATTATGGGTTCTTATCACCTTGTATAAGGTCAACTGAGCGGTTAATTGTGTAAAGTAGAATTTCAAGGGGCTGGAGGAATCATTTTTTGCACCCTTGAAATTTGTCCCAATGATATTATTGCAGAGCTAATACTTTGAACTACAATGTTGAGTTACTCATTGGGGATTGCCCTGTGAAATTAAAGTTAAGAAAATTAATACATACAAAAAGGACTTCTGAAATACTCAGCCCCTGGAGATACAGAACCCCATGGGACTGGGCTACAAGCAAGAATCCATTTTTTTTTTGTTTGGACATAGAAGGGCAAATTGTGGCCTGTTTCTGTAAATTGATGTTTTGTTCAAGTTACGTTTTTTTTGCAAGTTTATTTTAATTAAGCCCCATAGAACCCATATGAATAGAAGTTATGTGAGCCCGAACTGTTTTTTTTTTGGGGGGGGGGGGATGTGAATATTTTCAGGATAGCCAAAGGAAGTCTCCCACTCTTGCTCACTTTAGGAACATAAGAACATAGGAAGAGCCATGCTGGATCAGGCCAAGGGTCAATCTGGTCAAGCATTCTGTTCACACTGTGACCAACCAGCTGTCAATGGAAAACCCACGAGAAAGGCATGAGTGCAACAGGTTTATGGCCTCTGAAACTGGAGGTATCATGTAGCTATCAGGACTAGTAGCTATTGATAGCCTTCTCCTCCAGGAATTTATCCACCCCCCTTTTAAAGCCATCCAAATCGATGGATATCACTTCATCTTGTGGAAGCAAATTCCATAGTTTGACTATAAATTGCGTGGAAAAGTTCTTCCTTTTATCTGTTCGGGATCTCCCACCTTTCAACCATATGGGATGACCCCAGGTTCTAATATTATGAGAAAGGGAGAAACATGTCTTCTTATCCACATTCTCTGCACCATACATAACTTTCAGTCATTTTTTTCCTGCATGTCTTGTTAGAACCATCACATCTATGTTTCACTTGCCCTCATTGGCCTCTTTATTGTTCTCAGGCTGCAGAGCTAAGCAGAATGACACTCTGACCTATCTATGGGTCAGAGGCCTAATGGGCACTGGAAGGCTGCATGAGAAAACAACAATAAACATAAAATGAACATGGCCCCATCCATTGGCCAGGCCAGGAGCAGCTATGACACACTTCCTTCCCCTCTTCCTGCCAGAAAGAATACTTGGCTCCAACACCTAGATGCCCTGAAACCACAGAGCTGAAGAGAAGTATGCACTGGCCAGAGGACCAAGAGCTGATGGGTTGTGTGTGTAAGTGTTGAATTATGTTTTGTTTCTTCATAGTACTACAGTCAGGGAAGGCTGGTGGCACCAATTTTGGTGGTGGTGCGAATCCATTCAGGATTTCAGTCAGAACCAGCCAGAACTCCAAGGGTTCAGCACCCTGGATAGATCCTTTAGAGTTCTGGCTGGATCTGACCAGAGCCCAAAATAGATCCACAACACCACTAAGATCAGAGTCACCAGCCTCCACTGTTTACACTCTATCATAATTGAGCTGCCATGAGGATCTGTCAATCAAAAGGAGGGGCATAAACATTCCTGATGAATAAACAGATACATAGCCATTTTTTTAAAAAAAAATGTTCCATAATTCCTGTATAGCCATAAACATTGAATTGCATATGTGTTTTATACCAGTAGCTATATTTGATTTGTCAGCCTAGTGAAAAATAAAGGTTGCCAATTGAAAATGCTTTGCATGTGATCTCATTAGCTCTATTCAGGTAGATTAGATGTACAAGTGGGGTAATGTGCCATGCATATAGGCCACATACCCTAAGTTCTTGTGCATGCTGGCGCCACTGATCAGGCAGTGAAATCTTTGTTCCATGTGTTCGGGCAGTGTAATCATGAAATTACAGAATATACACAGCCCAAAATTTAATCAAAATGTTGGTTATTACCTTTAAAGCCCTACATGGTTTGGGTCCAGGTTACCTACGGGATCGCCTTCTCCCATACAATCCGCCCCGCACGCTCAGTTCCTCTGGGAAGAATTTACTACAGTCAACAAGAACTAGACTGACAACCATTACCCAGAGGACCTTTTCTTCTGCCGCTCCCAGATTGTGGAATGACCTGCCGGGAGAGATTCGCCAACTCACCAGCCTTCAGGAATTTAAAAGATCTATAAAGACTGATCTCTTCCAGCAGGCCTACCCAGATGAATTTTAAAGTGTTTTATTGGTATTTTAATGATGTATTGGTTTTATGTGGTTTTAATCAGTTTTGTATTTTATGTTTAATGCTGTTATTATTATTATTATTATTAATGCTCTCTGCTGTTTTGATCTCATTTTTCATAGCTGAGGGTGAAAACAGCAATTTCACTCAGTTTATTCCATTTTGTTTATATCCTGCCTTTCCACCAGAAATAGTGATTAAGGTTGTTAATAATAATAAAATTCAGGTAAAAAAACAAAATGGTCATTAAAACATTTTAAACCAAATTACAGGGGGGGATGACTACCTAACAGTGCTTGTTTACTTGGAAGTAAATCCCTCTGTGTCCAGTTACTACTTTGTAAATGTGTATATCATTGTAGCCTTCAGGTCACCACTAATGTTTCCATTTATCTGGTCTTAGCAAAAGTGCTCACACTGAAATATGGGATATTATCTTATAACTCATGGTCAGAAATGGCTTTGGATACAAACTAGCACATTTCCACCTAACTGGGGGGGGGGAGGGAACCAGTGGCTACTTTGGGCAGAATCCAGCAGGGTGCTTAGAGCTCCACCAATTCCCTTACACCCTGGCCATTCCCATCCGCAAGCTGGACCCACCACATGTGAAAGGAAGATTTAGTGCTTCCAGGGCAAATGGAAATGACTGGAAATGCTTGTTTCCGGAAGCGAAGCATCGCTGATCTGTCCCAATCAAGAAATGAGTGTTTCTACTGATTTCAGGGATTTCCTTTGGGAATCATTAAATCACTGTTTTGCAAGTGGTGGGTTCCACGCCATAGAATTGGCCGGACCCACTGCTTGTGCAACAGAATCAGTGGGGTGCCAGAGAATTTGTGGAGGTATGCAGGCCCCATTGGATCCTGCTCCGTGTTCATAGAATCACTGCTGTGTAATGGGATTCTTGGGTCTCTGTCAGCACACAGGTGGAAACAGTCAGGAATAAAGGATGCTAGACATTTAAGTCCCAGCAGAAAATACCCAGAGATCAAGGGAAGATGCATCCTAGAGCTCCATCAGACAGGGGGCGGGGAATACCATCGCTTCTCTGCCCCCCGCTTTTGTTGCTTGATACTTCCTCTTTCTCTCACGGAGAGGAAAGAGGAAGTAAAAAGTGCACATGGCCATCTTTTAATAGACTTACCAGGGGCTTTTTTGTCACGTGAAGGAGGCTAGAAGGGGTGGGAGGCACGTGGGAGGCAGACAGCATTGTGAGAGGGACCCAGAAAATGCATGAGTGACCAATAAAACGCTTGTCTGATGACTCCCTTAAAATGCGGGACTGAGCAGGGCTATGAAGACAGAAATGACCCTCTTCAGTCAGTTCAAGGTTCAAAGAACACACACAGAGGGGAAATTGGATCTAGCCCCTTGGGCCCATCTCCAACCATGGCAAGTTGATCAGATCTCCTGAACAAGACCAACCTGTCTATTATGTACGCATGTAGACTCGGTATGCACAAGCTGTGCCATAAACAACTGCAGGGAAGCAAATGCATGGACAGGAAATCTCTGTGTGCATATAGCTGCATAGGCTCTGTTCAGAAGACCCAAATGATGTCCAGAGGCAAACATGTGTTTTGATTAGTTATAGGGATATCAGAGAAATCTGTTGGGGGTGGATGAGTTGTCCAAGGCCCCACAGACTTCTTTCAGCTCCCACTACAACACCCAATTTGATCTGCGGTGAGTTGGGCCAGTTTGCGGATTTTCTGGGAATTTTGCGCATTTTGGTTCTGCAGTTTGTGCCAATTTCCAAGCAATTGCTGCAAATCACGGCCAAATTTGCACAATTTGCAGCCATAGTTTGTGGCTATCGCTTGGAGATTTGCACAAATTGCAGAAAGCTTCCCCAAAAAACTGTGTCAAAAAGTTACTGAGGAAATATGTCAAGCCAAAACAAAGAAGCACATTTCCCAGCAATGGACATCCCTATTTAGTTATTGCAAATGGCCTTGGAGATGTTGAACTGAAGGGAAATCTTGAAATGTTTTAAGTAAATGAACAAACAAACAAATAGGCAAGAAGTTGGAAAAGATGGCCTCCAGACAATGCTGTGATCACATCCACATGGATGACCAAAGGCTGCTACTCTGTTGCTGGATGCCCCTGTCTAGGGTGACCAGATAAAATCCAGGTCAGGGCTCATGTAACTTTAACAGTTGTAGAGAAAAGGGAGTTTCAGCCAGTGTCATTTGTATGTAGTTAGTTCCTGGTGAAATTCCCTCTTCATCACAACGGTTAAAGTTGCAGGGGGCCTGCCTTCTTTTGTATCTGGTCACTCTAATATAGTGCATGCTCCTTTAACTGTTGTGATGAAGAGGGAATTTCACCAGGAACTAATTGCATACAAATGACACTGGTTGAAATTCCCTTTTCTCTACAACTGTTAAAGTGACATGAGCCCTGACCTGGATTTTGTCTGGTCACCCTACCCCTGACAGCATTGCTTTTTTGCAAGGTACCTGTGATATATCAAAGGCTCTTAAGAGAGCATTAGGAAAACTATCAGTTCTGTGCCTTAGTACAGCCTTTCCCAAACTGGTGCTCTCCAGATATTTTGGACAACAACTCCCATCAAACTTAGGTCAATGTGTGGGATGATGGTCAAGGACACCAACCTCAGGCAGGCTGTCAAAAAGCATGGCAGTTCCAAGAAATGACATGGGATATAGGAACAATCCACCCTTTACAGGAGAGAGAGGAAAAAATGCAATTTTTCCTGACTGGAAAATGAAGAAGACAACATGAAATATCCTTGATAACAATCCATTTCAAGCTTTCAAGATAGAGATGAGTAGTTATAGGCCCTACTTGCTGTCAAAATTATGCAAATGAGGTCACGTGACCGGAAGTAAACAAAGCCATGCTGCCGGAAGTGACGTCACCACCTGTCAAAACAAGACCACGTGACCGGAAGTAAACAAACCCACGTGACCGGAAGTGACGAATGTAAACAAATGCCATGTGACCGGAACCGGAAGTGACGTAGGTATGCAACCCCCTCTTGTGGCCGGAACCGGAAGTGACATAGGTAAACAAATGCCAGGTGGCCGGAACCGGTAGTGACGTAGGTATGCAACCCCCTCTTGTGGCCGGAACCGGAAGTGACATAGGTAAACAAATGCCAGGTGGCCGGAACCGGTAGTGACGTAGGTATGCAACCCCCTCTTGTGGCCGTAACCGGAAGTGACATAGGTAAACAAATGCCATGTGGCCGGAACCGGTAGTGCCGAATGTAAACAAAACCCAGGTGGCCGGAAACGGTTCAACAGTAACACGGGCCCCTCTGGGTGACACGTTCTGTAGGAACATGTCCAGGCATGTCTCCCCACAGCCCCTCAGCGGTTGGCTAAGGAATAACACGGGGGCCGTCTGGGTGACACGTCTGCAGGAACATGCCCAGGCATGTCTCCCCACAGCCCCTCAGCGGTTGGCTAAGGAATAGCTCGTGACCTGCCCCCCGGCCAATAGGAAGAGGTTTCAGAGCCCCCAACACTAGGACAGGGCGTGCTGTGCTTTTCAGACAGCCGGGGCAAGCCGTCGGTCACAGTTGCTGATTTTTGGAAGAACATGGAATCCCCCAGCACCCCGATGAGGCCTACGGAATTTTCTACCCCGATGGCGCCAGGCAAGCCTAAACCCAGAAAGCGGTATATCAGTACCAGCTCTGACGATGAACAGTTCCCACCAACAAAGACCCCAGAGGAGGAAGAGAAAGATATCGCGGATATATGGCAAAGCTTATTGGATTCAATTTCCTTAGAAAACTCTATAATGCAGGTAAAACAGCTTTTTACACCTTTTTCTGGGGGCTATTTGTGTGGGAAACCGCTTGTAAGGTTTAAAGAAGATTACAAGTCTTCTTAACTTTCCAGGAGCCAGCTGCAGATACTGGAGCAGCTCAAGAATCTGAAAAGTCTGGCAGCACTAATGCACAACCGTCACCTACAGAACTCTGGAACGTGGCTTCTGCAGGCAACATTCACATTCAGGTGTGTGTGTGTGTGTGTGTGGGAGTCTGTGTGTCTGTGTGTCTGTGTCCTGTATAAAAAGTTTTCCCCAAAAATAATGTTAATAATTTTAAAATATCTTTTAGGCTCCTGAAGCGTTGGCAAACAACCAGCCTGCTCATCTCACACTGAAAAATCTTCTTGGACTACAAATTGATGAAGCACAGTCTATTTTACCAAGACAGCGACGCGGAGCTATGCGTGGCATTGTCAGAGCCACCATTTATGGCATTTTGAAACACTGCCTAAATCAGTATCTGTATGAGAGCTGTATTGGTTGTACTATTCAAGCACCCGGGCAGAGCTCTCACGAATGTACAACATGGACAGAAATGGACATTTCCCAGAAATTACGCATTCTTTGTGCAAAACTGTGGTTTCAGCCTGTGTTGCATATTGTTATCCTCATTGCTTATTCTCTAAAATGTCTTGCTTTGACCTCAGAGAACGTGGACCAGGTCTTAATTCTGACTACAGAGATTAGTAGATCTGTAAATCCACGTACTCAGCTTGAAAAAATTATGAAGCCATCTGACCATACCTATCTTCAACATGTAGAACGGGTAATCAAAAATCGGCACTATAAGTCATTTCTTACCACTGTAAATGCAGTTTTTAGAAATTCTGTATAAATTCCTTCATTGTTAAAGTGTTTTGCATCATTGGGAATCAAAAAATAAAGAAAAGCAGAGCTGTTTGCAAGCAAAGGGATGATTATATTTTTTTCCACCACACATAATCCTATTACCATTGGGTGGGGTGGGGCGGCAGGGGCTATGACCCGGGGCATTTTTCCAAGACATAATACCACCAGGGCTGGGCGAGGTGTCAGGAGTTAAACAATGAAGGGTTTGGCTATGGTAGCACCTGGGACATTTTTCCAGGCCCCTAGGACACAATCCTATCACTGTTGTGTGGGATGCCAGGATCTGACAATTAAGGGGTGGCAATGGAGCCATTTTCATTACGAAGGCTTACACCTTGAGGGCCCTGAAGATGGTGAATATTTTAAATCAGCCAATGAGGGACTAGAAAGCCTAGGCAGAGGGGCTGCATCCTGAGCTGAAGCTGTATAAAGACACAAGGGGCTAGTCGCCGTTGGTTTCTGGAGGAATCAGAAGTTATCCTGCATGAAAAATGGTGAGTGGTTTTGTCTATTTCTTCAACTGACTTTTTAAAAAGAAATTGTTTCTGCTTATTTATCACAGTTAAATATCCTAAATACAAGCTTGTTTTAATTTTGATTGGTTTGACAGTGTTTTGATTGGGGGTAGAAACTCGTTCTTTTACATGATAAAAAGAATTGGTCCAAGCAGATGACTGGGATGATTGATGACTGGGGTGTATTCAAGAGAATGTAGATACTTTTACTTAAATATAAGGTGTTTTAAATTTATCACTATGAATCTTTTAAAATTGGGGCTATAAGCTGGGTTATAAATTGGTGCTATAAGCATGCTGCCGCTTTAATTAAAACCCAAGTTCCTCACTTTTTTTTGTTTTAAGGTAATTCACAACCCCAGTGGTTTTACCATGCAGCGGCCTTTTTGGTACAGTTCAACACATTTTCGTTACATTGAATAAAGTAGTAATTAAACAAACCCAAAACATGTATTTTAATACACAGACACAGCAGTAAAAAATAGCCATTTCAGAGTGCAACATGTAACAAAAACAGCCAGGCATTTTGCACTCATCCGATAGGGTGGTTTCTTGATCTTAAGCGTGCTTAAAAAACCATTTTCCTGTGATAAAGAGAATAAAACAGTTTTGGTTAAGAAGTACAGCATTAGCACAGTTTGTCTTTCACACAATTTCACAAAGGAGACATACCCAGCCTCCATTTTCATTGATCCACTGTGCCTTGGTGTTGAGTATATATTCTGTCATGAATTTAGCCATCTTCCTGGTGTTTTCATGAGTCATAGGAATTCCGCGAGTTTGTAGTTTCTTTACGAGAATGCCCCCAAACAGAAAAATGGTTAAAATACGTCCCCAATTTATTTCTCCATCAGCAAATTCCCCTTCCATCACAAGATTGAAAATTCTACAGGCATCATCCACAGAATTAAGTTCAAGAGTGTCCGTAAGTGACCATAGCTCCTTGTCAGCAAAATCGTGATTTGTTGAGGTAAGTTTCTGTAAAATCAGGGGTGTTCTGTGTTGAGATGTTTGTCCAGAAGTGCAGTTCAAATAATTTTCAAAGCATTTGTAAATATAATCAAACGATACAGGAGCCATTGCCCTTGGCGGTATAGTGAAAAATGATCAAGGAATTGCCCACTCTTTGTATTGTATCTGGTCTCATGCGGGCAGGTCTCAACATGCCCCAAGGGGACTGGCCACAGTTGCATACTCAAAATACTTGTGTTTTACAGATCGTGAAATGTCTTCCCCAAAGAAAAATGTTCTACCGGTGAGCCAGAGAACCATACCGGGGGCTTCACACACTAAAAACCAAGGTAAAGACAAACATGATTATTTTTGGGTTATTTTGTTAGACAGACTGTCATGAATATTTTTGTAAATGCTTAATGTTTATTTTTTTTAAACAACCAGGCCCCGCACCTCAAGATTCAAAAAGTGAGCCATCGCCAAAGGCACATGATGACCCCCAAACTTCAAAAAATAAACCACCATCACCACGGATGCCACCAAAGCCACAAGAGGACCCCCAAGCTTCAAAGAGTGACAGACCCGGAGGACACGGTAAAGCAAAAAGAAAACTCAAACACCTCACAGCGAACACTTTAGAAACATCACCACTTAAAAAACAGAAGCTGGTCCTTGCTGTCCCTTCTTCTACTTCTTATAATGACTCGCTTGCAAAGCTCATGCAAGATGTTATGGCATCTTTGAGTGCCGGCTTACTGAGACCCCATGCCTTAAAAAAATATGTGAAAGCTGCCCAGGCTAAAATTTCTGTCATACAAAAAGGTTTGGACAGGCAGCAAGGAGCAGGACGGCTGAAGAAACGTAGCCGCACACACAAAGAGCTAGCATTAAAATACATGTCAAAGCGTATTAGGAATGCTAAACGTATGAAAGTAGGGGTGAAAAGAAGCCCCTCGCTGTTAAAACTTTTAAGACAAATCAGAGACACTAGGGCTCCAAAGGCCTCTCCGACCACTGCCTGCAATGTGGACCCCCCACAACCCACCCAGATGACTGATTTAGAGGCTGAGGGGTCAGCCATTCTGAGTGCGGATGAATCCCCTACAGACCCCGGACTAGGCACCCCAGAAACCCAGGAGGAACACCCTCTAACTCCCAATGAATTGCCAAGAGTTTATCTGGAGAGGCTGAATAGTTGGGAGTGGCATTCACCACGCCAACCCGTTTCTCGATACGGAGAAACCTTCAGGTTTGCCAACCTGGAGCAATTAAACCATCCACTGCTGGTGCAAGAGGCAATCCAAGAGGCTGTACAGGGCCTGCTTGATGATCTTTACGTGAGGTTACATGATGAGGATTTTGTTCAATTACGTCTAGATGGCGGAGGACTAAATGACGCTCTCTTCACTGTGAGGAGGGTCAGGGGGGGCCTGCATGCTTCAGATCTGATGGACAACCTCGCAAACCTTATGCAGAGCAATGCAGAGATCCACCTTCATGGGACATTGCGCTTAAATGTATGGGTTATCCGTAACAGTGGAGGACGGGGCCGTAGAGTTATAAGTACTCTGCTTCACAGCCAGTTAGTGCAAAAGAAAAGGCGTTTTTTAGCGGATCTAAACAGTACTGGTAGCAATCTGTGTTTTGGTGGGAGTCTCTTGGCAGTTATGGCCCCACAAAGACCCACCTTTGGGGAGTTAATAGATGGGGCGAGGCAGCTGTATAGAGAGCTTGGGTTTCCCGAAGATGACAAGATAATGCTGAGTGATGTGATTGCCTTTGAAAGGCATTTCAAAGTAAATATCGCCGTGGTCCTGCACGGGACTAAGGGCTGGGAGATATTCAGGACTGGAGACCCTGTACACACCCAAACTTTTCACCTACTGCTGCACGATGAGCATTACTATGGGATTCTAAACGCCAAAGCATTCTTTGGTAGTAAAAATTATTGTAGCGTCTGCGGCAACGTATACAGCCATAGTCACAAATGCAAATATTTATGCCGTTTATGTTTAGAGACCCTTTGCGAGCCAGTGCAAGAGGTGCGGTGTCCTTCTTGCAAGTTATTCTGTAGATCCAGAGAATGCTTAGAGAGACACAGTGCTTTGGCTGCTCTAAAGAAGGTGGACTGTAAATCTAAAATCATGTGCGAGACTTGCGCATCCTATGTCCCCAAAAAACACAAATGCAAGGTGAAGTGCTGCAAGCAGTGCGAAAATGTAGTTGGGCGAGTGGATCCCCGTTTCCTGAGTGCTTTCAAAGTCATAAAAAATGTATTTATCAGAAATTTCTGATCGCTTGACAGTCGGCATGAAGCACCGGTGACTGTTTATATCCCCAACAGGCTTTTCGCACTGCTTGCAGCACTTCACCTTGCATTTGTGTTTTTTGGGGACATAGGATGCGCAAGTCTCGCACATGATTTTAGATTTACAGTCCACCTTCTTTAGAGCAGCCAAAGCACTGTGTCTCTCTAAGCATTCTCTGGATCTACAGAATAACTTGCAAGAAGGACACCGCACCTCTTGCACTGGCTCGCAAAGGGTCTCTAAACATAAACGGCATAAATATTTGCATTTGTGACTATGGCTGTATACGTTGCCGCAGACGCTACAATAATTTTTACTACCAAAGAATGCTTTGGCGTTTAGAATCCCATAGTAATGCTCATCGTGCAGCAGTAGGTGAAAAGTTTGGGTGTGTACAGGGTCTCCAGTCCTGAATATCTCCCAGCCCTTAGTCCCGTGCAGGACCACGGCGATATTTACTTTGAAATGCCTTTCAAAGGCAGTCACATCACTCAGCATTATCTTGTCATCTTCGGGAAACCCAAGCTCTCTATACAGCTGCCTCGCCCCATCTATTAACTCCCCAAAGGTGGGTCTTTGTGGGGCCATAACTGCCAAGAGACTCCCACCAAAACACAGATTGCTACCAGTACTGTTTAGATCCGCTAAAAAACGCCTTTTCTTTTGCACTAACTGGCTGTGAAGCAGAGTACTTATAACTCTACGGCCCCGTCCTCCACTGTTACGGATAACCCATACATTTAAGCGCAATGTCCCATGAAGGTGGATCTCTGCATTGCTCTGCATAAGGTTTGCGAGGTTGTCCATCAGATCTGAAGCATGCAGGCCCCCCCTGACCCTCCTCACAGTGAAGAGAGCGTCATTTAGTCCTCCGCCATCTAGACGTAATTGAACAAAATCCTCATCATGTAACCTCACGTAAAGATCATCAAGCAGGCCCTGTACAGCCTCTTGGATTGCCTCTTGCACCAGCAGTGGATGGTTTAATTGCTCCAGGTTGGCAAACCTGAAGGTTTCTCCGTATCGAGAAACGGGTTGGCGTGGTGAATGCCACTCCCAACTATTCAGCCTCTCCAGATAAACTCTTGGCAATTCATTGGGAGTTAGAGGGTGTTCCTCCTGGGTTTCTGGGGTGCCTAGTCCGGGGTCTGTAGGGGATTCATCCGCACTCAGAATGGCTGACCCCTCAGCCTCTAAATCAGTCATCTGGGTGGGTTGTGGGGGGTCCACATTGCAGGCAGTGGTCGGAGAGGCCTTTGGAGCCCTAGTGTCTCTGATTTGTCTTAAAAGTTTTAACAGCGAGGGGCTTCTTTTCACCCCTACTTTCATACGTTTAGCATTCCTAATACGCTTTGACATGTATTTTAATGCTAGCTCTTTGTGTGTGCGGCTACGTTTCTTCAGCCGTCCTGCTCCTTGCTGCCTGTCCAAACCTTTTTGTATGACAGAAATTTTAGCCTGGGCAGCTTTCACATATTTTTTTAAGGCATGGGGTCTCAGTAAGCCGGCACTCAAAGATGCCATAACATCTTGCATGAGCTTTGCAAGCGAGTCATTATAAGAAGTAGAAGAAGGGACAGCAAGGACCAGCTTCTGTTTTTTAAGTGGTGATGTTTCTAAAGTGTTCGCTGTGAGGTGTTTGAGTTTTCTTTTTGCTTTACCGTGTCCTCCGGGTCTGTCACTCTTTGAAGCTTGGGGGTCCTCTTGTGGCTTTGGTGGCATCCGTGGTGATGGTGGTTTATTTTTTGAAGTTTGGGGGTCATCATGTGCCTTTGGCGATGGCTCACTTTTTGAATCTTGAGGTGCGGGGCCTGGTTGTTTAAAAAAAATAAACATTAAGCATTTACAAAAATATTCATGACAGTCTGTCTAACAAAATAACCCAAAAATAATCATGTTTGTCTTTACCTTGGTTTTTAGTGTGTGAAGCCCCCGGTATGGTTCTCTGGCTCACCGGTAGAACATTTTTCTTTGGGGAAGACATTTCACGATCTGTAAAACACAAGTATTTTGAGTATGCAACTGTGGCCAGTCCCCTTGGGGCATGTTGAGACCTGCCCGCATGAGACCAGATACAATACAAAGAGTGGGCAATTCCTTGATCATTTTTCACTATACCGCCAAGGGCAATGGCTCCTGTATCGTTTGATTATATTTACAAATGCTTTGAAAATTATTTGAACTGCACTTCTGGACAAACATCTCAACACAGAACACCCCTGATTTTACAGAAACTTACCTCAACAAATCACGATTTTGCTGACAAGGAGCTATGGTCACTTACGGACACTCTTGAACTTAATTCTGTGGATGATGCCTGTAGAATTTTCAATCTTGTGATGGAAGGGGAATTTGCTGATGGAGAAATAAATTGGGGACGTATTTTAACCATTTTTCTGTTTGGGGGCATTCTCGTAAAGAAACTACAAACTCGCGGAATTCCTATGACTCATGAAAACACCAGGAAGATGGCTAAATTCATGACAGAATATATACTCAACACCAAGGCACAGTGGATCAATGAAAATGGAGGCTGGGTATGTCTCCTTTGTGAAATTGTGTGAAAGACAAACTGTGCTAATGCTGTACTTCTTAACCAAAACTGTTTTATTCTCTTTATCACAGGAAAATGGTTTTTTAAGCACGCTTAAGATCAAGAAACCACCCTATCGGATGAGTGCAAAATGCCTGGCTGTTTTTGTTACATGTTGCACTCTGAAATGGCTATTTTTTACTGCTGTGTCTGTGTATTAAAATACATGTTTTGGGTTTGTTTAATTACTACTTTATTCAATGTAACGAAAATGTGTTGAACTGTACCAAAAAGGCCGCTGCATGGTAAAACCACTGGGGTTGTGAATTACCTTAAAACAAAAAAAAGTGAGGAACTTGGGTTTTAATTAAAGCGGCAGCATGCTTATAGCACCAATTTATAACCCAGCTTATAGCCCCAATTTTAAAAGATTCATAGTGATAAATTTAAAACACCTTATATTTAAGTAAAAGTATCTACATTCTCTTGAATACACCCCAGTCATCAATCATCCCAGTCATCTGCTTGGACCAATTCTTTTTATCATGTAAAAGAACGAGTTTCTACCCCCAATCAAAACACTGTCAAACCAATCAAAATTAAAACAAGCTTGTATTTAGGATATTTAACTGTGATAAATAAGCAGAAACAATTTCTTTTTAAAAAGTCAGTTGAAGAAATAGACAAAACCACTCACCATTTTTCATGCAGGATAACTTCTGATTCCTCCAGAAACCAACGGCGACTAGCCCCTTGTGTCTTTATACAGCTTCAGCTCAGGATGCAGCCCCTCTGCCTAGGCTTTCTAGTCCCTCATTGGCTGATTTAAAATATTCACCATCTTCAGGGCCCTCAAGGTGTAAGCCTTCGTAATGAAAATGGCTCCATTGCCACCCCTTAATTGTCAGATCCTGGCATCCCACACAACAGTGATAGGATTGTGTCCTAGGGGCCTGGAAAAATGTCCCAGGTGCTACCATAGCCAAACCCTTCATTGTTTAACTCCTGACACCTCGCCCAGCCCTGGTGGTATTATGTCTTGGAAAAATGCCCCGGGTCATAGCCCCTGCCGCCCCACCCCACCCAATGGTAATAGGATTATGTGTGGTGGAAAAAAATATAATCATCCCTTTGCTTGCAAACAGCTCTGCTTTTCTTTATTTTTTGATTCCCAATGATGCAAAACACTTTAACAATGAAGGAATTTATACAGAATTTCTAAAAACTGCATTTACAGTGGTAAGAAATGACTTATAGTGCCGATTTTTGATTACCCGTTCTACATGTTGAAGATAGGTATGGTCAGATGGCTTCATAATTTTTTCAAGCTGAGTACGTGGATTTACAGATCTACTAATCTCTGTAGTCAGAATTAAGACCTGGTCCACGTTCTCTGAGGTCAAAGCAAGACATTTTAGAGAATAAGCAATGAGGATAACAATATGCAACACAGGCTGAAACCACAGTTTTGCACAAAGAATGCGTAATTTCTGGGAAATGTCCATTTCTGTCCATGTTGTACATTCGTGAGAGCTCTGCCCGGGTGCTTGAATAGTACAACCAATACAGCTCTCATACAGATACTGATTTAGGCAGTGTTTCAAAATGCCATAAATGGTGGCTCTGACAATGCCACGCATAGCTCCGCGTCGCTGTCTTGGTAAAATAGACTGTGCTTCATCAATTTGTAGTCCAAGAAGATTTTTCAGTGTGAGATGAGCAGGCTGGTTGTTTGCCAACGCTTCAGGAGCCTAAAAGATATTTTAAAATTATTAACATTATTTTTGGGGAAAACTTTTTATACAGGACACAGACACACAGACACACAGACTCCCACACACACACACACACACACCTGAATGTGAATGTTGCCTGCAGAAGCCACGTTCCAGAGTTCTGTAGGTGACGGTTGTGCATTAGTGCTGCCAGACTTTTCAGATTCTTGAGCTGCTCCAGTATCTGCAGCTGGCTCCTGGAAAGTTAAGAAGACTTGTAATCTTCTTTAAACCTTACAAGCGGTTTCCCACACAAATAGCCCCCAGAAAAAGGTGTAAAAAGCTGTTTTACCTGCATTATAGAGTTTTCTAAGGAAATTGAATCCAATAAGCTTTGCCATATATCCGCGATATCTTTCTCTTCCTCCTCTGGGGTCTTTGTTGGTGGGAACTGTTCATCGTCAGAGCTGGTACTGATATACCGCTTTCTGGGTTTAGGCTTGCCTGGCGCCATCGGGGTAGAAAATTCCGTAGGCCTCATCGGGGTGCTGGGGGATTCCATGTTCTTCCAAAAATCAGCAACTGTGACCGACGGCTTGCCCCGGCTGTCTGAAAAGCACAGCACGCCCTGTCCTAGTGTTGGGGGCTCTGAAACCTCTTCCTATTGGCCGGGGGGCAGGTCACGAGCTATTCCTTAGCCAACCGCTGAGGGGCTGTGGGGAGACATGCCTGGGCATGTTCCTGCAGACGTGTCACCCAGACGGCCCCCGTGTTATTCCTTAGCCAACCGCTGAGGGGCTGTGGGGAGACATGCCTGGACATGTTCCTACAGAACGTGTCACCCAGAGGGGCCCGTGTTACTGTTGAACCGTTTCCGGCCACCTGGGTTTTGTTTACATTCGGCACTACCGGTTCCGGCCACATGGCATTTGTTTACCTATGTCACTTCCGGTTACGGCCACAAGAGGGGGTTGCATACCTACGTCACTACCGGTTCCGGCCACCTGGCATTTGTTTACCTATGTCACTTCCGGTTCCGGCCACAAGAGGGGGTTGCATACCTACGTCACTACCGGTTCCGGCCACCTGGCATTTGTTTACCTATGTCACTTCCGGTTCCGGCCACAAGAGGGGGTTGCATACCTACGTCACTTCCGGTTCCGGTCACATGGCATTTGTTTACATTCGTCACTTCCGGTCACGTGGGTTTGTTTACTTCCGGTCACGTGGTCTTGTTTTGACAGGTGGTGACGTCACTTCCGGCAGCATGGCTTTGTTTACTTCCGGTCACGTGACCTCATTTGCATAATTTTGACAGCAAGTAGGGCCTATAACTACTGAGATGTAATTCTTCAGACAGCAAGAAATCTTCCACAAATTCATATGTGTCTTGGTCCTGACTTACGCTTCCCATCAACTTTGATCCTCTAGAGTTAAAAAGTACACGATAAGGATATATCTTTCTCTGCTCTCCCCCACCCACCCCCACCCTCGAAGGGAGAGAAAATGAGAAGATCCTAGAATCATAGAATAGTAGAGTTGGAAGGGGCCTATGAAGCCATTGTGTCCAACCGCCTGCTCAATGCAACCTTTGACCTTGTAAAAACACAGTCAAGAATTCTGCCTTCTTTCCCCTTAAAAAATTATGCAGGAAACCATGTTTAAGGAGAGTCTTGAATTTCATTTCTTCTTCACTGGGTCAAACTACCCATTGCATTAATTGCATGGCTTGCAGCCATTTCACTTTTCAAAACATAAATGAAATGGCGGTATCATCCTCCCAGTTTTCATTGGGATACCAGTGCACAGAGATGTGGAGTTAAACTCTTCATTCCTCAGCCATGATCCCAATGAAAATTACTCCCATAGTGTGTATGTGGGGGGGGGGGTCCCATTGATGCCACGGGGAGCGATCCTCTCTCCTAATTCCAGAATGGGGGGAGAACAGAGGATATTTTCATTGGAATAGGAGCTGCGAAGGTAGGAGTTAAATGTCCCCTCCCTAATCCCTCCAGTTTTGCTGAAAACATACACACACTTAAGGGTTTTATGTTAATTTTAATTAAAAATGATGTGGCTATTACCCATGCAATTAACATAACGTGTAGGTGACCCAGAGTCTCCTGTTTTATAAAAAGAAAGACAGCATTCACATAGCTTCCCGGATGCCTTGCAGTTGCAGGCTGTTGTAATGTTCTCAGCTGCCTCTTTTCCCTGAGAGAAACCCTTTCCAGTTTCAACTTCCCGCTGGTCCATTTTCATCAGGCGGTTACCTACAGGTGGTGGCCAGTGCAGCTCATCTTATTCTTGCCAGCACTGTTGGACTTCAAAGAAGAATTAACCTCTCTGAGAAGCCTGGGTGACAGGCTTGCTCTAGGGTCTTGAGGGTAGAGGAAAGGAAAATCTTCCAAAGTTTGAACAAAGTTAAGAACTCATGATCACAACCCATTTTCCTTGGAATGGAAAGAACTGATTGGTAAGTATCATGGTTCATTGCTTTTTGAAGAAGAAGAAGAAGAAGAAGAAGAAGAAGAAGAAGAAGGCATAGAGAAGACAGCCAGTGGAGGCTGGAGGCTCCGATGTCATGGGGCATAGAACCTGCTCAGGGTTTCAGTCAGGGCCAGTCAGAACTTTGAAGGAGCTATCCGAGGTGCTGAACTATATCTCCAAAATTAGTCCATCACCTTGAATAGCTCCTGTAGAGTTCTGGCTGGTTCTGGCTGAAACCCAGGATAGATTCACAGCTCCACTGAAATCAAAGCTACCAGCTTCCACATGGATTAGATAAATTCATGGAAAGAATTCATTAAATAAATTCAAACTCCAGGCCTGTTTGCCACTGCTGCTCACCTGTTGCTCCCTGCATGGTCATTTAGGTGGTCATTATATTTAATAAGCCAGGCAGAGAAGCAAACAGGTCAAGCGAACAGGTGGTTAGCTGGTTATGGCCAAGCACCTTGTCTACGCTTGTCCACATCCTCAGAGGGAATAGAGAAGAAATCCTGGAAGGGACCATCAATCAATGGTAGACCACAGACTTTGCACCTGCTCTGCATGCAGAAGGGGACAGGTTCAGCCCCCAGCATCTCCAGGTAGGCCTGGAAGAATTCTTACCTAAAAACTTGGAGAGCCTCTGCCAGTCAATGTCATCAATATTGGTTTAGATGGAGCAGCAGTTTGTTTCAGCTCCTAATGTTCCTGGGATTACAAGAAACTAGGAAGTGGTGTCAAGAAAGCATAAATATTACCAGGCTCCATCATTTCTGAGACTGGCCTGATGAAGTCTTTATAAGACCTTGCTTAAAAAAGAGGCAGACTCTGAACTGCTCAGTGGTGGTGCTTCTTCGTCTCTGGACTGCCTCTAATTGGGATCATTTGTGGCATCACGTTAGGTATGACATGGGCACCCAACTGGGTCCAGGAGTCTGGCAGAGTCCCCTGCATGGTCTGGGAGTGCCCCATCACCACCTGCTCCTCCCTGCGAGCCAGGATTTGACTACACCTCTAAAATTGTGGAAATTGCCCTTTTACGGCCACCATTTTGCGTGACATAAATATACGGAAAGTCAGAACCCCCATCTTCCATAAAAATTCAAGCTCATATCGAGGAGTGGGAGTTGGCAGGGACAAGTGACAGTGACAGCTCATTGGGTGCCTGGTGAAACCAGACAGAGATAGGTCCATCCATCCTTACATCTCCTAGGCAACTAGGGGATGACTCTGATTGAGTAGTATTAGGAGCTCTCCCTGCTGAATTCTTTTCCCCCCATTTCTTTTTCAGAGTCATTATCTGTGAGTCATCTTCAGTGTCCCCCACCATGGATTGGGGACCTGTGGTTTTTTTTTTTTATCCAATGAGATGCATTCCCACATCAGACTCTGTTTCAGACAACAAAGTACATAAGGATGGGTGTGAAATTTGGTCCATCAAGGTTGTATTTTTATTTAATGGATTTACTTAATGTACACCTCCTGGAAGTGAACATGGACCATTTGTGGTCAGAAATCTGTACGCTTCTGAGCTTGCAGTGTATTCCACAAACCAAAACAACAAGAAAATGTCTTCAACAACATGCACAAAGATATGCAAGAAAAATTTCTGAAGCGTGTACAATATGCTGTAGTCAATGGGTGCATGCATCCAATGGTGTGTACAGTTGAAAAATTCACACATCAAAAAATATGTGCAGATTTATCAGCCAGATGGTGGCATAGAGAAGCTCAGACAGAATCGGGACATAATGAGCTTCGTGGTGAAAAAATGAGAATCTCAACAATATTAAGCTGGACAGGTTTTCCCATCCCTAAAGCTGGAGTCTGGTAGGAAAACCTCTAGGAAACTTAGCTCATTTTTTTCCAGTAAAGCCAGCTTCTGGGATAAGTGCGGATCCTAAAGGGTAGAGCAGAGAATAAATTAATAATATTACTATTAAAATGGATTGATTCTTATCCCGAAATGAAGCATGTACAACATCTTTTTTAAAAAAATGAGTCTAGGAATGAATATTCATCACATTTGAGAATGATAAAATTCATAAAATTTGATAGGAATGATAAGTAATATAACTATAAAACCCATCAGTATTTAAGATCTTGAATTAACTAATATAGAGAAATGAGGACACTGAGCAGCTGATGTGCTCCTTAATCACTTTTTCATGTTATCATTTCCATCAAAGGTTATGAATGTTATCATAATCAAAGGCGTATGGGAGTTCTGATTGTTTTCACCCACACAATAACTCTGGAGCATTTGAGGCACTTTGTTATTAGGTGTGACATAAAACATGATAGCATATGAAAGCAAATATGTCTTTTTAATACTTTTTAAATTTTTATTATAATAAAAATCAGGGGGCGAGCAATGTGTAGCCCCTGTATGCACCATGCCACCCCGCAGCTGCATCCCATTTTTTTCTTGTTAATTAAAACATGGCATCTTTAGAAGCTAAAGAAATAAATCTTTAGCAACTATGGCACATGCAAACAGCCACATTTAGCTACTTTACAAGCTAAATTTGGAACTTTGGTGCTCCATGTCTACTGCAGGAGTTAAATTTAGCTTGGAAACTTAAATTTAAGCATTGTGGTGGTGTGTGATGGTATAGAGCATTGTGTCACTGAATTTCTATGCTACTGATTTTTAGTTTTATTTTGCATGGGAGGGGCACCCTGCGGACTTTGTGGTGCACTGTGGTCTGAGGCCCATAACGAGGGAGGTTGACCAGTGACATACAGAAATAATCATTATGCCTAAACTTTAATTCATTATGTGTATGTTACAGGAAATGTCAGGCCCTCATTGAATTTCTATGTTTATTTGTAATATATCAGATTTTAACAGATTTTTAAAAAAACAATTTCTGAAAATTCCGGCATTTACCTGTACATCTCATTGCCTAAGAGCCATTGGCAATGATTATGTTTTATGCACATATCCACCACTGTAAGCCTAAAATGTACCATGTCTAGTTTGTGAATTTTCAGAACATGCCTGATGTACACTGGTAGATCTTAAGCATCCCCTTGGCTGATGGACACATTTCTTGATCACTTCTAGTATGTACTGATAGAGAATGACATTCACAAAGGCAATTTGGCACGTGCCCCAAACAAGCTAAGTGATGCTGATATTTCTATACAAAAGGTCGATACCTCCCTTTCAATACATAGGGAAAGGATAACATAGGTCATGTTTGGTAATGGATTGGTGCCTGCAAGAACACGGGAGTTAACAAAAAAGTGCAGTATTGGTTTCAATCATCCAGAAAGTCTCTAGGAAAGAAGTTCACTTAACTCTCCACTTGGATAAACATATCAATGAATAATCTTCATCCTATTTGAGGAGTGATGTACGTATGCTTACATTAGCTGTCCGATGTGTGTATTTTGTCAGGAAGTGGGTGTGAGTTAGCTGTGACATGGGCAGGAACAGGATTTTCATTAAATACCATTCCGTTAGCGCAAGCGGAAAGTAGGTTCTGAACAGTGCGCAAGAGTAGAAAACATCTAAAGTTATGTTTGTGGCAGTGGTTGTGCATTGCACTTGTACAACCTGTTGTGCAACCTCCTATATAACTGCTTGCACAATGTGCTTAACTTTTCCATCAAAATCAATGGGATTTGGATGTGGTTACCTCTGGCTGAATTATGCTCCCTAGTTTCTGTGCATTTTCCTTGCACCCATGGGACATCTGGTTAGTAGTGGGCAGGATTACTGTTAGGTGAGCTAATTTGGAACCAGGTCTGAATGTCAGAGGTTTGGACTCAGCTTATAACTGTTCAAGTTGTTCCAAATAGGGGGAATCCATTTCTTAAACCATCATCATTAGTCCAGCTGGGCCAGCAATTTTTCCTACTGTAGTGCATTTTATTTCCCCAAATAAATGCATTTTTCTACACATTATGTTTAATGGGGGAACTCAATTGCCAAATTCAGAGAAGTCCAAATTTTGAAGGTTAACTGAGTCACATGTTGCTTCGAAAGTGCAAAATTAGGTAAATTTGCATTGACATGTGAACTGCATGAATTTATTCCCAATCCATATTTATAATAATCCATCATTAATAATAACAGCAGGACACAATGTACGCATGAAATATGTAGACTACTCCTGGTGGTAAGGGAGGGAAGAATCCATCTATTTAGAATCAATGTCTGTTTCACATTATGTATAAAGTCCATTCCACATTAATTTACAAACGTTAAAAAAAGAATATGCCCCCAAATTCATACCCTAACATATTTTGAACGTTTCTTAGAAAATATGCATTTATGAATGTATTTTCTCTCAAAATAGACTTTTCTAAAAAGCCCTAAAACATGGATTGCTAACTCAGAGACATTCTGAGTGTGAAATCGGGGGGGGGGGGGGGGGAGATAATTATGGCCCAATCTTCACATTATCCCTGGAGATGCGGATCAGATTCACAATGATCAAAATGCTAGAAGATCCCTTGCTGTGGTATATAATATAACACTGCAAACCTCATAACATTGGTACAGATTAGTGGAGGCTGGTGGCCCCGATTTCAATAGGGCTGTAAATCCATTCTGGGTTTTAGTCACAACCAGCCAGAACTCTAAAGGAGCAATCGAAGGGGCTGAACTGTATCCCCAAAATAGAGACCTTTAGAGTCCTGGCTGGTTCTGTCTAAAATTCAGAATGGATTTACAGCCAAAACTGGAGCTACCAGCCTCCACTGGTACAGCTATAACCTCTCCATGGAATGCTTCAAAATACTTCAAAAGCAGAAGCTTCACTAATTGCAGTAAGCAACCATTCCTCCTACTTTAAGCAAACCACTGGCAAATGTTTAGCTCACATTAGGTTTCGTCTCTCTCGTTTTCGCTCTCATTTCCTTTCCTGCCCCCCCCATTGCCTGATTGCTTCTATTGCAAATCCTTCAAAACTAGATTAGACAATTGTTTTGATGGCAGCTGCTGTGTGAAGGATGCTCTTGAATTTTACCTTGAGCGTACTAATTAAATTGTATATAATAGTGAAAGCACATTGACATTGGCGAAGGAAATGATCCGATCTATTTGCAGTTGAGAGACGTCTGGAGTTGACATAATTTCATTAATCTTGACCCATGTGAACAACATGAATTAGGTTATTTGAACAAAACTGGGGGGAGGTACTTCGCTGGTTGGATTCCTATTGAGGATGTGGCTGATATTTGTATATCTGCACACTGATATTGTTTTTTATTTTATTTTATTTTTTATTGTGAATTTGACAAACCAGAACTGAAAACAAATCGTTGGGGGGTGGGGGAGAGAGAACAAATATTACAAGCATGGGAATGTCATTCTTTTTCATCAGATACACCATTCATTAAAAATAAGGAGAAAGCTATGCATAGGTTTCAAGAAAAGCAGACCAAACATCCATGTATTTATTTGCAAATGGTGTCTATATACCACCCTGATAGTGTTGTTAAGTCTTCAGTACATTACACTATGGGAGGTGAACATTTATCCTTCCAATGGAATAATATCAGTCGTTTAGCTGTCATAAGGACTCAGAAAATCCATTCACACTGACCATTCGTTAACGTCCAAGAAACTGGTAGGTAGTTTAGGAGGGCACGGATATCACTTCATACTAAAGACTGTTTCAATACAAAGTATATCAGTCTTATGATGTCCTCCCAAATGGCGGCAACATATGAATAAAAGAAGCATTTGTATATCTGCTCACTGATATCAAAAACGGGCACCTGAACATTGGTACATTGGTATAAGCTACAACCAGCTAAAGAGGGCAGGAGAGACAAGCAGAGATATTTAGGGTCCCCATTACTTTGGGTCTACAGGGTGAGGTTTGTGTAACCCAGAATGCTGAGTGATATTGGTTCCGCTTCTTCTAGCCTTTGAGAGGGGCAAAGAGTATCCTGCCCTCATTAGGGAAGGAACATGGAATAGTAGAGCTGGAAGGGGGCTATGTGGCCATCGAGTCCAACCCCTCGCTCAATGCAGGAATCCACCTTAACACATACCTGACAGCTCGATGTCCAGCTGCCTCTTGAATTCCTCTAGTGTCGGAGAACCCACAACCTTCCTAGGTCATTGGTTCCATTGTTGTGCTGTTCTAACAGTCAGGAAGTTTTTCCTGGTGTCCAGACAGAATCTGCTTTCCTGTAACTTGAGCCCATTATTCCATGTCCTGCACTCTGAGATGATCGGGAAGAGATCCTGGCCCTCCTCTGTGTGACAACCTTTCAAGTATTTGAAGAGCGCTATCATGTCTCCCCTCAATCTTCTCTTCTCCAGGCTAAACATGCCCAGTTCTTTCATTCTCTCCTCATAGGGCTTTGTTTCCAGACCCCTAATCATCCTCATTGCCCTCCTCTGAACCCCCTTCCAGCTTGTCTGGTTGGAGATACAGATGGATGAACTTGTCAATTTCAGTTCTCTCTGTTTCTCATTTATACAGTCTTAAACACAGTTTGTCTTGAAGTGTGATGTTTGCATGAAAATTCATAAGCCTTTTCACCTAATACATGCATCTTTGTTTTTGATTTTTAAAAAGAAATTATTGAGTTTTCAAACAATACAGAAATACACATTAGTATTAATTCACAATCCCTCCCCATTTCCTCCCCAAGCTTGGTCAATTTCAGAATTTTTCTTCTTCTGTTTTTTATAGTCTGATGCTATTCCAGGCTGGTATATTAATTTATCCTGTTTCATTCATTTATAATCTTCTTCTTTTCATGAGACCCACAAAGTTATATAAGCTTCTGCCAAAGTTATTCTGTTTGGTTCTTTTTTCATATTATATGCATTTTGTATGCTTTTTTGCCCAATAAATACATTTTATGAAAACAAATTTGTTAATATTCAATTTATGAACATAATTTCACCAAATAAATGCATTCTCCATTGCAGAATTCAGAAAAATGCAAATTTCAACAAACAACTGATTTTTTTGTTCGCACAGTGGATCAAAAGGCAAAATAATCTCCCTAGTTGGAGAATATGATTTCCACAAGGAGGGACCCTTGCTCACTAAGCACTGGTGTTGCATGCAGAAAGTATGCCCATCATCACAACAGTTAAAGTTGCAGGCACTATACTAGGGTGACAATATACAAAAGAAGGCAGGGCCCTTGCAACTTTAACTGTTGTGATGAAGAGGGAATATCACCAAGACCTAATTGCATACAAATGACACTGGCTGAAATTCCCTTTTCTCTACAACTATTAAAGTTACATGAGCCCTGACCTGGATTTTATCTGGTCTCCCTAAGTTAAGACTGTTTGATCATATAATGTTGCTGCTACAAATAATAAATAAAGTCCACAGGGAACATTTCCTGCTTGCGCACTGATGAAATGAATAGGATCAGTTAAAGTGCATAAAAAGCTAGCATTGTCACCCAATTCCTATTCATTTAGACAGAATTCGATACTACTGCAGTGACTGCTATAGAACTGTATTCAAAGGGAGGTTTGTGCTGGCGACTCTTATGAATGTCTAAGTCTATTGAGAAGCAATGGCTGAGATCCAAAGAACCATGGAAATCGTCCTACACACCCGAGGGGCGTTGGGCTTGTGTGCCTGGAAGAACAACTCTCCATGGCACATGAAGGGGTGTTTCAAAAGTAGCTTGTAAGAAGGTATAAGAGTTTAAAGATGGCAACAGTCCCATTGGGCATGCGCTTAGGGTGTATGCAGAGAATCACTTTGGATCCCAGCCAATGGATTTCTGTCACCTGAATCAACTTCTACTACATATGGATTTTTCTCTTGTAGCGATTTCTTTATTGGGTTTCCTGCCATTCTAGGCTGACCAGATAAAATCCAGGTCAGGGCTCATGTAACTTTAACAGTTGTAGAGAAAAGAGAATTTCAGCCAGTGTCATTTGTATGCAATTAGTTCCTGGTGAAATTCCCTCTTCATCACAACAGTTAAAGTTGCAGGCACTATACTAGAGTGACCACATACAAAAGAAGGCAGGGCCCCTGCAACTTTAACTGTTGTGATGAAGAGGGAATTTCATCAGGAACTAATTGCATACAAATGACAATGGCTGAAATTCCCTTTTCTCTACAACTGTTAAAGTTACATGAGCCCTGACCTGGATTTTATCTGGTCAGCCTATGCAGCCATTCTCACCATGACAAATATTATACCAACACTAAAACTGCCAAGAAGCACTCCTGTGCTCTGTTGTCACTTAAATATAAGCTGATCTATTTTTGCATATTGCTTTGGATTGAACCCGCGTTAAGAAATACAGTATAAATAGTGTTGACATGCTGAGAACAAATAAATAGCCAGGCAACCCGCCATTCATCCTCTGTTAGTTTTGCTGGAACTGACAGTTTAGAGCAGGTGAAGATTAGCTTCGGTCCTATTTGCCAAGATACCAGCACTCCAACATGGCAAATAAACATTATTATTAGGGGCTGGGAACAGTATCAGACAATTTTTTACTGGTTCATGTCACATCCAAGCACAAATATTATCTTTTCTCCTCCCTCCAAATATCCTCGGTAATAAATAGCTGTGAGAAATTTGCTGAGCAGGAGTCATTTGCTGCCTCATAAACTCATAAGCAAGTGAGACCATCGCTTTCAAGAACAATTAAACAATTGTGCTGCCATTCGGTGAGGGTCTCGTCTAAGGGAATGTCCTTAAGAACCACAGACCTCCTCCAGGCCCACCCCTGGAAGAGAAAAGCTCGCCACGCATTTCATTGGAACGTTCAAAGTTCATTAGATTTGGAGTTATTCCGTGAGACTCAAAATTGCCTAGATTCTAACACGTTCCCTGTGATTTGTGATCTAATTACCATCTCTCATTACGTGTACTCCTGAAAGAGCAAATGAGCACTGGAGATTTTATTTGTTGTTGCTGCTGCTGCCATAGTCAGGGCCTCATGTAAGTTATTTACTGCAGGAACCTCGCTAACAGCCTCTTTGCGAGAGCTGCCAAAAAGAAGAAGAAGAAGAATTCTCCCTCACCAAAGGAATAAAATAAATAAACGAAAATCAGGGAGGCCACAGATGAACGGGCTGCTGCAAAGGCTGTGTTATTAATGGGAAGGATTTTAAGGGCATTATTTTTAAACCCTCCAGCGGCAACCAGGCAAAGCCAGAAATCAGAAATGTAGTGTAAAGAGGGGGGAAAGCACCTTGCAGGAAATGATACAGCAATATCTCTCAACCGGTCATTTTAGAGATGCCTGGGAGATGCCTGGTCCTTCTGAGCCAGGCTCAGAAATAATATGTTGGGGGCTTGTAAAATCCCATCTCAGATGAGGGGTGAGCTAATTTCAAGCCCCCTGGAGAAGAATTCTTGGCTCTCTGGCACTACTGCCCCATCTCTACTGCCCTCCTGGGTCCCCAAAATCTTCCTTTTTCAGCCCCCAAAACATACTTTCTGTTCACTTTCCTTACCTTTAAGTAGCAGCCATAGTGGGAGCAAAGAAGGGAAGATTTCCCCCCCATTCCTTTTTCCTTTTCTCCCTTTCCTGATTTCAGATGGATGGGTTGCAAGGTGCAATTTATGTTATTTTTGCAATTTTCAGTTGAAATTTGCACAAATTGTGGCCAAAATGTGCATAAATTACACAGTGTGTAAAATTTGAGTAGGTTACCAAAAGTGTGGATAGCATTTTGGCTCATTTCCCCACAAGCTGGCCCAACTTGAACTGCATCAAGTCAGGCCATCTCATGGATTTTTTATATATATATATAAATTTAGGTAAATAAAAATGTGTGCAAATTGCAAGGAGCAATTTATGTTATTTAGGTAAATTTCAGTTGAAATTTGCGCAACATGTGGCCAAAATGTGCATAAATTACACAGTTTGTAACTAAAATTTGAGTAAGTTACCAAAATTGTGGATAGCACTTCCATAAACCACAAAAATTGTGCCCTGCAATTTGTGCACCGTTCTGTTTACTTAAGTTCCCAGATTTAGGAAAAAGCCCCGTGGGCTTGGGCCTCAAATGTGAGCTGAGCCACAAGTTCACCGGGAGTCCCCAAAAAGGGCAGAAATCTACTCTGATTGACATACCTATTTTGTTTTTTGTTTTTTAAGAAGAAAAGATAGAAGAAATGATAGGAAAATTAAGGAGAGTTAAAAGAGGGGTGTTGAGGAAATCTGTAAGAGATTCGGATGAGTTCAGATTTCTATGAATCCAGTATGTGGATTCCACAGTGGATCACCTTTTTTCAAGTAATGTGGTTTCCTTCGACTTGCAGACTGGTTTTCCTCTTCTTTTGGAGCAGGGGGATTTGGGCTAATTAGAGTTATCACTAATGTGCAAATTAGTTATTGTGCATTAGCTCTAATGCAAATTAGCACAAGTAGAATGAAATTCTGGCATAAAACAAAACAAAAACCTGATTCTGTCAATAAGCAGGTGACAGAATGAAAGACACCTGACAATCCATGAAACAAGGATGTAATGGATTTAACAAATTAAATACAGCCCTAGTTATAAATAGGGATGTGCTACTCAGCAAAACCTGAGCTCATCAAGGTGTTCTGAATTTCACTACGAAAATCATTCTGGCTCATGCCCATTTGAGATTGTAAACTCCTTTTTGGCATGAAAATTCATGCATATTTTCTTGTGTGTGTTTCCAAATGAATACAACATGTGTGTGTGTGTGTGTGTATGCGTGTGTGCTTTACAAAAGGAAGCAAGTGCTCCCATTGAATGATGTGTGTTTCTGCAAATTTTTCAATCGTATGCATTTTTTTTGAACAATTTAATTGTTGTTGGTGCATGAATTGCATCTCTTGCATGAATCACATCCCAAGCTTGGAAATGTATGGACTTCAGAGCTCTGATTGCATTTGGGTCCACGTTTGGTTCTGGGAAATGTGAATTAGATACATTCTGGTAAAATATGAAGTGAAAGAGTTTTTTTCACCCTTCCCTTGTTACAATGCAAAGCAATGTCATCTGGAAGCCCAGTAAAATTCTGTGACTAAGGAAGGGCAATTGCCCAATAAAAGTGTCAACTGAAAGAACTTTCTGATTTTTTCACTGTGCCCGTTCATGGATGACAATGCACATTGGGCAATATAAATTTTCATTTCAGTGCAATTCAGTGGCAATCTCCTTCTCCTGAGAAATCCCACTAGCCTTAGCAAAACTCTTTTAACTCTTCTCTAAATCCCTCAAGATTTTGCAAATTTCATTTAAAGCTGTGAACTACCATGGCCAGTCCACATAGGCTTTATAACCAAGCAAATCTACTGTAAATCCCTTCCCCCAAATGTTCACTTCCTCCACCCCGTTTTCCCCCTTTCCTGTTAATATTACTGATTTTTTTCTATTTCTAGTATTCCTATATTCAAATGCAGAACCTGATCCAAACAAGCCAAAGCTGACATGCTCAGCACAGAGTGAGGGCCAATGACCCCTTCATTCATGTTAGGTACAGTGTTGTGGATCGAGATGAATGTCCATGGCGTCCTTGTATTTCCGTGACGCAGTCTGGTCAAACAGCACAACAAATGTCTATTTCTGCACCATATGCTTCCTGTTATTCTAAAATGATTAAACAAACACTGAAAATGCCAGAGATGCCTTGTGTTGTAGCTATCGTGTTAGTACCTATGTAGTTCAAAGCAAAGAGCAAACCAATGAATAAGCATGTAAAATTAATATCCGTGAGCATTACGACTATGCAAAGGAACATTTCCTGAAGATTTCCACTGTAACTTGCAAGCCTCCATAAATCAGATTCTTAAATTCATCCTTGTCTTCCTCTGGGGAGCCCATGGAAGCTGGGCTCAAAGCCTGCTGAGAAATCATCGCCTTGTCACCCCAGATGCCAGGCCATGGATCCCGGCACTTTCCAGACTCGGCACACACAAATTTGGACAAGTGTGTGGTCTTCCGATCCCTTGCCCGGCTGCCATTTTGCCTAAAAATGGGAGCTCAGTCTTTTCTGCTGTCCCCGCCCTGGAACATCTTCACATAAGGGAAGCCATGTTTGACCAATCTGAAGAAGGTCAAACAGCAAGAAGTCTAAATGACTGACAAGTAATTTTTAAAAACTCTGTCTGTGTCACACAAGACACCCCCCACCCATCATGATCTAATATCGAAAGACTTTGTTGTTCGAGCATAGATTTTTACCCCGGTTGCCTGAATACAGGAAATTAGTGGTTAGCTAGAGATTTTTGCTCTGATAGACAGCAGTCTAAATTCTTTTGCTCAGCAAGGAATATTTTGCACATGCTCAGTTGTTTCATGTCTACATGACCAGGACTTGCTAAAAACAGCTGTCACACCCAGGCAAGGCAGAGTCGCACTTTGGCTAAAGAGCTGCGCTTTGGCTAAGGTGGGCTCTCCGTCACAATGTATCCTTTCTATCTAAATAAAGGTGTCTTTGAAACCTTGAAAGCATCTCCGTTGTTATTGAGCCATGACACCGCGAAGGCCCATTTGTGCAAATGGTGACCATAAAAGGGGCATTTATATCTTTGTTTTATAACACACACACACACACACACACACATATTGTACATTGTTGATCTTGTTTTGTGAGCTGCTTGGGGGACAACAGGAATCTCTCTCTCTCTCTCTCTCTCTCTCCTTGCCTCCCTCCTTCCCTCTCATCTATCTATCTATCTATCTATCTATCTATCTATCTATCTATCATCTATCATGTTCAGTTTGATCCTATCATAATTTTGATGAAAGTAAGTTTTGTTGAGTTCAGTAAGACTTATTTCCAAACATGTATGCAAAGGAATGAAACCTTAGACTGCAGTTCTGTGCATACCTGCTTGGAAGTTAACACAGTGGGTACTGCGGGGCTTACTTCTAAACATGCATAGGATTGTGATATTAGTGACTTAGTGAGCCTTGACCAATCCATGCGAATAAGTGACTTCTTATCAAGGGATATCAGATGTCCTTCATTTCCTTTGGGCTCTCTTTCCTTCCACCAGCTGGATACAATTTGCATCCCCATTGGTCACGCTCTCATAAATCATATGTTGCCACTTTTTCCTATCTCAAACATCATGTTCCCATGTGTCAGTTGAGACACCGCTTGAGTTTTTCTTTTTAGCTCGATCTTTTGGGAGTCTATACATACATTTTGTACAGATGCATCACAATAGCACTGACCCAGCATTTCACTTGCTGCTCTTGCCAAAGGGACAAAGTTTGTTCCTCTCTTTCATGTTTGCTTCATTTACTTACTGTTTTCCGTTGGTAGATACCAGGCCTTGGTTTAATTCTCTGCTCATAGATGCAACCCCTTGGGTTAGCTTAAGCCTAGGGTGACCAGATAAAATCCAGGTCAAGGGCTCATGTAACTTTAACAGTTGTAGAGAAAAGGGAATTTCAGCCAGTGTCATTTGTATGCAATTGGTTCCTGGTGAAATTCCCTCTTCATCACAACTGTTAAAGTTGCAGGGGCCCTGCCTTCTTTTGTATATGGTCACTCTGGTATAGTGCCTGCACCTTTAACTGTTGTGATGAAGAGGGAATTTCACCAGGAACTAATTGCATACAAATGGCACTGGCTGAAATTCCCTTTTCTCTACAACTGTTAAAGTTACATGAGCCCTGACTTGGATTTTATCTGGTCACCCTATTAAGCCTGTCCCCACCAACCCACCTCATAGGGCTGTTGTAAGGATAAAAAGAAGTAGTGTCCATGTAGAGATGTACACATTTTGTTTAATCCATTCCATGGCCTCATCTACACCAAGCAGGATATTGCACTATGAAAGCGTTATGAAAGCGGTATATAAAAGGCAGGAGCCACACCAGGCAGGATATAACACTAAGAAAGCGGTACATGGCATGTGTCAATGGGCCCCAGCAGTTGTCAGTGCACTTCAAATTAGCTATAAAGCTGTAATGTGGCTCCTGCCTTATATATACCATTTTCATGCTGCTTCATAGTGCAATATCCCACTTGGTATAGATTAGGCCCATGTGTGTTTCAGGTGTCTTTCATTCCATTATCTGCTCATAGAAGTGGGATTCTTTTTCCCCATTCAGAAAAGTACACAAAAAAGTCACCTGCAATTTACTTCACTTTGGTTGGCACTTAACATTTTGCATGTTTTTCTTAGCTCACCATACATGAGCAGAGTGCAAAAAATAAAAAAAGTTCTACACAGCAGGTGCTGAAGAGAGAGCAGAGATTTATAAACACCATGTTTTCTTCAGGTTCTGATTCTGCTGCTGTGATTTCTTAAAGATTTTAGCATTCTGTTGTGATTGTTTGATGTGGAATGTTATTGTTCACTACCTTGGAAGTGGTAGTAATATTGTAGGGTGGAATTCGTGTGTGTGTGTGCCTACTAGTGCATTAAAGTCACCTACAGAGAGCCCCCTCAATCGGAAGTTCAGAGCGTGGTTCTGTAGGCTGACCAGATAAAATCCAGGTTAGGGCTCATGTAACTTTAACAGTTGTAGAGAAAAGGGGATTTCAGCCAGTGTCATTTGTATGCAATTAGTTCCTGGTGAAATTCCCTCTTCATCACAACAGTTAAAGGTGCATATGGTCACTCTAGTATAGTGCCTGCAACTTTAACTGTTGTGATGATGAAGAGGGAATTTCACCAGGAACTAACTGCATACAAATGACACGGCTGAAATTCCCTTTTCTCTACAACTGTTAAAGTTACATGAGCCCTGTCCTCCTTTTCATAGGGTCAGCCTAGGTTCTGAGAGCCAGGGCCTTTTCAGTAATGGTCCCCCAGCTGTAGAATGTAGCTGTCGAAACTCGCCCAGGGTACGGTGTCCAGATCGCCCGGGGTTTCCCGGTCCTAACTCGGAAACCTAGGCTGATCCGGGCCAACTGGGGTAGCGGGGGGTCACGCGGTGGTGGCAGTGAGCAGCGACAAGCGGCGGTAGACCCGATGGCGGTGGCGGCAGAGGAGCCCGGGAAGTGGCCACCCCAGCAGGTAAGTGCCCCCCCTTGCGCCTCACGCTCCTTACCTGCAGGGGCGTCCGCTTCCCTCTGGAGTGCGAGGCATGAGGGGGGGCACTTACCTGCTGGGGTGGCCGCTTCCCGGGCTCCTCCGCCACCACCGCCGCCGGGTCCGCTGCCGCCGGGTCCTCCACCGCCGGGTCCTCCACCACTGCCAGGTCCTTCGCCGCCGCTGCCGGGCTCGTGAGGCCAGAGGCCTCGCGGAAGAGACAGGACAGGGCCGGATCCGGAATCGGCCCTCTCCCGCCTCTTCCGCGCGGCCTCTGGCCTTATGAGCCTGGCAGTGGCGGCGAAGGACCTGGCGGTGGTGGAGGAAGACCCGGCGGTGGCGGGGGACCTGGGGGGGCGGCTGACCTGGCGGGGGTGGCAGCAGAGGACCCGGCACGGGCGGCAGAGGAAGAGAACCCGGTAGGTCCAGGCTGGTGTTTTGGGGGGGGGGGTGGCTTGGTGGGGGGGTTGTTTTGGGTGGGGGGGTGGCGGGGGGGGACCGGGATTTTGGTTTCCAAAATCTGGTCACCCTAGCCCAGGGCCCAAATTGCTGACACCAGGCCAAGTTTTTTTTTTCTCTCCCAGTCCTTTAAAGATCTTATTATTTTGTGCTCTTTAGTGGTGGTTTTACCTTATGTACTTACCAGTTGTGTTTCTTGCATTTCCTTGTATTGGTGTAGTTTGCTTTTTATGATGAGTTAGAACTTGAAGATATATTTCTAGATTACCATTTTTTTAAATGTATTTTTAATTGATTTTGTACAGTGCCTGGGGAACTTGTTTCATTGATGTCTAGCAAATATATGTAATAAGTAAATAATTTCTTAAAGAGAAAATATATAAATCGTGAGAAAAGGGCACGATTTAAAGATGAGGCCCCAACATGAAATTGTGCTATAACACAAACACACACCACACCACACCACTTTGAAAAGCCACACCCAGTGTGGCCAACCTGACCATTTTTTAAATTCAGAGGAATTCTGAAGCAAACTGGTGATGCAGCTTAAGAAGCTCCAGTTGTTTGTATGTATGTATGTATGTATGCATGCATGCATGCATGCATTTATAGCCGAAGCTCTCTGGGCAGTTTACAAAAATTAAAACCATGAAAACCATTTCAAATACAAAACAAACAACAGTGTAAAAACATAATATAAAATACAGTATAAAAGCACAACCAAGGTAAAACCGAGCAGCAATGCAGAGATCTATACAGTTTTAAAATACACATTTACAACAGCAAAGTTAAAAATTAAGCTGATAAGCTGTTAAAATACTGAGAAAATAAAAAAGGTCTTCACCTGGCATCTAAAAGATTATAATGTAGGTGCCAGGCAAACCTATCTAGGGAGCTCATTCCACAGCCGGGGTGCCACGGCAGAGAAGGCCCTCCTCCTGGTAGTCACCTGCCTCACTTCCTGTGGCAGGGGCTCATGGAGAAGGACCCCTGAGGAGGATCTTAGGGTCCAGACAGGCACATCTGGGAGGAGGCGTTTCTTAAGATAACCTGCCCCAAGCTGTTCAGGGCTTTGAAAGTTAATACCAGCACTCTGAATCAGGCCCGGACCTGGACCGGCAGCCAGTGAAGCTGAAAAAGGACTGGTGTAATGTGGTGTCATTGACCAGTCCCTGTTAACAGTCTGTTAGGATGGTGAAACTTATGTGCACCCATTTCTGCATGTCTAAAGGACTTTTTGAATCCTGGCACAAAAGACAACATATGGAGGACATTGCACTTCATCATCTACTTCCCACTGATGTCTAATCTGCTCCTTTTCCCTCAAGAAGCATCTTGGAGTAAAATTACTACTCTTGACCAATTTAGCATGTCTGGTATTAAATCTTCAGGGGGGAAAAAGTGTGTATGTTATTGAGCGATCTTTTCTAAGTATCATATTGATTTCTGTAGTGGAAGCAAAGAGTCCCCAGATGTTAGCTTTCCTAGGCACTGATATTTCATAATTTTAGAGAAAAAGGAAGGTTCACAGTTCTGCATCAAGAGGGTGTACTGAAAATGCTCAATTATATGGGGGTGGGATGACAAGAAGAATCAGCAACACTGGTGAGGTTTTGGTGATATTTCTAAGAGCCCCATAGGAAAAGAGAATTCATTAAGCATGGGCAGATCCACAAATTTCATGTTCTCCAACCAACAGGGACCACCAATGTCCTTTTCTGAGGGTGGAAGTGGAAATAGGCAAAATTGTATGCCCACATTCCATTTTTGTTCTTTCCTTCCCATGGCCTTTTCTGCTGCCAACAGGTGGAAATCTTTATTTGTTTGGCTGTCTCCACCAAACCAACCTCAACCCCCTCCAGAGAGAGAGAGAGAGCGAGAGAGAGAGAGCAGTTTCAAATAACATTTTCAACTTACTAAAGAAAAATATTAATAGGAAAAAGTTCTTTCAAATCTAAATGGATACATACACATGCACACATGCAATAGGATAATACAACAACCAAAGATAAACACATCCAGCCAACCTAACTAGCCTCCTCCTAATTTATTGGGTTCCCTATTCAAACAATCTCTCTATTGGGTCTCCAGTTTCAGCAGCTCTGACTCTTTCTTCTGTGTCTTCTCTTCTTCTTCTTCTTCTTCTTCTTCTTCTATCTCACTCTACCTCTGGCCTTTATCTTCTAAAATTATTGTTGTCCTCCCCCCAAATCAAACCAATCAGGAAGGTAGTCTCTTGCCCATTTCTGCCAACTAAGTTTCTGTTTCCTGAGTTAAAACTTCTTAACCCCCCTCCCCATCTTTTACTCTTTCTTTGAGCTTCATCAGAAGGGGGAAAATCATGGTTCCCTACCATCACTTCTCTGCCCCTGCTACTGTCCCACAATACTTCCTCTTTCTCAATTGAATAGAAAGAGGAAGTAAACAACAACCACATGGCCCATTCAGTGGGTGCCACTTCTCCTGTACACAGCAGGAGATCATGGGAAATTCTGTTTTAAAAAATTAATTGGACTTACTGGGGTCTTTTTTTGTCACGGGAAGAAGGCCAGAAAGACTGGGAGACATGTGGGAAGTGGATGGTGTCATGAATAGGACCCGTGGAAATCCGTGAATGCCCATTTAATGAGCATGCCATAAAACGCTCGTCTGATGATCCCCTTTGACCTCCTGTTAAACCTGCTGCTTCATAGGCTAAATTTATTGATCTTAATATTCTAACTAAACCTTTTACCTCTAACTATTAACCTTTTAGCTGAAATTGACTAGCACACACACACACAAGAAAGAGAGAGGAAGAGGAGAGAGAGAGAGAGAGAGAGAGAGAGAGAGAGAGAGAATTTAACCCCATTTTGCAATATTATAAAACCAAAATTTATGCAAAAGACTGGATAATTACGTGAAGTACTTTTTGTGCCATTTGTGAAGAAACGTGAATTTTCATTGGGTCGTACGGAAAAAAGTGTACCAAACAAAATTCTCGCTTTCTTAGGACGTGGCACATCTGGAACAGGAAACATTTCCATTTATAAAATCCAATGTAGCTACAGTATAGTAATAAAGACTTAACTGGATATCTCTGTATGAAGCAAACCTTCTGCAATGGGCTTATAAACCACACTATTTGTTCCAGGTGAACGCTCTTCCCATGTAGGATGATAAAATTATAACCCTGCATGTCAGTTATAAAGTTAAAGTATTCGATTCTTTATGCCAATTATCCTAAAAGCTTTTTTATTTTTATTCTTCTCAAAGAGCAAAGCCATGCCATACTACTGATTAAGAGATTGGCTTTTAAGCAAAGCCTATTAAACAAACCCCTGTAGCGATGAGGATTTGAGATGCCACTTTATTTATTTATTTATTTTCAGGAGGGAGTGTCCACATTGGGTAAAGCATCACCAGAACTTCAAAGAAAACTGAACAAGTTTGAAAGGGTCTAACAATATTTTTCAAGTGGCTTTTGTACATCTTTAATAAGCATGACTGATGTCATTTACCAAGCTATTGTTGTTGTTGCTGCTGCTGCTGCTGTTAATTATTTCAAACATTGGTTGGGAACCTCTGCCCCTCCTGGTATTGTTGGACCCAAACTTCCATCAGTGCCAGCCAGCATGGGATGATGGGGCTTGTAGTCCAAAAAGGCCACTGGTTCCCAACTATCACTCCTCTGAGCACAAGCAGACCCACTGACAAAGCATCAGCAAACAGGTGAGTTAAGCATCAACAGTAGGGCTGTGCAAAGATCCGGCGTCAGATGTCCGAAGCCAAATCAGGGGGGGCTATTGGGCCGGATCGGCCATTTTAGGTTGGATCCGCCATTTTGCACCAAAGCCCCGGGGGCCCCATGCAGCCTACAACTCCCAGGAAGCAGTGCCTGGGAGGGCTGCCAGTAGTGGGGCCTAGGAATGATGGGAGGACCGGTACTCACCCACACCATCACCAGCTCCGCTGCGCAATCACCAGTTCTGCCAGCCAAGCGCCTGCAGCTTCCTGGCCCAGCTCCTCCCACGATCCCCAGGCAGGCAGGTCCGGCACCCGAGCTCCTTCCATGATCACCAGGCAGGTCCAGCACCTGAGCTCCTCTGCACTCACTCGCCAGCTTCCCGCCGCTGGGGAACATGGGTGGGAGAGTGGTGTTTCACTTGTGTCCTGCATGTGGGTCCTTGGTCAGCAGCTGGTTGGCCGCTGTGTGAACAGAGTGCTGGACTAGTTGGACCTTTCGTCTGATCTAGCAGGGCTCTTCTTCTGTTCTTATGCACAGTGCTTTAAAAAATACAGGAAGACAGGAGCCTTCTCCCAAGAGGTTTTATAATATATCATCCAACACAGGAATTATGTTGTGGGTAGAGCATCTAACCCGGGCCAGAGAGATCTCCCTTTAAATCTCTGTTTAGCTATGGATAGGCTGACCGTATGAAAAGGAGGACAGGGCTCATGTAACTTTAACAGTTGTAGAGAAAAGGGAATTTCAGCCAGTGTCATTTGTATGCAATTAGTTCCTGGTGAAATCCCCTCTTCAACCCAACAGTTAAAGTTGCAGAAGTCCTGCTCTCTTTTGCAATTGGTCATTCTAGTATAGCTAAAGCAGCTTTAACTGTTGTGATGAAGAGGGAATTTCACCAGGCGCTGCATGCATACAAATTACCCCTGCTGAAATTCCCTTTTCTCTGCAACTGTTAAAGTTACATGAGCCCTGTCCTCCTTTTCATATGGTCAGCCTAGCTATGGAACTCACTGGGTTACCATGGGCCACCCACTATCTCTTAGCCCAGGCTACCTCTTGTAAGAATGAAACAGGAGAAAAGATAGCCTACAATTATCATCAACATCATCAAAGTTGGAAGTGATCAAATGCCCCAAAACACAAGAAGCATCATATATTTAGTTTGAACATTTCCAGGTTCAGTTCCTGAGGAGACACCTGTTTAGATGTCGGTGTGGTATATGTTTCCAAACATCACCTTCAACCAAACATGTTCATAATTTTTCCAAAGGTGTGTGATTACAGAGACACAATTGTTTCATTTCAGATAAGGCACTGAGCAGAAAGCAACTGTTACCCTGTTTTGCTTTTCCCTCAGCCAACCCTTCACCCGTGAATAAATGTATGATGAGGTATATTAATCTGTGAAAAATAACTCTAACAAAGAGCTAGCCAGATGGTGCCATGGCATAATAAACGCTCCTAATGGGATTATGTGACGCCTGCGCCATTGATGTCATGGTATTTTATCTCCTTTACTTGCAGACACATCTGAACACAAAGCTTAGCTTCACCTGCAGAATAGAGCAATGTACCAGCAGATATATCTTTAGATGGTGACGTGCAAGGTAAAAAAAATGAAATTCTTTTGACATGGAATTTAGGACTAGAAAGCTGTGCTGAAAGAAAATATCACACACATATTTGGGGGTGGGGGAAGAGGCTATCACCATTCTCCTGTAGGACTGTAGAAAACTGGTCCAATGGATATCCTTTCGGAAGAAAATTTCAAGGGGAAGGGGCCACCATGGACAAGGCCCTGTTCCTCATTTTGTTCCACTTCATCCACAAACACCTACACTGAAAAGAAAGCCTCCCCAGAAAATCTCAAGGCCTGGGGAATAAATTTCTGGAGGACCAATAGCAGGGTCAGTAAGCCTATGTACACCAGTTGCTGGGGATCATGGGTGGGAGGGTGCTGTTGCACTTATTTCCTGCTTGTGGGTTCCTGGTCAACATGTAGTTGGACATGGTTGGGCACTGTGTGAACAGAATGTTGGACTAGATGGGCCCTTGATCTGATCCAGTTAGGGTGACCAACTGTCAGGATTTCCCTGGATTTGTCCTGGTTTTTGTTCTATCCTGGGTGTCAGGGGGGATTTTCTGTAATTTTCTATGTAAGTGTAATAATAATAATAATAATAATAATAATAATAATAATAATAATAATAAGATGTCCTGGAATTACACACTTTCCCCTTTAAGTCCGCCATTAGAATGGCAGGGGATAATGACATGCTTTCTTGAGGCATGTCATTCCCCTCCACTGCTCCAATTGGGACCTTAAAGGGGAAAGTGTGTCATTCCTGGATATGACAGGAGAGGCCTGAGTGGAGCATTGGGGGGAGGGATGCAGAGGAGGGGAAAGTGCACCAATTGGAGCAGTGGGGGGACAGGGAATGATGCGCTTTCTGGAGGCCCTGGAAATCTGCTTTCCCACCCACCCCCGACTGGGTGTCCTTTTTTTGGGGGGGGGGGTTCCAAATATGGTCACCTGAAGCATGGGTCTTCTTACGTTTTATTATCTTAAACCTGTAGTGGATTCACTGCCCCACTGATATCGAAGCTGCCAGGCTCCATTGCTGACTTGTGGTGGCTGTGAGGTTGCTACAAGCCCCTCTCCTTGCTAAGCCCCTCCTACCACATGTTCCATTAGCTCTCCCCAATCAGCAGCCACCCAACAGAGCCCTGACCATCTCTCCTTTTGCAATTTTCACAACACATAGACCACCCAGACATAGGCTGACCATATGAAAAGGAGGACAGGGCTCATGTAACTTTAACAGTTGCAGAGAAAAGGGTATTTCAGCTGGCTTCAATTGTATGCAATTAGTACCTGGTGAAATTCCCTCTTCATCACAACAGTTAAAGTTGCAGGGGCCCTGCCTTCTTTTGTATATGGTCACTCTAGTATAGTGCCTGCAACTGTAACTGTTGTGACGAAGAGGGAATTTCACCAGGGACTAATTGCATACAAATGACACTGGCTGAAATTCCCTTTTCTCTACAACTGTTAAGGTTACATGAGCCCTGTCCTCCTTTTCATAGGGTCAGCCTACCCAGACAGGCCAGGGGGAAGGCCTACAAGCTCTGTTGGTCCTTCTCTGCCATTGCATAGGGTGACTATATGGAAAGGAGGACAGGGCTCCTATATCTTGAACAGTTGCATGGAAAAGGGAATTTCATCAGGTGTCGTTGTTATGCATGCAGCACCTGGTGGAATTCCCTCTTCATCACAACAGCTAAAGCTGCAGAAACTATACTAAAGTGACCAGATACAAAAGAGGGCAGGGCATACAAATGACGCCTGCTGAAATTCCCTTTTCAATACAAGTGTTAAAGATACAGGAGCCCAGTCCTCCTTTCCATATGGTCACTGTACCAGTGCACCAAACCAGTGCCAGCTCTGGCTCAGAGCCTCTAAATCTCCATGTCGTCAACATAGTGAATTCACATGAAATTTGGAAGATCCTCCTCAGACAAGACAATCTGAGGAATGTCAAGGAGAGCCCAAAGCCTAGCATTCCATGCATCTCTTTATTGACTGACCACTTCATGGCTCTTGATGAGGTAGCCTAGCCTTCCCCAACCTGATGCACTCCAGTTGTTTTTGACTACAACTCTCAGTATTTCTGATCCTTGGCTGTGCTGTCTGGGGCTGATGGGCATTGAAATGCAAAGCATCTGAAGGGTGCAGGTTGGGGGAGGCTGAGCTAGCCTCTTGTCTTCTATACCATTGAGACTCTGATAGGCTGACCAGATAAAATCCAGGTCAGGGCTCATGTAACTTTAACAGTTGTAGAGAAAAGGGAATTTCAGCCAGTGTCATTTGTATGCAGTTAGTTCCTGGTGATATTCCCTCTTCATCACAACAGTTAAAGGTGCAGGCATATACAAGTATATACAAAAGAAGGCAGGGCCCCTGCAACTTTAACAGTTGTGATGAAGAGGGAATTTCACTAGGAACTAATTGCATACAAATGACACTGGCTGAAATTCCCTTTTCTCTACAACTGTTAAAGTTACATGAGCCCTGACCTGGATTTTATCTGGTCACCCTAGACTCTGAGATATCCCCACCTTTGGAACGCTTGCTGAATCAGTTATCACACATCTTCTTCCTGACTATGAGTTTCTTTTTCCGTTTACGCTCTTCTTCTTTTCTGAGCATCAAACGAGCGTACGATTTTCTAAAAGGATTTTAAAAAAAGTCTCAGTTTGCTGCTGAAAGCAGAATTGCCATGGGAAATGCATACTTCTAATGCTCATACATTCAGAGTTTTTCATTATATATTCGGTGTCCCTTGGAGCTGATGGAAAAACAGGTGTAATGTCAACGCCATAGCTGCACAACAGATGGTACTACAATGCGCACAGAGCACTGCAGCACACAATGGACATATAAAAAGATGTATATTAATAAGAAGTGCATCATGGCCTTGAATTGCAACTCCCAAGCCTCAGATGTCACTCATGATAGTGGGAGTGATAGTTGGGGGAGAAATAGACATGGCCACCGATATGGCAGCCCAGGTGTTTCCAGTTAGCATTTCAGTTCACTGTTAAAAAAAAATGTCCTACTCCTTGGGGGGGGGGGGGGGTTTACATCTATGCAATATGCAATTTGGTGTATTGCAGGTTTGTACCTCCAAGCCACCACAATAGAAGCTGCTGTAATGATGGGTGAACAATAAGTTATCCAGTTTACCAAGGGATAACTGATCATTTGCAGGGAGCCACTTGATAAACCAGTCATCTCGGCAAGGGGAGTTTTACCTATCCTTGGTGCTGTGTCTGGAGTAGGATTCTCCTCCCCACTGGCAGAACAGTCTGCATAACCACCTTTCCAAATGACTATACTGGTAAACGGTCATCGGTAATGATGATGCCAAATTTCATAACTAATTGGCTTGTCTGTCAAAATGCATCCATTAGTAGCGAGCCTGGATACATGCATTGTGGATGATGGTGATGATAGTGAGGATGGTGAGGATGAGGATGATAGTGGTGATTATGATGAATCAAATATATTTTGAAATATCCACCACATAGATATATATTTTAAATAAGGTCAGTGGTATATAAATCTATTAAATAAATAATAAATGCATAACAAAATGTTGAGGACTGATCTAGGCTGACCATATGAAAAGGAGGTCAGGGCTCATGTAACTTTAACAGTTGTAGAGAAAAGGGAATTTCAGCCAGAGTCATTTGTATACAATTAGTTCTTGGTGAAATTCCCTCTTCATCACAACAGTTAAAGTTGCAGGGGCCCTGCCTTCTTTCATATATGGTCACACTAGTATAGTGCTAGCATCTTTAACTGTTGTGATAAAGAGGGGATTTCACCAGGAACTAATTGCATACAAATGACCCTGGCTGAAATTCCCTTTTCTATACAACTGTTAAAGTTACATGAGCCCTGTCCTCCTTTTCATATGGTCAGCCTAGATTTAGAGCTTCAGAGCATGCACTGTCTGTAGCTAAGCAATGCGCTGAGTTGGTTTAACAATCGAATGATGTGGTGTGTCCACCACTGCTTCCTTCATCATTGCAACAGCTACAGCTATGACAAGGAGGAAAAGGAGGACTCTGTTTTCCTCGATATACTGATGATTGGTTAGTAAACAATGTATGATGTCATCATGCACTCAGGCCACATGAAAACAAGCGATCAGGAAGGGAGTAGATAATGTAGTGACACATGACATCATGCTGCACTATGTGATTCCAAACTGTAGCTCCTAAGTTGCACTTTGACGTTGCGCATGCACAAAATCTCGTATACACAGAACAAGGTCTCTTATTAAAGAAGAGCTCATTAAAGAACCTATCCATACACTGTGTTCAGCATCTAAGGCCATCCTCTGGGTGCCTTTAAGGGAGGTTGGGAAACTAGACACAAAGGAGAGGGCCTTCTCAGTGATGGCCCCCAAATAGTTGGAATGATCTCCCCAAAGAGGCCTGCCTGGTGCCAACACTGATATCTTTTCAGCACCTGGTTTTTAATCAGGTCATGGATTGTCTTTGATCGATTGCTTAAACTTGTTTTAGATATATGTTGTCTATGAGCCTATCTACACTACTGCTTTAAAACGGTTTAAAACAGTTTATAACAGTTTTGAGAACTCTTGGGGCCCAGGACATATTCCATATACAGTTTTCAAAATGTTTTCAAAGTGTTTTATCCAGCGTGTATAGATAGGCTTTATGTGTAGTTATGCATAGTGTTTTTACACTTTGTGTAAAGTATTTTTAATCGGGGTTTTTTTTTTACTTTTGTAAACTGCCTGGAAAGCTTCGGCTAGCTCCTCTTTCTCCTGTTCTCTACAAGCAAGCTGGATAGCTTGAGATTCAGTTGCTGATAATCCTTTGATCCATTTAAGATAGCTGCCTCTGTACCCCTGCTTGTACATGTACAAGGTGCTCAATATCCTTTTAGTCCTCATTCAATTTGACTAGATGCCTTTCTACCCTTTCCTTTGTGTATTCTCTTTATATCATCGTTGGGCTACTCTTCCCTTTATTTGCCTGTGGTAACCTCTACGCTTTCCCTGATCTGTCCTGTGTTTTGAGGTATCCCAGCCGCTCTTTTGGGAAGATGAAAATGTTGACTCAGGGAGTGGCTGCAATGAAAAAAAGCAAATGTTATCCACCAACAGGGACAGCTTTGAAGGGGGATTTGACAAATTCATGGAAAACTATCAATGGCTACTTGTCATGAAGGCTATAAATTACCTCCAGCATCAGAAGCAGCATACTTCTGTACGGCGGTTGTTCTGGAAGATGAGTGGGAGGTTGCTAGTGTACGCAGGTCCTGGATAGCAACTGTGTGAACAGAATGTTGGAAGATGTAATGCTTTGGTTTGATCCTGCAGGGCTCGTCTTATGTTCTTATGGACTATGGACCAAAGTACATGTGACCTTAACTGCACATCCTTGAGTGCAGTGTCTCTGTGTGTACAAATTGCCAGAGCAGGGTAATTGATCTGGATCCCAGCACTGGGGAGGGGAGGAAAATGAGTTTAACCTACTGCGCCCTCCCATTGTGATCCTGATCTGGAAACATCACACACACACGGAGAGAGAGAGAGAGAGAGAGAGAGAGAGAGAGAGAGAGAGAGAGAGGCAATTTGCATTGCAAAAAAGAGAGGCCATATTGAAATGAATGACATCATTGTTTGCAATGCAAATTGCAGACAGTGGGGGGCAATCTGGATCAGGACCATAACATGACAGAAGGGGTTTTTTAAAAACTTTTGCCTCCCACAGCACTCCCAATCTGGACTGGTTGCCCCATACCGGTAACTTGTGCATGTTGCGGTGGGTGGGTGGGGGGAGACACACTGAAGGGCAGAACTGAACTATGCAGTTAAGCTCTGTTGTAATTTGGCCTGTTTCAAAGTGTTCTGGGGACAACCAGTCTGGGAATTAAGCTGCGGACAAGCTCCTGAACAGGTCGCAGGTGGCCACCGGTGGAGGCCCAATTCTAGATTTTGTAACTCAAGGCCCAGTAGATCCAAGGTAGGCGATGGTTGGAGCTCTAAAGGTTTCAGAGCAGACAGTTGAGAAGGAAAGGGGCCAAAAGCAGAAGACATGGCTAAAGATTGATATTTCCTTTTTATATCGCTCCTCAGTCCAAAAGGCCCCTAGAGCGGCATGCATCTAATCCGTTAAACAAGACCATCTGTGCCCACAGGCTTACGACCTAAAAAGACACAACGCAAATGGAAAAAAGGAAGGGGAAAGGAGAGAAAATAACTACTTCTTCTAGCAGGGCTGGTGGCCCAGGCATGCCGGAGGTGGCCTAGGCATGGCCCCTCCCATGCTGCAACAGGGGAAGCACTGCAACAAGCAGAAATGCTCATTTCTGGAAGGGCCGCAACATTGCTGCTGCCAGCAGGAGGAACCAGGGTTGCGTTCGCCACCTGTAGCACACCTGGGCCACCCGCAAAAGGGGAGCAATGAATTCTGCTCCGAGGAACCAATCATGGAGCAACGCTTACACAGAGCCAAGAAGGCTGCCATTGATTCCTCAGGTCACCTGGGGGCTGTCTTTACGGCAGCGAGTTGCTACGGTGATGATCCCAAGCCCCGTGCTTTTGCTGCTGGGAGGGGCAGCTAATCTTCTTTCTTTCTTTCTTTCTTTCTTTCTTTACAATATTTATATACCGCTCCCCATTCAAAAATTTCAGAGTGGTGGACAAACAGAATAAAAGAATATAAACAGAATTACATATAAACACATTTATATGTGTTCATGACAGTCTTCATGAATTTAAGAGAGTCATGAAGACTGTTCTCTTCCGACAGGCCTATCCAGATGAATTTTAAGATGTTTTTAATGTTGTATTTTTCTCTTGTTTTTTTTTTAAAAATTTAACTGTTGTGATTTTTATGTTTTATATTGTTGTTGTTCCCCGCCTCGATCTGGAGGGAGAGGCGGGCTACAAATAAATATTATTATTATTATTATTATTATTATTATTATTATTATTATTATTATTTAAAGTACAAACTTGATGCCGCAGGGAAAGCGCGGGGTACCCGGCGCTGTTCACGTCCCCGTCCTCTGCCTGGATGGACGGCGACCAATCAAGGGTCACCATCTGCCCGGCTAGCCTCTGCTGCAACTCTGGAGCGAGGCTTAGGGCTGTCTTGACATCATCTTGCACGCCTTCACCTCGCTCCGGATAAAAAAGTTGGGGTAAGTCCCTGACTTTTTTTCTTCCGTAGCTTCGGCAGAAAGAATTGATGCCACGCCGCTGTGCACCCACCCCGAGGCTTTCCTAGCATTTAGACAAGCTGGGTTGATAGTTTCCTCTTTAGCCATTCTTAAGGTGGTGCTGCAGCACAAGGGAGATCAGGCTAGTTACTCTTTTAGCCTGCAAGCTGACTCAGTGGTGCAGTGAGGAAGGTATCTGAGTCCCAGGGTGGTAGGTCTGGTACTATTCATAGTCCCACTTCTTCCGTGACCGGAGGGGAGTGCTAGGGCTATTTACCTTTTCACTACTGCCAGCCTGAAGGTAACACTCGTGTTTTTTTGGGAGCAGAGATGCAAGTGCGGGGGTCCTCATCCTGCCATCATGGATAGGATGCCAACTAACCCTAAACAGCTTGGGGCCAGGTTATTTGAAGGAACGCCTCCTCCCATATGTACCTACCCAGACCCTAAGGTCATCTTCGGGGGCCCTTCTCCGTGAGCCCCTGCCAAAGGAAGTGAGGCAGGTGGCTACTAGGAGGAGGGCCTTCTCTCTGTGGCACCCCAGTTGTGTAATGAGTTCTCCAGAGAGGTTTGTCTGGCACCTACATTATACTCCTTTAGATGCCAGGTGAAGAACCTTCTTATTCTCACAGTGTTTTAACAGTTCTTCAGTTTGATATTTTAACCTTGCTGTTTAAATTTGTATTTTAAATCCTTATCAATTTCTGCATGGCTGCTCGGTTTTTTATTCTGGTTGTGCTGTTATATTGTATTTTAAATTATGTTTTTATACTGTTGTTGTTTTATACTTTGAATGGTCTTTATGGTTTTAATTTTTGTAAACCGCCCAGAGAGCTTCGGCTATTGGGCGGTATAGAAATGCAGCAAATAAATAAATGAATAAATAACTTCAGAACTCCCACCTGAACTGGTACAAGAAAGAAACGGCAAACCCTGCACTGATGCAAAGCCATTTTGTCAGCAATCTGTCCAGTCGGCATTGCAAATTCATAATACCACCCATCTTGTAAGAGTAGCAAAACGGCAATCATTTGATATTCTAGCTTTAGACTAGCCATGCAGTTTTTTCCCCCAGACCTCACTGGAGGTAGGAAGCCCTATATCATTAATCCCCCCGTTCCTCAACTGTGCTGCTTAGCTGTGCTTCTAATTAGGGTCATCTTTTCAGCCGTGATAGCTCAACCCATTAATGCACAATTTGAAAAAGATAATTAAAAATATAGGAAAGGATATGAGCATACCATCCGAGAGGCTCCTTAGAGCTCAAAGACGTTCACACTGACAACTGTCCATTTTTTATTGTTATTTTGGGGGCATTAGTGGCTTTGGTTTTATGGTGATCGAGCTCTTTGCTTAGGATCAGAGCTATAGGCAAACAGTCATGCCAGATTTGCTACCCTACTTGTGGGCAGTAAAATGATGTTGGGGGTGGGGGAGGATTTCACCAAATTTCTCAAGGGGGGAATTTTTGTGGGGGCAATAGCACAGCTTCTTTCTGACTTTAAATTTTTCTAAGTTTTTCTTGTTGTTTTTGTTTTGGCTGCTGCTGCGAAGGACGGTGGCAGCAAATTTATTAACGGTCTGCAGTCTGTCCACTCACAGATGTTCGAGGGTCACTTTGCATTTCCGCTCCTTTTCCCAGTTAATCCGTTTAAAAATAAGCCTCGGAAAACCGATTCTTCTGAAACATGTTGGGATTTCCTGCCGTGTGCAGGCAAAGTTGCGCTATAAAACATCCACTAGAGGGCACTCTCCCATTCAACTGTACGAGCTGGGAGGTTTTACACTACAGGCCAAGTGGTCGCAGCTCTCTTCTCGTGTAATTCAGCTCATTTTAAATGGAGAAGAGAAGCAGGAAGCAGAGCGGTGGTACGGAAATGTGATTTCCTCCTCCCCTGTCTGAAGCCCTTTCTACACCACGGGGTGTAGAGGGAGCAGCCTGCCATTTTGTTGTTGTTCTTTTTAACCAGGAAGAGTACTCCTGCGCTCCAACGAAAAAGTAAGTAAAAAAAAAATGTGTGCAATCGGGACCCCCTCCCTGTCACCATCCTGGGGATGGCAATTTTGCCACCCCCCCCTCCTGATGACCATGGAGCTGCACAGTGCAGCTCCGTGGCCACTGGTGCTGCTGTTCTTACCTGCGCATAAGCGCAGCAGCACCAGGACAGGCGGCCACATATTCTGCGGCCCCAGGAACTTCCCGAGACTGTGGTAGATTCTGGATTTTTCTGGTTCCTGTTGACTCAGAAAAATCCCGGGCCCTCCCTCACCCCTGGGAATCCCTGTGGGCTCACAGGGAACAGTCAGGGGCCAACCCAGACCACAATCCTGTTGTGGCAAGGGCCTGAAAGTGTTCAATGTTGCATCCTCCTCAGTGTGCCATACCTAGCACTGTTTCATGGCAGGTTGTGTGTGGGGTGGAGTTGGGAGGGACCACCACAAACATATTGGAGAATATATATATATATATATATATATATATGCTTTCTTTTTCCTGGTGCGGTGCGGAGACATGGGATGGGGATGAGAAAAAGAAAATCTCTTAAATTTTCTCAGAGGTGTTTAGTTGGTTGGTTGGTTTTTGGTTCTGCTTTACTTGATATGTTTTGTACACATTTCTAGGGAAGCCAGTGGAATAGCCAAAGGTAGTATTTGCCCTGATGCCTTTAAGGCAGAGGTGTAGAAAGTGCTCCACCTCTTCAGGTCCCTAGCTCACTCCCCAAGGCATCTTCCCCTACCCAGAAAGGAGAGGGGAAAGCGGGTAACCATTCCAGGAACAGGCTCTATGTTCCATGCCACAGAAGCTTTGTTCCCGGAATGTCCCTTGTACATCCTAGGAAGCGGTGCTTAAAATTTCCTGCCAGCTTCCTAAGATCCTCTGGCCAAGCAGCTCTAGGAAAGAAGTATCTATGGCAGGAACCACAGAGCCCATTCCTAGAATATTTTTTCCTCTTTGACTTTTGCCATCAGGTTGAGGTGGCTGAGGATGGGAGGGTGCTTTGATGGTGGTGTTGATTGGCAATCCGGGGAGCGCTCACCCCACGAAAGCTTGTGCTGCCTACCACCTCAGCCGGACCCCCATGAGCTGGGCCCTGCAAGCTCCTGCCAAGTGCTGTGAGGCTCATGAGCACTCAGCAACCACCCACCCTGGCTTTGGCCTTTTCCCCCACTGCATTAATGGCATCCACCATCACCGCAGCAGGGGAAATTGCACACTTCCTTGAGGCTCTGGAAAGCGTCACCCCCCCCCCCCATGCCAATGGGCACCTTTAAAGCCCCCATCAGCTGCCATTAACACAGTGGGGGAAACTGTGTGTTTCTCCCCCCCCCACTCCGATGAGGGCCTTTACGGCCCCATCAATGCAAATCCCAGCTTGATTCAACAGCCCCAGTAAGAGCATGTAACTAAAGCCAAACAGCTTTGGAGAAACTGAAGAAGTAGGAAGGATTTACTCCTCACTTGCTCTGCTAAACAGTCGATTTGGTAAATGCTAGAATATCTGACCAGATTTATGTAGTTTTGGATTGGGGCCAATATTGCCTCTGTAGGTGGAGGCTGGATTTTTGGACATATACATCTCACAATTCAGTTTAAAAGGAATACCTTTAATACATGCTAGTAACCGTCTTTTGACAATGGAATCCATCAGTTACTTACACATTTGTACAGTGCTTCTTTTTCATTGCATTAAATCTTCTGCCTGTCCACTTCATTGAATGATCTGAATTGCTTGTATTTAGAGAGCTATATCTTCTCTGTTCTTTCTACTCCTGGGTTTATAAACCTGAGCCTTTGCTCAGTCAACATTATTTCTAACCTACATAACTCGTAAGAAAAACAATTATTTATCCACATCATTTTCTTATCCTATTTGCTTTCTCATAAGAACTAAGAAGAGCCATGCAGCATCAGACCAAAGATCCATCTAGTCCAGTACTCTGTTCCCACAGTGGCCAATCAGTTCTCAACCAGCGACCCACAAACAGGACATGGAACAACAGCACTGCCCTACCCATGTTCCCCAGCAACTGGTGTACATAGACTCACTGCCTCTGATACTGGAGGTAGCACATAGCCATCAGGACTTGTAGCCATTGATAGCCTTCTCCTCCAGGAATTATCCACCCCCCTTTTAAAGCCATCCAAATGGGTGGCCATCACTACATCTTACAGACTCATACAATAGTAGAGTTGGAAGGGGCCTATAAGGCCATCGAGTCCAACCCCCTGCTTGCCTTCATTACAGCAGCTACACACTTTTTTGTCATTTTCATGAAGCTGTCCACCACAACCCCAAGATTTCTTTCTTGGTCGGTCACCACCAGCTCAGTTCCCATCAGGTTATACTTGAAGTTGGTTGGGTTTTTTTTTTGTCCCAACGTCCATTAATTTGCACTTACTTACATTGAACTGCTTTTGCCACTTGGATGCCCAATAACCTATCTTGGAGAGATCCTTTTGAAGCTCCTCATAATCCCTGTGGGGTTATTCTGTGACCATCTTCAATAATTGTCATTGACAAATTTGGCCACTTCACTGCTCTCTCCTAATTCCAGAACATTTATGAACAAGTTGAAAAGCATTATTCCCAATACAGATCCCTGAGGGACCGTGCTATTTACTTCCCTCCATTTGCACATCATATTGAATACACTATTGAATGCACTACAGAGGCATAAAATAGTAGTGCTGAGCACCACCTCGGGCTGAATCCCCAAAACCAAGGCAAGGTGGGCTGATTCGTCCTGCCTCGCCTTGGTTCCGAGTCGGTTCCGGGTCAGCCCGAGGCACTCCAAAGCTGAAGCAGAGCAGTACTGAAGCTTTGGGGTGACTTGGGCCACTTTGGAGTGGTGCTGGGCCCTCCCTCCCACCACCCCAGGAGAGTTGGCACAGGGCTGGCCTTGAGTCCGTTGGACTCACTGCCCTCTCCCTGCTCTCCCTGCTTATCTGCTGCTGCCATTGCCACCCGCCACATCGCTGCCCACCACCATCACTGCAAGCTGCCATCACCACCTGTAATTTTATTCATTTATTTATTCAGAGGCTTTAAAACTGTCTTTTGGGGCATATTGCTCTCCCAAGACAGTATGCAAAAAATTCCGCAGCAAGTTATAAAAACATATACAACAAGTTGGTCACCAGCAAACACTGTTCACAGAGAAAAATCAAATCTAATGAAAGATTTAACTTCATTGAGTTTATTGGAACATTCAAAGTGTTACATCTTGTATCTTTACAAGATAGATGCCAACTAGGTTTGCCTGACTGCAACATATGCCATGCAAGGACCCCATCCAGTGTCACCATGAAAGTGCAGCAAAGGGTAAATATCCGGTGGAATTTTAGAATGTTTTTAGGATGTTTTTATGATATTTTATTTAGGGGTGTGCAACGGATCGGGTCTGATCCACGATCCGGACCCGATATGGGGGAAATCGGATAAAAGTATCCGATCTGATCCCCAGCACCTGGAACAGCCGATCCAATATGATCGGATATGAAAAGGACCCAATCCGGATCGTATTGGATCGGAGGATCTGACCCCCTCCCCCCACTCATGCTCCTCACCTGCCGGGGCCATCCGCGGACAGCCCCGGCAGGTAAGGAGGAGCGCGAGGGGGGCTTACCTGCTGGGGCCGTCCGCAGCGGATGGCCCCGGCAAGTAAGGAGCGCAAGGGGGGCTTACCTGTCATAGCCGTCTGCTGCTGTCGGATGGCAGCAGATTGCCCGGCAGGTAAGGAGGAGCAGGAGGGGGAGGCAGGAGGGGGCACTTACCTGCCGGGGCATCCTCTTCCTTCACCTGCTTGATTCTACTGAGAACTAGGCTTCACAGCCTAGTCCTCAGTAGAGTGCCAGGTGGAGCGCAAGGAGTGGCTTACCAGCCAGGGCCATCCGCTGCCATCCGCGGGCACCAGCAGGCACCAGCAGATGGCCCTGGCAAGTAAGGAGCGCAAGCAGGAGGAGGGAGGGGGCCCCCTTACCTGCCGGGGCGTCCGCTGCTGTCCGCTGGCACCCTCGGGCACCAGCGGACAGCAGCGGACAGCCCCGGGAAGTAACCGTGGGGAGTTGGGGACAGGGAGGGGGGAGGTAGGCCCCCACTCAGCCCCCACCGCCATTTTTCCCCATAGACTTGCATACATGTCTATGGGGAAAAATGGCGGCCGATCCAAAAATCGGACATCCGATTTTCGGATCAGGATCGGGTCCCGATCCGGGGCGTCCGTGCAGATACCTAGTTTTATTGCTTTTTTAAATAATGTTTTCCATGTTTTAAATCAGTTTTATGTATTTTATAGTGTTTTATATTTACTGTTGTTCCCCGCCTCAATCCAAACGGAGAGGCGGGTAAGAAATAAAATTATTATTATTATTATTATTATTAAACCGAAGGGTCATCATAACTCTCTATGGAGATGGGATGAGAGGGATTTATATGCATTTACTACATGGGTTAACTCCAAAGATGTAAACATCAAATTTGACAACCATTATAACATCCTGGAGATCCACTTTTTAGATTTAAAATTGAGAAAGGAGGGGTGGTATTATTATTATTATTATTATTATTATTATTATTATTATTAACATTTATATAACACCCCATAGCCAAAGCTCTGTGGGAGGTTTACAAAAATTAAAAGACTGAACATTAAAAAGTCAATATACAAAATTTAAACCATAAAACATAAAAAATAGCTTAAGACCTTGCTTTATAAAAAGCCAGATTTGAGATTTGACAGCTCCCATCCCAATTTGTTTAGGGGAAACCTCCCCTATGGGCAGTTTTTAAGATTAATTCACAACTGCTCCAGTGACATGGAGTTCAGACAGGAATCTCTCATACTGTCCAAACAACTGAGAGACAAGGGTTACCTGGCAAGAGTGATTTACCAGGTGTTTAGCAGCACAGATTAAAAAAAAAAAAACACCATGAGCTGATCTTTTGAGAGAACAGGGGGAAAACACTCTCAAATCAGATCAACTGCAGTTTGACATTCAATTCTGTCACAAACCACTTAGAAAGATGCAAAGAAAACATGGACATGTCTTACAGCATATCCCCGGTTGTCAAGATAGTTTCTTTTAGAAGAACCAGAAATATTAGAGATATGCTGGTCAGGAGTGATTTCAGTGAGCGCAAGGAATGCCTACCTAACATTTTAGCAGGTGCAGCCATGCCTAGGGACCATCACCCATGTGAACATTGCAGCTATTGCAAATATACATTTAGAACCACCACATTCAAAAATCCATCTGATGATGTAACATACGCTTAAATACATTTTTTTTACTTGCCGCAGTATTTATGATATTTATGCCATCCTATGTGAGTGTCCAAAAATGTGTGTGGGAAAACTATCAGTTACCTCTTAAGAACCTCAGAAACACCGACGTAATATAAAAAACAATCGACCAGGTGCTCCACTAAAATGCCATTTCAGGGAAAATAAAAACCAGTTGACAGATTTTAAGTTTTGGACATTGGAAAACTTAACCATAAGGATGAGAAGCAGCTTCTGAGAAAAGACGCGGATTTTGAAACAAAGGCCCTTTCCCCACCATAGGGGCGAAGAGGGCTGGAAGCAGAAGAACCTGGAAGTGAACACTTCTGGGTTCGCCACAAAGACGGCACACCAGTATGCAACGGGCCAGGCTTCTCCCGGAACGTCGATACTTGCGCCCACCATTTTAGTTCTTTTTAAAATGAAGAGGTGTACATGAGCACTTGTGCGCAAAAGGTGAGTTTTTTTAAAAAAAAATGTGCGGGCCCCCACCCCACTCCTTGCCTTCCTGGGGGTGGCAAAACTGGTGCCACCTCCTCCCCTCCTGGGCACAGAGCTGCGCTATGCGCTCCATGCCCAGTTTGCAGCTGCGCTTACTTGTGGGAAAGAGCAGCTGCGCCCGGGATAGGTGGCCGGTGCCACCCATCTAGCTGCCCTCCCAGGAGCAGGGAACAAATCAGGATAATTGCGTTCCCTGAACTCCCAGGAAAATGGAGGGCTGGCCCCTGCCTGCTCACGGGATGCCATGTGCATCATGCGGACTCTTCGCGAGCAGGCAGGGGCAGCCATGGGGAAAATGGCTGGTGCGGAAAGAGCCAAAATATCCTGTCTCTGAAGGGACTAAATGAGGAGTTGGAATTTTTACCACTCCTGTATCTGTCCTTTAGTTCTGAGACATTCCCTAGTGTTTGTGGTGTCAGCATTAGGTCCGGTCTCCCCAGTGTGGACCCCAATTCAGACTCAGAGGCTGAAGAAGAAGGCCCACCAAGACAGGAAGCAGCGAAGTAAATTCTCCAAGACTCTCCAGGAGTCAAGGAGGAATCTTCCCAGGAGCTTGTCGAACAGGAGGCTCAGGCTCAGAGATCATCCTCCCCCATTTTGTCCCCCCCCCCGGGAACTCAGTCTTTGTCGGAGGTGGATAGAGCATCAGAATTGACAGATCCCTGAGTCCATCGCAGGGTCAAGTGGGTGGAGTTGAGAGAAGGTGGAAGATAGTCTGCCAGATGAGCCACAAGGCAGATGTTACAGCTTGAAGACCTTCTGGTGAAAGCCTGTCAGGCACAGCAGGAAACTGTTCATTTAGTTGATAGGCAACTGCCTTGCTTTATTAAGCTAATTGAGCTTAGAGGATAGCTCCTAACATTCACACTCCCTACAGGTGTGAAAAGGTGTCTATTTACTGAATAATGCTGAATAATGCTTTACTGCTGGATTGCATGGCAATCCTCTTAATTATCTCACATCTCAGTGGGAGGGCTTGGAATCATGACATGTAGCTCAGTCCAGCTATGAGAAGACCTTGAGTGAATTGACCTGTCATAGTAACACCTGTAAGAAACTCAATGGAAAAACATGTCTAACAGTATAAAATAACATAGCCTTCAACACATCCCATCACCAAGACTTTGTAGCACAAGGCAATCTGTTCTAAATAATTTCTGTAGACATTGTTACCAGTGAGTATGTAATGCTTCTAAATCTTTAAATATATGCACAGCCTTGCTTGCAATGGACATAAGAACGGGAACCCCTGTCAAGGGAAATGAGGCTGGTGGATACCAGGAAGAGGGCCTTTTCTGCTGTGGCACCCCAGTTGTGGAATGAGCTCCCTAGAGAGGTTCGTCTGGCACCTACATTGTACTTCTTTTTGCACCAGGTGAAGACCATTTTATTTTTCTGGACATTTTAGCATTTAGCTTGAGGAAAGATTCTGAGGAGGAGAGTGTGAAAGGAGAAGATGCCAGCGACTGAAAAGGGTGCTCATGCGCAACAGACATGATATGAGCGCCCTGGGATCTAGAAATCTGGGGTCGCAGGGCAGGGCTTGGAGGAGGCTATGTACACACTGGAAGCTCCTCCAGTCCACACACAAAACTTCCTCATTTACTTCTCTGTAGCAACTGCTCTGGGCAGAGAAAGGGACGTTCGTGGGGAGGGGGGTTTAAATGTCATTTCCTAAATGGGCACTACACTCCTCTGATGAGGATAGATCGCACATAGGTGCTTCTTGGCAGACAATTAACACTATATAATAATCTATAGTTGAGCTAAACAAGAAGAAATGAAAAATTCATTATGACAAATAGATGTACAAACAAATAACAAATGATAAGAATAGTTCAAAGCGGGTTAATAACACCCCAAATTCCTGATGCTCAAATAGGCAAGTTCTGTTTGGCTGGCTCAAATGGAATGCTATATTATAAATATTCCACATGAAATTCATTCGAATGTATACCATACTCAAAAATGAGGCCCAGCTCCACTGAAGCTGATGGAGCAAGGGCAGTCACACCTACCATTTAGACGATGCTTTGGAATCTCCAGAGCACTTATTATAGATACTAGAGTAGTCCCTATAACATAGCATTATCTTCCTAAGGTAGGGTGACCAGATAAAATCCAGGTCAGGGCTCATGTAACTTTAACAGTTGTAGAGAAAAGGGAATTTCAGCCAGTGTCATTTGTATGCAATTAGATCCTGGTGAAATTCCCTCTTCATCACAACAATTAAAGTTGCAGGGGCCCTGCCTTCTTTTGTATATGGTCACTCTAGTATAGTGCCTGCACCTTTAACTGTTGTGATGAAGAGGGAATTTCACCAGGAACTAACTGCATACAAATGACACTGGCTGAAATTCCCTTTTCTCTACAACTGTTAAAGTTACATGAGCCCTGACCTGGATTTTATCTGGTCACCCTATCCTAAGGCAGTTAGGCTGAGAAATAGTGGCTTGCTTCAGACCACATAATAAGTTCGCTAAGCTATAGTTCACACAAGCCCCAGCAAGGTTTGAACCTACGCCATTCTGGCTGTAATCTGGGCCCAACAGACTTCTCCCATTGAGTACGTTTGGCTCTAGGCCTTCACACCCTTCATTCTGCCCTAAAACCCCACTATAGTCCATAATTTTCACTCGCAGAGAAATCCAACCCTAGTTGAATTCTGTACAGGAGAATTCTGAATCAAGATTCTTTAAAAGTTGCACAGAAGTGTGGCAAAACTGAGTATCATGTGCATTGTTCAGTTCGATACCTGTCCTCTAACACAACAGAAGTCCAATTTAACACGTGGCATTGGGCCATGAGCCTCTCTACCAGTACTGCTGCAACCTGTTTTGACACCTTCTCCTGGATGAAGTCCTGACGTGACACAGCTACACCATGTAAATTGATAGTTGTTCTTGAAAGAGTTCTCTCAATGGCTGCTCCCAGGCTGATAGGCAAAGGGGCTTTTATTCAGGCTGCCCTTTCGTGTGTAAGCAGATCTGTTGGTTTCAAAGCTGTTTGTATTCTGTTATTGTTGTGTTTCTAATTGTGCTTTGATACATTCATTTTATTATTGTTTTAATTAAGTTTTATACATGATGGTAAGCCACCTTGGGTGTCATTTAGGAATGGGCAAAATCACCTCTGTCCACCTTGGTGGAGCCTCCAGAAATTGCGCACTTTGCCTGATGTGTCCATGGCAACCGTAAGGGCCCCATTAACTCAAGGGTATGGAAATTGCACACTTCCCCTCACTGTGTTAATGGCAGCCACGATTAACCCAGTGGAGGGAAGTGTGCTATTTCAGCAGCCATGGTGGGCAGCTGCTGAGCACTCACTAGGCCAAGTGAAACCTCAGAATAGGCTCACGTGGCCTAACAAGTTGGAGGCAAATGGTGGCAACAAAGGGTGAGCGTCCATCGAGGTGGACACAAGTGCTTTTGACCACCCCTAAATGGCAACTACGGTGGCTTACAATCATAAAATATAACTTCACGAAACCAAAAATGAAATGAATGTATTAAAGCACAATGAAAGGCCCCATTAATTCAAGGTCCCAGAAATTGTGCACTTCCCCCTGCTTGTTAATGGCGGCCACCATTAATGCAGGGGGGAAGTGTGTGATGCCAGCAGCCAGGGTGGTCAACAGATCCACACTTGCACTGAGCACACCCAACTGGGTCCAGGGGGGCAAACACGGGGGTGGGGGTCCCCTCGGCATCCCGGATCCAGTCAGATGCTCGCGGCAACCGAGAACCATTTGTCTTGGTAGAAAGATGGACTACAAAGCAAATGAAAATATAAAGGGCCACTGTGTCTTGAAAAGAAAGCAATGCCACTAGCAGCCCTATGCAGCGCATTCCAAGGACTCTTGAAATTATCTCGCCAGCACTTATCAGGGCTGCCTGGTCCAAAGTTGTTTCTATGTATACTGAGCCTACCGGGTCAAGCTTTTGTGGTAAAAGCTTCACTGGCAAACATGGAATGGATGTTCTCAGCTCCTCTTGAGCTCTTCTGCTTTCTTTCAGGCAATGTGGGCTCATTGCCTTGACATAGCATGTAATATTTATATGTAGACCAAGGGTGCTTTCAGATAGACAGTTCCTCGCACTAAAAATCAAAAGACATTATGGAGTGATTCTGTCTCTCCTTCTTAACTAATAAGAAAAGAAAAAGATGAAAGAAGCGATGGGGGTGATGGGGAAACGTAGAAGGATTACAAATGGAAGAAGCCAACATCTGGATCCCCATAAAATTATGTGAATGAAACAGAGTAAAAAACAGAAAACGCTATCACCAACTACCCCGAGGGAAGGATCCTAGAAGCGAGAGGAAGGCCAGCCGGCCAAGATCACCTCAGGTCCATGTACCCAACTAGACTGTCCCTTCCTTTCTCCACAGGACATCCTACCATCATCTGCCTTGTGGGATGGATCCTAATGGGTTGTTATTTTTAACGTTGGTTCAGTTATTAAAATGTATTTATATCGTTGTTTTAATCATATGCAGCCATGGTTAGGCTGACCAGATAAAATCCAGGTCAGGGCTCATGTAACTTTAACAGTTCTAGAGAAAAAGGAATTTCAGCCAGGGTCATTTGTTTGCAATTAGATCCTGGTGAAATTCCCTCTTCATCACAACTGTTAAAGGTGCAGGGGCCCTGCCTTCTTTTGTATATGGTCACTCTAGTATAGTGCCTGCACCTTTAACTGTTGTAATGAAGAGGGAATTTCACCAGGAACTAATTGCATACAAATGACACTGGCTGAAATTCCCTTTTCTCTACAAATGTTAAAGTTACATGAGCCCTGACCTGGATTTTATCTGGTCAGCCTAGCCACTGTAGCACTGTGTACTGAAAGGCAGGATATCAATAATTGTAATGCATATCTAGATTATATCTCTGTTGTTGCTCCTCCTATTGGCCAATGGGTAGTTGGGGGATAATCCCCATCTAATGGGATTGTTCATGAAGTCCAGGCATTAATATCCTCAGCGTAGCAGGGTGATGTCACTGGAACATAGGAAGCTGCCTTATAATGAGTCTATCTAGCCCAGTATTGTGGACACTGCTGGCACAGACTCTCCAAGGATTCTTTTCTAGCCCTGCCTGGAGATGCCAGGGATAGAACCTGGTACCTTCTTCACACAAAGCATGTGAAAGCCACGTTTTGTCATAAGAAGAAGCTGAAATGAGCCTGGTGTCTGACCACAGTGTCCTGACTTTAATCAGAATGGTACGTAGAGTATCTGCTTGTCCCCCCTTTTTTTAAGGGTCTGTTTTCATGAAGATTTCCCCCCCCCCCCCCCGTTCCTATAGAATTAATTGGCTATAGAAAAACCATATACATTATACAATGATAGCATTTTGGGGGCTTTTTGCTATGGAGCCCAAAGGGTTCCAACTCCCTATAGTTCGAGATATGTTAACTTTCATAAATCTTTCATCCCCCACGTCAGAAGAAATCAAGATTCCTGTATGATGTCTATCAAGGCATTTAGTGTTATTGTTGTGGGCATTTATCTTGAAGGAAATGTACAAATATTTGTACTCTTGCCTTAAAGAAACGTGTGACTGACTGCATGAGGAATCATGCATGTGTCATATTCTAATGCCATATGCTCATAACTCCGGAGGAACATGGAAAGCTAGTGGAGAGTCTGAAAAAGATTCAGATTTATAAGAAAGATGGAGAAAGAACAGGGATGTGGACATTAAAAAAACATGTATCTCTAAATGGAGACTAGAGCCAATCTATACCTTGGTAACGCTATATCTCTCTTGCACATTTATTCCTCATAGGACAGACAGTGACATTTGTTTCAGTATTTAACTGTGTTAAATAGTTTTCTCAGACAATGTGTAAAAAACACTAATAAAGTAAGTTGATTTGAACTTCATTTTAAACTAGCTCTAGCCTGCATTTATTGCCCCCAATACTAAATGCTGTGTTGCCACGCTTTGTTTGTATAAAGCAACTCTGCTGTAAGTCACACCAGACTTTGCAACAGGTTGAACTGAGGGTTCTAGTAAAAACAAACAAACAAACAAGGTTGAGTCTGCAAGCCTAAGTTCTGCCCAGGCGAATACATGTTCTATATACTGAGTGGCTACTTTTTCTACCAACAATTAACAGGCTAATGCACCAGGTATCCACAGCAAAGACACAAATCCATTCGTTATTGCTGTTTTAAAGGAGGTGGATGGGAAATGAGTGGTGTTAACTCTCATAAATCCTTCAAGACTGTGCTGTGTGGTATAGGTATAATTGGAGCATTGGTATAGATATCAACTTCTAATATTAAAAAGTACTGTTGGTAGTACCAGGGCTTTAGCTAATGGAGACAATGCCACAGCAAATCCATTATGCATGGTGTGAAGACTGTGGATAGGGGGACATTTTTCTCCATCTCTCCTAATACTAGAACCCAGTGTCAGCCCATGGATTTTATTGGTGGGAGATTCAGGGCAGATAAAAGGAAATGTTTCTTCGCACAGTGCATAATCAAACTATGGAATTTGCTACCACAAGATGTAGTAATGGCCATAAATTTGGATGGTTTTAAAGGGGAGGTTGAATAAATTCCTGGAGGAGAAGGCTATCAACAGCTACCAGTCCTGATGGCTAAGTATTTTTGTAAACCGCCCAGAGAGCTTCAGCTATGGGGCGGTATATAAATGTAATAAATAAATAAATAAATAAATAATAATAATAAGTGCTACTCCGGTATCAGAAGCAGTATACTGGGGAACATGGCGGGGAGAGTGCTGTTGCACTCATATCCTACTTGTGGACTTTCCATGGGCATCTGGTAAGCCACTGGGGGAACCGAATGCTAGACTAGATGGATCTTGGTCCATTCCAGCATTGCTGCTCTGAGGTTCTTATGTAAAAACTAGCATGCCAGGACTGTAATCCTATTCAAAGTTACCTGGAAGTAAGACCCACTGAATTCAGCGGAGCTTACTTCTTCTGAGTAGACATGGACTGGGGTTGTACTTTTGGCTAGAACCTTTCCCCCTTGTAGCCAATTATTCTTTGAACAAGTAATTATTTTTTTGAATGGAGCAAAATGCAATAATGTGAACTCCCCCCTCTGTCTGTGGCCAGAAGTGGATTACAACCTTAGTGAGAAGAACAGTCTGTGGCTATGTGGAGCCTGGAAAAAATGGTGGGTCGGAAGTGGAAGAATCTTGATTTATGGCATTGAACCCTCTACACTGGTTAATCTGAGAAAATGCCATTTTATGGGGGGGGGGAGGGGAAATGGAGAAATGCTTGCTGCCAATCCTATCTGGTCTTGATAGCCCTTTAGCCCAGCAATATTCATCTTTCCGCACACAAGGATAAAATTGACTGTGAGCAAACCCTAAATGCTGCTCCATGTTTCTTGATTACTAATAAACATTTAGAAAGTGTAAATGATCACAGCATGTTAACAAACACAATCCAGATCCCTTCTCTGCTGCAAAACACGGATGGCTTCAACAAATGTGTGCTTAGTGACAAAAATACCCAACCAAAAATAAAAATGTTGTGTGTAAACAACAGCTTTAGTCCTATTTAATTTGAAAGCAGATTGATTATGACGGGCATTGTGATCTTGTTTTTTTTTTGGTTTGTTTGTCTCTTTCTGTCATTTTGTATTTAAAGCAAAAAAATATGCTAAGTGGGAATCAATTGGTTTGATTCTATGTCATCAAAAATGGGCAGAAAAATCCTACCATTGGGGGTGGGAAACCGTGAGCATCGTCGGATGAGCATTTTATGACATACTCATGACTGGCCACACGTGGTTCTTTGCGGGACATTTTGACGATACAGCAAGCTTCCCGTGTGTCTCCCTCTCCTTCTGCTCTTTTTTCGGTCACAAAAAAAGACCTGGAAAATCGGGGGGGGGGGGGGTTGGCTATAACAATACTTGCTGCCCTTTCCTGCTACGTGGAGGAAAAGCTGCATGATAAAAAAGTTAAGTGAATGGGCTACGCGGTTACTGCTTGCTTCCTCTTCCTTCCCTGTGTGAAGATAGAGGAAGCTGCTTGTCCCTACTGTGGAGACAGAAGCAGGAGGCAAAGCGATGGTAGGGAAATGTGATCCCCCCCCCCCCGCCCCATCAGATGAGACTGTGTGACATCAAAGGTTCTGAAAAATACAAAGTCCTGCTGGGTACATACCAACCAGGTGGAATAGAAAAAAGAGTGGAATTTTTCTTTTTCTTTTTTTCTTTCTCTTCTGTTTTTCCCCTTTCTTTAACTGTTTTCCTCCTGGTGAGTAGTATCCTATTCTACATGAGTGCTTAAATAGATTACATTTTGGAGGTTCCTTACTCAGGTAGGCCATCCAATGTATTTCTAAGGAAACAACACAAAAACAGTGTTAATATTGATTGAGGGAGAAATTTGTTCAGTTCATATTTTATTGCAAATTTTCCTGATTCCATACTTCCAAATCATTATGTGAATTAAAAACTCTGTAAATGTGTGTTTTAGTGAAAAAAATATCATTAAAATTCATTACATTAGCAAATTGCTTGCAAAAATGTGCATTTTAGGCAAAATGCATAAAACTGCATGTATTAGAAGTGTGTACAAAATGTTTCTGTGATTTTTCATACCGACACCTTAATTTTAAAAATTCTCAAATGTTTGAAATGAACCAACCTTAAGATCCCAAACAAATGAGACACTGAAATTGATGGATTCCTCCATCCCTAATACTAACATTTTTCAAGAGGGAGGGGATCCACGTATTCCTATATTGTGATAAGGATTTTTGATCTGGGCATTGATATAAAATCAAAACCTGAAACTCTGGTTTCCCTCAAGCCTCAAAGAAATGGTTCAAGAGGAAGCAAAGACACTTCATCACTGTACCAGGCTAAAGTTCACACCTCACATTCTAGCATTTCAATGAAACAACACAGAACACCATAACCCAAAACATCCTTTCCTAATAACAAGTCTCACAAGCATATCCCCCAAATGGAGTTGTAAGTAAAACATGACTCAACGCCCTCAAACACAATCTTACAGACATGATGGCACCTATCATGTAAACATTTTCAGATTCTTCCAAAGAAAAGCTGGCCAGGAGATGAAACCAAGCACCGCCAAGTATCAGTAATCGAAGGTTATCAGGAAACAATAAATTTCATAGAGGAGTCAAATGCCCCGGATATTGCTTTATTATGGTTTAAGATATTGTTTAGTTGAAACATTTATTGGCATGTATCCATCACAGGAGGGAGGGGGTGAGTGGTATGTGACGTCAAAGCCTGTACAGAGATAATAATAATAATAATAATAATAATAATAATAATAATAATAATAATATAATTTATTACCCGCCTCTCTCAACAGATCGAGGTGGGGAACAGTATCAAACATAAAATACAAAACTAATTAAAACACTTAAAAACCAATACATCATTAAAATACCAATAAAACACCAATAAAACACTTTAAAATTCAACTGGGTAGGCCTGCCGGAAGATATCAGTCTTTGTAGATCTTTTAAATTCCTGAAGACTGGTGAGTTGGAGAATCTCTCCTGGCAGGTCATTCCACAATCTGGGAGCGGCAGAAGAGAAGGTCCTCTGGGTAACGGTTGTCAGTCTAGTTCTAGTTGTCAGTCTAATTCTTCCCAGAGGACCTGAGCGTGCGGGGCGGATTGTATGTAATGAAACAGTTTTGTCTTTGTGATTCAGAGAGCTTTGGTACTACCCATGTGCCACATCTCTCTCCTTCGTATGTTGTTTTGAATAAAGCTGTTGGACTGAACTTTGCCCGTTCCTGGTGATTCTTCAATTTGAGAGTTAGGGAGCATTTCCTTAACAATTGCCACTGAATTTCACCTAAAATGAACTAAACAAAATATTGTATGCTGCTGTAACAATCAATGTATAAATAAAAATACATAAGTAAATGTTTTATTAACAAGATTGGAGATTCCTATTGGGGTGGGGAGTGATTATCTGAGGAATTTGGAGACAAGCCAAAAATATATTCATAAGATTTGCAATCTTTCTCAGGGGCATTCTGCTTATGATCTAGTTAGAAAAGTCCATGGGAGGAAGCAATCCAATGGCTGCTAGGTAGTGAGGGCACATAGGACACTTCAGATTCTTGGATCCAAGATCAGAGGCAGTGCCCCAATCTCAGAGCCACGAATCTGTGCTCTCCGCCATTCCCTTCCACCTTGCAGCCTTTGCAGAGGGAATTGCACCAGCTGCCTCTCGGGGACATGAAAGCAACCTCAGAAAGGTGTTAAAGAGGATGTTCCTGTGGGCAGGGAGGGGAAGGGCTTCAGAGGCTGGATGGCACTGTATCCCCAGGTCTTCCTAGCCTCCTTTCCTCCCTCTCTGCAATGCCCAAGCTAGCAAGACAAAAAAGCCTAAAATGCAGAGCAGGAGGCATGACAGAGGTGAGGTTCCCTTCTGCCTTGTCTTCCACTCTGCACTGGATACTCGTAAGGAGTTGTAGGAGTTTTTTCTGTCTAAACACACATAGGATTAGGGATGGCTTAACTCCCCTGCACCCATGTCAAGCACTGCTCGCTGGAGCCCCGCCACTTGCCTGACCCTGTGGTATTTCCCTCAGCAGAAAAGGGAAGCAGACAGCAGGGCTTCCCGAAGAGCTTCTTTAACCCCCATACCTAGCTCTGAGGGATTCTCAAGCATTACGTGTGGAGAAGGTGTTCTCTGGATTGCTGGGCCGGCCATTCTCCAGCAAAGGAGCACTGAGCACAGTTCTTCATAATGCCTGGGAGGCTGATGCCTCACTCTGAGAACTCCTCAGAGCAAGGCTGATGCCTCACTCTGAGAACCCCTCAGAGCCAGGCATCGGCCTCCTGTTCCATTCATGGTCCACCCGGCAGTAGAAGGGTGTGCAGCTGCAGCACTCAGTGCCAGCTAGGGGGACCCACAACATTGCTCCAATCGCTGTCACCTTCAGGAGTCATTTGCAGCCCCCAGAATTTGGCACCCAAGGTTATCACCCTGCCCCTCCCAAAGTGTCCCTGCCCCAGTGACTGATTGGTTCAGATCACTGCTATTCAAAATGTAAGGTCCACTTTTTTAGTTCAGTTTTTAAATGTTGCATCAAGCGAGGAGAAGGAAAAAAAGTTGCTGCTCCCATCACCTCTAGATTTTTTTTATAAAAAGGATGGGGAACTGGGAGATGATGGCAGACAAGTTGGTGGTGGTTGTAGGGGGGCAAGGGTAGCGAGGGGTTGCTGGGAAGGAGTTTGTCCAGCTAGCTGTGCCTCTTCTTCTGAGTAGACATGCATAGGATGGCACTGTTAATGTGCTATATTTCCACGACTGAAGCATCATTTGCTTTTCTTTTAACCTGCTGAAACACACCTACGTATATGCCCCGGCTTAGATGTTGGCAATTGAGGCTTCAATGTTTGGGCTCACAGAATGAATGCAGCGTGGCTTTTATTTTAAAACACATAGCCATTCATCCACAGATAACCAATATTAAGTTCTGATTACCATAATTAAGTGTCAGCGTTCATCACCGTCTTTGGAGAGGCATTTATCAACCAACTCCGAGCAATTCATTCTCATAAAACAGGATCCTTTGGTGTTGCTGTTCCTCTCGTTTTCAATAAAAAGAATCAAATCAAACGGTATTCAGTTCAAATCCTTCTTGAAGTTCCTGCCAGCTTCATAACCACACTCAATCCACTTTACAGATAATATTAAGTGGTCTTGTTTGCTTGAGATGATGATGAAATGTGGATTTCCATATGAATGGACTGGATGTTGGTCTCAACTTTTTTTTTTCATGTATGCAGCCTAGAAAGATGTTTTCGACAAAGATGTTTCAGTGCTGCAGGCACAATAAGACGTGAAAGATCATTTTTCCTACTTGTAGGGGGTAAAACAAAGATTTCTAAGTTGTATATCTACAAAGCAATGATTCTGCTACCTGTAATGGGTGACTGGCAGGTTTTCATCATGTCCTACTTCACCTGCCAGAAGGATGCTGGAGATATCCTTTTGGCAGTGGGGTTTTTGATGAGTTTTCCTAGGCTCCCCCACTCCTCCCCCACCAGACTTCATTTGGGATACTGCTGCATTGCCTGATTCAATCTGTAGTGACCTGGGCCAGTTTGCGGATTTCTGGGGAACGTTGTGCATTTTGTTTTGAAGGTTCTACAATGCCCACAGATTTCTGACTGATTTTCAGCCAAAGTTGATTTTCAACCTTCCCAAATAATCACAGACTCAAACTGTGGTGTAAACACTGCGGAATTCTGTCAAGCCAAAATAGAACCATATTTCTCAGCGATAGACATCCTTATTAGGGATGTGCACTGGATCGGATCCGATCCACGATCCGAATCCGATCCAGGGGGAAATCAGATAAATTATCCGATTTCTGATCTCACCGCTGGATCAGCCGATCCAATCCGATCCGATCCGGAAAGATTCCGAACCAGTTCGGATGGATCGTCGGGCGCCCGCTGCTGCTTTCATTGGTGGGCACCAGCTGGCGCCCGCCGATGAAAGCGGACAATGGGGGCAGGGGGCAGCGGACGGGAGCGGATGGCCAGGAAAGGTAAGCAGGGGGCAGGGGGCAGGGAGAGGGGGGCGCGCGGTGCGCTTACCTTTCCTGGCCGTCCGCTCCCGTCAGCCGCCGGCTGCTACTGCGAGCAGCCTTCGCGGCCTGCTCCTAGGTAGCGCGCCAGGTGATGACATCACCTGGTGCGCTGCTCTGGAGCAGGCCGTGAAGCCAACTCACAGTAGCAGCCAGCGGTGGACGGGAGCGGACTGCCAGGAAAGGTAAGCAGGGGGCAGGGGGGGTGGGGGTTTACCCCCCCCGGGGCCGTCCGCTTCCATCCACTGGCACCTGCGGGCACCAGCAGATGGAAGCGGACGGCCCCGGGGGGGTAAGGAGCATGGGGGAGGGGGCTTACCTGCTGGGGACGTCCACAGCGGACAGCCCCGGGGGGAGGAGGGAATTAGGCCCCCCCCTCACCCGCCCGCCACCATTTTTTCCTCATAGACTTGCATTGCAATGCAAGTCTATGGGGAAAAAATGGCGGCCGATCCAAAAAGTTCCGATTTTTGGATCAGGATCGGACTTGATCCGGTCCGGGGGGCCTCCGATTTTGTCCGATCTGATCGGTGACAAAATTGGAGATCCCTATCCGATCCGGGGGGTCCGTGCACACCCCTAATCCTTATGACTTGCATTCACCAAGCTTGAGAAAGTATCAAGATGGCTATGAAAGATATAGCTGGACATTTACATGTCAACCTGAGGCAGAACTACACGTAGTCCTTGATGCGCCCTCCCTACGCCCCGAGTCACCCTCAGAGTGCCCAGTGTGGACCAAGCCTCAGAGGCTTTGCTCACGCCCTTGCCGCCCCTGCCACCCCCACCCTTTCATCCCGCCAGTCCCGGGGAAGGAGGAGGGAGGGTTGTAAACAAAAGTCAGCGATTGGGAAATCCCTCTCCTGAACACTGGCTTTTGTTTACATGATCTTTGCGAAATCATGGAAGACGGGTGAAGTGCCGGACGACTGGAGGAGGGCTAATGTTGTCCCTATCTTCAAAAAGGGTAAAAAGGAGGAACCAGGGAACTACAGACCAGTCAGTCTGACATCCATCCCTGGGAAAATCTTGGAACAGATTATAAAGAAGTCAGTCTGCAAGCACCTTGAAAACAGCACAGTGATTACTAGAAGCCAGCATGGATTTGTCAAGAACAAATCCTGTCAGACTAATCTGATCTCATATTTTGATCGAGTAACCTCCCTTGTGGACTGTGGGAAGGCTGTGAATATACTTGACTTCAGTAAAGCTTTTTTCAAAGTGCCCCATGACATTCTGATTAACAAACTAGTGAAAAGTGGGCTAGATGGAACAACTATTAGGTGGATCCACAGTTGGCTACAGAATCAGACCCAAAGAGTGCTTATCAGTGGTACCTTTTGACACTGTGGGAAGATAATGAGCAGGGTACCACAGGGCTCAGTCCTGGGCCCAGTGCTCTTCAACATTTTTATTAATGATTTGGATGAGGAGGTGCAGGGAATGCTTATCAAATTTGCAGACGACACAAAATTGGATGGGATCGCTAATACCCTGGAAGACATAAACAAACTCCAAAGTGATTTTGATAGACTGGAGCGCTGGGCTGAAAACAATAGAATGAAATTTAATAGGGATAAATGCCAAGTTCTACACCTAGGAAAAAGAAACCAAATGCACAATTACAAGAAGGGGGATACTTAGATAAGCAATATGGCAAGCGAGAAGAATCTTGGAATTGTTGTAGATCACTAACTGAATATGAGCCAACAGTGTGATGTGGCTGTAAAAAAAGCAAATGTTATTTTGGGCTGCGTTAATAGAAGTCTAGCTTCCAAATAGCGTAAGGTACTGATTCCCCTCTATTCGACACTGGTTAGGCCCCATGTTTAGTACTGCATCCAGTTCTGGGCACCACACTTCAAGAAGGATGCAGACAAGCTGGAGCGTGTTCAGAGGAGGGCAACGAGGATGATCAGGGGTCTGGAAACAAAGCCCTATGAGGAGAGACTGAAAGAACTGGACATGTTTAGCCTGGAGAAGAGAAGACTGAGAGGAGACATGATAGCGCTCTTCAAATACTTGAAAGGTTGTTACACAGAAGAGGGCCAGGATCTCTTCTCGATCATCCCAGAGTGCAGGACACGGAATAATGGGCTCAAGTTACAGGAAGCCAGAATCCGGCTGGACATCAAGAAAAACTTCCTGACTGTTAGAGCAGTATGACAATGGAACCAATGACTTAGGGAGGTGGTGGGCTCTCCCACATTAGAGGCATTCAAGAGACAGCTGGACAGTCATCTGTCAGGCATGCTTTAAGGTGGATTCCTGCATTGAGCAGGGGGTTGAACTCGATGGCCTTATAGGCCCCTTCCAACTCTACCATTCTATGATTCTATTAATCTATGAATTTTGATAAATTCTATTTAAATGGAAATTGGGGGGGGGGATCTTACTTAACTGGACCAGCTAAATTCAAAAGGGGCATTCAAGAGGCAACTGGACAACCATCTGGTGGGGATGCTTTCAGGTAGATTCCTGCATTGAGCAGGGGGTTGGACTCGATGGCCTTATAGGCCCCTTCCAACTCTACTATTTTATGATTCTATGATTCTACATGCGGGTGGTCACAAACGCTCAGGGGTATATCCGACTGGACCCAACTGGGCACTCACAACATCTCTATGTTCAGTCCCTGGAATTTCTCTTCGGGTAATTCTGGGAAGGACTCATATACATTTTTGGAGATGAAATGCTGCCAGTCAATAAAGACCAGAATAGGCAATGTGGTACCCAGGAACACCAACTCACCCCTGGATATTTTTGTTGGTGCCTCAGAGTTACCCTCACCCCACCCACTTTATAACAACAGCAGCACATTTTGCTATGAAACAGGTGTCTGTCGGTGCTGAAAAATGAATTCAAAGATGTTGACTCAATTCGGATGACACGATAGTCAATGGTGGGGTAATAATCAACTTTACAGTTGTTCATCTAGGGGGTACTCCCCACACAACATGGTAATAAATAATCAACTGTGGTGTGGATTAGGATCAGCACTGAGTTGACTATGGCAACATTTGGATAACACGATACTCAAAACAACTGACGATTGTTTCCCCCACACCAGTTGTTTATTGTGTCGTCCAAATTGAGCCATTGTCTAGTGTGTATGGGTGAATCTTTCAGTTTCACTTTCTCCTGAATTCTCTCTTTCTCTTTCTCTCTCTCTCTCTCTCTCTCTCTCTCTCTCTCTCTCAAGGTCTTTCTCTCCTGAATTTGAAGAACATTGCAAATGGGCACCACACTTCAAGAAGGATACAGACAATCTGGAGCGTGTTCAGAGGAGGGCAACAAGTATGATCAGGGGTCTGGAAACAAAGCCCTATGGGGAGAGATTGAAAGAACTGGGCATGATTAGCCTGGAGAAGAGAAGATTTAGGGGAGGAGACATGATAACACTCTTCAAATACTTGAAAAGTTGTCACAGAAAAGAGGGCCAGGATCTCTTCTTGGTCAACCCAGAATGAAGGACAGTGAATAATGGGCTCAAGTTACAGGAAGCCTGATTCCAGCTGGACATCAGGAAAAACTTCCTGACTGTTAGAGCAATACGACAATGGAACCAATTACCTACGGAGGTGGTTGGCTCTCCCACATTAGAGGCATTCAAGAGGCAGCTGGTCTGTCAGGCATGCTTTAAGGTGGATTCCTGCATTGAGCAGGGGGTTGAACTCGATGGCCTTATAGGCCCCTTCCAACTCTACAGTTCTATGATTCTATGAATCTACGAATTTTGATAAATTCTATTTAAAAGGAAATTGGGGGGGATCCTACTTAACTGGACCAGCTAAATTCAATAGGCACAGATATTCCCAGAATGGAGAAGACCATAGCTAGATAGGATATAATAGTATAGGATACCAAACAGGATATAGTGGCAAGAAAGTGGTAAATAAAGGGCAGGAGTCACACCAAGCAGGATATAGTTTGGCTGACCAGATAAAATCCAGGCATGGTTCATGTAACTTTAACAGTTGTAGGGAAAAGGGAATTTCAGCCAGTGTCATTTGTATGCAATTAGTTCCTGGTGAAATTCCTTCTTCATCACAACTGTTAAAATTGCAGGGGCCCTGCCTTCTTTTGTATATGGTCACTCTAATATAGTGCCTGCACCTTTAACTGTTGTGATGAAGAGGAAATTTCACCAGGAACTAATTGCATACAAATGACACTGGTTGAAATTCCCTTTTCCCTACAACTGTTAAAATTACATAACCCCTGACCTGGATTTTATCTGGCCACCCTAGATATAGTGGTCTATGGTTTGTGTCAATGGGCCCCAACAATTGTCAGTGCACTTCAATACCACTATGAAGCAGTAGTGTGGCTCCTGCCTTTTATATTCCGCTTTCATATTGCTATATCCTGCTTGGTGTAGATCTGGCCCATGATGTACTTGCCTGTGCCTGCCATATAGCTCTTAAAGATGAGGCTCCTGGCAGATAAAAGAGGGGGCAACCCTAATTAAACACTAACATGGTTGAATACACAGGGATTCAAACCTAGACTTTGAAAAGCAAAACACTCCAAACTGGGCTTGAATGGATGAATCGAAGCATTTCAGTTTCTCCAAAATTCATCTTTAAAAAATCCCAAGTTCTTTTTTCCCTTGAATATGGAGAACTTTGAAAATTTTGGAAAATGTTTATAAAAGCTGAACTGAAATGGAATTCGCACCCATGCCTCTTCAACATGCAATTAGGAGGCATCTCAAAGTTTTGTTGCGGTTGCTTTGTTTTGCAAACCTGTAGGCTGACCCAAACAGCATGTGCAATGCAGTTAAGAGCTCACTACGCAATGCAGTCATTGATCAGAATGTGAAAAAGGTGGCCGCACTTACTCAACAGAATTCCGAAGTCACACTGATTTGCATCTCTCTAGTATTCCATAGAGACCTATGCTGCACAGTGTAATTTGTGCCACGAGGCTTGTGTCTCAGCGCATGCCAAACCGTTGTTTCTTTTGTACTCCTCTTATAAACTTCTTCTGTGCTGTAATGATAGCAAACGGATCAGAATTGTTCTGAAAGCTAATGAAATATTGTAATGCGATCAAAGTCAAGTATGGGGGGGCTGAAATCCCTCCCTGTTATGTGATAGCATTATCAATGGCCCCTTACCTAGGCTGACCATATGAAAAGGAGGTCAGGGCTCATGTAACTTTAACAGTTGAAGAGAAATGGGAATTTCAGCCATTGTCATTTGTATGCAATTAGTTCCTGGTGAAATTCCCTGTTCCTCTGAACAGTTAAAGTTGCAGGGGCCTTGCCTTCTTTTGTATATGGTCACTCTAGTATAGTGCCTGCACCTTTAACTGTTGTGATCAAGAGGGAATTTCACCAGAAACTAATTGCATACAGATGACACTGGCTGAAATTCCCTTTTTTCTACAACTGTTAAAGTTACATGAGCCCTGTCCTCCTTTTCATATGGTCAGCCTACCTTACCTCCACTGCCAAGGAATATTTAAAGAAGTAACCTATATGAAGCAACAGTAGCAGCAGGACTGACACATAGGTGGGACAATAAAAGGCAAGAAGAAGACTTTTACCACGTTCTCATTTGCATTGAAGTTAGGGATGTCAGAGAAATCCAAAATGTTTTCAAATGACATGGAATGCCAACAAATCCAACTTCTGGATTCTGGAGGAGACTGGCATGTTCTGAGTTGTGTAGATTCCATGGAATATTTTTTTAAAAACTTTCTGGGCTTGTATACAAATTTAGTTATAGAGAGGTATGAAAGCTTGTCAAAAACTATTCCAGCATATACCATTTTTATATTTAAATAAAAACCCATTAAAAACAAACAGAGCCATAGCAATATGAAATATATATATATAAAAAATATTGCATACCAGTGAAAGTTACATAAATTGCAGGGGGTCATTTTTGTGTACTTTTCTGAAGAGGGGAAAATCCGATGTCATCAATCAGTGGACGATGGAACAAAAGCTTGACAATATCGTTCCTCAACAAGTGGCGTGCAGTGGCATAGTGCCCCTGACATTAGTGGTAATATATTGGTTGCCATGTGGATACTTGTGAAATGGAAGGGTCACTTCAGTTGCATGCTAGTTTAAGTCGCATAGACGCATGTCTCTATTCCGGTGAACAGAAAAATGTGGGACCTCGGTCCACCACGCTGGTGCTTACAGCCACCTAGCTCCAAGACAGTAACAAAGCAGGAACTAACCACAGCATGAGATACTATAGCATATTGCCTAAAATAATGTGTATCATAGGAGTGTAGGATTTAACAGCCAGCATTTCGGAGCTTGGGGGAACATGGAAAGTCCTTAACCCAACATGTTAAACTGAAAGGGTTTAAAAAAAAAAAATCAAATTACAATGTATTTAAAAGCTAGCCATAACAAATTCTCTTAAAATAAAGTTCTCCTTGGCAATTTACTTATTTATTACACAAATACTCTAATCTCTTTCTAAGCAGCTTACTTTTGATTTCCAGGCAGCTTCCTATACAGATAACATTGAGGACTACTGGCTAGACCTATATAGCTGATGCAGTAGAATTCCATCATGTGCCTGCAGACTGTTCTCTTGAATGTAACAGAAGTGGGAACTGCAACAAAATCTTGCAGCATGGATTGATCCAGATCAGTGTACTATCAGTCAACACTGCTGTCCTGCCGGGTGCCTTCCCCCATTCCCACTATATACGCACAGACATTCCGCCTCTGTCACCACTGAACATGCTCAGTCCTTACTGGATTGATGGAATGGTCCCTTCTTTAAGTTTTCTTTTAAAAGATCCTTTTGCAGATCGGAAAACTTGAGGTTCCCCCAAACCTGTTTCTACCCCCTGTTGTGTGGGGTCGTTTCCATTTTGGCTACATAAGCAATGGTACTCGTGACTGAACATGGGAAAGGCAGGAACATTGAAATTATATAAGGCATCATGGAGAGAGCAATCCTATAGCCCCCGGGTGAGCACCTCAGGGACCATAGGATGGCTCAGGGAAAACCCCATAGTTGGAGATAGTGCTCCAACCTCAGAAGGGGGAGTCAGGGATCTGACCCCAGACTCCTCCCCCTTGTAACTGTTGCAGAGGAACCTCACTGGCTGATTCTCCAAGGTTGGGAAAGTGACCTTGGAGGAGGATAAAAGGGGTTGTTCCATAGGCATGCACCTTATTTCATTAGGGTGTGCACCTTAAAGGCCCTGATTGGAGTGGAGGAAGGGAAAGCATGCTTTCTCACCCCTCCACTGCCCAGATTGAGCGGTGGGGGTGAGAAAGCGCACTTTCCAGGGCCTCCGGAAAATTTGTAGTTCCCCCAGAGATGCTAATGGAGGCTTTCTGGAGGCTTTCACGTTCTTTTAAAAGTCCCGATTCAAGGGGGGGGGGCAGCAAAGCAGAGGTGCCCTGGGAAAATTGGGTGTGCCTGGGCACACTCAGCACACCCTATGTGCATGCCCATGGGTTATTCCATAGGGCAGGGATGGGAGGAGACTGGAGAGGCCAGGATATGAGTTATCCTGAGCCTCCTCAAGCCTCCTTCCCTCCCCCTCTGAAGCACCTTTGCCAGACGGGCTGAAAAGCAAGTGTCTACTGTCTAGTGAAACTCCCAGAGGTCAGTTTCTGTATCTGGTCATGCTAGGCAGGGCTCCTGCAGCTTTACCTGTTGTGATGAAGAGGGAATTTTACCAGGTGCTGCATGCATACAAATGACACCTGCTGAAATTCCCTTTTATATGCAACTGTTAAAGATATAAGAGCCCTGTCCTCCTTTCCATATCATCACCTGAGGACTGGCCCCACTTTCTGCTGTTTGAAAATCTGTTAAGGCACTTTTAATGTAGCTTTTAAATTGCTTTTAATGATTTTACTGTGTGTGGATTTCTTTTTATGTTTTCTCCTGGTTTTTTTACTTCTGATTTCCCCCCACCTCAATGGTTTTATGATATTTTTAAAATATTTTATTTTAAAGTTTCATTTTGATCTGGTGTTTACCACCTTGGTGACTTCTGTGGAAAGGCAGTATACAAATATTACAAATAAATAATTAAACAAATAATGCCACAATCCTATGCATTTTTAGACAGAAAAAATGGCCCACAATTCCCAGCATATTTCCTGGGGAATGCTGGGAGATGTAGGATTTTTTTCTGCCTAAACATGCATAGAATTGTGCCCTACGTCAACTAATATGCTGGAAGCAGCCATTTGACCATCCACTACAGACAGTTAAAAACAAGGGATGTAATGCAAACCCAGTCAGTCCAAATTCTGGGAATGCTGTATTATAATATATTAATTAAATTCCTATACCATCCAATAGCCTAAGCTGCCTGGGTGGTTCACAATAATTAAAACTATACTATACAGCACATATATCTTTTCCTAGACAAGCATTCTCTTGGTTCTTAAAGACTATAAAGGAACTGGCAATGCAACCCAGGGTGACCAGTGGGTTGACTTTTCAGACATTTTCCATAAGGGTCTGTGTTATACGAACTGATACAAAATGGCCGTAGGAAGCAGTTACAATGATTGCAACAATAAAGCGATAAGACACAGCTACCCCCCGTGTGTTAATGAGGTAAAATGTGCTGAATGTTCACACTTCAGTAGCAATGCATACATACCCCTTGCTACAGGTATGCCACGCTAATTTGCTCTTTGGGCAAACTGTGAGCTATTTGCATAATTTCAGCATCCTCAAATCTGCAAACATCAGGAAAATCCATGTGTTCATCTGCCTGCAGCAATAATTCACTGAACCCCCGACAATCGGGATGAGCTCTTGGAAACATGAAGGAGAGGGAAAGGAAGCCACTTCTGGAATCCTGCATTTTAGCATTGACAACTAACACCACAATTTCAATTACTGTACAACCCAAGGCTACTTGTCGCAATGAATGGTTGCTTAAAAATGGCATGACAGTCCAAGCACAATTGCTGGAGAAATGGAATTCCAGAATAGTTGCTCCACAGCAGAAATGGGAGCAAAAAGCATTGGTGATTTTTAAGACTCTATGTGCAAAATGTAGTGTTGCATATTATTTTACTTTTATTTAGAAATAAATAAACCTGCTGTCTAGGGATGATGGCAGTTGTAGGGTGACCATATGAAAAGGACAGGGCTCCTGTACCTTTAACAGTTGCATAGAAAAGGGGATTTCAGCATGTGTCATTTGTATGCATGCAGCACCTGGTGAAATTCCCTCTTCATCACAACAGTTAAAGCTGCAGGAGCCCTGCCCTCTTGACCAGATACAGAGATGGGGTGACCACACTGAAGGCTCTTTCCCAGTGGACTCCAATCGGACAGCAGGTCCATGTGGAACCACCAGGAACATGCCCTCTGATGGCCTCAGTGACTGGGCAGGTTGATAGGGGATAAGGTGCTCTCTCAGGCATCCTGGTCCTAAGTTGCTTAGGACTTTGTACACTAGTACAAGAACCTTTAACCTGACCCAGTAGAGAATAGGCAGCCAGTGCAGCTCCCTCAGCAAAGGAGTAACATGCTGGGAATGGGCAGTTCTGGACAAAATATGTTCTCTCTCTCTCTGTCTCTCTCTCTCTCTCTCTCTCTTATTTTCAAGGCCCAATGGTTTTGGAAAAACAGGAACATAGACGCTGCCTCATATTGTGTCAAATGACTTGTCTGTCTAGTACAGTATTGTCTACTTTGATGGACAGCAGCTCCCCAGAGTCTAATGCACAGGACTTTCATAGGATATGCTACCTAATAAAAATGTGTCCCCTCTTCCCACCCCACAACCCAAGGGCATGAGCTTTCCAAGGAAACGAATCCAGGTCCTTTCATGCCCAAGGTAAGAATCATGTGTCAAAGAATTTGGACCTCAGAGCAAGGCATTACTGCTATCCATTACATATGAAGATGAAACGGATGTCAACATGAAAATAAATTATTAGCGTGCTGATGACTAGCGAAAAGTCCTATGGAATGGGAGCCATTAGCCATATCACTAATGTGGCTGCACTCAAACCAAAGCTGTGCAGTTGTCACCATGACAAAGCTTTCACGCGGGTTGGTGTGTGTGAATGAAGGGGAGACAAGTTAACCTATGCATGCTGCTCCTCCAGGCTGGTCCCCCAGTGATCATAATGATGTCATCTTCTTGTTACATGTTCAGTCTAAAATATTGCCCAAGACCACTGAGGATACTTACATTGACTTTCCCATCAGGACTTTATAGAGTCAGCTCTTTAGGATATGGATTTATCATTTACTATTGGGAAATACACCCTTATCTTTGTACAAGTCAGGAAAATCTACCCACTTATTTCAGCTTAACAAGATCACTTGTGTGTACAAAACACAAGTGAAAACATGTTAAAGAATGGTCACTCTAGATCAGTATAAACAGTCTGGACTGGTAGAAGTTTACTAGGTCCTCAGGTACAGTCATCATAGTAAATCTCCTCCTCCTCCTCCTCTTCCTTTTCAAAGACACAAATATATAAACACCATTGTCTTTGATAAACAGGTTTTGCTTCACAGAATGCAAGAGTAACCTAATTCCATTTTATGTCAATGCTAGGAAGTTTGGCTGTGAAAATTGATACAATCCAATCTAAGTCTTACTTCAGAGGTGGGCAATTTCCCAGCTGCAGACCTAATCTGGTCCATTCTGGGGCCCAATCCAGCCCATGGAGGGTTGATCACCCTCCATGAGTCCCACCCCCCACTCCCCAAACCCTGCCCCATCCCAAATCCTCAACCCCTGAGGGTAAGTGATGCAACAGGAATCCCTTTCTTATCACCAGTTTCTGATAGGAGGGGATTTCCCTGCCCCATGTCCTGTGCTGCTCACTCTCCCAGTTGAAATGTGTGAGTTTCAGGATGGAGCAGCACAGCTCCTGCAAGCCATTTGGATGAATCCTGCAAAGGGATGAGTCCCTTTGTCTGTGCAGAATGCAGAGAAAGGTGCAGAGCTACATGTCTCTTTCTGAATGGAGATTTTGTTAAGTGGGTGGGTGCGAGTGCTGTCATAGGAGGGAGGGGCTTTGGGGTGAGGCCCTGCCTCTTGATGTCATCCCACCCACCAGCTTGGTCCAGGGGAGTAATCTGCCCTCCCTGTCCTATTTAGATTGGACCCATTGAAATGAATAGGACTTAATCCTAAGTCATGGCTAACTTGAGTCCCATTCATCTCAAAGGTTCTACTCTTAGGGCATATGTCAGATTTTACCCTGTCCTAAAGAGTTGGAAGCACAAGGAGAATGTGTGTCAGAGGGGAGAGAGGGAGAGGGGAGAGAGAGAGAGAGAGAGAGAGAGACTGAATTCCCGTGTTCTGACATCTGGTTTGCAGATCAAAGATATATACCAGCCTAAAAGCATAAAAGAGGCAAGAAGCAGGATGATCAGGCCAGGGATGGTCTAAGTCGGCAAAATCAGAAACAAGAATGGTACCTGTGCTTATTCTGGAACAGTCCAGTCTAGCATAAAGAGTAGGATCTAGGCACAATGAGAAGCATGGAGAGAGACAGAGGTCCCCTCTACAAGGATTCGCTTTTGCGCCCGGTTAGGCGATTATGCGCATAATCGCTGAAGCGCATTTAAGCCTAATACCTCTGCCCGAGAGGCGGCGAGAGGCGGCAAAGCGCATTAACGGTTGACCAAAATGCGCTTGACAAGTAGTTAATGCGCATAAGCGCTTGTTCACACAGTCAAAATGCGCTTTAACAGCCGGAGCAAAATAAAACTCGCTGTTTAACGCGCATTCGATAATGTGCATAATCGGAGAGATAATGCACCTTTACGCCCGATTTGCACTCCATTCTGGTAGAGGTAATTTTTTTAAAGCGCCTTGAAAGAGCTTTAAACCTCTCTTGTAGAGAAAGAGGCAGGCAGGCAGGCAAGCAGGCAGCCTTCTCTACCACCAGTGGATTCAGTGGGATGGCTTGGCCAGTGTGTCAACATGATCTGGCAAGAAGCACTAGAATGCATTATTACAGAAAGACATACAGTTTCATTTATTAAGTTAACGAGTGCTGATTCTGGCTTTAAACGTATGCAGGAATTATTTATTTATTTATTTATTTATTTTTGGCAAAACATCACATGGAATATCTGTGTGATAAACCATGTCATGAATCTGGATTTTGTGTATGAAGCTGGATTTTTAAGATGGATGGACTTGGCCATCTTCATTTGAAACTTGGCACAGGAATTAGACTCGCCTCAAAAAAAAAATGGATTTCATGGCACGAAACCTGCAAATTCACCTTTTCAAACATTTATGTTCATGGTTTTAGTTTTGTTTTTTTTAAAAAAAGGGAAAACACACACACGCACGTGTGTGTGTGTGTGTGTGTGTGTGTGTGTGTGTGTGTGTTCTCTACATGACCAACCATGACATGAAACCAGAACAGGGGTATGTGGGGGGCTTTTATGAAGCAGAACAAGTAGTTCACTTTTCTGCCATAGTAAATTCCTAGCAGTGTAGGCTCAACTTTCATCTCCGGTGGTAGCAGAACCTAGCTCAACCTTCCCCCTCTTGCACATGTTTTGGTCTTCAGCCCCAACCTAGCCAATGGATAGGAATGCTGGGAGTTGTAGTCCAAAAGTTCTGGAGGGCACCAGGTTGGGAACCACTGCCAAGGCCAGACGAACTCAAATGAAGGAGAGTCAACTTCTTTCTATAGAGGGGAGCGGGGAAGTTGGATTTTACATCCAAGAACATACAAATCCCATTTGTCAGTGGCAACTTTGATTTCTTTTTGCTTCTATGACTTTATGAACCTGTTTCTGCCACTATGGCTTCATACTCATCTTGAAGGAGCAAGATTTCTTTTAGCCTTCTCCAGGACAAAATAATAATACTTTAAAAAGTCATAGCATCCCAGACGTAGATGAGGCCAGGAGTGTCCAAGACCTGTTCCCAAGGCAGGATCTTTGCACATCAGAGAAAGAGCTGAAAACCAAATGGAGCCTCCCTGTTCAGAGCCAATATACCTCTGAGTACTAGACAACAGGGGATAGTCTTTGTCCTCATGCCTTGCTTGAGGCACCAAGCTGGCCACAGATGGAAACAGAATTTAAAATACGTGGACTCTCCCTACATTCTTCCCTCACTGGACTAGGTTGCTTGCCACCCCACCTGAAGAATGGACTCCATTTACCATTGTTCAGTTTGTGACGTGTGATGTGGATGCAAAAAAAGCAAATGCCATTTTGGGTTGCATTAATAGAAGTCTAGCTTCCAAATTGCGTGAGGTACTGGTTCTTCTCTTTTCAGCACTGGTTAGGCCCCATCTTGAGTATTGCATCCAGTTCTGGGTACCACACTTCAAGAAGGATGCAGAGAAGCTGGAGCATGTTCAGAGGAGGGCAGCAAGGATGATCAGGGGTCTAGAAACAAAGCTCTATGAGAAGAGACTGAAAGAATTGGGCAAAGAGAATGGTTTGCATATATAGAATATATGGAGAAAGATCCAAATAAGAACAATATTGGGGAAGCATATAAAAAGTTATGGGATTCCTGAAAAGAAAGAAAAGATAGAGAAGAAGCTGGAAGAAAAGAAGAAGAGAACAGAGGCAAATTAACCAATAAAAGAGAGGAAGAGGGGAAGGGGGGTAAATAATAGTATTGATGTTAAAAGGGTGATTGAATGATGTAAGATATGAAAAAAATGTAATAAAGATGTATTTTTTAAAAAAAATATATGAAAGAACTGGGCATGTTTAGCCTGGAGAAGAGGGGAGGTGATATGATAGCACTCTTCAAGTCCTTGAAAGGTTGTCACACAGAGGAGGGCCAAGATCTCTTCTCGATCATCCCAGAGTGCAGGACGAGGAATAATAGGCTCAAGATACAGGAAGCCAGATTCCGGCTGGACATCAGGAAAAACTTCCTGACTGTTAGAGCAGTATGACCACTTGTTCACCCTCTCTCACCTATGAGCTGGTCATAGAAGGAGCACTCACCTGCATTCTCCCTCTGAGTGGTGCGATGGTGGGGGTTAGGCCCCAGGAGCCCAATGCTCCACACCTTCCGGTGAGAGAAGTCGAGTGAGCAGGCAAAGGTAGTGGGTGCTTCTCCTCTAAGAAGCAGGCATCTTTTACTCGCTCCCCGTCGCTCTGGATGGCAAAGTTCAGTTCTTCCGCTGCATGGCTCCAGAGAGACAAGATGCAGGAGCAGCAGGTAGATCACTGCAAAGAGAGAAGGGCAGGTGAGCAGGCAAAGAGAGCTGCTACCGTCGAGGGAAGGGCAGGATCTACTGCTTTAAAACAGTTTAAAACGGTTTATAACAGTAGTGACAACTGTTGGGGCCCAGGACACACTCCATATACAGTTTTCAAAACGTTTTCAAAGTGTTGTAGCCTGCTTGGTGTAGATCGGTCCCTAAGGAAATGCAGAGAAATTGTGTGGGGGCAGCAACTTCTCCAGCAAGAAGAAACCTCTGCTTCCTCTGGCTCGCCTTGCTTTCTCTCTCTCTGCAGGACATGCTCCTTGGGGCGGACACGAAAGTGTGTAGGCAGGAGAACGCATCAGCTGTTCCTGTCTCTTGTTCACCCTCCCTGAACGCAGCAGCAGGGTGGATTAGGCCTGTGGGATTGCCGAGAGGGAGAGGGAGGGAGGCTGCCTCTGCCCGCTCACTCAGTGGTGGAGCAGCTGCTTTGCATGCAGGGTCCCGGGTTCAATCCCCAGCTTCTCCAGGTAAGGCTAGGAAAGGATCCTGCCTGGAACCCTGGAGAGCCATTGCTGCCAATCAGTGTCGACAATATTGGGCTTGATGGGCCAAATGGTCTAATTCAGTAGAAGGCAGCTTCCAATGTTCCTATTGAGCTAATGGAGCCTGGTGGCCGCTACCATGGTATTCAGAGGGAGATCACATGGGAGGGAGGGAATGAGGGGGCTGCTCTTTCTGAGGCCAACTCTCTATCCTGCACTGCTGAGAGGAGGCGAGCAAGTGGGTACAGGAAGCTGCTCATGCTCTGCCTCTGGGCAGCACCGTTGGCCCAATCCTCTTCCTTCCCACGCCCAGAGAAGGTCAGAAGTCGAAGTCGAAGTAGTCACTGCCTTCCCTTCCTTGCATGCGTCACTGTACCCTCCCCCCCCCCAAAAGACCACAACTGTGAGGAGGAAGCACCGGGGTGAAAGGTGGGGAGCTTCCGGGGGCTTCTTGCTGGGCCATCCCTCTCATTTGCTCCTCTCCTGCTTCTGCTGCGTTGTCCTTCCGAATCAAGGTGGCACTGTTAAAAACACCCGCTTTTCAAATAGATGTTTGCAAACACGTGTGAAAGGTCCTAATTCACTGAGCTGCAGGGAACCTTCCGATCTCCAAACCAGGACCTCTCCTCATGTACTGGAACATCCAACCTCTCTGTAAAAGGTCCGCTTGTGGTGTCTTCACGCTCATTTTTAATAAGGCAAGCAAGCAAGCAAGCAAGCAAGCAAGCAAGCAAGCAAGCAAAGGAAGTACTTGTGCGCCTGCCTTTTGCCCATGCTGCGTGTGCTTGCCGGTGAGAGCCGGTCTGACAGGAGCCGTGGTGGTGGGGAGGAGGAGGAGGAGGAGGAGGCTGAGACTCCTGCGTCCGCTGCACTGATCCACCACGGCTAGGAATAATCCGCGAGGATTCCCATCTTCCTCCATACCTGCAGCGCTACCCAGATCCCTGCTGGGAAAGAGGCTTCAGGAGGGGGGGGGGGGCGTGCTAGCAGTAGAATCACGTCACCGGCTTTGACGAGAAGATCACAATTTGGTGCAAGAAAGGGCGAAAAAAGAAGAAAAGAGAGGTGGGGTGGGGGAGGTGAAGGAGACGCAGACGTTAATTTCATTTTTTAATTTCAATTTTTTTTGGGGGGGTGGGGGGTGCTGTGCGCGCGGTTGGCGCCGAGACTCTCTCCCGGCTCCAGCAGGGATGTGATGGAGAGATGGAGGCTGTTGTGTAGGGAGAGGTTGCTGTCCACGATGCTGCAGAGCGCACGGCTCCTCCCTCCTCTTGCAGACAGACAGCATCCAGGCGTCACGTGGGTCTCCGCTAGCCCTCCTTTCTCTCTGCTCTCCTCCCTTGCTCTTGGAGATAGATAGAACCCCGAGCCTGACGCTGCTGAAAAGACAACGGACGGCACTTTCCCCCCTCCTCCTCCTCTTCTTCCTTCCTTCCTTCCTCCTCCTCCTCCTCCTCTTCTTCCCTTTCCTGCCTTATTCCAAAGAACCTAAAGGAAATTCTCTTTGACCGACACATGCCTCGAGATCTGTTCTTGCAAGCGAGAAGGCAAATCCGTGCAGGTAAATCGCTGGGAAAGCGATTTGGGGAGGGGACAGGTATCTGTGGTGGTGGCTGGGAGGGAAAGGGAGGGGAGGGGAAAGATGGGTGTGTGTGTGTGTGGGGGGGGGAAATGCTCGTTTAGCAGGGGCTCGGGTCTGTCACAGCGAGGCACTCAGGGGTATTTGCGTGCTGCTGGTTTTGCGTGCAGCGTTTGGAAGAGGTGGATGGATGGCAAAGAGATGAGATGGTGAGGCGGCGATACCGCTGTGGGTAGGAAGTTAAAGACTGTCTGGGGTGATTTATTAGCAATTTGGGGGGACAAAAATCTTGCCTGGCGTTTTAGAGACCCAAGGAAAATGAATTCGATCTTATTGATTTTCCCTTCTCTGCTCTCCCCCCCCCCCCGGCACACACACCCTTTCCACCGTGGGTGAAATAGGTGGCATTAGAAATAAGTATATTTCGTTCTTTAGAAGGGTGGGGGCTACAAACCTGGAGAGGTCTTTTGAGCTTAGGTTGGCATTTTGGGACGTTTTAATCCGGATCCATTTAAAAAGAGAGACAGAAAGAAGGTGCGGGAGAGATTCTCCCTTCCTCCTCCCCTTTGCCTATCTAATATGTTAAAATAAACTGTTCTGATCCATGCTGAGATGCCTTATTTTGGAAATAAAAATGAAACGGGATCAAAACCGAAACGTAACCGCAGCCTTCTTAGGTAGAGGAGCAAAAACAACCAAGCAAACCCAAATTCAACCTTTTTCTTCCCCTAAAAGCCAAAGAAAGGACCTGATTCCAGAAATAATTAGGTAGAAATATATGAAAATGGGGGAGGGGGCGCTAAATAGCCATAAATAAAGGAATGAATAAATAAAATAATGCTATTAAGTACTTGCTTTTGAATGAAAGTGTTTCTCTCTTTGGTTGCAGCAAAGGTTGTTTTTAGTGTGTGTGTGGGGAGGGGCGTTGTGGGTTTTCCCTCCCTCCTCAGCCCCTTTTTATTTCAGCCTGTAATTTGTGCGCTCTCCAGGTCTTTCCCGCACCCAGAGAAAATCCTATGGACACTTATAACAGCAGGATGCCGCCAAGACTGTTCATGGCAAAATGACCTGCTATTCATTAAGGATTTATTGTTTTACTGATCTCTCTTGTTTTATTCACCTTTCCTTTCCTTCACGACCCTCCCCTCCTCCTCCACCCTTATTAATAGCTCAGTTGGGGCACCTGTGACCAAAACGTGATTTTAATAATAATACAAGATAAGACAGTTTTAGGGGAGGGTGTTGATTTCACTGATGAGCGGTAGAAACGGAATCCTTAGAGAAAATGGACAAAAGGCTTATTTTTTAAAAAAAACAAACAAAAAAAACCTGAGAGCTCATTCAAAACCTGCATGTTAAAGCAGCAATCCATCTTCTATAATATATCTACTTCCCTTGTTTTGCAAATGACTAGACAGTCGGTGCTGTTTATCATTGTATCAGCCATAATAAATTAGCAAGCTGTTATATTTTTTTTATTTTTTTTTAATGTTATTGTGGCATGTGTGTATGCATGAGAAGCAGGGCAGCACACACACACACACACACACAAAGAGAGAGAGAGAGAGAGAGAGACTGGTCATCAATCTCATCTAAGAAGGATCTTGAAGAGGGATCCCCTTAGCTCAGTGAGGCTCTCTCTCAGATGACACGTGTAGGGACTCCCCTATGTATTGTGTGTGCATGTGTTCAGACAAGCACATATAATATAGCCTCGCCAACCTTCCAGCTTTCTGCAGGGCACCCTAAGTGACCCCTTTCCCTCCCAACTGGCACAGCTTCACTGTTTTTATACACACAGTCAATCCAGCATCACCCACAGACCCTGCCCATTAAGAGGCACACAATAGTCTTCCCTCAGAAAAGGTACCCACCATAGCTCATGTTATACCCACATTATCTCACAATCGCATAGAGACTAGAAGGGGCTCCTTTAGGAGAGCATTTAAATCATACAGTCATTCACCTGTCAATAGCTCCATCCCGTTTTTCCAACCACACACACACACACACACACACACAGGCACACATTCCCTCCTCCCCAAACTCTTTCTCACTAGAATAGATCTACCATGTAGGGATCTAGAACTACCAAAAAAAACAAACAAACAAACCTCTCGTCAAAGCCACAAATTGGATGTCTGCGATTCAAGGAACTTTCGCAAACACAAAATCAAGACCTCTAGAATATTTCTTCTCCTTTTTTTATGCACAACCTATGTCATCAGGTGTACAGGGGGATCAGGTGACGTGCTTCTCAGAGTGGCCTCAGCAGCAGGGTTACTCTTTTCAGATATAGTATGTTTTCAGTCACTTTTCTTTTTCAAACCTGCAAACACAGAGATGTAAATTCTCCTCCAGCACATGCATGCGTGCACACACACAGACACGCACACACACACACACCTCTTCCCACATGCTGAGTCCATCCGGAGCCTCGTGACTCACTGCAACTCTGCTTCACACTCTCAGACACACTGACCCCAAACCTTTCTGTCTCACAGACATGCATTAACTCCATCGTGACACCTGCTGTAATAAGCAGCATAATCGTGTGTATATACATGGTTACTCTGCTTGCAACACCATTTTTTTCACTTCTGCTAACACACACACACACTATTGCCCCTGCAATTCAGCCACTCAATAACACAACACACTTTCTACATTCTCCCCTCCCCCCCCACCATCTAAATAGCAACAACACCCACAAATGCCATTACCTTCTCTCTCACACACACCACACATCATGACACCTGTCTGGGGATACCAGTCTAATGTTCACCCATCCACCATGGACACTTTTTAGCTCCCCTTTATTTGCACATTCATCAGCCTTTTCATCTCTGAAACACTTTAACATGCCTCATATAAAGTGCTTACTCCAACTGCGTAGATGGAAAAGCTCCCTTCATAGAGTCTATATTTTGCTAATGGCAATGTGAGATAAGACAGACAGACAGACGATCGGTTCTTTCTGCCATTCTTTGTAACACACAAAATTAATGTGTCCCCTTCCCACTACTTACTCTCCGTCAAAGAACATGCATGCAGGCAGCTTCTTCATGCAGTTGTCTTTGCGTGCACAAATTAACCCTTCCCTGCAGTTCTCTCTTCCCTCCATACAAAGTTTACCATCTTCTGTCATTTCCTCTCCCCCCCCCCCCAAACACATGCACACATCAAAAATCTCTCTCTTGTGCATGTGTTCCCCATCGGATCCTTCCTATAGGAAAAAACAGCCCTTTCCTGTAATTCTCACACACAGCATTAACCATTCCTTGCACATTCTCCATACATTTATGCAACACCCACACCCCATTTTCCTTCAGCATTTCTTTTCCTTCAAGCACATTCACCTTCTCAGGTAGGGCTCACAGCTCAGTAGCAGCCACAGCACATGCTTTGCATGGAGGAGATACGAGGCTTGATTCTTGGCATCTCCTGTGAAAAGAGGTCTCTGCTTGCATGACTGGCAAAGACCCTGCATGGCCAAGACCTTGGAGAACTCCTGCCTGGTCTGAGGAGACAGCAATCAGCGAGGCGGATTCCTGGACTGACTCAGATGAAAGGCAGGGAAAGCTACATGCATTCATGCATGGACCCATGGCTCAGTGGCAGAGCAGGCTTCTTGCCTGCAGAGGAATCCCAGGATCAGATCTTGGCCTCTCCATTCAGCACACTGCCATGCTTGGGGAGGAGCCGCGGTTCAGTGGGAAGTACATGCCCTACATGCAGCAGTTCCCAGTAGTTGGGTCAACCCCACAGGATCTTGAAAAGCAGGACTGTTGAGGGAGGAAGAGACCTTGGACAGCTCCTGCCCCTCAGAGGAGACAGAGCAGTTATAGTGCGGAGCAGATGCTGCCTCTCAGTCAGGGGGATACTTAGCTGTCCTTGTTCCTTTTTCCTTCTCTCTTATATACCCACACGAATAACCCCCTTCCTCTCTCGCCTATGTGTTGATAATAAATCCGTACATCTCTCCCAGACACTCATTATTACAGCCAGTGTGGTGTGGCGGTTAGGGTGTCGGACTGGGACTTGGGAGATCCGGGTTCTAGTCCCCACGCAGCCATGAAGCTCACCGGGTGACTTTGGTCCAGTCACGGACTCTCAACCTACCTCACAGGGTTGTTGTGAGGATAAATTGGAGAGGAGGGATGCCACCTTGGGTTCCTTGCAAGAGGGAAAAAAGGTGGGATGGGATATCAATGCAATAATAATAACAACAACAATAATAAGCTCCCCTCCACTTCTTTCGGATACTTCCCACCAGAGGTAGGTAGGGGTCCTTTCCACACCAGGCTTTTTGCCTGGGATGGCCCCGGGCTGCTCCCTGTGTGCAGATGGTGTGTATTAGGTACTTCTGGGATGGCCCTGCTCCCTCCCTCCCGCTACACCCCTACGGTGTAGAAAGGGCCCCGGTTTCTCTCACACACCCTTCCCCTATCTCAACCCCCCCCCCCGCCCCCCGCGTCATTACTATCGCCTTGGCTTTCCCGAGTTTCAAGACAGCGACAGGGAAATGAGGGAGCTTGGCCGACGGCGCCTCAGCGGTGGCGACTGGAGAGAGCCGAGCTGGCGTTTTCTCTCGCCTCGCGCGCCTCTCTCGCTCTCGCTCTCTCCAGCGAAGAAGGCGCAGCAGCAGCGCTTTGCGAGGGCGCCGGTCTCCCCCGGAGCCTCCCCACGCGCGCTGCCCGGCGGGAGGAGGAGCCGAGCGCGCCCGAGGGCGCGTGAGAAAGGGAGGCTGACGGAGACGGGGTGGAGCGGGGCCGCGGGCGCCGGCTCAATGCGGCGCCATAAATTTCGCCGCCTCTTTCGCGGGGCTCTCCGTCCCCGCCCGCCCGCGCGCGCCTCCGACAGTCGCGAGACCCCCCCCCCCCCGGTTCAACTGGGGGCCGTCGCGGTCAGGGGTGGGGGAGGCAGCGCGTGCCGCTTGGCGCCAAGTCGTCAGCGCCTCTCGCTCGGCTGGCGGCGCCTCCTGGAGGCTCTGGGGCGGGGCGGGCGAGCGAAGGGCCTGCTGCGCCTTCGGCGGAAGTCTCTGCGGGGTTGGTCGCGCCTCAGGAGGTGAAGAGAAACTGCTGCTGTTGCTGCCGAACGGGCCTCGCGCCTTGCTCCTGAGTCGCAGGCAAATGTGTGGGGAGAGAGAGAGACAGACAGACAGACAGACAGGGGTATAGATAACACGCACACCCACACAAATCAGTGTGAGTAATATAACAGAAGTAGGAAAGCCGTAATGCCACGCGTTTGGCTTCTGCTTAATTCACCTACTGGACAAGTTGGAAGCTGAAACGTTTTTCTTGGAGACCTTGCTATTTCTGCTATGTTCGTCACGGCAATAAATGTATGGTTTTAGTGATTAACTGCATCAGTCCTGGATCCAGAACAAACCTGTCCGATGTGGTGTGTGTGTGTGTGTTAAAAAACAATCTCTCTTGGGTGAATGCGTCATTAATTTCAGTTAGTTTGCATTGGAAGCAGATCTGCAAGTCCCTTATGTATGCCTCTATCTGAGTAGAATTGACCAAATAAATAATAATAATAAAAAATAGCCCCTGGAATCTAGACATTCCTTCTACGGGAAGGAGGAGGGGGAATAGGGAGGTACTCTGTTTAACGTGATCTGTCTGATCCATCCTTGCCCCTGTTTTATTCTCATTTTAATTTATTCATTTTTCCTTTGGAGGAATTCCTTGTTTATTTATTTGAACAGGAGTTGTTCTGGTTTTCATCCTCTTCCCCCTCCCCCAAGTCTCTAGAAGTGAAAGCTCAGACCTGCTCCTGTCCTCTAGGGCACATGCATACAAATGCATGATGCACACAGGGACATTAAAAGCATTTCACACATGGTAGATGCTGAAGTATATTTTGATCCATGGTGGCACATTGTCCGACAATTTGTGTGTTTGCTTCCCCCCCCCCCCCATATATATTTTAACCAAAAGAATAAGCACTCTTTCTGTGTAGGCTAATGCAGAATTAAGCAAATAATTGAGCAATGAGTAATGGTGGCCTGATCACTGTGTTATCCCTAGAATGTGAATAGCGTGGTGTAGTGGCTAGAGTGTTGGACTAGGAGTTGGGATATCCGGGTTCTAGTCCCCACTCAGCCACAGAAACCCACTGGGGCCAGTCACAGACTCTCAGCCCAACCTACCTTGCAGGGTTGTTGTTGTGAGGATAAAAATGGAGAGGAGGAGGGTTATGTACACCACTGTGGGTTCCTTGGAGGAAAAAGGTGGGATAGAAATGCAATAAATAAATAGGGATGCTGTAAGAAACACATTCCTATTTTCCTTTGTGATATGTTGCAGTGTATGGCCATCTTGATTGGGTTCCAAATGCATCCAGGAATTGCACCTTAAAAATACAAACTATTTTTTAAATTCATTCTAGTTTATTGATGGCATTCCTACCTTACTGCCCACACACCTTAATTTAAAGGAATCTTTTAGGGAAAAGAATTTCGAGTGCTTGATTACTTCTCTTGGTGTTTGCAGCTTTCTGCTCCCCTCAGCTTTGTTTCCCCTCAAATACAACCCACATAAAGTCTTAGCAATTACAAGGTGGTATGTTCCACTCTTGTCTCACCCAGCTGTTGCCAGATACCCCATTCCCTCACCCAGGGAGGTATAAACTGAGCTGTACCTCAGTGGTAGAAAACATGCTTCAGTTGCAGAGGCAGTATGCCTATGTACACTTGTTGCTGGGGAACATGGATGGAATGGTGCCCTTGCACATGTGTCCTGCTTGTGGGTTCCTGGTCAACAACTGGTTGGCAACTGTGTGAACAGAATGCTGGACTAGATGGAACCTTGGTCTGATCCAGCATGGCACTTCTTATGTTCTTATGCTTCTTATGAAAAAGGTCATGGGTTCTATCTTGGGCATATCGAGGTAGGGCTGAGAGAGACTGAAATCCTGGAGAATCACTGCCAACTGAAGCTGGATGTCCCAATGTTGAGCTAGATGTCCCAATGGCCTGACTTAGTATAGGATAGCTTCCTGTATTCCTAAACATTGAGCAGGGGGTTGGACTCAATGGGGGGTTGGACTAGATGGCCTTATAGGCACCTTCCAACTCTGCTAGTCTATGATTCTATGATAAGTACTGATACTTGAACTTATAAATTCCAAGACACCATCACCCATTTCTTTTTCTATTCCATGAAATTGCTATGCACTAAAATGCACAAAGCAAGAAAATAAAAACAAAAACATCTTCTGAAAAAACACAAACCCCAAATGTTGGAATGCGCACCTTCCATCTTAAAGGTTATGAGCCATTAAAATGTATCAATTTCAAGGGGTTATATGCAATGTTAGTCCAACTTAGAATAGACCCATTGAAATGAATGGGACTGGGTACATACCAAACTATTTATATTCATTAAACCATTATACTGTTCCTCCCAGCATTTTTCGGAATATTAAACTTGAGTTGAACCAACCAAACGTATCCCACCCCACCCAACTTTGCTCCTTCATGATACAACATAGAAATGCTCCTGGTTAAAATGCTATGCAAATTACTTATAACACAGGGTGGTAGAAATGCTCCTTTTTACAATAGAATGCAAATTATGAGTGGCAAGAAGGGGTTGAGAGACTTGAGGCATATCAAGAAATGAATACATTTGATAGTATAGGCACAGTTTAGGGAAGGTTATGCTGTGGTATCAGTGCTTCCCTGTGGCTGCTTATGATTTGTTGTTGCCTGAGCCTGATTTCTGCTGGAAGACAGCTAGAGAAGCAGTGTTGGCACGCTGGTGGATAGTTTTATGATTGGAAAGATATCAGTAAATACGCATTATCCATGAAGTTATTATTATTTCATTATTATTTAAAATATTTCTTAGCTGCCTTTCAGGGAAGAAGTCCTCCAAAGGCGCCTTACAATAATAAAACACATAATAATACAAAACCCAATACGGTACTAAAAAGCAAAAGATGCACAGTAAAGATGCAAAAAGCAATAAAAACAGGACAACAGCAAAGATATCAAGGGAATGCCAAAGTAAAATAGCATGCTTTCAGGGTCTTTTTAAAAGCCTGCAATGATAGGGCTTGGTGGATCCACCATGGCAACTTATTCCAGGGGTGTGGGGCCACTGTGGAAAAGGCCCTCTCCCATGTGGTTTCCCACCTAACTGCTCTCATAGGTGAGCAAGTTAGGAGTGCCTCTCTTGCTGATTTTAAAGTGTGGGCAGGCTAGTATGGGTGAAATTATGATACAATTGGGAGCATTTGAGGTGGTGTGATGGGTGAGAGGTGAGTCGCAAAACAAGCAAACTGCTTTAGCCACACCAAACATAAGCACACTTACACTCACAAATTAAGTATAATATGGGACTATGGAATGAAGCATATGCAATATATGCAGATGTACAATTCTTTACCCTAGAGGAATGGCAACAGAAATTAGTTGAACTGTGGCACGTACCATACAAGAAGTCTAGCTCCATTTGTTTCTTTCCTTTACAATAATGGAACATTTCAACAGTTAAATGTGGCAATACACACACAGAGAGAGAAAGATACAAATACAATCACATTTCTTTCTGCCAGGGAAAAGAAAACGGCCCCAACACTGTAGAAATTCATTCTCTGCTTTCCCCTGCTGTGATTCCATCCACCTTATTATTTTTAAACACTGCAGGGCGGGGGGACCATGTGTATTGCATGCAATCATATCATGAATGATATTTTAGGACATGAAATGGTAACAAACACCTATTAAGCTTGAATCCTGTACATATTTACGCAGAAGTAAGGTGCACTGTATATAACGAGACTTACTTATATATATGATTTCATTATTGATAACCCTTTGTGTCATAACCATAGGGGCATTTTCAATTAAGTTGTCCAAAAATTACTGATGAAAACAATGGCTAGCAGATTTAACTTATATAGGATTTGTAACAAGAAGCTTTTTCAGCACAGGGCATAAAGCATGTAGGTTTAGTTCTATTGCAGCAGGAAAACTTGAATTTGCCTCTGGTTATATATTTATAGCTTTGGTACCCTCATCCCTTTTACAGCTTTTTCAGTCATGCAGTCCTCTGGGTTGTGAATGTAATTTGGTTTGTTTTGTATTTCAATCCTTACAGATTTTTTATTTTAAAAAGAGCACAGTGCAAAACCCTCCAGCAATCAAACACCAGGATCTTCTTAGTTCTGCCCTTGTGAAGCTTTGCACAGCAAGGAGCTTCTGAGCTATATGACAGCTTCTGGATCTCAGCCCGCTGGGAAACAGGCAAAGAATCTCCTGGTCTATTGCATGGCAGGCAGCCCATGTTCTGATGATAGGATCCATTTTGAGAAAACAGGATTGGAACTTGGAAATTGCTTGCACTGAAAGGTGAAGAAAAAATCCTGGACGAATACAGCTGTTGGGTAACATGACAGCTACATGCACTTGGATACTGATTTCTCTATGTATGCTGGGATATTGATCAAATCTTGCTGGGTTTCTGGATCTTTGGAAAATATTTCCTGGGCAGTTTGTGGGCCTTTCCACATCAGTATATTTTCCACCCATCCCCATCTTCATTCCACCTTGGCAACATGGGCTTTTAATGGTAACATTTCTGCTGACTCACTCCTAGACATCTCTTTGAGAAACCAAGCCGATGACTGAATAACATCTGTTGGTGCCTTTTATTCTCTGAAGACCTTTTACGGCTCAAGCTGGTGCTTGAAATATTTCCTTTCTTTTTCTTTCTTTCTTTCTTTGAGAGGAGAATTGATTTGCATCTTGGGTGACTGCACCTGAGCCTCTCCTAGAGGGGAGGCAGTTACATTATTCCTCCACAGAACACCTGGGAAGCAAGAATTACCCATCTACTGTGAGTGGTTACTGGAAAGATTTTACCCTGTCTGCTTCAACCCCCCCACCACCACTCCCCCCTCCTCTCCCCCCTCTCCCCCACCCCACCCCACAAAGAATGGGTCCTGTGCTCCTCAGACGTGGAGGTTGCCTCCTGCTCTGGATGGCACTACTCCTGGGATGCTGGGCTGAGCTTGGTAGTGGCCTGGAGTTTCCAGGAGCAGAGGGCCAATGGACTCGCTTTCCCAAATGGAATGCTTGCTGTGAGAGTGAGATGAGCTTCAACATGAAGACCCGCAGCTCCAGTGGCTTGGTCCTTTACTTCGATGACGAGGGTTTCTGCGATTTCTTGGAGTTAATTCTGACCCAAGGGGGGCGGCTCCAGCTGAGCTTCTCCATCTTCTGTGCTGAGCCTGCCATCTTGCTCTCTGACATGGCCGTCAATGATAACCTGTGGCACACAGTAGTCATCCGCCGCAATTTTAAGAACACAACGTTATTAATCGACCAGGCCGAAGCTAAGTGGATCGAGGTGAAATCTAAGCGGCGGGACATGACGGTTTTCAGTGGCCTCTTTCTAGGAGGGTTGCCTCCTGAGCTACGTTCACCTACCCTAAAAGTAACACTCTCTTTGGTGAAGGATCGGGAACCCTTCAAGGGATGGATAACTGATGTAAGGGTCAACTATACACAGTCCTCACCTGTGGAGAGTCAGGAAGTGCGGCTGGATGATGAACTTAGTCACCTGTGTGCCAGAGATGACGTTTGCCTCAATGGTGGCGTCTGTTCTGTGCTCAACGACCAAGCGGTGTGTGACTGCTCCCAAACTGGCTTCCATGGGAAGGACTGCAGCGAAGGTAAGAACCTGTTTCACCCTTGTCCTGCCAACCTCTCCCTCAACGAAAGGGGAGGTCAGGAGATGGAGACTGCATGGCTTTTCCTCTGTATGAGTGAATCTCGCAGCTATGCTTTTCCTTCATCCATCTCATACTTGGACCTTCTGTTAACTGTTCCAGCCCCTCTTCCTCCATCCCTTTGAATGAATATGTGACCATATTTTGCAACAAAGACAAAGTTAAAGGTTAGGTGGTGATAGTGGGTAGAAATTGTGCTTCTGGGGACAGGAAGGGTGTGGTCATTGGATAAAGTGAGCATTGTGATAAGCAGAATTTTGTAGTGTGGAAAGAACGTAAAGAATAGGATGAGGAAGGGGAAAGCTGGTTTGTGTGTGCATGTATTTCTCCCTTCAAGGAATGGGTAGCATGGACTTATCCTTGAGATTTTCTTTTCAAGACATGGGTTTTTAAATTTATCCACAACCCAGGTCAGCTGAAGTACTAGGATTTAAACTTGTTTACTCCCAAATGGGATTAAATAACTTTCAATGCAAGTATTTTCATTTAACAAGTTTTTGGATTTGATTGCTACAAGTTATATTACTGTCTGGAGGCAGGGGAGGAGAGGTGATTGGATTTATTCCTTGTATGAAGGTAATGGAGAAATGGAGTTTATTCTTCCTCTGTAGGAGTAGGTTTATTATTAATATCACCAGATTGCTTGAAGTCACATCAATGATTTATTTGTTCAGTTCTTTAATGGGCAAGGCATATGAAATGTGGTGGATTTATAAATTCATATCAGAGTGAATGCCATTTTACAATAATGGAATTAGCCAATTGGTATGTGAGTCATATGAAGGCCATTTGCAATTGTAAAATGATTTTGATTGGGATATTTTCAGAGGTCAGTATTTGGAACCAGGGGGAGTCAGAAGGCAGAATAAGAGATGTCCCTGTTTTGCCATTTAAAAAATGAATAATTGAACAATTATTGTTAGTGCCCACTCTTTTTTGCTAATATCAATGGACTTATTTCTAAGTTTTTGTAGCTGTTTTTCCATCCTTCTGAATCTGAAATACATACAAAATATTTTAGTTTCATTTTGTTAGACATGATCTGAAGGGACCGAATATATATTTCCGGATCACATATATAAATGAAAGGAAATAGTCTTCTAACCAAAAGAAAAATGGAAATGATTCACCATTTAAAATAGATCTGACATATTCTTTTGAACCATGTCAGTATAATGGCTGAATAATTTGCCTTCATCATTTTTAATCACATTTCACTGGCTGTAGAAAAAGAGACATTTGTACGTGCCCTTTTTATTATATAAACTTCCCATCTTTGCTCTTTCCTGTCCATTACTTAGGTTTTTAATCATTCAACACCCTTTTTAATTTATCCACTTATCTCTTATCTTTTTACCATTAGTCACAAAAAAAGAAAAGAATTCAAACATTTTTATTAGGTATATTCAGAAATGCTGTTGAAATTGTATACAGATAACGTTGTGAACCACTGAGAGATTCTATTATATTCAGTGGTATATAAATTTGTATATAAATATAAATTTGTATATAAACACAAATAAATAAATGAATAGTAAGTTGTATGTCCACTGGCTTTTGGGGAAAGTATTTGTAGTCTTGGCAAATGCATGGTTTCAGTGTGGTATTAGAATTAGAATCTTGTTCTAATTCACAATAGTACTTGATCCCTAGATTAAATCAGTTACTACCACAAAACTGCCCAATCCATGTTAGAAAAATAACTAGGAAGTAATCTCTCAAGCAAGATTAATGCATGTAATATAATCACATAAAGGACCAAGGAGAATGGAAGAGAAGGCCACATCTTTATATTAAAAAAACATGAAGCAATAGCACCTCCCTTCAAATTTTCTTCTCACGTTAATGCTAGATAAATATAAAACTCACAATACATTTCAGCAAAGTATAATTAACATTTTAATAGGAAAAATAGCCTAGGTGTTAAATGTACAATGCTATTCTGTTTACTTTTATTAATTTCAGTGGGATATACTCCTTATAAAGTGTTCCTAGGATTGTAGCCTTAGCAGCCGAGCTCACGTCCTTACAGTTAGTGATTTGACAAGGAGTCTTAATCCCAATTCTAACAGCTGATCACAGAGAAAATGCAGTTTGTAATGTGCAATATTACAGCTTAAAATGTCTTTCAAATAAAAGGCAATATTTCCAATAATGTATGGAGAGCTATATTGCTCTGAGCTCTTGCTTCCTTTTTGTTAATGAAAAACATTTCAACTAAGGTAGATTGCATAACAGCAACGAGTATCTCTTTGTATTGATTAATCAAAGGTTTGAATTACTCTGTGATTAGGTTACATTTCTTGTGACTAATCAGGAGAAGCAAAAATAAAATAGGGGACATGTGCAACCTGTTGCTCTCATTTGATTTAAGAATCACAGCAGATATTGTGAATAGTAGTTCAATTTCTGAAGTTGTTTCTTCTTGAGTGGTTCCGAGTCTCCTTAGAATTCAAAACTGTCAGTGGGGGTTTATCCAGCGGCCAAGAAAATGCACTGACTGAAGATGGTATATATTGGATAATGGTGCATTATGGTTTTTATGAAGGATGAGTCTTTCATCATCAGTAACATCATCAGCATCATTCATTATTTATAGGTGTCTAAAATATACTTGGTGCTGTTGTACATGCATAAAGCAAAATAATAATAATAATAATAAAATAATTTCTGGCTGCTAAACTTCATGACAGTTTATAAGTTTGTGCGTGTTTCTTGTATGTATCCTTTCTTATAAAGTGAACTAGAATAATGGGTAAAAGACTTGTTAATGATTTTTCTTTTCACGCCTTAGGTGCTGCCCATTAGTAGCTTGTAGATCATTGAGCAGAAATTAAAAAAGAAATAAGAAATGAACCCTTCCAACCTTGATTTAAATACTGTAGCAATAAAGGGATTGCTGCCTCCTGAGAGTCATCTATTTATATCATATTCTACTGTTGTTCTTTGGTATATTATTAGTATTTGTAATAATACTAATACTGAGAAGTAGTACTTAAATAGCACTTTCTGAATATTCATATATAATGTCTCAGTAATTTTCATTGTAAGGGTCGGTATTATTCCTATATAGAGACCTAATTTATTTGTTTTGTTTTAAAGAACAGGTTATAACAAGACAGGAGGCTGACAGCCCAAACTATGCATTCTTATTCAGAAGTAACAACTCCACTGAATTCAATGGAAGTTACTCCCTAGTAAGTTTACATAGGATTGCCAGCTGAATGTATGGAATAGAGAAACCAGTTATTATTAGGTTTGCCACATGATATAGAATTTTAGATCAGAGTCTCTGTCACATCAAACTGTTTTATTTATTTATTTATTTATTTTAGCACTTATATCCCGCCCTTTAGCCAAAAAAAGGCTCTCAAGGCGGCTTACAAAAGTATTTCTTAGGACAGTCCCTGCCCACAGGCTTACAATTTACAAAACCTGACACAAAAGGAAAGGGGATTGGGAGGGAGGAGGGGGGGGAAAAGCAAATTCAGGCCCTCAATTCTTAGTTGCAAAGTTCAGCAGCTGCTTCCTTTCCGTCTCCTAATAGCCTCATACAGATCCAGGCACGATGGAGAGGTGCCTGGCTGCCGCTTCCTTTCCCTCTGATGGCCTCTGCAGCGACAGTTGGTAGCAGGAGGGAGGGGTCTCTCAGCTGGAGCTGAGCTGGACCCAGGCACAATTGCAACCCTTGTCTCGTTTTTCTGACCACCACTGGAGATAGAGCCATTTTACATGCAATATACTTCACGTATGTTCAATAGAAAGCATATTTTGCCTATGTCATCCTGAGGTCTTACCACATCTTATTCCATAGTTGGTCAGATAAAAGATCTCCAAAGAGCAGGGATAGAGTGGGCAATACAACAGATAACGGGCTAGGTCTTCTACTTCTAAGTCTATGTGTGTACCACAAATGCAGTGTCTCTGTACATATGATATTTTAGTTGTATCTTCCTTCAAGGACCATAGGCATGGTTGGGAACCAGAGTGCTATAAATGCTCTCTGCAATTTACAGCTTGTCAGATCATAGGAATACCTTTCCATCATATGTCTTGAGCTGAAACAAATATGCAACCAGAGGTGGAAAAAAAATATGTCTGAAGAACTGACACATCCTGTTGCCTAACCACACCTTCAATTCTGGTTTTAATTAATAGTTTAACAGTTGTTGGATTAACTGTACTAAAAAATAACACAGATTTCTCTAGGATTTTTGAGGCATTTAATATATCAAGTATTTCTGAGAGAGGAGGCGCCAACAGAATATTCAAAATATGGATTGTTGGCAATTTAGAGTCACCCATTCTTAATAATTTAAGACAAATAGTGATATATTGAGAAATTCTAGCAATAAAAGTCTTGAGTTCAACCTCTGGCTTCAAGCAGGATCCTGGTGTGTTCCACATTATACATAGAAGAGGAAGGGATAGAACAGGAATGCAGAAGCTCTTTCAGCCTGAAAGCCAAACTTAGTTTTGGAGAAGGTGAATTCCTGCATCGAGCAGTGGGGTTGGACTCAATGGCCTTATAGACCCCTTCCAACTCTACTATTCTATGATTCTATGATTCCAAGTTCTCAGCAGCTGCATTCTAGTGGTGGGCAGGACTGAAAGCAAAATGGGATGGAGGCAAAGGCAAAATGCACAGGGCCATAATAACAGAAGTACCAGCATAATTTAGCTTAAAGCACTTACTTCCAGTAACTAGGCCTTAGGAGAAATGTGTCAACCCTTGAGACAGAGGCTTGCCTTTAGCCACCTAACAGGTTCATGGCTGCTTTGAACCAGGGACTAGTTCCTAGCTCATAGCTGACACTCTTAGCCACTACACTACTCTTCACTAATATTAGATCTTTTAATACCCATTCAACGGTCGCCACGGATGACTGGTGTAGAAAGCACTCTGCCTTGTCTGATGTACACAGGAAAAAAAATGGGTGGTTGGCAATGGCCAGTCAGGAAAGGGATATTGAAGGTACCATAATGCCATTATACAACCCTATGGTGTGGCCACATTTGGAATAGTGTGTGCAGTTCTGGTCACCATATTTCTAAATGTGGTTTAGAAAATGTGTAGGAAGGGGCAATCAAAATGATCAGGGAACCGGAGCACCTTCCCTATGAGGAAATGCTACATTGTTAAGGCATTTTAAAAAAAGGCAGCAAGAGAAGAGAACATGATAGAGGTTTATAAAATCATAGATGAAGTGGATAGGGAGGTTCCCCCCCCCCCTCTAGCAAAAGTAGAACTTGAGGTCATCTACAGTCAGTGAAAGTGATTGCTAGGAATTCAGGACATCTTTCTTCACACAGCACCTAATTCATTTAGATAATGTGCTTCCCCAGTATGATGGTACTGCTATTAATAGCTAGGTAGTAGTTTCAGGTCTGAATGCCGTAGAGATAGAACTTACATAAAATTATTCAGAGTGGTTTCAACTAAATAATAGTTGTTCAGAAAGACTCAAGAATACTAAAATCAGAACAGATTACCAGAGAATTTTTAAAAAAGTATCCAAGGGTGATTTCTTAAAATCTGGAAAAGAAGATCAAATAATCATAGAATTCACATTGCTGCAAAATTTGGAAGTATTGAAATATTTTGTGAAATGCAGAAGGCTTCCAGTACCATGAAAGATTTTAGTTTAACCCCCCCCAAACAACAACAACAACAACAACCTTGGCTCATGTGTATGAAGACTGAGCATCATCCTTATGTTTTATTCTGTTTAAACAGGAAAAAATGCTTAACCATTGCTAGTAGTAACTTTATGTAGAAGTTACCCTTTTAAAATTGTGTTCTTAATGAGGCAATGACAGACATTTTAAAAGTGAGTGTAATAACATAATATAAAAGCAAGCCCAAGATTTTTTAAACCTTTTCACCATTCGTCCAGTGGTATATCAAGAGTTTTATGACATTGTTCCCCAGTTAGTATGTATCACTTTCTGTGAACCTCTTAATAATCTCAAGAACACCCAGAATCAGTGGGTTCCGCAGATAAAACTAGTAGAAGCATCTCTTTCATCATTTGGTTTTCAGTCTTGAAGGTGATATATGATTAAATTATGTGAAGGATACCTCTGTACAAGACTGATTATTAAGCCCCGAATTAACTTATGAGACAAACCAACCTTCCCAGTTTGCGTTTCTCAGGACTGTAGTAGCTTCTCTCTTCCTATAACGTGAAACACAGATAACAATATCCATGTGGTTGTTGTTTGTGATATTATGCTCATGGAAAGGCAAATTATTAAGCCTTTAACTATGTTTTGACACAATGATAGTCTTCAGCAATAATTTCTACATATAGTGTAATAATAATAATAATAATAATAATATATTTATTTATTTCTAACCTGCCTCTCCCTCTGGATTGAGGCGGGGAACAACAATGAATATAAATATGCCATATGAAGACTTTCTTTTTTTTCAAAATGAAATAAAATAAAATCACTGTCCTTATACCTACTATCTTATCCCCCTGTGAATAGAGATAGGTACATAACATTTATACCCCGTTCTACCTGGGACATTTCTTAAAACATAAAGGAGAATGAACACTATGAAGCTGCTTTATGCTGTCAAACCATTGCTGCTCTGTCGTTCCCGGTATTGTCTATTCAGATTGTCAGTGGCTCTCCAAGTCTTGACCAGAGGTCTTTCACAACACTAGATTCCGAGATCCTGTAACAGGAGATGCCAGGGACTAAAATTGGTACCTCCTTCAGCCAAACTGAGTTATGATCTTTAAAATCATAAATAACATTAGGAGAAACATGTCACTTCTTCTAATAGCAAACTCTGATGGTAGAGCCAAAATAGGACCACTGAGAAACAAGTAGGAAGTATCAGGCTGTTTGGGAGAACTGCTGTGTTTTCAGAAGTATATTTTCCGCATTTTTTAAAGAAAAAGGGGCAAAAAAACCCCAAAAGCAGCCCATGAGTACTGAGCATGCTTAGTATCCATGGAATATTGCATTTAAGAGGTGGTGGGGTGGGTGGTAGTGGTGGTGCGGGTGGTGGTGGTGGGATGCACTGCTTAAGTTCCTTACAATTAACAATGGGGTGTGCAACAGCAGGAGGTCCAGGGGGCATTTTTATCCATGGATAGCCCCACTAGGAAACACTGCCCTGCAGGCACCTCCTACAATAATAAATAAATATTTTTTTAAAATTTTAAAATGGTATCTGTAGCAGCTACAGAGTGCTAGAAGGGTCAAAATAAGCTTGTTTAGATGCTAAGTTTAACCCTTTTAAAGGTGCTTTGTAGTGGCTATGGAGCACTAAAAGGGTAAGAATTAGCTTCAAACATGCTAGTTTTGGCCACTCCGTGGCTGCTATGGATACCTTTTTTTGTTTTACGGATTGGGGGAGGGGGGTCTGCAGTAGGGGGCAGTTAAGGCTTGATTGATAGCAAGTGTTTGAGTGTTCACCAGACTATAGCCATAGCAGGGCCCCTGAGAAGCAAGAAGGAGGTATTAGCATGCGTAGGTAAGGTATGCAGAAGTACAAAACATTTTTTTAAAAAATCCGAAGGAGGAAAAGACCCTCCCCCCAAACCCCCAGCTTCGTAGAGGAAATTGATGGGGGGAGTGAATTGTCCTTCCTGGGCCCCTTCCAGCTTAGTACCCTAGAGGTGGACGGGCTAGCCAGAACACTGAATAGGAGTGTTCCTGTTATAATGGTGCAATGTTTTGCACTAATAGTCTTGCATGTGTGCATTCATAAAAACCAAATGATCCTGATACCAAAGCCAGCCATAAATAACAGCTTATTTCAGACTCAAGTGAGAATTCCAACATCTCAGACTTTGAGATAGGAAAATAATACAAATAACATAATGTTAGAATTAAATTTGAAGCCATTCTCTCTGGACCTTAAACTTGAAGTCATATGAAAGGAAAGGTTAGTGAAGGTGAAAAAACCTGCCAGTAATGGAAAGAAACTATTTTAGCAACTCTTGGACCCATAACTTTTTATGAACATTACCGGGAAGAACAATGACTGTGTGATAAGCCTGAATAATTTAGAAGTTCTATGAAGGGCAAAGTAACAATATCTATAGCACTCATTTTATATACCACATACAATTCTATGAACACAAATACGAGTGTTGCAGAATCAAACTGTATTACCTAGAATGTAAAAGGTTGATGTTCCTATCTATGAAGAAAGCAAGCAGTAGGTTTCAAATTGTTCCAGATAACCCTGGATTTCCTTGAAAGATTAGCGTTGATTTTTCAGTGATGAGATTTATAATGGTTAATAGTCTTCTCTGAAAGTTAGCTTGCCTACAAGTACCTATTTTCCTTTCCATTGTGTAGCCACAGGAAAGTACTGGCTATTTTTGAGATAAGTGCTGGGCTGACCTCACTATTGCATGATTTCCTTTTATTTGTTTTTGGTGGTTCACAAATGTATTTTAAATTTACAAAGTAATAGTCAATATCTCTTAACAGTTAAGGCATATCCAATCTATGTTAAGTGATCTTGAATGTGCACTCTCACTTGAGTGCTTTGGAGGACAGAGGAAGTTCCACCACCTTCAGCACCTTCTTTGCAACAACAACAACAACAACTACCCTAAGCACTACATTAGGAGTGCAAAAGATGCAGCCCAGTGGCCACAATCAGCCCCACAAACCCCAGCATCTGGTGTTGCTGAAAAAGAAAAGAAAAGAGGGATGAAACACTCTATGGTTCCTGCTCCTGAAGCCTCATTCCTAGAACAACTTAGGAAGCAGTGCTCAAAGTTTCCTATCTGCTTCCTTGAATGCTCCTTGGACATTCTTGGAAGAAGGCCTCTATGGCAGGAACCATAGAGCCCATTTCTACTGTGTGTGCATTTTTTCCCTTTTTTCAGCAGCAGCAGAGGGTTAAAGCTGTGAGTGAGTAGGTGGGTGTGCATGTTTGAGTGAGGCGGGGGGACTGATTATGCTTCAGTGTGCTTCAGACGTTAGCAGGACAGATAGAAGGGCCTCTGTTCACTCAATCAAGCACTATTGATGACTCTTGATTTTCAGTGATGTCATCTCTGTAGATCCCATCTCTTTGCCAGTTTTATGGTGCTGAAGAAGGACTCATTAACGATGGTGCTATAGATCAACTGGAATGGTGCCTTTGATTTGATTAGGAACATGTAGGCCCACTCATAATTCATAAGCCAAGTTTCAGCTTATGGTGAACTTACATGACTGATCTGTAAACTTTTCAAAAATGGGCTTTATGCTAGCAGGTGAAGGATGGTTAGATTTCATCATTCTAGAAGTATAATCACAGCCAAGCAAGAAAGCTGCCTGGCAGAATTCAGAATTGTGTGGGATTTTCTTTTAATATCCCCCATCTTTGACTTTTAATGGCAACCTCTGACATGTATCTTAATATTAAACCCCGAGGCAGGGAAGCAAGATGCATTATGGATGTATCCATGGATCTGATATTTTAAAGTAATGATGTCTTCTCTGCAAGTTTTCAGACAGGCTGGATTGAAACTTGCAGGTGTTTAGGTTCATTTTTGGCCAGAGAAAAACAACAACTGTGTTTAATGCATGGAGATTGGGACAATGTTTTGACAATGGTAGGAATTATGCACTGTAATATGCATAACTTCAGTACTAGCAACTAGAGCAAGGAGCACATTTGATTTTTATTAGACCTTGTTTGCTTACCGCCTTAGGCAGGCAGAACTGTTACTTTTGTACAATAAGTGTAATGATTCCATGGCTAAAATGAATGCTTGCAGAAGATTCATATTTCCTAGATGTCAAATTCTTGTTGGATAAATTGCAATCTGATAACGATATAACTTCCACATTTATAGGGAGCTTTGATTCTCCTCCTACCACCCCATTAATAGATGCCCAAAAGGAATCACAACTGATGTGAATATCTCTACTTGTCTCAGTTATTTAATTCATGATATTGAAGTACAGGTTTCCAAAATTTATTTACAAAGCAGTGTATTTGTAAATTACTATTTTTTTTACTGTATCTAAGGCATTTCTGATTTTAGATTCATATATTGACAATTAGTACATTTTTTGCTTTGAGCACCTTAGTTAACTTGCATTTTGTTCATATCAATATGGTGGCCAGAATAAATGAAATATAAGGCATAAGGGTTTATAATAGTGGAAGAGAAGAGGCGCTCCTGAACATTGTTTTGAGATAACATTGGTCTAACATTAAAGTTAAGGTCACAGGGTTGTCTCTCCACACACACCCTCATGATTACCAGGAAGAATGGGAGTGAGGATTTGGAGATTCACGGAATGATAGCTCTAAATCAACCTTTCCTAACTTGGTGGCCTCCAAATATTTTGGACTACAACTTTCAGATTCTTGACCACTGGCTCTGCTGGATTGGACTGTTGACAATTGAAGTCCAAAATATAATGAGGGTCCCAGGTTGGGAAAGGCTTCTCCACATGTGTGGTGAGTAGAGATGAGCAAACTACCTGTGGCTCACATTTATTATTTAATTGGCTTGACTTGGAAGTCAAGCCAATTTTCAATATAAAGGGAAATAGATTTGCTTATTTCTTAGGTAACCAGATCCAATCTCCCACTCTACAGTTGATGCCCAATAATAAATGAAATATAAGGCGCAAGGGTTTATAATAGTAGAGGTGCTCCTGAACACTGTTTTTAGATACAAATTAGGGCCAGGGTACATGTTTTATTTGTCATGAGGCTGCCACCAAAAATGTATTCTTCTGACACTGAGGTTACGGCCACAAGGCTGTCACTTTAGATGTCAAAAGGTTTGGTAGTTTTTGTGGAAGCTGTCAAACCCAGCCAGGGACAGTGAGAGCTTCGTAGCCTCCCCACCCCCCTAAATATCTGGCTGACTTTGACAGCATTGCAGGAGTAGCCCCACTGGGACTTCTTCTAGCAATGTTAAATATTAAGCCAAGGATTGTAAAATTGCAAACCTCCCCAATCCCTGGCTGCCAATGACATCTTCACGTAACTAAGAGAGATCTGGATGGGGCTGCTTTACATTTACATTTAATTGGGGTGGCTTTAAAGCCATTCTGAACCCTGGATGCAAATACTTTCCATGGCCAGGAGAAGACCTTGTAAGATCTCACTTAGCTGCACAGCACTATCATGGAGGTTGGGATAGTTAGGGGCAGGTGGGAGATTAAGCTAGAAATTCTCCAGAGCAAGTTTTAACTCTGAGCTGGAGAAGAATTCAGGGAGATGCAATGTTTGCCTATTATTCAAGGTGAGTGTTACGGTCTACTAAAGCTCATATTTGGGTCTGGACACTGAGCTTCACCGGCATTCCTAGTGGCCAGTATTTCCAAAGAGATGAGAGGGGAAGATCTCTTACCATGAAGGAATTATTTTAAGCAGCATCTCACAGTAAATATCATGGTACCTAATCTAAGCAAGTGTATGTTTGTGTCATGATGGTTGAATTTGCTCCTCAAGTAATGGGTGCAGCTGGCATACCAAACTAACCTTGGGAAAAGCGCTCCTGTGCATGTGCACTAACTAAGCATCCAGGAGCAAAGCCAGATCCATTTGTATCTCCAAACTGCAAACCCGGGTTTCCAAGGTGAGCTCTACTCCAGTAAGACAGGTTTAAAATGTATTCCAAGATTTGTGGTTCTACTGACCAGGAATACTTCTGTATTGTTTAGATCAAGTTTCATTTCATTCACCCGTGGCCAATTACTGATTCCAGGCACTGATTCAGCACTTGAACAGCTCCCACGCGATGCAGTGGAAAACAGTTGGTGCTCATCAGCAGTTTGATGTCACCGCATTCTAAATGCCCAGAATATATTTCCCATGGTTTCATGTTGAAGCTAAAGATCATTGGGATCAGAATGGAATGCTGTGAGACCCTGTGGGCCAACTGACAAATTGTAGTTCAGGAATTCCCTAGCAAACCAACAATAATAATACTGAAAGCTGCAGAGAGGTCCATCAAAATGCACAGGGATGCACTTCTTCTGTCTTATTTCTAGAATAGGTCATCTAGCACGGAGACAAATGTTGCTTCCTTCCATAACCAGATTAAAATGGGTCCAGATAATCCACACAAGAAACCCTGGATTTGTAATTCAGCCACAAATTCGAGTACTCACACAGCGGTCTAAAACCGCACAGCAGTCTGTTCCCTCTTTGGGTCAATCTATCTCAGTTTCAGTTTCCTGTTTGTCATATAGGAATAACAGTGACCTACTTCACAGGATTACTGTAAGGAAGGAAACAGTAAAAGGCACAACTCACTAGGGAGTGTAAATCCCATGAAAGTGAATGGGAGTTGTGTATGAGCAGAGATGCATTCCTTTGCAAATCCCTTTACTATTGGGCTTGGGCAGCACAAATTCCCGGTGGATTAGCCTCAATATTATAAAGCACCTTGCAAATTGAAGGCATGTACTCACGAGAACTAGTAATTGAATTTGTGCTTTAGATGGCATCCTATCCCCACCAGCTTCCAACTGAGTGTCATTTTTCATTGATATTGCACTTGTGATATGTGCCTTCAAATGTGGAGAGAGAAAACACAAGAACATTCTGTTGATTGGGCACAGCAGAGAGTTCTCGTTTTACTTAAAAAGCAGAGAAACTTGAATCTTGTCTTTTTCTACCAGTGTGGAAATGTCTTTCTGTAATTAAGAGTACATGTAAGGCCATTACGGAGGGCAGTTCACATTACAGTATTCAAAATGAAGATGCATACAGCAAGCAGAACGTTTCCAAATTAACTCTTCATTCTCTTATAGCAACTTGGACCTCACTTTGTTTTTCTCCTTCTGCTTTCAAAAATTATGTTTTAATGGCATGGGTTATGTTTTCACCATGTCATTGTACACAGACTGGGCAGAATGCCCTTCCCCGAATTTCATGGCTCCATTCTTTGCAAAATGGGGATGGGGCATTCTGTGATTTTTAGAATCAATTTTGGAAAGTAGATGAACTTATCGGAACTCTGTTTATTTATTTATTTATTTATTACATTACTATATTGCCCCATAGCTGAAGCTTTCTGGGCGGTTTACAAAAGATTGAAACATTAAACATTAAAAATTGATATACAAAATTTAAAACCATAAAAACAGACAGCATACAGAGACAATATCCATTTTAAACAGCTTTGAGCTCTCAACCAGGCCTAAAGATAAAACTCAACATATGCTGTTAAATGCCTGGGAGAAGATAAAAATTCTTGACCTGGTGCCAAAAAGATAGCAATGTTGGCACCAGGTGGGCCTCGTTAGGGAAATCATTCCATAATTGGGGGGGGGGATGACACCACAGCAATTAGCCAAATTAGACAATCCCTTATTAAAGAGACAGTGTGGTGTCCTGCAGACATGAAACAAACGTCATTGCTGAATAAGATGCATCTTAAGATCCATAGACCCAGCAGGTAAGTGCCAAAGCGGCGACCCACTGATTAGGCATTTTGTGGTGATGCCACAGCAGTTTGTCAAATTCTCAAATGTGCCCATAGGTCCATAAAAGATCGGGGACCCTTGATTAGGTTGTCCATGGCAAATGGGTAACCGCCGTATGTGCACACCTGCTGAAGGGGGAAAAAAGGAAAGGTCTTTGGCTTACTATTACCTGAAAACCCACTGTTAAAAAAAATAATTGAGAGGTCAGTATGAAAATGTGGAATATTAAAATGACTTTAATTCTCCTTCTGCTTTGTAAGAATTGGTATTATAACTGTGTTACTAAAAAGGCACTTAGAAACTGCTGTGAGGCCCAAATTGGATTATTACTATTTTTTTTAAAATAAAATCACCATTTTATGTTAACATCTGATCCTTGTAGGGGTCCATTCTCATTCAAATGTACAGCACCAATTTTAATAGATCTAAGTGAAAACCATAATTTCTCCCCAGGTCTTGATCTGAATAGATATATGTTAGCATTAATTACTAATCTCACCATTTAGTTTGCCTATATTTGTTCAGAAAACAGACAATACTATTTTCCATTGAAAATGAAAACTGAATGACCAAGAAGCCCACTCTCTTTACAAGTATATCATGTCTGTAGAACTAAAAAATGCCTGTTTTTTTTAAAGTAGCCTGTCTATGACTTTCCACCCATGCATTACAATTGATTTTCATGCTCCGTTTGCTATTTTCAGGTGCTCATCTGATGCACAAAATTTTAAAATCTAGCTTGAAATGGCTACTGAAATAATTTCTTCGAGGTGCAGTTGACATAAGGGCTTAAAGAAATAAATAAGGACTCAGTGCTGGGTGTGTACACAAACAAGCACACTCACACACAAACACACAAACAAGCACACTCACATCATAACAAGGATGCTGAAAGGGAGATGGATGGTGGAACCTAATGCTTTGACAGGTTTGCACAGCATTTTAAAGTTAAAGTCACTTAAATCCATTGTGAATTGGACACCACAATTAAGGCAGTTCCATTAGCAGACGGGCCCCAAACACTATGTGGTTCGGTTTTATTGGATTAGTTTCAGTTGTTGAGGTCCGAGGAAGCAGACAAGGTACTTGACCAAATCCGGTCAACCACTTCTGTGCTAATTCCGTGTGCTTCATGGATTATTATATCTAATAGAGAGGGGATATCTGGGTGGGTTCAGGAACGTATACATTTCTCCTTGAGTGGTGCCAACCTCATTAAAGGAGGCAGGACACTGAATAATGGGCTTATGTTACAGGAAGCCAGATTCTGGTTGGACATCAGGAAAAAATTTCCTGACTGTTAGAGCAGTACGACAATGGAACCAATTCCCTAGGGAGGTTGTGGGCTCTCCCGCACTAGAGGCCTTCAAGGCGCAGCTGGACAACCATTTGTCAGGTATGTTTTAAGGTGGATTCCTGCACTGAGCAGGCGGTTGGACTCGATGGCCTTATAGGCCCCTTCCAACTCTACTATTCTATGATTCTATAAGGCTGTGTGTGGCAGGGGCTGTGCTCACCAGCAGACTTTGGTTATCAGCGCAAGGGCTCCATTGGATACTGCCCTTAGAAATGCATGGATTTCTAACTTCAAATTGTGTCCAGTTCTGGAAGGTGCAAATTGGGTAAACTTGTATAACAATGCTAACCTATACATTTCCTCACGGATCCCTATACAGGAGGTAATCTCACCTGTGGTACGGAAAAGACTTGACTCTGGCTATTCCTGCAGATAGTGTGAATACACATATTCTTCAAAAAGAAGTAGAGTACATTTTTAAAGGCATTCAAGGAATAATATGCCAGTGTTTTGTATTCTTTTGCCTAGTCTACTACTGTCTGAAATTGTGTTCGTTGTTTGAAGGAGTTTGTTTTTATGTCTTCTGTTTTACAGTTTGTAAGCTGCCTACAGTGAGGGTTAAAATTGGATATACAGAATGAAAGTAACACCTGTCTTCACCGTTTTCACTTTTTTGCAATTTTCCATATGAGTGTTTGTTTCGGATCTGCTTGGGTGTATGTGAACAACATGTCATATCCACCTGCCATGAAAGAAATGTAGAATGGTAAAAAGAAACACTGCATTTGGAACCATGAATGAACTATTTGTTACCTGTGATAAAAGTGTCTAATCATTCTGCCATAAACTTCTAGGTGTTGTTGTTATTGTCATCATATTTTTAAATCTTCCACCATCATGCCTTTATCATACTGAGCTGAGGAAGCCATGGGTGAGTGATTGTAGGTAACGTAGTAGAGTAAGAACTGATACCATCTTATCGATCAGTATGATAGGGAAAGTAATATAATGTGAGCCATGAATACCTCTTCCTGCACTTCACTTCTTTGTTTATTTAGCACAGCAGGCTGGCAATCATTAGGCTCTGCACATTTCTTCTTTTTTCTATCTGAGCTGCTCACTTAGTGCTGGTACTTTTCTATAATTATTTCAGATTGCAATCGCTCTTGTACCCAGAAACAATTTTCTTAATTGGCTGTGTGTAGCAGCCTTTGCTTTGTGCTCCATTGTATTTTATTACGAAGCATGTAGATGACAAGTTGGTGCTGTATTAAGAAGACAGTGGGGGGACAGTTTGCAAGTTTGGCTTTCAGGAAGTCCAGATTCAGATCCCACACAGAAGGCAACTGTGAAGCTGACTCAGTGGCCATGGGGAAATCACTTCATGTTTGGAGCCCCCACAGGGGGAAAAGACACTGAGGGTGATTTGAATCATCATCATCATCATCCCAGGGGAATTGGCCAATCAGTTGGACACTTGAGGAGGTTCTGGTAGCAGGAAGCCAGTCAGCTGTTATGTGGCAAGTAACAGGAACATAGCAAAGTAGAGATTATTAGCACCTTGGGCAGCACTCTGCTGGAACTACTAGGCTGGGATAGTTCTTCATGTAAAGAGCTATTGTCCCAGCAAGGGACTAGCAGCAACTGAAGGCTTAAATAGGCTGGTCAACTCAGGTCTCAGAAGCGCCATCTTCCAACAGGTACTGACTGCAACCTTAAAGGGCCAGTGCTGATTTATGTAGGCTTAAGCTTCTTTACAGCTGAAGGGACTACGAGGCTTTGGGATAGCCATTCCTGGAGGCTGAGGTTGATGGGAGAGCTGAGTCGGGATTCGGCAAGGGTTCCCAAGGGTGCTTCCTGGGTTTGGTATCTTGCTGGGTTGAGAGTCCTGTTTGGGGTGACACTGAGCCTCCAGGTTATGGGCTATGACAGTCGGCAGTGAAATAAATTAAACACTGTATTCACCCACAAACAGCTTTTCTTGCTTAAATTCTCCTTTCTTAAAATGACTTTTCGTTTTAGAAAACAGTATTATTCAAACTTGGTTTGTTCCACACATTTTTGGCTGCTGCTGTACAGAGAATCCTGGCAGACAAAACTGGGACAAATTCACCCCTCCCCACTTCTCTGTTCAGGTCTTCATAATATATACATGCCAGATTACCTCCTTCCCATAATTAAAACTTGAGTATAATCTTTCAATTTATTGAGTTGTCATACCAAAAGTGACTGGGGGTGTAATTATTACCACAACCCACAGGATCCCAGGTAACAGGTGGACTGGAAGGAATATCCACCTACTTTTCACCTTCCTGTTCCCTGCAACTCACAAGACATGAAAGACGCCCCACAATTTCAAACCTGGCCTCAATGTCTGTTTATGCTCTTCACTCACAAGAGTCTACAATATCAGCAGAATAAAAAGAGTGGGTTGTATCCAGTGCTTGTCATTCTGCTAAAACACAGCTTCTATCACTTGCAGATCCGCCCCCCCCCCCATTTTTATCCTTGTGAAAGTGTAAAATCCAGGTACTTTGATTCTGCCTGCACAACAATGTTGTGTAGCACAAGGGGTGTGTGGCACAAGCTGTTGTGCAAGCTGTTCTGCAAATTATTGCACAAGGTGAAAAAAATATAAAAGTTGGTGTTGTCCTACTGGCATTTGCAGAACTGCTATCAGAACTAGCATAATTCGTACAACACCTAGTCTAATAAAGATGTAAGGAGTTGTGCAACACCCAGTATGTACTCCTTCCTATGACACGCTTAAACCTCTACTGACCACTCTCACACTGCAGCCTGTTATCTCTATCTATAAAGCTGAAAGTATGTATGTGGGTTTGTACATCCAGAAATGTTTACCCACTTCTAGATCAGTTAGAAATTTGACACACTGATAGTTGTCTGTACAATGTACCAGAAAAATCTAAAAACACACTTTTTCAGTTTAAAGTATTTTTAAAGAATTTAATAAAAAAACCATAGGTGTATGCCTTCAACTCCCAGAATGTCTTGGGTGGGAGGCCAGACTGACCAGCCTTCGGTGGCCATTTTGAGTGTGTGGCTGGGTGGGTGCTGCATGCCTCTCACAAACCAGTCTCCTAAAATCAATAATCCCAATTCCACATCAAAGGCAACCTTTCCTGTATTCTCAGAATCTGCCTCTAACCTGAGGGGGAAAGCATGTGTGCAGTGTTGGCCGTTAAGAGGGGAGGGAGGCAAGGAAGGGAGGGAGGCACTCTGTACATGCCTTGAAACACTCCGTCTGCTGAGGTGGCACAGCATTTGAAAACGGCATCCCATGGTGCCACTCCCTCTGTTGCCAAGGGAAACGACACTAGGGGTTATGCTTCTGGCTGCACGCCAGTGATGTTGTCGCCAGTCTGGGGTGGGGGGACAGCATTGGAGAATGGGTGCCAGGCAAGAAGGGCTGCAGTGAGGGGTGGCTCAGTTGCTGAGATACCTTGGAGGGGTACTCCAGGGCAATTTCTCCCCCGCCCATCTTCTCCTTAAAGGTGAATAAGTCAGAGAGATATTTCTTATTTATCAAATAATCATGATAAACCTTATTCAGGGACCCAAGCAACACCGGGAATATCAGCTAGTTACAGAATGAGAGAAGGGACATCATAACCCTCTAAGCAGCCCAAAGGGATGACTCGCTTCAGTGGTGGCCTACTGGTGGTGACCGACTGTCAGTGGCAGGCTTCCATCAAAGAGCCCACTGCCCTGGGGACAGGAAAGTGGAAGTTCAAATGCCCTCATAGGGTGGGTTTACCTGGCCAGCCCTTTGGTCCTATTCAGATCTCTGGTGCTGTTCCTGGTACACCCGATTAAGGATGGGGAGAACACAGATAGTCTTCACGTCCCAGCCAGCCATAGTCTCACTGCCACTGTTTGTCTCCACTCTGAGGTACTTTCTTTTCTTTTCTTTTCTTTTCTTTAGATCTCTCTTAATGTTGTTGTTTAACAAAGAATGTTTACAGGATAAAAAAGTACAGTTATCTCACCAGTATAAGGATTATCTAATGGAAAAATTAAGTGTAAAAATATCGATAGAATCTAAATTTCGATGCCAATTCTTAATAATACCAGTTCAAGTGTCTAAGAAACTGAGCTATGAATCAGAAAGACCCTAGTTTGAATCTTGCTGATGACATGTGCACAATACGTTAGACTTCCCTAACCTGATGCCCAACAGATGTTTTGGATTTTAACTTCTATGAGCCCCAGCTAGCATGCCCAGTGGTCAGGTAGCCCAGAACATCTGGACAGAACAGGATTGGGGAAGACTGCATTAGGTGGTCATAGGCATATGGAATATAACAGCTTCACTTTCAGGGCTGTTGTAAGGATTGCAACTAGACAATTCATATGATTTGAAAGCACTATACAGATGTTGTTGTTGAATGTATTATTCCAGGAAAAAAAATCCTGTACAAAACAATTCTCTGGATCATGTCTGATCTGTACAAAGTATCAGTAAAAAAATAACTTGGCAGCTTTTATTAGATTAATGACATTTCAAATTCTAATTCAGATCTTCATTTGCTATTTCTTTTTATCTGTATGCATAAAAATCATTTAGGTATTTTAGAGGAGAGTAAGATACATATGAACACTTACATAACTGTCCACTTCTCGACAAAGCACCAACGGTTTGTAGAAGAGTAACATTACTCTGAGCTCTCCATTATAGGCACAATCTAATTCAGGGCTGCAGTTCTTCAGTAATGTTTGTCGAGCTAACAGGTAACAAGAAAGTTTTAAATTATGTCAGAAGTCCAACAAAGCAAAAGTAACTTAATACTCAGGATAAGGTCCAGTGTAACTCCTACGTAGAGTAGACACATTAAAATTAATTGAACTGAAGTTAGTCATGACTAACTTATGTCCCATTCATTTTAATGGGTCTACTCTAATCAGAACCGATGTTGGATTTTACCGTATGTACACATGAAGTTCTGTTCCTGAAGGGCCTTATTACAGGAGACACTAGCATGTTTCCTTTAACCAGTGTAATACAAAAACAAGATAAAGGGCTTTTCCAGATGAGGATTTACCGAGGAATTGCCGTGGATCATTCACTCACATTTAACAGGTGATTCAGATGACGTCATTGTCCTTTTGTTATCTGGCTAAGCAGGGAAAATCTGATAAACAAGGAAAGAGCAAAACGATGCACATTTCCTTTGATGGTGTGGACAGGAAAATGCCGAATGGAAGCAGGGAGAGAGGAGTTCTGATTTGCCATATATTTTCAGATTGCTCACCATGTATTTCCTGCTGTAGAACCATTTTGTGTCCAGTAGCTCCTTAGCAGCACTTAATTGTTTCCTTTGCTGCTTTACTCCTGGAATACAATGTGTTTAGCACCACTACTGAAATTGCTTGCTTAACCTTAGTTTGCTTTGGTGTTGCTGTTTTTTTTAAAAAATATGTGTTAGTGGTTTTGTAGAAAAAAGTTAAATTGTATGAGACAGGTTTGTGATGGTTGTGATAGGGTAGGGTAGGGACAAGCCAGGCCAGCCAGCAGCAGGGCGAGTATCCGACAAGTTGGATACAGGTGAGTCTGTCCATTCCTAGAACAGACTTGTGCAAAGATTTGAAATAAATAGCTACCTCCAGTACCAGAGGCAGTATTCCTATGTACACCAGTTGCTGGGGAACATGGGTGGGAGGGTGCTGTTGCACTCATGTCCTCTTGTGGTTCCTCATCAACTTGTCTGACCAGAATGCTGGACTACATGGACCCTTGGTCTGATCCATCATAGCTCTTGTTACGTTCTTAAAAATAAAATAAGGTTGTGTGAGATGGCTTTGTGGTGCTGGGAGGGGGACACTAAAGCTTTCTATTCACAAAGAGAGTCTTAGCTTCCTGCCGGTAGGCCCCTGTTCTGTCAGCCATTTTGGTTGGGAAACCAAACAGGTCATTAGAAGATTCAGGAGAGCTACATGCTCTATATTTCTAAATGAAGGGATTCTGAAGTACTGCATTTTGGTGCAAAATATTTTTCTTTTTAGAAAACCAGGGGGAGCAGATGAGTTACACTCACCAATGCACTTGCCCAGAATGGGGAACAGGTACTTTGGGAGGGGTTCAGAGCTCTTGGAGGGGCATGGGGAAGGACATAGAAATGACATCTGGACACATTCTGTCTTGGAAATAGAAATATAATCCTGCTATGTCCACTGAGATGAAAAGGGGCTTGGATGTGGATGGTAGGGTGCAAAATCATGGCAACAAAACCCAGTACAGATACTGCCTTACAGGAAAAAGGCTCCTTGTGGAAACACACAAAATCTAGTATAAAAAGTAACATGGTTTGGAACAAAAACACACGATTTAAGATAGCAGTAGAATACATCATAGAATCAGGTTCTTAAGAAAGCTTGTTTAAATAAATAAATAAATAAAAAACAGTGGGGCTAAAAGACCATGAGATGGAAGTTAAAATTTGTGACATTTCTCTGCAAAATTGAAATATATGCAAGATAAGATAAATGTGAATAAAGTTCAAATGTATACAAAATAATCTACAGAGGATTTCAACAAACTTCCTTAGAGAACTCATTTTGCAAACTAATCCTTGACATATTTCTGTGTCATTTTTAAAACAGTTTAAAAGTGGAAACTTACAGTGAGTTAAGTAAGAAGAAAATATTGAATCACAATCTCTCTTGGCAGCTTATTCTATTGCTGAGCAGATCTTACAATTAGAAAGTTGCTTCTTCATGTTGAATTTACCAAGGCACAGCAGAGTAAACCGTTGTTTCCTTTCATTTGATATCCTTATAAAATTATTTGAAAATTGTCAGCATAGTTTCTGTTAATTGATATGCTTGAGGCTAAATACTATCAGTTTATCAGCTTTCTCTCACAGGATTTGTTCTTGAGACCCTTTTATCCTTAATTTTCCAAATCTTGCCAACTTGTCAGCATCTGGTGCTCAGAATTGATCGAGCATTATTAGTGATGAGCGGAGCAATACTATAACTTACTGAGAGTGTAAGAACCCTTCTGGTCCACACCAAAAAGTTCATTAGGTCCAGCACTTTACTTCTTGTAGCAACAAGCCAGATGTATATGGGATGCTACTGCACTAACCTTTTCTTACATACCAACACACTGTGGACTAATCAGCAATTCCTTAGCTTGATTTATTGTTAAAAAAACATTGTAGACATACATTTGGTTATCATTTTGGAACACTCCATATTTTTCTGTGTCTCCTCTTTGCTTCCTTCTCCCATATATCATATATGAGTGCCAGTCTGAGATTTATTTTGGACCAGAAGCAAAAGCAAAGTGGTGACTCCTCCTCCACCTCCTCCTGTTCCTTTTCTCCTTTTCTATGGCCTCCTCCACACGGGGCGTTTAATGAGCCTTGAAGGCTCATTATAAATTTTACCTACACACGAGCGGAGCGCAAAACGGGCGTACAGGCGCGTTATCTCCCCGATAATGCGCATTTTCGAACGCGCGTTAAATAGCGACTTTTATTTTGCTCCGGCCGTTAAAGCGCATTTTCGCTGTGTGAACAAGCGATTATGCGCATTAACTACCTGGCAAGCGCTTTTTGGGCATCTTTTAATGCGCTTCGCCGCTTCTCGCCGCCTCCCGTGCAGAGGGATTGTGAGTAAATGCGCCTCCGCGATAATGCGCATAATCGCGGAACCAGGCGCAAAGGCGCATTCTTGTGGAGGGGGCCTTAGGCACACAGAGATGTAGTCTAGAGATGGGTAAATCTGTCAGTTTTGCTTTTAACATCTGATGTTCATAGAATCATAGAATAGTAGAATTGGAAGGGGCTTATAAGGCCATTGAGTCCAACCCCCTGCTCAGTGCAGGAATCCACCTTAAAGCATACCTGACAGATGGCTGTCCAGTTGCCTCTTGAAGGCCTCTAGTGTGGGAGAGCCCACCACCTTCCTAGGTAATTGCTTCCATTGTCATATTGCTGTAACAGTCAGGAAGTTTCTCCGGATGTCCAGCCAGAATCTGGCTTCCTGTAACTTGAGCCCATTAGTGTTCTGCACTCTGGGTTGATCAAGAAGAGATCCTGGTCCTCCTCTGTGTGACAACCTTTCAAGTATTTGAAGAATGCTATCATGTCTCCCCTCAGTCTTCTCTTCTCCAGGCCAAACATGCCCAGTTCTTTCAGGCCCCCTCCACAAGGATGCGCTTTTGCGCCCGGTTCGGGGATTATGCGCATTTTCGCGGAGGCGCATTTACGCCTAATCCCTCTGCACGGGAGGCGTCGAGAAGCGGCGAAGCGCATTAAAAGATGCCCAAAAAGCACTTTACAGGTAGTTAATGCGCATAATCGCTTGTTCACACAGCGAAAATGCGCTTTAACGGCCGGAGCAAAATAAAAGTCGCTATTTAACGCGCGTTCGAAAATGCGCATTATCGGGGAGATAACGCGCCTGTACGCCCGTTTTGCGCTCCGCTCGTGTGTAGGTAAAATTTATAATGAGCCTTCAAGGCTCATTAAACGTCTCGTGTGGAGGAGGCCTCAGTCTCTTCTCATAGGGCTTCTCTTTAGATTCTGTCCTGCAACCATTTTATGTTTATTGTAGAGCTGCTGTCCATCACTACAGACAATATTGGCCAAGGGTCTGGCTCTGGTATAACTGAGCTTCCTATGTCTAATTGCTTCACATTATTTCAAGGTAGGAGTGGACCTGATCTGTGATGTAATTCCTAGGAAGTATTCCCTCCTCCATCATATTTCCCTGTAAAACTGCATTCCTAATTTCCTTTCTCTACATCTCCAAGTTCATGTTTATAATATTTCATTATCTCTTGACACTTAAGTCTGCCCTACTTCACTTGCCTTCATCAGCCTTCACTTAACACTGGCTGGCAGGCAGGTAGATAAATCCAGACCATTTTATTATAGTATCTGCAGAATCTTTTCTTTTTTTTCCTATTACACCAAACCGTAAAAAAAACCCCCAAGTGGCTTAAAAATCAAGATGTTGAGTGGCTTTCTGTTCAAAATGCAGTGGTTTTTATTATTATTATTTATTATTTTTTTGCACAATGGAAATAGCACAAAATATAGTCAGAATCTAGTTCTTTCTAACATTCTTGACATCCCCGGAGGCCTTTCTCTTACTGGACAGGAAAGGGACTATAAACTGAAAACTGATCTCAGTGTCATTTGAAATATGTCCCCTGCCCAGCCGCATTCTGCCTATATTATGGATATATGCGGCTCCCCGAAGTATAGAATTGCCAGGCACTGCCACAGGAAAAAAAAAAGGAACCTAGCAAACCTATTAGATAATCGGGCTATCCTGTGAGCTACAATACTGCATCCCACTGTGGACTCAAAGTCACGCCTGGGTTCAACTGGGATGGGCCATTTTGTCATCATTTCGGATTAGAGATAATTATACAATTATTGTGTCCAGATAGGTCACGCATGTGTCAGTAAGTATCTAGAGAAGCAGATTATAGTTACTGCCTGGGAATACCATAAGACAAGCAACACTGTCAAGATTTGTGTTGTTGTTGTTGTTACTATTATTGTTGTTGTTGTTGTTGTTATTATTATTTAATTAGTAAGACTTAGTGGACTTCAGGTCTAAACTGATTATATCTGTACTAGGGATGTGCATACAACCAAACTGAAGCTCGTCCATGTTCTCTGACATCCACCTCAAAGATTGTTTCATCATGTGTCCATATCAGCTTTTGATCGTTTTTTCCTTTTCAAATGAAAATTTATGCATGTTTTCCTGAATACTTTCCCAAATGCATGCAGTGATTGTGCATGTCTTTGAAATGTATGCATTATTCTCCAATTGATTAAAGTCCGTACGCCTGCATTTTTTCATGCACATTATTTTCAAATTTATGCATGTTGTTGAACACATTTATTTTAGTTCGTTAATCACATTGAAAGCTCAAAATGTACAGACCTGAATCACAAGTGGTGTTTGAGTTCTTGTTTGGTTGAGGAGGTGTGAGCTGGGTAAATCCTGATCAAAAACAAACTGAAACAAATTCCCCTAATCATAATACTGGAGCAGAACTCTTCATTGCAGCTGGGCAAGATTTCCTACTTCTTTGGGCAGCTAACAAGAGAAGGCCAGGTTCCTGGCTTTTATACCTGGTTTGGGCTGTGTAATTCAGTGGTATCATACCTCTTGGTTATCTTAAAGGACAAGACTAGATATCCTTAGCTCACTAGGCTAGGTTCCAATCTCAAGTCTTATTAAAGTTCTGATAATTGGGGTCATACAAGTATATGATTCTGGAAGGATCCTTTCCAAGCCTCAGGTCAACAGCTGATTATAGGTCAAAAGATGTACCAATTTGCAATTACCAGAGCATCTGTTGATCAAAGCTGAAGTGCTAATGGGATCAGTACCAAGGAAACCAAAGGAAAAATAACTAGAAGAGTAGAGGGAAGAAAGCTGAGAATGCAGAATCACAAACAATGATCTCTTATCCAGAAATTCCTAACAGGTAGTTGAGAACTACTTGGAGCTGCCAAGGAGGAACAGCAAAATCTAGCCAGCTTCTTTTGGGGTGAGGCTGCCCTTGTGTACTGTAGAAGCTTAGTAGCACTGTTAAACCCAGTGGGGAGGGGGGAAAGCTCTTCATTCAATATCTGGGTTCCATGATAACAGAAAAACAGGCGAGACTACAAGCAAAGATAGCAGAATCACAGGTACTTTTGAAAGAAAGAGATTGCAGACACAATTAGGTTCTATTTACAATAAAGTGGGGACTGATGGTTTGCCTGGAGCAGCTATCCTCCACCTGATGCCTTCCAGATATTTTGGACTGCACCTCCCAGAATTCCTGAGAGTTGGCCATGCTGGCTGGGTTTGAAGGCCAAAACATCTGGAGGGTACCAGGTTGGGGAATGGTTGGTCTAGAGGCATAGATGATACATAATTTCTACCTACTGAAGCTAAGCAGAACTAACCTTGCCTATGGGGAAGACCACATTTGAACCATGTGTAAGCAACAATGAGGTCCTAGAAGAAAGAGCAAGATATAAGTGCAAAAAATAATGTACTGTAGTTATTGGGGCATAGTACTGTGGAGTTGATCGCTGACCACAGGACATGAACAGATAGCAAATAGTTACTCCACCAGACAGCCACCACTACCTTTCCTACCACGGCAAAAGACTGCACCATCATTTAATAATTTCCTTCTGGGGATCTTTGTTGGAAAAGATGCAGAGATGAATGGGGGAGGCCATTGTGGTGGTTAATGGTTCTTGCATTGTTTAAAGGATGCTCTTTGCCCAAGCAAAGTACAGATTCAGAATATCAAATAATAATAATAATAATAATAATAATAATAATAATTTATTTATTATCCGCCTCTCCGTTTGGATCGAGGCGGGGAACAACAATATAATAAAATACATAAAACTGATTAAAACACGACACACATTATTAAAACTGCATTAAAACATCCTAAAACATCCTAAAAACATCCTAAAAACATTCTAAAATTCCACTGGATATGCCCGCCGGAAGAGAACAGTCTTTATGGCTTTCTTAAATTCTAAAAGACTGTTAAGTTGACGAGTCTCCTCCGGTAGGTCATTCCACAGTCTGGGAGCGGCAGAAGAGAAGGTCCTCTGGGTAACGGTTGTCAGCCTAGTCTTGGCCGACTGCAGTAAGTTCTTCCCAGAGGACCTGAGCGTGCGGGGCAGATTGTATGGGAGAAGGCGATCTCGCAGGTAACCTGGACCCAAACCATGTAGGGCTTTAAAGGTAATAACCAATATAAATTAGTTTGTTCAAAAGGGCTGGGAAAAACTAAAAAAGCATTGGGTTGAATAGAGCACTTAAAAATTCACTTATGATTCTATGGCCCCACCCTTGAAGAAAATTATGGGGGAAATGTTAGAACTCCTAGGGTAGAGCATTTTGATTACTGCTGTAGAAGCTACTTTCAAGAAGTAAGTTGCTTGTCCTCTCTGCTTAGAAAATGTGTGTTTAGCCTTTTTTAAATGAGGAACGATTAGTATCAGTTGATTTTTTTCATTCTGATTCTATGTGCTGTATAGCATTGAATATAAAGAATTCTTTTATGAAAAGGTATAAAGGGATTCTTATCCCAGCACCAGCCTCAACAAGAAAGTGTAGTGGATTTGGATTCAGTCCACAGCAATTCTTTCATTTAAGAAGTGCAATAGAAATGGTGAATGCGCCGGCTATTTCTCTTCAAACCCAAGAATAGTACAGCCTTCCCCAACCTGATGTCCTCAAGATGTGATGGACTACAATTCCCATTGATCCAGCCAGCAATGGTCATTCTGGTTGGGGATCATGGCAGTTATAGTCCAAAACAGCTGGAGAGTGTCAGGATGGGGAAAGCTGGAATAATGGGTTATGGTAATGTTTTCAACTAGTGGTACTTTGTACTATCAGGAATACTGTGACATACCGGCAGTTGAAAAACATTAGATTATGGGATGTAGATGGGATAGAAGATACATTGGGGGCATGATTCAACTAAAGCTAAGTATTTCATAGTTTAATATCCCGGCTTCTTCTGAAGTTGGTAATCATAGTTTCTTGGTTTGGAAGAAATAGGAAACTGTGGTTAACTAGAGGCTTCCTTGTTTAATTATGGCTCACATGAACAGGCTCCATGCATAGGCTACAGGTTCATTAATATCTCAGCGTATTATGTTGAGTTACGATAATCCAAACAGGCTCACAGACAACTGGGCTGCTGTCCCACAGACAGTTAAATGGCTTAACTTCTATTGAGCTCAAATTATGGAATGTTTATTATGACAATAAAATATGTTAAAATAGCAGTTTCCACGGTGTGATTAAAATAACTTGAACTGTGTGGGGACCTACTTCTTATGACAGAAAGGAACAGACCATGTGTTTGTAATTTTAGCTGATCACCACATCCTGATACTATATTTCCCGAAATGTTTAAAAATATATCGACAGGAGCAGCCAGAAAATGGCTCTATGCCATCACATTGCCAAGAAGGTCATATATTAGTACCATGCCTATGAATTCTGGAGCAGTTTTTAGACATGTAAACTGCATTCTTGCATCTGATCCTTTGGACATTTGACACATCATATACATTTCTAAAACCCAAAAAGGCAGATGTAAAGCATCATGAATATTCATTTTTCACCCGCTTCCTGTATTGGATTTACTGCATTTTTCTAGACTGCTTAAGTCATAGGAGCCAAACTATGCAATTGTACAGGGGAGAACGGAAGGGTTGAGACCTGGGCCAGATCTACGCCAAGCAGGATATAGCGGTATGAAAGCGGTATATAAAAGGCAGGAGCCTCACTACTGCTTTTAGTGGTATTGAAGTGCACTGACAAATGTTGGGGCCCATTGATACATACCATATGTCACTATATCCTGCTTGGTATGGCTCCTGCCTCTTATATACCACTTTCATACCACTATATCCTGCTTGGTGTAGATCTGGCCTTGGACAAAGCAAGGGCAGAGCAAGGCTATTGTAGTAAATAGCATGAGACATGAGCTGAAGTCTCCAGTTCAACAAATATATTTCTCTGTGCCTTCGACAACATCGTCAGCTAAGGATAGTGTGTCTCCTCTGAATGAATGTTTGGAGGCGGTAATGGGCTGGATGAGGAAAAACAAACTGAAGCTGAATCCAGACAAGACGGAGGTGCTTGCTGTCAGAGGCCACAACCTGGGTTTGGAGGTGTGTCAACCAGTTCTGGATGGGGTTACTCCTGGATCCGTCGCTCCAAATGACAGCCCAGATAGATGCGACGGCCAGGAGTGCCTACTATCAGCTTCGGCTGATACACCAGCTGCGCCCCTTCCTAGAGTTGGAAGACCTAAAGATGGTAGTGCACTCACTGGTAACTTCGAGGCTCGACTTCTGCAATGCGCTGTACATAGGGCTACCTTTGTGCCTAGTCCGGAAACTTCAATTAGTTCAAAATATGGCAGCCAGGTTGGTCACCGGTACACCTAGGGGTGACCACATAACACCAATCTTAAAATCACTCCACTGGCTGCCCATTAGTTTCCGGGCGACGTATAAAGTGTTGGTTATTACCTTTAAAGCCCTACATGGTTTGGGTCCAGGCTACCTGCGGGATCGCCTTCTCCCGTATAATCCGCCCCGCACACTCAGGTCCTCTGGGAAGAATTTACTCCAGTCAGTCAGAACTAGGCTGACGAGTATTACCCAGAGGACCTTCTCTTCTGCCGCTCCCAGGCTGTGGAATGGCCTGCCGGAGGAGATTCGACAAATTAGCAGTCTTCTGGAGTTTAAGAAAGCCGTGAAGACTGTTCTCTTCTGGCAGGCCTATCCAGTTTAATTTTAAGATGTTTTTAATAATGTATTTGTTTTTATCTGTTTTAACGGTTTATCTATTTTATTGTTTTATATTTATATTTGGTGTTGTTCCCCGCCTCGATCTAGATGGAGAGGCGGGTTAGAAATGAAATAAATAAAAAATAAAAATAAAAAATAAACAAAAGGCCAACCATTGGTTCAGCCATTGTCTCTCGGTTCCCATCAGTTATATGAGGCTAGAAATACTGGTTTACCTTACAGGTTGTTAGAAGGATTACTGTGATGGTGTCTACGAGATGTTATGAGCTCTTAGAAACAGTGCTATATTGTTAGATATTATTGTAGACGTGGGCAAGTTAATTGGAACTGGATTCTTTAGAATTCCTCCATCTGGCCATTGGTAGTCCTGCCAGCACCCTGTGATTTCAAAACTTTTAACACATTGGTTTTCAGACAGAGCTCTGAGAAACCTTGCAATTCCTTTGACGCTTCTCAAGAGTTCCTCTTACCATAAGCATCAGTGACGCTGATCAACTTTGCATGAAAGTCAATTTACCCACCATTTTTTAAAATTATGTTTTATTTAATTTAGTTTAAGGCATAAAGCTCCCTCCTTCCAATCAAAGTATTCAAAGCAGCTTACAAAAGTTAAAACCAATAACCCTGAAACAAGACAGATAAAATACAGACACAAGCAGCCTTTTTTAAAAAGTTGGGAGTCACAAATTAGAAGGGAAAAAACCAGACACATTCCATACAAAGTAGCTTCACACACACACACACACACACACATGGAGGTTCATACAGACATTGGATTAAAACAAACACAACTTTCTGCCCACCAAAGGTTGTGAGACAGGTCTTCCTAACAAGGAAGACCTAGAGCCAAGGCACCGCTAGGGATGGGGAAATCAGCTAGTTTCACTTAATCTCACATTTAGATGTTTAAAACCTCAAGTTCTTTCTCTCCTGAATAGGGTGGATTCCTGCATTGAGCAGAGGGTTGGACTCAGTGGCCTCATAGGCCCCTTCTACTAATCATAGAATAGTAATTCTATGATTCTATGAAGAACTTTGTGAATTTTGCTAAATTCTTATCAAAAAATGAACTGAAATGAAATTCTCACCCACCTGCACCAGCCAAATTCAATAAGTACAACTATTTCCTGCATGGAGATCACCATGATTTACCTGCCTGCCATGTCACTGTTAAAGATAAAGAGGCTGCCAGAAGAAAAAAGAAAGAAAAAGAGGCGGCGGTCCTAAGTCAGCATTAACACTGTTAAAGGCCCAGGGATCAAGCCAAGACTTCTAAGAGCAAAACATTCAAAGTCATGGGCCTGGATGGATGAAACTGTCAGTTTCATCCCCCCCCCCCCATTCAATTGTTTTACATATGTCAAGTTCTTTTTGTCCTGAATATGGAGAACGTTGCATATTTTGGTTAATTCTTAGCAAAACTGAACTGAAAGGAAATTCTCACCCATCTCTAATCCCAAGCAAAGTGGGCAGACTCATATGAGAGAAGGGAGTTCTTCAAGAATACTGACCATCCGTGTAAAATGCTCACTTCCATGGAAAACGTTACATGCATTTTTAAAACACCCAGCTCTACACACTTCTGCATTATCTACTATTTCCAATCTATATTCCAGTACACTCCCACACACACACCTGATGTCAACATTCTCTGCACTTGCTATTAGTTGTTGCTTCTGAGACAAAGATAGGTTTTCTCCTAGACCCTATTGCTTGCTCGTTTCCCCATTTGCACAACAACAACAACAAAAGCTGTTTTGGAACCCTCAATCTTTAGTTCATGGTACAAATTGCAGCCATGCAATAAACTGATGTCCCTTTGGAGGATTGCTCTTAGTACTTTACAGACATGGCCCCTCCTTGAAGCAAATAAATACTGCTGTCATTTTAAGACTGTTTCTCTCTAAAGTTTTCATTGCTAATGAGATATGGGATTCCAGTGGAAGTATGTTAAATTGTGCACAGCTGCCAAAAATTTGGTGCTGTCTGCATTATTATCCTTTATTGCTTCCACAAAACCAGATGCAGCATAAGGACAGATTTTGGAGGGAGGAGATTACATTCTAGCAAGTTGGACGATCACTTCTCCTTAGACAGTGTCTAGCTTTAGGCACTTTATAAATAACAACAACATGATTATTATCATGAATCCTATTATAATTTAATCTTTACTTCATTCCCTCCCTTCTTCACTCTAATTGTCTCTCTTTCACTCACTCCACCTTCTCATTCCCTTTTTCCTCTTCATAAACCTAAATTATATCCTCCATTTCCCAGCTGTATGCTTTCTCTCCTGCTGTTCGATATCATTGGAATTATTTTCCTCTTGGCATCCACCTGACTCCTTTTCTTGGTGTGTTTAAATACTGTCAAAACTCATCTCTTCATTTGGACATCCTTACTCTTTTTGAATAATTCATTGTTCAGGTAAAATAATAAGATTAAATAAAATAGAAAAATTTCACCACGATGCATATGTGTCAAGGAAAATAAAATGAGAGAGTAAATCAGTAAAGACAAAATATATCCTTCACTAACGAATTCAATAACTTAAAAAAGGAACAGAAACAAAATAAAAGCCTCTAAAATTCTCCTCACCTCACACACTGAGGTCAAATCATAAAGATACATTAGCCCTGTTCAGGCATTTGCATGAACACGTGAGGAATTAGAGGGTCTGGGTTGTGCATACTGTCCTGCCCACAATGGTCAGATCTACATCAAGTATGATATAGCAGTATGAAAGCGGAATGAAGGCAGCATATAAAAGGCAGGAGTCACACCAAGCAGGATATAGCGGTATAAAAGCGGTACATGGTATGTGTCAATGGGCCCCAACAGTTGTCAGTGCACTTTAATATCACTATCGAACAATAGTGTGGCTCCTGCCTCTTATATACCGCTTTCATACTACTATCTCCTAGAATCATAGAATAGTAGAGTTGGAAGGGGCCTATAAGGCCATCGAGTCCAACCTCCTGCTCAATGCAGGAATCTACCTTAAAGCATACCTGACAGATGGTTGTCCAACTGCCTCTTGAATGCCTCTAGTGTGGGAGAGCCCATGACCTCCTTAGGTCATTGGTTCCATTGTGATACTACTCTAACAGGAAGCTTTTCCTGATGTCCAGCCGGAATCTGACTTCCTGTAATTTGAGCCCATTATTCTGTGCCCTGCACTCTAGGTTGATCGAGAAGAGATCCTGGCCCACCTCCGTGTGACAATCTCCTTGGTGTAGATCTGGCCAATGGCTCCATGTGCACCAACCCTGCCTGCCTCAGTTCAGATCTTGCTTTGTTGACTCTAGGGATGTCCATCACTGTTAAATGAATCCTGTTCAACCATTTCTGTTCTGGTAATCGGAAGTGGACTGAGTCAGAGCTTTTGTTTGTTTGTTGTTTTGGTTTCCAGGAAATTTTTGTGCATTGTGGGGCCCCTGCTTCCAATCCAGAGTCTCAAGCAAGTACTTTTAACACAGATCCAGCCCCTTTTGAGAGCTGTGAAATGAGAGCCGCGAAAGGTGGGGAGGCTAGGTCTGTGTTGCTTGAGACTTGGGAAAGTGTGGACTGGAGGCAGTGGGCCCACAAATGTCAGGTCCACATTTCAAACCATGGGGATCAGCTTGCTAAGTGTCCAGTGTGGCCCCCTTTTCCTAAAAAATACATATGTTCAAATCACAATTTGCATAAATCACAATTTGCATAAATCACAATTTCATAAATCACAGTTGATGGAATGGCGGGGATTGTGCAAATTGCCCCCATAACTAAAAGCAACAACAACAGAATCCGCATACTGGCTCAACTCACTACAGAATAAGTCAGCACCAGCAGGGGAAAATGGAATGCAAGACAACCAACTTTCAATTAGATAACCATGTGCCAGCACAATCAATTATCTAGACTTATATTTTTAAAATAATATCAGACGATTTATAGTTCCATACTTACGTACCTATGCATTGACTTATTTATACTTTCTATGCCACTTTTCTTGATGAATCAAGGTGGTCTACAAAAGATTCAAACATAAAAAAACATAATCAGACAAAAACATAGCAAAATAGTAAAATCAATATTAACAATAACATCAATTTAAAAAGGCAATTTTAAAAGATGCATCTTTTCCTGAAAGTAGAAAAAGAGGAGAAATAAGTGAAAGCCCTTTTCTATATTCTTGAGGTGAACGTTGCTGATACTGGTATTCCAGGAACAGCCAGTCATTTCATGAATAAGGCACAAGACGAATCTTATCTGCCATTCCCTTTTCTGCATCTTGGAACTCTTGACAAAAGTTTTTCTTGCTAGGTGACAAGACAGGAAACATGAAAGACAGGAATCTTTGATGTATGGCTCAGGAAATCTCTGAGGGAAAGCACCTAGCTTGAGTTGAACAGCAGGAGGGCCAAAACTGAGAGATCCCCAAGGGAAAGCTTTCAACCAGAGCTCAGCATCAGGGAAAGAAAAGGTTTACCAGCTTCAAGATCTGACAATTTCCAAGACATAGTCAACTTCCAGAGCTAAAGTTGTTGGTAAATTCCCGGAGGCCATTCTCATCTTGCCTCAATCTCATTTCACCCTCTCCCTGTAATCTTTAAGAGTCTGTCTGTCTGTCTGTCTGTCATCTCTATCAATCTCCTTCCTTCCTTCCTTCCTTCCTTCCTTCCTTCCTTCCTTCCTTCCTTCCTGTGCTGTTTCACACCAAGAAGCTATTTTAAAACGCCTCCAGGAATGAAACTGAGAAATCAGATATTTTAATATACTTGGGATTGGGCACAAGTTTATCCACCCTGTTCACCCCCCAAAAAACCTTCAACAAAACAGGAAAATACTCCCAACCCCTTAAGATACAAAAACAACACAACTAGGTTGGGCACATTGGTGACAATCAAAAACTAGGGTAAAAATAATAATATTGATAATAATTCTTTCAAAATATTTAATATTTACAAGCTGCCTAAAGCAGAAGAAAATCAGAGCAATTACCAGTATATATTAACATAAGGAACACTATATTTAAAACTTTCAAATCCCACAGACATGCATTTCGACCTATGGTCTTCTTCAGTGGTATAGGAAGTGTTCAAACTATACAGTCATATAATCCATAAATCACAAAAATCAATGATAATGTTAAAAAGTGCAACTGCAGTATTAAAACCTGTGAATACAAAACCAATATATTATATTTATAAAATATTCTTTGTTATTTCTTGACAATTCCTATTAAAATACAAATTGAAATATGTAACCAATACTCCTTAAAATATATATTAAAATTTACCAATTTAATGCTCTTGCCAATCCCACATACAGAACTGTATTTTGTGTAAAGTAAGTATCTGTAGGGTGAGCAAAGAGGCCCCACTACTAATAATTCTTTTAGATTTGGCAAAAGACTGCAGCGCCCTAAAAGTGAATATTTAAAAGAAATAGATGTATAAACCTCCCCTCCCCCAAAAAAGAACATAAAAATGCTTTCTCCCCCAAACGCAGGCCAATGAGAAATGAGCATGCTCAATTGACATCAAACACTGATGAGGATTGTGGGGGTGGAATTAGGCTGACCAGATAAAATTCAGGTCAGGGCTCATGTAACTTTAACAGTTGTAGAGCAAAGGGAATTTCAGCCAGTGTCATTTGTATGCAATTAGTTCCTGGTGAAATTCCCTCTTCATCACAACAGTTAAAGTTGCAGGCACTATACTAGAGTGACCATATACAAAAGAAGGCAGGGCCCCTGCAACTTTAACTGTTGTGATGAAGAGGGAATTTCACCAGGAACTAATTGCATACAAATGACCCTGGCTGAAAATCCCTTTGCTCTACAACTGTTAAAGTTACATGAGCCCTGACCTGGATTTTATCGGGTCACCCTAGGTGGAATGGAGTGGAGTGGCTGCAACTCTCAACAGCAGCACTCCGAAATGTTGCTGCAGAGCTTTGCTTGTAGAAGTTCTATTAACGGAATTATATCTGTGATGGCTCTAGTCATCAACCAATAGATGTGCACATGTGAACCACCCAAAAGACAAAGGCTGTAATCCTAAACATGCTAATTAGGGTGTGTCCCATTGAATTCACTTCTCGACCAATCTGCTTAGGATCACTTGGTCAGTATGATTAAGTAGGCTAACACAGAAGTAGGAAACCTAGTGTCCTTGAGATGTTTTGAAATACAATTCCCAAAAGGCCCCACCCTTCATGGCCAATACTCCGGTGTTATAGGAGCTATAGTCCAAAATGTCTGGAGGGCACCAGGTTGCCTGCCCATGAGCTAACAAATTTATTTATGAGATGATTAATAAACTAACTAACTAATAATGAATTTGAAAGAGGAAATGCTCTTTCATATAGGAAAATGCACTCTATTTTGCACAACCAAGTGTTCATGGTGGTCATGTGAACTAGGCCTTTGAAGTACTAGATGGATTTAAATAAGTAGCCCATTCATAAATTCCATGGATTGTTCATATTTGGGGAGCTTTGGGCATAATATATTTGTTCATATTTTTTGTCATTGTGAAATATTTCTATATAACTGAATGAGAAGTATCAATTTCGAGAGGAGTTAATCTATTGCAGTAAAAACAACAGTCTTGTGGGACCTTAAAGAATAACATGCTTATTAAGGCATAAGTTTTCACAGCACAGTCTACTTTGTAATGCACCTGATGAAATGGACTAAATCCAGTGGTTTCAATTTCAGTGGTACTGTGAATCCATTCTGGGTTTCATTCAGGACCAGCCACAACTCTAAAGGAGCTATCCAAATGGCTGAACCATATTCTTCAAATAGGTTCAGAACATTGCGGAAACCACCACCCCTCACCAACTGTGTGCCTGTTTAGACAACAAACTGCTAGGCTGCTAACCATTTTGCGGCAAATGATTAGTGACTGTGCTTTAACCACGGTTATGTAGCCATCATGGTTAGAAATGGTTCACACAGCATGCTAAGCCATAATGTTTAGCTCAAAGTGCTTAACCACCACAGCTTACTCGAATAAGTGCAGCTGCATTGGGGTGGCCAGCCACATTCTTCCACAGTCCCGGGAGGGATTTTTCTGCTTCCTGAGAATCAGGAAAAATCCTGTGCCCCCCACTACTCCCTGTGCGTCATGCAGACTCACAAGGAGCAGCCAGGGTCCATCCCAGGCATTTTGCCTGGTGTGGAAAGGGCCTCTCTCTTTGCTCAGCTCCCAATAACTTACCTGACCTTTGAGTTGAGCAGCAGGATACTTGAGCCTCTCCAAGCTGTTTACTTATTTGACTTGAATTTCGCAGCAATCATGAAACTTTTAGGGATGTATGAGAAATTCGTTTCAGTACGTTGTTTAAATCAGGATATACCGAATGTGTGCCTTCCAAACTGAACAGAACTCAATGCAAACCGCAGTCAAAGTCTGTACATTTCTGAGCTTGCAGTGTGATTTGCCGACCCTCTCCTCCTCCCCCCCAAATGTGCTTGACAGCATTCATACAATTGAAAAATCCTCATGAAATTGGAAGAATGTGCAAGAACAAGCTTTATTCAATGGGAGAATGCAAACGGTTCAAAGATGGACACAACTGATGCAGGCAATTGTTCTTCATCAGGATGCTTGTTGATATAGTGTGACAACAGCTGTGTTATTATCAATGGTGTTGCACCAGTTCATGTTGTGTACTAACATTACAGCTGTCTGGAAAGGTCGGTTTATAACAGGCAAGGAGCAGGGAAAGGGCTTAATGATTTCACTAACCTAGTTCTCAATTCCTTGTTGGCCACAGTGTATGGCATTCTTCACACTAACGAGCTTGTTCCTGGTCTCTCTGTGTTCATAATGTAAGGAGTAAAATATAAAGAAAGTGACACTGATGAAAGATCAGGTTATAGGAATCCTGGCAGGTTGAATACTTTCAGGCAGGAATCCTTCTGTTTAAGTCTAACCCATCATGCAAAGCAACAGAAACAACCACCAGATAAACAAACACAAATATTAATGTGTGATACAACTTTTTTTTTTGCAGCCATTGTACTTAGCACTGACACAGACCCATGGCTAGATTAATATTTCCTTTGTGTAACCTATAGTATAGTCCCCAACCATATCTATATAATATTTAATTTAAGGCCTGTGTCCTGCATGTCTCTCTGTAGTTTTTCTTTCCACCCTCTTGAGGTTAGTGAAAAGCCACACCCCTTTAAATGAAAGCTCCATACTCAGGCAGGATAGTACATTAGCCACAAATGTACCCATACCCTACCTGAACAATAAAATGCATGAGCTGATGGTTAGCTTTCAGTGGATTATTTCTGGCACTGCAAATTGCAGGCACTTTGGCCAGATCTACACCAAGCAGGATATAGCAGTATGAAAGTGGTATGAAAGTGGTATAAAGTCAGGAGCCACCAAGCAGGATATAGCGGTATATAGTATGTGTCAATGGGCCCCAAACAGTTGTCAGTGCACTTCAATACCACTATAAAGCAGTAGTGTGGCTCCTGTCTTTTAAATACCGCTTTCTTAGTGCAATGCCGTGCTTAGTGTGGATTAGGCCTTAGTGGCTCTCATTCAGGCCACTCAGGAATTTGGATGGGTGAAAATTTTCTTTCAGTTCGGTTACGATAAGAATTTAGCAAAGTCCAAAACTTTCTCCAAGTTTGTGACAAAAACAGCTTGAGATTTAAAAACAAAAACCTGAATGTGGGATAAACCAAAACTGGTAGATTAATCTATATAAGACAAGGGATTTGAATACTTTTCTTTCAAAAGTAGATCTGGCCCTAGACCCCAATCTGGAATAGGATTGTAGTGTGGAGATATGAAGCTTTGAAGCCTACAGAGGCAAGGTAATAAACTCAGGCCTAGAGCTTTTCTGTTGGGAGAATTATCCTTGAGAGAGGATTAGTTCCGTTTCTCCAGTTAAGATTCATTTCCCTGGTCAAGTTTCATTTCTTCAAAGTGGGAACTTTACTTTCTGTTTTGGGGAAGAGGGTATAAAAAGAGAGAAGAGAGCCTGCCAGCCAGCCAGCCAGTGAGAGCAGGAAAAGACAAGAGCATGAGGAAGAAGCAGCTGGAAAAGCCTAAATGCAGCTAGGGTGAAAGAACGTGCATTTTGGAACTTTTATTTTCTTTTAATGCCTTTGTATCACTCAGCTCTATTGACTAAATGCCTGTAATTTGGTTGTTTTAATTTACTAGTAAACTGCTGTGTTAAGCCACATATGTCTGGAGTGTCCCTTACCCCACGTCTACAGTCTAAACCCCATGCAATTGGGAAGGGGGAGGTAAAAGAAGGAAGGTGGAACTCTTAAAGAGGCAAGAGATCCTTAAAGAGTTGTTCATTGGGTCCAGAGCATGGAAGGAACCTTGACAGGATCAAAGGGTTAAACCCCTCCCACCATACTAGGTCCTAATCTGAATGAGGTTCAGTGTGCTCACTTTTGATTAAGGTTAAAAAAACCAATGTAGCTGCTAGTTACACCTTTAAAGTAATGCGTACTTTGATCCTGAGGCAGTCACCGTCACCATATCTTGTGGAAGCTATTTCCATATTTTATTGATGCATTATGTGAAGTGGTTTTCTTTGTCTATTCTGAATCTACTGATGATCGATTTTGTTCAGTAATTTCACATTCAAATTTTGTGAGAAAGGGAGGGGAAAAACATTTCAATCCTCGGTATATCTTAAAGGTCAGAGGTGAGAGTCCCTACAAGCATTACATACATGGTTTGGGTCCAGGTTACCTGCGCGATCGCCTTCTCCCATACAATCCAACCCACACGCTCAGGTCCTTTGGGAAGAACTTACTACAGTCGGCCAAGACTAAGTTGACAACCATTACCCAGAGGACTTTCTTTTCTTCCGCTCCCAGACTGTGGAATGACCTACCAGTATTCTAGAATTTAAGAGAGCGATAAAGACTGATCTCTTCCGGCAGGCCTACCCAGTCGAATTTTAAGAGTTTGTTGATTTTAATAATGGACTAATTTTATATGCTTTTAATCAGTTTTATGTATTTTATATTGTTGTACTGATGTTGTTCCCTGCCTCGATCCGGAGGGAGAGGTGGGTAAGAAATAAATAAATAAATAAATTATTATTATTATTATTATTATTATTATGCCTTTTAATTGGTCCCTTGGTTTACTGATATTTATGGATATCTGGTAAAATATCAACCACTGCAAGATGAGCACAATTCCTCAATATTGGTAAAGGATACTTCTAATTTTACCTGTCAGGTGACAAGTAAAATCCATCAGTTTATGCATGTATAGGCATAGCTGACTGTACACTAAATATTATCTGTCTGTCATCAATTTTCTTTTTACTACTGTACTCAATCTGTATTTGGGTTTTTGCCTCAGGGTATTCCCACCCAACCCGTCATGATTACTTTCTCTGTGAGCCTGTTGTGAATCACTCGATTTATTTTTAAAGGGTTTAGAACCAGCTTTCGGTGGCTAAACCTTGGTGGCTTTACAAAATAAAATAAATAAAATAAATATTGTTATAACAATGCGCCCTTGGGTTCTCCAACTTGTGCATGATGAATTCTAAATACTCCATTCTCCAGATTGCTATGTATATGAATAGGAAAAGTTTTTAAAAACATTCTCCTTGATCACAATGCACACCTTGCTCAGGTACTGCACAAATGTTATAAAATGCACCCATAAGGATGACCTTGGCATGTTAGAGCAAGGTTCCGTCTAGTTCAGCATTCTGTTTCCAGCAGCATGGCTGGCCTACCATCAATACAGGGGCATCTACCACGACTAGGGATGTCACAGGTGCCTGACTGAGTCCAGGAGTCTGATAGACTTCCCCGCGGCATGCTCAAAGATCCACAGTCCGAGCGCTCGCAAAGCCTGACAAGCCCTCGGCAGCTATCTGCCCTTGTCTGGAGTCTCCATTGTGCGACACAATGGAGGCTCCAGAAATTACATATTTCCCCTTGTTGCATAAATGAGGGTGTCAAGGCCCCATTTACACAATGGGGGGGAAATACGTAATTTCCCGAGTGAGGGCGAGCTGCTTCCCTTCACTCCTCTGATGATGCTCCTCGCTGATGCTGTTCCTCGTCAAGAGCTGGCGGCTGTCAGGGGATGGCAGCAGCTGCGAGGCAGTTGCAGGCTCTGCGGTGGCCCATGCAGGGTCTCGCATGGCTCCAATCATGCAGTCAGGTGGGTGATCCTTCAGGATCAGTGGCAGCAAGGCTACAAGTGACCCATCACTCCCGGAGCCTGGTAAGTCTGCCTTCCTTGCCGAGGCATGCTGGGAATTGTAGGTGTTTCATGACTGGAAATGCAGAGGTGACTCGGGCAGTTGACACGATCATGTCCAAGCTCGTTGTTCTTCTGAGCAGAGCCCGGCCAGCTCTTTGGTATACACCTGAGTTCAGGGCAATGAAGGGGAGATGGCTAAAATGCAGGTGGAGGAAAACTCATGTGGAGTCTGATTGAACACAGGCTAGAGCTCATTATCGAGCCTACTCTGTGGTGGTGTGGGTAGCAAAGAGACAGTTCTTTTCCTCCAGCACTGTGTCTTCTCAGTGTCATCTAATGGAGATTTTCTGGGTGGTTCGTGGCCTGCTAACACTGGGCCAGGGCGAGAGATGGTGGAACCTTTGGTGGCACACTGTGATGAGTTTGCACAGCACTTTGAAGACAAAGTATCTCAGATTCGTCAGGATTTGGACACCACATTTAAAGCAAGTCCACTAGTAGAGGCATTCAGAGCACCCTCTGGCCCAGTTTTGTTGAATGATTTTCAGTTACTGAGGCCTGAGGATGTGGACAAGGGGCTTGGCCAAGTCTGGTTGACCACCTGATTGCTCAACTCTTGCCCTTCATGGATTATTACATCAAATAAGGAGGGGATCGCCAGCTGGGTCCTGGAGGTTATAAATTTCTCCCTGAGAGAGGGAGTGGTGCCGGCCTCTTTAAAAGAGATGGTAATCAGACCACTCCTGAAAAAGCCTAACCTGGACGTGGAGGATGTTAACAATTATAGGCCGGTGGCTAACATCCCCTTCCTGGGTAAGGTGCTAGAGTGGGTGGTTGCAGGACAACTCCAGGCATTCTTGAATGAAATGGATTATGCAGATCCATTTTGATCGGGCTTCAGGCCTGGTTTTGAAATGGAAACTGCCTGGTCACTCTGTGGAATGACCTTTGTCGGGAGAGGGACAGGGGAAGTGCAACCCTCTTGGTTCTCTTGGACTACTCTGCGGCTTTCAATACCATCAACCATAGTATCCTTCTGGATAGGTTGTCTGGGCTGTGAGTTGGAAGCACTGTGTTGCAGTGGTTCCTCTCCTACTTGGATGGCCTATTCCAGAAGGTGCTGCTGGGGAATTATTGCTCTGTGCCATGGCACCTTGGCCGTGGGGTTCCACAGGGCTCTATTTTATCCCCTGTGCTGTTCAACATTTACATGAAACCGCTGGGAGAGGTTATCCGGAGATATGATATCCGGAGCTGGATGTCATTAATATGCGGATGACATCCAGCTCTACCTCTCCTTTTCATGAAACCCAGGTGAGGCAGTGGCTGTTGTGAATGAGTGCCTGAGCATAGTAATGGACTGGATGAGGGCCAACAAACTGAGGCTCAATCCAGACAAGATGGAGGTACTGTTTGCGGGTGGTTTGTCTGTCCAGCTAGGTGATGTTCACCCTGTTCTGGAGGAGGTTGCACTCCCCCTAAAGTCTCGGGTTTGTAGTTTGGGGGTGCTCCTGGATCCAGAACTGTCACTTGAGGCACAGGTGGACACAGTGGCAAGGAGCACCTTTTATCAGTTTAGGCTGATGTACCAACTGCACTGTTATCTGGACAGAGATAGCCTAGCTACAGTTAGCCATGCTCTGATAACCTCTCATCTGGATTACTGCAATGCATTATGTGTGGGGCTGCCCTTGAAAATGGTCTGGAAATTTCAGCTGGTACAAAGCGAGGCACCAGATTCTTAACAGAGACTGGCCAATGAGACCACACTATGCCAATCCTTTTCCACCTTCACTGGCTGCTGGTCCAGGTCCGGCCCAATTCAAAGTCCTAGTATGTAAATTCAAAACCCTAAACGGCTTGGGGCCAGGTTATCTGAAGGAATGCCTCCTTCCATATGTCCCTGCCCCGACTGTAAGATCATCTTCAGGGGTCTTTCTCCTGAGCCCCTGCCAAAGGAAGCGAGGCAGATGGCTATCAGGAGGAGGGCCTTCTCTGCTGTGGCACCCCGGCTGATTATACTCCTTTCGACGCCAGGTGAAGACCTTTTTATTCTCCCAGTGTTTTTAACAGTTTATTATCTTAGTCATTTAACTTTGCTGTTTTTAATCCATATTTTAAATCTGCATTTTAAATCTGTATAGATCTCTGCATTGCTGCTTGGTTTTACCCTGGTTGTGCTTTTATATTGTATTTTTATATTGTGTTTTATACTGCTGTTTGTTTTATACTTTGATTTGTGTCTGGTGGTTTTAACTTTTGTGAACTGTCCAGAGAGCTTCAGCTACTGGGCAGTATAGAACCACCATAAACTAAATGAATAAATAAATTATAAATAAATTCCTTGTAGACAGGCTGCCGGACAAGTCATTGGGTATTTTGGGTGAATGAAGTGATGGTGGTGGATAATATCCCCTCTATTCCAAGTACACCATTGAGGGAGGGCCTTCTGATCACCATTTGCTGTAGGAGCATAGAGGGATGGGGGAGAAACTCATTCACATTTTAATGCAAACTTATCCATTTCACACTTCCCGTATGTGAAGCAAAAAACAGTTCCATGCAATGGAACATAAGAGGAGCTGTGATGGATCAGACCAAAGGTAATCTAATCCAGCTTTCTGTTCATAACCAGTGCCCGTGAGAAGCCCACAAGTAGAAGTTGAATGCAGCAGTACCCTTCTATCCTGCTTATGTGCCCAACCTATGTTGAATTCTATCGTGCATCCTTAGCCATCTAATCCGTTCACCAGCATATGTTCCATTGACTTCAATAGGATTTATATTCAAGTATGTTTAGGACTTTGTCCCATAAATTACATTGGGATTTAAGTGTGCATAACTGAGTGCAGAATTGCAACCTAAGTGATTAATTGTGGGTAATCCTAATAATAATGAGGATGTAATAAATTATGGCCCCAGTTTTATAACTACTGCAGTTTGCCTTATGATGCTGGAACATCTGGGAAATTGTCTGCTTATAGTCTTTGGTAGCTGCAGATTTTATTTTATTTTATTGTCCTTTCCTTTTTTTGAGTATTGACATAAAAGTCATATGCCATTGCTTTATTTCTAAGTTTTCTGTCATCCGCTCACAACTAAATGGATTAATTCCTGGAAAAATTCAACATATGTTTGGACAGGTTGCCAGCTTGCTCTGTCACAAGGAAATTGGCATATTTGTGCCACCTCCTCTCAGTTATTTCATCCATTACCAGGCTGTCCGAAATTCTGACAAGCCATCTTTCATGTCAGTTTTCCAAATGAAGGACTTAGTAACCTGATGCCTTTGGAAGGACAGGCTGTTGTGCCCTTACAAATGAGCTCAAAATGGCTTCTGTAACAGAAGCATGATACCATTTTGTGATCCTGAATTGCTGAAATGTTTGCCAGAGTAATATGGATCATTATTACTGTGAATTAATGCTGTTATCCTGGTGTCATAAGACTACAAGGTGAGCTGTTCTGGATCAGACCAAAGCCACATCTGCTCTAGCATTCTGTTTGCACAGTAGCCAGTAGGGATGTGCAATTACCGATTAAAATAGGAGGAAATTGGACATCTGATGTCCAATTCCAATGCTGGCTGCAGGAGGTCCGATTGCTCCCGATCTGATTTTTTTTGATCTGATTAATATTGGAAAAAATTGGAAAATCAGACCACAATTTTACGTGTTTTTGCTATAGGCTTGCATTGGGGGAAAGAAAGCTTTCCCCCAATGCAAGTCTATGGGGAAAACATGGTGGCAGGTGAGTGGGGACCTCCCTCTCCCTCCCTCCCTCCCTCCTCCCACTCATGCTCCTTACCTGCTGCCTCCTCTCTGCCATCCGCTGTCGCCCGCTGCTTCTGTACTACTGAGAAACAGGCCTTGCGGCCTGTTCCGCAATAAAGCACTGGCACGCTAGGTGACATCACCATTCAGCACACCATCACTCTGTTGTGGAAAAGGCCACAAGGTCTGTTTATCAACAGTATGGAAGCAGTGGGCAGCAGCGGATGAAGGTGGCAGATAAGGAGCGTGAGTGGTGGGGAGGTAAGGGGAGGTCCCCCCTTACTTGCCACCGTCCTGCGCTGCTGTCCGCTGCTTCCGTGTATTGCTAATTAGGCTTTGCGGCCTGGTTCTCAGAAGAGCGAAGATGTGCCGGGTGATGACATCACCCGGCGTGTCGTCACTCTACTGAGAACCAGGCCGCAAAGCCTAATATGCAGTACACAGAAGCAGTGGGCGGCAGCGGACAGCAACGCGGGATGGTGGCAGGTAAGGAGCATGAGTGGGGGGGAGGGAGGGCCACCATTTTAGGTGTTTACCCCATAGACTTGCATTGGGGGAAAGCTTTCCCCCATTGCAAGCCTATGGGGAAAGCACCTAAAATGGTGGTCCAATATCGAAATCGGAACTTCCGATTTTGTATTGTTATCGGATCTGATACGATAAGACAGACCTCCGATTTTAACGATACAATACTTTACAAAATTTGAAGTTCCGATTCTGATTCCGATTCAATTTTTTGTGTCTGTGCACATCTGTAGTAGCCAGTGAGCTGCCCATTGGAAACCCACAAGTAGGACATGTCCTGCTCATGTTCCCCAGGATCTGGTATATATATTCTCCCTTTGATACTGTAAGTAATGCATAGTCATCATGTAAGTAGATGTTGGTAGTCTTATTCTCCTGAATTTGTCTAATCCTCCTTCAAAGCCATCTAATTTGATAGCCATCACTACATCTGGTGGTAATGAATTCCATGTGCTGCATGAAGAAGTATTTTTATCTATCCTCCCACCAATTAGCTTGAATGGATGATACTTAGTATTTTCTACTTTTTCTACACTGTGCATAGTTTTGTACACCTCTATTGTATTCCCCCTTACTCTGAGCATCATCAGATTCTGGACCATCACTTCTCCGCCCCCACTTCTGTCCCACATTGCTGCTTTTTCCTTTCCAGAGAAGAAAGTAAACAAAGACCACGTGGCTCATTCAGGGGGTGTTTCTATCCCGCCACTTTTCTTGCACACAGCAGGAAACGGCGGCACGTTCCATTTCCCCCCCAAAAAGAGTCAGATTAAAAGGGGTCCATTTTGTGATGGAAAAAAGGCAAGAAGGAGCAGAAGGCTCGCGGGAGGCAGACAAAGTCATCTAAAGGATGCTCGAAAAAAATGTGAGTGGGCAGTAGCAAGCGGGCGATAAAATTCTTGTCTGATGAACCCCTCTGTCTTCCAAAGCAAAAAAAAATTCCAAATGTAGTAACCTTTCCTCCTATGGAGTCGCTCCATTCCATTGATGATTTTGGTTCCTCTTTTCTGCAACATTTCTAGCAGTACAATATTGATTTTGAGTTGTAGTGATCTGAACTGTACACAATACTGCAGGTGTGGTCACACCATAAGAGCATTATGATATTGGGAGTTTTATTTTCAATTCCTTGCCTAAGGAGCATCAACATGAAATTTGCCCCCTCCCTTTTTTTTCACAACTACTGCAAATTTGGCCATCTCAGTGCTCACTCCTTACTCCAGATAAACTCCAGTTACCTTGTCTATAAAGGAGCAAGTTAAAAAGCACCAGTCCAAATACAGGTATTTAGAAGATCCCATGGTTGTATCTCTCAACTGTGAGATCTGTCCGTTTATTCCTACTCTCTCATTCCTACCTAAGCAGTTATAGGAGGATCTTTACTCATAACTGGTAAATTTGCTCAGGAGTCATTGGTGAGGGACTTCGTAAAAACCCTTATCAAAGTCCAAGTAAACAGTGTCTGCTAGAACATATGTTCATTGACATTCTCAAAAAATTCAAAAATTTTATTGAGACATGACTTACATTTCCAGAAGCCATGTTTATTCTTTTTCAGCTGGATTTGTCCTTATATATGCTTCATAATATTGTCTTTAATATCATGATGTTACCTTCTTAAAAATTGGCATTACGTTGGACCCCCTCATCCTCTAATACAGAGGTGATCCAAGGAACATGTTAAATTATTATTGGTGATGTTTTTTCAAATATCAGTGATACCACATTTGATTTTTTAAAAACTCTCTTGGGTGGATACCATCTAGAGATGGGCAAATGAACAGCATTTGAGCTTGCCAAAGTTCTCTCAACATCAGTTTTCTGGTCGTCTTGCCTTGATTTGCACTTGTATTTGCAAACCCTATTGGTTTTGCGTAAACAGGAAAATTGCACAGAATGAACAACTATTGAATGGGAGTGACTTGCACACAATTCCCACATTTGAGCAAATTTCCAAAATTACACAAATTCTCACCATAGGCAAAAACATGGACATTTCCAAATACACACTTTGTAAACGTAAAGGGATGTTAAGGATTTTGTGAACGCCCCCATTCACATTTGGGATTGGGAATGTGTCGTGCCATATCTGAAGGAAGATTCCCCTGATGAAGAAGAGAAGGGGGAGAGCCAGCATAACGGGACCCAGCCAGAGCCAGGAATGGAACTGGAGATTTTAGCTGACAGCACTCCCCTGGAACCATTAGGAGAGCAACCTGGCTCCTCCAGTGCTATTCCTGAACTCCCCCAGATGCAAGAATAAGAGCCTGAGATTCACCCCTCTGAATGGTGTTGGCTCAGACATGAGCAGCAAAAGAACAAAGGAAAGCCACACCATGGGGCCACCCTTAAAAGCAACATGCAGGCCTAATTAGCCAGCTGTACTGATTAACGGCCGGCTATGAATCAGTACAGTGAAAGGGAGCTCTCTGCTGCAAATAACAGCGCCAAAATCTGGCTGAAATGACATCAAGATGAGCCTCCCTCAGTACCACCACTAACTAGGTCCTTTACCCTGTAGTCACACCTCAGATGGTGGGGGCACCTGAAGAACAAAAGGGCTGTTGTTGAAGATCTCAGTGTACGGCCAGTCACATATAGAGATAAGCAACCTCTCAGGTATACCAGTCTCAGGCTATGAAGGGCTTTAAAGGTCAAAAACAGCACTTTGAATTGAGCCTGGTAACAAACAATGTGCCAGTGCAGTTGGTGAAGCACAAACGTAATCTGATCATAATGTCTGCATAGTCCAAATTAATAGCCTTACAGCTACGTTTCGGACTAACTGCAGTTTCTGAACCATCTTCAAGGACAGCTCATATATAACACATTACAGAGGTCTAATCATTTCTAATTACTCAGTATTAATAGCACAAGAGTATCCAGAAAGGAAAACTATGGTCTCCAGTTATACCATGAAGCTCTTACTTCCTTGATTTGAAAATAATTAGAGTTGAAGACCACAGACCAGTTAGTACAAACTCCAATGGACTCAGGTTTACATTAATGTAGCAACTAGGGGTGTGCACGGACCCCCCGGATCGGATCGGGACCCGGATCGGGACCTCCAAGTTTGTCCCGGATCGGACAAAATCGGACCCCCCCCCGGACCGGATCGGGTCTGATCCCGATCCAAAAACCGGACATCCGATTTTTGGATCGGCCGCCATTCCCCCCCCCCCATAGACTTGCCTTGGGGGAAAAAAAGTTTTCCCCCAATGCGAGTCTATGAGGAAAAAATGGCGGCGGGTGGGTGAGGGGGGGGCCTAACTCCCTCTTCTCCCCCGGGGCCATCCGCTGTGGATGGCCCCGGCAGATAAGCCCCCTCCCCCGTGCTCCTTCCCCCCCCCCCCGGGGTTGTCCGCTTCCATCCACTGGCACCTGCGGGCGCCAGCGGATGGAAGCAGATAACCCCGGGGGGGGTAAGCCCCCTCCCCCTGCTTACCTTCCATGGCCGTCCGCTCCCGTCCACCGCTGGCCGCTACTGCGAGCGGGCTTTGCGGCTTGCCCCTAGGTAGTGCGCCAGGTGATCATCTCCTGGCGGAAGCGGACAACCCCACCAGGGAAGCCGTGGACCCCCCTCCCCTCTCTCCCCGCGGCATGCTTACCTTCCGCAGCCGTCCGCTCCCATCCGCCGCTGGCCGCTACTGCGAGCGGGCACCGCGGGCCGGCCGCCCCCTCCCCCTCCCCCTTGCTTACCTTCTGGGGACGTCCGCTCCCGTCCGCCGCCCCCTGCCCCCATTGTCCGCTTCCATCGGCGGGTGCCCGCTGGTGCCCGCCGATGGAAGAGGCCAGCCCCGCCAGGGAAGGCCCCCCCCACTGTCCGCTTCCATCGGTGGACACCCGCTGCTGCCCGCCAATGGAAGCGGCGGCAAGCTCCAGCGGGCGCCTGCCGATCCTCCGATCCATCCGATCTGGATTGGAACCTTTCCGGATCGGATTGGATCGGACGATCCAGCTGTGAGAGCGGAAATCGGATAATTGTATCCAATTTCCCCTGGATCGGAATCGGATCGTGGATCAGACCCGATCCAGTGCACACCCCTAGTAGCAACATGTGATTTGCAGTTCAGTAAATCCAGTTTACTCAGCCCTCTTCATTCCGCAGTTGTGTCCAAATAAAGAAATGAGGGCGGGGAGAGAAGCAGTATTGCCCCTGCTGTCCCCATTTCTGCTCTCCACTGGTTCATCTACACATCTGCAGTGTTGGTGTCAAGGGTAGGCATGGTTGGGCACCTGCCAAATGCCCATTTGCCTTGCCAGCACCCTTTGACAAGAAATCACTGGAGCTGCACCTCCTCTTCACCACTGCAACCTGCTTGTTCACCTGCCTCTCACTCTGGCTCAGACAGTGTTAATGTTGAGAAGGAGGAGCAGAGGATGCCACTGCCTCCTTGCTCACTGGCTCTTTCCCTGTCAAGCACACAGATGGTTGTAATGATAAAAAAGAGGAGGAGGAGCAATAGAAGTTGGTAACAACAACATCAAGGGTACTGTGCCTCAAAAGAGCCCTCAAAAACCTGCAGCCAGAACTGACATAGAACCTATACGTGTGAAGGTCAGAAGCTCACATAAGATGTGTAGGGCTATTATGGTTTTAGGAGAGGAACTAAAACATAGCAGTGGAGTACATGCGTTGCATGCAGAAGGTACTGTCCAGGCTTGGCGTGAAGCCCGGGAGAAAAAGTCTGCATGCAGTGTTTACTGTCTGTTCTGGGTCACACTAAGCAAGACAGGTTCCAGATCAGACAAGGCTGGATCTTGGACAGCATACTGCATGAAGTGCTGGCTAGAATGTTCTCTTTTAAGGAGCTGTTGTTCTGGAGAAGGACTGCACTCAGCTGAGGTTGGCAGAACCTGGTCTTTTATTGGCTCTATCCTTGCTAGATGCTGACTGCAGTTGCTCTGTTGTCACAGAAGTCTTCAGGTTAGACTTGCAAAAGGATTTCCCTCCCTATGTACCTTTTATTTTAGTTTTGAAAACAGTAATGTTAAAAACAAAAATGCCTTTCATGTAACATGTAGTTTCATCAGTGGACATTTATAAATATTATGCAAGAAGGGGGATCTCTCTCTCTCTCTCTCTCTCTCTCTCTCTCTCTCTCATCTATCTATCTATCTCTATCTATCTATCTATCTATCTATCTATCTATCTATCTATCATCTTCTTTTCATATTTGAACTCTGGATTATCCAATGAAAACAATTTGCAGAAAATTCAGGGCAGCACACAATTAATGTAAGAAGATGTGGTGATGGCAATTAGGTATACAATACAATACAATACTTTATTACGGTTAAAAAAACAGCATAGCAAAGAGAACAAGTCATACATGTAAAAATATACAGGCTTCAATTTGAGGCAATCAGATGGGGTTCAATAGTGTTAATATTTCCCTACGCCGACGAATGGCTGCTGCACAGAATTTGGCGACTTTAGATGTAACTTGGTCGTCCAGATCAGCCAGAAGATAGTCCGGGTAAAATTTATCTGGTCTGCCTGGGACTTTATTAATGAGTGGGGGTAAATTAATGAAGGACAAGGGTATCAATGGCAACCAGTCATGGTGGGGATATGAAATTTCCAAGGTCAGAGGCTACATGTCTCTGAATACCAGTTGTGGGTGAGCAACAAATTGGAGATGACTGCTGCTCTCATGTCCTGCTTGTGGAATTCCCAGAGGTATCTGGCTGGCCATGGGAAGGAAGATGCTCCAGGGCTCTTCTGATATCCCTATGAAAGCTTCAACACTAGGTGCCCCTACTGTGTATATTAAAGGAAGGCCACAGTTTGTGTCATATGTAAGTTTAATGGAATAAACAATTGTAATATACTAAAGCTACTCGTTACAAGGAAAGGCCATTTTTTACGTTTCAATATTGATTTTTTACAACGGCCCCCTTACAATAACACATGGAATACAAGACCGCTTTAAAATGAACAGATTCATCCGTATTGTGCAAGAACCCTATTTAAAAGATGTAATGACAAAATGTTTGACTGAGCATAGTGAGCTTTGATTGCCTGTTGTTCGTTTTGAAATGCAGTCACAGTGGTTTCGCTCTAAAATTGTGATATGTGTCTGCTAGGGTTTTTTAAAACGCAAATTGAAAGGAGATAGGTTTCTTTACTAAGGTGTTAACCTCTCTCTCCCCCCCCCACACACACATATCAAAATTGGCAGGGGGAGGAGACGGAACATCTGTGAGACCTGAACAGCATTTTGCCCCTTCGCTTTCAGCCCCTCCAATTAATCGGTAGGCAATTTTTAAAGCTGTGATTAAAGCTTTAGTTTGATTAATGTACTGATTAAATCAATTAAAGCTCTTAGTCCTAATTCCTATGGGAGCCTTCCCCACCCCCGCACATATTAGCAGGCTTCTCTGCAGCAGCATTTTTCAGTTCTTTCATGGGCTGAAACTACTTCAAGCTCTTTAATCCTGAGGCCTTGTCTACACCTGTCAGATATCCCGAGGTCATCTCTAAGTCGTCCCCGTGCATCCATATGACTCACGGGACCCCAGGATCAACCAGAGATGACCTAGAGATGACTCTGGGATAACGGAAACCAGGGATATCCCAGTTTTTCCACAGTCCTGGGACAATGCCAAGGGCCTTGGCTGGTGTGGCGTGGCCTCCCGGGTCCTCAAACAGGCACGGAGCTGCACAGGGTGGCTCCAGGTCCATGCGGTGGAGGCAGCAATTTCACCATCCCTGGGATGGCAAGGGGGTTGGGCATGTTTTTTTAAAAATAAAAAAACCCTTATCTTTTCCCCAGATTGGGGGCGCACGGCTCCTCTTCACACACACACACACACACACACACACACACACACACACAAAGTAGCAACTATGATGTCCCTCTTCTCTTCCAGGATGTTGCTTGGCCGTCTAGACGCTGGGGGAGGATCACGGAAGCAGATAAGTCCTCGATCCTCTCCCCTCTCTCCCTCTACGCCCTTGGGTGTAGATTAGCCCTGAGTTTGTAAGGTGACAAAAATTGTAAATTGCTGGACTAAACTGTGTTTAATTGAGATTTAGTAACCGGCATGCTAGCTGACTTCTGGGATTCCCAGCATATGTATATGTTATGCAGGAACAGAAAAGAGGTAGAAGTCTGTTTTACAATGCAGTTTCCATTATGAGGATGGCACACAGCTTCATTCTTGTGAGTGAGAAACATAAGGTTAGAAGTGGTTTTGTGGTCTACTCAGTATACATGGTCTTGTATAAGAGCCCCAGTGGAGAGGCAACAGGGTGGCTAGTGTATTCTCTGAACTAAAAATAAATCCCAATTCATACCCTCGTGTTTATTGGAAAGCCGGCTTAGTCTCCTTCTGGCTTCTCAGAATTCAAAAGTACTGAATTATGCACAACATTCCTTAGGAACCTTGTACCAGGTCACAATAATTGTCCGTGTAGCCCAGTATTGCCAGTGGCTTCTCCAGAGTCTTGGGCATGGGTATCTGCAAGTGTATGAGTGGAAATAAAGAGACGAAACATGTAAGTATGGTATAAAATTGGGCCACATTTATTCAAATTAGATCTGCAAAGGACTAACTAGGTGGGCAGCTAAACTCAGCCAGAAACTAGCTGGACGGTTATTGGGCAAAAACATTCCAATCCTATCGAGTGGCGTCAGCCGATCATAACCGACAGGACTGCCCCTTTTGGGGAGGGGAGGCTTTCCTGTGTCACCCCCTCCTGGGCCAAAACACCAAGTGGGTGAGGTGAGTTGGCCTCACAGGTAACCCTTACCCCCCCCCACACACACACACACACACTGGGGCTGTAAAAAACTCAGCAGGAGGCCCTCAGGAATTACCAGTCACCGTCACGGTGCCACAGAATGCACACTGTCCCTGAATTTCCTCCTTGTGCCCACTCCCCAGCCTAATTAACTTGTGATCAAATTGACCTGACCATTTAATCCTCCAACAGATTAACCTAAGACACTCCCACCCCACTCAAAGTGTGAAGTAGGCAAAAAGACCCTCAGTCAGCCAAATCAACTAAGAGTCAAAAATTCCTGCTTGCGACCAGTGAAGCCCGCCCTGCATCAAGGGAGGGAGGGAGGGAGCCACAATCCGAAGAGGCTGAGGTAAGTGTCTATGGGCAGTTAGAACCCCCCACAGACTCCTCCCCAACCTGTGACGCCACCTTGCCTCCACCAGTGGAGGCGAGACTAATGTCCTGCTCTTCCCCCTCAACGTCGTAATGACCCCCCCCCCCAGTGGCTAGGCAAGCCGGATGCAGGGTATGGCTCTTCTCGTCACTATCAGCTTAATCTTTGAGATGCCAGGTACTGAACTTGTGCCTTACTGCATGCAGAGTTGTTGCAAGAAATTTTGTGATTTCTTCGAATGTGTAGGATGCATGGCACTTTACAGGTCCCTGTTTCAAATACTTATAATCTAAACTTTGACATGAGGAAAATACAGAGGAGGAAGGGAAAGAAGTGAAGAAGAGGTAAACAGGGAAAATATATGCAGCTATTTCAGTTACACATGCTTAGGTGCAAGGCTGAGTCAAAGGGTTCATGGAAAAATTAGATTTTGAAGAAAGACTTGAAGTTTGTAAGAGAGGTGGCATTAAGAACTTTGATGTGCTCATAAAGTGCCCTCTTTCAAAGCATGCTCTTGAAAACAGTGGATATTCCATTTGATATTTAAAAGAAAGCCAGGAGTAATAATATTCCTTCCAGGTTGGTTAATCTGGAGTTAAAGGTTGTGTTCTGATGTATGTAGTGGAGGATTCTAAGAACTGTATGTTTGATAAATACCTGTCAGATGGGAAAGCTGAGAAGAGACTTATTCCTATTTAGGAAAATGGGCTCCATCTCACTTTTTCAAGCTGTCCTCTAACCCTGCAATGTAAGTTGTTTTGAAGAAAGTTATATTAAGTGGTTTTCTTTCAAATATTATATGGAGATGTTTCCTGTTTGCTGTGGCACAAAGAGGCTAGGCTAATGGCCCTTGGCAGAACTCTTTTGACTTGATCATTAATCTCCAGGACATACCCTGCATCTCAGTCTTTATTGTTTAATTAGTAACCTCTTCCATCTGAACAAGATGGGTGACCTGAACATAGACTAGATGTGCTCACAATTGGTCTTTCAGCACATTTTAATTTACATTTGAGACCTGGATTACTTTCCTACTACTTTCTTGTTGCTCCTGTTGTTTGTTTGTCTGGGTATTTATGGAACAGCCAGAAAGGTTTGTTCAAAGCTAATGAGACAGGGAATGCAAGAGGACCTATTTCAAAAACAGTGCAAACAACATTAACAGTGTCTTAAGGCCATACTATCTGCAAAGGTATCAATGAGTGAAAAAAAAATCATCCCTACATTTGAACAGAAAAAGCAGGAATGCACCATCCACCAGTTTTATATTGACCCTGTTCAGACAACACACTAAGCCATTGTGGTTAAGCACTCTGAGCTAAACATTATGGCTTAGCATGTCATGTGAGCCATGACTTGGTGTCTTGTGTGAACCATTCCTAACCATGGTGGCTACATAACCATAGTTTAAACAGGCTCACTAAACCATTTCTTGCAAAACGTGTAGCAGCCTAACCATGGCTTAGCATGTTGTCTGACTAGGCCCAATGACTTTAATATATTAACTGGGAGAAAAGATCTAACTAGGACTTAGCTTAGCAATGTAATGAATGCTGCAAAGGGGAACTATGAGAAGAAATAAATTGCCTTGGTTTGATCTTGCTTAAAAGTGTCACCAAATTATGATTTGTTCTAAACCACATATTATAATAAATCAGGTGACTTGATGAACAATAATAAACATAGGTTAAGCACAAAATTAAAAGTACACGGTTGAAAAGCCAAATAATGTGTTTATACAATTCATAAATTCAGTTCAGAGAGTCTCAATAGCAATAAATTGCATTTAGCTTCATAAAGTATTTGTAGTTTTCTGGCTGCCGCTGATATCGTGGTTAACAAGATCCACAAATTTGTATGCTCAGTAATGAACCTTCAGTTCAAAATTTAAACCAGGAATCTCAAGCGCTGACAGACAGTCTTTACTGGTGTGGATAGACGTGAGCCCCAGAAGCTAGGTGCTAATTTGTCACCAAATTTCATCGAACAAGGTGAATTAAGGAGTTCAGATGAAACATCCAAGAAATGTTGAGAGAAACATGAAGAGCTTCACTAAGACTAGTGACAATTCAGTGGGTGCTGGATGGCGTACTGGTCCCCTTGAAAGCACAGGATTATAGTTTTATTTTTGGAGGGCTGCTGGACCTGCCCTTAAGTATGGATACTCAGGTGCATGGCAACCATGACCAAGTGTGCATTTGCCCAGTTTAGATTTGTGTGCCAACTACACCTGTTGCTGGAAAAAGCAGTTCTGACCATGACGATACATGCCTTAGTCTGTAGTACAATGTGCTCTTTTGGGGACTTTGAAGACTGCCTAGAAATATGAACATACTAAAAATGTGGGGGTTAGGTTATTGATGGAACCAGATATTGTGAATATGATACTCCACTATGGTAGCAGCAGCTTTTTGGGCTCCCAGTTTGTTTCTGGGTTCAATTCAAAGTGCTAACTATTATCTTGCAACTCTGTATTGTTTGCGAGCAGGATACGTGAAGGACCACCTTCACCATTAGGAGACTTCTGAGTATTAAGATCATCAGTAGAAGACCTCCTCTGTGTCCCATGCTCATGACTGAGTGGGGCGGGGATGAGGGCTCACCCAGCCTCTGGAATTGCCTGTCTAGGGAGGTCTGCCTCGCTACTTCCCAGATGGTCTTCCATATTCTGAAAACTTCCCTTTTTAGGAAAGCTTTCAATTTTAAATGGATTCCTAGAAATCTATTGCTAGTTTTCAACGATTATTCTTACTGTTTCACTGCTTGTCCTGTGCTGCTTCTTTGTTTTTTACAAATGAAACTTCAGCTGAGAAATCGTAAGGGTGAGGAGCTCTGTCAGTGGAGTGGCTCAATCCTCTCTTAGGCTCTTTCTACACCACAGGGAGGGCGATCCCAGAAGTACCTAATACATACCACCAGTGCACAGGGACAAGCTGGGGGCCATCCCAGGTGAAACACCTGGTGTGGAAAGGGCCTTAGTCTTGCAAGGGTCTAGCTGGTAGGGATGGCAAAACTCACCTGCCACAATCCCACGTGCTACTCACTGGACCCCTGCTGGCTGCCTGAACCCATTCGATGTGCAGACTGTGGGTGCCTGGCAAGGGGCAGGTGGGGTCTTGCTGCTCTGAGAACTGTCATTTTGTGCAAAATGGTGGTTTGCAGAGCAGTAGGATGCCACAAGCTTGCCCGACCTGGCACATGCCAAGTCAGGAAAGCATGGGGGTCCATGGACTGGTAGCCGGAGGGCCGAGCAGGACAATGTCTGCCAGACCCCATCCCCTTCCCAGATTTCTGCAACATCCCTGCTTGTTGGCAAGGTGGGAAGAAGAGCAGAGTCATTTTTGGCTCTCTTCCAAAAGTGGAAGTCCCATTAGATGGACCTCAGAGCCTATCCTACTTCCCCCCTGTGCTGTTGGTGTGGCTGAAGGCTGGGAGGCCTTTGGATCCCTCAGATCATTGGTTATTCTCTTCTCGACCAACACTCCCATTTCTCCCCCTCTGTGAGGCCAGTGTTTTGATCGCCATGGAAACCTCTGTGGTATCTGGGAAGAGCCAGGAAGAAGGGGGTTCTGACATTAAAAAACCCCCCTCTGAGGATGGAGCTTTGATTAAGACCTCAAAGGTGTTTTTTTTAGAAATTCTATGGCCTTTGGGATACTGTCTAGGGACCATAGGATTGCTCTGTAAGGTTGTTGTGTGTGTATGTTTTATAGTATATTACTTTTTTTGTCAGCTGTCATGACTTTTTAGGAAAGGCAGAATATAAATTGTTTATAAATGGGTAGTGGGTGAAGTTGGAGGAGGTTCTACACATCTCTCTCTCTCTGGAACCATGGGTTGTTTATGAATCTGTTCTGGGTGCCACCTGCCATTCACCATCACTATCTGTCTTGTTGGCGGTCTGGATGCTCATGAAGAATAAGGCAGGATGAATCCATCAATTTCCATTTCTCTTAGTTTCTAATATTTCCAGTCTTAAGCTCAGTTCATCTTGAACTTGGACAATTTCTAAAGTCTTATGTTCAGTTCCTTCCAAACTTTGCATATTTTGAGATATCTATCTATCTATCTATCTATCTATCTATCTATCTATCTAATCTATAAGCATGAAAATGTATAAAAACGTTTTTTATATACATTTCCCCTAATACATGCATTTTGGACTAACATACACATTTTTGCGAGCAATTTTCCTAATGTAATCCATTTTTAATGTTATTTCCCTAATAGTCACATTTTTATGCTCATTTTTAATTGGAGAATTTCATTGCAACATTCAGAGAAATGTGAAATTTGAAGGATACCTGAATTTCAGTTCACATAGTGGTTCAGAAGTGCAGAATTAAATAAGGTCACATTACAATATGAATTGAATGAATTCTACAGCACCACTTGATGAAAACACTGCTCTTTAATTCTTATGTTCTCCTTAAAATGATTTTTGTATTCTGCACTTTCCCCAAGCTTCTCGGTGGCTGCTGCAAGGCTCTGGAACTCCCTTCCTAGCGAGGCCAGGTTGGCTCCCTCTGTGCTCCACGTTCAGAGTTAGGCAAAAACATTTTCTTATTTTGACAGGCTTTTGGAACTACTCTGGACCTGTGTTAATGTATTGGGTTTCTTTTTTCCCCTTTTAAAATTTGTTACTGTTTTTAAAACATTGTAAGTGTTTTTAATTTTACTGCAGGTTTAATTCTATTTTAACTTTTGTAAATTTATATTTATATGTTTTAATTGGACATGCTTTAATCTTGTAAACCGCCTTGAGTCCCAGTATTGGGGAAAAGGCGGGCTAATAATAATAATATAATATAATAATAATAATGTGTAGTATAGGGGAGTTTCCCAGTTCTATCCTCTCAATAACCTTAGGAGAGAGGTAGTGAAAGTCTTAACTCCCAAGGTCACCAAATGAGCTTCATGACTGAATATATAGTTGAAGCTGTGAACACAAAGCATTAGAAAAGATATTCCAATATAAATATTGGAAAAACTGAAGCAAGAGCCTTCATTTTAATTAAATATATCACTCAGAGAAAATCTGTATAAAATAATGATAAGGTGGTTTATAAAACGACTCAACTCAACTTAAAATGAATAAGAATGATCTAATTAATTGTTGGAAATGTCAGGAAAAAATAGATTTGCTATCATTTATGGAGGAAATGCCCATTAGTCCAAAAAAAACAAAACAAAACAAAAAAACAAAACAAAAAGCTACTGGAGACTGATCAGTTGCCACATTGAAAAAAATATTGGGCTATGAAATTCCATTAGTTTTGTTAGCCAACTACATAAGGAACTAACAGTTATATATCCTGACTGCAGTGAAAAAGTGGAGATTGCAAACTATGGACAGATCTACACCAAGCAGGATATAGTGGTAGATGGTATGTGTCAATGGGCCCCAACGGTTGTCAGTGCACTGCAGTACCGCTATACAGCAGTAGTGTGGCTTCTGCCTTTTATATACCGCTTTCATAGTGCTATATCCTGCTTGGTGTAGATTGGGCCTATGTCATATATGGATGAATGGCTAGACAAAACATGGGGTTTTGCTAGTATGGCAAAACTAACATATTATATTAGAACAACTGCAATGAGAAAAAGATAAATTTGCAGAAAACTGGTGATGACTTTTGTAAATATAATGCATGGACTTCCTGTCAGGCACACCTTTATGTGGAAAAGGGGAAACAAACCTTCCTCTTTTGATCAGTTTTTGAGCCTGAGGCACATGCCCCTTGAAAGAACTGCCACATCCTGGACATCCAGAGCTCATCCTGTGGTATCCATCTTGGATGCCACCACAAGCTTACTAAATTGCAAGGCCTCGAAGAATGCCAGGGTGAAGGCTGCCCTGAATAATGTGGCTTTGTAGTCCAACCAACTTATCAGTGTTGTGGCATAACTGAGCCAGCAAGGCAATCTTTGAAATGAGGCCCTGTTCCCTGAGAGATGCTAGGTACTGTAGGACTATCACTTTAGATGGAGGCCACCTGCCTGTGTTTCCTTTGCTAATGACAAAGGAACTAAATGTATTAGCTGCTGAAGTGTGGGAGTGCTATGTAGATTTTTTTCGATCGAGTTAAATACTCCCTGATGATTATTTGCTCCCAAGTGCTCACAGCTCCAGTGGGAATGGGTCCGGGCTGCTTCTTGTTTCCTGTGCCAACAACTGGCATTTCACTTCCTGGAAGGGAGACAGGACAGCTGCAGTCTTATTATCTACACGCGGGACATGCCGTGCAGAAAACAGAATGTTGGCAGCCAAGTAAGCCAATACAAATTTTCTGACTAACCGCATGACTCTCTCTGAGTGAGACGTCTGGCTGTTAATGACTCTGATTATGGCCTGGTTGTCCTACTGAACATGTACTCCACTGAGTAAAGGATTCAAACAATCGCTCTTCTTTATTTACTCCAGAAATTTGCAGAAAAGGGCAGCTAAAAAGTTCAAGAGGCAAGAGCAACTCCACTGTGAGAGAAGGTTATAGCAGCTGGGATTGTTTACTTTTTTTGGGGGGGGGAAAGGAGGGTAAGGGGGAGACATGATAGAGGTGTATATAATTATACATGGTGTGGAGAAAGTGGATAGGAAGACATTTTTCTTCCATTCCCAAAATACTAGAATCCGGGGTCATCCCATGAAGCTGATTGGTGGGAGATTTAGGATAGATAAAAGGAAGCGTTATTCACCATGGTTAAAGCCATAGTTTAAGGTGTCTTCTGAAGGGGGTAACACAACATGGTTCACATGACACACTAATCCATAATGTTCAGCTCAAAATGCTTAACCACCCGTGGCATGCCATCTGAACAGGGTCACCAGGTGGCTGAATAGCCCAGCAAACCACTTCTCAATCACCCTACTTTGAATTCTCTAGCAAAATCTTGACCTTCCATTTCATCTTCTACCTCCTCTGTCCCCATGAATGTCATCTTACTACATCCTGGTCATGGACTGAAATTCTGGGGGCCTTTGGTAATGCTCTAATGTGCTGGTACAACATTTATGGACTTGATATTCAGTTTATAAATGGATTCCTCTCCCATCCCCAATTCCTAATAAAGCAAAGAAGTCAGGACTATACACTCTCTTGAATCAAGTTGTTCTCTTGAAAAATGATGCAAGTTGGGAGAGTAAAAAGAAATAAATTAAAATGCAAAATCATAGGAAAATGAACAGCACATTCAGTTTTATTATTGTTCCATTTACATGAGAGTAAATTAGTGTGCATAGTCCTTACTGTGGACACTTTTAGCGATTTACATTTCTGTAAGCGAGTTGGAGAATAAAAAGCAGCTAGGAATTACTCTGTATGTAATTCTCTGTCTTCTTAATAAATAAGAAATTGAATCCTGGTCAATGAAGGATTCAGTTTTGAATCTATTTAGTTCTCTAGCTTATGTGACAGGGGGACTATTTTTAATTTATTTCTTTTTGGTCTCTCCCATCTTGTATTTTTTTTTCCCCGGGGAACAGCTTGCCAAAAAATAAAATAAAATCAGGTGATGAACCAGCAGGGGAAATCAAAATTGCTCTTTCCCTTTTATTCAGCCGTCTCATGTGAAGATTCTCTGTGTAAGCCCCCTTCATAACTGGATTTTCATACATTTTTATTCCAAAACGAGTTGGGTAGATTGCTGTACCTTTCCCAAGGGGTTTGCCTAGAAAAATCATACATTTCCGAATGCCTCTTTAAAAAGGCAACTGAACTAGAGGTGTGCAGATCTTGTTAAATCCAATCTGTCTAGGTTTCATGGATTGTCAGGAGTTTTTTGTTCAATCATCCACTCATTGATGGAATTGGAATTTTAGTAGGAGAATTTTGTTCTACTTGCACTAGTTCACATGTGCAATAATTTGCATTAACTAATGCACATTAGGTTAAAGTTAATTTGCACGAATCTCTCCAAAACAGGAAAAAAAATTAAAAATTCACAAATCCTCCCCCCCCCAAAACATATGTTCATGTTTTAGCCTATGGGGGTTAATGAACATTTTTGCTTGGTGTTCCTTTTTCACTTCATATTTTTGGGTGACTACATTTATGTGCAGATTCTAGAAAGGAGAAAAAAGTTCCACGAATCTGCAGAGTGACTCAGAAAAATTAGTCCACTGCGGGCAGAATCTATGGGTTGGATTCAACAAAATCTGAACTCAGTTGAATCCACTGCATATTTCCCAGGCATCCCTTACCTGAAATAATCTACTCTACTTGGGCTACTTTGTTCATCCCTGTACCCTCATTCTCAGGTTTCTTTACATCTTTGTCTTTTAATATCTTAGATGTGCTGCGACTTCCATACTTCCTCCTTCGTTCTCTGTTTATGATAACCAATTTGTCTGCCATGTAAAAGTCTTTGTCAGTTGTAAGATAAGCTGTTTGGCAGCAATCACTACATTATATATAATTTTTTTATATTCAGTGATACTAATCCAACTAATTTTTCTGGATGATGCTAACTGTGATTGGTGTTTAGCTCACTGTTTGCACTGGAGAATTGTCTTGCAGTGCCAGTATAATGTTATTTTTTCCCCTGTCATATCAGAAATCCAAGACTTATTAACCCTAACTGAATCACTTAATATGCTGGGACATACGCAAACAATTTTGATGCCTATGCAAACAATTTTTAAATAGAGAAATATAATCACGAAGTGACATTTCCCTATAATTCTTCCATGTGATTGTATGTCATGGTCAGTTCATATATGCAGTCTTCACACAATTAAGTATACAGGTCCTCAACTAAGCTGGGCGGTAGAAAGAGACTGCCAGCATTTTAGCAGTTATTGCTGAATGTTCTCTAGCTATAATCATAAGAAAAGCAACACTTATCTCTGCCTACCACCACAATTCATGCTGATGATACTGTTTGACTAGGTTTACACAACATGCAAGCTCACACACAGTGGTAGACTGTGGGCTGCTGTTGAACCATGGGTGTTGAACCGTGGTTCAGTAAGAACATAAGAAGAGCCATGCTGGATCAGACCAAGGCTCCATCTAGTCCAGCACTCCGTTCACACAGTGGCCAATCAGCTGTCAACCAGGAACCCACAAGCGGGACATGTTCCCCAGCAACTTGTGTATATAGGCTTACTGCCTCTATACTGGAGGTAGCACATAACCATCAGGACTAGTAACTATTGATAGCTTTCTCCTCCAGGAATTTATCCAACCCACTTTCAAAGCCATCCAAATTGGTGCCCATCACTACATCTTGTAGAAATGAAGAAGTCCTTCCTTTTATCTGTCCTGAATCTCCCACCAATCAGCTTCATGGGATGACCCCCGGGTTCTAGCAATTGTTGGGTGGACATAGAATCAGAGAACCATAGAATAGTAGAGTTGGAAGGGGCCTATAAGGCCATTGAATCCAACCCCCTGCTCAATGCAGGAATCTATCTTAAAGCATTCCTGACAGATGGTTGTCCAGCTGCCTCTTGAAACTCTTTAATGTGGGAGAGCCCACGACCTCCCTAAGTAATTGGTTCCATCGTCGTATTGCTCTAATAGTCAGGAAGTTTTTCCTGAGGTCCAGCCGGAATCTGGCTTCCTGTAACTTGAGCCCATTATTCTGCACCTTGCACTCTGGATGATCGAGAAGAGATCCTGGCCCTCCTCTGTGTGACAACCTTTTAAGTATTTGAAGAGTGCTTTCATGTCTCCCCTCAATCTTCTCTTCTCCAGGCTAAACATGCCCAGTTCTTTCAGTCTCTCCTCATAGGGCTTTGTTTCCAGACCCCTAATCATCCTCGTTGCCCTCCTCTGAACACGCTCCAGATTGTCTGCATCCTTCTTGAAGTGTGCAACCCATATACCATTTTCTCCCTAGTAAGCAATGGAATAGGTCCAGAACAATGGGCTCCAGATCTTTCATCTGTGTGGTGTAGTTTAATGAACAGAGGCCAAAATTCGAAGATCTACATTGCCAAGGGGTGGTCTCACCCCGTGGGATTTTTGGGATGGCTGCTGCTCAAAACCTGCAAGCCTAAATGTCTTTTGAACTCATAAAACTATTTCTGACCTTGAGCGAAGGAAACCGAGGATCAAATCCCCTCATTGGCTTTGAAACTTCCTGGATGATATTAGGAGTCTTTATCTCTCAGCCTAAATGTGGTGACGATAAAATGGGATAACCCTCTGTGTGACCGCTGACAGTATGAGCCCCTTGAATAAGGGACATTTTCAAGAAAGCAATAAGGCTGTTTAGACAACACTCTAAGTCATGGTTAGGCTGTTAACCCTTTTGAATCAAATGGTTAGTGAGTGTGTTTAAACTGTGGTTATGTAGCCACCATGGTTAGGAATGGTTCACATGACACTCTTATGTTGTGGTTCACACGACATGCTAAGCCATAATATTTTGCTCCAAATGCTTAACCACTGTGGCTTAGCGTGTCGTCTGAACAGGGTCTTGAGTAAAGTAGAGAGCATTGCTACATTTCTGACATAACAGCAATATTTTTGCAGCATTGATACACAAACAGAAAGCAAGGATTATGTAGAGCCTGGCGTGTTTGGCCATCCCATGCTACAATGCATTACGCTACTGGAGTATTTCTAATAGGTTGTGCTATCTTATGCAGCTTTTCCACACAGATAAATTGTGAACATTGTTCCTGCACAGTGTAATGTCTGTGTTATTGCTTCTGCTTTTCTTCAAGCAAGACTAAATTGCTTTAGAATACTTAATGACTGAAAAAATGCACATCTTAGGTTTTCATTCAGATCCTGATAAACATATTCTGTTAATGTCGGTGGAAATGCTCTTCTCGTCCAAATTGAGGTTTGGGTCAGACCCGCAGAAAACACAATGGAATTATAAGAGCTAAGGACTCTATTAGCAGAAATTAGGTTTCTCGGGTTACAAGCTGAAGAACCTTGCTGAACTTAGACTGTACAGCATATGTAAGTGTTTTAATTCAGTTTCAGCAGCATTTTTCATACATTCTTTGTGCTGCCAAATGGCATCCCAGCTGTTCTCCTGTGCTCCCTAATACTACTGAAAGCATGCCCAGCTCTGTTCACTTCCACCCACGCCATCATCCATCTGTTGATGTCTCTAAGAAGCTCTGTTGGACCTGCATCAGGAAGTCTCCAGAATATTCTGCTTGCAAAGTTTGTTTCAGTGGGAACGTTTTGTTGCTTTTTCTACAGTTGATTGGCAAGATACCCTTTGTTGCTCAGTTGAACTACAAAGAATCTTGGCCATACAAAACGTTAGTATTCATGAACTGTGTTATTTCCCCGGTGTTTGCAGGGATTTATTTATTTATTTTAAAATAGTTATATCTGACTTTTTCACTAATAATGTTCAAAGCAGCTTATAAACCTTAAAGAACAAAGCATAGATTAGAATGAACCGTCAATAAATTAACATTTTAGCTGCTAATACTAAAAACAACAGTTTAAAAAATGACTAAAAACTCATCAACAGGGTTTAATGGAAGACTCAGGATGAGGAAAAAGATATGTTCAAGATCACCAGGATTCTCCAAACATCGATTCACTTCTTGTCTCAAGTCTGATTCCCATTCTCATTTGTGATTGCTGCTTATTCTGCACAAACAAGAAAATTGTGCAAATCCTGCCTTCTTTTGTATATGGTCTCTCTAGTATAGTGCCTGCAACTTTAACTATTGTGATGAAGAGGGAATATCACCAGGAACTAATTGCATACAAATGACACTAGCTGAAATTCCCTTTTCTCTACAACTGTTAAAGATACAGGAGCCCTGTCCTCCTTTTCATATGGTCAGCCTACATAAATGACATGTGAACAGCATGACACAGGCTTGGTGCGGTGGGACGGGATAAGGGGCGATTAGCCCAATGAGGATCCAGGTTTGAGGCACACACACCAATTTGCTATGAGATTGGGAGTCGTTGGGTATCATTTTAGCCATTTCCCAGAAAAACCCAGGGGAAATAAAAGGAGCGTTTTTTAAAAAAAAGAAAAAGAAAAAAAGAGAAGAGACACAATGCTTGACAGTTGCGAGTCAGAACAGATGAAAGGAAGGGATAAATCTTGGCATCTGATAATTCAGTCAGCATTTTTTTAAAAAAGGTAATGAACAACATTGCCACAAATGGACAGATTAAAAACAAAAAGAACCCACAATGCTTCACTATTTATTCCCACTTAGAACCTTTGGCAGCTAGAGATGACTTGATGTTGCGATGTGGGTGAAGAAGAAGCATACATGGCAAATAGAAATGATCTGGATGAGGGAAAATAGAAATAAGCAGTTGCAATGAACCTAATACAATTTAGTTCATGGAATTACACTGACCTCAATGCAGCTACTCTGTTTTTTTTTAAAAAAAACTGAGATGGTGGAATTTATCCAAGGGATTGGCTTTGAAGGCCGGAGAGGAAGCAAAGACATTTATATATCTATTGTGTAAGATATTTAAAAGACGTTAATCACCATAATGTCTCAGACTCCCATGGGTTTCAGGAACAAAAATCTGAACTCTTTTTTCCCCTTGCACTTTGAATGAATGAGTGGTGTTTTTTTTAATGCCTTGAAAACCAGATAGACTATTTTTTAAAAAGTTACATAATGGAAAACCATCCTTTTGTAAGGAAACCCATGAAACAACAACAACAACAACAACAACAACAACATGTTTATTACATGGGTTGGCTCCTAATAAAAGATTATTCCCATTGATTCTTGGAACATGGTGTTCTGCACCATTTCCCTACTGCTGTTTCCCTATTGCAATGTCTAACTGCAATTAGGGTCTCTGGCTGCCATTGCTATTGGAAGCCATCACATGAACTGGGTAACCTATATGACAGGCACTTGCACTTTACTGAGGTGTCATGCAGCAATATTTTGAGAATATTAACTTTTCCCCCATCCTATTCACCATTATTATTATTTTTCAACAGATAGTTTTCAGCATTGCTGATGGTCATGAAAATGGGGTGTCTTTTCATTTCAGACTTACTCATAAGACTTCCTTGGTTCCTCCAGCTTCCTCTACATTCAGACACTGATTTCAGGAAGGTCAATGTCAGAAATGTTCAGAGATGCTCTTAATTGTATTTATGAATGCTGTTTGGTAGAGTTAGGAGTCACCGGTTAGCTATTGGTTTTAAACTCATACTGCATTTGTGGTTCATTCAGTGGGTTTACACAGACATTTAAAATTGTAGTGGGATAATTCTGCCTATCGGAGGGACATAGAATCATAGAATAGTAGAGTTGGAAGGGGTCTGCAAGGCCATCGAGTCCAACCCCTGCTCAGTGCAGGAATCCACCTTAAAGCATGCCTGACAGATGGCTGTCCAGCTGCCTCTTGAAGGCCGTTAGTGTAGGAGAACCCACAACCTCCCTAGGTAATTGGTTCCATTGTTGTACTGCTCTGTCAGGAAGTTTTTCCTGATGTCCAGCCAGAATCTGGCTTCCTGTAACTTGAGCCCATTATTCCATGTCCTACACTTGGGGATGATCGAGAAGAGATCCTAGCCCTCCTCTGTGTGGCATGAAAGAGGAAGATCAATTGCCATCTAAGCTTCCACCTTCCATGAAGGAAAAACACATCTCAAGGTTTGAGAGGAGAAATGTTTTTCCTACTTAAGCTAAAGCTGAAAAAAGGAACATAACCATTATGATGGCAGAAGACCGGGATGCTGGGTGGACTTGATTGGGGAAAAGTTTTAGAGGTGTTAAAGGATGGGTGTTAGCATTCTGTGCCAAATACAAAAGAATCTATACATTAGATAGGAGGAAGGCATGGAGCCTGTGGCCAATTTAGACCTGGAAGACCAAGGAGCTTTCTCCATCAATAAACACTAGAAGAAAGCAGCTCACAGTAAAAAAGGGCAGGAAGCTAAGTCCATGGGGTGGAGGTTTCTGAGAACTGAAGGGCACATCGATATGGCTGGCAGCAATACCCAGCATTATCAGGTAGCTGAAGCCTAGGCACGTCCATAAATTGTTGGAGGGTCGCCGAACAGACCCCTGAAATCAGTGTAATCCCCAGCAAATGTTCTATACTGGCTTGTGGGATAGGATAGCATAAGGATGGCATAAGTAGTGAGTGAGGGTTGCACCCTTATTGGGAGATGAATAGATCTCTGCCATGACGATGGATGAATCTGTCAGATTTGGTTTATCTCAGTTTCTCTCCCTCCGCCCCCTCCCCCCCCCCCATTTTAAGTTTGGTTCATCCTGAACTTTTGAGATTTCTTTTAAAAAAAACATTATCATGAAAATTCATTCACATCTTTATGTGGTTTATTCCCGATACATGCATTTTGTACACAATTTTACCTAATATGCACATTTTATACATGGGATGTTCCTAAAATAATGCATTTACTTTCAATGATATATGTATTTTTGTACACATCTTTTCCTAAGATACGGATTTTTGTTCAGATTTTTTTGGTTCGGAGACTCCATTCAAAATTTGGAGAAGTGCACATTTCGATGGATTTCAACGGAGCTTTGATTTGCATATTATTTTGAAAGTTCCAAATTAGGTGAATTCGCATTAAAATATGAACCAAATGGATCCCACCTGATCCCTGCTCTGATCTGAGGGGCTGCCATTGCAGGACTGTCTTGTCTGGGGGCGTGACCCAAACAAGAAAACAATATGCATGAGTTCCTGCTGCTGCTGCTGCCACAGCAGAGTTTGGTTGTATAGCAACTTTAACTCATATTCCAGCTGCATGGAAGTGTCTACATCAGCCATGTTAGCTGGGGATGATGGGGGTTGTGATCCAAATTGGGCAAGGCTGTTCTAAAATATCTAAGCTGTGTGAGAACCAAAATTCAAGCAAACATAAAGCATACGTGTGGCAAAAATGTGACAGAAAATGAACCACCATAGCCTTTCAAAGCAACCAAGAGCATGGCACCTGGCCAATAATCATAAAAAGTGTGGGGTGTTCTGGTGCTCCCCCAAACCAGGCCCTTCTTTTGCCTTAAATGAAGCTTTTTAGGAAAGTACTGGAAGACTTGATAACTGATTTGGCATTCCAGAAGGAAAAGGCTTTGGACTTGAAAGGTATGGTGGGGCATTATTATAGAAATGCATATTTTATTTGTGCCGTAGTATCAGACCCGAAATCTAATGGGGAGCATATCTCAGTGTGATAGAGAACATGCTTGGCATACAGAAGGTCCCAGGCTTGATCCCTGGCTTCTCCAGGTAGGGCTAGGAAATAATTATGCCTGAAACCCTGGAAAGCTGATGCCAGTCAGTGTCGACAGTACTGGTCTAGATGGATCCATGGTCTGATTCAATATATGTTCCTATGTTCCTATGGTGAACTCCTATGTTCCTAATGTGAGTTCATCCATCCCTATCTCTCTCCTTCTCTAAGCTTTTCTCAACCAACAAATTAGATTTTTAACCTAAAATATACACAAACCAATCCCCAAACAGAACCAGAAGCCAGGAATTATACAGACATTCTTCATTCTTCCTTTCTTCAACCAATGAGTACGATCTTTTGAATCCCTTAATCCATCCCTAAGCCTACATTTAGCGAGGTGTTTTTTTTCTCTTTTCTTTAAATAAGGTATGTTTAGCTCAATTACCAATATTTATCATATAATGAAATCTATCCCATATTTCTACATCTATATATTTTACATTTCTCAAAATATATTGAATTATTCTCATTTATTGATCTAGCACCGGGTTGTCTTTGAATTTTGTCAGGGGAAAATATCTATGTCATATATAATAATATGGAGAAGTTAATACCAAACTTTAGAGACAAACTTCCACTAATTAAGATTTCTCTATCAGGAATACTCCCCAAAGTTTATTATTTTTGTCATTGTGTAACAAGACAGCATACAGCTTGTCCATCTGATTCATAGTATCATATCCTTGCTTTACACTTTCCGGTGTGTCTCAGGCAATGCATTTCAATTTTCTATGCTTTGTAACATGATAAAAGAATATGATCCTCCGACACCTGCAGAATCAAAAAATAGAATTCAGGAAGCTGGTTGAAGTTTAGACGGCTGTGGACAAATTCTCCTTTTCTGTTCCTCAAATGTCTTCCTCTTCTCTTGAAAGTCATTCCATGACATTAGGAGAGGGGGGAAGTAATCTTTCATTAGGAAGAAATAGGGGAGCATTTCTTGAGGCATCTGTATTATTGCATTAGCAGCCTCTAAAAATCTACTTCTGGAGTATTTAAAAAACGAAGCTTCATGAAGACAACAAGAGGCTGTCTGCATTTCACACATCATGCATATCTGATTAAGCTCAAGAAGAAGTGTCAGAATCCATCATGTTGTAGGATGAAACGCTTGAAAAACATCCAAGAGATTGGTGTACAGCTGACAGATCCTTGACACTGAAGGAAGTATTAGACTACCCCATTAAACTCAAAATTGTATGCTACCTTTTTTTAGAACCATCAATTTTAAAAATGCTCTCTTCCTGCTCATAGTATGAGCTGATCTCCATCCTATTTCCACTGCCTTCATTTCACCCTACACCATTCCATTTCTCTAGAAATTCTGAAGTGGAGATGAAATATCCATTTGTTTTCATTATGAGCCATTCACTCTTAAGCCACTGACAGCCAATACTGTCTGGCACTTCTTTCCCATTTTCTGTTAGCTGCTGTTTTAGAAATCCTATGCTGTGTCTAGGAATGACAGCGCTAAACCTCTCTTAGTCATGTTAAGGCCTGATTGCATTAAGGAAATATATATTAGGGGTGTGCACCGGATCGGGTCCTATCCACGATCCAGACCTGATCCGGCCAAAATTGGATAACATTATCCAATTCCAATCCCCCATAGCAGGATTGTCCGATCTCATCCGATCTGAAAGAACCCGATCCGGATCGGAAAAGATTGGAGGATCAGACCTCAGACCTCCTCCCCCTTCCCCACTCACGCTCCTTACCTGCTGCCTCTTCGCTGCCATTCACTGCCGCTCGCTGCTTCCGTACTACTGAGAAACAGGCCTTGTGGCCTGTTCCACAATAGATCACCGGCGCACCAGGTGATGTCATCACTTGGCGTGCCCTCACTCTACTGTGGAACAGGCCTCAAGGCCAGTTTCTCAGTAGTACTGAAGCAGCGGGCGGCACTGGATGGCTGCAAGGAGGCAGCAGTTAAGGAGCGTGAGTGGGGGGAGGGAGGTGGAGATCCTCTGTTACCTGCTGGCATCCTGCGCTGCCATGCGCTGCTTCCGTACTACTGATAAACAGGTCACAAGGCCTGCTTATCAGTAGTACGGAAGAAGCGGACGGCAGCGCAGGACGCCGGCAGATACGGAGCACGAGTGGGGGGAGGGGGAGGGCCCAACTTACCTGCCAGGGTGCCTGTGTCCATCTGCTGGTCCCTTCGACTGAGAAACAGGCAGGCCACGAAGACTGTTTCTCAGTAGAAGGGACCAGCGGATGGAAGCGGGCACCCTGGCAGGTAAGGAGCATGAGTGGGGGGAGGGGGAGGGCCCCACTTACCTGCCGGGGCGCCCGCTCCCATCTACTGTTTCAATGTACTGAGAAACAGGCTTCGCGGCCTAGTTCTGGCACTCTACTGAGAACTAGGCTGTGAAGCCTGTTTCTCACTAGATTGGAACAGCGGACGGCAGCAGATGGAAGCGGGCACCCCGGCAGGTAAGGAGCCCGAGTGGGGGGGAGGGACAGGGAGGGGGGAGTTAGGTCTCCACTCACCCACCTCCATGTTTTTGCCATAGGCTTGCATTGGGGGAAATATTTCTTTTCCCCAATGTAAGCCTACGGCGAAAACACCTAAAATGGCATCTGATCCAAAAATGGACATCTGATTTTCAGATCGGAATCGTCTGCGATCCAAACCGGGAAGCCTCCATTCTGATCTGAGGCACCGGTTCTGATTCCGATCCAATATTGAGGGTCCATTCACACCCCTAATATATATGTATTGATGGCTATGCATATAAGTATATTCATATATGGGAATACATATAAATCATAATACTGTCAAACAACTAGTTGTACCCCTTTGCAAAAAATTTCACAACCATGTGTGTGAATACCAACATTTAGATACAAAACTTCCAACAATTACAATGTTGTAAATCACTGGCATTAAACTCAATAAGCAGGATGGAAACATCAATAAACAGTCCATGGGCAAAAGCCAAAATATCTATCAGAAGCCAGGTCAAACAATACTGGGTTCAGGAAAGCATCAAAGGGTAGTCAGGGTCCAGTCCAAGGTCAGGATACATCCAGGCAATATCAAGGCGCTTGTATGCAAGTACCAAAGACAAAGCACCTAGAATACTAGTTGCTTCCAGCATCACTTCTGGGCTCTGGCAAGTCTTTTATGGGGATGGTGGTGATTGGGAATTGCTGTCAGCTGCATTGGCCTTCAGCTAGCTTCTGCCTGTTCCTGTGAAGGACCGCTCCCCAAACACTCCCAGGCTCAGCTGTTCCTCCGTTCTGCTTAATCCCTCAAACTGAAGCACAACATATGATTTCTCAGTCAGGCAAGTTCTCCAATGTTTATTATCTTTGTTGGTATGTAATGACAGTACATACAGCCTGTCCGTCAATGGAGGTTGGTGTCTTCGATGTCAGTGGGGCAGTGAATCCGCTCTGGGTTTCAGTCAAACACTCTGAACTGTAATGGTAAATTCCTTTAGAGTTCTGACTGGTTCTGACTGAAACCTGCTGTGACGCCTGACTCGATCTGCAGTTTGTGGATTTTCTGGGCACTTCTGGGCACATTTGTCTTAATATATACATTCTGTACATTTCTCCTGCAGGTCCTGAGCAGTTTGCACAAATTCGGCCATAATTTGTTCACATTGCTCAGGAATTTGTGCAGATTGCTCAGGAATTTGCACAAATTGTGAAACTTGCAGGAAAAATGCAGAAAAATGTTCCTGGAGTTTGGGGGAAAGCCTTCAAACAGAAATCAATCTGCGCTCACTGTGGAACTCAATTAAAAAAAGAAACAGATTTCATAGCAACTGACATCCCTCAAGGAGAGAGGCAACTTTTCCTGATTCCCCTGACAGCCCCTTGAACCCTTCCAAAATCTGCTCCAGAAGCCTTCTGTGGATGGAATTGTCTATGGACCGAAGGAGCCCTTCCATTTCTTGAAGTTTTGTCATGGAATAATGGGCTCAAGTTACAGGTAGCCAGATTCCAGCAGGACATCAGGAAAACCTTCCTGACTGTTAGAGCAGTACAACAATGGAACCAATAACCTAGGGAGGTCATGGGCTGTCCTACACTAGAGGCCTTCAAAATGCAGCTGGACAGCAATCTTTCAGGTATGCGTTAAGGTGAATTCCTGCATTGAGCAGGGGGTTGGACTCGATGGCCTTATAGGCCCCTTCCAACTCTGCTATTCTATGATTCTAAGATCCATCCCAATGCATTCAATAATATCTAGCCTTTTCTGTATTCAAAGTATTACTTATTATTTTATTTTTATTCTGGGATTTGCATGGAAAAATGTTATCCCAGGGTCACTTGCAGTAGAGTCTGAAACAAAATAAACAATAGAACAGTATAAACAAATATAAATAAAATAATAATAATAATGAAAATGAAATATTTAAACAGATCAAAATAGCAGCATATTTCACGTACGATATCACAATAATCCCTACACAATCCTTTTCAGAATTATGATCCATCAGGGTTCTAAGGCTATGAGAGAAAGGCTTGCTCAGGGCCACCTAGTGGCCATATCGTAATTTGTGCTGGGCATTTCACAGACTATCCTCTTAGTTTCTGTATAGTCTAAATGGTCATCTTTTATATTTTTTTGGAAAAACATTTTATTATTGATTTATTATATTTATATAGTGCCCAATAGCCTAAACTATTCAGTTCACTGTACCTGGAGCGTTGTTGACGTTACTATAAGTTCAGGCGATTGTGCTAAATGTTTATATAATTGGTTTTGCTATTGGGCACTATAGAAAAATTAGGTGGTATAGAAATGTAAGAAATAAATAATAAATAAATGATCTGTTGTATAATTTGTAATCATCATAATACAATGCAAAGGAAAAACAGCCAGGAAAAACAACAACAGTAGAACTTATTGGAGGAATACAATGGTCCTTAAAAGCCAGAAGGAAAGACATTGTATTTCTTCAAGAAGCACCACTAATTTTTTCCTTAAATGAATTTCAGTTATAATTTGGAGGTTTCTGTTTGTGCAAAACATCAGGAACATACTGAGAGAAATGAAAAGGAATTTTAGTAAGGGTATTTTCTTTTGCACATCCCTAATAGGCAGAGGTACTCTATACCTTCCAGCATATTTTGAGTAGGGAAACTTTGTCTCTCCAGATGTTGTTGACAACCACTCCCATCATCCGTGATCATTGGACATACTGGCTGATGGGAATTGGAGTCAACATATGGAGGGCCACAGGTTCCCTACTCAAAATATGCTGGAAGAGGAATACTCTTCCACTAAACCAGGGGAATGGCCAGCATATCCTTTACATACTAAGCCTGATAGAAGAGGGGAATAACACATAATTTAAAAATATGAAGCCAGTGACTGTGTAGGTAACAAGATCAGCATGTCGGCTACACACATGACCACTTAAGACAACACACAGTGCACAGCCTGCCATTTCTATCTGCTTTATTTTCCATCAAAGGCGTGGTGTGGTGATGGCCATCAGTGGTTGAATGATCAAAGCACCTATACATGCTAGATGGCCAGGAGAAGGGGACAGACGATGAATGTGCACCAGAGTGTGGATGTCCATCAGTACTATCGTGCTCTCAGTGAGATGTGCACTTTTGCATGGGCTTTCCCAACCTCAAATGTGCAAATAGAGCCAGGATCAGGGCACATCTGGGCAAAGCCTTATGTGCACCATTAACATGCAAAATGATATTTTATAAAGACTGGTAGCAGGATCTTTCTAGGATTATCTGTCTCTTCTCCCCTTCTCAAAGTATGCATGTGCTCATGCAGCAAAGTTAAATGGGATTATGGAAATTGTAGGGCGCAACCATCAATATCGGACATGCATCTATGCCTGTAAAATGTCCAATGTACATGCACCAGCTTGCCTCTATAAAGCACTTTTTCGAAGTGGGGGAAACAGAGAAAGAAGAGCCTGGCATGCACACAAGTTGTTCATAAAACCAAGGCTAATTGAGTTGTGATACTCTGTAGACATTTCATGTGTATGTAGAGAGGCAAAACAGAAAATTTTTGTAGGAATAAAGAAGCAGATTTTGCAAAACTCTAGGGTGTATTGCTTGCTATTGCACTATTTTCCTTTACAATTCTCAATAGCGCAGAACACATTGATCATAGCTGTATCCCAGTTTTTCTGCAAAGAGATCAGAATAGTGTTTATGGGGCTACGCTATTTTATCATCACAACCATCTTCTGATTTACCAGGGATTTGAATTCAAGACTCTCTGGTGGCTGGCGCTTCAGCACATTTGAGGCAATTGTTTTCCAGTTTTAGCAATATTTACAATAAATGTATCCCAAATCATCCGTAAAGATAAGAATAGATTCTACGTGTGTTAAATGTTGGCAAAGCTGAAATCATGGTTTATATGTCAGCGACATGTTGGGCACAAAAACATAGTTTTGGGATATGGTCCTGGAATTATTTAATCTTACCATGCCTACCACTGAATTTTTTCTTGGGGATTAAAGAGATATTTCCTAGATTACATTTTATAGACATGAGACTTCTCCATTGTATCAACCCTATGTCTGAAACAATCATGTTGAGATTGTAATTATTACTGTCTACTTTGGAAGGGTGTGAAGCCCCCCACATATCTTCATTTTGCAGACATGTTATGCAAGTTTGTCATGGCTGGACAAATATTTAGGGGAACATTTGATGGCTTTCAGGGGGCTGTCTTGACATCATCTTCACCCCAGTGTGGCTCCTGATCAGCACTGTGTCAGTTATATGACGCAGCTGCCGATTCAGAGCCACCCCAGGGCAAAGAGGCAAAGATCCGCGGCTAAAAAGTCAGAGATTTACTGGTCTGTCCTTGCTCTGGAGGCTTTCCCGGGTGGAAAGTGACCTGCAATTGGTCACCGTCTGCTCCTTGTTGCAGAGGTTGGCCCTTTGCACAGGATTTCTTCCACCTCCTCCTCCTCCTGTGGAGACAGCCATGCCAGCTGGGTCTTCCCTTCCCCAGCTTCACTTTTGGAGGATGTTCTCCCTGCCTTTTCCAAGATTCTCATTAATATAGAAATAGGCTTTTCAGAGCCTGGCTCACCCGGGCAGAGGATAGGGCGTGTGCCCAGCACTAGAAACCTTGCACTTTCACTGCAGCATTGGGATTAACTGCCGCCTCCCCTCAGCAGCAGAAGCATGGGGTTTAGGCTCATTGTAGCAGCAACCTGCCGCCATATAGGCAGACCCCTGGTTTCTCCCAATCCTAAAACTCTAACTTACATTTATGTATGGTAGTTCTCATATTGCCGTTGCATGTATCTTCAGATAGAGGTATGACTCAGAGGTGAATGTCCATGCCTTTCAAAGTACGATTAATAACAGCTCTGAGCAAGCAGCAACCATTTTAAGCCTTAAAACATCTTAACGCATTCTCTTGTCATACATTTTAACACCACGTTTAAGTTAATGACATCTTCATTATTCTTAGGTTTTGCTCTTAAAAGTGGAAACTGTTAGCAAGTTCAATTATATTTAGGTTACCTGGCACTTTTCATTAAAATTGAGCCATTTTTTTCCTCCCTGTGAAGCTCTCACACTTTAGTTACTCCTAGCAGACTGTTGATATTCAGAATGGAAATCCCCTTAGGCTACAAAAGTACTGATTTGATCCCATGGAGTTCAGATCACAATTGCACACACACAGAGAGACACTTATATATTGCATTAAAACCCATATCGGTTTCCCCCCCACCCAAATTTGCTTGGATTGGTCATGGATATATTTTCTCTCTGTCTCTCTCTTTCTCTTTCTCTCTCTCTCTTTCTCTCTCTGCCTGAATGAATGCTCTGGATGGGATTGAAATCAAACTGAACAACTCTGGGCCAGGCTACCAGTTCTGCAAGCTTTAGGAAATGGATGGACAATCTATGGCACTCAGACTAATTTCATGTGGCCCTTTGCTGTAATTTCAAAAGCTCTCTGCAAGCAAGCAATTCAGGACCCTGACAAGAGAAGCTCACTGGGTAGGGAGGAAGAGCAGAAGAGAAGGAGAGACCAGTGGAAGCCAGTGACTCCAATATCAGTGGGGCAGTGAATCTGCCCTGGCTCTCAGTGCAGCCCTGTGGATAGCTCCTTTAGACTTCTAACTGGTTCTGAATGAAATCCGGAGCAGATTCACCAACCCCTGACATCAGAGCCACCAGCCTCCACTGGGAGAGACAAAGAAGGGGTGGCAGAAATAGAGAAAAGAGGTGTCCCTATCTACTTTTGGCTTGGGCTGCACTTACGTATGTTTCATTTAGGAATGTCTGACTTTTGTGGAATTTGTTCTGTTTCTGGTACATGGACTGATGGCGTCATTCATTTTGGCATCTGCTCCCAGATTAAAATGGTGTCCCCCACCCCCAGTGTGCAGAAATATACGAAAAAAATTGTTAAGAGGTTTTTTTGCTGCAATTTATGTTAGTATGTAACATTTAATGTACTTCACCACTATTTCATTCAACTTTTCACATCACATATGTTTCCATGGTTTTTCAGAATGGCAAAAGTCTCAGTGTTAACCTGCATATTAGTGAACTAATAAATTTGCTTAACTTTGGAGAAGTTAAAAAAAATGGTATGAAAACGCACAGACTCCACCCGGCGCAAGAGAATGGTCCCCAGCAGATTCCACACGTCGAATTCTCAAAAATCTGAACTCGTTTAATCCATTTCAGATTTCTCGAGCATTCCTAGTTCAAGCCCCCACTCGCCATCAGCATGCAGCCCCCAACAGATTACTCCTGAGAGAATATGCCCTGAACAGAAACCAAAACAAAACCACAGCCACAACAACAACAATCCAGTCTTGCTTTAAGATTTTCGGACAGGAGGGAACCAGTTTACTCATTCATTTATGAACATATAAACGTTGTTCATACTTTCATTACCTGCATTAGTATATTCCACTGTAGTTTAGTACCAGAAATGTAGGTGAAACACCATTATATCTCATCTGAAATGTCCCCCCTGGCAAAACCATCTCAAAATAGACTTTATTTATTATAGGTATTCTTACAGCTTCCTTCAGTCGTACTGAAACTTATGATGGTCAGAAAGTGCACTGGTATATGAGACCCACCTGGCGCCAACATAGTTATCTTTTTGGCAATAGGTCAAGACTTTCCTCTTCTCCCAGGCATTTAACAGCATATGCTGAGTTTTTAATTGACCCCAGAACCATATTTAGGCACAGTTGTTTTAAATGTATACTGTCTTTATATGTTGTCTGTTTTTATGCCTTTATGGTTTTAAATTTTGTATATCATTTTTTAATGTCCAAAGTTTTACTTTCTGTAAACCGCCCAGAGACCTTTGGTTATGGGGTGGTATACAAATAATAATAATAATAATAATAATAATAATAATAATAATAATATAGTTTAAATCTTTAAAAGGCAGTTGGAAGCAGTAGATACCTGTGTTTCGTCTTCATGTTCGCACGTGCCTTAGTTACCTCCCATTGGACTATGGTAATACACTCTATGAGGGGCTGCTTTGAAAACTGTTCAGCTGGTGCAGTATGCTGTAGACAGAATGTTAAAGTTACACTGGCTACCGGTCTGTTTCCAGGCAGAATTCAAAGTGCTGGTTATGACATGTACAAACCTAGTACAACACTGCCTTCTGTGATCCTGTCTGAATTTTAAGATGATCAAGGGAGTCCCTTCTCTCATTCCTGCTGCTGTTGGAGGCATGCTTGGTGGGGCCATGAGAGAGGGCCTTCTCTGTCATGAGGGAGACTAGATTAGCCCCCTCTCTGTTGGCAAATTCCATGTTGGGCATAATTAGAAAGGCAATGGAGAATAAAACTGCCAGTACCATGCTGCCTTTATGCAAGTGTAACCACACTTCGAGAATACTGTGTGCAGTTCTGGTCACCACACCTAAAAAAAAAAGATATAGTTGAGCTAGAAAAGGGCAGAAAAGGGCAGCTGAAATGATCAAGGGGCTTTGAGGGAAGGTTACAACAGCTGGGAATGTTTAGCCTGGAAAAAAGGAGGCTAAGGGGAGACCTGATAGAGGTGTACAAAATTATGCAAGGTGTGAAGAAAGTGGATAGAAAGACATTTACTAGAACCCGAGGTCATTCCATGAAGCTAATTCATGGGAGATTTTGGACAGATAAAAGGAAGTACGTCTTCATACAGTACATACTTAACTATGGAATTCGCTACAACAAGATGTAGTGATGACCACCAATTTGGGTGGCTTTAGAAGGGGCTTAGATAAATTCCTGGAGGAGAAGGCTATCAATGGCTACTAGTCCTGATGGCTATGTGCTACCTCCTCTATCAGAGGCAATAAGCCTGTGTGCACCAGTTGCTGGTGAATATGGGCAGGAGGGTGCTGTTGCATCATGTCCTGCTTGTGGGCTCTTGGTCAACAGCTGGTTGGCCACTTATGTGAACAGAGTGCTGGATTAGATGGACCCTTGATCTGATCCAGTTCTTATATCCTGTTGTCCTTCCAACAGCGGGTAAACACAGGCTTTTGGTTTTTAGGCTGATTTGTGGCTGAAGGGGGTTTAAATTGGTTGATAGTGTTCATTTCGTTCACAGTTGTATTTTTAATCTATTTGTTTTATGTTAATGCTTTAATTAAAATTCTGTTTTTAATCTGGATTTTATTGTTAGCTTTTTTGAGTGACCTTTTTTGGCAGAAAGGCAGGATATAAATAAAATAAGCTAAATAAATAAATAAATAAATAAATAAAGGTTGTACAACACATGTGGATGATACTCTAAGCACATATCTATGCTTTTTTCTTGAACAAGAAAGAGATCAGTAAATATGTGAAACCTTCCCAAACCACCCTTAATTGTCCTTAATTGCAGTCTACAGTGTGCGAAGCAATCATATGCTGTGCACTGGATAATTTTCCAGACGGTTTTAAGATTTCAGGACAGAGTTGATGAAAATAGATGATTTTTTTTTTTTTAAAAAAAGTTCTTTTTTTAAAAAAATTAAATCAGATTTCCTTGATTTAAACTAGAATTTGATATTTTATTAAAATAATTATTAAAGAAAAGTGCTTGGGTCAAAGATATAATGAATACTAAATATACAACTTCTAATTATATTATATGAATATGTGAACAGCAGTTTATGGAGATGAGAGACCATAGAACCACAGAACCATAGAATCATAGAATAGTAGAGTTGGAAGGGGCCTATAAGGCCATCGAGTCCAACCCCCTGCTCAATGCAGGAATCTACCTTAAAGCATCCCTGATAGATGGCTGTCCAGCTGCATCTTAATGCCTCTAGTTTGGGAGAGCCAACTACTGCCCTGTGTAATTGGTTCCATTGTCGTACTGCTCTAACAATCAGGATTTTTTTCCTGATGTTTAGCCAGAATCTGACTTCTTGTAACTTGAGCCTATTATTCCATGTCCTGCACTCTGGGATGATCGTGCAGAGATCCTGGCCCTTCTCTGTCTGACAACCTTTCTTCTTCTTCTATTGTTGTTGTTGTTGTTATTTGATGAGTGCTATCATGTCTCCCATCAGCCTTCTCTTCTCAAGGCTAAACATGTCGAGTTCTTTCAGTCTCTCCTCATAGGGCTTTATTTCCAAAACCCTGATCATCTGTGTTGCCCTCCTCTGAACACGCTCCAGATTGTCTGCATCCTTCTTGAAGAGTGGTGCCCAGAACTGGACACAATACTCAAGATGAGGACTAACCAGTGATATCCTGATCAGTCCTGTTCTACACTGCAGCTGGTGTACAGCGCTGGATTCATTCTCTCTCTCTCTCTCTCTCTCTCTCTCTCTCTCTCTCTCTCTCTCTGCCTTGCCTCTGATGGTGCAAAGATAGAGAAGGTCAATGAATAGAGAATTTGGTGGGGAGGGGAATGGAGTAAATCTGAACAAGGAGGAGAAGTACGGTTTAAAAGCCTGTTTGGTGGTGGTGATTCTGTTGACAAAAATACCATGATTAATTTAACATTTGGATCTGGTTCATCTCCTGAGTGACTTCACAAGTTCATTTGGCTTTTGTACTAAAATGACCAAAGCATTATCCCATTTTTTGATGAAAATTAATCTGAAAAATTCAGGATAATTACTTAGTGTGTACCTACTTTCTAATGAAACCTACATCTCTCTCTCTCTCTCTCTCTCTCTCTCTCTCTCTCTCTAGGTTATATTAAACAATAATACTTCTACTAAAAATGATACGTAAGTAGTATATTTCCCACTAGTGATTTAAACTGTGATTAAAATCATTAAATTTTAGTCCTTCTGAAAAGCGATTTAAATCATGATTTAAATTATGGTTTAAAACATTTTGAGTTAAATCAAATCAACCCTGTTTCATGAGCAAAAATGCATAGGAGAGGAAGGATCCTGTTTCTAGCACAGCAGCCTTGGCTGAATTCAGAAGCAGAGATGGGGAGCCAAGTCACCCGAGGTTAAATATTCCTTAGTAAGCTGTTCAGGTAAACACATTGAACTTGTGTCGTAGTTGTATGCTTCACTATTGAGTTGCAGCTCCTAGCAAGCAGTTACCACAGAAAAGAAGAAAAGAAAAGGAGTATTACATTTGTAAGGAGGGAATGTCTAAAGGTAAATGCCTTCTTAGCAAGTAGTTCCCAAATTGCACCAGAATGAAGGGAGGGGACCCACAGTATTGACCTTTCCTTCTTCTCCATCTTGTCATATATGTCCAGTGATCACTGATGATAATGAGATATTACTGCTGCCCAACTTCTCAGATCCAGGTTTAGCTGATGTTGAAAGTAACTTCCGGCTGTTCAATGAGACTCTGTCCCCTTTGGCTGTCCATCAGCAGGACCTCTCACTAACAACCTACACAATGCAATGCTGGCCTCCTACTTCACACGCCTGTCATAAGCCATCATTGGTCTCTAGAAGCCTTCCCCTCTTTTCTGACTTCTTTATATACTGCTCCACATTTGAATAGATTCTGGAGCAGTGAACAATAAAAGATAAAATGATAAAAAGATTTACAAAAAATAAAAGAGTACCAAATGGCTGAACAAGAAGCAACACAGTGGCCAGGCAGGATATAGCAGTATGAAATTGGTATATAAAAGGCAGGAGCCACACTACTGCTTTATAGTTGTATAGAAGTGCACTGACAACTGTTGGGGCCCTTTGACACATACAATATACTGCTATATCCTGCTTGGTGTGGCTCCTTTCTTTTATATACAACTTGCTTACCACTATATCCTGCTTGGTGTAGATCTGGCCAGTGTTGGCAGGGGGTTCCATAGAAGGGGGCTGTCACACTGAAGTCCCTTCTCCAGGTGGAGTCCAATCAGGCCATAGGTCCATGCTGAACCACCAGGAACATGCCTTCTGATGACATCAATGATCTGGCAGGTTGATAGGGAGATAAAAGGCTGAGGGTAGAATATGATAGGCAAGATGCATATTTCCTTAGTGTGAGGTTCACTGGTTGCTGAACATGCATGTAAGCATGAGATGACAGTATCAGATAATGTCGCAAGTGCTATTTTTGCACGACCCAGATAAAAGGGGGATGAGGTGGGGGGATGAAAGACAGGGAGAGTGTGACTCTGTTGATTCTCCTTGATCTCTCAGCGGCTTTCAATACCATCGACCATGGTATCCTTCTGGGACGACTGGCTGAGTTGGGAGTGGGAGGCACTGCATTGCAGTGGTTCTGCTCCTACTTGGCGGGTCGGCTCCAGAAGGTGGTGCTTGGGGAATATTACTCAGCCCCATGGATTCTCCAGTATGGGGTTCCGCAGGGGTCAGTCTTGTCCCCCATGCTGTTCAACATCTACATGAAACCGTTGAGTGCAGTCATCCGGAGTTTTGGAGTGCGTTGTCATCAGTACGCTGATGACACACAGCTCTATTTCTCCTTTTCATCTTCATCAGGTGAGGCTGTGGATGTGCTGAACCAGTGCCTGGCTGCGACAATGGACTGGATGAGGGCTAATAAACTGAAACTCAATCCAGACAAAACTGAGCTGCTGTTAGTGGGGTGGTTCTGCTGACCGGATGGAGGGTCTTCAACCTGTTCTGGATGGGGTTGCACTCCCCTTGAAGGAGCGGGTTCGTAACTTGGGGGTTCTCCTAAAACCATCTCTTTCACTTGAGTCTCAGGTGGCCTCAGTGGTACGGAGTGCCTTCTACCAACTTCGGTTGGTGGCCCAGCTACGTCCCTATCTGGACAGGGATAACCTGGCTTCAGTTGTCCATGCTCTGGTAACCTCCAAATTAGATTACTGCAATGCACTCTACGTGGGGCTGCCTTTGAAGGTGGTTCGGAAGCTGCAGTTTGTGCAAAATGCAGTGGCCAGATTGATAACTGGAACCAGAAGGTTTGAGCCTATAAGACCTACTCTGGCCAGCTTGCATTGGCTGCCTGTATGTTTCAGAGCCCGATTCAAGGTGCTGGTTTTAACCTGTAAAGCCTTACACGACTTGGGACCACAATACCTGACGGAACGCCTTTCCCGACATGAACCTACCCGAATACAACGTTCAACAACTAAGGCCCTCCTCCGAGTGCCTACTCCGAGGGAAGCTCGGAGGTCGGCAACAAGGGAGAGGGCCTTCTCTGTGGTGGCCCCCCAATTGTGGAACAATCTCCCTGACGAGGCTCACCTGGCGCCAACATTGTTATCTTTTCGGTGCCAGGTCAAGACTTTCCTCTTCTCTCAGGCATTTGGCAATATCTGAGGAGCCTGGGTTTGTTTTTGTTTTTTGTAGTTTTTTGGGGTGTTGTAGTGGTTTTAGATGTATGTGTGTATTGTGTGTATGTTGTATGTCTTTGCTGTTTTAATTTTTGTATATTGTTTTTAATTGTTTTAATCCTATGTAAACCTCTCAGAGAGCTTCGGCTATGGGGCGGTATACAAATGTAATAAATAAATAAATAAATAAATAAATAAAATCTTGCTTAGGCAAAGAGTTTCAGGTTCCTCAAACACTGTCTATAACTTTCCCTTCTAAATTTCCAAGATATTGACAAAGTGGTATAGATGAAGAAGCAGGGTAAGAAGACAGGATGACTTGCAGACTAATGCAAGACATCACTGCAGGAAATGCATGGATTTTTTTGAATTAAATAACAACATGACAACATAAGAAGAGCCGTGCTGGATCAGACCAAGGGTCCATCTAGTCTAGCACTCTGTTCACACAGTGGCCAACCAGCTGTTGGCCAGGGACCAACAAAGCAGGACCCACTGTCCCACTCACTCATGTTCTCCAGCAGCTGGTGTACACAGGCTTACTGCCTCAAATAGTGGAGGTAGCACATAGCCATCAGGACTAGTAGCTATTGATAGCCTTTTCCTTCAGGAATTTATCCAACCCCCCTTGAAAGCCATCCAAATTGGTGGCCATCACTACATCTTTTGATAGTGAATTCCATAATTGAACTATGAGCTGTGTAAAGAAGTACTTCCTTTTATTTGTCCTGAATCTCCCACCAATCAGCTTCATGGGATGACCCCATTGGGTTCTAGTACCATGCATAATTTTGTACACCTCTATCATGTCTCCCCTTAGCCTCTTTTTTTCCAAGCTAAACAATCCCAGCTGTTGTAACCTTCCCTCATAGGGGAGATGCTCCAGGATCTTGATCATTTTAGTTGCCCTTTTCTGCACTTTTTCCAGGATGGTGGAACAACAATTGTCACTAGTGGAACAGAAGTTCCATAGCCTGGGTGAAACAACCAAGAAGGTCTTGTACTGTATGGCCATCATGCATGGTAGGACACAAATATGGCCTTCATCAAAAATCAAAACAATGTTGCTTTCAGAAATAGTTTTGGCAAGGGGGAATCCAGTCCAATCATGTTTGGATCTTCATGTCTATTTGAATCTGCACACTTAACTGTTTACTTTTCTAGGATCCAATCAGACCCCTTTCGAATTTATATTTTGAATAAAGCAGATCAAGAAATATATATATATATATATATATATATATCCCCTCAAAGATGATAAGCTTATAATTGAAGCACATTATGTAATTATTTTTTTCCTTTGCATTCATTGCTCTAATTGCTTTCCAAGCAAATTACACTGGTGTATATCTGGCACATTTCCATGTATTTTGGATTGACACTAATGCAGCTGCCTGGAGAAATTAGGTCATTGCATTCATTGTACTGCAGGACCAGGATAGGAACTTGGTATCATATAGTAGTCTGCCACATATAATAATGAGACAGACACTCTAACTAAAGAGGACAGTGTACACCTTCATAAACAGCCAGAGCTATTTGGGAGCCACTTTTCTTTGATGTGATCCCTCAAGGGTGGGGGTTCCATTTATAGTATGCAACCACGTGTGGAGGCAGATTGATTGAGGGAGATAGAATCCATTCAAGTGCACTGGCAAAAGCGAGCACCATGAATTGTTGATTGGCCCCAGTAAGGAATATCCTCCATTAATCAAACAGCTGTGACCTGCTTGGCAGGGGTGGAGGGGAGGGGGGCAATCCCTATGAGAATGGGAGATATAGATAGAGCAGTTCTCCTGAAGACCCTCTACCCTGTTTTTCTAGAGCATACATTGAGGAACTAGGCAACTCAGAGCCACACACCCAAAGAGAGACGTGAATGCAGTAGTAGGGTGACCATAAGAAAAAAGAGGACAGAGCTCCTGTATCTTTAACAGTTGCATAGAAAATGGAACACAGTTATAGCTGCAGGAGCTATACTAGAGTGGCCAGATACAAAAGAGGGCAGGGATCCTGCAGCTTTAACTGTTGTGATGAAGAGGGTAGGCTGACCAGATAAAATCCAGGTCAGGGCTCATGTAACTTTAACAGTTGTAGAGAAAAGGGAGTTTCAGCCAGTGTCATTTGTATGCAATTAGTTCCTGGTGATATTCCCTCTTCATCACAACAGTTAAAGGTGCATGCACTATACTAGAGTGACCATATACAAAAGAAGGCAGGGCCCTTACAACTTTAACAGTTGTGATGAAGAGGGAATTTCACCAGGAACTAATTGCATACAAATGACACTGGCTGAAATTCCCTTTTCTCTACAACTGTTAAAGTTACATGAGCCCTGACCTGGATTTTATCTGGTCACCCTAGAAGAGGGAATTTCATCAGGTGCTGCGTGCATGCAAATGACACCTGCTGAAAATTCCCTTTTCTATGCAACAGTTAAAGACACAGGAGCCGTGTCCTCCTTTCCATAAGGTCACCCTATGCAGTAGCAGCCACGGAGCTGGAGAGGTAGTGAGCACTGTGCAACTAACTTGTACTTAGTTATGAGAGACAGAAGAAAGAGCATAGGTTCTGGCTGGGGGGGCACCTGGGGGTTGGGAGGGTACCTCCTACCCTTAATAAGAAATAACTCATGGCTACCCCCATAAACGCCCATATAATCTAATTAATCCACCCTACGCTTGCCTAGTTGTTACAATAATTTGTTGAGCTTTAGTAAGAAGTCCAGTGCATGTTACTATTTTCACATATAGGTCACATTCAGACAATCAAATCTCAAGTTAATAAGCCAAGATTTGACCAAGCTTTCTGCATACAACCACTTCATTTTTCTTTTTGCACAAGGTGGAAAACAAGTCAGGAAGGACCAGTTAACTGTGGTGTCTTGTTGAAATCAAACTAGAAAATTGCAGTTAATGGCTTCCAACCAGCCATGGTATTAAACCAACTTTAAACCATGGCTTCATATCTGGCTTATTTGGACCTGGAAGCCATTAACTATATTTTCCTAGTTTGGACGCAGTGGGCTTTTCAGACAATACTTCAGGCTCTGTGGTTAGCGAAACTGTGGTTCTCTGTGGTTAGCACTAACCACAAGCCGTGCTGCCACACACAACACTTTAAGCCATGGTTAGAACCGCCAACCCTGCTGCAGATGGTCCGACTGTGGTTAGTGAGTGAGCACAGTTTAGCAAAATGCATCGCACAAGACACCTTAAACACTGTTGCTTAACCAAAAGCCTTAACCAGCAGGGTTTAAGGTGTCTTCTGAACAGGCCAAATAGCCAGCTATATTAACTGTGGCTTCCTGTCTTGTTTTCTCACTTGCATGGAGGGTTCAGTAAGCTGAGATATGATTGTCTGAACACACCCGTACAACATGACTGACTGTTGTATGGGGCTATGTTAATTGAAATTATACTGTGACAGTATGGTTGTTTGGAATGTGTAACTACGGGCAGTTTTCCACAGCGTAGTCTTTCTTTCTCTAAAAGTCACTCCAGACTTGACGTCAGTCACAAAACCCTGCCATTGAGGGTTATTGGGTGATGATATTTTTGTTTGTTTGTTGTTATTTTTATTTTATTTATTACATTTGTATATTGCCCCGTAGCTGAAGCTCTCTGGGCAATTTACATCAGATTAAAAAATTAAAAAACAATATACACACATTTAAAATCACTATAATAACTTAAAAGCTATAAACCTAAAAACAAAAACAGACCCAGGCTCATCAGATATTGCTAAATGCCTGAGAGAAGAGGAAAGTCTTGACCTGGCACCAAAAAGATAACAACTCTGGGGCCAGGCGGGCCTCATCAGGGAGATCGTTTCACAATTGGGGGGCTACCACAGAGAAGGCCCTCTCCCTTCTTGCCGACCTCTGAGCTTCCCTCGGAGTAGGCACTTGGAGGAGGAGGTGTTGAATGTGGAACCCTATCATGGAGCATAATTGTTTAACCCTTTAACCCTTGCTGTGAGCCTGGATGTCCTGCAGCAGAAAATAAAAATGTAATAGGTCCCAATGCAACTAATCTGACCCATGCTGTTAAAAGTGTTATAGCCCCTCTGCCCCTGTTAGAGTACTAATCCATATCAGGTGGAGGGCACAGCGGTGCTGGCATATCTGTCTTATCTATCTATCTATCTATCATCTATCTATCTATCTATCTATCTATCTATCTATCTATCTAATCTATCTACAGCTCTACCCTTAGGGATGGGGCTATGTGACTAACACTAATCCTAATTGCAATGGGCCAGAGCAATCACTTGAATGCATAATGACACATTACTGATTTCCCCATATGCTCCCTTTACTAGGAAGCAAGTCTGACTGAGTTCAGTGGGGCTTATCCCCAAGGAAGTGTGAGTAAGATTGCTGTTTGCATGTCTTGAGTTTGACTCACCAACACTGTAATTTTAGCAACTCTTGTGACTGCTAGAAAGCTAAACAAAACATAGAAAATTGAACATCTTTACCACACAATTTATTGTGGCCTATTGGCGGGGATCCAGGGGCAGAAGTCAGATCACACTACAGGAGACGGAAAAGATGTCACTGAGGTAGGCAAGGAGGTGCCGTGTTTCAGGCTGAAGACTGATTGGAACAAAGAGAGGGGACCAGGCACCTGCCTTGTATTTGCTTCATGCTGTTCCTGCCTCTACCATCAAATGTCATAGGAATATTGCTAGTTCAGAAGCAGTATTTGAGGGCCTGCCTTTGGATCTATTTAAGCTTAAATTGCAAGATCAATGTGCTTTAAAAGCATTTGTGGTGGCTCTTTCTTTATTTCCCTCTCATAGTAACTATGGCAATAGTATCAAAACAGGTCAGTCAAGCTTCTTTTCTTTATTTAAGCAAAGGGTTTTCTACCTCCTTGTTAAACTTTCTCATTTAATTGTTTATAACTGTAAAGGGATGCGTTTTTCCTTTTGAGGTCAAGCTGCCCATAGAAACTGTATTTCATGAAGATGGGCCTGCATGCATTAATTATAAAACCACCTGCGTGTGCTATTTCATGACTTTTTTTTAGTCTCAGGGGTCTTGAAGGCCTTTGTTGAGCTCTTGCCAAATTAGGCTGAGTGACGTCAGTTGGACTGCTGTGAGAACTTTGTGCACGCCCCCTCCTCTCCTGAAGCTGAGGAAGTCATTCAGCCCACCAGTGATGGGCTAAGGAGGCTTGTCTCTGAAGAAACTATCCAGTCAGACAGGGATTGGCTAGGTAGGCTCACCTCACATTTGTCAAGAGCTTGCCGTTTGGTCTTCATTCTGTTCTTCATTTTCATCGCTGTTTACTTGTGCCAGTTTGTCTCCAGGCTTATGGAGTTCTTGAATCCTGGATTAGGCCCTGTCCTGTTGGATGACCCTTCATTAGGTAAAGTATGGGCAGGATCTACACTGATTCTTTAAAATGGTTTATAACGTTTTTGACAACTGCTGGGGCCCATGACACACTCCATATACAGTTTTCAAACTGTTTTCAAAGTGTTATATCCTGCTTGGTGTAGATCTGGCCCTAGGCCTAGGTATTGCTTTGTTATTTTTGCCTGCATCATTGCTCGAATGGGTTTGTTTCCCCCTGAGCTTTGTATGCCTTTTTACCCCTTTACCCCTTTCTTATTGTAAATAAACATCAACCTATTTCAAAGCTTTTGTGTGCTTTGTTCCACTTAAGCCTCAGTATAATTTCAGAGCCTTCTTTTTGGTCTTGCTGCTGTTTAAAGTCTTAGTCCTAGAAGCTTGAAATAGAGTATGCTGACTTGGCCCATTGTCCCTGAAGTTCTAGGAGGGTCATGTAGGGTGACCAAATGTCAGGATTGTCCTATTCTATCCGGGGTGTCAAGGGGGATTTTCTGTAATTTCCTATAATGTCTTGGAATGACACACTTACCCCTTTAAGACCGATGTTAGTGTGGCAGGAGGAATGATGCACTTTCCAGAGGCCCCTAGTGGAGCATTGGGAGGGCAGGAATGACATGCTTTCCCCTCCTCCTCTCCAGACTGGAGTGGAGGAGGGGAAAGTGTGTTTTCTGGGGCCCCTGGAAAGCAGGTTATTCACAACTGCCATGCTAATGGCAGCTGCCAATAGCATGGCAGGGGGAATTACATGCTTTCCAGAGGCCCTGGAAAGTACGCTTTTCTGCCCGCCACACTGGGTGTCCTCTTTCTTGGTTTCCCAAATATGGTCACCCTATCTGAGAATTTCCTGGCTGTGGCTGATGTAGATGCAAAGGAGTGGTGGCAGTCTACTGACCATTTGTGGTCCCTGCCTACACAGCAGGGAGATTGGACAACTCCCTTTCTCCCTTCGTTATAACTAGCACTCAATGTATAGAAGAACTGATGAACTGGCCAGAAATATGAATAATCCTAAGAAATAACGGGATTTGCAACACATGGCACCCTTGGCAGTATCTGATATTGGTTGTGGTTATATACAGAATGACGGGCTAGATATGTGTTTGGTCTCATCTAGCAGGGTTTATCTTGGCTTCAGGGATGTTAAAAGCACATTGTGTGTATGACTCTGTTCAGGAGATATGCTAAGGCATGGGGATTAAGCATTTTGAGCTAATTGTGATGGCTTAGCGTGTTGTGTGAACCATGACTTAGCGTGTTGTGTGAACCATTCCTAACCATGGTGGCTACATAACCATGGTTTGAACATGTTCACTAACCATTTGCGTCAAAAGGGTTGGTGGTCTAACTATAGCTTAGTGTGTTGTCTGAACAGGCCCATTCTGATGTCAGTATATCCCCTCTAACCATACCTAATTCAGTAACACTGTACCATTCTGATTTTTACTGAATTTTTGCTTAATGGTGCAGCTGTGTGGCTGGCTCAGTACTGCCCATCTCTCTTGGATACCGGTTTTCGAATTGTTTTGTTCTGCTACTGTTATTCTGGCAACGTTCATCTTCGGAAAATGAGATGTATGGATTTGTTAACTGTTGAATGCAAAAATGATGTTTTCTGGATGCTTTGAGGTTGAGTTTAAAAAAGTGTTATGTTTTTAACCCATTCTTCTCTTTTGGCAGGGCGGGGCAGTTGAGAGCAGGCTTCTGTTCAAAGTGTACAGGGATAGATGAATCAGGCTAATTTCAGTCTGTGTCACTTTTACATGTGTTCACTCATGGAATCCTTTCTTTCTCGTTTCTACAATCTGCTGTTTTTTAAAAAAAAATAAAAAAAATTTGAATATTTACGTACATATTTTTAAATACTGTTTTTTTTTAAAAAAATACACATTAATTATGTTTTCTTTTGGAATAATGAGTTCTAACACTTTTTCATACCTTTTTGGAGTCAAGAATTGTGTTGGAACATACAGGGGAAAAAAGCCAGGGGACAACTAAGTCCTGATCTGCATATTACTCTGGGAGGTGCAGGTCAGGACATTGCATACTGGAATCCAATCCAATATCCCAAACCTAATGTGAACATAGTGGGAGGAAGAGAAGGTAACATAACAAGGAACATAATAGTCCAAAGAATAATTGGAAGTTGGATTTCATTTTCTTCTTCTTTAAATAAGACTAACAATTCAGCTCCTCTTTGAAAGAGACAGGAACACAATAAAATTACCACCTTCTCCACTTCATAACCACTGCTTATGCTATTTAGCTCAGTTCTGTATTATTAATCTTTGAACTACATTCAAGAGCCAAGTGGTAGCTATGAGCCTGCCTTTGGCAGACTCAAGAGTGTTCTCTTCCCCTGATTTTTATTTACTAAGAGCTTTGTGAATTACGATTTCCCTCCTTTCAGAGTATCCCAGCCATATAATTATTGGAAGTCTTTCTTTTTTTCCTGAGCACTGGCTCTTAGGAATCTATAAAGGAGAAAGCATGTTCCCCTCCGCCCCAAGTCTTGCATCCCAAGGGATAGGTCACCTTCCACTTCGAACTCCAAGTACCAAGTACTCTCACTGAGGGTCAAACTATGTGTTATGTAGAGAATGTAGCTGAGCCTTATCCTTATTTTTAGTCTAGAGCTGGTGCTTGCAGCCCTGATTTGGATTGGGACCACTAATACTGGAAGGGGAAGATTACATTTCACTACAACACTGTGTAATTCCCCAAATCCTGTCCACCCTTGCAGTGGTTAAAAAGAGGGGGGAAGCCTGCATAGATGCTAACGAATAGTATTTTTCTTCTTTTAAACAAAGTGCACAATTATTCCCAATCTGACTTGGAGCCAGACACACCTACTCTAAAGTAAAAAAATAAAGATAAGACTCACATGCACACTATGTGTGTGTTGGGGGGGTAGAACATGGACAAAAGATGAGTTTTCTTCTCAGGTATTGAAGAAATGAAGAATACTTTATTGTGGGGCTCCATTCTCCACACTGAATGAATAAATCGACTAAGGAATGATGTTTGATATTTTAAACAAACATCTAGCAAAGATTCTGGTAGAACAGCTGGCAGAGCAAACTTCAAATATGTACTTGATCATAGCTTTCTTATATGTGATTAATTAGACCCAAATTATACATATATCAAGTACAACTGTGCCTTACATAAATTCACGTTATAACTGTTTGAACAATACCAGCTGTCTTACTTTGGTACCAGATAGGATACCTGTACATAAATGACAAACACCACCTCAAAACTTAGATGTTGCTGCTATGGACTTGTTGAGTTTTGTTTTAGAAAGATGGAATGGAACAAGGGTAACAGTTTTAAAATTAAATGATTCTACTCAAAATTATAATACTTCGTAACTTTGGGCAGTATCCAGTGGGGTTCTTATACCTCCACTAATTCTTTTGAACTCTGTTGATTCCATTGGGCAAGTGGTCGCCATGGCTTTACAATTGCCACCGTTGGCTATGCAGTGTGGCGATGATGAAAGTTGGAAAACATCTGGAGATACAGGTTCCTCATTCCTCCTATAGAAACTTGCCTCAGATGAAATTAGAAATTATGCATTTTTTTTCCTGAGAGAAATTGGGGGTGGGGACATCTCTTTGTGAATATTTCTCCCCTTCCCACATATATGTGTTAGTGTGTGTGCGTGTGTGTGTGTGTGTGTGTTTTAAAGGGCTGCAGGGGCAAAAACCAGGGATGGAGGAGAAAAGCCCAACGCCTCTTGGGTAGGCTTCAGGCCTTCCCATACTCCTTCCAACCCTTCCTCATAAAACGTAATTGATCTGCTTTGTTCTAATAGTGCATGTAGGAGTAGAAAAGAGTTATGGGGGTGGAATGGAAGGGCAGAGGATTTAGCCTGACCTAGGTGAACTTTGAGGATGCCCCTAACTTCCTTTTACCTCACACTATAGTCACTATATATTGTGGTGAATGGGGAAACCCTGGTGCACACCGGAGCATGATGGCTAATAAATGCAGTAAAAGCTACTAGATTGAACAACCCCACCCCGCCCCTACATATAGTGATTGCAGTTATTTTCCATCTTCATCTTTCCAACTTTTGAAATAGTAAAAGCTGCCACCATATCACCCCCTTCTATTAATTTGATTCTCTCTAAAGTAAACTTACTCCAGATTCTTCAATTGTTGTGTTTATATGTTTCAAAAAGGGTTGGGATGCTGGTATTTATACATCAGTGTTAGTAATCTCCATCACGGCCGTGCAGAGCTGGTAATATGCCCAGGCCAGATGGGAAGTGTGTCCCCCCTCCCATTTCAAAAAAGGAGGACAACATGACACATGGCCACCCCAAGGGGGCGTGCCCACCAACATGTCCGTTCTACATAACACCTTCATCTCATATTAAACCTGTTCTACAACACCTCAGGGCACATATAACCCAGCCCTGCATGCAGCATGGCCCTCTGGAGCTTGTAGTCTGACCGTGGTATTCACAACGGATGGCTTCTGTGCTGTTTCCGCAAGACAGGCCCCTCGCTTTTCGATGGGCTGCTTACGCTACGGAAGCAGTAGCGTAAGCTAAGGGGGGACCTCCTCGTCAGAGTGCCCCCTCAAAATCGTGAGCCCCGGGCCAACTGGCCCCACTGGCCCTCCCTCTGCACGGCCCTGATTTCTATTACATAATTCTTGCTGTGGGTCCCTTAGGATACTTTGATAATCTTAACTCTTTGCTTATCTTAAACTGGGTAGCAACCCTCAGAGCGAAGAACTATTGTGGAATGCTTCCATACTAAATCTCTTTTATCATAGCTGAAGCATTGTTTTTCCGTAATGTGCTGGAAATTGAATTTTTAAAAAGAGGTTACAGACTACACTTAATATATAGTTCTATATTATGCCACAGTGCTCTTTCTTGTGCATAAATAGTTTGTATAATGTTTAATCATAAGTAGGGCCTTTCCAACAATGTTGCTTTCCAGTGTTCATTGAAAGTAGTTATTCCTGATGAATAGCTTCTTAATAAACTGAGCTTGTTAACCTGCACGCAGCTCCTAAGCCACATCCACCCTCAGGATTTTTTTTTCATGGCTAAAGTGTTGCTCCATGAATCTGTTGTGAAAGCAAAAATAGAGCAAGGCTTCTTTTCATTTCCAAAGCATTCTGGCTGGCTGGCAAGGAAATGCTGCTTTACACGGGCTGTAGTCCATTCCAGGAAAGCAGTGGGAAGAGCGGTCATAACACAGTGGCAGTGCACATACTATGGGTTGGATCCAATGCTGGCCATCCATTAGCAGAATAGAAACTGCTAGAAGAAAGGATTTCTCCTCCTCCCTACAATTACCCCCCACCCAGGAGACCTCATGGAGCAGATTTGGGAGGGGGTGCAAGAGTAGGAGAGGATGGAGAAGTTTCTTTCTACCAGCAGAAGCCCACTTGCATGGCATTGGAACCAACCTAATGTATGTAGAATGTCACAGGTTCAATCCCTGGCATCTTACTCATCTTATGGCTGATGTGTAAGATCTCTGATTAGAGGTTGGAGAATTCTTGCGGGGCCCACTCCACGAGTTGTCAGAACCTGCTTGCCTGGCCCAGCTTCAAGGAGCCGGGCCACACAAGCTTTTGCTGAGTGCTCGGGAGGCTGCCTGAGGCTCCAGAGCCCTTGGCAAAGTACACTTTCCGGGGCCTCCGGAATGGCACACTTTCCAGAGGTTCTGGAAAGTGCTCTTTTCCACCCCTACCATGCCAATTGGGGCCTTAAAGGTCCTCTTAATGCAAGGTAGCCTTGCATAAGAGGGCTTTTAAGGCTAAGGAAATTGTGTGTTTCCCTCCTCTTTAATGAGGGTGGCCTTGGGGAAATCTCATGATTCTCCCTCCTCTGATGGGGGCCTTAAATGCCCTGTTAATAGGGCCTTGGGGAAATTGCATATTTTCCCCTGCTGCGTTTATGGCAGCCGCCATTAGTGCAGTGGAGGAAAAGGCACAAAGAGTGCAGGTCAAGGTGGACCTTTGCCCAACCACTCTCAAAGGCTCAAGGGCAGTTGGGCGCGGGCCCGTTCTAGCACCGAGCAGATTTGACTGGGCCTGTGAGGGTCAGACGCGGGGGCGTCAGCTGCTCCCGCAGGCTTTTGGTGGATTTTCAACTTTTCTTGAAATGTTAGAGAGAGAGAGCCATGGTCAATGACAGCAGGCAATACTGGGCCAGATAGACAAATCATCTAACCTGGTATAAGACAGCTTCCTATGTTCTTAACATGTTCATCTTGTGTTCTCATGCTCTAATTAGTTACCATTTGGTTTATGTATTCAGCTAAAGACATCCTGTTATTTGCGGGTAGAAACTCATACAAGCTTAATATGTGATGATTGAAACATCATATCACAGGATGATATCCATATGTGAACCTATCCACTCAGTTGTCATATACAGCGTTTTTAATAGTTCCGGAGATCTCCTCAAACATGGTACTCCTTAATGGAAGGATTTCAAGTGTGAGTCATCAGGTGACAAATCTTAAATTAACGGTATATATGTGACTCAGCCCTTTGTAACAAGAATGTTTTTACAATGTTATGGAAATAAATTTAGCACAAGGGTAGGTTTTGAAAATAATGGAGCACTAGAGCGTCTTTAGCCATCAACACTGTGCACTGGTTCTCTACTTCCTGGGTTATTGTTGGTAATTTTTTAAATTATAACTTGTCATTAGGATACCATCTAACTAACATAACTAAATAATTGTGCTAGTAGTCGATTTGATTAGAATATGACCTGTGTTTTAACACACATCATCACAATGCATCTTCTGTTTCATTCTAGAGAAATGAGAGACATTTATTTATTTATTTATTTATTTATTGCATTTCTATATCTCCCAATAGCCAAAGCGCTCTTGGGCGGTTCACAAAAGTTAAAACCATCAAATGCAATTCAAGATATAAAGCACCAATTATATATATATATATATATATATATATATATATCGCAATATAAAAGTACAACCAAAACTTGTATTATATTTCAGGTCATAATGTCAGCTAAATGCTGTCACCTTTCCTGCTTTGTTATTTCATTCTAGTAGGCAAGGAAGAATCTGTCATTTTCTGCTGAACTTTGAAGATTTGTTTCCTGTTTCTTATGAAAATGTTTACACTTTTTGTGCATGTCTCCTAATACATGCATTTTAATGCATTTTTGCCAATGTACATGTTTTTGCAAGCAATTGTCCTAATATAATGCATTTCTAGTATTATTTTCACTAACATACACACTTTGGTGCACTTTCCCCTAATGTACACATTACGGTTTGCCTTTTTTATTATTATTATTATTATTATTATTATTATTATTGGAAAGCGCCGTTGCAAAATCCAGAATGTGAATTTTAAAGGATAGCTAAGTTTCAGTTTGCATATTGATTCAAAATTGTGACATTGGGTAACTTCACATTAAGATGATAATTGTATGAATTTCCATCCCATCCGTAGTTTCTGGAATGTGGATCAACGTCACAGTCATTTTATATACAAGACATGATAGCTGTTCTTGTAATGTTGAAAAACGGCACACTTCAGAAGTGTGAAATATAACCTCAGCTAAGGATGGTATAACCTCTCTGCCATGCTCCCTCCCACTTGTATACTAGGTCTGTTTAAGGCTCTACCCCAACCCCCCAGGACCACTTCTGGCATCTTACCATTTCTAACATATACACCAAGGAAAATCTCACTGTGTTGAAATGAATAGTGATAACGAAATGGAACATGACAACACTTTTTATATTACAAAGGATGGTGGAATGAATGTAGTACTTGGAAAAGTTCAACAAAACATATGTATTGCACTACTTGTTTTTAAGGAATTTTCTATGACCGAAAGTTAAAATCTGGCCAAGACAACTGACAACTTTCATATTGGCCCTATATTAAAACACACGTGAGACTACTATATATATATATATATATATATATATATATAATGTGAATGCCAATATTTATATAATTCCATTATTGTCTTTCATTGTATAACTAAGGGTCCAAAGCAAAAACTTGGAATTGATGGGGGTGGGGATCAGGTAGGCCTATCAAATATACCAAAGTGTAAGCTATGGTGTTAAGTTCTTTTGTTTTGGAGGTAGGATCAAGAAATAAGGCAGGATTCAGGACCAAAGAGCGAATCACTGTAAGACAAATCTTTCTCTGTGGCATCCCCATATGGAAAACGGGAACCAGCACCACCATTCGGTACACCAACGCAACATGCTAATAGTCATCCGTTGAATAGACTGTTGACACAGGGTTTACTATTGTGTCATCCGATTGCAGCCATTGAGAAATCTGTAATGCCAAACATATCATTACTTGCAAATGCATGGTACAAAACCTGGATGGTTGCTTTTGCTATGTAAAAGATGCTTCAAGAGGGGGAGTGATTGGATCCCCTTTCCATACCTGCAACTCTCCAATTGCAGATCCTCCTCCCCAACCCACATTTTGCTTTGAAGCGTTCCAGATGCATGTTTACCTTCACAACATGTGCCAGAAAGCACATGTCCCCCTACTGTTGCCTCACTAAACATTGAAATTGATTTTATTCCCTAACAAAAGTGGCTCTCAGAGTTTTGTTACACACATTTGCATGCAAATTTTTATTTCCATTGTAAGAAATCATGATATACAATATATGTCTTCCCACAGAGAGACAGATGACTTTTACTTGAGATGTGAGATATTTCTCTTCATCCTTGTCATGAGTATTTTGCATTTGGATGTCCTGCCCAGCACTTGATCAAAGGTGAGAAGCAGTCCTCACAAAAACACAGACTGCAAGGTTCTTTTAAACAGCAATAAAATACGCATCAAAATGTTCTGGACATATTTGACACATCTTCATTAGAGGTGCCAATATGCAAACTTACTCATGAATATGTTAATTGGAATCCAGCTGGTGAGAGAAAATGAGAGCACTAGAGGGACATCTTAAGATAACGCTTTACCATGAAGACTAGAACAATCAATCCATGCACAGATGGAAGCAAATGTATTTGGCACTGAAGGTTTGGAGAAGCCAGTTCCCCCCCTGTGCAGCAACACAGTTGTGAAATGAGTTTAATGGCTAAAGAGCATAATCCGCGAAGATTGTTCTTGAAGCCTTCCATCTATTCTAAGCTAGTGCTGTGCCAAAAATTTTGATTATTCCATTTTTGGCTTTTCATAGATAAGGGGGAAGAACAAAAACTCTGCTGGAAGAGTCTGGGAGAGGTGAGAATTTCGGAGAATTTTCTCCTTGGAAAAGAGGATAGGGTGTCCACATACCTTTTTAAGTGTAGGCAGTTGTTGAGGGTCCTTCTTTTTATTTTATATATATATATATATATATATATATATATCTCCCTGGGATTTGTAGGAACCTGACAATTCTTCCTGAATACCTATTGGAGAGGGAGAAGTCACATGGCCTCCAATAGGCATCCAGGAAGAACTGCTGGACTCCAAGTGCCATGGGGTGTTAATAAAATATATAGAAAGAAGGCCCCTCAACAACCAGCTACATGTTAAAAAGGGTATTTGGAGACCCTGCCCCCCTCTCCATGTATAAAATTCTCAAATAATCTTCCCCCCTTGAGAAAGAGGCAGAAAGAACAATGCCTGTTTTGCAGGGAGAGTAAAATTATGGAAAATAGGGGGCACGATTCAGCACAGCAGTATTCTAAGCCCTGCTAGTAAATAACAGGCAACGTGAGAGGAACAACGGAGGCTTTTATTACAGCATCTCCTTTCTTGTATTTCTCTTATCTGGCTGGAGACTGGGACAGACGTCAACAGGTGGTGGCTGGGGTGGCGTGTGGAAATCCCAGTGGGATGTTCCTGTCCAAGGCCATAGCTTTGTCTATGGCCTTGGGGTGGGGAATCACCAGTATTCAATGGGTTCTGTGACAAATCTGCCCTCATCCAGGAATTCCATAAAAAGGAATTCCAGTATTAAGCTCCCCCTCCCCTAGACAAACAGGTAACCACTCCCACTCGATTTTCCTCAGGACAAGTTGTCACCAGGAAATACAGGGTTTTATTGATTTCTGGTATTACTCACATAGGGCTTTAGTTCAGTAACAACTCTCAGAGGCCAAGCTTTTGGCTTTTTCTGTCTTTTACATATTTCAAGTCCATCATACCTAGCACAGAATAAAGTCAAAACATGCAAAGCTGGTACAAGCAGAAATCAGAACAACATCAAGATACATTTCTAGAAACAAGGCTTGTGAAGAGCAAAACATCATAGTAAATAAGGCATCTTACCAATCTTCCCAAATCCAGTGAGTTCTCCTGTGGAGAACAGAAATCTGTGTTCACTGGACTGCCTTTTACACATGTTAAGTATTTTTACATGCATTTGTGTGCTTACGTACATTCAAATTTTATGTTTTCACTTAATACAGTGGAACATATGACTAAATCATATATAAAAATCTAGATCTCCTGGTCTCAAAATCAGTTTTCTACATGCAAAAACATGTCTCTGAGGCAACATCCATAATTATCATAATATGCAAATGACATGTCAGCTACAAATATTTCTGTTAGACTACCTCTATTGGAATCAAAATGATTCAATCTCATACAGGAATATACATTAATATTTCTTTTGTTTCTTCATGGAAACCAAACTTGTGAGAACGGTATGCTTATGAGAAAAATGGAGAAGATCAAATAACTATTTTGGATAAATATTTACAAGCCTATTATGCAGGTTGGTGTAGGAGTTTTGCAAATATATTTCATACTGCTCATACTGTCAAAAGGCCATAGGGTTTCTCTCTGCATTGTAACCTTGTGGCCAGATCAGTCACCAGGAAATCAAATATAGCACACAGATATGAAACACAATGATGTTTTGAGGTGGCATTTGCTACAGAATTGATTAGGGGTGGAATTTGCACCCTAAGAGAATCTGAGAGTTCTTACTTAGACAAATGTATCTAAGCAATTTTGAGAAAAACTAAAAGGCCAGTGAAATTTATCAGACAAGGTTTTGAAGATCTGGATTTACACTTCCTCAATCCAATTGAAGTCAAGGATGCTTACTTGACTTTTTTAACAAGCATATGTTTCAGATTTATTTATTTATTTATTTATTTATTTATTTATTACATTTGTATACCGCCCCATAGCCGAAGCTCTCTGGGCGGTTTACATAGGATTAAAAACAATTAAAAACAATATACAAAAATTAAAACAGCAAAAACATACAACATACACACAATCTGTACATTTAAACCTGCTAAAACACCCACATTTGAAGGACATCCATGTTTATTCTGCCATGTAAAAAAACAAACCCAACCTGCTATTTCCGCTACCACCACCTGCTTTTTATAATTACTTGCCTGATGAAGATATATGGAAATGTCAAAAGCTTGTACATTTTTTGTGATTTATTTTTGGTTGCTTAATGAAAGTATTGGAGTAATATAGATTTTAGCAGTTCATTTATGGTTAACCTTGCTACCTGTGTTTTTTTGTGAGAGTTGGAGATTGCCAAATGATGCTATTCTACAGTGGGGCTCTACACTGGAGGAATTTATACCACCAGAAGCTGGGACTTTGTTCTCTGAGGGTTCATCCCCTCCAAATATTGGATAAAGATACGAGATTTGGCTTCAATTGATCTTATTTAACCTAGAAAAAAACATCTCCATCATCATATATTTATTTCTTACACGCCTCTCCCTTTGGATTGAGGCAGGGAACAACACCGAATACAAAATAGTATACAAAATCTAAAATTATCCTCTGCTTTGTTAATATAAAGACTAAATTCTTTCTGTTGTCCACCAGTTAAAAGAGCCTGTGTGCTTCACTCAGGATGGAAAAACACTTCTGAGAACAGCTGGATTTTATATGTTCAAAAATGGATGATCCAACATTTTCTGGCTCCCAGTAATCCCTGGAGCAGGTCTAGGACCCTGATGTGCAGAGCCTAAAATGAATGTCCACAGACTCTTCCACCCCTGTTCCTTCTTGAGACTGAGTGTCGTGACTCTGTAAGTTCTAACGTATGGTGAGGACAATAAAGAGACCCCTTTGAGGGAAAATACAATCCTTTATTATACAAAAGACGATCCTCCTCTCTCCTCCAGCAAGTAAGAGGAAACAAACTTAGCAAAAGGTCCTTTTGCCCAGAGGCTTGTTAGATAAGCAAGCTATTCAGTTGAGTTAACTGAGAGAGAAAGAGAGCAGAGTCACATAATTAAGACGAATTAGCCTGTAGGGCTTTGTTCGCTAGCCTCTCTGAGCGGCGGGCGGTTTTAAGTTTGAAATCCTTTCTCTTTAACTTTCTGCGAGCAACTGCATCTTGGAGACTCTTTGTCTCAGAAGAGAAAGTATTCTCTCCTCGGTTAGGAGCGTCTCCTTGGGAATTATCTCCCGTGTCCGCTGTGGGAAAGTGTTCTCCTTCTGGCACCAACTCCCCCGCCTGTTGCATTCCTTCTCCAGGATCAGAATCGCTGTCTGAGATTTCATCCCCTTGAAGCAGGGAGTTCGACATAGACACAACACTGAGTATCCAGGCAGTATGATTTCACCATCAAATCACTCTTCCTGCTGCCACATCCCTCCCCTGCTATTTATAACATCTTGACTGATGAAGAAATCTGGAGATCTGGAACACTTGCACATTGGTGATCTTTTGGTGGGCCTAATAAAGCTATTACAGTATTATGGATTTTGGAATTACTATGCCATATGTATAGTAAGTCTTCACCATGTGTTTGATAGTGAACTTGTGATGGCATAAATGCATCTATCTGTCGTACACATTACAGTTTTACCAGGTATATACTGTGGATGTTTAATATCTAATAGGTACATATTAATTAATGTCTAATTTCTAATAGGTACACATTTGGGGCACAATAAATTTAACCCCCCCCCCAAATCTGTGCTACATCAAATTCTCTGGGTGTGTTTAATTGACACAAAACCCCACAGTGTTTCAGCGGTCACTCTGTAGAGATGGTTGCTGAAAGAACGGGACATCCTCCTGACACATCACTGTGCAACCATGCCATGCAGCACAGTTAATTCACCCTTCCCGAGGTTCGCCCCCACCAGAGTCCCCCAGACCCTGCAGCCTCACATCCCAGCAGTACCCATGGTGGAAAAGTCTTCCTGGCGGCTGCACCAGGTGCTGCTAGGCAAACCATGGCCATAGAGATCTGTCAAGTGGAGCTGAGCAGCAGCAGTATTTTTGGCTGCTCTATGCTCATGTCTCTGTGGTAGGTCCCCTTTTATCCACATGTAGAAACATAGAATGGTAGAGTTGGAAGGGGCCTATAAGGCCATCGATGCCAACCCCCTGCTCGATGCAGGAATTCAGCATAAAGCATACCCGACAGAGGGTTGCCCAGCTTCAATGCCTCTAATGTGGGAGAGCCCACAACCTCCTTAGGTAATTGGTTCCATTGTCATGTTGCTCTAACAGGTAGGATGTTTTTCCTGATGTCCAGCCTGATGACATGGTAAGCCACTGTGGAGTGCAGAAACTATTCTGTAGAGTGTGGGTAATAAGGGTGGCTTAATGGAGGTACTTAACCTGTTGTTGACAAGGAAAACATTCCTTATACAACACAGTAACCCCTCATGGATTGCTCCTGAAAGTTACCCACCATGGCTTAACATGTCATGTGAACCCAGCCTGTGAGTCTACTATGATGAGGAACTCAGTTTCTCTGTAGTGCTTCAACTTCCCATCGCCATTTTTATGTTGAGTATTTCAGTAAAAAGGACATTTGATCCCAATTAACCTGCATAGCCAAAGAATGGTGAAAATTGTCATTTGCAGTATAATTCCAATGCATATTTATTCTGAAGTAAGTACCACTGTTCTCAACGGGACTTACTTTCAGGTACGTATGTATAGGATTGCAGCCTTACCAGCACAACAGCAGTTGATACAGCAGTTAAGATAAGTTGCTAACAATTCAGTTGTTTTTGTTTATTCATACGACTAGGTGGCTTTGAGTTGAAGGAAAATGTATGAGAAAGGTCATTTCAGACTACAGGCATATCCCTGTATCCCTTTCCCATAACAAATACTCCTTAATTTCATATTTTTATATTAACTTGAAATCATTGTGGTAAAAGTATTTGACTTAATTAGGGGTCACTCTGATCTCAATATGAGATTAGTAAAGTGCTTTTTCCAAGTGTAAGAGTGTTAGATTGAAGTAGCTAAGGGTGAAATCCTATTCATGTTTAGATGAGGGGAAAGTCCTCCAACCAGTATTCCACAGTCAGCATGGCTGGTGAAGAATGCTGAGAATTTTTGGACCTTCTTTCCATCTAAATATGCATAGGATTGCGCCTAAATTCTTTTTATTAAGTAGACTGAGGAGTGAGAATACATTTTCTCTTGTTTGATCAAAAGGCCAGCTCATCTGAAATCATACTGCATGCTAAATGTGACAGATACAAAAGCAAAACATACACACCCGTTTGCAATGATGTTGGAACCATTTTACAAGATATGGTTCCTCCCTAGCGGGTGCTTGCTAACACAAACCATAATATTACCAGTGTCTTTTAAATGGCATTAATTTGTGCAGTGTTGTGCAGTTAATTTGGCTTATTTTTCAGGTTGCGATCAATGGTGGCTCTATAAAAGAGAGAAACTGTGATGAATAGTCTTAGGCTAGGTGGTACCTGCTCAATGAATACCCTGTGGTAACTTCCATTACATTAAAAGCTATTGATCAGTGAAGCCATCCATGGTGATGTATAATAGATTCTGTAGACATCCCCACTCAGGAAGAGGGTCTCCTGGGTGGGGATGTACACAGGATGTCAGTGAGTGGATGTCTTTGGATGGCTTAATAAATCTGATAACAGCAGAATATAACAAAGATGGGATGAATTCAAAACCATCAGGAACGCTGTGACAGGAAATTGACATAGCATTTATCCTATGGTTTGGGGAACTGGGCTCACACTTTTCAAGCTGCAGATGTGCCTTTTCAGAGAATGCAGAAATTATACATTGGAAGCAGAGGAGATAGCTGCAGATGATCAAAACTATAGAAGAGCCAAGTCACAGACTATAGACCAAGGCAAAAACATATATGCACAATAGGTTGGTATTGTTATTGATTTACTCAGGGATACAATTTAAGCAATATCCTAGAATGTAATTGTTTCTTTTAGAGATGGGAACACAGAAGAGGATGGAAAAAGTGACTTGCTAAGAAAAAAAAATAGATTTAGACTCCCTATGGATAGAGCTCCACCCACAGGACTTGCCCAACTGGAGGAAGGGGGAGGCAATTTTCACCTATTCCTTCTTTTCCCTGCTGTTCCTTGTGCCTCAAAAATTGTTCTTGGGTTCAGAGGCCTTATGGAACACCATGGGAGATGAAAATAAGTTCTTGGTGGAAAATTCTTTAGTATCCACCACCTGGAATAGACTACATATACTGAAGAGCATGCACCATTGTACAGTGAGTCTGATGAATATAAAACAAATCGTTACTTCATACCACTTAAATGACATCATCCCTGCACATATGGAAACCTTTTACTTGAAGATTAAACCTGCTATCTTACTTTGGAGATTACTCAAAGAAGCGTGCAGAGCTCAATAGCCTAAGTGCTCAGAATTAGAGAGCTGATACAGTGTAGTGGCTCAGAATTTGAGCTACGCCTCAATACATCCCAAATTCAAATGTTTTCTTTGCTATTAACTCACTGGCTCCCTCCTTGGTGTGTTTACTTACTTACTTACTGCATTTTTATACCACCTAATAGCCAAAGCTCTCTGGGCAGTTTACAAAAATTAAAATCATAAAAACCATTAAAAATATAAAACAATGACAGTATAAAAATATATTTAAAATACAGGATAAAACACATTTTGAATGGTTTTTGGAGGCAGGCTAATTTTTTTTTGTTTCAGTAGGCCTTTGAGGAGTATCTTGGACCACTATGGATGTGTTCTTTATATCTAGGATTTTTTTTTTTACTTATTTGTATTTAAAATGTTTTTAAAATACATGTTTAAGTCTTATGTTTAATTTTTTTAAATTCTTTTTTATATCTGTAACTGTTTTTAACTGTACATGGTTTAATTTGTAAGCCTCCTTGAGTCCCATGTTGGGAAAAAGGCAGATTACTATTATTATTATTATTATTATTATTATTAATAATAATAATAATAATAATAATAGCTGGTCTTATTGTTCAAGCAATTCGCATCTACAGCTCCCACATGCAATTTGTGGGTAACAGTAGAGACCTACCTAGTAAGTATTATTATACAGAAACAAGGAATTCTCATTGCTGAGCATGCTAGCTGTGGAGGAAAGAAAGCCCTTGTTGTTTGGATTGACAGGAAGGATAATAATTTGAGAGCTCAGCAAATTAACTAATTAAAGAGCACGAAGTATGAGGCCATAGTCCTTCATTGCATTTAGCTAAGAAGGAAATATCTTTAAAAAAAAAAGAGTAAAAAGACTACTAGATTCTCTCTTGTTTATTTATTATATATTAATCTGCCCAATTGGATACGCTCACCCAATAAGATGCTGTTACAAATATAAAATGCATACACAAGCAAAGAGTTAAGGAAACTGAAAGTAACAAATTGTTTCCAGTCTGTATCAAATATACTTAAAATGCAATATAAGTGTACAATCTTAAGGTATGACAATGTGCTACAATAAAATTTAATACAATATTTTTTTAAAAAAAACAAAAATAAAATTCAGGCCAAATGTGTTTCAGCACCCAAGGGTGCCTTCTTCAGTAACCAATACTGAAATTGAAACATACATGAAAGCACATGAATATGTTTGAAATATAAAATGCAACACATTTTAAAAAGAATAAAATACAATGCAAAGCAACAAACTACACAGGAATAGATCAAAAGTTAAATAAAAATAGCCATAAAAGTCAAGAACTAGGTGTCTAAAATGCTTGAGAAAAAAGAAAGGTTCCAAAAAGATAACAATGTAGGAACCAAGCAGACCTCTTTGGGGAACTCATTCCATAAGCAGGGTGCCACAACGGAGAAGTCCCTCTCTATTGGGTCCAGCTGCCTAGTTCCTTTGGTGGGGGCATCTGGAGGAGGACCTCTGAAGATGATCAAAGGGTCCGAGCATATACACATATACATATGTAAATAAATATAAAAATAAACACAATAAAATACATTATTTCTTAGAAAAATCATTATTAGTAAATTATGGACCACATTTAAAAGTTACTTCTTAGTTGCTTAGAAATAAATTTAAGAAGGGAAAGAGAGAGAGAGAGAGAGAGAGAGAAACTGAAATCCTGTTCCTTATAAATGCATTTCTTTATCTCGGGTGGGGAGGGGGAATAATTTGGGCTTGCACAAGTACTTTTGAAGCCAGTATTCCACAGTCTTTGCTATATAAAAGATGTTTTATATAACAACAATGTTTTATATATCGAATACTTGGATTTCACAGAGCAAATACTGTGAGCACACCACCACCTCCTCCTCCTCCTCCACCACCAACACCACCAACAACAAGAAAATTGTGAATAGAATATTTTTTGAGTGGTGAAAGGGAGCTATGTGCATGAGTGTGTGGATGAATGTGCTTGCGTGCCTAGGTGCATGTGTGCAGCTGCAACCCTGACCTCATTGCCCATCATCACTTGCAGCTCTCGGGGGCAAAGGGTTTACATGGAAGGGCCTGCAAGGATGCCAGGTTCTTGCATTGGCAGTATAGCAAGCAGTGATGATGCCATTGCAAGAAAGGGTTCTCCTCTGCACCCTGCTTCGCTCATGCAGGATGCAAGAATGAATGTGTACTGAGCAAAAGCGATGCCCTGGTAAGAAAGGCTTTTTTTCCTCTACTGTTGCACCTCTTTTTCCTCTACTGTTGCTCATGCAGAATGTAAGAAATCTGCTGTAATTCTTTGGGAGTCCCCTTGAGCACAGAGGGACTTGCTTCTGAGTTAACATACCTAGCAACAGCTGTGTATCACAAAGAGATGACATGGCGAAATAGGAAGAACACCGTGGTATGTGCCAAGGCCCTGGCACGTCCTGCTCTGATGACACCGGGTGCAGGATTGCAGCCTTTGTAACTAATAACATGTTGAGTTTGCAAAAAGAGTTAAAATATTTTTTTTCGTCTAGCAATTAATTTGTCCTGATCTCATGTTTTTGTGGCAAAGTTAGTGCTGGGCTGAAGATTTAGACCGTTCCTTTTTTAGTATTTCATGGGGGGTGGGGAAAAACACAACCTCAGGTGAAAGACTCTGGGAGAGGTGAGAATTTTCTCCTTGGGGAGGGGACAGGGTTTCCACTTAACTTTTTAAATGTAGCCAGTTTCTTCCATTTTTTATTTTTTCAAAACACCCCTGGCACTTCCAGGTGGCCAGGAGTTCTACCTGAGTGCTTACTGGAGAGGGAGAGGTCACATGGTTAACAATAGCATTCACTTAGAACTGCTGAGCTCCTTCAAATGCTGCGTTAACCGGGGGTGGTTTTTTTATGTAAAAAAAAATAAGAAGCCTCCTCAGCAACCAGCTACACTTTAAAAATGGTAGCTTGGGGGTTCTCCTAGAACCATCTCTGTCACTTGAGGCTCAGGTGGCCTCGGTGGCACGGAGTACCTTCTACCAACTTCAACTGGTGGCCCAGCTATGCTCCTATCTGGACAGGGATAACCTGGCTTCAGTTGTCTATGCTCTGGTAACCTCCAAGTTAGATTACTGCAATGCGCACTACGTGGAGCTGCCTTTGAAGACGGTTCGGAAGCTGCAGCTTGTGCAAAATGCAGCGGCCAGATTGGTAACAGGGACCAGAAGGTTCGAACATATAAGACCGATTCTGGCCCCTTTGCATTGGCTGCCTGTACATTTCCGAGCCCGATTCAAGGTGCTGGTTTTAACCTATAAAGCTTTACATGGCTTGGGACCGCAATACCTGATGGAACGCCTTTCCCGACATGAACCTACCCATACACTATGCTCAACATCAAAGGTCCTCCTCTGGGTGCCTACTCCAAGGGAAGCTTGGAGGATGGCAACAAGGGAGAGGGTCTTCTCTGTGGTGGCCACCCAATTATGGAATGACCTGCCCGATGAGGCCTGCCTGGCGCCAACGCTGTTATCTTTTCGGCGCTAGGTCGAAACTTTTCTTTTCTCCCAGGCATTTTAACAGCTTAAGTTGAGGTATTAACTGACTTTGTGGCCAGGTTTAAAAGTTTAAAATGTTTTAAATATCTGCTGTTTTATGGTTTAAAATTTTGTATATTGACTTTTTAATGTTCAATCTTTAAATTTTTGTAAACCGCCCAGAGAGCTTCAGCTATGGGGTGGTATATAAATGTAATAACAAATAAATAAAAATGTATGTTTAAATCCTGGCCCTCTCCCAAAGGAGAAAATTCACTGAATTCCACCCCACACCCTGTGTAAGAGGCATTAAAAACAATGCCTCTTCCACAGGGAGAAAGACCTCTCCTTCTCTTTCTCCCTCCAGTCAGGTCTTGTCAGATGAGCACTTCAACCAGGCTACCTTTCTGCTGAGCAAAAATGGAACGACTCTTTAGTCTAGCTCTTTGGGGGCATCGAGGGAATACAATCCTGTCTCTTGAGAGATTCAGGCATTGTATGATTTCAAAAAAGGCTTTGGAGCCTGGGATGCAAGGTTTAGGTTTTCTATTGAGGCTTGGAGTCGGCTGCTGGGAGATATTGCTTTTCCCTGCCAGGACCTGATGCAATCCATTCAAGCTCCCAGTTCCTTTAAAACTACATGGAGGCTTAGGGAACATTAAATGCACTTAGGGAAAATAATCCAGACTTTTGGCGTTCTTGGAATGGCTGGGGAAGAGGCGGGGTGTCAGCAGGACAGGCACAGCGTCATGTGAGTACCGTGCTGAAAATCCGCACACCAGGCATGTCAAGAGTGCACTAAATCGCTGGTGTGATGGAGCTCAAAGTTCCTGAAAATAGGGGGCAGGATTCAGCCCAGCACTAGGCAAAATAGCATGTTGTAGAGGCAAGTGTGTACCGAGATATTGTTATATTTTAAATTTATATGCCATCATTCCATTGTATGAGGGCTTTAGTTTTCTTGACATGAAACCTTTCCTCAAAATGCATTTTCCTGCACAGCAGGATTAGGCCCTAAGTTGGAAATGAGTTAGCAAGCCAATCAGAACACTTGCGGATTTAAAAGGGTTTTTAAAGCTTGGTTCTTCCACCCCAAAATCAAGCATGTTATCCAGTGCCTCACATCATGAGCCCTCCTGAAAGAAGTGAGATAAGGCCGGGGAAAAATGCACATGGGAGAAATCTCTGTCTTAGGAACAAATTAGATGTTGCACTAAAGCTGCAGATATTGCTGAAAAGAACGGCCACATTTTGTGCTCACCCATCTGCTTTGTAACATCTAGAGCAGCCTTCCGGATGTCTGGATACAACTCCCACATGGGCAATGGCTAGGGCTGTGTCTTATAAATAGTCCAAAATTTATGGAGGGCATCAAGTTGGGTAAAAACTTATCTAGAGAACATACATCACAACCTTCTGCATTTGCCTGTTCCTGCTCTACATCCCCAGTTGTTGCTGGTAAGGAAATACAAATATCTTTTATTTCCAGGCAAAGAAAATGTGGTGTCTGCTGTATATCCTGAGAAATGGGTTATAAAATAGTAATAATATTCATTATCTTTTTTTTTTAAAAAAAACTTTTTTTTACTGGCATTGCACTTAAGGCTTCTTGAAAATAATTGCACATTCCATAAAGTACATTGGTCAAGACATGCAATCCGAATGAATGATTGGATCCCTCCCTTAGGCAGCAAGGTCACACAAACTAAGTAGGTTGTTTGGATTAGTTTTTGCTTTTAGAGGCTCTAGCGCAATCCAGTAAGAATGTGGATTGTGAAACATACACTTATTGTAATTGGTCCTCGTTGCATCCTCGAAAAATCATTAAAAGCCAAAGAACATCATGCATTTCTCTCATATTTGTTATGTGTAAACCTTTTGCCAGACAGAAATATCTCAACACGCGTCTTTTCTTGGTAGTAAATATTTTGTTTATTAAACCATTACAATCTATATTTCCAATATTTGATGTGGACAATTGCCTTTGTGATAACATCTCTGTTGATATTGCATGTACAGCACCAGTATTGATTGTGCTTTATTGCAGCAAGTGTATGCTGTCAGTATAATGTAAACAGTCAGTAAAATTAGCGCAATGCACAGACAGTGGGGAAAAAAGCCACAGAGACGGCTATGGATTTTAATGGGCCACAGACATATTTATTACAACTTTTACAGATGTACAGCACCAGAATGCATCCTGTACAGACACTCGAGAACAAACTAGGTTCCTTCCCCACTTAGTGGCTCTCAAAATATATCTGTTGGGGCTTTCCTTATTTCATCCATCAGCACTGTCAGACAGCCAGACACCTCGTGTAGCTTTCTTTTCACCGATTCCCAAGACCCTTTCCTGAAGCTCAATTCATCCCTAGTTGTTTCTTCCCAGCTAGGAAATATGGAGTAGGAGAACAGGAACATAAGAACATAAGAAGTGTGATGCTGGATCAGACTGAAGATCCATCTAGTCCAGCATTCTGTTCACACAGTGGCCAACCAGCTGTCGACCAGGAACCAACAAAGCAGGATATGGTGCAACAGCAACCTCCCACCCATGTTCCCCAGCAACTGGCATACACAGATTTATTGCCTCGGATACTGGAGGTAGCAAATAGCTATCAGGGCTAGTAGTCATTGATAGCCTTCTCCTCCAGGAATTTATCCACCCCCTTTTAAAGCCATCCAAATGGGTGGCCATCACTACATCTTGTGGTAGTGAATTCCATAATTTAACGATGCGCTGTGTGAAGAAGTCCTTCCTTTTATTTGTCCTGAATCTCCCACCAATCAGATCCATGGGATGACCCCATTGAGTTCTAGTATTTTGAGAGCGGGAGAAAAATGTTTCCCTATCCGTATTCTCCACACCATGCATAATTTTATACACCTCTAGGATGAACTACACTCTACATCTTAAACTAGACCAAGCAGATCTGCACTGGTGCCTTTTCTTTTTTTTTTCTTTTCTTTTATTGGCCTTCTCAACTTGTGGTCTAACAATCTGAAAACAGTACTCGAGGCATACATATGAAAGTGCCTTCATACCGTTGACCCATCTAATTCTGTATTGTCTTCTGTGACTAGCTAGAGTCTCAATTGGAGTTGTTTTTCCAGGCCTATTACCTAAGAGTTTGCCTTCTTACTAAAGGTGCCAGAGACTGAAGATGGGATGAACATGGGAGGTGTCCTTGAAAGCAATGAAACAAGCCCTGCTGAACATGGCTTGCAACTTAAAAAGAAACTACTTTTTGTGTAGGGTACCTGACTAGGAATGTTGGAGGAATCTGTAACAGGATCAAATGAGTTTGGATTTTTATGAATCTGCCCGGTTGGGCAGATTCCACAGACTTCAGGATTGTTTTTTCTAACCTTCAGGAATTTTGTGCAAATTTTGTGTAGAAAAATATGCAGGGGAAAAAAACTTGTAAAAAAAATGCACATTTCCCACCATAGGCTAAAATGAAAATGTGCATTTGTTCCCCCCCACACACACACACATTTTCACACATGCAAATTTGCACATTTTTGCATGATCAAATTTGTGCAAATTCGCATTTGGACAAATTCAGAAACTTTTTTTAAAAATCCATCGATGGGTGGATGACAGAACAAAAGGTGCCAAATAATCTGCAAAACACAGAAAAGGGCACATTTATCACAATCCATACATCCCTAAACCTGGTACCCTCCAGATGTTTTGGACTACAACTCCCATAAGCTAAGGCAGAATGTCTAAAGGTCATGTCTTATAGGAATTGTAGTCTAAAACATCTAGAGGATGCTAGGTTCCTTACCCCTGGTGTAGTTCAACATGTCATGTGTCCTGAGAGTGTTACAATATGCCCACCCCAGCCCCTGCTTCAAAGCTTTGGCTGCTGGCAGTGTGGAAACGGATGTGTTATTGATCTCAGGGCATGTGGAGAAAGAAAGGGAAAACTTGTGCTCTTTTATTCCTCCAAGAGCAATGTGAATGCACAAGAAATTTGGATCTGGGTTTCTTACATCAGAGCCCTAGTCACTACATGTCACCAGCTAACAATAATATGAGATATCAAATATACTAGCAGTGTATTCCCAATGTGCCCTCTCTATATAAGCTGACGTGGGCTAAGAAAATGGCCGCAACCTCATTGGTTACAGCTTTCACATAAAATTTGGCATAGGACAGGAGAAGGATCCAAACATCAGGCAGTCCAGTTGCTATGATCTCATTCATGGGCTATTCCTCTAACCTGGGTATGTTCTTAAACAGGGCCGTAGCCTTGAAGCAACACCCTAAAATCTGTTACAGGGATACTCACAGGGATGCTCACCCCCTACTATGGAACTATCCTAATGCCTTAAGCACTTGCAACAAAATGCCCCTACCCATCCCCATGAGATTGGTGCAATGAGACCACAGGAAGAAAGGAGACAAAGTCTGGTGCTAGTAAGCGTGTATCTTTAATATATTGTATTAAAAGCCTGATGTTTCAGATATGATCCTTCTTCAGGAGCTATAAACAATGAATAAAAGATATGCAATGGTAAATAAAAATGTGGACAACGCCCATCAGAAGTTATACATTCCTTTCTTTTAAAAATGTTTTTATATATAGAATAATTATGAATATTTTTCTATTTTTTTATTATATATATATATATATATATATATGACAATAAATGCATGCTTTCACTGGACAAACATATGCTTGGATTCTCCCTTTAAATTCTTCTCTATAAAGGCACTTACATGTCCTTATTGAAAGACACCTGTATTATAAATTTATATGTGTGTATATAATTGTTTTCTTCAAACATTAACATTCGTGCAGACTCCTCTACAGAGTGTGCACTCGGTATAAATAAACAGAAAATATATACACTCTGTAAACCAAAATCCATTCCTTTATACTCATGCAGACTCCACTAGGGAGCGTGCATTGACACAGACTTTATGAACATTCTATAAACCAATTTATTCGATATTGACTTCTCACACCATCCACATTGCTGTCTTCTTCCATTTTACAAAGAATTCCATATTTTCAAAAACCCAAATCAAACAAAAAATATATATTATTGTGACATATACTGTTTATCATGGAACAACAGGATTTTTTATAATTGGCAACCTTTGCTATCACATAAATTTGATGGGGGACGCCAGCCCGAAATATAGCACACCTTATCTTAAGAAAAACAGAACAGAAATGGAATGGTTCTTCCCAACAGGGCACAATAGGAAAAAGAGGTCAAGACACGACAAAAACTATACAAAATAAATGGATTTTGTGGGGTGGAAGGACTTAAGGTGTACGTGGAAGTTAGACTCAGAGAAGCTTCAGATAAAAGATTATTTAACACGTAGAGCTCAAAGAGGATTCATGAGAAACTTTAAAGAGAGTGACTTCTGTAAACACACCCATTACTTCACAGCCCAGGGAAGAGTTGCATGCATATGTATAAACATAGGAGGTGCATGCATGGTAACAGATTCACTGTAAACCCAAATCTCATTTTAACACAAGAATATAATCTACTCTTATTACACTGCAATATAGAGACCCCTCTGTGCTGTAATGCGCTCCCCCATCCAGAAGTTTGTTTGCATTCTTGCATTCATCTTTATTGAAGGTTATTATATACCTTCCATTTTGAAATGTCATCTCAATATATTTTAAAAGGCCATACACCATGGGGGGAAACCTTTTTTTCCCCTTCTTTTTCTGGGAAGAATTGTAGATATTTCTCCTACTTCATTTTAGTAACAAACATAGCGATCCACTCTAACTATTTATGAAAAGGAGGCTGTGTGCTCAAAACCAGTTGGCTGAAACTCAAAGGTAACTGAGGCCCTGGGAATCTAGCGATAGAACAAAGATTTATTGTTCATTCTGTTCTAGCTCCTAACTAGCACATTGAGCTAGTGCTAGGTGAAATGCCAATTCAAGGTCACATTAGCCAGTGCTGGCTTTCTAGGCAGACTTAGTGAGAACAGGGTGAAATGTCCTAATTGTTTAATCATTGTGTGTGTGTGTGTGTGTTATTAATTACTGAGTGCCCTATTTAGAAAAGTCTACATGCAGCAAGCGATAGGGCTAGCACTGAATGAAAAACAATGTTTGAAGAGGTACGCTTGAGAGGAAAGAGACCAATAGCAGGAGATACTGGCAGACCAACCCCCTGAAGCCAGGAATTCTCCAATTTGATTGGAGTTGCGTTGGTAACTCGACAGGAGTGACTCCTTGCTATTCAGCAGTAACCAACGGACTATGGAAGGATCGACAGAGGCCATCCCAAGGCCAATATACTTGCAGAGTGCTGCGGATGTACTTGTGAACTTTGACTAGAGGGGCATTGGTTGCCAGTAAGCTACTTCCTCCCAGCCAAACCTACCCAACCTTCTCCCTTCTCTAAAATACGTACTAGCTTTGGGTGATAGGAGAGGGCTGTGGGTGCTGCCAGGAAGGTTAGTGGCAAATTTTAAAGTGTAGCTGCGTCCCCAGGCAGATGTGTTGATCCAGAACAGCAAACCAGTTCTAGCAGTTATCATCTCCACCAAGCTAATGGGTCTTAACTGTCCATGTGAGACCAAGCCCATGCCAAAATACTCTGCATTACAACAGGGGACAATGATGTATTGTTGCTGTTGGAATCCATTTCCCCCAGCTACTGTGAGGATTGCAGCTATGATCAGAGGGAACAGGGAAGTCTGAAGTGGGATTGGAAGGCGACATCTGCATCTCTCCTAATTAAAAAAAAAAGCGCTGACACTACGGCTGCATTCGGACAACACATTAAGCAACTGAGGGGGTGGGGAACAATTGTCAGTTGTGTTGCTTATTGTGTTGTGTGGAGGGTAACATGCCGCTCACAAACTACTGACGGTATGCACCCACACACACACAATTAAATTACAAAATTGTCGGTTCTAACAAATTTACAGAAATATCCTCAGATGACCATTTGTGATCTAACACGTGAGGCAAGATATACATATTTCGAGACTTGGATTGTTATAGACTTATCCCTACCCTGGAGAAGGATAGTGACCAAACATTCTCTGGATCGGCCAGGAAATTTCTGAATAATTGGTTGCAGCAAGTCATTTCTGATCCCATTATAAAAGTTACAATTAAAGAGCACATGTATTATTGTCTCTATCTCCGAGTTATTACAAGGACAGAATCTATTTCCTACAGGTATTTTTTTATATCTTCCCTCCAACAATTTGGATGGGAGAGCATTCAACCTGGCCAATTCCTCCCAAATAAGCAACTGATAGAAACAACTGGCTTGTAAGTTGTTTAGCTCGAAGCCAGTTGCTTAAAGTGTTGTGTGGAGGGGTGAGTGTGTTACTGGCGTGTGGTGAGTGGGTTAAAACATAAGCCCATAGAGGCAGGCAGCAAGAGTGACCAAAGCGGCGGCTGCCACTCTGCCACAACTGGTGCAACTTGCAGAAGCTGCTAGGATAGAACCAGGAGGACTGAGGGAGGAGGGAAGGTGGGGAGAGGGGCGGGGGCTGTGTTAGTCAAATGCTGGGTTGACTATTAGTCCACTCAACACCAGCCTCAACCACCCACAGTTGTGTAGGAATATGTTGTGTGGGGAGTACCTACAAAATAACCAACTGTGAGTTGGCTACTCAACCCACCATTGACTAATGTGTTGTCCAAATGCAGCCTACATCTCTGACAGTCCTGGCTCCATTAAACCACTGAGAAATAGTGGGGCTAATGAGTGGGTGATATCTACAAATAAAGGATGGCATTGACCATTTCCTTACTGTAAATGTTCAAAACAAGGCTCGTGATTCAAGACTTCTGCATGCAGAGACTGGATTTTGTGTGTGTATACAGAACTTTCCTATCAGACATGAAAATGGTTTGTATGTGTGTGTGCACACACATGTATGAGTAAGAAAGATAGCACTACTAACAGCTCTAGGCTGCGTACTTTGTATTCATGCTCTACTGAAGAGACAATCAGTGGTTTTAGTTCAGGGGGCTCATTCCAACGGAACACATACAGTGACCAGAAAGGTCAGTGCTGATCTTTTGTTCAATAAGGCCAATCTTAATTTACCTTTTATAAGTAGGTAAGCCAATGAATAAATGTTTATTTTTATACTCCTCTTTAGCCTGAGGGCCCCCAAAGTGGAGCACAAAAGATACACAATACAAAATTGAAAACAAATGAATAATAAATTTAAATCAAGCAGCAAGATAAAATATTGACATCTCAAAGCAATGAGAGAAAGACAAATATGACAGAATGGAACAATTAAATGAATATAAATTATCTTGGTAGAGGAAAGTAATTTTTACCATATGGACATTCTGTCTGAATATCTATGTGCATGTACCAAGTTCATACATGTCAAACCAATGAGCAAACGTGAACATAGCTGTGCACTGAAATGCACACTTTTTTAAAAAAAAAAACAATGTAGTTCTACAGTTCTCCACTCAAAAAATGCACACAGGGGAAAGTGTACACAAAAACATAACACAGAGGAATCCATTATTACAGGGGAAAACGGGTTGCAAAAATGTGTACATTAGCAAAACGTGTGCAAAAAATGAACACTTTCAGAAAGAAGTGCACACAAAATACAAAAAACATAAGTATTTTCATGCAGACTTTTAAAAATAGAATTTGTAAATTGGAACAGAGCCTCCTCTGAAGATCTCAAGGGGTAAGCAGCATAATTCAGAAGTAAAGGTTGAAACGAGCATTTTGAATTGAGCTAAGAAATGGATCAAGAGTCAATATAATTAACATGCATTGCTATTATTGCATTGTTTACCCACTCAACATTTTGGGCTACAAAGTTGGTTGGGCTAAGCAGTCAGACTTCTGCAACTTGTAACCTACCAACCCAAACACAGCCAACTAGATAGTAAAATTGTACTGTGGCTTCATTATGGTTTGACTGGCTTATTTGCAGCATGCTTGGGGGTGAAACTACCAATACATGGCAATTGTATAGCATCTGGAAGGCCACATTTTGATTGATTGATTGATTTGATTTGTGCCCTGCCTTTCTACCAAAGAATGGCACTCAATGCGGCTTACGCTGTAAAACTGATTAAAACAATATTTCGCTTCCTCTGTCACAAGCTGTGTATGCCAGGCTTACCTTCATCTTTGGCCTCCATGACACTGAAAGAAACTGAAGTTAAGTTCATGTAGAACATGTAATAGTTGTGTATTAGATGGCAAATGTAATCACTGTTTAAACGTGTGCTGTTACTCCTTTCTATTTAAGAGTAGTTGCATTTCTTGGTTGGGATGAAGGACTCTCTCATATCAGACACAGTTTCCTTGGGAAGGTACTTATACACTGTGATCAAGGCACCTTTTAACCTTCTGTTCAATAAACTCTATAGATCGAGCTCTTTAAGCTGTTTATTGTAAGGCATGTTTCCCAGATCATAGACTATTCTTGTAGCTCTTTTCTGATCCCTATCGTACATCACTCTCTATAGATTTTCTTTAAGGCCAAGGGGGAACTTTTAAATACGGGCATAAGAACTTCTAGACATTCTGTTCCAGTAACAGTTTCCTTAATGTTTCTCACTGATCGGGTAAGAATAACCAACTTATGAAATAAAAGTTGACATCAACAAAGTTGTCTATCGCACTGTTATGTGAGTACTTCATTTATACATTTTTAAGCAATGAGTAAAACAAGGATTATTTTTATTTTATTTATTTTTATTTTATTTATTTATTTCATTTCTAACCCGCCTCTCCATCTAGATCGAGGCGGGGAACAACACCAATTTTATTTGAAATAAAAATCAAGGGAGGAGTTTAATGTGTCTGGAGTAAATGGGCTCATCGTCAAAGCTCTCTGTTCTCCTGGTTGTATAACTATTGCATGTGTTTACAAATTCCCTGCCAACAAATATTGCCAAGCACATATAATATCAGGTCACCACAGATCAAGCTAACACAGTACAGATTTACAATGAGAATAGGAAATGTGTACAGAGCAACTAACTCAAGCAAGCGAGCTCAGCTACAGACTACAGGTCAATTCACCTGTATAACAGACACACATGCAGCATATCGTTAAGGAAATAAGCACTTCGGAGACATTCTAGAAACATTTGATATGTCCCATTTTGCAGATGTGGAATACTGAGACTAAGATTACTTGGCCCAGCCTCTAAAGTATTTATTCATTTAATCTAATTACATTCTGCCCTTCATAAAAAAATAATAATCCCAGGGTGGATAACAATATTTAAAATAAAATAAAATACAACATGTCTAATAAAACCAATAAAAATCAGGAGAGAGAAACAAATAATCATTGTCATATTCATTGATCACTCATAAATGCCTAACATTGAAGAGCCAGTAAAGTTGGTGCCAGGCATAACTCTTGGAGGAGGGCAGTCCTTGGGAAGCCACAATATAGAAGGCACTATCTTAACTGACCATCCAATGTATTTCTCTTATAGGTGAGACAATGAGATGGGCCTTTTCCCCAAATCTAAGGGTATAGGCAGGCTAATATAGGGAGAGGTGTTATTCCAAAGATTTGCCCCCCCTCCAAGTTCTTCAGGGTTTTGTTGGCCTTGAATTCAGCTCAGAAACAAATAGGCAAGAATGCAACCCTTTTATTATTGGTGGTATATGATTTCTGACAGCTGTCCCTGTCAGCATCCTGGCAGCTACAGTCTGCACCAATTGTAATTTCCAAATCATTTCTAGATCAGTCCCGTGTACAATACAATAATCCAAATGAGAGTTGACCAGAACATGGATCACAATGGCTAAGCAATCCCTTTCTAAAAATGCTCATAGCTGGGGCACCAGCCACACCTAGGCAAAAGCACTCTATGTCTTTGAGACCACCTGGACTTCCAGTGACAATGCTGGATCAAGGACTACCCCCAGACTATGCACCTGATATTAGATGCATCTTGTCCATAAGAGGCTATCTATCTAATGTCTGGTTGGAGAACTGTCCACCCATAGGATCTCCATCTTGTCAGGATTCAGTCTAAGTTTATTTGCCCTCATCCAACCCATTATTGCCTCCAAGCACTTGTAGGGAAAAAAATATGGCGAAATTCCAGGGTCCCTGCTATTAAATACTCAGGAACACCCAGCTCAATAGCCTCAGTTTGGCCCACATTTTGTAGGTGCAAGTGCACTTGAGGATTTGAGATAGAATGTTTGCATTCATCCAGATTACACTTAGAACTTAAAACATCATCTCAAACTTTAAAATTAAATGTATTTTGTTAAAGAAAAAGACAGAGTTTAACACAGTCACAAACCTTTCACCCAAGCAAAGCAAAATGACATACTCACAAATCTTACAGCTGTATACTCTCAAATTCTGTACCACTCATACTGACTCTGCAAAGGGACTCTTTCTCTGCAGACGGACTTCTGTTTCTCTCAGGCAAAACCAAGGAGCTACTGAGGCTTACATGCTAGGCTCAGAGCAACACCCTGGATCTCATGCCTGAGGGAAAGGAAAGACATCTTCCTATTCTCTGTTTAGACATAAATAACCTTCTCAAAATCAAAGACCTCCCTCCTCATACCTATTCATTTATTTTAAAATATCTAAATTCATTGGTCCACATCATCAATTTAGACCATCCTCTTCCCAGAATGTTCAATCCTTTCTGACATACTTGTTTATCCCTTAACTTGACATCACTTCTTTTTCTCATGTGGTCAGGTGTCTAGTTTACTTCTACCTTTCCATCACTCTGGACCTTTCATCTAGTTCCCTTAAAAGGAATACATGCAGGTGATACAAGACACAAGTTCTTATGACTAAGGTCTTTGAGCAATATCAAATCATATTTCATCAGGCCTTTTCTACGCCAAATCATCTAACCCTTGATACAGTGTTTGTACTCTTACTTGCCCCCTTAATATTAAAGTTAACCCATTCCCCAACCATCTAAAAACATCCTGCAACCTTTTCTATGCCCCTAAAAGCTTTCCCCCCAATGCTATGCTACCAAACTTTTATAACCCCAACCTTACACATATTCAGTAAAATTGCAAGCCAATAAAAATTCCCAGGCACTGATCCAGCACTTGCATTTGTAAACCTAACTCAGATGACAAGCAGAAATAGAGCTTGGAGTCACCAGGGTACTGCTAACACCTCGCCCCAAACCCCCTGATGACTTCTCCCAGTGGCTCTGTATAGATATTAAAGAAAACAGTGTACATAATGAAACCCTGCAGGACAACATAGCAGAACTGCCATGGGGTTGAGCAGACTTTCTAGAAATGATCCTGCAGAGAGGAGTGGAAACGCCATCTTGCAGTGGCCCCAATTCCCAATCCACAGAGTTAATCAGCAACGGGAGGGAAACCATTCGGCTGCTGGCCTAATCCCACCCATGGAGGTTCCTTACCAAGCCCATAGAGCCTCCTTGGATGCCTCCAGGGGGTGAGGTTTGGGTGGCTCTGGGAAAATCTGTGATTCCTCCCAGCTTCGGTCCTTTCTCCATGCTGAGAGAGGCATATGGCATTCCATACCCACTGATATCATCTGGTCCCTCACCACCTAAAACAAGTCCCCCAACCCTTATCAATGTGCTCAAGAAGTCCAGGGGAGTACAATTGTAAAATTAACTCATTATGATTATGATTATGATTATTTATTACATTTATATACCTCCCCACAGCCGAAGCTCTCCGGCCGGTTTACAAAGATTAAAACATCGAACATTTAAGAAAACAGATATACAAAATTTTAAACCCGTAAAAACATAAAACAAATAATATACAAAATTTTAAAACCATAAAAATGTAAAACAGATAATATACAAAGACAATATCAGCTTAAACTGATGTGGACCTGGGGTCAGTTAGAAAACTCAACATGTACTGTTAAATGCCTAGGAAAAGAGAGAAGTCTTGACCTGGCTCTAAAAAGATAACAATGTTGGTGCTAGGCGAGCCTCGTTGAGGAGATTGTTCCATAATTAGGGGACCACTACTGAAAAGGCCCTCTCCCTTGTTGCCATCCTCCGAACTGTTATTTATTTATTTATTTATTTATACTGCCCCTTAACCGAAGCTCTCTGGGCAGTTTACATAAGATTAAAACAATTAAAAACAATATACAAAAATTAAAACAGCAAAAACATACAATATACACACAACATACACATACATTTAAAACCACTATAATAACTTTAAAAAGCTATAAGCCTAAAAACAAAACAAACTCAGGCTCATCAGATATTGCTAAATGCCCGAGAGAAGAGGAAAGTCTTGACCTGGCGCTGAAAAGAAAACAATGTTGGCACCAGGTGGGCCTCGTCAGGGAGATTGTTCCACAATTGGGGGGGAGGGCACCACAGAGAAGGCCCTCTCCCTTGTTGCCGACCTCTGAGCTTCCCTCAGAGTAGGCACTCAGAGGAGGGTCTTAGATGTTGAACGTAATGTTCGGGTAGGTTCATGTCGGGAAAGGCGTTCCATCAGGTATTAATAGTAATAATAATATTAATAATAATATATTTATTACCCGCCTCTCCCAACGGATCGAGGCGGGGAACAGCATTAAACATAAAATATTGTGGTCCCAAGCCGTGTAAGGCTTTATAGGTTAAAACCAGCACCTTGAATCGGGCTTGGAAACATACAGGCAGCCAATGCAAGCGGGCCAGAGTAGGTTATAGCATAGGAACACCAAGGTTAAAAGATGATTGGCCCAAACCAGCCATTTTTCTATGGATGAATGCATATCTGAAAGGACTGTATGCAGCAATTGCCTCCACTGCCCCAATAGTGCTGTTGCCTCTGCCGCTATGATAAGTGCACTGTGCTGCTTCCAACTCTAACAATGAGAGCATCAAATCCTCCAATTTACCCTTCTTTAGGACTTTTTATAATATGTCGGATAAATAAGCCACACCCTAATACTCCCATCCCAAACACGGCGGTTTCGTTCTCTGATAGCCATCACATCTTCTTCAGAAGGTTTCTGCCAGGTGGCACCTCACGTGTCATTTGTTACTGAGGAAAACTCCCACAGGACCACAGAGACTCTTTTCTGCTAGCTTCCCGTTTTCCTGCTGGAGATCCCAGGATGTCTAGCTGCCCCATTGCTTCCTGGGAAAAGACGGTGTTCTGTGCCTATTTAGGAGCACTCCATGCCACTTCTATTGCTGTTTCTCCTTTGCCTAAGGTAAGGCATTTTTATTTGTTTGCTTATTTATTTACTGCCACGGAGAAGGTGAAAGGAAGAGGAAGATGCCACAGGGTGTGGACAGGTCCTGCTTTGTGGTGGCTCACAGCAGGATCTGCCAAGTGTGAGCCACCACAAGAATACAAGGATTCCATAGACAAATCACCCCTGCTTCGAATCCCCATCCCTCTCATAGTCCTGACTCCATTCTTAATCTGCCCAAATCTATCCCATTGCACCCTGATCTAGGATGTGTAAGAATTTCATTTCTGTTCATTTCAGATCAAAATGTGCCCCGTTCACACCCCCCCAATGGGAATGCACGGCCCTTTTGTGGACAAATCTTGTACATTCCCATTGTGATGCAAAATGCATACTTTCAAAAATATGTGCACTTTTTTTTGGGGGGGATGCATTTTCACACTTCATCCAATGGAGGAAAATATGAATTTGGGTGCACAGACTTAAAGAAAATATAAACACAAATGAGTACATTTCCTGTTTGAATTGGGGCGGAATGGTTTGGGAAGAAGGCAAACTGATCATCAAGGTAGAACTTGGAAAACGTCAGCCCATGAGACACCAAGGACTGTTTTTGCTCCGGCTGTGGCCTCACACTGGGGGACAGAATCTTTGAAATAAAAACTTGGGATCTCTATTGATCAATGATCTCAAGGCATATACAAACAACATTAAAAAAAAAATCTCAGGAAGGATGTTCAAGAATTCTGTTGTAGTTGTTTTCTGTTGTTGTTTTAAGAAGGGTATTTTTGAGGAAGGGCATCTCACATGTTGTATATTATTCCAGCCTGAGGATTACAATGAAACAAGCTCTGGTCATGTTTCAGTTCACACAGAGGCGTGCTGTGACAAAGAAGCCATGGAACAATTCCCTTTGAGAAGATAAAGCTGAATTGTAAGCTCTTGACTACATGGGCATTGACCTTAGGACACAATTTTGCAACCACAATCAAGCTTGCATCTATCTTACTGACTTTATTGGGGTTTAATAGCTCCCCAGTGGCTTCCTAATGCCTGCTGAATGCATTTGCGCTGGCAAAGTCCCATCATATCCACAGAGGATAGATAAGGCCCCAGTACATGCAAGGCACAACACCCAAACAAGGACATTGTTGGAAAGAAGTTTCTTTCATTCTAGCATGCTTCTGTTGACTAGAGGCAGTCACCAAATTCTCTGAAGTCATATTCATATGCTCCAGGGGCAGACTTTGTTTTTTACCTCTGGTAAACCAGTGCCAGTGTTTTGTCCCTGTTTTCCCTTTTGCAGACATTTTGGGGGATATTTCTATAAAATGTTGTTAGCGTGCATGCGTTACAAAATGTACATTTTAGGGGAAAATGCATTCGAAACACATAGGTTGGAGTAAAATAGTAACTATTCGTTGTATTGAGTTATTGGTGCCGACAGGATTTTCTGGGCCTGGTGCACTTTATGAGGATTGGGCCCTTTTCCTGTCCCCTCCCACAAGGAATGTGTAGAATTGTGCATTGGGATGTGACATTTATTTGCACTCATAGCATGCACTACTGCAACATACCTGTTTTTTTATTGGAGTCACATTTCAGGACACCTGGATGCTTGCACAGAGTAGGATAAAGTCATCAGACTTGGGAATTTAACAGGACTATTCTTGATGATGCGGAAGTGGCCATCCCCAGCTGCACATGTAAAGGGTGTTCTTGGGCAGTATCCAATGTGGCAACTCTGCCTCTGCTGGTTCCATGGCATTTGTGTGGCCCACCAGGGCCCTACCATTAGGCAGAGTGAAGCACTAACCTCAGGTGGCAGATGCTGAGAGGTGAGGAATAGCAGCAAAGCGTTGAAAGACAGTGCTGTGCATGCCACTCAGCCTGCCCTGTGTCCCCTAAGCCAGCATTCAACTGCCAGTCCAGTTGGCTTCTATATATGGAATGGGTTGCACCATCTTGTCATTTGCTTCAAGCAGCAAAATATCTTAGGCTGGCCCTGAGTTAAACAGGGACTGGCACTTCCTAAAGGAACCCCTGAACTGAAAGGAAGGATTCATTTCCAGGACAGGACCGGTCAGCGGCAAGGAAGTGTGAATCAGCAAAGCACAAACTTGCCAAAGTTCTCAGAATTCTATCTCGATCGCATTACGATTCATAGCCATGTTGGATTGTGAACTGTTTCTTTTCGCGTGAAAATCTGTGTGTATTTTCGTGCATATTTTGAAAGCATCAGTTGTATGCATTTTTAAAAAAATGTAGGCAATATCCACCAATTGATTGAAGTGCATTTTTGCACCTTTTTCAAAAGTACATTTTTAATGCACATTTTTTCAAATGTATACTATATATGTACATATAATCCATAAAATCATATTGCAAGTTTGGGAAGTTTGGCAATTAATGGACTTTGACCACAGATTGCATCCAAGTCCATGTTTGGTCGTAACGGGTAAAAGCTGGGTAAAATCCTTATCAAAAAACGAACCAGAACAAATTTCTCACATATCCCTAGTCAGTAGAGCTCTCTTCTGCAAGCTCCATTGACCTGCACCATTCCGGAAATGTTTTATCTCATTTCCAACTGCTACAGGAACTGCTAGGTTCTCATTGTGCTAATGGTAGGTCCCACCACTGTGTTGGAAGTTCTGGATACTATCCCTTGTGTCCGGTTACATTTAAACCTATGTATCACATTTTAATTTTGGCACATATTCACAAGACATCAGCTCAGCAGTAAGCAAAACTCCACATATGCTTCAAGTATATACTTTTCTTATGCAAAAGAGGATTTGCACTACCAAAAAAAGAGGACACACATCTTCGTGTGCTCATTTATTTGTTATAGATGGAAGTTGAGACATACTAACTTGGGTTTAAATTTCAGTGAAGGGAAGCCTTTCCGAACTCACACCATATTTTTCAATTGATTTTCACCCTGCCCCAGACCACCCAAATCAATGATTACTCACAATTCAATCTCCCACACCCAGACCCTGCTCCAAAATTATGTGCCCTTCAGTTAAGCATTCCCATTCATCACCATGTCATACTAAACTAAAAACGAATAAATAAATTGATAAGGTGGTGGTACCATGCTGGGGTCTTCTCTTAAGGGGGTGGCAAGCTATTCTTTGAGATGGCGAGGTGGTTGGGATCAGCAGAGTGGTAGAAAGAATGGCAGTCAGCAGCATTCAGTGCTTTCTGGGGAAGGAGTAAAGGAGGTGGTAGGCAGCTGTGGACTAGCAAATGGGCCTGGGTAGCAAATGGGACTGTGGAGCAGTGGTGAGAGTGGCCCTCTTTTCTTTTGGACTCAGGACACTCTCCTTTGGTAGGCTGACCATATGAAAAGGAGGACAGGGCTCATGTAACTTTAACAGTTGTAGAGAAAAGGGAATTTCAATCAGTGTCATTTGTATGCAATTAGTTCCTGGTGATATTCCCTCTGCATCACAACAGTTAAAGTTGCAGGGGGCCTGCCTTCTTTTGTATATGGTCACTCTAGTATAGTGCCTGCACCTTTAACAGTTGTGATGAAGAGGGAATTTCACCAGGAACTAATTGCATACAAATGACACCTGCTGAAATTCCCTTTACTCTACAACTGTTAAAGTAATATGAGCCCTCCTTTTCAGATGGTCAGCCTACCTTTGGTGGATCTTGGACTATACAGGTCTGACTGCAGCTAAATCTATCTATCTATCTATCTATCTATCTATCTATCTATCTATCTATCTATCTATCATCTATCTATGAGAGATAGAGAGCAATTACAGTAAATGCCCGAAGCCTGGTTAATCTTAACTTTCACAGGTGCATATTAACAATTCTAGACAAATAATATGAATATCTAAAAACTCAGAGATCTGTCTAAATCTATGTAGAATTTTCTACCAGCCTTATATGTGGAATAGACTAGGCCGCAAAACAGCATGAGTGATTTCTCAACTTGCACATGCAGGCTTTTCAGCTTACTTCTTCAAGTGCCCCCCCCCCCCCCCCCCGGTTGCTCTCCTAATTGCCCACCTCAAAGCTACAGAGCCCTCTGGAGAAGTATCCCAGAATGGGCTGCCATTGGAAGACAATGACCTTCACCTACACACAACATGACATGCATTCCACCTGTGTTTAGAGGTGGGTTGGAATTAGGGTGACCAGATAAAATCCAGGTCGGGGCTCATGTAACTTTAACAGTTGTAGAGAAAAGGGAATTTCAGCCAGTGTCATTTGTATGCAATTAATTCCTGGTGATATTCCCTCTTCATTGTTAAAGTTCCAGGGGCCCTGCCTTCTTTTGTATATGGTCACTCTAGTATAGTGCCTGCACCTTTAACTGTTGTGATGAAGAGGAAATTTCACCAGGAACTAATTGCATACAAATGACATTGGCTGAAATTCCCTTTGCTCTACAACTGTTAAAGTTACATGAGCCCTGACTTGGATTTTATCTGGTCAGCCTACCAAGTTGGAATGTTTCCAGTATATCTGTCTTTCTTTTTTTTAAGCATTCACAAAATTCATCTGGATTTATAAGTATTCACATGAAATACAAACATTCCTCAAATTTTTGGCATCCACTTTAACAAGTTTACTATAGAAATAAAGTCTGGTAGGATTGTAGTACTTTGAATGCACAGCTTAAGCTGTAATTCTCTACCCACGTATCTGAGAACAAGCTCCATTGAAATCAATGGGGCTTACTTCTGAGAACACATGTAGAGGATTGTACTCTTCATGTATTAGTTTCCCAAGTAAAAATGATTGCTGAATTTTGCCCCTTACATTTTTTTTTTCCTGGCATTAGAATTTTTTGGAAACGTTTAATCACTTGAAAGAAGCAATCTTAGTCTCTAGATGAAGAAATCTCCAAACCAGTCATTCATGTTAAAAGGCTGTCTAGATGAAGAAACTAGTTATTCATGCTAAAGAGCTCCTAGGAATTGCTTTGCTGGGCTAGACAAAAGTTCTATCTCATCCAGTATTCTGTTTTGCGGTGTGGCAGCCAAATGGGCTTTCCTACTGCATTTCCTCCAGTCACTGGTATTCAGTGGCTTATTGCCTCTAAACATGATTGTTCCCAAAGATCTGTTGACAGAGCAGGGACCATAGCTCAGTAGCAGAGCAAATGCTTTGTATGCACAAGGTTCACAATTTCAATTTCTGGGTAGGGTTGGAAAAGACCTTAAAGATCAATGGTCTGATTAGCTATAAGTAATCACAAAAGGAAACATTACCCAACAACCAAAATTTTCTTTGAAAAACTGACAAATTGGGGTATGTAATTGAATAAAAACAGACAAAACTTTTACACATCACATACATAAATGTTATGACTTCAATTAAAAAAAGAGTTGTTATGTCACTGAACTACATAACAGGAAAATAATCATTAGGAAAATGTGGCAAACACAGTTTGATCATAAGAGTTCCATTAGTGAATCATTATAAAATTAATTATTATTTCTCATGTGGACCTTTATAAGGCAGTTCCATATGTTCATATGACATACCTATCCTCCAAAATCCTCATTCATAAACAAATATCCTGTAATGACCAATCGATTCTCTAATAAATATAAGGATAGCAGAATGGTTAGGACTGGCCTAGGATTGCCTGTATGCCAGTGTTTAAAGGCAACACATTGATCTGTGGAACTCTTTATTTACTGATTCTACAAATACTCACTGGAACTCACTCATTGAGTAATCTGGTGAAATAATACGATCATAAAAGAAAAATAAAATGATTGGGTTTTTTTTAAGGAATAGACATATTTGTGGAGAATAAGGGGTACCTATTTATTGTTAGTCGAGGTGACTAGGGTATTCATCTTTACATGAATGTATTCGATAAACTTAGGGAAAGTGAATGGCCAGCAGGAGGCAGAGTGTTCTGTTCCTGCCTAGATGTTGTGTGTATGCTAGTTTGATGCATAAGGAATTGGCTGTGGTCAGATCTAGCATCTTGGCCTTCTAGATAATGCTTTTCAAAATGTGAAAGTTGCACCATTCTAGTAGGTGTCAACAAATCCTCCTGGATCCAACGATCTACATTTTACTTGAAATAGCTGTTGAGTTGCTGACCTGCTCCTTCACCCTCTTATGCCCGCTCATTTCCATGCCCTCTTTTCAATATGGAATGGGGAATTGTGTGCCTATCATCATTTACATTGCATGACACTCCCCAATGATCTGGTGTTAGGGGTGAGCAGTGAAATGGTCAAGTTTGTTGATTGACGCTACATTAAAGCAAAAAAAGGGGGAGGGAAGAGCTTCAAACTAGGGTAATGGCAAATGTGCTTTGGCGTAAGCAAGTGTAAGAAGATGTACATCGGGGCAAAACATCCTAACCTCACATAGACATTGACGGGGTCTGAGCTAGCAGTGACCAACGAGGACAGGGATCTTGGAGTTTGAAGTGCATAGTTCAATGAAAACATTGACCAGTGTGTAGCCGGTGTGAAAAACACAAATTACTTGTTAGGGATCATTAGGAAAGGAATCAAAAATAAAAATGTCGATTTCGTAATGATTTTATACAAATCTAAGGCATGACCAAACTTGAAATACTGTGTACAGTTCTGGTCACTGCATTTCAAGAAAGATATTGTAGAGGTGGGAAAACATGCAGAAAAAGGCAATCAAAATGATCTAGGAACTAGAACAACTCCTATGTAAAGGAAGTTCACCATGTTTTGGGATTTGTAGCTTAGAAAAAAGACAAGAAAGGAGGTCAGACATGATAGAGGTGTATAAAATTATGCATGGTTTGGTTCTCACCTGATATTGACACTCAAGGTCATCCAATGACACTCAGTGGTGGGAGATAGGACAGATACGAAAAAGCATCTCTTCAACGAATTATGTGAATTATGGAATCTGCCACCATAAGATGTAAAGCCTGGACAACTTTAAAAGGAGATTTGACAAATTCGAGGAGGATGAGGCTACCAATGACTACTAGTCATGATGCCTATATATTACCTCCAGTATCAGAGGCAGTACACCTTTTAATGTCAGTTTCTGGGGAACACACGTGGGAAGGTACGATTGCAATCATGTCCTATTAGGGGGCTTCCCATAGGCATTTAGTTGGTCATCGTGCAAACAGAATTCTGGACAAGATAGGCCTTTGAACTGATTCAGTATGGCCCTTCTTATGTTCTTATGAGACCACCAGTGTAGTAACATGTGGTTTCTTCCTGAATTGCTCCTCCTTATTCATGTCTTTGTCTTGACTGAGGTACTTGGTGGTGAACTAATGCCAGTATGTGTCCTCTTCATTTGCTTTTCATCACAGTACTAAACTTTCATGTCTCCCACCTCCTACCCCATAGGACCATTTCATTGACTGTGGTTCTGACCTTCAAGAGATCAAGCAGCTTAAAGGGCAATGCAATATTGCTTTTCATCCATTGTCCATTCATCTGCCTGACCATGATCATGGGCCAGGACAATACCGAGCACTGTCCAGCCAAGTCATTTGTCCTTATTTTACATTTGTTACAGCAATGGGAGAATGAACCAATATGTTTCTTGTCTTATATGACACTTAAGGAGCCATGGAGATAGTGAAGTATTTGTTTATGCCACCAGTTGCTGTAGTATAGATGAGCCAAGACAATTAAATCTTCCAGTTTTCAAACTCTGTACAAAGCAAATTGTATTTAAGTGAGCCATTTTTCCCTAAATAAAAGATGATTTTCATGTAAAATGTTTAGTATATGCTTTCTCTTTCATAGAAACCAGGATGTGTTCGCCATTTATTTCTCTAGACTTTGAATAATTTGTTCATCTTGCTGTTCTGATATATCAAAGATGTTTCTCACCATATCATTTTCATTCTTTCCTTTCCTTTCCTTTAAAGCATGTGATATAGTATCATTTACCAAATGCACTCCAATGAAGGTATTGCATTCTTAATAGTCAAGCTGTAGATGTAGTCATATGTGAAGAAAAATATAGATGTTATTTTACAACCCAGCACTAAGCATGCATATCCATAAGTCTGCTTCAGACTGATTGATTGATTCCATTTCTATACTGCCCAATAGCCAAAGGTCTCTGGACAGTTCCGAAGCTCTCTGGGTGGATTGCAGCCTAGAAGCCCATTTACGTAGCAAAAATGGGGAGGTGGGTATATAACCTCCATTTTTTAACATATAGCTGAGGAAAAACTGACCACTAGAGGTTATTCAGTGGTAGAGTACCTGTTTTGCATGCAAAAGGTCCCACAACAAGTCTCTGCCATCTCCAAGTACGGCTGGAAAAGATTCCAGTCTGAAATCCTGGAGAGCCACTGCCAGTCAATAACCCTATTCAAACAACACACTAAGCTACGGGGGTTAAGCATTATGGCTTAGCTTGTCATGTGAATTATGACTTAGTGTGTCGTGTGAACCATTTCTAACCATGGTGTCTACATAACCACGGTTTAAACTATTTGCTGCAAAAGGGTTAGCGGCCTATCCATGGCTTAGCGTGTTGTCTGAACAGGCCCAGTGTAGAGCAATAGTGGAGAACCTGTGCCTCTCCAGAAGTTGCTGGACTCAAATAACCATCAACCTCCCCAGATGGCAAATGTTAAGGATGATGGGAATTGTCATCAAACAACATCTGGAAGGCCACTGGCTCCATGCCACTAGTGTTGGGAATATGAGTGAGATGGTTCGATAGCCTCAGTATAAGACAGCTCGCATTGTTCTATGTTCCTAAATTTCCCCAGTCTTAGTAGCTATTGCGACATTTTTAGGGATGTACAAGAATTTCATTCCTGTTCGCAAATCATCTGAACCTTGTCCCATTCGCAACCCCTATTGCAAACAAGAGCAGACGCATAACTCTAGGGGAAATGTTGCAATTTCACAAGCTTCCATTCACCTTCAATAGTGCAAGCGTGCAGTTTGAAAAAACATGCATTCTTCCGCAGCCCCTCCTCATTTTCATGCTTTGGCCTATGTGGGCGGTTGGGGGGGGAGAAGTCTGCATTTGAGGTGTGCGTTTGGAAAAGTTGGGGTGGGGTTGAAAATGCACACTTTACCTGTTTAAAAAAAGAAAAGAAAAGAAAGACTTTTGAGTTTGGGAGTGAGAACAAGGTAAGACGAGCATCAAGGTTGAAAATGAAAAAAGCGCAACGAGCCTGAACATCACTCCTTCCCCCGTCCCTAGGCATTTTGAGCATTCCAGATAGCTATGGATGAATACATCACCTTTCCTTTCTCTCATATTTGCTTTTGTTGTAATCTCACATTTTCCCTTCCCCCTTATTTTATTATTTTTTTTTAATGAAAAAGAGTAAATTTTGATAAACTCTTATTTAAAAGGGGAATTGGGGAGGGGAAGGAAGCAACCATTGACCAGAACCACTCAGAAAAGATGCATTTACTTCACCTTCTCTTCCCATGTCAATTGTAGGTACGACCACATGCAGTTTCTCAATTACAGAAATTGCCACATTCTTTATATATACATGTATAAGTCTTTATTCTGCCTTTTGGCACCAAAGGAGCCCTCAACGTGACTTCGTAATTACATAAATAAGAATAGAATCTGCATAAAACCGGATCAATAAATACAAGATGAAACCACTCTAACAGACAAACCAAAAGAATACAACCAGTCTAAATCAGAATTCAGCTATGAGCTCCATTTTTATTTATTTTATTTATTTTATTCCATTTATATACCGCCTCATAGCTGAAGCTCTCCATATGTCAATATTCGAGGGAGCTCATACATTGGTAACTATATCATTGCATGGAAAGCATTACAAAGAAAGCCACACAATACCTATGAAAGCGTCAAATCCTCTATGGACCTCTGTCCTTGCCTCTTTTTTATTATTTTTAATTAGGACTAGAAATCAAGTAGGACTAGAAATCAAGTCCCCTTTTTGTCCTACATAGACTTTGATTCAACAAGCTCGGCACTGCAATTCCCCATGCTGCCTCATTTACAAGGCCCATGACTTGCCAGCACCACTTCACCAGGCATGAGCTTTATTTATTTCTTTTTGTAAGATCTAACTAATGTAGGGATATTACATGGCCACTGACTTAGCTAATTCATGTTATGTTTTTGCATCCTTGCCTGATTGAGCTCCTGTGCTTTGATTTTCAGATTCTAATATGGGCTTGTACAATTTGTGCCCCACAAAACCAAATGCATCCCATTAACCATTCATTGTGCTCTGCCAGTTGCTTCACAAACCCCTGTTTTTATAATCTCAGGCAGGAAGGCAGGAATTATATCAAGCCAAACCACCATTTAAATATCTATAGGGCTTCCAAAACCCCCAAAATTCAGACCAGTATGATTTCAACCATTACCTTGTTTAGGCTTTGGTCTATTTGGCCCTCTATTTGTTGACCACAGTTTCAAAACACTAGTTCAGGATAGAAAAAATTATCCTTGCACCTCCTCCTATATCAGATCCATGGAACTCCAGAATTATTATCGGACTCTGAATGAGATTAGAAATGGACAAATTGGTCTAATTCAGATTATATTAATTTCACAATATTCTAATTTTATATTCAGATCATCCCAAACTTTTGAGAATTTTTCCAAAGTTAAATTCAGTTCATTCTGAACTTCGATAGATATCTTTTTAAATGAGTGAATGTTTTGTGGATATTTGTGTGCATTTTCTATCTAATTTTGCTTAATGCACACATTTTGCAAGCAATCTTCCAAAAATAATGCATTTTTGTAATATAATGCATTTATTATTTACACTACAGTTTGCTCACTTGTCCATAATATGTAGTTTTTGTATGCATGGTTTGATTGGAGAACTCCGCCGCAAAATTTGGAGAAGTGCACATTTCAAAGGATAACTGAGATTTGGATCACTTTGGTTCAAAAGTGCGAAATTAAGTAAGTTCGCATCAAAATGCAAACTGAATGCATTTCTCCCATCCTGATAGAAATCTCCACTTTGTGTTTATATGGAAGGCCTGCACAACACATGACACACCAAACCAAACACAGATTACCAGCCATGTATAGCAGACCAAAAGTAGTTTGCTCCACCTTCTGTATTGCCTGGGGCTGCAAAAATGAGGACTGGCAAGCAACCGCGAGTTACTTTTCCACCCGCTGCTTCCCAACCAATTGTTCTCCAGGTTCCTACATAGTTTGGTTATGTGGGTTGCTAAAAGGAAAGAAACTTCAGGAGTTCATCTGCCATTTTCCCTGATATCTTCCTTTTGGTGAAAAGAAGTTTGAGGTGTTCACTACTGATGGCTACATTTGAATGAGAGACACTCAGGAAAAGCCATGTTGTGGATGTGAATAGTTCATTACTGGATTGTGGCCAGTTTGTTTTGGATTCAATGTCCACTTCAGTTCTCTTCAAAGACCTTTCTTGGTATGATTCTAATCCAGTCACTTAGAACACTCCTGGTGAAGCTATGTGGAATTTGGTTTTAGACCAGTTACCACCCCATATTTTCAATAACCCCAAACTATGTTGAGTCGTGGTGTAGTTGACTGATGTTGAATGGGGGAGAAATAATCACTGTTGATACGAAGTGCCTACTTAAATGGTTAGTTAATATAATTAGACGTGATTCTGTAGGTGTAGCTCATTCGTATTCATATTCCACACAGTCTTGTCACAAATGATCCAGGCTGTCCTGTTTCCTAGAATTATACTTTGGCCTTAAAAAAGAAGAAAATGTGGAAATAAACACAGCACTGATTCCAAATATTTCACAATGTAGAGAGAGAGAGGCAAACTCTTAGCCTTTAACAGCTGTATCCAGCATGGATTGGAAAGGCTTCAGCTGTTGATTTATAGACTACCATGCAGCTGTTAAAACCAGGACCTCTGCCAAGAAAAAAAATGGAAAGTCGAGAAGCACCAAAGTGCAGAGGAGGACAGAAATTCTGTCAAGACCAGCATCAGCAGCTGGCACACCTAAACACCTGGTAGGGCTCCTGTAGGCCCACAGGCAATGATCTCTGCCCAGGCCTTAATGCATCTGCAAAATGCCATTTTGAATTTCTTACAAGGCTTCTGTGGGGAATTTAAAATGGTGGCTCATAGTCAACCTCTGCTGCTGCCAGATAATGATAGCCACCATTTTTGATGGCTTTAAAAGGGGGTTAGACAAATTCCTAGAGGAGAAGGTGTTCAGTGGCTACTAGTCCTGGTAGTATATGCTACCTCCAGTATCAGAGGCAGTATGCCTATGTACACCAGTTGCAGGGGAACATGGGCAGGAGGGTGCTATTGCAGTTATGTTCTACTTGTGAGTTTCCTGTGGGCAGCTGAGCAGCTTCTGTGTGAACAGAATATTGGACTAGAAGGAACCTTGGTCTGATCCAGCATGGGTCTTCTTATGCTCTTGATCCCATGTCCAGGGGTCTACCAATATAGAAGGGCCCCCACCAAAGTTCATGTTGCAGAGGGCCATTAAGTTATGAGTTGGCCTTGGATTGTGTATTTTAATAGATGTGTGAATAAGAGGGCATCTCAGCTGCTGGCGTTTCTTCTCAAGTCTGAGGAGCAGCACAACCTGCTGAAATCCCTTCTTCCATAGCACTACAAAAGATACAGTTGCCTCCAGCTGTCCTTCTCTGCATCTGGTCTTTCTAGTGGCAGCTCTGCTTTCAGAAAGCCCTTAAGCATGCAAGCTGCTCACACAGTGTATCTGCTTGGGAAATGTAAGATGACTAGACCCCCTTACTGCTTCTTCCCAGGGATCACTGGGAATGGTAGTTCGAAGGGTGAGCTAAGAATCTCTGATAGATAATTCTCAGCAGCCTCACCAAAGTATGATTCCCAAGATTATTTGGTGAATGGCATAACCATTACAAAACCAAAATAAGCTTGTAGTGCAGCCTGTACCTACCGAGGGCTTGATTTGAACTAGGCTTTATACATTCTGAATTAGAATGTATTTTCAATCTAGGAATGTCACCTCCCCTCTCCCTACTTTTAGTGGCCCGCCTTTGTATCTTTAACACATTGCAAAACCTGCGCCATACGTTTAGCAAGTGAAGCTTTTCATGGCAGACAAATGATGCACTACCAGTTAAGCCTGTGTGTATGAATCTTGTAAAAGACACAGAACAGAATCAGGTCTTCTTGTTTGTTTGCTTTAAAGATGCAAACTCTTCACCGTGCCCATTGTCAAAGTTATTCCCAAGGACATGTGCAGTAGTGATAAGACCGCCTCTTCTCCCTGAGCTTTTATAGACAGTTTTTTCCCCTTTTCCACTGAATATTCTAACCCATCCCCCTTAATCATGGATTTAAGGGAAAGGAATTCTAATCCAAAAGGTGCACCTTCTAGGCAAGCTTGAATCCTAACACTTTTCTCTTTATTTTCTTTCATTCCCCCCCCCCTCTCCATTTAGAACTTAACCACTGGACATCATGGCACCCTCTGAAATCATTGACTAACCCAAGAACTTGTGATCCTACTATCACACCGGCCCTTTTAACAAACAAAATCCCCTTTCACTCCAAAAAAAAAAAAAAAAAAGAGGCACTTCTTTGTTGGTTCATATTGTGCATAGATGCGGATTGTTATTTTCTTTTGCTTTTGGTCTCCCCTGCCCCCCCCTTCCTTTTGGATAGTAAGCAATGGATCACTTGCACGTGGTGTTTGGTGCCTTGCATGATGTTCACATGCAAAGGCAAGTTCCAGTCTGCATGCTGCTTAATGAATGTTTTTTTTTCCCCCTTTTTCTCTCCCTCCTTGTTATGTGCTTTCAGAAGACAACTATGTGGAAGGTGGGTGCTTTCTATCTTATTTTCCAAAGCTCTTTCCTTACCCTTCCTACCCCTTCTGTTTAGTGTTTCGCCTCCTGGTTAGTGTTTATAACGATGCACCTTGTCATTAAAAACGGTAAGTTGGTTTTCTTCTTCCCTTATGAGAATGTGCCAGTTTTAACATGGTGGTGGTGCTGTATCCTATACCTTCCCCCCACACACACACTTTGAAATATATTGTTGAAATAAGAATCATTTCATAGCTTCATTGAAGAAAGCAGAATAAATTTCCTGGTCAGCATTCTTGCACAGTTAATGACACAGAAACTACAAGACAAATAAAAGAACCTCAAAACGTACCGTATTTCGTCGATTCTAAGACGCCATCGATTGTAAGACGCACCTTAATTTCAGTACCACCAACAGGGAAAAAGCTTTGATTCTCAATGTGGGGAAATCACCATCGATTCTAAGATGCACCCCATTTTTAGAGATGTTTATCTGGGGGAAAAAGTGTGCCTTAGAATCAAAGAAATAAGGTATTTGTATTGTGTAAACTTATTAACTGGGTGGCCTGATTTACTGGTTATTTTTGAACATTTGCAGTTGGCAAATTTGTAAAACAAGCTAAGAATGTATCTTTTTTCTTTAAAAAGTGCAAATCGACTAAAGGGTATTATACCAGGTCACAAACTGTGGCCGTAATCCAGTATGGTCCTCTTGAGGTGTATAGGTTGTAGTGCAGTGTCCAGTAGGTTTGTTTTACCTGCTTTTGCCTAATACTGCAAGCTGATTTTGAAGATTTTTTGTTGTGAAAAAAAGCATCTTGTTCTGTGACGTCATCGTCATCATCATGCTTAAAACTGCTAATCAGAAACTAAAACAGAAAAACAAGCCCTGCTTTCAGGCATACTGTCCAATTGTAACTGTGGCATGTAGGGACTCTTGCTAGGGAGAGAGAGAAAAATGTGCAGGGCTCCTTGAGGGGCTTACTGGATTGTGTATTCTTTAATGGAAACAAAAAGGATTTGAGAGACCATTGGATTCTCTGTGCGAGCCAAATGGTTCTTTGGCCAGTGTCAATAAAGTCTGTTTTGGTACTCTAATTAGGGGGTTTTTTTTATAACACCAAAAATCTGGTACTGAGAGAAACTGATTTCATTTTTTTTCCTGTGGAGGGAGAGAGCAAAAGACTGATCCCCATACAAATTAATGAATGGGATTCTGAAATCATTGACAAAATCCCCCAAACTTCAAGAGGGGGATGATTCATTTGGCATTTGTTGAACTAATTGAATAAACACCATTTATTCCAGCCTCATGCCCACATGGCTGAGTTGCTAGAAGCATCCACAGCATCTTTCTATTTTAACATATACCTATTCCGTTACTCTCTGTGGCATGATAAGACAGACCCCAAGAGTCTGATTTTGGCTAAACTGACTTGTACGTTCCTTTACTGACATGGCAGAAGGACAGGATGAGTGTAATAAATGTTCTTAAGTGAGCTATCCAGAGCACATAAAAGTAGCACGTAATCTTGTCTAGCCAGAGTGTCGGTAAGTACATTCTTCAGTCGGTAAAATATGTGTGGGTGTGGGTGTGTTTTGTAATATATTCTGGAAAACACCGTATGTTAATGCACTGCTGATTGCTCTAATGTTTGCAGGAATCAGATGAGATTTTTTTATATCTGGCCCTCCCAACTTGTGATCCACCAAGGTGGAAACAATTTATCAGCCACATATTAGGGGCTGTCCTGCCAGTTTTGTAGCCCCAAGCAGGCAGCGATGCCAGGAGGTTTCCGAAGACCTCTGGTAGGCCAAGCAGTCAACATGGGCTACATTCTGCTTGGTGGTGCATCATCATAAAAAACAACAACATTTGTATACCGCTCCATAACTAAAATAGATCTGGAGTGGTGCACATAGTTACGAAACAGAAAAAAAGAAAGAAGATGTAAAACAGCAATTTAAAATTATTCAGTTTTTAAATAGGGTCCAATAAAAATAGTGGCTGGTCAGCTGAGGAGTGCTTCCTGGGAAAAAGTCTTTTTCAGGAGGCGCTTGGAAGCAGCATAGTGTTGGCGCCTACCTGACATCCAGAGCAGGGAGTTCCAAAGAGATTCATGCAAGCCTGTTTTAGAGTTAAGGTTTCCAGGGGATGTTGTCTGGGAAAATCATGGTCATCCAGAGGATTTTGTTTTTGTTTTGTTGTTGTTATTCAAATGTATTCTGGAGGAAGACATTGGCAATTTACACACAACTCTGTCTGGGATTTAACAGAAGGAAATATCTTCTGAGGGTCCAATTTAGCTAATATGAAAGTGCAGTATGAGTCAGATCCTTCAGCCGGCCTTCATCACTGCGCCTTCCCTGCATTCTGTGGAGCCACTTTAAGACATGAATTTTCTCAGTTAAGCAAATTGACCCTAAGGGAAGGGGGGGAAAATGTTAAAAGACAGGTGTATGCTAACACTGGCTCAGGTGTTGCAAAATAGCACATGATGAAAGGTTATAGTTGAATATTAATAGGTGGGAAGACTGTTCTTACTATGTACATTGAGTGCTGGATATATTAATCTTTTAGGGCTTATTTACATAATCCCCTTTTTATGTGAGAATAATACAATTTAGGGTAGACTGGCACAAGTGGTGTGATCGGCCAAGCCATACCCATGAAGATATACATGGCTGCCCCCCAAAAGTTACTGCTACAACTCTTATTTTGGCTCTCGTTATCGAATTGCAAAAACGGCGTGAGATGGAAAGGTCACAATATATAGTGAGCGGGCTGCCTTTGGCTTGATGATGCACGAATTTCACATGCCTAAGGTATCTAGTTTGCATCATTCCCCCCCTCCCCATTTTAGCCATCAGATGTGCTGTGGATATGCTGTGATGCAGTTCTGAGTCCAGATTTGAAAATGCATCTGTCTTGATCCTGGACTTATCCTCCATCCACTTGAACTGCACATATGTAAGTGCAGAGAGGCTGTTGTTAGGAAGATATGACAGCCTGTACTGTGTGTATCAAGAATTATGTTGCTAGGCAGTTCTCCAATGGTCCATCATTCGTAATGTTACAGGAACCATTTCTTATTTCTGGTTTCTCCTTCTTTGCGGCATTTTAGAGCAGTGATCATGATAGCTCTTCACCAGGTGAACTCCAAACAGGCCATAGGTCCATGTGGAACCAGCAGGAGCATGCCCTCTAATGACCTCAGTGTCCTGGCAGGGTGATAAGGGAGAAGGCGCTCTCTCAAGTATCCTGGTCCCAAGTTGTTTAGGGCTTTATACACTAGTACCAAAACCCTAAACTTGCCCTGGTGGCGAATAGGGAGCCAGTGCAGTTCTTCAGCAAAGGAGCTGCATGCTGAAAAGGGGCAGCTCATGACAAAACCCGAGCTGCTGCATTCTGTAGTAGCTCCAAGCTTCCGTAGCAGCCTTAAGGACAGCACTGCAGTAATCCAGTATGAGGCTACTAGTGCCGCTACCATTGTGGCCAAGCTATCCTTATCTACCAGAGATGAACCATCTGAAGCTGCTAAAAAGCACTCCGAGCTGCCATGCATCCAGACACAGTGATGGATCTAGGTTACGAACCTGATCTCTCAGAGGGAGTGCAATCCCAACCGGAACAAGCAGTGAGCCTAACTCATCAAATGCCTGTAAAACACAAAATAAAAATAAAAAGGGAGGCGCATGTTGCCACCTTCCACCATCCTGGTCTGAGGCAACACAACGTAAGAAAGAGGCAGTTCCTCTGTTTCTATTTCTCTCCCTCTCCTCCTCCTCCTCCTCCTCCTCCTCCTCCTCCTTTCCCATAGGATCACCCTGCCCATAGGTCATGCCATAATCACTAATTCAATAAATTGCAAACTTAATTCAGTGCTGCTGTCAGTCTGACCATTAATTAATTAATTAATTAAAAAGGAAAGAGGGGAAGCCCTTTCTCATGCAACATGAAATGGGTTTTGTGGGTGGTCCTCTTTGTTTCTTTTTCAGGTTACTTCTTCATTTGAAAAAGATAATACAGTTAGATGTTATTTAAAAAGCTCAATGATGTTAACAGTAGAGTTCAGAAGTCTGAATTGCTGCAACATAAACACAGCAATTCTAAGCGCAGTTAGTAGGGAGTAAGTCATACTGAGCTCAGTTCAACTTCTGAGAAAACATGCTTAGCATTTAACTTAAAAACTGAAATCCTTATTTACCTGAAAGTAAGCTCCACCGAGTATATGCAAAGGAGCAGACCTGATCCATCTCCTCTAAAATCAAACACAAAACCTGAATATTATTGACCTTATACTACAGCATTAGTATTTTACTAAAGTGTGCTTTATTGTTACAGAGGCCAAAGTAAGATTGTTGATATATCCAAACACTTAATACAGGGTTACCCTCAATTCAGAAGAGATACTTTGTGAAATGAAAATGTGCTTTATTGTTGAAAACTTTATTTCTTCCGATCAGTGACTGATGATATGATATGATTTGTTTGGAATGTGAACTCTCTGCCTTTGAAAAATTAATCTTGAGGATCACTTGTTATATGTCTTATGTGTGTGCCTAATTTTCTATGTAAATTAGAAATCTCAGGGTACTGTTTAGGAACCTTATCTTCCAATAAAAAACAGCATATTTTATTGCACATCTTCTTTGTGTGAACCCAAGAAAAAAACACATGGAAATGTAACACAACATTTTCCAGAGGAAGAGATGGCTAATTTGATAGCTTTGTTCCTAAATGACTACTTTTGGGTTTATACCTCCACCCACCCAGCCTTTATTGCCATAAAGTGAAATGTATGATCTAAACTCCTATTTAAGGGGACATAAGATGCAATATCTCCCCCCCCCAAAAAAAAATTGCAGAAAATACATCAGTTATTTTGTTGTGATTTGGGTAATTTTTAAAACATTTCTGGAATAATTTAAACTGGAGGTCTCTACAACCTGAAAAAAGGGTTCATTAGGAAGCTTATTTCCATCTTAATGTACTTAAAGTGCATTTATATTGGAGAAAGCATCCTCCAAATTGTGATTTATGTTGTTATATGCTTCCATCCATTGGATAACTCATAATGTGCCTGCTCAGGAACAGATAGGTGGTTTTTTTCCTGTTCAAACGTTTCACACAAACAAGGAGACATCCCTTACATTATCATTTCAATGTGACAAAAGAATTCTTTGATTTAATTATTTAATTATTTGAACTGCTCATTTTCAACGAGGGGAAAAAGATCAGACCCAGCCCATACTTCAGGTTGACAGTTTTGTAAGTTTCAAAGGGGAAAATAATAGTAATAGTAGTAGTAATAATAATAATAATGAGGACAATTTTGCAGCTAAAGGATGAGGCATCCTCCTCGTGAAACAATATGATCAAAGTGTTGACATTCCATGAATTTGTTGAACTTGGAATCATTTTATTATCTTTTTTTGGGGGGTCTTCAGCCCCAATTTCAATGTCTAGGGAAGAATCTATACAGTGCAGCATCATTCTGTGTTAGAATAGCAATTTCACTGCCCTTTTACCCACACTCCTGCCTCCAAAAGCATTCCAACCGGTGGTTGAAAAATGCTCTTTTAATTTTCCAATGTAACGCAAACATCTCACAGGAGACAGATGCCTGTTGCAAATAAAAAGAAAAGAAACAACTTTTTTGTCACTGTGACAATACCACCTTCCCATGCACCCTTGTTCATTGCTGACTATGCTCTTGTTTCCCTTTAAGGTCTGGCGCACTTGATGATGGGCGACCAAGGTATGGGTTCTGCTCCTTTTCCACTCTGCTTTCATTGTTTTTATTTATTTTGTTTTGTTCTGTTTCTTTCCTTTTTTTTTTCTGTAGCTGCTTCGAAATCCATCATAGCAAATTATGGCCAAATGCTTGAAAGCTGTCTCGGGCTGCCAATGAGCACATCATCTTAGCCACACCTTTCTTTCTTTTGCTGTTGTAGTTGTTGGTGTTGTGATATATAGAGATATACATATACTATATAAATAGCTGTTTTTTTTAAAAAAAAAATGCTCCCCAAATCTTCTGTTCTCCTTTTCAACTGTTTCCCCCTACCCTACTTGCAATATAATAATTGTTTAAAAGATTAGGAAAGGAAAGAGTGAAAGAATCTGATTGAGAAATTGATTATGAAATAAGAGACTTGAGTTTGCACTCAACAAAAAGAGTCCTGCTTTGCATTAATGCATGGGTGTTTGGAAAATGCAGAAAGCACTTGCTTCTGGCTTCCGGAATGCTCAGATATCGTTATTATTTTTCGCAACCCGACAAAATCAGCGGTGTTTCCCCATCACTTTGTGAAACCCCTCCCTATTAGTCAGTGGCTGAATTCGGACGACACAATAAGCAACTGGGGGGGGGGGCGCTGATCCTAATCCACACCACAGTTGATTATTTATTACCATGTTGTGTGGGGAGCAGCCCCTGAACAACTGTAAAGTTGATTATTACCCCACCATTGACTATCGTGTTGTCCGAATTCAGCCAGTGTCTCATGTCACGTCTGTTTCACTCATTTGAAAATGAAGCATGGGTTATACTTCTGTGTTTTTTTTTCTGCATGGCCACAAAGGTTGGAAAGCAACGATTCCTAAAACGTGATACCCATTGCATTCCCATTTGTCTTCAAACACTTGTTTCATGCTTTCTCTCTTCTCATGTTGTGAACTGTGACAGCATTTACATTTACACGCACATGGACTCTTACCGTTGTTTCTCTTCTTTGTTCTCTCTTTTGTCTGACAACGCTTTCTTCATGGAACCATTTCATCAAATCCATAGGTAAAAGTAAAGGTATTACATGACTTCCTTCCTTCCTTCCTTCCTCTTCTTCTTCTCCCTTTCTTTTGAATGGCATCTATATGCTCTAAAGTATTTCTGAGTGATGCAAATATATGTATTTTGTGTTGTGGGTCTGTGGTTTTGGGAGGTACGTATGCTTTTATAGTAAAATTACACACGGAACTCGAGGTAAGGAATAAAAATAAAGTGGAAGGCAGAAGTTTACACTCAAAAGCTGACTTTTAAACTGAAGAACGCTCTTCTACATTTTTAAAGGAAACGTTAAAATACCTTGTGTGTAAATAACTCCATTACTGATATTTTTATCTAATGCTTCTTGGCACCAGCATAATGCTAGACACTATAGAGGTCATGCAGTTGGCACATTCCTTTGCCAATGGCTTTACAATCTAAGCATCATGCATTGAATGAAGGTACAAGGAAAGGGCAGATCTTGGCAGAGGTGTAGGCGAGGCTTAGGCGAGTAGCTGAAACCTCTGATGAGGTACATATATTGCAAGGTCTTGGAAAGGCTTCACAGAAGCAATACATTGTGTGGAGAAAGGGTGGGGATTGCTTGCTGGAGGGAGGCTGGTGATTTTCCAGGATTAAGGGATCAGCATGGAAGAAGGATCGGAGGCAGGCGTTGGAGAAAGGCAGATGATCTCAAGTCACCTTCCGAGGTATGGATTCTGTTCTCAGTGCCCTGCAAAATGTAAAGTGAAGCTGTCAGAGGCAGCCTTGAGCGTGATGCCACCAGATAGTGACACAGTGGAGAAGCTTGGTCCTGGTCCAACTGCAGGGTCATGTAAGTCTGAGTATGACCAGAGTTGATTTCTGCTAAAGAAACATGGCAACACTCTTTTCTGCAGTGGAATCTGATGCCAGTGGGCAATGAATCCACTTCGGGTTTCAGTCAGAACGAGTCAAACCTCTAAAGGAGCTATCCAAGGAGCTTCATGCCTTGGATAGCTCCTTTAGAGTTCTGAGCAGTCCTGACTGAAACCTGGAGCAGATTCACTGCCCCGCTGACATTGGAGCCATCAGCCTCCACTGCTTATCTGTGAGATTTTCCTCGTAGGTCCTTAGCCTTGGGTGTACAAACACTGAATAGAACAACAAGAGATATAAGACCTGGCAGAGAAAAGGGAAGTGTGGCTGCATTTTCCCACCTGTTGCTTGTTGTTGGTGTGTGTGTGTGTGTGTGTTTTACATTTGGCGCAAGGACAAACCAAACCAGGTATCTCTCGCAGCATCACTTGGTAAGTTTGAAACTAACTTAACATACTGGTGTAATTAAAAGCAAAGAAAGTACAAGCCAGAAAAGGCAATTTTGTCCCATTGGTTTCAACGGGAAAATGAAACTCAGGCTTCGTCTTCTCTTGTTGAAAACAAACGAACTTACATATGTTTGTGATTGGCTTAAAATGCCAAGGTGCATAAGATGCCTATGTGCTGTCTGTGTTGTTTTTCGGGAGGAAAATTGTTTTTGCAATTTAATTCTGTTGGCTGGATAACATGATGAGCATGGAATTTTCAGTCTCTTCCCACTGCATTTCAACCCAATGTGTTATGAACCAAAAATGAATCCCATTTCTTTATTGAAAGGGTTGTGCATTGCAGGTAGACTTACCCATGCTGCTCTTTCACCTTCTGGATTCTGTTGTGTAGCCCCTATTCCCCCCCCCTCGTGGCCCCAATATTAGCTCTTACAGAGCTTTTAAGCTTATTGTGTTCCTTTAATGCCTTAAAATGTGAATGATACAAAGTTAAAATGGCAGCTATATATCCCGATTGAATGTATGTGATAGTATGCTTAGAATACAACTAAGACATTAATGACACCTAATGTGCTATAAGAATTCATGAGCTTTAAAAGCCACCGTTGCAGTAGCCGGTACAAATAAAAACCAAGACGGGGAAACTAATTGCATCTACACTGTTGTTGTTGTGGCTGTTCCATTCCCTTAGAAACACCCTTCCTAATCAGAAGAGATATTCCTAGGGTCACAATCCTTGCTTTGTGTGTAGTTTTCACTCAAAGGGCTACACCTAAGGGTGTAGCGGGAGGGAGGGGGGAGGATCATGGACTTACCTGCTTCCGCGATCCTTCCCCAGCATTTATACGGCTGTGCGATGTCCTGGAAGTGAAGAGGGTTGTTGTGGGCGCCATTTCTTTTTAAAGAGGAGCTGTGTGCAGTGAAAAAGTAAGGAACTCCCCTACCACACTCCGCACCCACCCACCCTGCCATCCCAGGGATGGCAAAATTACTGCCCCTCCATAGGCACGGAGCCACCCCATGCAGGTCTGTGCCCATTTGAGGACCTGTGATTGTGCGTCACACCAGCCACGGTCCTCAGAGTTGTCCTGGGACTATGGAAAATCCAGGACATCCCGGTTTCAGTTATTCCGGGGAAAGCCTCTTGTCGTGACTCTGGCTAACTCTCCAAGCTTCTGCTCACAACTTTAGGCACACTGATACACAACAATAACAGTGGGATTCCTTTTATTGTAAATCACACGGAATTCAAAGCATGACGGTTTCATTTCTGCAATCACACACTTGAAGCTGAATACGGACCACACAGCTTTCAGGTAGAACGGCTTAATGCGAACAGCACTCACTCAGGGGTAGACATTTAGAGATTAACCCTAGTCCTTAGAGGGCAGGAGCGGCCACACTGCACTGGAATCCTCTGGAACATAGGGACACTCACGGAAAGCCTCCAGACAGAAGGTAAGACTATCTTGAACTAAATCAGACTCAGCCTGTCAGGGAACGCTGAGCAGATCACCGAAGCAAGACGTCAGGAACTGAACCTCTTCGACCTAGGGAGCCTTCCCAATTCACGTAGCTTTAGCTCTGAGGAAGGTCCTCTCACAGGTCCCAAACACACAGAATTGTAGAACAGCAACAATCAGCCTCTGCCTCCCTCTGCCCGTAACTTTGGCTCCATGGAGGGAGACAGCAGGCTATAGAACACGAATCCAGAACAGTAATCACAAGTCCAAATCTATAAAAAGCCACAGTGCACTTTTCATGGCATGGTTCGTAGAAGTTCCAAGTCTAAACAGCAACAGAACATGTACAGAGTGCCTCATACAATTCTAAATCAGATAGAAACTCACAACAGCAGAGTAGCACACAAGCAGCAAGAGGTTTGACGAGATAATTCCTAGCAAAGGAATTACTCTCAGGACAAAGGTAATATAGTGTGGAGGCTGGGCAATTCTAAGCTACTTTGATAGACAGGGCTTCAGGCCTATAATCTAAACTCACGTGCCAACAGGGCGGCACGGTTCAACCTCTTCTGATGACGCCACAGTGTGAGGAAGATAGCCCCCACCTTTGCAAAACATAGTTTAATTCCCAGAGAACTTTCAAGGCCTTCGGCCTACCATTTGAGATAAGCACATAACAGAGAAGCAGAGATACATTTTCTCATGACAAATTGCCAAGTCTTCAGTCCACAATTCACAGGGCCAGCCCTGTGAATTGTCTACGAAGCACCTGACACTCAACACCTCTGTTCGTCCCCGGTTGACCCCAGGATCCCCTGTGCATCATTTGGATGCACAGGGATGATCTAGAGACAAACCTGGGATAACTTCCTGGTATAGACATGGCCAAAGTCACACTGGGAGAGAGTTAAGACCACCTCACAGATTTTCCATCCATAGAAGGTTTCAGACAGGCCAGTTTTATTTTCTTCAGCATTCAAAAGTGAATGTGAAGAGATTTGCAAATTTTGGTAAATTCTTATCCAAAACTAACTGAAGTGAAATTTTCACTCAACTTCAGCAGCCAAATTCAATAGGTACAGCGATTCCCAACATGGAAGGGACCATGTTGTACCTATCAGTGATATACCTGTTACAGATGAGGAGCCTGGGTGAGTATAAAAGGGTTTTTCAATCCCAGACTTTTGAGAGCTAAGAAGTCAACACCCTGGACCTGGATGGTCATATCTGTTAGTTTTATTTTTTCCCCACATTCTATTTTTCTTTTCTTTTTCAAATCTCAAACTCTTTCCATCGCGTATATGAAGACATTTGCAACCATTGGTAAACCCTTATCAAAAACTAACCAAAATGAAATCCTCACCTATCCTTGCCCTGATGTCTCACATATCACTGCTCCTGACCCCTTGATTTCTGCATGTAGATAGGGTTTGTCAACTTGGTGCCCTCTAGACGTTTTGTGCAGGGATTAGAGATTTTGGCTGCTTGTAATCCAAAACATCTGAAATCAATGTAGAACATGGATTTCTGCAAACGAGTGCTTATTTGGATTCAGCTGAACATGCACTGCTGCTCCATGGAACCAGAGACCCCACATAAGATTGCATTGAGTGCCTACTCAACATTCAGCTGAATACAAATTGGTGCCACTTTGCAAACATCCGTACTCAATGTCAATGTGTGCAATAGCAGGGTGAGGCCAGCTACACACCTTCTCTGTGGTAGCCCCCCAATTATGGAATGATCTTCCCAATGAGGCCCGCCTGGTGCCAATACTGTTATCTTTTTGACGCCTGGTCAAAACTTTTATTTTCTTCCAGGCGTTTTAACAGCTTAAGTTGAGGTTTTAACTGACTTTGTGGCCAGGCTTAAAAAGTTTAAAATGTTTTAAATATCAGCTGTTTTATGGTTTTAAATTTTGAATATTGACTTTTTAATGTTTAATCTTTTAATTTTTGTAAACTGCCCAGAGAGCTTCAGCTATGGGGTGGTATATAAATGTAAATAATAATGATAATAATAATAATAATACCTTTGAAGTGTGGATAAAACCCTTTGAAGAAGGCTTTAGGAATGTGCTGACTCCTAATGTTGATATCAATCAGATTCAGATGCAATTAACATATGTGATTTGTTCCTCTATGTTCTTGCAATGAATATATAACATATGGGAGTTTTGTTTCCGTTTCCGTTTTTCCGTTTGTTTGGTGATGTCTATCTATTGACCATATCACTCATGCTACTGGCCTTGTGCAAACGTAATGGGTTTTCTGTGAGGGAAGTCGGGGGAAAAAAAAGGATTACGGCCTGATGCCTAGTTACACTAATTATCTGAAACCCATAGTTACAGTAAAATGTCAGTTTTAAAAACTACATGAAGAATTGCTCCCATTTTGTGTCAAATGAAGATACGAATCCTAATCCGGATAACATAGCCCAAGAGTGTCATTTTCGGTGTGACTGAGTTATTTTTTCTGACATTTCGCTCTCCCACTTATGTCTGTTCCTTTGATGTGAGAGAACTGAGATGTGGGATGCTGAGAATTATTGGCAATTTCTATTTCATTGAAATTATGAGTGTGAATGGAAGAAAAGATGAAATGTTAATGAGCAGCATTCATGGCACCATTTTATACAGCGTATACTGAATGAGGAACTAGGTGTGTGTGAGAGAGGACATTTTTCTTCTTAACAACTCCAGTCAACCAACATGAGCTGGCTCTGCTCAAGAGTTGGTTCTCTTATACTCACCATTCATTTGATGTCCTTCAGGTGCATTGTGTCTCTCTCTTGTTATACTATTATTATCCTTGCTTAAAGTTATTCTGAAGTGAACCTTGTTGCCAGAAAAAATAATAATGATATATAGGGCTAGTTCAGATATCTCAACTGAATATTTCAACTGAAAAAAACCATTATTTGAGCTGATGTCTGGCGACATGGAATTCCTACCTGTGGCAATGAATCTTCTGATGCATTATTCGCACATGCAAGTTTTCGCTTGATGCTGCAGTCAATGGACATGTATGAAAGGACTCTTAGAAATATCGCTAGACGAGGGCAAAGCCATGATTGGATTTTACGTATCCCTAGATTATTCCTTGCAAGTAGTTAGCACTAATGTTTACTACACCGCTATTGCAGCTTCAGATGATGAATTATTAAGAATGTCCATTTGGTTCTAAAACAAATGGGGGGGGGGGGATGAAGCAAATGCACTCCAATTTGCGTCTTATTAATCTCTGCGAGAAACAAATGAAAATATAGAGAAATGAATGGGACAAAGAAACAAACCCTGACCCCTTTCTCCCATTTGTTTCTTATACGAGGAATTCTTGAAACTGGTGAAGACACATTGCACTGTATTGATTGGCAAATTAGTTATATATGCCATGCTGTAAGGAGGGGTGGGTGCTAGGAAGTCTCTGGAAGTGGCAAGTTATGAAAACTCTCCAGTTTGAAGACATAAGGCATTGGGACACTTAGGCCCTTTCTACACCTAAAGGGGGAGGATTGCAGACTCACCAGCTTCTGCGATCCCCTTTGGGCATCCAAAGAGGAAGTGTGGCGTCATGATGCCGTAGGCATCATTTTTTTAAGGCACAGGGAACAGCGGGAGCATAGCGGAAAAGGCAGAGAACCCCCCCTACCCCCTACCCCCCTGCCATCCTGAGGATGGTGGAATTGCTTCCCCCCAAGGGCATGGAGCCACCCCATGCGGCTCCATGCCCATTTTAAGTCCCAGGATGGTGGGAAAACCAGAATATCCCCAGTTTCCGCTATCCTAGGGTTTCCCCGGGGTGGTCCCGGGGTCATCCCCGGTTACCCCTCGGATCCCCTGTGCATCATTTAGACGACCAAGGGATGACCCAGGGGGAAATCACTGGTGTAGACATCTGTTTAGAGGATGTTACCCTCTTTTTAATTGCTTACAAAATGGGGACCCTTTGTCCAACCTGCCTGACACATGGCAGTTCATATGCCTTATGAGAGCTTTACAACACCTGAAAATAAAGCACCCTTTTAATGAAGCCCCCCCCCCAAAAAAAAAGTCATAGGCACCCAAAGACAGGCTGGGCCTTTGTTTTAATCCATGTATGGGGGAGGACTCTAAATGAATGACAAAGAAACAGAGTAACACCAAAAGAAAAAGGAAAAAGAAATTAAATGAAATGAACGAGGCATTAAGAAGTAGAACATGAAATGAATGGGGCTGCAAGAAATGAAAGGAAACATTTCAAGTGCACGCCACCATGCCAAGCCAGCGTAGCATTATGTGAAGTGCTGGCATAGCTATTGGCGGGTCCCAACCCGGTCCACTCATACAGCAGTTCAGAACGTTTTTGGATCCGGCTGCTAACGACACCTGCCTCTCCATGTAAATTGGAGTATAACAACTTCAAACCAAGATGTAGTAGTTCTGAAGGTTATTGTGTGGACCTGAGTTATCATCTGGTCATGCGGAACCATGCAAACCATTGCGGGTTTTTAAAATCATCACATCGGAAGACTAGAACATTGGAAGCCCGGATCAGTATGTGAACTCCATCCCCACCCCTTGATCCACGTTCATTGAGTTTCATTCATTCTGATATTTATTTCCTGCTTGACGAGCCTGAAAACTGGTCCAAGGTGCTGCTCAGTGCTCACAATAAAAATCTGAATCATACAGCAAAATAAAATTGAAGACTCAATTAAAACTACAACTCAAGAACAGACCAATACTCATCGCAGCTGTTGACCTCTTAGAGTGCCCAGGCTACAGCGCTGCAGTGTCTCAAGCGATGACACAATTCCCATTCGGTGCAAAAGGTTAAAGCTTCAGGAGTCCCGCCAGCATCTACACACTTTTATCACTCGTCTTTAGCTTTCAAAACCTCCGTTGTATGCCTACTTCCTTCCTGACAATAATGTATTCCACTTTTGTCTTCCAAGAAGCTCTGTGGGGCATACATCATTCTTCCCCATTCATCCTGACAATAACTCTATTTGTGGGGCTGGGGTAGGGTGATAGTAGGGTGGCCATATGAAAATGAGGACAGGGCTCCTGTAGTATCTTTAACAGTTGTATTGAAAAGGGAATTTCACCAGGTGCTGCATGCATGCAAATGACACTTGCTGAAATCCCCTTTTCAATACAACTGTTAAAAATACAGGAGTCTTTGCCCTCCTTTTCATATGGTCACCCTAGGTGATAGCTAGTAATTGTTCATCTAGTAAGTTCCATAGCTAGGCAGGGATTTGAAGGTAGGTCTTCCCAGTGTCTGACCCTCTAGCCACTACACCACACTGGCTCTCACCCAGTAATCCTGGTCCTAGGTGTGGTAAGTATTGGGCACTTTGCTTCCTCCTTTCTTCAACTTTATGATCCCACCACCTATTGTTTCTGGAGCTTCATTCATTTCAAACTGCTGCCTGCTTTGTTCCAGTGTATTTATCCATCATGTTACTTTAAGCTTCCTTATCAATTCCCCCCTTTACCACCCACTACACGTAGAGAAGGTAGACTCTCCTGATAATAAGGACTTGGGGTCCTTTCAGAGTCCCCTATCTCATCAGTCCTTTCCTTTGTCTCCTCAGTTTTATTATAAGAACGTAAGAAGAGCCCTGCTGGATCAGCACCTTCCCACCCATGTTCTCCATCAACTGGTGCACACAGGCTTACTGCCTCGGATACTGGAGGTAGCACATAACTATCCATGCTAGTAGCTATTGATAGGCTTCTCCTCCAGGAATTTATCCAACCTCTTTTTAAAGCCATCTAAATTGGTGGTCATCGCTACATCTTGTGGTAGTGAATTCCATAATTTAACTATGGGCAGTGTGAAGAAGTAGTTCCTTTTATTTGTCTTGAATCTCCCACCAATCAGCTTCATGGGTTGATCCCATTGGGTTCTAGTATTTTGAGAGAGGGAGAAAAATGTATAGCTCCTGCAGCTTTACCTGTTGTGATGAAGCAGGAATTTCACCAGGTGCTGCATGCATACAAATGACACCTGCTGAAATTTCCTTTTCTCTACAACTGTTAAAGATACATGTGCCCTGTCCTCCTTTCCATATGGTCACCCTAACCTGGACCTAAGGCCTGTGTGATTTTTTAACCAAGCCAACTTTACACGTTTTCCTTCTCCCAGAGAAGGTAGAATGCAATGATTGATGGTTCTATTCCCAAAGCAACTTGGAGTCTTGTAAGCTTCCATGCCATCACCAGTTCACCCACTTACCTGTGAGTTCCCCATCAGTGCCAGGGTGGGGGAGCATCCTGAGGTGGACCCACAGTTGGGCACACCTTGCTCCCCCCACCTCCTCCCCCCCAATTCCTCCCCTCATTGCCTTAGAGTACAGATAAGCATGTTCCATTACTAAATGATGTACAAGTAGAGATGTCCCTAATTGTATGTTGTACTTGACTTGCATTTGCAAGCTGAACTGCAGGTTTTCTCTGAACTATTGGGACTTCTTGAATATTTTGTGGGTGGGTGGATGGGTTGAGATTTGTGCAAATTGTAGTCAAAATGTGTGTAATTTGTGCAAATTACACCTGCACTTTGCAACTGTACTTTGCACAGATTATGCAGATTTGTGCAAAATTCAGCTGTAATTTTCACAAATTTAAAAACATAGAAAATCCATTCATTGGCCCAACACACTGCGGGCTAAATTGGGATATGTAGCAGAAAGATCAAAGTCCAAGAGCGAAACCAATGGAAGCTTGTTGAACTCCACCCTCCAAATGGATTTCTCTGACATCCCTCTGTACAAGGCAAAGCAGGTGTTACTTTTGAATTTGTAATGATATTTCCTTCAAATGTCTCAAAGGATTTAAAATCATGTTATGCAGGAGTAGGATACACATATTCTTATAATAATATTATGCATAAGGATGGATTGACCTTCAAAATTATGTTATGTTAATTTCTGATGTGATTGCATGGTAGTGAGGATATATATAATTTTTATTAGGACCATTACAATTTGATGTGAAGGTTGTAGCGCTCGGAGGATGGAATAACCAACTCCTAATGTCAGTTCTAGTAGCCAAATCCAGGCTTTGATGTCACATTTGCTTTACACCAAATCTTTGCTTTGGGTGGTACATGAGAGGCAAACCTGTGCCACATAGGCCAGTGGAAGGGGTGAAAAGGATACTGAGTAGGCCAGATATGAATGTCTATTCCTACAGAATTTCTCAATCTTCTGGTGAGTCATGGGGTTGGTGACAATGCACCCAGAGATCCAAGGAGGGAAGTGGAATTTCATGTGGTGAGGTAGACATTAAGGACATACTTACAATTTAATGTGTGGGCTGAGTAGGCTCCATCTTCATTTTTTCTGTTGATTTTTTTTAAAAAAATGATAAAATGAGGGCAAGCCACCGCAGTCTGCAGCAAGCTGATGTAGCATTGTTTCCCAGTAGGGATGTATAAGAATTTCATTTTTGCTCACAAAAGATGTGAGCATGCGCCATTCAAAGCCCAAACATGAGCTTGACCACAAGTGCATCAACAATACATTCGTTTTGGTTCTCGATTCCCAATTTGATTTGGGTAAATTTCCTAATTTATGCAAATTTTCTCAGTAGATGGAATCAGCCCATTTTAGTCTATCAGAGACATTTGCATAAATTAGAAGATTTTTGCAAATTTGGGAAAATCTGCCCAAATTTGGGGAGATTTACGCAAATCTCTACGATCACTGCTCGATTTGTACGGATTTCCTGTTCATGCAGATCAAGCAGTAATTGCAAATGCAAATTGGAATTGGGAATGAGATGATGTACAAAGAATCCTAGCAATCTCTAACATACTTAGTTCACAGTGACATTGCATGGGGGGGGAGATGCCCCCCGTGTGGTTGTTTTAGAGAGATTTCTAATGTGATGGAGCCATGGGTGCAGCCATCTTTTTTTACTATACCATGTTACTGGGACTAGCCTACAAGAATGGCTCTTTCCCCCTCTCAAGTTGATTAATTTTTATGGATCTTCCAGGTTTTGCGACAAATTCAATTTATGGTTTTATGTCTTCTCTGCCACAAATATTATATTGTTCATACTTGATATTTTAATTTTTTTATTATTTTGTTACATCTTAGTTTTGTTTGGTGTACGCTGCTATAAAGGTCCTTTTGGGGTCTGAAAAGTGGCTTATAAATTTTAATATCGGTAAAATATATCTGAGGCAGCTTTACAACTTATCGTTAAAGCAACATCAAACAGCCAATAGCTATCACATTAAACACATGAAACGGCAGACAAAAATGCCAAAATATCATTATGTTGCAGATAAAACTGTTCAAATAAATCACCCAAATTAAAAAGAATCCCAGCAACCAATATGCCAAGCCCAAACAATCACAGTGTGAATAACAAAGCAAGTGACAATATGACAAAATTAAACACCCCAAACACAGGAAAACTGAAGAAACCTTGCCTGATGCCTGAAGGAAAGTAAATAAAGTGCCAGGTTGAATTCCCTTGGGAGAAAGTGACAGTAAGGCTTCAGCCGTAGGAATGATTCTATCTTCACGATTTCTGCCTGTGGAGGTCCTCCAATGGTGTTCTCAGTTGCCAAGCAACTTGTTACTAGGCTAGGGTGACCATATGAAAAGAAGGACAGGGCTCCTTTATCTTTAACAGTTGCATAGAAAGGAGAATTTCAGCAGGCGTCATTTGTATGCATGCAGCACCTGGAGAAATTCCTGCTTCATCACAACAGTTAAAGCTGCAGGAGCCCTGCCCTCTTTGGTATCTGGTCAAGAGGACAGGGCTCCTGCAGCTTTAACTGTTGTGATGAAGAGAGAATTTCACCAGGTGCTGCATGCATACAAATGACACCTTCTGAAATTCCTTTTTCTTTGCAACTGTTAAAGATACAGGAGGCCTGTCCTCTGTTTCATATGATCACCCAATACTAGGCCAAATATGCAACTGCAAAGCTACACTGGCAATAACTGTGAGTAAGGAAGAAGTTGGGCCATTTTTCAATTGTGATTTGCACCAGTGCAGTTGCAGCCGATACATCAGATCAGAGTGAGGTAGCAAACAATGCTGCTGATTAGAAGGCCAAAGTTGCTACACAAACACGTGAGTTCAGTGGGACAAAATAAAGAGGCTGCAATCTGTATGCCTACTGCTGAAATGAGACTGGTTTAGTAGAGTGTTAGTAGAAATAGGAGTCATTTCAAAGTGGACACTTCCACCTGTACCTATCCTATGGAGAGTGGTTTGGGACCTATCCAGTAACAAACAATCTCTCCATGCAAATTGAATGGCAGTTATGACACTACCAGCTAGTAGACAAATCAGCGCCCTCCTCCCCATGACGTCATTGCTTGTAACATCAGCAGCCCTATACACCAGTCCTTTCCCTATGCCCCCCCTCCAACGGAACCTACGAAGAAACACCAAGAAACTAAGTTCAGGTCCAAGAAATAGAGCCCCAGATGGAGCTATGCAGATTTTCAGTAAATAGCCAGAGGATGAAATGGATGAAGAGTAGAGGGTACAGATGTGAGCAGAAATGAAGGTCCTTGGGGATGGAGAGAAGATGTAACAGGACCAAGAGAAACAACGTATGTGAAAGTCATAAGCTACGCTTTCAGAGTTCCATTAGGACGTTCTAGTTAGGTCTACATTTAGTAGACGTATTATGATATTCCACATCCTCCTTGAGACCTTTCAGGCCTCCATTCCTACCCTATCCCCATCAAAATTTGGAGTGGCATTAGCTGTTGAGTGAAGAGCTTGATTTGTTTGCATGCAGCTTTTCAAAACATGATCAACATGCACTGAAAAAAAAACGATGAAGGTTTTGGTAAGTGGCTCAGTTTGTGCCGTCATTTTCTTTTCTGCATAGCTAGCAACCTAGCAGAGTCAATTCATGCTTGAGGCTTTAACAATTATGAGAAGGCAACCAGATGTGAAACACAAATCCAAATATAAACACATTTTAAGACTGATTTATTATATTTATTGCATGGAGTTCCCAGTCATTTCATATCCAATACTGCACCGTAAGTTTATTCTAGGCCCCAAATGAATAGAAGTCTAAAAATGGGTGGATAGCCCTAATTTTTACTCCTTCAAAACTGCAAATATCAGGATGGTGGATAATTAGTGAAGAATATATCTTTAAATACCTTAGTGAACAGTTGAGCAAAATCTTGAGAGTTTCGAAAATTGTTAAAGAAAGCAACAATGGTTTCCGTAAGACCAGTGAAATTACTCTGGGTGTGTTCAAACTTTGCTAGTTTTTCCTAAAGCAAAATTTGAAGACAATGGGATTTATTCCCAGATTAGTGAGTTTGTATTGCAGCAAAAAGAGGGACAAAGCAATGCATTCTTTCTCATGGCCTCAGAAATAGAAGCAGTTACTTCTCAGCTTATTAAACTATTGTGCCCCACCTCCTGCAACACCCAAAAGTCTTGCTTCATCACCAGCCGTAAAGGACAATCTCATTTTCTTTGAAAACACACCAAACCTTTTCCCCCCTGCTTCTTTTTTAAAAAATAAAAGTCCTAGAAGACATTTGGAAGTCATCCAGTTCTGCTAACCCTTGTGACATTCTGCCTAAGGATTGCCAAGACCCCAGGAGTCTTCTGTCCAGGACCATAAATCATTTTAGCCTGTGTGTCATCTCGCCTGTTCTCTCAGAATGAGAATAAGATTTGCTCCATTTAATTCATTTTTAGAATATGAGAGATAAAGAAAAGATAAGGTGATATATTCTATTGAACCAACTTTTGCTGGTGAAACAGAAAGTGCAGGCTTTCGAGTCCTTGCAACCTGATCTAGCGAAAGAAATTGCTTCAATTAGTTAGTTCGCCTTATCTATTTTTGTGGAATTCCTCCTCTGAAGTCAATTTACATTATGAACTATTGCAAGAAGCAGCACAACATCAATTATATCATCTCATTTCTATTTCAGCCTTTCTACAAGGAGTTTAGAAAAGATCCCACCCTCATCTCCACTCTCATCACAACAATCCTTTGAGGTAGATTCAAGAGATTGTAACTAGGCCAAGGTGACCCAGTGAGCTTCATGGCTCAGTGGGGATTTGGAACTGATTCTGCCAGGTCATAGCTCAACTAATCAATAAATCACACATAATCTCTTATTATTTGAATTATATTTTAAACTGTTAACATGCAGAAGTAATGTGTTATAATAAAAGCTTCTATTCTTAAAGGAACTCAGGAGTTTATTTTAGTTATTGACTAGCTGATATGCCCGGTGTTGCTCGGGTCCATGAATAATGTTTATGACATTTATTTGATAAATAATAAATTTCTCTGCAACTTATTCATCTTTAGGTTGTTTGTTTGTTTTTAGTTTAGTTGAGTTCGTAAATTGTTTTGTTAGAATAAATAGAACATTGTGTTAAGAAGAACTATATTTTAAATTAGAGCTTCATGATAAACCACATTTTTTGTTTTACCTGAAATGCCTACACCTCCCATCATGCCTTGGCCGGAGTAGCCGTCTAAACTTCAAAAACAATCAGGACACATAACAACCTTTCTACCAGCTAAAAAAGATGCAACCCTAAAAAATGTTTTCAAAATAGACCCGGCATTGCCCAGACATCTGAATAACATATAATATGGAAGCGGATCTCAGTGGACATGAGGAACGGTTGTATGCATGTACTCTGAAGTTATTATTATGAAAAAATTAAAGCAGCCAGAACACAGAATACTTTATTGGCATAATTTACAATATAATAGCTACAATTAACAGGTTTTGGCAGAAAGCCAGGACGCTCAAGGCATCTGGTAACTTGGCCCTTTTATCTGACATAAAAATACTTAAAATCCAAAATTTCATGTTTTTAGATTTTTCTGGTACATTGTACAGCCAGACCTATCAGCATGCCAGTTTCAAGTTTCTACCCAGCGTTGCTTGGGCCCCCTAAAATATATGTCTGTGAGGTAATCATCTTAAAGTAGCAGGCTGGTGCTAGGCCTGTTAACCTTAAAATTTAAAAACATTTTTTTCCCTCTCTCACCCTCATGACAACCCTTCAAGGTAGGCCAGTCCTAGGCCTCTGAGGTAACTTTAAAACAAATTAAATTCGTTTCTCTCCCCCACTCTCTCTCACCTTCAGTGCATGGCCAGGGCTGCCTTGAAGTTGTCTCCATAATTTTCCTTGTCTCCACAGCCTGGCATGCCTTTTGCTCTGGTGCCCAACTTGCCCAATGGGAGTCATGCTGCTGAAGCTTATGGGAAGTAAAGTCTGACTGAGCCAGTCCACACTACGAAGTGCAGTTGGTGCCTGTAGGTAGGCCGTGATGGAGCTGGCTGGCTGACTGAGGGTTTGCTTGGTTGCTGTTGGCAACAGGCCTACTCCCAATGGGGCCTAGCAACTGAGGCAGCTGGCCCCAGGCGCTCTCCCTTTAGGCCCAGGAGGGTGAGCCACTACCAGATAATGGCTGCCAAGGCCTGATAAGTCTTCCCTCCTGCCCAAGACATGCTGGTAGTCGTAGGCATAAGCCTAGGTCCCTGAATAACATGTTAATCTTTGAACACCATCTAAGATGTGGTGGAAAACAACTGGAGAAAAGATCATCTTGGTTGTGGCACCCTGCTTGTGGATTTCTGAATAAAGTTTATGATTTTTATTAGGGATGTGCATGCCCAGAAATATCGTATTTTATCGTTATCAGAATTTCGGACCAAAACAATTATCGTCTCCAATAATACATAGGTTAATCATATCGTCTTCACGTTAATTATCGGAAATCCGATATTTAATTTGCAGCCCCATTTTGCCCTATAGAGCTGAATTTTTTTGGAATAAATGCCTATAGCTTCTGTATTTTCAAAGTTACAGGCTTGAAACTTGGTCACAATGTTTATGGGGTATGCCTAAGCATGTGTATGAAATTTGAGATAGATCCCTCCAACCCTCGATTTTATATGAGTTTATTAAAGAAGTTTAAGTTCTGACAGGTCAAAAGTTTCATGATCTTTCAAAAATTCATATAAAATACAGGGGTGGAGGGATTGATCTGAAATTTGGCACATATGTGTAGCAACATGTGCTAGACATGTGAATGAAATTTGAGATCGATCCCTCCAACCCTCGGTTTTATATGAATTTATTAAAGATCCTGCAACTTTTTGTCCGGTCAGAATTAACGCACGTGGCGAGCTGTCATTCTGAGGCTAGAATGGAATGATGGGCAGAGTTAGTGGCAGTTGGAGAAAGACAGTTAGTGAGTGGTCAGGGTTTGCTCACCCATACTTTATTTTAAATCAGCCACTCTACATGCCACTACTACACCTCCCAGCATGCCTTTGGCAGCCTGTAGGTAACCGCATCCTCTGAGACATCCTCTTGTTGCCAATGCTGCTCCTTGATAGAGTGTTGAGGAATAGCAGTGCCAAGAAGGGGAGGTAAGCTCTATCAGTGAATGCTCTCAGCTCCGGCCAATCCTGCTGGGACTGCCTCGGCCTGTGCTTCTCACCCACCAAGTGCTACATCAGGAGGCTGTACTGAAGGGCTGGGGCTGGGCCGGGCACTTCCCCCCTTTGTTGGGTCTGTTTCTGAGCATGTGCAGAGTGCCTCCCCTTCCTCCCTCGCTCTTAAGGGCAACACACTTGCTTCCCCCAGATTCTGAGAAAACAGCGATATCAGGACGGAGTGCCTTTGAGCATGCTTGGCCGCTCAAAGTCATACTGTTGTATCTAGCTACATTTTAAAACCACACAGATTGTGTGAGGAGACACTGCAATGGATGCAGCCCATTTATGTGGGTTGATTCCTTTTATGTGGAATTGGATTAACTGCTCAAGACCAACCTTAGGAGTCTGGGTTATAAAAGACATGCAGCAGCTACTCACAATGGCTGCCAAAGGCCAGTAAGTCTGGCCTCCTGCCCAAGGCATGCTGGGAGTTCTGCCCAAGGCATGCTGGGAGTTGTAGGAGTAAACCAAGGTTTTTATTAAATTCTTTAAAAATACTTAAACCTTCAAAACTTGTGTTTTTAGATTTTTCTGGTACATTGTACAGCCAGACCTATTACTGTGTCACCGTGTCAAGTTTCTAACTCATCTGGAAGTGGGTACACATTTCTGGACATACATAACACACACATACTTTCTGCTTTATGAGTAGAGATTACATTTTTATCCCACCTTTTTTCCTCATTAAGGAAATCAAGATGGTGTACATAATCTTCCTCCTCTCCATTTTATCCTCACAAAAACAACCCTGTGAGGTAGGTTGAGCTGAGAGTCCGTTACTGGCCCAAACTCACCCATGGGCTTCCATGGCCAATTGGGGACTAGAACCCGGATGTCCAAGTCCCAGTCCAACACTCTGACCACTACACTACACTACACTGGCACAGTTAATTGTCTTGTGTGAGGCTTAAGCTTAACATGCATTGCTCATTCAATATTTACCATACTTATTTCTGAGTGCAAGGTGCTGGTAATTACCTTCAAAGCCCTAAAGAGCTTGGGACCAGGACCCCTTCCCATGTGAATCTGCCTTTCCTTTAAAATCTGCTGTTGCATCAACTTCTGAGAGAGCATTCTCTGGCAGGATCCCATGTTTGAGGTCCAAAACAGACATTACTTTAAATTTAAGCTGGGTAGCTATGTCTTTTCTTCATTACTATAGGGTATCTGCCGGGAGCCCAATGCAGATCAATGCCCTAGTGTGGGGGCAGAGGGGGTTAAGATCCAGAGTGCTCCCCCAGTGTATATTGTGCAGTTAAAATGAACAAAAGACACAAATTCAAAGTAATGTCTGATATGTGATGTTATCTTTCTCCTTATATCTATGTTCTGCTGACAATTGAAAATATTTATTTTTAAACAAACATTTGAGATGACATGAAAATAAAAATAAAAAAGATACATATAGGAAGAAGAGGGAAGGCCAGACTACAAAAGAAGAGTACAAACAAGTAGCACAGAAGTACCGGAATGGTATCAGGAAGGCTAAAGCTGAGAAGGAGCTGAGGTTAGCGAGGGACGCTAAAAGCAATAATAAGGCTTTCTTCAGAGATGTGAATAGTAAAAGACAGAGGAAAGAAATGGTGGTTGAACTGCTTCATGAGGATGGCAAATTGGTAACAGATGACAAAGAAAAGGCCGAAGTGCTCAATTCCTACTTTGGCTCAGTCTTCTCTCAAAAGCGGGTCTATGACCCCCCTGGAAAAAGTGAAGTACAAGCTGAAGGGGCAGGACTGCAGTTTGAGATTGATAAACAAATGGTCAAGGAACACCTAATTTCTTTGAACGAGTTCAAATCTCCAGGGCCCGACGAACTGAACCCTAGAGTAATAAAGGAGCTGGCAGAAGAACTCTCAGTCCCACTGTCTATTATCTTTGTGAAATCATGGAAGACTGGTGAAGTACCAGATGACTGGAGGAGGGCTAATGTTGTCCCTATCTTCAAAAAGGGCAAAAAGGAGGAACCTGAGAACTACAGACCAGTCAGTCTGTCATACATCCCTGGGGAAATTTTGGAGCAGATTATAAAGAATTCAGTCTGTAAGCACCTTGAAAACAATGCAGTGATTACTAGAAGCCAGCATGGATTTGTCAAGAACAAATCCTGTCAGACTAATGTGATCTCATTTTTTGAATGGGTAACCTCTCTTGTGGACTGTGGGAAGGCTGTGGATATAGTATATCTTGACTTCAGCAAAGCTTTTGACAAAGTGCCCCATGACATTCTGATTCACAAACTAGTGAAAAGTGGGCTAGATGGAACAACTATTAGGTGGATCCACAGTTGGCTACAGAATCGGACTCAAAGAGTGCCTATCAATGGTACCTTTTCACACTGGGGGGAGGTAATGAGCGGGGTTGATTTGGTTAATTAATGATTTGGATGAGGAGGTGCAGGGAATGCTTATCAAATTTGCAGACGACACAAAATTGGGTGGGATCGCTAATACCCTGGAAGACAGAAACAAACTCCAAAGTGATCTTGATAGACTGGAGCGCTGGGCTGAAAACAACAGAATGAAATTTAATAGGGATAAATGCCAAGTTCTACACCTAGGAAAAAGAAACCAAATTCACAGTTACAAGATAGGGGATACTTGGCTCAGCAATACTACAAGTGAGAAGGATCTTGGAATTGTTGTAGATCGCAAGCTGAATATGAGCCAACAGTGTGATGTGGCTGCAAAAAAAGCAAATGCTATTTTGGGCTCCATTAATAGAAGTATAGCTTCCAAATCGCATGAGGTACTGGTTCGCCTCTTTGACACTGGTTAGGCCTCATCTTGAGTACTGTGTCCTGTTCTGGGCACCACACTTCAAGAAGGATGCAGACAAGCTGGAGGGGTTCAGAGGAGGGCAATGAGAATGATCAGGGATCTGGAAACAAAGCCCTATTAGGAAAGAGTGAAAGAACTGGGCATGTTTATTGCCTTGAGAAGAGGAGACGTAAGGGATGACATGATAGCACTCTTCAAGTACTTGAAAAGGTTGTCACACAGAGGAGGGCCAGGATCTCTTCTCAGTCAAGCCAAAGTGCAGGACATGGAAGGATGGGCTCAAGTTACAATAAGCCAGATTCTGGATGGACATCAGAAAAAACTTCTGACTGTTAGATCAGTACAACAATGGAACCAATTACCTAAGCAGGTCATGGGCTCTCCCACACTAGAGGCCTTCAAGATGAACTCAAAAGGGTTTTCATTTTTTTTTCTTGTTTGGGATTCTGATTCATGTAGGGAGAGGTATATAAAACTTGGAAGATCTGCTTTTCCTTTCCTTCCTCATCAAATGTTACCCACATCTATGCCATACCTATTATCAACTATGAGATAGAAAGAAATGTCCTGAACATTGTACCTAGCTGAAATTCTCAGGAGATTAAAAACCAGAAAAAGCAGGCCAGAGAGAATCTAAAAATATATTTCCTAATACTCTTTACCAGCTAACGTGGTTAGCAAAGAGCTCCTTACATTTTTTGAGTGGGGGAAAAAAGAAGACCTCTGGTTTCAACTATCTTATCATAATAGAAGGTCTCATTGTTTCAGTATGGATTAGAATGCCATGGAGAATTATCACATAGGAGCATTAGAGCTTTGCAGCCAATATCCTGACTGGTAATTTCTAGAGCATTCCTCACAACCTTCCCACAGCATATTGGGAGAGAATTTCCTCCCCCCCCCCGCCCCAATACCAAATTGCCAATCTCTCCGTCCCCTATCTTTCTCTCCTCATAACTTCCCTGCCTTTATTCACATTTGCCCCACCACCTCTTGGTCTCATGCATGCACATGTGAGTGGTCCCCGTCTCTTTCCCTCGCTACTACCATGGTCCATGTGTGCTCTGCTCTAAAAGAGATTGTGGCTATGAACCAGGTTGTCAGCAAACTTTTAGTTATACAATTTAGTAGTACAATATTTATATAGAACATGTACCATAATTAACACACCTTTATAGAGACATAGCTTTTCATTTGTGCATCCTGGTGTCTTCTCTTGACCCAATTTGGCTTCCGCCTTGCCTATCTAATTTACACCTCCCTCCCTTCCGCCTCCTTTTTTTATTTTTGGCTAGAGCTTTAACTCCCTTGAATAATTTCTGCACCCTCTGCTTGCTTTTCTTTTGTGCATGGCCAGCTAGAGAATTTGCTTTCCCCATGTGTTTTAGCCTGATCATCGCCCTCTAATTTTAGTATTGTAAAAATATGTCTACCGTTTGACTACAGATACTGGAAAACCTCATATTACGAGTCAAAGTGGTGTGCATGAACATGGTAGAAAAAGGCAGTCCAGTTATTGTTACAGTATAGATCATAAAGCTTGGAAAGAAGTGTGTTTGTTTGTGTGTGTGTGTGTGTTTCTCAGAAGTTCTAAGCCTTCGTGGGTCTTAACACACAGTTGCCACCGCGAAGAGACAAATGACCATTTCTTGCTTCTGAGCTGGCTTCATGGATAGTTCCACGTAGAAGTCTAAGAGGAGTTTACATTTACCGAGGGCTATAGGAAATTAAAGACTTTGAAAGAAATGGTTAAAGAATGAACCAGCTGGACTGAAATCTAAATCTAGTGTCTGTGATGGAGAGTTAGTGCTGATCTGCATGGTCAGTAACTCTCTATTATCTTGCCAATCCTAAGCACTTTTAGCCCTGCTCCTGGTATGCACAGTTTTAACTCTCTCCAGTTAAAATGAATGGGAATTTGCTTTAGGAGGCTAGCACCAACCTATTATTAGAAAAAAGATTGGATCACGTGCCATATAACCTTGGTAATGGGAATCTTGGAGATATTAGTAAAACCTCACTTAAAAAAAACAAATTTGGAATTAGGGTAAAAGGAAGCAAAGAAGGAAGGAATAAAAATCCATAAATGGGTACTGTGTAAATTGTTGCAGGTCCAGTCCTTCTGCTGGGCTTGTGAATGCGCGCCCCCATCTGATTCCTCCAGATTATTTATTTTATTTTATTGAAACTATTGCATCCTACTTGATATCTCTAAGGTATCTGCATATAAAATACATAAAATACAATATAGAAACCAATGCAATATAATATAGAATAACAAACGAGTAAAAATTACAAGAGCAGTAGAACAGAACAGTGTGATTACAAGTCACGGAAAGCCTGACTAAACAGATATATCTTCAAGAGGCATCTAAAGTTCGCTACAGTTTTTGTCTCTGGGACCACACAGGAAAGCAATCCAGAGGCTGGGTTCCACTACTGATAAAGCCTTTTTATGTGTCATTTCCTGACAACATACTGTTGGTCATGGGACAATCAATAAAGTCACTTTGGAAGCTCGCATGGGTTGATTTAGTGAATATAGGTGAAAAGTCAGCTTCCAATTATATGGATGCTGAGTTTAGTGTTCCATCTTCTCCTCAAATATCTGGTCAGTATTCAACAGGGCTATATAGGTGCAACACTGGCTGCCTTGTGTGATCAGTGTAAAAGATTCTAGTCTTTCCAACAATATGAATCTCTTAGCTGCTTTTATCTCTTCTTCTGTACAGGGTTAAAAGAAACCATTTGGATGCATCATCCCTAATTTATTCCCAGCAGATAGAAATGGCACACACCCAATTTTCCTCCTCATTTGCAGGTCACCTTTCAATTCTTCCTGTGGTGCTTTCTAAATTAACAACTGACACAGATTAAAGGACAAGTGATAAACATGCATAACTGGCAGATTTTGCTCCCCCTGAGTTCATTGGATGTTTTTTTTAAAAAATAATACTCCTTCCCATCCAATTCCCAATGGAAGAAAGATCCCTCTTCTCAAAGGCCTCCTGTCTCCTTTGTCATTATCAGATAGGAACTCAAAGATATTGAAATAATATTTCAGGCATGTATAGTATAATAGGTGACATCTGTATAACTTGGAAAATACCAAGTTGAATGATGCTCGCCAGCCATGTATAGTGTTGGTTTTTAGGGTTGCCAGTTGGTGGGGAAAATATTTATATACATGAACTTGCCATTCTCCTGTCCTTCTAACATAATTTTAATGTGCGGAAATTATCAGGAAAATCCTTCCACATCATGAAGCTAAAAACGATTAACTGGAAATTGGTGCAGATCAAACTGCTCTTGGAGCTAAAGGAGTACATTCTAACTTTGCCAACCATAGTAGCATTGCATGAGGGCATCAATAAAATGCCTGCATGTTTGTCTGTCTGAAGCTGATAAAATAGGGGTGACTGTTTTTCCTCTCCCTCCACCTCCAATCTGGATAGTTTAGGAACTGAAAATCAAAGGCCTGAACTACATATGCAGGTAGTAGAGTGAATGGTACCATTTCGGAATGCAGGTGGGGGGGGCACTATTTTGAACTCTCAACTCATGTAAAAGAACTGCCTGTAAGTTTTTAAGCAAGGAAGGAAAAAGAAAATCCCCAACAGTCTTTCTTCCCGGGCTGGCTGCAAGTGAAGATCACATCAAGAGTCACCTGTCCAGCTTTGTTTACCACAGTGATCTTCCAGATGTCGCTATGAATCTCACAAGCGGGGCATGTAAGCAACAGCTCTCTCCAGTTGTTTGTCTCCAGCATCTGCTATGCAGATGTGTCTCATTCCTAGACCTGTTCTCTATAATTGTGTTTACTCGTGAAAAGAAGAAGGGAAGAAATATGAGCCAATTCCTATGGATTACCGAAGAATATATTATAAATTCCCCACCAACCCTAACCCTCCCCAAAGACCAGCAACATCCTCCTTCCCCTACAGCTGTTCTACACTGTACGAACGCCAGAATTTGACACTGTAGCCCTGAGTTCAAAGCACCAGTTGCACCGCTCAGCAGTGATGAAATGGAACAAATGTATCTCAGGCGCGGTTGTATTCAGCATTTGCTACCATAAAAGAAGTGATGTCCATGATAGCCATAACTGAACATTCATGCGGTGATAGGTGAAAGTAGCTATTGTTTGAACGATGTGGAGCTGGCATCAGACCTTTACAAGGTTGTGCAGCGGTGCCTACGGTCAGTGCTTGATAACAACAGCTAGATGAAGTGTACGTTCTCTACAGTGGGTGGTATTTGGACAAAGGAAATAGTCTTTGTGTACATTTAATACAGGCAGAGTGTGCATGCAAATTAAATTTCGACCTGTTTTGTGGTGACTTTCATGACTTTGTAAGTCAGAAACTGGAATTGGTTCAGCCAGCTTCATCAAACATATGTAACTAAAACTGTTGTGGAATGTAGTACGAGATAAGAAAACACGTGTGTGCTATCGCCCTTTCTCGTGCATGGAATTTGAAGATAGGGGGGGGTGGCGGATGGGTCTTCCAATTGTAACCCGCTCATGTTTTTTTAAAATTTATTTATTTATATGCAAGGTTTATATACCACTCTATATCTAATGTTTCCCAGATGGCGAACAATAAAAGAAAGGGAGAAGAAATAAATCACACAATTAAATATACAGAATCAGATGTTTCCTCACCACTTCTTCCAAGGGGTGACCTGAGACATTTTGCTGCCTGAGGCCAAGAACAAGATGGCGCCTTCTCCCATCCAGTGTACAAAAACCTGCTGGAGTGGCAGCACTGTCAATTGGACAGCATCCTTCACTGCAGCTGAAGGCAGAACACTAGCTTAGGGGGCCCAAGGCAGGCTGCAAGGCACACAACATTCTCTGCCAACACCTTGCTGCCACCTCCCAGGATCTGCTGCCTGAGGCAACTACATCACGTTGCTTAATCATAGGGCTTCCCTGCTTCTTTCACCTGTTTATTATCACGAAGAGGGAAAGACAGAATGCTAGGACTCCTCTGTTGGGAACCTTGGGCTTTCAGATCAAACCTTTGGGCATTACTGTAGTCCTAATGGACCACAATGATTATATCAACATCTATTTTCTGCAGGCAATTGTATGTGCCTGAGATAGGTCTAAATGTCCCTGTTCTTCAATGGTACCTGAAGATCATTTGCCATTTTACTTCTATGGGCCCCTTCATAGAATCATAGAATTGTGAGACCACAAGGACCATCTAGTCCTACCCTCTACAATGTGCAGAAAAACCAGTTAGGTCATCCATGAGAGGTGGCTGTCCAGCCTCTTCTTAAAAACCTACAGAGATGGAGAACCCACAACCTCTATATGTAGACTGTTCTATAGTTGTACAGATCTTACCATCAGGAAGCTTTTTTCCCTTATCTGTAATCGAAATCTAGGTAGATGTAACCTATACTCATCATTTCAGGTTTAATTTCTGTGGCAATGGAAAATAGTTCTTGACCATCTTCCCTGTGGTACCCTTTTATGGATCTGAACACTGCTGACATGTCTCCCCTCAGTCTTCTTTTCTCCAGACTGAACATCCCAAGTTCCTTCAGCCTGACCCTTCTCCTGCTGTTGCATATAACTCTCCACATCTAAGACTAGGTAGTTGTGGGGCTTTTTCTTTTTTGGTTTGAATTCTTCAGCAAACTCATGCCATTGCTATATTGAATGTGTGTCCCCTGGCATGATAAATGGCATCTTTCAGGGTGTTCCAGGCTGCATTTTTTTTTTGCCCTCCCCATGAAAGCATCTTGTCAGCTTTTACCAAGCGAGAATCATTTTCAGTGAATTTTTTCAGATACTTCAAACTGAAATATAGCTCCAGAGGGAATACATCTTTGCTGCCATTAATTTACATATATATATATAATTTCTTAAGCATGGAAGGCTCTCTCTCTCCCTCCCTCTCTCATTCCCTTCTCTTTTAAGTTTCTTGTTTTTCTCATATCTAGAATAGTAAGCCAATATATCAGCTGTTATAGTTATCTGTCTTCCCCTTGTCTCAAGATACTATTTTTTTCCTTCTTTAAAAGAAAGAGTTGGCCAGTGATTGAGGGGACGTGTAAGAAAACTTCCTGACTGCTAGAGCAGTATGTCAATGTTACCAAGTTACCTAGGGAGGTTGTGGGCTCTCCCACACTAGAGGCCTTCAAGAGGCAGCTGGACAACCATCTGTCAGGTATGCTTTAGGGTGGATTCCTGCATTGAGCAGGAGGTTGGATTTGATGGCCTCATAGACCCCTTCCAACTCTACTATGCTATGATTCTATCATTTCACAGTTTATCAAGAACTGTGTATTTCTATCTACTTCATTTCCTCTCCCCCTAAGCACATATCTATTGAAACTGTCTGTTTTCTGTTTCTGGGTGCCCCTGAAATGGAGAAGAAAACAGGAAGTGGCTTGAACCCTGAATCCATACTTGTATGCATCATTGTTCCCCTTCCTACAATGAAAAGGGATGACTGAGGGCGGATATGGCCATAAATGCCAAATGCCTGGTGACTTATTAGACATTTAGACATCACTTCTGAATTCAGAGCCACCAGCCTCCACTGTGTGAAGTGCTTTGGACACTCCAAATTAGGCAGAACTAAAAGTACTACCCTCCTTTCAAAGATTTCCAGGGTGGTGTAGTGGCTAAAGTATTGGACTGGGAGTTGGGAGATCCAGGTTCTAGTCCCCACATGGCCATAGAAGCTCACTGGGTGATTTTGGGCCAGTCACAGGCCCTTTCCAGACCAGACGTTTCTCCTGGGATGGCCCCTGGCTAGTCCCTGTGAGTCCAACTGAGGCACAGGGACTCCCGGGGGTGGGTGGGTTGGCCACAGGATTTTCCAGGGTTAAGGGGAACCTGGAAAATCCTGAATCTTCCTTGGTTCCCGGGACTGCGGAAGATGTGGCCACCCATCCAGGGTGCTGCCGTGCTTACTCATGAGTAAGCATGGCAGCACCAATGGGCATGGAGCTGCATCGCGCAATTCCCTGCCCATCAGGGGAGGGTGTGGCAGCAGTTTTGCCACCCCCGGGAGGGCAGGGAGGGGGTGGAGGGCTGCGTGCACAAGTTGTTGTTTTTTTTTAAAAAAAACCGTTTGCAGAAGAGCGCTCCTGCGCTCTTCCCGGGTTAAAGGGAAAAAAATGGCGGCCGTGACATACAATGACCTGGGAGGAGCCTGGGTCATCGCACAATTCATGTGTATTAATGCTATAATCCCAGAAGCAGGCACTTCCGGGATCACTGCCCCTCTGCCCCTCTACACCCGTCTGGTGTAAAAAGGGCCACAGACTCTCGGCCCAACCTGCCTCACAGGGTTGTTGTTGTTGTGAAAATAACATTGAGAGGACGAGGATTATGTATGGTGCTCCTTGGATGAAAAAGGCAAGACTGTAAACGCAATAAGTAAACAAATTTTTGGACTGTCGAAGCACACACACACTTTTTTTTTGCACAACTTGCTAACATGTTCACACTGCTTCAGTGCTGCAGTGGTGGAGAACGGTAGACCCCTTCATGGACATCTAGTTTTCTATCTGCTGGGTTTCTTGCTGTATTATTAGTGGGATTTAATTTTGTGACTCCCCCAACTGAACTCTTAAATGGTATAATTCAGAAACAGATTTGCCACCTCATCGTCTGCTGCTTGTAAGAACTGAACTTTAAAGTCTTTGTTTTGGAACCACACTAGTTTTGGACAAATCTGTCGAGGTTGGGTTCTTTCAGTTTCTCTTGAACTTTGAGAATTTATTTTGTCTTAAGTTTCGTTCACTGCAAACTTTGATAGATATTTTTTTAAAAGTTTGCATGAACATTCCTAAGGATTTTTGTGCACATTGTCTTAATGTATGCATTTTGCATGGATATCTGCCTAATATACACATTTTTGCAAGTGGTTTCCCTAACATAATGCATTTTTAACACCATTTCCCTTGATATTCACATTTTTGTATGCATTTTGATAGGGGGACTCCATTGTAAAATTCAAAGAACTGTGAATTTGGAAGGAAAACTGAGTTTCAGTTCACATAGTGGTTTGAAAGTGTGAAATTAGGTCTCCCTCATCCCTAATCCAGACTTAATCATACTTAAAGAAGACCTATTAAAATCAATGGGATTTAAGTTAGTAATGAGTAACATAAGTACGATTGATTCCAATTCATTCTAAGTATGAGTAAGTCTGGATCCAACCCCCCCCCCCAGCTCTTTTGTTCTTTAGCATATTTTCAATGTGTCACTTCCTGTCACTTCTCTTCCTACTACCTATAAATCAGCGTTGTCTCTTCTATCCGTACAAAACTTCTCTTGACCATTCTGATTTATTGATCTGGCTCTTCTCTTTCTTTTATTTCTAAGCTTCTTGATTGCCTGATCCTTTATCAGTGTCTCACTTTGCATTCTTGAATTCCTCTTTGGATCACTTCCAATCAGGTTGCTACTCACATAATTCCTTGCTTTCTTTGCTAAATCTCAAGGTCGTTATCCTATTTTTCCTTCCCCCCTTTTTTTGAGGGGGGAGGCTTTGTCTGTTTTTGGTAATATCGATCACTGTCTTCTTCTCTAAAGAAGTATGTTTCCACGGTCTTATTCTTGCTGGGTTTCATTCTTAGCCTTCTAAACAAAAAAAATATTTTATTGTTTTTGTTCTTTCACTCTTTCTGTTGAAGATCTGCAGCATTTAATCCTTGGATATTTCCCCCACCCCTATTTATTTATTTCATTTGATTTCATGTATTCATTAACACTGATTTCCATTTTATTTTCATGCCCTATAACTGTTATTTTTCCACTCCTGATTTGTCTTAATTCTGTATAGCTAATATCACTGCTATCTTAAAGTTCTCTCACTCTCGCTCCGCTGGATATATGCTCATTTTCAACATATATTTCATCTAAAGATGCAATTCTACCTGGATAGATGCCAGCCTCTGAAATTGGAAGACTGCCTTCTATCCTATGTAGGGCAACTAGAGCATAGAGAGGATCCTCTCCTCTATGCTCCAGCCTCCCTGCATTTTTGCCTAGGTGCAGTTTCGGAGAGGGAGAGAGAAGGGGCCTGAAGACCTGAAAGGAAGCCACATAAAGTCCCACCCCTGTGACTGCCCCCTTTTCATCCTCTATACACTGAGCACAGAGATGTAACCAGTGGGGCGATAACCGTGCTGGCTACAAGGGGGCATGGGAAGGGGCAGGGAGAGTGGTTTCTGAGTTCTGAGGTCAGAGCCCTGGTTCCAACCCTGGTTCCCAGAAACCAAATAACCCTATTGCCTTCTAGACAGCGGCTCAATTCGGACGACACAATAAACAACAGGTGTGGGGGAAACAATCGTCAGTTGTTTTGACTATTGTGTCATCCGAATGCTGCCATAGTCAACTCAGCGCTGATCCTCATCCACACCACAGTTGATTATTTATTACCATGTTGTGTGGGGAGGGCCCCCTGGGGTTAGGGTTAGTCAACCCACAATTGACTATCGTGTCATCCGAATTGAGCCAGTGTCTAGTGGCCAGTGGACTGTTCCCTAAATTGAATTCTTGATTTGTCCACCCAGTTCCACTTCTATCCCTTCACCTTTTTCTCTTTATAGCCCTTTTTGCTCCCTAATTGCAATGGTTTTTTTCACATGTGTTTTTAATACTCCGACTTCTGTTTTCATCCCTTTTATTTCTGCTACAGCTAAATCTTATTATTTCCAGTTTATAAAATATCTCTAAGATTCATCCTTTTCTTTTGATTGCTACCAGAAGGACTCTGCATAATTGCCAACACTTGATTGTCACAATGCTCTTCTATTGAGCCTTCTTATCTTCAGCCAATTACCTCTGTTACAAATTCAGAACCTCCGTGTTCCTCTTCATCCTTCTGCTCTACATTGGCTTCCATTTCCCTATGAGATTAAAATTAAGTCACTTCGCTTTATAGCTTATAAATGTCTTCAGGCTCAACTCTCTTGTCTCTCTCCTTGACATTTTAGTAGTGGTTGACTTATTCGCTCTAATCAGGCTAGTGCTCTGCTCTCCACTCCTGGTCTCCACACATTCAGCTTGAAGGTCAGAAGGGAGACCCTAAACATCATCATTTGGAGGCACCTTGAAGCCTTCCAGCCATCAGGAGCCATGAACATGCAGGATTCGCAGTTTGGGGTTAGAGTTTCCAAGCACATTCAGCTGAACACCCTTTGGAACACTCATGAGATCTTCCCACTGAATGCAGAAAGGGTGGAAGTAGAGGAGGTGGGGGCGGAGGCAGTTTCATCACTCTTTCTGCCCTCACATGTTCAGGCTGAATGCCTAAAAAGGATTATTGTCCATCCCCAAATCTCATTTGTTACCTCTCGTTACCCTCCCTTTTCCTTGTTATTCCTTATCTCTGAAAAGCCCTGACGCTTGATATTAGAAAATACCCATCATGTTTTAATTTTGAAACGTTATTTGAATTCGCAACACATTAATTTACCTGGCCCTGAACTTGTTCTTAGCTCTCCTCTATTTTCTTTCCTATTTTGTCCCTTCTCTCCACCCCCTCTCCTCCTGTGTTGTTATCAACTTATGCTGTGGTGGTGGTGGTGGCTGCTGCTCATGAAGATGATGATGATGATATTGTCTGAAATCCAGTGATACGTTTATTGAAGATACATAAACAAAAAGTTTGCATTGCACAGGATGTTGTGTAACCAAGTCAGTTTCAAAGAATGGGAAAATAACTGTCTGGCAACTATGTTTGATAGCAAACTTCTCAGGACTTTGACCCCCAACAACAATAAACAAGAGCAAGCCAGTCAGCACTACCAGCAAAGAACATAAAGCAGCAGGCACATAAATTGGATGGAGATTAACATGCAAACTTGCCATTTTGTGAAAATCATATATCCACTTTGCAGATAAATGTCCTTGTAATATTCAGTATCACTTTTGACGAGGTAGAAATGACCTGCAGAAATGAGAGGGCAGATTTTTCATATTCTCTATCTTGCACATGATTGACTCTGCTTTTTCTTCAATGTGTTCTGTTCTTACCCTTCCCCAGTTTATAGAAGTAAATGCCAAGACGTTCTCATTATTAATTTTGTCATAATTAACAGTATCCACGGTGAGTTTGCGCACATCCCATTGAAACCATTGACAGCTACGCACAATTTGGATGCTACTACCTTAGCAGTCCCCCTTTTGTGTTGTGTACAAATAGATTGTGGTCAGCATTGCTCAATAAAACAATCACATTTCTGTGTTGAAAGGTATGTATGCCTCACAAGTTTTACATTAGTCATCTAGCACATTAGGAGCAATTTCCTAATCAAAGGTAATGTACGGATATTAAATGCCTTAGCTATCCACCCAAGTTAGAATACAGATTTAAACTGCAAATATAGGCATGTTTTGCTGTTTTGCATATATTTTGAATTTGAGCCACACCGAGATGGAATAAGCTTCCATTAGGAACATTACTTTATTAAAAGATGCGTCCTTTATTTGTATATAACTAGCTGAGAAACTAGGTTTGCAGTAAGAACATCAGAAGAGCCTTTCTAAATCAGATCAAGAGTCTATCTAGTCCAGTATTCCGTTCACACAGTGGCCAACCAACTGCCCATGGGGAATCCACAAGCAAGACGTGAGTGAAACAGCACCCTCTTGCCCAATTCCCCAGTAACTGGTATATATAGGCATCCTGCCTCTGAAACTGGAGGTATCATATAGTCATCAGGACTAGTAACCGTTAATAACCTTATCCTCTGTGACTTAACTTTAGTCTCACATCTCACAGCTTTTGAGTGGGAGCCTCTCCATTAGTCATTCCATCAGAAAATAAGATTTATGATATTATTGCTCCAGCCTTCCTAACTGTAGCTCAAGTTGTAGCTAATATCTGCACAAGCATTGGCTCCCTCTTATCTGGGAGCCTCCCCTTTTATGCAGGTGTGGAGGTGTGAGGATCGGAAACAGAATGACAGTTTGGTTGTGGCGATGTGGGATTGTAAGTGGCTGTCTCAGGCTCCAGGCAGCCAATTATTGAGGCAGGGTTTTGGGGTGGACTTGGCGGAGAACATCCTCCCTCTAGTCCACCCCTGACAACAGATTTAGGCCGTGAACTTCCCCGCTGGCTGACTCCTAGCAAGATAGCTCAATATTTACATCTTCTACAGACAGAAGTTCGTTGCCAGTTGATGGGGCTCGGAAGGAATTTTATCTGTATGGACTACTAGGACAAACACAAGTTGACAGTAGCAATTTAAACACATTCCACCGTACTAACTGCTAGAGAGAATAAAAAGAGATCTTCTGCTTTACCTAAAAACAGAGAGGGATGGAACTTTACACACTTCCCACCCCCAAAATAAATAGGTAGAGAATCCAAAGGCAAGGCATCATAAGTAAAGTCCAGCACCAGATCCTACACTGTTTTCATGAATCCTCAGGTATGCACCAAGATACAAAACCTAACTGAAATGAATGGAGCATGCTCAGGAAAACCTCTGAGCAGATTGTGTTTACGTCTCCACATTCATTTTAGAAAGTTTTTTTTTGGGGGGGGGCATGATTTTGTGTTGCAGAATGAACCACTTTCTCCCACCCTGATGGTGTGGTGGAGTCTGACACCATGACCTTCCTTTGGCTGCATCTTCACCCTTGATCATGCCAGCTTAAGGCCAGCCTTGCAAACATTTGTCAGAAATGACTACCCCAGCAAACTTACCAAGATACTAAACCGCACCAGTATAAATTAGACAATATCGTAAAGCACTGTACTTGACCCAGCGACTGTACAGTTTATATGCATATTTTAAACTGGAAAATAGATTTTCAAGCCTTTACTATTCTAAATAGTACACACGATTTCTTTCATTGTTAAATATATGTATTACAGAGTGCAACAGCCAAATACCTATGGAAGTGAATAGAGAAAACTTGTGAAATGATAATACAGGTACAAAAGACACGGGTATAAATGAAGATGGCAGGTGCTTTGTGCATTCTGGATGGTTAAAAAAAGCAACATCTTTCGATGACGTTTTTCGCATGTTATAATTAGCAGAGTGTGCTAGGTCTGTGAGATATGTCACCTATGCAATGTTTGATTTAGCTGCCTCGGAATTATAGTTCCATTGGATATTTCTGGTAGATTTCTGGTTAAATTCTATTAGCAGAAGTTCACTGCCATTGTCACTTTATAGATTCTGCAGAATCTATATGCAGAATCTATACCAGAATCAGAATCTATTTCAGACACCAGGAACCATCATCGTCATGTCTAGACTCCATAGTGTCCATTTACATGAGTCTCATTCAGCTGTTGGTTTATATTCAGCAATTAGGTGCTACCTGGTTTTGGCAGAACTCCTAGATTTGTAGCATCTGCTTTATACAAGACTTTTGTGGGCATTTTACTTATTTACATAACTAACCAACCTGGTGCTTAAAAGGAAAAGCAATAGCTGGCAGCCAAAATATATAGCATCTTCATTATCTAAAGGTGGAATCCTATGCACATTTCGACAGAACAAATAGATTTGGCAAATACAACCACATTTATTTATTACGTTCCTAATCCATCCAATAACTAATGTTCTCTGGATAGATTACAAACAGTTAATGTAGACCTCCATTTATTGCTAGATAAATCTGGATACCCAGGTGGTCGACCTTCAAGTCCTTTTGCTTCACAGGCTATCTCTTAGAGGCAAACTCTGGTATGTGTAAACACTCTTCCTCTTTTTCTCATTGCCTTTCAGTTTGGCCATTTATGGTACAGCAACACCCATATGTGAATAGTGACATGGATGCACATATAGAACTTTGTATTAGGGCTGTGCGCAGCCCCTTGATCCGGTCCGGACTATCTGGATTGGGCATGATCCGGGCCGGATCGGACCTCCCCCGATCAGGTCCAGAACCGGATTCGGATCCAGGACTCCGGATCGAGATCTGGAGACCCTCCTTTTCCCCATAGCCTTGCAAGTCTATGGGGAAAAGGACTCACTACCCTCCCCCCCCACTCTCCCTGCTTACCTGCTGCCTCCTCGCCACTGCCGCCATCCGTTGCTGCCACTGCTTCCTCTCTACTGAGAACCAGCTGTGGACAGCTGCGGCGGACAGTGGTGGCGGCAGAAGACGGTGGCGATGAGGAGGCAGCAGGTAAGCAGGGAGAGTGGGGGGAGGACGGTGAGTCCAATGGACTCACTGCCGGCCTGGCATACCTGGGTGCCAGCTGCACAGCCGGCACCCAGGAACCTGGAAGGGCAATGGGCCCCAGATCTCCGGATCGACCCGGAAAGGTCCGGATCACCCTGATCCACTTCGGATTCGGGATCCAGATCCATGCAGAGCCCTACTTTGTATGCATAGGACTTCCTTTCCTCTGCTGTTGCCTAGTGAATTGTCACTCAGTGTGCAGGACATTGCCCCGTTCTAGTCACAGGAGGAAGTTTCTGCACATGTGGAGCATGCACCCCCCATTTCTAGCATTAGGACAGGGATGGGGCACCTCCAGGCAGTGGGCCAGATCCAACCCACAGGTTTTCATCATTTGGTTCCTAGGTTTCTTCAGTAGGTCCTGCTTATCCAAGGGGGGTGGATAAATTTGTGAAGGAGAAGACTATCAATGGTTTTGATTACTATGTGCTACCTCCAGTATCCAAGCCGGTATGCCTATATGCACCAGTTGCTGGGGAACATGGGTGGGAGGGTGCTGTTGTACCATGTCCTGCTTTGTTGGTACCTGACCAGCAACTAATTGGCCACTGTGTGAACAGAGTGCTGGACTAGATGGGTCCTCAGTCTGATCCAACATGGCTCTTCTTATTTTCTTATTTTCTTACGTTCTTATCTTCAGTTGGAAAATCACTGTCTTTTCTAAGGAGTCAAAGTATGATAGCCTCAATTTCAACATTTTCGCTTCTAGTGAGTTCTGGCTTAATTAGTTCTAGAACCCTCTTGTCTTTTTCGCTGTCCACGGTATCCGCAAATCTCTCCTCCAACACCACATTTCAAATGAGTTGAAGGATTTTTAATGTAATTTTATAATGATTTATCATCCTGTAAAAATGCTTGAAATAAAATGTTAAAAATGCCTCATTGTCTTACTTACATTAAATGAGACAGTGAGGGCATGAGCCAAGATCTCATGTTCACAGAGAGTTACCCATTGTCTTCTATGAAAAAGTAACGATCCAATGTGTATAAATATTACCCATAGCACATTCTGGGCATTACAGAAAAGAACAGAACAATCTTTGTAACTGTAGAACACATTGTGCTCATTAATCCATAAGGACATTAGACTCTCTCTGAGTTAACGCAAACATGCCTGCTAGGGATGGGTGAGAATGATGTTCTAATAGCAAGACATTTAAAACACATGCTCAGGTTAGGTTTTGAAAGACTGTGAAATATGCTGAAATTTAAAAAGTTAATAAAACGAAAAAAGCATAAAAGTGTACTATTTGAAAATTTACAAATCATTATAAGATGTTAACATTTTATGTCTTGCAATTTGCAATTCCCTGGGTTTTCTTCTCTTGCCTATTTATATCAAGACAAAAGGCACTGTGGAAGCAGGGGGATGTATGTGTGTATGTTGATTTTTTTCGTGTTCCAGAATGAATGAATGAATGAATCTTTCTTTCTTTCTTTCTTTCTTTCTTTCTACCCTTCCAACCATCTATCTGGGATGTTATATTATCTACCATTTTAATGTTTTCTCATTAGGAAAGAATGAAAATATATCTATTGATGGAAAGAGATCAATAGAGCCATTCACCAGTAGACACCTCTGAAGAAAAAGAACATGAATCAAATTAACCCAGACCACTCAATCTAAATTGCCTGATAACCCTATCATCCAATATGGTTCCAGCGTAATAAATTCTATTTTATTTAGTAAAGGGATTGTCTGGAGACTTTTTAATGAGGTGCTCTCCTGATTATACCGGCTTCCTTATTGCAGCCCCTTGAGATAATTGTGCTTGCAAGATAATCATTTATTAGTGCTGTTTTTATACTTTATTAGACCGGTGGGATATGTTACCAATGGGTTTGTCGTGTTACTTTGATAAGGCTCTCTTTAAAGGTCAGGGGATTTGACAAAAATTATGATGAATATTCTAAACACAGATTGGGCATATCATGCATTGTTGTTACCCTTCCTTCTGCTAAATTTACAATTAGAAAGCGTTGCTGATTAAATGAACACTTCAGGAGGCAGCGTTTGCATGGAAGGAGTTGACTTCTTTGGGTGCTAATAAAGGAGACAGTTCTGTTTAATATCTCCTAGGCACTGTGGTGTCACAGCAGACCAAAATGCTGCTGTCACATCTGGGATGATAGATTTCGAGAATAATGGCGGCGTTGCATAGAAAAGGAGCCCTTTGTGCTGCTGTGCTAGGTTGTCATGGTAACTGAGCACTGCTTCATGGGAATTTCCCTTTTCTCAGTAATATTTAGAAACTGAACCCAAAGCTTTGCTTGTATGTTGTTCTTGAAGCGAGTTTGGCTGGAACACCTGGGATGTGTGTGTGTGTGTAAAAGAAAATAGCCTTATGAGATGTATGTAATACACACACATACACACACATCTCACATACAGCTCACAAGGCTATTTTCAAATTTTGTAGTAACACCCCAGCGCTCTAGATCAGCTTACAATGCAGCAATAGCTGAAATTAATTCCTGTGTCTGGCAAGTGGCGCAGAGTTACCAGCCAGCAAGGCCTACAAATTCATATCCTGCTAGATATAATTGGTGCACGTTCATAGGCATCCATACATGGGAAGCCAAGCAGACCCACCTTCAGGCAATTGGACTTGCTACAGCCTAGCTGTGATCCAAGGTCATAACTCAGCCACTAATAGAAAGGTCTGTAGTCACTCCTGCACTAAGAAGGAGGCTGGCCTCCCAGTGCCTATGAGAGATATGTAGCATAGACATGTGGAAGCCATTGCTTGGGATTCCCCCCCCCCCCAGGTTCTCCAGGAGGTTATTTATTTTATTTATCAGACTTTATACGCACGCCATTTGACCTTGATGTTGGAAAATCTACTATTTCTGTCTTTCCTAAGAGCTTGGCTGTTTTGTGTTCTGTCTGCTGAGATGTGGTTGCTTTCTTGACATAGCATGACAGAGAGGTAAAGACAGGTGAGCTTAACTCACTGATCAGTGCTTGGCGGTTAGAATGTTTCTTGAGTGCCCTTGTTTTTGGTAGAACGGCTGGGTACAAATCAAAAGATTTAACAACAAACTTTTTTTTTAATCTTGTAGGAAGGATTTCTTGTAGCTGTTACTTAAAAAGAGTTGAACGAGAAAATGGACTCACTTCCATGTGAAAGATCTCAAAACTTTTCTAATGATGATTCCTTGTTTTTAGTTCATTCCCCAGAAGCAGTTATTTTTGTTATTTTCACAAATCTTTCCTTAGCTATTGAACTAAGATTGTCTGGGTACTATCCTATGCATGTTTATTCAGAAATAAGCCTCACTGTGTTCAGTGGCGCTTACTCACAGGTGAATGTGCATTGAACTGTAGCCCAAATGCAGTAAAAGGCATCTTTATTTCTCCCCTGCATCCTCAGTAACATTTATTTAAAGAAGACATGTGATGGCACACCAATATGCTCAACATTTCCCCACCAAGTTCACATACTTCAGATGCTCCTACTGATGAGGCAAAGGCCTAAACTACACCTACAGCCCTTTTGCAACGGAGGAGGGATAACTGCAAAGTTTCCTGTTTCCGCAATCACCACTCATGGGGCACACGAGAGGGAAGTTTCCCTCAAGTAAAGGAGAGATGTTGCTGGTGGACAGGTGCCCTGTGACAACGGTTCTGAATGTGCATCAGCCGAACTGGGCGGGACGGGACAGATGGGTATGGGGCATGTCCAGTCAGACTGTTCTCTTCAGGCAGGCCTATCCGGATGAATTTTAAATGTTTTAATGATGTGTTTCTCTTGTTTTAAATTTTTAAACTTTGTCATGCTTGTATCTGCATTGTGTTCCCCGCCTCGATCCGTAGGGAGAGGCGGGTTATAAATAAATATTATTATTATATTATTATTATTTTTAATAACTCCAGCGCAGATACACAGCAATGCAGGGCGGAATAGGTACTGTGTCGAAGAAGCGCTTCCGCGCATCGATATGTTTGTGTTAAAAAACAACAACACACGGTTAGCACCAAAACATGCCGATAACCAATTAAAAAAAAGTGTCGAAAATGGCGGACATCGACTCCCACACACGTCCAAAGTTGCTGGACATGCCCCTGACAGCGGGTTGGCTGTTCTCTGAGCTGGGAGCTCGCGCTGAACAGCAACAGCTTCGGGAAGGGGGGCACACCAGCTGTAGACGTTGGGATTGTAGCGAGAGAGCTGGACAAGCCGTGACAAATCCAGTCAGCGATATTCCTGAATAACTGAGGGGTCGACCTGAGATCACCGCAGGATTAGGTGAACGTCATGTGGCCTGATAAGGATGACTGTGATATTATTCAGGAATAAATGGCTGGTGTGGATTTGGCCATAGTGTTTGCTTTTATTACTGGTCCCATGTAAATCACCTAACCTATTTTGTCTGTCTCTGACGATAACCTTCAGCAATGTGGGAGCAGTGACCTTTGGCTTGAGGACAGGGACGTTGCAAACATGTCTGTGTAATCTTGGAAATTTTGGAAGGTGTGCTAGTGGCAGCCATTAAGGTGGAATGGGAAATCGGTGAGCACACTGATGCTACATCACACAACTGCTTTAAGCATTACTGGTAGACATGGGGAGGAGACATTGGAGATACGGGCAGTGTGGCAGCTGTGCATTTTTAAGGTAACATACAGTTTAGCCCTAAGAGGCAGAGCTCTGTGAAGAATGCATTAGTTATGACCAAAGTGTGCTTTCTACAAAACATTTAATTTCTTTTGACTTATGTTGTGATAATTGTAGGCTTGGAGTCATAGTAATCTCCACACTAGGAGCCTGAAGGAATTTTCCATTGGGGCAAATTGTTGGTGGCCCCCAATACTATTTGGTTGGATGCTTAGTCCTCCTGATTCCCTCTATTTCTGAAGACTTAATGCTGGACTGCACATTGAAAAAAACACATATCCCTGCTGGGATTAATAATAACAATTATTATTATTATTATTATTATTTATAACCCGCCTCTCCCTCTGGATTGAGGCGGGGAACAACAACAATATAAAACACAAGAATCACAAAACAGTTAAAAAAATTAAAAACAAGAAAAAATACATCATTAAAAACATCTTAAAATTCATCTGGATAGGCCTGCCGGAAGAGAGCAGTCTTCATGACTCTATTAAATTCATGAAGACTGCTAATTTGTCAAATCTCCTCCAGCAGACCATTCCACAGTCTGGGAGCGGTGGAAGAGAAGGTCCTCTGGGTAACACTCGCCAGCCTAGTTCTGGCTGATTTGAGTAAGTTCTTTCCAGAGGACCTAAGTGTGTGGGGCGGATTGTACGGGAGAAGGCGATCCCGCAGGTAACCTGGACCCAAACCATGTACGGCTTTAAAGGTAATAACCAACACTTTATACTTCGCCCGGAAACTGATTGGCAGCCAATGAAGCGATTTTAAAACTGGTGTAATGTGGTCCCCCCTAGATGTACCGGTGACCAACCTGGCTGCCATATTTTGAACAAGTTGAAGTTTCCGAACTAGGCACAAAGGTAGCCCTATGTACAGCGCATTTCAGAAGTCAAGCCTCGAAGTTACCAGCGTGTGTACTACTGTCTTTAGGTCTTCCAACTCTAGGAAGGGGCGCAGCTGGCGTATCAGCCGAAGCTGATAGTAGGCACTCCTGGCCATCGCATCTATCTGAGCTGTCATTTGGAGCGATGGATCCAGGAGTACCCCCAAGCTGCGAACACAGTCTTTCGGGGGGGGGGGGTGTAACCCCATCCAGAACTGGTTGACACACCTCCAAACCCAGGTTGGGACCTTTGACAGTGAGCACCTCCGTCTTGTCTGGATTCAGCTTCAGTTTGTTTTTCCTCATCCAGCCCATTACTGCCTCCAAGCAATCATTCAGAGGAGACACACTGTCCTTAGCTGACGATGTTGTCGAAGGCATAGAGAAATATATTTGGGTGTCATCTGCATATTGATAGCACCCCGCCCCATGCCTCCGGATGATCTCCCCAGGGGTTTCATGTAAATGTTAAACAGCATTGGGGAAAGGATGGCACCTTGTGGTACACCACATAACAACTCCTTTTTTGAAGAGCAGCTATCCCCAAGCATCACCATCTGGAACCTGCCCGAAGGATAGGATCGGAACCACTGAAGCACAGTGCCCCCGATTCCCAATTCCCCCAGGCGCTTCAGAAGGATACCATGGTCGATGGTATCAAAAGCCGCTGAGAGGTCCAGGAGTACCAGCAGGGACACACTCCCCCTGTCAATACTGAGGCGTAGATCATCCACTAAGGCGACCAAAGCGGTCTCAACTCCGTATGCTGCCCTGAAGCCAGTTTGAAATGGGTCTAGAAAATCAATGTCATCCAAGACTACCTGGAGTTTGGATGGTTTGATATTGGCCTGTAGTTATTAAGGTCCAGGGGATCCAGGGAGGGCTTTTTTAGAAGCGGCCGTACCACCGCCTCTTTTAAACATGATGGAAAACTCCCCTCCCTGAGAGATGCATTAATGATATGTTGTAGATGTGATCTAACTGCATCTCCTCCCTGGACGACCAGCCAATAAGGACAGGGATCGAGAGGGCAAGTCGTCCTCCTCACACATCCAAGTACCTTGTCCACATCCTCGGTACTCACCAACTGAAACTGATCAAGTGTAATCCTACTCGCGGAGTCGCTGGACACTCCACTGTCAGCCTCTGCTATAACAATGGCATCTAAGTCGGCTCTTATCCGAGAGATTTTATCTGTGAAATTATCGTTAAAGGCATCACAGCGAACTACCGAAGGCTCTAAAATCGGATTCAGGGGAGAAAGTGCCTGGGTTAGACCCCTCACCACCCTGAACAGTTCTGCTGGATGTGAATTCGCAGACGCAATGCAGGCAGAGAAGAAAGTTTTCTTCGCTGCACGTATTGCCACCCCATAGGAACGAAGATGTTCTCTATGTCGTGTTGCAGTGCACTATTGGGTGTGTGTGGGTGTGGGTGTGACATGACTGAATATTATCACACTTTGACCCCTCCAACACACACAAAGACAGCATGCGAGAAAGGAAAGTCATAACCAAACTCCCTCCCCCCATTGCATGATCATGGGACATTTTATTCAGGTGAGCATTAAAACATGTTATCCCCTCATCTGCATTCTGAAGTATACCACATGCTTTTTCTGTAAGTTTAGCCATCAGAGCAGGTATCAATTATAATAATAATAATAATGATTTATTTCTTACCCGCCTCTCCGTCTGGATTAGAAACACATTATTATTATTATTATTATTATTATTATTATTATTATTATTATTATTTATTACACTTATATACCACCCCATAGCCGAAGCTCTCTGGGCGGTTTACAAAAATTAAAAAGATTGAGCATTAAAAAGACAATATACAAAATTTAAAACCATAAACATAAAACAGCTGTCATTAAAACACTTTAAAACATTTTAACTGTTAAGCCTGGCCACAATGTCAATCAAAACCTCAACTTGAGCTGTTAAAATGCCTGGGAGAAAAGAAAAGTTTTGACCTGGCGCCGAGAAGATAACAGTGTTGGCGCCAGGCAGGCCTCATCTGGAAGATCATTCCATAATTGAGAGACCACCACAGAGAAGGCCCTCTCCCTTGTTGCCGTCCTCCGAGCTCCCCTCAGAGTAGGCACCCGGAGGAGGACCTTTGATGTTGAGCGTAGTGTACGGGTAGGTTCATGTCGGGAAAGACGTTCCATCAGGTATTGTGGTCCCAAACCATGTAAGGCTGTATAGGTTAAAACCAGCACCTTGAATCGGGCTCGGAAACATACAGGCAGCCAATGCAAGTGGGCCAGAATCGGTCTTATATGTTCGAACCTTTTGGTCCCTGTTACCAATCTGGCTACTGCATTCTGCAGCTTCCGAACCATCTTCAAAGGCAGCCCCACGTAGAGCGCATTGCAGTAATCTATCTTGGAGGTTACCAGAGCATAGACAACTGGTTATCCCTGTCCAGATAGGAGCGTAGCTGGGCCACCAGCCGAAGTTGGTAGAAGGCACTCCGTGCCACCGAGGCTACCTGAGCCTCAAGTGATAGAGATGGTTCTAGGAGAACCCCCAAGCTACGAACCTGCTCCTTCAGGGGGAGTGCAACCCCATCCAGAACAGGTTGAACACCCTCCATCTGGTCAGAGGAACCCCCCACTAACAGCATCTCAGTCTTGTCTGGATGAAGTTTCAGTTTATTACCTCTCATCCAATCCATTGTTGCAGCCAGGCACTGGTTCAGCACATCCACAACCTCACCTGACGAAGATGAAAAGGAGAAGTAGAGTTGTGTGTCATCAGCGTACTGATGACAACGCACTCCAAAACTCCAGATGACCGCACCCAACGGTTTCATGTAGATGTTGAACAGCATGGGGGACAAAACTGACCCTTGCGGAACCCCATACTAGAGAATCCACGGGGCTGAGCAGTGTCTCCCCAGCACCACCTTCTGGAGCCGACCTGTCAGGTAGGAGCGGAACCACTGCAATGCAGTGCCTCCCACTCCCAACTCAGCCAGTCGTGCCAGAAGGATACCATGGTCGATGGTATCGAAAGCCGCTGAGAGATCAGGGAGAATCATCAGAGTCACACTCCCCCTGTCCCTCTCCCGACATAGGTCATCATACAGGGCGACCAAGGCTGTTTCCATGCCAAAACCAGGCCTGAAACCCGACTGAAATGGATCCAGATAATCAGTCTCATCCAAGAGTGTCTGGAGTTGGCCAGCAAACACCCAATCAAGGACCTTGCCCAGGAATGGAACGTTTGCCACCGGCCTAAAGTTATTAAGATTTTCTGGGTCCAGGGAAGCTTTCATCAGGAGTGGTCTCACTACTGCCTCTTTCAGGAGGTCTGGGACCACTCCCTCTCATAGAGAGGCATTCATCACTTCCCTGGCCCAGCTGGCTGTTCCATCCCTGCTAGCTTTTATAAATTCATTCATTTTTTAAAAGGCACAAAGAAATGGTCTGCTGATCTGCAGACAATGAAATATTTCCAAGATAGGAGAGCAGACAATGTGTATTGCACTTTCTCATTCAAAAAGGCTTCATGTTTCTAATTTTTTTTTTAAGAGTTACATTGAATTGAATATTCTTGTTTGTGGATGTGTGAAAACAAAAGATCCCAGACAGTGGGTCATCTTTAATATTAAAACAACTATGCCCCTTGTTAAACTGGAGAAACACTTCTATCTTATCTCTTAAAATCTACACTTACATCTTGATTACAATCTGCCCTCTTCTCCAGAACACTTACTGCAGATGCAACTATGTTAAGAATGAATGTGCCTTTTACAAAGATGTTAATTCAATTCTGGGAGAGATCATTGTTAGAAGTAAAGTGCTATTCTACTGTAGAAATGCTAATGGGTTCTAGTATTATTTCACAAGTGTTACAGAAAACATGTTGCTTTCCCCACATGCCTACAATGTTGTATGAGTTGTGACTGCTAGGGCTGCTAATCGCCCATACAACGCCTATTTTTACTACAGATTTTTTTTTCTTTCCTCACTTCCCCCCCCCCCCCATTGCAACAATTCTGCAGCTATTCTCACCTCATGTATCCACACTTATATTTTATGGCTCTCACTTGAGGAATAAGTGCCATGACCCCAGGATTATATTCCCTCTGGTCAGAAGATTTATTTATTTATTATTTATTTATTTGCGGCATTTTTATACCGCTCTCTGAGCAGTTTACAAAAATGAAAACCATAAAAACCGTTCAAAATATAAAACAATGACAGTATAAAAACATAATTTAAAATACAGTATGAAACACAACCAGGATAAAAACCGAGCAGCCATGCAGAAATTGATAGGGATCTAAAGTACAAATTTAAATAGCAAAGTTAAAAATCAAACTGAAGAACTGCTAAAACACTGTGAAAATAAAAAAGGTCTGGCATCTAAAGGAGTATAATGTAGATGTCAGGTTGTCTTAATGACTGGTGTCCAGGCTGGAGTTCAACAATAGGACCCATTGCAGTTGCATTACCAGATATCACTTTTGCTAGGCTGACCCTATGAAAAGGAGGACAGGGCTCATGTAACAAAACCCATGAGAATTTCTCAGAAATTTCTTCTCCTTTGAATTTTTTTTCTGAAAGCAATTTCTTTTCTATCAAATTGAATGATAATGGTCAAATATTTCATAGGAGACAATTTCGGCACAGCACTAATTATTATTATTTTATTATTATTAAATTATATTATAATATTCTTATTATTTGCATTTATATACCACCCCATAGCCGAAGCTCTCTGGGCGGTTTACAAACATTAAAAACATTGAACATTTAAAAACCAATATACAAAATTTAAAACCATAAAAGCCTAAATACAAATTACATATCATTTAAACTATCCAGGGGTCAGTTAAAAAAGCTCAACATATGTTAAATGCCTGGTAGAAGAGAAAAGTCTTAACCTGGCACCGAAGAGATAATAATAATAATAATAATAATAATAATAATAAATAATAATAATAATAATAATAATAATTTTATTTATTTCTTACCCGCCTCTCCCTTCCAGATCAAGGCGGGGAACAACATTATACAGACAATATAAAATGCATAAAACTGATTAAAAGCATATAAAAATTAACACATCATTAAAATCAACCAAATCTTAAAATTCAACTGGGTAGGCCTGCCGGAAGAGTTCAGTCTTTATAACTCTCTTAAATTCTAGAAGACTGGTAAGTTGGTGGATCTCTCCCAGCAGGTCGTTCCACAGTCTGGGAGCAGATAACATAGGGTGACCAGATTTTAAAAATCAAAATCCCGGTCCCCCCCTGCCCCCCCCAAAACAACCCCCCCACCAAGCCACCCCCCCCCCAAAAAAACTGCCTGGACCTACCGCCGGGTTCCTCCGCCGCCCGCGCGGGGTCCTCCGTCGCCGGCGCGGCCGCAGCGGGTCCTCCGTCGCCCGCGCGGCCGCGCCGGGTTCTCCGTCGCCGCCCACGCGGAAGAGGCGGGAGAGGGCCGGATCCGGAAGTGACGTAACCGGCCCTCTCCCGTTTCTTCCGCGATGAGCCCCAAGGAGGCCAGAGGCCGCGCGGAAGAGGCGGGAGAGGGCCGGTTACATCACTTCCGGATCCGGCCCTCTCCTGCCTCTTCCGCGCAGCCTCTGGCCTTACGAGCCCGGCAGCGGCGGCGAAGGCGGCGGAGGAGCCCGGGAAGCGGCCGCCCCAGCAGGTAAGTGCCCCCCTTTGTGCTGCCTTACATGTTCTCTTTTGGACTTATGAGATGCTCCTTTCCTCTGTAAAGACTGAACGCTGCTCTTCCTCAAGCATATATGTTCTTCTTCTAGTAAGACTGGCAGTTTCCCAGCTCTTGCCAAAAATATTTGCTGAAAAACGTATTGTGTAAATATTCACCGTTTCCAACCCGAACAAAATGTACCCATTGTAACTGTTTCCTCTAGCTGCTTCTGCCTTGCACAGTTTTCTTTACTGGCTGTTCCTTCTTTCCCTACCCTGGATTCCTCACATGGGGGGACCCCATTCAATTAATCATCCTGTAGTGAATGACAGCCTGAAAAACCAGGCTTCAAGATTGTGCGAAGAACCACCTCAGATAAGAGGAGGCTTTCTGTTACTGGCACTCACTCTGTACATGTTGAGGATGATGGGGACAGGGAGAGACATGTACTCACACCATGTGTAGAGTGTACACGTTTTAGGAATGACTGCAGAAGGCTAAATGGAACATCACTGAAGGCATTTGAACATGAGAACAATGCTTCATGTATTAATCACATCAATAATTGCAGCCAATTGAGAATCATACAGCAAATGGGATATATTTTATTTATTTATTTATTTATTTATTCATTTATTCATTACATTTATATACTACCCCAAAGCCAAGGCTGTCTGGGTGGTTTACGAAGGTTAAAAATGTATATTATTATTATTATTATTATTATTATTATTACATTTGTATCCCACCCTATATCACTAGGATCTCACGGTGGCATACAGATAAAATTATTCAAACATTATAAAACAATAAATATACACAGCAAAAAACAAAAACAAATTATTTTTAAAAAAATAATACAAAGTTTAAAGCCTATTTGCATGAAGCACGCAGACAAATGGTACACACAAAACAACATATATCTAAAACCAACTTTGAACATGAATGTCATGAAAAGCTACATCACTATTTGGCTACATGTGGCATCACTGAAATCAATGTGGTAAATGTATAGGGATGGGAGAATCACCAAGACTCATCCCGGTTCTCCAATAGGGTGACCTTATGGAAAGGAGGACAGTGCTCTTGTACTTTTAACAGAAAAACAGCCTTTTTTCTGTCTAAACATTATTATTATTATTTATTACACTTATATACCACCCCAAAGCCGAAGCTCTCTGGGAAACATGCCTGGGATTGCAGCCTTAAAGAAGTTTACCTAGGGTGACCGTATGAAAAGGAGGACAGGGCTCCTGTATCTTTAGCAGTTGTGTAGAAAAGGGAATTTCAGCAGGTGTCATCTGCATGCATGCAGCACCTGGTAAAATCCCCTCTTCATCACAACAGTTAAAGCTGCAGGAGCTATACTAGAGTGACCAGATACAAAAGAGGGTAGGGCTCCTGCAGCTTTAACTGTTGTGATGAAGAGGGAATTTCATCAGGTGCTACATGCCTACAGATGACACTTGCTGAAATTCCTCTTTCAATACAACTGTTAAAGATACAGGAGCCCTGTCACCCTTTTCATAGGGTCACTCTATTCACCAAATTCCTCCTTGAAGCTTATTTCCATCCCCATATGGAAAGGAATTCCTTTTTGTGTGTTTTTGAATGGGGAAAGTGCATATTTAGGTCCACATTTATAAAAAGTGGGCACCCAAAAATGTACTTTCCCCTCACTAACTTACATGTGGAAATGTATGGGTTCCCCCCCCTCATAATGACCATTTTTGAAGTGTGCGCTTTTCTAAGGAACACATTTTTGCTACCATGATTGCAAGCTCAGAAATATGTGACCTTTGCCCAAAACCTGCATTCAGGAGTGTGAGCAGGGCAAGTTCTGCTGTTTAAGAAACTGAAATGAAATTCTCATTTATCCCTATCAATGGCTAGATGAATATAATTGCAAGGAATGACAAAAGACGGTACAAAAAGAGAGAGTTTTTTCAACACTGCTCAAAACATTTATGAAAACTGTGAGTCGTTTTTCTTCTTGGCTCTCCTTGGAATGAAATCTATATGGGCATTCTTTCCAATTGGATTTGGTTAGGATTGGTTTTAAATGGACTACAAATGCTGTGCACCTCTACACTTCCGCTGAAATCGACGCACTTTCAAAGTGCTTAACTCTTTCTGTATCATGTGTTGTTGCTTTTTTCTTGCTGTTTCGAAGAATAGCTCACACATGCAACTTCTTTTCACGTTCTGCTCGGCTCTATGTTTGAAAGCTTGCAAAGCATTGCAACACCTTTCGTGAATTATTTGTTTCCTTCTCAGGCCATTGATCTGAAGTTGGCTTAGGAAGACAGTAAAGAAAACCGATACCAAGTAGAAAGGATAAAAATGAGCCTTGCCAATGTTGGCAAAGCTACAGAATATATAAATTATAGTGTGTTAGAAGTGCCCTGCCATGAAGTGATCGAGTGCAATGCCGGACGAGGTGATATATAAAGCTCTCCCTTATCTAATCTTGTAAAACCCACACAATCGAATTGGTGCACTGATGTGGAGAGGGAAACTTAGATAGCGATTTACTTTGGGTTAAATCTACCTATCTATTACTTTGTTATGCCTTATGCTGTTTATTGTGTACTCATTGCTATAATTCCGGAATGAGAGAAAGGGGACCCCTGACAACTCTGTCAACGGATTTCTTTGGTGAGAGATATCATATCAAGCTTTTTGCTATATTGTAGGTAACTTGTGGAGGCAAGAAGGGCATAATCCTGCACATCAATACAGCCAACTGAGAATTCTTGAATAGATTTTTTTTAAAAATCCTTTAGGGTGCAATCCTATGTTGATTGTTAGCAGCCTCCAAATATGGAAGCTGCAGAGTATCCTAATGCAGGGCAGCTGGAGCACAGAAGCAATCCTTACCTCTCTGCTCCAGCATTGTTGCTAGACAGGCAATTTTGCCCATCTAGCCACAGTGCCTGAGGCTGGGGAAGCATAGGAAAGGAAGGAGTCTGGGGGCAAGCATAGGAAGTTGCATAAGGCAGCTTCCCCGGTCTCCTTCCATCCTCATCCCTGGGACCACCCCCTTTTCCCCATGTTGGCGCTCAGTTATCTCAGTTACTGCCCTCCCCTTGATCTCGGACCCAGTAAACTGAACAACCAGACACTCTCTAGGGCCATAGGATCATTCTCTTATTGACCCTGTTCAGACAACATGCTAAGTCATGTTGGTTAAAACGTTGAGTTGTGTCGTGTGAACCATTTAGTAACCATGGTGGCTACATTCTCACAGTTTACAAACACTAACCATTTGCTGCAAAAGGGTTAGTGGTCTAACCATGGTTTAGCATATTGGCTGAACAGGCCTTCTGAATAATATTAACATTATGCATCATCTGTTTATAACCATTGCTGAAGTTATTTCAGTTAAGTTCAATTGAATTTCCATCCTTTGGGTGGGGTGTATGTGCTGATGAGTGAGAAATAAATTTTAGTGCAATTAATATTTTATCATAGGCCTTAAATGTCCTTAGCTTTCATTAGAATAGTCTTGGCCTATGAACCGCTTTGGTCCAGCAGTCTGTCTCCAACTGCTCCATATTTGGCCCAGCAGTCGAAGTTATTTGGTTCAGCAGTCTGTCTGTGCAGCCAGATGCCTCTTGAAAGTTAACAAGCAGGACACTATGGAGATAGCCACACCCAACTCAGAGGCTTGGATACTGAGAAAGACAAGTGAAAAGAAGCTCATGGAAGTGGACTGTCCCATCACCTCGTCTCCCTTGTGCCCCTCTTACCCCCCCCCCCTTCTCTGTACAATTGGGGGACTCCCCAGAATATTGTAGGATGAGTTGCAGGGACCTGCAGTGAGAAGGAGGAATCAATGAAAATCTGGTGGACGCACCTTGTGTGAGCAGAACCCCATTACACACCTTTCATAGGCTCCCTGCGGTTCTCAGGACATAACCTATAGTCAGTATAGTCAGAGTTCTTGTGCGTGACTCATGACTAATAGCCATGAATTTATCTAAAACAGTTTTAAAACTATCGATGTCATCGGACATTGCAACATCCTGTGGCAATGAATTCAAGACATTAGGGATGTGTTGCATGAAGAAACACTATTTTTGTTTTCTGAACCTAACTGGTTTAATTTGATAACCATATGGTGTCGTGTTTAGAAATAGAAAGCATAATTGGCAACGCACAAAATGGTCTCTGGCCCACAAAAGCTTATGCCAATATATGTTATTAGTCTTCAAGGTACAATGGGACAATCTGGTTGTTTTTTACTATAGCGGACTGACCTAGCCTGGTCACCATTATTCTGTCACAGTAGCCTTTCCCAATGTGCTGCCCTCCAAATGTGTTGGTCTTTCCATAATCCTCAAACAGAATGGCCATTGGCTGGCTGGGGATGATGGGGATTGTAGAATGATAGAATCATAGAACAGTAGGGTTTATTTATTTATTTATTTATTACATTTGTATACCGTCCCATAGCCAAAGCTCTCTGGGCGGTTTACATAGGATTAAAACAATTAAAAACAATATACAAAAATTAAAACAGCAAAAACATACAACATATACACAATACACACACACATTTAAAACCGCTACAACAGCCCAAAAAGCTACAAAAACAGAAACAAACCCAGGCTCCTCAGATATTGCCAAATGCCTGAGAGAAAAGTCTTGACCTGGCGCCGAAAAGGTAACAATGTTGGCGCCAGGCGGGCCTCATCAGGGAGATTGTTCCACAATTGGGGGGCCACCACAGATCTATAAGGCCATCGAGTCCAACCTTCTGCTGAATTCAGGAATCCACCTTAAAGCATACCTGACAGATGGCTATCCAGCTGCATCTTGAAGGCCTCTAGTGTGGGAGAGTCCATGACCTCCCTAGGTCATTGGTTCAATTGTTGTACTGCTCTAAGAGTCAGGAAGGTTTTCCTGATTTCCAGCCGGAATTTGGCTTCCTCTCACTTGAGCCCCTTCTGTGTCCTGCATTCTAGGTTGATCGAGAAGACATCCTGGCCCTCTTCTGTGTGACTTTCTTTCAGGTATTTGAAGAGTGCTATCATGTCTCCCCTCAGTCTTCTCTTCTCCAGGCTAAACATGCCTGGTCCAACACATCTGGAGGGCATCAGGGTGGGGAAGGCTGCATCGCAGGCTAACATGACCCACGGACAGAATCCAGGATGAGAACAGGGAAATGAAAGCATGGGGCTATCTAGTTGGGGTTACCAGTTGGGGTTACCAGTAGCATCTACCCCTGTGATGGTCTTCCTTCTGTATAAGTGAATGGTTTATTTTATTTATTTATTTATTTAATTTATTTACCGCCCCATAGCCGAAGAGATGGATCTAGGAGAACTCCCAAGCTACGAACCTGCTCCTTCAGGGGGAGTGCAACCCCATCCAGAACAGGTTGAACACTCTCTACCCTGCCATTAACTCCCAGGGAGAAGTTATAAAGTGTACCACTTTAGGATAGTTTGTGCTGAGAGCAAAACTCTGACACTGGGTGAACCACCTATCAAGGACCAGAATCTTACGATGGCACCGCAATGTGCCTCTGCACAGATAGAACTCCAACATAACGGTGGGCTTTGCACAATCTTAATTATTAATTGCTCTTATGTCCTCTCCAATTCATATTTTCCCCTAAGCAAAAAAAGTCAGAAACTCGAAAAACACCTTTTTATGGAGGATTTTCCAACCACCTGATCATCTTAGTACCCTGTTTCTGTAACTTCATCTTTTTCAAGATGGGGCACTCATAACTGCATATTCTAAATGCAGACATATACATTTGAATGTATATAATAGCTGAAAGAGTTCACCTAGATTGGTCCTCTCCCAGCTTGAAAAGAAGAGTAATCACACTCTGACTCCATTATTCACTGGGAAGCACCGTTTACAAACCATAAACAAACAGAAAGGGGTATTTTCCTCTAAGTGTATAGCCCTTTCTGATGGTAAAGTAGCCCAATAACCCTTTTAAAGTTTAAATCCTATAGGTTACCTGCCCATAAACTTTCTGTTTTCTCCAGCAATTATGGGTGCAGAATTAAGACATTTGTCAGATTTTATGACCTGTAGCAAATGTGTACATGTTTTTCTCTACAACCCTTTGAGTTTTAATAATGATCTAATTTTTTAGTAGAATTGAGAGCCACTCCCTTGCAGAAAATGCATTGTTGTCAGTTCAGCGTTGTTTTTCATAATCCACTATAAATCTTTGATGTGCAGCTCTCGGAGGAAGAGGTATTGCGAACACCTTGAGCTGACTCACTGTGCTATATTTTTCAGGCAAATTGACTTTTGGAAAAGCAGAACATCTACAAAAATGGAACTCATGAACCATGGAAAGCAGTTGTTTACCAGACACTGGGCTAGATGAAAAATGCTCCTTCTTTGATCCTTCTGTTGCTCAGAGTATTATTAACTGATTTGCCTGTGGTGTAAAACCTCTGAATGCCATTTTTGCGGAATATCATTCCATCTGCTTTATCACATTCCAAACGCACGGCATTATTAATCTCCTCGTGTGAAACACTCGCTCTGGTTTGGGGCTTCCTACTGCTGATTAAGGCCAGATGAAATTTTTCAGCTTGAAACTTTCTCTGCAATAAACCTTTCTGCCAAAATGAAAAATTTTGTGGAAAATGTCCCCACTTCCACTTCAAGTATGTGTGTTTGTGTGTGTGTGTGTGTGTGTGTGTGCCATTTTCAGTTTCTAGCAAAAAAAGAAACAGTGGTTCAGTCAGTCTCAGACTACAGCTACATGTAAACAACAATTCCATTATTTAAAATAAGTAAATAATAATCTGATAAACTGTCATTTATCAGTTGAAACTGCCATATATGTTTTTAGAGTTTTGGCCTTCGTATCTTGTTGAGAGGAACTATTACCAAAATATCTGTTGTCCCCATCTCTGAATTTGTAGGCTTCTTTCCCTTAATAATTTAGTGATTTGCTTTTGGATGTTTTTTAAAACTGCTTTGAGCTGCCTTGAGCGCTGTTTTTTTTTTTTTTTTAATTATCCTACTTCTTTTCTGACCACTGTTTGTACAGTGGAATACAACTAGGACCATGAGTTTCTTTACTTAAAATATTCTCACAGAGCAAGAGTATGTAGCATCCTAGTTGTTCTGGAGGTATGACCCTTTTACCTAATTAATTAATTAATTGATTACATTTTTATACTATCCAATAGCCAAAATTATCTGAGCATTCACAACAATTAAAACCATGAAACACAAGGCAAAAAAGTGAGAACGATAAAAGTTTGAAACTACAATTTGAAAATAAAAATTATGACCAGAAGCTAGCAGCAGTGCAAATATTTAAAATGCAATACCAGATATAAAACAAGCTGGAAAAGTAAAAGGCCAGGGAGAATACAAAGGTCTGTACTGAAATGAGCACAATTTAGGTACTAGTCAAAGCTCTCAGGGAAGTTCATTCGGAAATCAGGGTGCCATAGCAGAAAAGGTTGCTTAGTAGGCACCCACCTCACTTCCTTTGGTGAGGGGAGGCTCCCTGAGAAGGACTTCTAAAGCTGATCTTAAGGTCCAGGCAGGTGTATATGGGAGGAGACAATCCTTCTGGTAGCCTGACCCAGTCCATTTAGGGCTTTGAATGTTAGTACCAGCACTTTGAATCGAGTCCGGACCAGCTGAAGTTTTCGGATCATTTTCAAAAGCATTGCAGTATTCCAAATGAGAGGTTATCAGAGCATCTCTGTACAGATAAGGATGTAGTTGGTATGCTTGCCTAAACTCTGTGCTACCCAGTCCCCCTGCGCCTTGAGTGACAGCTCTGGATCCAAAAGCACCCTAACCCGAACAATGAACCTGATCCTTTAAGGGGAGTGAAAACCCTTCCAAACAAGTTGACCAGCACTTAGCTGGGCAGATGAACCACCCACTATCAGTACATTGGTCTTGTCTGGACTGAGTCTCAGTTTATTCACACTCATCCAGTCCATTACCACAGCCAGGTACTAGTTCAGAATGTTCACTGCATCACCTGGATTTGATGAAAAGGAGAGTTAGATCTGGGCATCATCTGCATATTGGTGACACCTCAGTCCATATCTTTGGTTAACCTCCCCTAGGGGTTTCATGTAAATATTGAACAGCATGGGGGATAAAATCGAGCCCATGGCATAACTGCCAAGGTACAGAGAAATAATCCCCCAGAACCACCTTCTGGAATCAACCATCCAAGTAGGAGTGGAACCACTTCAGCACAGTACCTCCAACTCTCAGCCCAGATAGCCTATCCAGAAAGATACCATGGTCTATGGAATCGAAAGCCACTGAGAGGTCCAAGAGAATCAACAGGGTCGCACTCCCAGGAAGTAGGGCAGTCACAGTGGGAACCAGGAAAAGGTGCTGGACTATGAAAATCAAGGCTGAACTAAACATACACTTCATGCAAAGGAGTGGCTCCCAATTTTGGCCCCAAACCCCCCAAACATGTTTTTTAATGTTGATGGTCTTAGGGAAAAACAAGTACATGTTTACTACTGGTCATAAAATCTGGAGGGAAGGGGGGAATCTCTGAATTCTGCACACAAAGTCATTGGGGTGAGGAATGGGAGCTGTGAGCAACAGGCAGTCATGTGTTTTTGCCCAATGTTTACTGATGGGAAGATGGAGTTCTATAGGGACAGGGAAGGTATGAAACAAGGCAATCTACATGTAGATAAATAAAACCAGTGTGGTGTAGTGGCTAAAGTGTTGGACTGGGAGTCAGGAGATCTGGGTTCTAGTCCCCACTTAGCCACGGAAACCCACTGGGTGACTTTGGGCCAGTCACAGACTCTCAGCCCAACCTACCTCACAGGGTTGTTGTTGGGAGGATAAAATGGAGAGGAGGAGGATTACGTATGCCACCTTGAGTTCCTTGGAGGACAAAAGGTGGGATATAAATGCAATAATACATAAGTAAATAAAATAAAGCCATTTGGGCTCAAGGAAATCTTATTGTTTTTAAGAGATGCGGTGACTCAAAGAGCAGGGCTCCAGCCCAACTCCTTAGAAGATTACAGCTGAAGCCCACCCATGGCTGATGAACCTGACAGTAACAGAGCACATGAATGCTGTTTCTTCCCCAGTCGTATATGAATCGTATGCTTTCCCCCTCTGTCTTCTTTTATGCGATAGTGCTGAATTTCGGTGCTGAATACTGTGAAGTTCCTGAAAGAGAGGATATTTTTCACTGAAATGGCCATGCCTGAAGGAAAGAGTTTGGTTCCCCATTCAGTCTTCTGTGCAAATTTCTACCCATATCATGATCACATAACGAAAGCTCCCTTTATGTACCCCAAAGTTACATGGCTTCCCCTAGCATCCACATGTTAAGATATGGATGCCTGTAGGGGGGATGTCTACAGACCTCCGCAGGACCTGACACTGTGATCACCATGGAACCTTGATCATGCAGGTCCTAGGGAAAACCTACACACATACAGGTGTAGACATTGGGGACAAACCTTGAGGCAACCCCCTACCCTTAAGGGTAGAGTCAGCAACCTTGTCCCACTGCTATTTGATCGGGTGAGCATCACTCATGTGAGTGATATGTGAAGGGGGGGGGGAATAAATCTTGCAGAAAGTGGGGGGTACCATCCTAAAGTAACAGTCTGTTTTGTTATTCAAGACAAAATGGTAGTTCTTATAATATCCTCAACTGCCTTGTGATATTTCACTATGATATCCTAGAGCCATGCTACTCAATTTCCAACAGTGAGGGTACCCAGACTTGGGCCTTATCTGATGAACTAAGTAGTTTGGCACCCTTTTCACAGGAGGTTTCCCTCCAGATGGCCGGATCCCAGGTTGTTTAGGCAACTCTTTGTCTTTATCAGGAAACTTTCCCATGAGACGTTAGGGCTTCTGGGTTTAATGGACGAAATAAAATGAATTCTTAGGTTGAGAGTGAGGCTGCTTTTCTTGTCTGGAAAGAAAAGAGCAATTTGTTTATGAATATTATTTAAATTAATCGTCACCATAAAATCTCTGATTTCGAGAAATGCGGAGTAAAAAAATGTGTGTTTGGAAAAGAATGATATTAGTTTTGACTCACCCACCTCTAGTTCTTCTTTCTCTAACCATTGTGAACTCTGTAATTGCTGTCTCTCCCCACCCACAGCCTCTAATGAGTAAGGCCACCAAGTTCAGTGAAATCATGTCAAACTAGTTATTAACCTTGTCATAAATAGATAAGTAGAGCCATGCTGGATCAGACCATGGGCCCATCTAGTCTATCATTCTCTTTAAACACTGGCCAAACAGCTGCCGACCAGCAACTCACACACAGGACATGAGTTGGACACACCACACACACACACACACACACACACACACGTTCCCCAGCAGCTGGTTTACATAGGCAGACTGCCTCTGCTACTGGAGGCAGCACATAACCATCAGGACTAGTAGCCATTGGGCCTGTTCAGACAACACATTAAGCCATGGTTAAGCCACTAACCCTTTTGCAGCAGATGGTTAGTAAGCATTTTTAAAGCATGGTTATGTAGCTGCCATGGCTAGTATTGGTTCACATGGCATGGTTCTCACGACACGCTAGACTGTAATGTTTATCTCAAAATGTTTATCCACCATTACTTCGCACGTCATCTGAACAGGGTCATTGATAGCCTTCTCCTCCAGGATTGCCCAACCCCCTTTTAAAGCCATTCAAATTGGTAGCCATCACTACTTGTGGTAGTAAATGCCATAGTTTAACTATGTGCTGTGTGAAGAAGTACTTTATTTTATGTGTCCTGAATCTCCCACCATAGATTTGTATGAAGTCGCCATGATATTGGCAGTCCCCCCCCCCCCCCAAAGTTCCTTGTCAAGTGATGTGGGGAACTTATAGGGGAAATGATTTTTGCTACGAAACATCAGTCAAGGAGAAAATACCAGCAAAACCCAATTTTATAGGTGGATTATATGTGACTGAGATTAGTGGATTAAATAGACTTGTTTAGATTTCTCCCCCATCCACCGCTGCCCAAAGGCTGTTGAGTAGATATTCATTTCTCTGAGCAATTGCCTTGTGGGTAGCCTGGATAAAAGGAGAAGGAGGGAAAATGGGCATTTGGAGCACAAAGAAACAAGGAAAGCTTATTAGAGTAGATCGGGGTGAGAGGTGGAGTACCACCACTTGATTTATATAATTCCCTGCACCTAATAATCAAGCCCTCCCCTTCTGTACCCCCATACAATAGAGGTTGTAGTGAATGATGAGGTATTGATTGGAAGCCCGTTAACACCTAAGCAAGATCTTCAATACCAGGGTTTTTTTTTCCTTTTTCTTTTCCAAATGATCAAATGTCGTCCTTGGCTGAGCACCAATCCTGTAGGACTGCCAAGCTCGGTGTGATCCCTGCTTGGCTGCCAAGGTCGTCTGGTCCAATTCTCAAGTGCCAATTACAACAGCTTTAGCGGCTGGAGGGCGATTGCTCTCTACACCCAATTTTAAGGAACAAGGAAATGGAAAATGCTTCTGTTTAATTGAACGTAGATGTGTGTTTGAGACAGGGGCACATCCATTTCCTGGGTCACGCCATTCACCTTCAGGAGTCGGCAATGCCTCCCTCCTCCCACCCTTTTCATATAGTGCATATTGTGATGAATACAGTTCACTCACAAGCCACGATCAAATCTAAGTTAGGGGGCAGGGGGACCTTCTTCTTAAGATTGGGTGGGTTTTATTTTTGCCATATTCCCATATATGTAACCCCCCACCCCCAAGGAGCTTTGTGAACTGCCCAGAGCATTTCGGCTATGGGCGGTATAGAAATATAATAAATGAAATGAAATATAGATGAAACGACTCTTTAGTCTGGCTCTTGGGTATCAAGGGAGTACAATCCTGTCTCTGCAGAGATTCAGGCATTGTATGATTTTAAAAAATGCTTTCGAGCCTGGGATGCAAGGTTTGGGTTTTATATTGAGACTTGGAGCCGGCTACTGGAAGAGATCGCTTTTCCCTGCCAGGACCTGCTGCAATCCATTCAAGCCCCCAGTTCCTTTAAAACTACACGGAGGCTTAAGAGCGCATTAAATGCACTTAGGGAAATAATCCAGACTTTTAGCATTCTAGGAAAAAACAACAAAGGCTGGGGAAGAGGCAGGGTGTCAGCAGGACAGGGACGGCATCATATGAGTAACGTGCTGCAAATCTGCACACCAGGCATGGCGAGAGTGCACTGAATCGCTGGCGTGATGGAGCTCCTGGATACAGAGTAATCTTGGAGGTGGAGTCTAGATATATTTGTGGCAAGAAAGGAGAAAGCAAGGCGTACCTTATACCTCTTAGCACATGATCAGAAGTCCCATATGGCATGCCAGTTGTTGGACTGTATTGCTTGAGAATGCTGGTGGAGGTTATATGTTTGGTGTGTGTGTGTATGTGTGTGTGTATGTGTGTGTGTGAAAGAGAGAGGCAAGTGAAGTTGGCACTCAAAAAAGCCCCACCACCACCAGGAAGAGCATCAAGGTGGATTCAGAAAGAGTGTCGGTCTATGGGATTCTTATTCCTCAGTTGACATTCACAGCTCCACACAACTCATCTCTAGCCATTATGCTCAGTATACTTTCAGACCCCACCCTGACATTATAGTTTCTCCTTTACTTCCTGCTTCATTCTTCCTTCTTCCAGTTGCACATCTGCCACATCTCTATGTCATCACCACTTCCCCAGTATCTTAAATCATGGCAGGCTCCTTGCTCACTTGCAATCCCTCTGTGCACCGAACTCTACTGTGACATAATGTCATTTGGAACTGTTTAGTTGTCCAGTCATCTTAATCCCATTTGTTGCTTGGATATCTTACTTGTCAGCTGAAATCAGAAAGGACTTCTCTTCCAGGTTATGGGTTGGATCATAGAATCATAGAATAGTAGAGTTGGACGGGGCCTATAAAGCCATCGAGTCCAATCCCCTGCTCAATGCAGGAATCCCTTTTAAGCATCCCTGACAGATGGCTGTCCAGCTGCTTTTTAAATGTCCCTGGTATGGGAGAGCCCACAACCTCCCTGTGTAATTGTTTCCATTGCCGTACTGCTCTAACAATCACAAAGTTTTGTGGCTTCCTGTACCTTGAGCCCATTATTCCGTGTCCTGCACTCTGGGATGATCGAGAAGAGATCCTGGCCCTCCTCTGTCTGACAACCTTTTAAAGACTTGAAGAGTGCTATCATGTCTCTCCTCAGTCTTCTCTTCTCAGGGCTAAACATGCCCAGTTCTTTCAGTCTCTCCTCATAGGGCTTTGTTAATCTAATGTTAACCATCTGCTGATAGAATTGTTTCTGTCAGTGGAATCGGCATTTCCCCTCCTCCCTGCAGCCCTCTGTGTACCCTCAAGTTCTGTTCTGGAAGACCAGGAAAACCTCTGGAGCAGATTTTCAGATACGGCAGAGAGCTGCAAGGATAGAGAATGTCCCATTGCACCAGTGGATTTCCATACCATTATGCTGGATTTAACCCTATGATTATTCAGATAGGAGATGATGATGATGATGATGATGATGATTAGCTTCAGTTTTAAATGGTTCCTAATAAATCTATCAAACTAAGAAAGGAGCTGTGTGAAATAAACTCCTCGTTGCTGTAGATGCACTTCCCAAAACACAGTTGAAAACCTGCATTTGTTGTGGGAATAGATTAGCAATGCACCAAAGTTGGGCAGCTAGTAGATCTCAGCTGGATCATAAACAGTAAGAAATATGTTTAATCGTTATGAACCAGGTGAAGCAGTTGAGTGCCCAAGAAGCCCAAGGGATCTGATTAATTTCATACTAGCCGCACCCCTTGAGTTACACAGTCATTTTGTAATATCTTTGTTTTATTGTAAATACAAATTCTTGGAAGCAAATTGCTTTTGATTACTGAGGGTCTGCATAAGACTGCCTGAAGCTATGGAGATATTTTTCCCTCAAGTGTTTTGCAGAAATAACTCTTAATGGGTGCACTGTCTGAGTGGTTTCCTCTCATAATCCCATTGAAAGGTAAGGTTCAACTAGCAGAAATGGGTTTCAGCAGATTAGGAAAATATTAATTTAAAAGTAAGACTGCACCATTTATAGTGGCCCTTCCATTTCTTAACGAGATGACTTATTTCGTTTTAATTGTTGGCTTATTTCGAGAGAGAGAGAGAGAGAGAGAGAGAGAGAGAGAGATCCTGCTTTCCTATATAGATATGGCATATTTAAAGCAGCTAGCAGCCTACTTAAACAGCCCAATAATAAAAAGATGAGCATCATAATCAATAAAAATCACACTAAAACAATGTGACAACAAAACACAGATAACAGCATCCATACAGCATAGCTACCATAAAAAACCTGCTAGAACAAAGAAGCCTTGACATCTCATGTAAGTGTAAGCAGAGAAGAACCATATACAACAATTTGATTAGATGACTAACACATCCTATCCAGAAGGCTCAAAGCAGGAGACGTTACATTGTGGGTTGCCTACTGACTAATTTATTCATTTGCTGAATGGATTTGGATGATAGTTTGCCCCGTTAACAGACATTTGGGGCGATTCAAAACCAAAACATAATTGAGCCTCAGACCTCTACTGGTTAATCCTTTGGCTTCTGCGATTGGGCGGTATAGAAACGTGATCAATAAATAAAATGAAGTAACCTCTGCTTTCGAATGTCAGATTACATAAATTTAGCAAGGCCCTACAGTTAGGGTGACCAGATTTTGAGGATCAAAATCCCGGACCCCCCCCCGCCACCCCCCCCAAAACAACCCCCCCCCCCGCACAGCCCCCCCGCACAGCCCCCCCGCCCTGCGCTGCCCGCACACACGCCCCGCGCCGCCTGCCCCGCGCTCCTTACCGGCTGGGGTGTCTGCTTCCCTCCAGTGCTCGGAATCTACTGAGAAACAGGCTTCCTGGCCTGTCTCTCGGTTCCGTGCCGGGTGATGATGTCATCACCCCGCGCGCTACTGAGGGACAGGCCGCGAAGCCTGTTTCTCAGTAGATTCCAAGCACCGGAGGGAAGCAGACGCCCCAGCAGGTAAGTGCCTCGCGCCGCCGCCTGCCCCACGCAGGCCACCCGCGCCGCGCCACCCCCCTCCTTGCGGGAGGAGCTGTTTCCCGGAGGTTGCCCCCTGGGGCCTGGTCGGCCCGGTTTGGCCCATTTTTCCCGTTTAGGACCGGGAAACCCCGGGGGGTCTTGTCAGCCTACCTACAGTGGCTTGATTGATTCTGTTGATCCTCCAAACTGTGGTTTGGTGGCTCAGAAACAAGCCACGGGGTTCTGCAATCCCTTCTCTTCCCTCTCTTCTGTCACACAGCCTGTCTTCCAGTTTCCTGTTTAGCACTAAGGTTGTTCTTATTTGCTAAGAACTTGCCAAAATTTGTAAATTTCTTAATAAATGGGATGGAAAGAACTTGAGATATTTTTTAAAAAAGAAGAAAAGAAATGTGGGGCATTTGTAAGAGACCTCCATATGTGGTCTCTGAGATTACTTTTTATGTGTCCTTGAATTCCAAACAGCACTTTGAATAATATTAAGAAGCTCTCTTATTTGATTTTAGAAACTGAGTAGAGCATTCCCCTATTTCTTAGAAACATTAGCATAAGAAGACCTTGCACCAACATTGTAAGATTGAGCTCCTGATGGTTAATGCAGGCATTGAGAAAATTACTCCAGCACTTATGGATGCCTGACTTTCTGGGTGAAGCTAATATGATCAAAGCACTGAGTTCCCTTGAATTAATCTAGCTCTGTTCACTTTTTTCCCCTCATAATATTCAATGCAGATGTAACATTGTAGAAACAGTGTTATATGATATTAAAGGAATAATGTTACATAAAAAGTAGGGTCACAATAATAACTGGAAATAAAGACAGGCATGCCAATAAGATGAGATCAAAGCAGAGTTATAGTTTTCATGCTACAACAAAGCATCAATATTTTAGTAATATATAGCTTTGTATTATTAATACAACCTTCAGGTCCCTGATATATCAGAGTCAAAATGTCTATCTGAGCATAATTCAATGTGCACATTTATTCAAAAGCTAAAGGAAGCAATAGCAGCAATATACTATTAACAGTAGTACGAAGCTGGGTCTGCTGTGTAATTCAAGTCATATGAATCAGAGAGAATCACATCTTAGTTTTCTGAGGGGGTGTCTACACCAGCAGTTTATTGCAGGATTGTATCGCAGTCATCCTAACGGGCCACATGACGTTCACCTGCTCCCATGGTGATCTTGGGTCCACCTCTCAGTTATTCAGGTATATAGCTGACTGCTTTTGTCATATTTTTCTGGCTCACTCACTACAGTCCTGAAGTCCGCGGCTGGTGCGCCCCGCCCCGCCCCCCCCTTCGCGAAGCAGTTGCTGTTTTCTGCAAGTTCCCAGCTCAGCAAACACCCAACCAGCTGCCAGGGGCGTGTCCAGCGGTTTTGGAGGTGTGTGGGAGTGGACCCAGCCACCATTTCCGCCACATGTTTTGGATGTGTATCGGCGGGTTTGGCGCCGAGAGTGTGTTGTGTGTTTTTAAATTCAAACATATCTGTGCACAGCATTGTATATTTGATGGACTTCCTATCCACCCCATGTGTTGCTGTGCATCTGTGTTTGTGCGCATCCATCAGGAGTAATTTAAAAAAGCCACGTAGCCATGTCATCTGCATAGCCCTGCCCACTCCTGCCAATCCATATGTGGAAGCGCCATAACGGGGCTCACATCCTCCAGCAATGGCACTCCTGAAATTCTGGAAAACTTCATACATGTGTGCCCCGTGAGTGACGATCCCAGAAGCAGGAAAACTTGCAAACACCCCTCCTCCCTTTTGAAAGGGCTGTAGGTGTAGAACGGGCCTGAGTCAGGGCTGCTTCAGCATTATGTTCCTTTGCTCTTGTTACTTGTAAAATCTTTAAAGCCCTTTATAGGTTTGGACACAGATATCTGAAGAACTGCATATTTCCATATGAAAATGAGAAGATGGACCACTGGTCCCTCTAGTCCAGCACTCTGTTCACACAGTCGCCAACAAGCTGTTGACCAGGGACCCACAAGTAGGACACGGTGCAACAGTTCTCATAGTCATACTGCCTCTGATACTGGAGGTAGCATATAGCCATCAGGACTCATAGCCATTGACAGTGTTGTGTTTTGACAGATAGCTTTCTCCTCCAGGAATTTGTCAAATCCCCTTTTAAAGCCATCCAAAGTGTTGACCATCACTGTATCTTGTGGTAGTGAATTTCCCAGCAACTGGTATATATAGGGTTACTGCGTCTGATACATCCAGTATCAGAGATAGTAACCTGCCTGAATGTAGTTGTTGATGCCCTCAACTTCAGAGGTTAGATGGGTGGTGACAAAGGAGAGGGCCTTTTCAGTGGCAATGAGCCATTTTTTATTATTTTTAATTTTTTTACTCTCCAGAGATGTGCACAAAGACGTCAAGTTAAGATGCATTATTTGCTTGAAATTTTAACAAACAATGTCCCTGGTTTTATTTGTTGAGAATTTCTATTTTATTTGCTGCTATGTTGTGTTTTTAATCATTTTATCTTCTTCTGTGCTTCTTTGTTTAAAATCAAAGCGCTATTTGATTTTATGTTTCTTTGTAAGTTTTTTAGTAACAATTGACTTTTATTAACATTTTATTATGAGCTATTCGGAAATTTATTTTAAATTGACAGTGGGATATAGATTTTTGGTTTTAAATGAATAAACAGATATAAAGAAGAAGCCAAAAGAAGAAGCCAGAAGAAGAAGAGCTGAGGATGTTCAGTCTCACAATGGTTTGCATATTAACAGGCATGTACTATTCAAACAAATGGTCTACAGTTCCCCAACCTTTTTTTTAAATGTACTCATTTGAAATGTACGCAGATTGTCAAACACTTTTGGGGGAGAGTGTCTGGGAATCACATTGCAAGCTTGGGAATGCACGGACTTCACCTGCAGATTGGGTCCCGGTCTATATTCAGCCCAGAGTGTGTGAACGGAGTCAAATCCTGATCAAAAGCAAACTGAAAAGAATTTCTCATGCACCCCTTGCTTGCAGTAAGCGTCAACAATGTTGGCCCCGGTGGAGCAATGATCTCACTCAGTATAAAACACCTCCTGTTATGGATTATTGTCTGTGTTTTCCTCAGGCCGTTTCTATGCCAGGCTTTTGTCCTGGTATCGTCCCCGGCTGGTCCCAGTGTGTTCACATGATGCACAGGGACTCCCGGGGGCGGGGGAGCAGGCCTGGGTATTCCCAGGGATAACAGATGCCTGGGGAAACCCGATTAAGTTCCCAGGACCACGGGAGATGTGGCTGCCCATCAAGGCTGCTTGCTCGCAAGTAAGCGTGGCAGCAGAAATGGGCACGGACAGCAATTTCGCCATCCCCAGGATAGCGGAGGTGGGGGGGCATTTCGGGGGCAATTTTATTTTAAATTCACTTACCTTTCGTTGGAGCGCACGTGCGCTCTTCTCAGGTAAAAAAATAAAATGGCTTCTGCGACGGTCCAGGAGGAAACCGGGTCATCGCACTTCTGGCGTGTATTAGGGCGGCGATCCCGGAAGCAGCCACTTCTGGGATCGCCCTCCCTCCCTCCCTCCCTCTCTCTACACCCCTATGGTGTAGAAAAGGCCTCAGGCTATTACTAAGAAGGAGAGCTATATCTGAAGTTAGTGCAGAGATATGGGTGTTCAGTTTGTATGAAGAAGGAAATGTGAGACTATGTCCCCCCTCAGCTTAAAAAAAACCCATATTGCAAGGCCTTGGACAAATGTGTGTGTGTCTCTCTCAGCTGAATCATCCTGTTCAGTCCACCATAACATGATAGAGAGGGGAATGCACATACTGGCCCACTTCAGGCCTCCCAGCATTGGTCCAGCTTTAATGCACAAAGCCCACATGTGGACAAATTGGGTGCAAGAGTACAATTTGTGCAGTGAAATTATATCAACGCAGGGAGGACTGGGGTGGGGCCAGTGGGTGTGATCCTTACACTCTTCTATCGGTGCTTCTAGTTCGATTGTGTGAACAAGTCTTACATAACCTCCTTTGCTGTTGGAACATCGAAACATGATTTTGCTGATGCTTAGCTAATCTAATCCATACAGCCAACCCATACTCTACTTCCCTGCTTGTTCCATGGATGCTATAGCTTGGGTTATTCCTTGCCTGCTACTATAACTATAGATACAGTTTGGACTACATGAGGATCATTTAGTCTTCCAAATGACTCTCCAGTTGGACAGTAAAAACTACTACCTGGTTGACTGGCCGCAACTCTTTCTGCTATGTTAGCTTTACAGGATCGAACAGCTGAGAGCCTTCTGTGAGTGATTCATAGAATGAAAACACATAGCACAGTATTCAACAATGCCTATGAACCACTTGCACAACAGGAAGCTAGTGCTTCCTAAAGCAACCAGAAATGAGCCATGACACTCATGTCCAGAATGGAATAGGTCAGTGGAGCTTACAGAAGGACACTCCGACGACATGTCCCCCTGGAAACAAGCATTTCCAGGGTTGCTCTAGGAGGTACTGGCTTCCTGTTGCACCAGTGGTGGGTCCCTCTGGTGCAACATAATCAGTGGAGGCGCATGGGCAGCACTGGATGCTGCCTATAGACTGTTGAAGTGTAGGGACAACAAGCATATTACTATAATATATATATATATATATATATATATATATATACACACACACACACACACACACACACATTTAGGAAATCCAGATGCACATGGTATGCAGGAATGAGCTAATATTTCTAATCTTTACTCCAATTTCAGTGGTCTTTATTTAATTGATAACAAACCTCCACTCAAGGAGTAGAAATCAGAAGTTCATTTTACCAGGAAGTTCTTGATTCCTCTCCCCTTTAATTATGGGAAGCATTTTCTCATTACACAGCTCTATTTTAAGAAGGCTATAATTGCCTTACACATATTTTTTTTAAAAAAAGAAAAAGCGAGTGAAGATCATGATGCCTGAAAGACAGTACTTGAAAATTTGAGATCTTGGAAGAAGTAACTCAAAAAAGACAATGGCTCAGTTCAGACAACATATTAAGCAACGGAGGGGTAAATAACGTACTGACCTTGCGTTAGACAGGAGAAGCTCCACAGACGACACACTGCAGCCGGCGCTGCTGGGAACCAACAAACACCCCAGCTGCAAGGAACTTGCGGCAGCCATTTTGGTTGCAGCTTCTCCTCCGTGTGTCCCCCAGCCGTATCCCAGCATGCACCATGAGTTCTGCCGGCTGCATAGAGCGGCTGGAGTTTTTTGGCTGCTCTAGGCAGCAGAACTCTATTCCGAAATGGAATAGTTCATGGAGAGAGGGGGGGACTGAATTCGGACGACACTTTAAACAATGGGGCTTCGGGCTAAACAACGTGCAAGCCCATTGTTTCGCTCCATTGTTTAAAGTGCCTGATTAACGTACTGTCAGTTGTGTGTGCGTTGTGTGCTGCCCTCCAGACGACACAATAAGCAACACAACTGACGATTGTTCCCCCCTCCTCTGTTGCCTAATGTGTCGTCCGAACTGAGACAAAAAGAAAACCAACCACTTTGGTTGCCCCATTGTAAATAAATCAATAAATCAAACATGTGTTTAATAGCCCAATGAAACCAGCATTCTCCATTTAAACCAGCATTCAACATGCATAATCAAACTGAATTCAAATAGATTCTCTGTAGAAATGCACGTAGCATATTGTTTCTTTTTCAGTATTGTTCATTTATCACATTATTACCCTGATTTATCTTACCAGGATACCTATCTTTAGGGTAGGTGAAGCAGACACAGTGTCATGGTTCATTCCATGGTCACAGCCCACCCATGGTGGGTCGCAGTGCATGCTGGCCACCCTTTTGAATATTCATGCCACAGCAGATTTGTGGCATGCAAATCTGGCAAAATTCAAGTTGCAGGAACTATATTAGAGTGACCAGATGCAAAAGAGGGCAGGGCTCCTGCAGCTTGAACTGTTGTGATGAAGAGGGAATTTCACCAGGCGCTGCATGCATACAAACAACACCTGCTCAAATTCCCTGTTCAATGCAACTGTTAAAGATACAGGAGCCCTGTCCTCCCTTTCCTAAGGTCACCCTACCAAATTCATCCCCAGAATTGCTTTGGGAGGGGGGATTTTGCACATTTCATTCATTCCTTTGTTTTGGAACACATAAAGGCAAAACTCTTAAAAGCTGAGAAAGCTGCAGCAGCTTCAGGGGAAAGAGCCCATTAGCAGTTTCACACCTGATTGCAAGTCAATGAACTTAGAGTCTGTTCTATTGACAAAGGAACATCAATCTGCCAGTCTGGGATTTAACACAAGCTCCCTGAGGCTGGCAGGTTTTGGAAGTGCAGGGAGGCTAAAGCCAAACAACTTGGTTCCATGCTGAGAAACAGTGAACAGGAATGCCCTGAAGGGGAGACTTTTAATGGCACTTGAACTGTGAAAATGTTTTCTGTAACACATCTTAGCCATAGAAGTTTTGTGTTCTCACTCCAAGATGCCCTTTCCTGCTCTGTTTTCGCCAGAGTGCTACCAACATGAAGCTGAACTTCAGAGCCAGGCGCTGGAACTAGTACAAGTCAGATGAAGTCATTAGTGTCAAGCATCCTTATAGTTTACATCTTTGGCATACAGTACCTAATAGGGTGACCAGATAAAATCCAGGTCGGGGCTCGGGCTCATGTAACTTTAACAATTGTAGAGAAAAGGGAATTTCAGCCAGTGTCATTTGTATGCAATTTGTTCCTGGTGAAATTCCCTCTTCATCACAACTGTTAAAGTTGCAGGGGCCCTGCTTTCTTTTGTATATGGTCACTCGAGTATAGTGCCTGCAACTTTAACTGTTGTGATGAAGAGGGAATTTCACCAGGAACTAATTGTATACAAATGACACTGGCTGAAATTCCCTTTTCTCTACAACTGTTAAAGTTACATGAGCCCTGACCTGGATTTTATCTGGTCAGCCTAACCTACAAGCATTGCAAAGTAAAGGAGCTGCTTGCGTGTTTATATTGCAATTTTACAATAAGGATATCTGGGCTTGGATTCCACCACTTTCAAATGTGGCTGTTCAGATGGGGAGTAGCTTTGGGACATTTCTAGGATGAACCCAGGATCACGTTGACCTAGTCACAGGCACTTCTGGATCCTATGAATTCCCTAAACTGCCTTCACCTGTAAAGATTAGCAAGAAGCTAATTTGGTAATTAAATTTGTTCTGTTCATACTTTTTCAAGCATTCCGTCATCCATACCTGGATACAAAACATTCCTCTGTGGCTGAATGTAATATTGCCTTATACCAAGACAGACTGGTCTATCAAACTCAATAATGTCTTGTCTGATGTGTGGTGGCTCTCCAAAGACTCTGTTCCTAATCCAATGACCTGATACCCTATTGGCAGGGACTAGGGATGTATGAGGATTACATTTTGGGGGTGAAAACTCAACAGATTTTTCCAGTTCAGCCCTGGTGGATTTCATTCCATGTCCCTCTGCTAGTGTCAACTCGATATGTAAGCGAGTTGATCTAATACATGGATTATTTTTCTTTTTTTAAAAAAATGATGGCAAATTGGATCTTTTTTCAGGAGGGAATCTTAAAATTTGCACAAATGGGGTCATGATCTTTTAAATATATATATATATTGTTGGTGATCTTATACAAGTACACATGATCACAAGTTCGCTTGTCCACTATGTAGCCCTGTAGTGGCATATTCCTCTCTTGTAAATATCCTTGCCAGTTTCATCCTCTCCACACAGTACTTGTTTAGTCCAGTGAAGCCATATTCTGTTGTTGTTGTTGTTGTTATTTATTTATTTATTTATTTCATTTGTATACCACTCCTTAGCCAAAGCTCTCTGGGCAGTTTACATAAGATTAAAACATTTAAAATTAAAACTGCAAAAGATACAATATACAAATACATTTAAAACCATTATAATAACTTAAAAAGCTATTAGCCTAAAAAAACAAAAACAGACCCAGGCCCCCTCCACAAGGATGCGCTTTTGCGCCCAGTTCGGCGATTATGCGCATTATCGCGGAGGCGCATTTACTCCTAATCCCTCTGCACGGGAGGCGGCGAGAGGCGGCGAAGCGCATTAATTGATGTCCAAAAAGCGCTTTACAAGAAGTTAATGCGCATAATCGCTTGTTCACACGGCGAAAATGCGCTTTAACGGCCGGAGCAAAATAAAACTCTCTATTTAACGCGCATTCGATAATGCGCATAATCCGGGAGATAACACGCCTCTACGCCCGTTTTGCGCTCCGCTGGTGTGGAGGTAAAATTTATAATGAGCCTTCAAAGAGCATTAAACCTCTCTTGTGGAGGTAGCCCCAGGCTCATCAGATATTGCTGCCTGAGAGAAGAGAAAAGTCTTGACCTGGCACTGAAAAGATAACAATGTTGGCGCCAGGCAGGCCTCATCAGGGAGATGGTTCCACAATTTGGGGGCCACCACAGAGAGCTTCCCTCGGAGTAGGCACTCGGAGGAGGACCTTAGATGTTGAACGTAGTATACAGGTAGGTTCATGTCGGGAGATGCGTTCCGTCAGGTATTGTGGTCTCAAGCCGTGTAAGGCTTTATAGGTTAAAACCAGCATCTTGAATCGGGCTTGGAAACATATAGGCAGCCAATGCAGGCAGGCCAAAGTAGGTCTTATTCCTAATCTGTCCCGTTGGCTCAACACAAGGTGCAAACACTCTAGACCAGTAGTCACATGGACAGGGAGCCTGCAGAGGGGGATGGAATTCCTATAGCCCACAGCAACCCCCCCTCCCCGGCCCTCAAGTCTACCCTGATGCTGAACCAAGTATCCCGGTGGGCACAGCTGGGAGAGACTGACTCCTCCCTGCTCACTCACCCAGTTCTCGGTTATACATGCCAGATCGGCTGCCTCATCCACAATTAAGAAGGTGGATGAGGGAGTTCTTATTATGCACCGATCTGGCATTTAAAAGCAGCACCCGGAGGCCAGAGGGCTGGCTGATAGGGCAACCAGCAAGCCTGTGGATGTGGGGGGGGGGGACCAAAACAAGGCACAGCCTTCCCCTTACCTGGCAAGTCCTCTTCACAACTCCATATCTTCCTCTACCCATCACTGCACCAATTATTATCATCTTTATTTATTTCCTGCCTTTTGCCCAATGCTGGGCCTCAAGGCGGAATTACAAAATTAAAACATATACAGTCAAAAACTATAAATAAGAGATATACAAAAGTTTAAAATAAATTAAATAGGTTTCAATATTAAAATATTTCAACATTTAAAATGCATATTAAAATTAAAAAATTAAAAGTCTTAAAACATAGATGGGGTCCACATTATTCTCCAAAGCCCTGCTGGAATAAAAAAGGGAGTTTCAGAGCACTGGAGCAGCCACCAAGAAGGCCCTCTCCTGTGTGCCTGTGATGGTGGTGGGCACAAGAGAAGGGCTTCCCCTGAAGATCTCAAAGCACGGGCAAGCTCGTAAGGGAGAATACAGTGTTTCAGATAACCTGGACCCGAGCCGTATAGGGCTTTATAGGTCATAACCAGCACTTTGAATTGTGCCCGGAAACAGACTGGAAGCCAGTGGAGCTGTCAAAGAATTTATAAATTTCACCCACCGCTCTGATGCTTCCCAGGTGAAGGTAGTGGTGGGTTAAATCCATTTCATGCAACTCACGGGACTGCAGAATTTCATTGGGCTTGAAAAGAATAGAATTCCCAGCATTGTCCATCCGCAGCAGGGACTGTACCTCGTGTTGTATGCATACAGACCACATGCTCTAACATTGAACTACCAGATATGCCCCCTATAAAGGTATTTCCTACATTAGCCATGATGATGAGCGCACCAGTATATTTAACCCGGCAGGCTGGAGGACCTACAGGAGCTATATGTGGATGGGTGGCAGTGCCCAGGAGTTTTTCTGCCAATTCATGTGCCATAGTGCGTGATTCTGAAAGAGACTGTGCAAGGAGGTGTTTTCTTCTAGTTTGAATTTGAAGGGTTATGTTCTGTGCATCATCTTTCAGGATCTGAATTCGCTTTAGCAGAAGCTGATGCTTTGCCACATACCATCCAGTGAAATTCATTAGCCAAGAGTTTGGAGGTTTGCCAGATTTAATGGAAAGCAATAAAATCAAATCTAAAACGTATAACAATTATTCTTGTTGTTAGACAGTAATGACACAGAAGATGCTAAAATGCACCTACGGCCTCTTATCCTTGATCCTATCTTATTCATGAATCTGTAAACTGCAGAATCTTTGGTAAAGGAGAAATATCCAAACATTTCGACTGCTGTGAGAAAAGCGAGGTTGTTGTCTGTTTAGCGGGGTGGTGGTGGGAGAGATGAGCCTAGGGCCCAATTTACACCAAGCAGGATATAGCACTATGAAACCGGTATATAAAAGGCAGGAGCCACACTATGGCTTTATAGCGGTATCGAAGTGCACTGACAACTGTTGGGGCCCATAACAAACATACCATATACCGCTATATCCTGCTTGGTGTGGCTCCTGCCTTTTATATACCGCTTTCATAGTGCTATATCCTGCTTGGTGTAGATCTGACCTAGGAAGAAGGGGAAGCAAGACATGGGAAAATGATGTGAATAGTGGAGCTTTAGTGTAAAGAATTCAGAGAAGGTATTTTGGAAGGGAAGGAGACGGAATATGTGGTAGGCTAAGAAATACAAGCCTGAGCAATAATCAGCATTACTTGTGTTTTTGCTTTTTTATAGTCATTTCAATTTCAGTAACTGGTGTTATCTTCATTATTTGCTGGTTAGATTAGTAATTTCATTTACTAGTTATTGTCACTGGAAAATGAATTTGCGGAGCAAGAGGCTTAGGAGATAAAATGCAACATCCTGGGTCCTTTCGTAGGTATTTTAGAGGCTAGAACATCTCTATATTTATGGGCTTTTCAACAGCAGCTATGATTTATGCATGGCACACAGCCTTCTGCATCCCCACTCTTTCTTCATAAGATATTGACTTTCAAAGGGGAAGAAGTGTTAAAAATGAGATTCATGCGCTATGCGCATATCCATTGCCTGCATGCCTTGCTTGTGAATTCCTAGTGGCGTCTGGTTGGTTGCTGCTGGAGATAGATGAGGGTAGATCTGTTCAGTTTTGCTTCTTATGTATGTAGCATTTCTGTTTTGCTTCTCATATATGTTGGCGGCCCCTGCTTGAGCAGGGCTCTACAATTTTTGTCTCCGTCTTTCTACCAAATCTGGTCAAGTGTTCACCCCATGGCATTTTCCATTAGAAAGGCATGAGGAGCATGCTGGATTGGGTGAAACCCCAAGGGCCTCCAGTCAGCATTGTTCATCACCCTTCCCACAGATGTCCTATGTCCAGAAAGGGCAGCAGAACAGTGATAACTTGGGCAATGCTGGTGGGATGTGCCTTGAGAACCTCTGAGAAGAGTTGCACAATGCACATCCCTATCAGAAAGAGCAACATGAGAGTGGCCAGTTGGGTGATACAGCATAGAGGTGCCCCAAAGCAGCAGTGTCCAGCCCTCCCAGAACATCTCTAACCAGCATCACCTAACACATATACACACACACTGGCCTTTGCTGACAGCCCAGCCCAGGAGAAGAGTGGACAATTGGGCACCACTGGTGAAACATGCCCTGAGCAACCAGCATCATGAACACATATCCCACCAGACTTTAATCATCTTGATGGATGATCTATACTGGAAATTGGACTGGAAGAGTGTGTCCATGTTGGTTCTGCTGGGCCTCTTTGCTGCTTTCAGTTCAATCAACCATGAATTCCTTCTGGTTGGGATGTACTTGGAGGCACCATTTTATAACGACTCTGGTCCTTGGAGGGGCATTTTCATAAGGTGATGCTGGGAGATTCCTGTTTCAATGCCATGACCAGTGGCCTATGGTGTCCCTCAACGTTCCATCTTGTCCTCTATGATATTTAACAGATACATGAAACTGTTGGAAGAGGTCATCTGGAGTTTTGAGGTTCAGTCCTACCAGTAAGCTTATGAGATCCAACTGTACCTTTCCTTTCCAAGTACATCAAAGCAAGTTGCTCAGGTTCTAAATCAGTATGTGTTGATATTAGACTGGGTGCATGTGAACTGCTTGAAACTTAATCCAAACAAAACCGAGGTGCTTCTGGACAGTCAAAAGATGGATCAGGGCATAGAGATTCAAATTTTCTTGGATGGGGTGACACCTCTTCTGAAGACCTAGGTTTGCAGCTTGAGTGTACTCTGCCTTAAAGTTGGATGGCCAGGTTTTGTTGGTGGCAGGAGTCCATTTTCACAGGTAACGCTAGTGTGCCAACTTCACCCATTCCTGGAGATGTCAGTTCTGGTCATAGTGACATATCCCTAGTTTGGACTCCTGTAATACACTCTGTGCGTGGTTCTCTTTGAAAAGTGTTTGGAAACTTTACCTGGTCCATAATGCATAACTATTGATTGTGGCTGCTTATAGAGAGCATGTGATTCCCTTTCTACAACAGCTTCATTGGCTACTGGTCTGTTTCTGGGCACAATTCAAAATGCTGGTTATGATTTATAAAGCCCAATAGAGCTTGGGACATTATCCCATATGGATCTATTCTCTCCATCCTGCCACATTTGGTGGGGACACAGGAAAGGGCCTTCTTGGTGGTCCCAGGCTCTGGAATTAGGGAAGCCAGGCTAGCTCCTTATTTGTTTTTCTTCAGCTCTTTTGCATAGTAGGTTTTAACTGGTGGGTGTTGTGTTTTAAGCTGACTTGCTTTTACGGTTTAATTATAATTTTGTATTTTAAGTTACATTTTAATGTGGTTATCTACTTTAAGTGGTGTTTGTAGTGGAAAGGCAGATGATAAATGTTAAAAGTAAATAAATAATAGTTAAATCCCACATGTGGAAGGTGTCTTCTGCTTATGGAAAACACGTTTCGTGCTTTGCACAACAACACTGTACGGGAAAAGTGAAACTAAGTCCTAAAGGTTTTCTTCTGTTTGCGTGAGATGTTTAGAAGAGTTTGTTGAAGCTTTTCGAGAAATACAGAAACTGCTAGAGGACCTAACTAATATAGCACTGCTTGAACTATTGAACAAGGTCTTGTGCAGGAATTTGTGGAACAACAGTCACAGCTTACCGTTCTGCTTACTATTGCTTGGATTTAACCCAGTGTTTGTTTGGGGTTTTTTATTTATGTCTTGCTGCTCTCCCAATGCAGGGACTGGGTTGAGTAGAACTTTCTAGAGCATTAAGAAAAGCCTCTGATCATCCTGGCTAAAGGCAGCTCTGACCACCACCAACTCCATTATCTCCATCCCCACCTCAGCTGCTGTAATGGAAGGAGGAGGAAGAGCCAGGAGGGGATAGCAAGACACAACTGTTCATTAGCGTAACCATATGCTCGGAACTCAGGTTATCACATGGGACAAAGATTTACCTGTGCTGGAACAAGGTCACACTTGTTCATGTACATCTGTTACACAGCCATAAAAGACACAGTGGTTTTGTAAATAAATAAAAGGCCTGCCCTATGAGAAGACTGAGAGAAGTTGGAGAACTTGAAAAAAATATTCCTCATTATAGCCGAGGGCTTTCTGAGTCTTCAAGCTGAAACAAACGAGCAGAAGCCACACGTGATGCTTTGTACGCTGAACTGTAGCATTCAGTGGGGGGACTGAAGGATGAAATGTTTCTGTGCACTAAAAACCAAAACAAACTCCTTACACATGTAATATGAACATTACATGTCGGGGAAATGTTTAGAACTTTTCCACTGGCATGCTTGCTTTCGTACACGTATATGAAATCATTCTCGTGGTGGTGGTGGTGGTGGTGGTGATGGTGGTGGTTTCCTTCACTAACAGTCTTAAATGGTACAGACCAGTAAATATGCGACAAATAGAGCTTCCTTTTAGTACAGGGGTCTGGAATAGTCTACCTAAAATTGTGTGTGTGTGTGTGTGTGTGTGTGTGTGTGAGCGAGAGAGAGGGGGGGCACAAACTCCTTGAATGGCTTTAGGCTCATTGCACACTTTCTCAATCTCAGCAGTATATGGGAAAAGATTATCCTAGGACTGATTACTGTAACGATGAAGGAAAGAAAATGTATACGAAGTGCTTTGAAGACCCCAAATAACACTAAGTAAGTAGTATTGGGGTAAAAGAATCACATTCATTTGAAACAGCAGCCAGCCCATTAATGCCCAACTTCGTGCTGGCCCAGACAGGGCTGCATCAGGGGCTGGCATTGCCTCAGCAAAAGCCCCACTGCCAACCTCTTGCCTCCCCTGGCCCCACACCTCCTATTTACTGCAGCTGCCTTTCCACTTGCTTTCCGTGAACAAGATAGCAGGGACAGGAGCAAGGAGCAGGTGTGCACTGGTCTCATTCTCTCCCTCAGGTCCGGTGGATTGGGTCCAGAGGAAGTGAATGGGCAGCAGCAAGGAAGAGATGGTCCCATTAACTGAGGACTTCATGCTCCCCAAAACTTAGGGACAGCACACAGCACACTCTCCTGAGTGCATAAACATAATTCACCTCTGTATTGATCTTGCATATAAATGGGATATACTGTGCAGTAACATGTATTTGCTATAGTCCAAAATACATAGATTAATTTTCAGGCCTATATATGTTGGACTGTGTCCCATTAAATAAATTATTTTGAATGAAATGACTCTATGTGCATTGGTTCAACTATGGCCATGTCTACACCAGGGATTTATCCTGGGGTCATCCCTAGGTCATCCCTGTGCATCCACATGACGCACAGGGGATCTCAGGGGCAACTGGAGATGACCTAGGGACGACCCTGGGGTAACCCCAGGATAGTGGAAACAGGGGATATCCTGATTTTCCGCCATCCTGGGCCGTAAAACGGGTGGCTCCGTGCTCACGGGGATGGTGGGGGGAAGCAATTTCGCCATCCCCAGGATGGCGGGGGTGTTGGGAACAGTTTTTTTAAAACTTACTGTTTTGGGCGGACCAGGGCTGCATGGCTCCACTTCCTTTTAAAAAAAATGTCACCCACGGTGCTCGCAATGTCCCTCTTTCCTTCCGGGATGTCGCACAGTGGTGTAGACGTCTGGGGACAATCGTGGAAGCAGGTAAGTCTGCAGTCTTCCCCCCTCCCTCCCTTTACACCCTTAGGTGTAGACATGTCCTAAATGTTACATCCGCATGCAGGTTATGGGAATGCCAAAATCCTGCCCCAGTTGAGATGGGCTGTAATTGAAAATGTCATGACTGCAGCTCTGGTGGCGCATGGGTTCGCCTCCGTTGTTTCTCCCCTGAAACTTTGTGTACCATTCATTCTTGAGGTGTCCTTTTCACAATCAAGACATATAAATGTATGCAACTGAGAAACAAATGGGGTACGTGTTGGCTGGGGAAAGAGTAGGAGGAGAGTGGGGCCATTTGAGCAAAACAGCATTGCCATTGCTGAGAAGAGAACTAGTAGAGGGCGTCTGCATCTTCAGATTAATTGGTGAGTGCTCAAAGTGACAACATCTAAGGTGCTTGCATTAAATCCTTTGAAAGGCAGGGGAAATGACAGAAAGAAATGCTTTCAGCCAAGGAATCGGCTGATCTATGTCATCCCATGCTGCCTTTGTTTAGGCCTGCTAAAATATCATGGACGAAATCCCCAAGCTCGTATAAGCCAAAACCATTATCATAATTAGAGCCATAAAATATGTTTACACCTATCTTTATTGTGGCTGATCTTTCTTCTGATAGATTGCTTCTGTTTTACAGCTGCATGAGAGACAGAAATTCAGAAAGTGAAGTTTCCTGTCACCCATTCGTCAAGTTTCCTCTAATGGATTTCTTATTGTCATTCAGCCGTTAAAGGCATAGCAGCTCTACGTAATGAAGTGCAATAATTTCTACTATATGCTTGCTGGGAATATTCATTGTGGGATTTACGTTGCAATCTGAAACAAACTTACTAAGAAGCAACCGTAGGTATGGCGATGTTATTTATTTATTAGTTCTGTGCACCGCTTCGGGCCAAATCCCCAAAACCGAGGCGAGGTGGGCTGATTCGGCCCACCTCGCCTCAGTTCTAAGTCGTTTCCAGGTCAGCCCATGGCACTCCAAGGCCGAAGCAGATTGGTACTGAAGCTTCGGGGCACCTCGGGCCACTTCGGAGTGGTGCTGGACCCTCCCTCCCGCCATCCTAGGAAAGCCGGCACAAGGCAGGCCATGTCCATTTAGCTCACCTCCCTCTCCCCACTCTCCCTGCTTACCTGCTGCTTGTTGTAATCGCTGCCCACTGCCTGCCACCCACCGCCGCATCGCCACCTGCCTCCATCGCTGTCCGCTGTCGCATCAGCAGCTGTAAAGGGAAAATAGCCGTAGTTTGTGGTCATAGATGTACTACAGAGGCCACGTGATATTGTGGCCTGGTTCTAAGGAGCATGGGTGATGCAGCAGCAGCAGTGATGCAGCAGGCGGCGATGTGGTGGTGATGAGTTGCAATGGTAGCGGGTGGCAGCAATGGCAGCGAGTAATTCCCAGCAGCAGCGACTCAGGGTTGGGAGGGGCAAGGGAGCGGTTCTGCTACCGGCTTTCTTGGGTGCGAGCTGCGCAGTCGGCATCTGCAAAACCTGCAAGGCCGAGTCATCTCAGGGGCCCGAATCTCACCTCTGCTTCAGCACCAAGGTTGTAAAAACTAGGGATGTGTATCGTATCGTTAAAATGTACAATAACGATACAATAAGGTAGTTATCGTGCATATGTTTAACGATGACGATACGATAGAAAAACCTACGATAATCATTGGAGACGATCATTTTTGGGCGATCATTTTATCGGATTGCCATATAAATATACCTATAACTTCTGTATTTTAAAAGTTAGAGGCTTGAAACTTGGTCACAGTGCTTATGGGGTATGCCTAAATATGTGTATGAAATTTGAGATCGATCTCTCCAACCCCCGATTTTATATGAATTTTTTAAAGTTCGTTTCCGTTCTGACAAGTCTGAATGAACGCACGTGGCGAGCTGTCATTCTGATCTGTCAGAACTGAAAAGATCTTTAATAAATTCATATAAAATCGAGGGTTGGAGGGATCGATCTCACATTTGGCATCGGTGAATCGGGGCTGTTTTGGGGGCTCCGAAATGGGCCCTGAGACGAATCAGGGGGCATGCACAGCCCTATCATTTATGATTTGAAACATTTGCATGGTACTTTTACAGGAATCACTAATATATCGGGATGTGTTACTCAGCAAAATTACAGTTCCCCACCCATGTTCACTAGGGACTTTAATTCTTTGAAACAAGAGTTTCCTCCCCATTAATGTGGACATGAATTTCCTAAACAGAAGTCATGAAGGGGCCCTAAGGTCAGCTTAACTATTTGCCCCATTACCGTACCTTGGTGCCATGCCGATGCAGGCACTGTATGCCAGCTGAAATGTCTGGAGCAACCAAGGGGATGCTGGGAATTGTAGTTCAGAGCACTAGGTTGGGGAAAGCAGGTCTGGAGGGACCCTTCTGCTTTAAAAAAATAACCCTTTAAAAATCACCCCTCTGTTTCTCTTGACAGCCAAACTAACTTTTGGCAGCTGATCCAACTTCTGACAGCTCCCTGCTTCTTTGAAGGCTCCCTTATGGCTCCTGACATTTCATGTAAAGGGGGAAAAATCTTAGGAATGTTGAATGTGCATAATAGTGAGATTTTTGTCCAAAAGAAGAGTCGGGGAAAATCTGCAGGTTCTCCTCAGGTGAGACTTCTGAGGAATTGTAAACAAAATGCATCCCTGTTTAAAATCCACCCTGGAGGCACCCCTCCACACCACAATTGAACTATAGACACTAGGGGTGTGCACTGGATCTAGGGGAAATTGGATGCAATTATCTGATTTCCAATCCCCCCTCTGGATTGTCTGATGTTTTCTGAACCGGTCCGGAGGACCCGATCCCGTTCGGAAAAAATCGGAGGATCAGCGGGTGCCCAATGGTGCCCGCCGCCACTTCTATCGGCGGGCGCCAGCAGGCGCCTGCCGATGGAAGCAGACAGCAGGGTGGGGGCTTACCTGGGAGGGCTGTCCGTTTCCATCGGCGGGCTCCAGCGGGCACCCGCCGATGGAAGCGAACAGCCCGGCCAAGTGAGGGTCGCGGGGGAGGGAGGCTTATCTGGGGGGGGCTGTCCACTTCCATTGCCGGGTGCCAGCGGGCGCCTGCTGATGGAAGCAGACAGCCCACCCAGGTGAGGATCACGGGGGGGGGAAGAGGAAGGGAAGGAGGGAGGGGGTCCACTTACCTGCCGGGGCATCTTCTTCCTTCACCTGCCAGAGATCTACTGAGAACTAGGCTTCTTGGCCTAGTCCTCAGTAGAGCGCCAGGTGATGGCACTCTACTGAGGACTAGGCCTTGAAGCCTAGTTCTCAGTAGATCTCCGGCAGGTGAAGGAAGAGGACGCCCTGGCAGGTAAGGAGGAGCGTGAGGGAGGGCTTACCTGCCGGGGCCGTCCACTGCCATCCGCTGGTGCCCAGGCGGCAGCGGATGGCAGAGGATGGCCCCGGCAGGTAAAGAGAACCGCGAGGGGGGAGGGACAGGGAGGGGGGAGTTAGGCCCCCACTCACCCACCTGTCGCCATTTTTTCCCCATAGAATTGCATTGGGGGAAAGCTTTCTTTCCCCCAATGCAAGTCTATGGGGAAAACAAAAATGGCGGCCGATCCAAAAATTGGATGTCAGATTTTTGGATCGGGATTGGGATCAGGCCCGATACGGTCTGGGGGGGCCTCCGATTTTGTCCGATCCAATCCGGGACAAAATTAGAGGTCTCGATCCGGATCCGGATCCAATCTGGGGGGTCCCTGCACATCCCTAATAGACACCACATGTTTGTTTGTCTTTTAAGATAACTCAGTAGGCATAAAATTGGTACATGAGAATAGCTATAGGATGAACAAGCCACCAGGCTGGAAGCATAAGGGCTGATGGTGTTCTAAACTTGCATGTGTACTTACTATTTGAATCTCATGAAGCACCAAAATGATTAAGGGTACAATCCTATACATGTTTAGACTGAAAAACATCCTACAACTCAGTTGTAGTTGCTTTTTCTTGCCTAAACAGACATAGCATTGCACCCCAAGACATCTTAAACAGGCATTTGTTATCATTTTAAATGCAGTTTTTTAATTTTGTTTTATTAAAAATCAATATTAACTATAAACCAGCAGAAGAGGGTTTGAATTTAAAGAAACATTGTTTAGAAAATGTAAAAGGCTTTTAAAAATACTAGCAGTCAATAAATATAATAAAACAACATTCTTCTTTAAAGAGACAGAGAGTTCCACAGATGAGGAACCACTTCTGAAAAAGCCCTATTCCATATTGGGGACGATTCTTCAAGTAGCCTGGTCTCAAGCCATTTGGAGACATATAGGTGAAAACCAGCACCTTGAATTGCATTCAGAAACTTAGTGGCAGCCCCAGCCAACGATCCAATAAAAGGGTTGTATGATCCCAGCACTGTGCACCCTGGACAAGCTTCTCAAAGCAGCGTTCTGTACTCGTTGAGATTCCCAAGTGGTTTTCAAAGGCAGCGCCCATACATTGTGTTCCAATAGTTCCATTGAGAGGTGACATGAATGTTGACCCATGGCCATGTCTGACCGTATCAGGAATGTTTTGTAACATGGCTTCTTTTCTTTTGTTTTGAAAATGCATCTTTTTATGGCAAAGCGCAAATGCTTTTTGTAAAGAAAGAACCGAATAGAAAGAACAGAACGGAACAGTCACTGTTTAGCAGTACTTTTTGAAACTGTAAAGCTGTTTTATTTAGGCTTTAAATCTTTTCTCAGCTTTGACTTTCCTGACCCTCAATTTTAATGGCATAGAAGCTACTAACCCAACCACCCACCCTGATGCATACACATGCACCGCTGCCCTTTATTGCAAAACAATAATAGTAGATGATTGTGCTAACATGTATGTTTTGAAAGCGGAAGGAATACATGCATACTACTTAAAAATTATATATTTGTCTGGAAGATCTCCTTGATTTTCCTCCTCTGAAACATCCCATGTTATCATAGGTCTATTCAGGCACTTGCCCAGTTGGCAACAACATGGTGAAGCATCTACCATGTGGCTGGGATGCAGGCTTAAAAAAGCTGTGTGGAAAGGTTTCTAATCAGGTAGGGGTGTGTGTGTGTGTGTGTGTGTGTGTGATTTATTCATTTATTTATATAGGCATGACGTCTGCAGAAAGCTTCTTATTAGTCCGAGTTAATGCTGCAGTAAAACGGAGCAAAATTCATTTTACTGAGAATAATATGAGAACAGAGAGTACAATTTCTCTTGATTTCTAGAAGGAAATAATCAATAAGTGGAAATATAAATACGTACTTAAAGGCCTGATATTTTCCCACCCCTGTAAGAATGGAACTGTCATCTCCATGACACACACTGATACATGGTGATAAATTAGCTGTCATTTATACTGCTTCAATTCTGCTCCGTTTGCATAATATTACATTTTATGGAAGCCTGCATATGGTTTCTTGAGTATTTTAGGCAATGCCACTTATTTATAATGCAGTTGTTTAAAGATTACGAAGTTTCTTCTGTCATTCACTTCTCTTCCTGGGTGAAAACAAGAAGAGAATGGAGGCAGACTTGAACACAAATGCAATTTTTGTGTGCTCTCAGCAAAAGCATGATTGAAGACGATGAAGAGATCTTTAAGTTGCATTAGGTTTGGGCAAAAGTGTAATCACAGTTGGCCCAAAGTTAAGCTTGAGGCAAATTCGGATGATCCTGTGCAGACGAAAGAAGTTGAATAAGATTAGTTGGATTTCTTGGGGAAATAGGATGGACAGCATATTTTGTCTAAGTTGACATTTGCAGTGAATCTGAAAAGTCCTTCTCAAGTAAATCTCTTGGAGGGAACATGAGCAAAGTGGTGTGGGGGGAGAGAGCTATTGCATCCATGTCGTACTTGTGGAATTCCCACAGGCTACGGTGTGAACAGACTGCTGGATCAGTCAGACCCCCTGGTATAGCTCTTATGTTCTCAGCAGAAAGGTCCTAATTAGGGTGACCATATTTCAGAAAAAATCAGGACATGTCAGGATTTTTGGTAACATCTGGGAAGAAGGGGGAATTATGAAATTTGAAGAAAAATCTGGATTTTTCCCATCCTCCCTTCGCCTAAACGGCAGCTCTACTTTATAGTCAATGGGAATTAGCAAAAATGCTTACAGCTCTGTCATTTTTAAAGATAAAGAGCTGAAACTTGGCACTATGATAGCCCTTACATAGGGCTATAGCCATGCCAAATTCAAAGCGGATTTGTTCATCTGTTGATTTTTAGGAATTTTTTCAAGTTTGAGGTTTTAATTTTTTTTTTTAAAAAAAACACTTTTAAAGATAGAGATGAAATTTGGCACCTTGATAGCTCTTAAGTAGGGCTTTAGCCATGCTGTTTGAAGTAGATCTGTTCATCTGTTGACTTGTAGGAAACACTGGAGCCATACCCTTCAGTGACTGCAATGACTTAGAGAGAGAGAAAACATAGGGTGCACAGACAACACAGTGACACCTGTTGTAACGTAGCCCCACGGTGCTGGCATGCAATGCAGGGCATTAGAAAGAGGGTCTCAGAGTTGCGTGTTTGTGCAGGAAGTAGGCAGGAGTTCAAAATCTGGATATGAAAAGTGGTGCCAACACACAAGCCTTGAGAAGCAAATGTATATAAGTGAGAAGTGTGAATGGGCAAAGTAATGTCTGCCGCCCACAACACCCACCCTAATGTTAGAGTAAAGAAACTTGTGACAATCATACACAAGTTTTTTTAAAAAAAATGAACTTTAAAAATAAAAAAGCCAGCCAGCCAGCTGGCAGCAAGCCGTGTTAAGCAGCAGCTTGCAGCGGAATGAGGATACAATCAGAAAAGATATTTGAGGAAAGGGGAAAATGTATCACACAGAGTATAGCAACAAAGTACAGCAAAAGCTACAAATGTAGGAGTGAGTGAAGTTAATTTCAGATACATTGGATGTCTCACTTGTTATTTCAGTGATTTTAACATTAAGATGTTCTGTAGAACAGATTTGTCTTAATTGTGTGCTGTAAAATCAGACATGTGACCAAGGCTATGTTTAGGTGGGTACACCTCCTTGGTGCTGAACATGCCCCCTGGGGACGGACATGTTGGCAGGGATGCCCCCTTGGAGGCCAACCATGTTGTCCTCCTTTATGTTTTCCAAACCATGGTCACGCCACTACATCTCTACAGCCCATTTACAGCAGTGGGGTTGTCCCCCCCCCCCCATCCACATTGCACCCTGGTGGCCATTTTATCAAACCTAAACCATCCCCCCAAATTACAATTTTAAATTCTTGGCCTGTCACAATTTACTACGGAAACCAGTTACAAATTGCCCAAAGGTTCCCAGTTCTACTATGGAATTTTGCAAGAGCTGTTAGGGTGTGAAAAGAAGTCAAGAAATGTTGAAACCCCTATTTCATTTCCATTTCTCTATCAAATCATTTAGAGAGCAAGTGTAAGCTCCTGGGGAAGGTGGCTGAGAGGCCACTGGATGTTTGGGATCTGCCTCTTCAGAGAAGGAGTTCCACCACCAGAGGGTTCTCATTGCGGCTGCAGAAAGTTCCGCTCCTGTCATCCCCCTGACATTAGTGTTCTAACGGCTGTGACTGGCTTACAGAAGCAATGCAATGAAGCCAGCCCACGTTCAAGCCCGCAGGTTTCAGTCCAGTGGGGTTCAGGCCTAAGACAGGAATGGCCCAAAGAACAAGCAAAAGCCAACCAGACAGATACGTCATGAAGTCCAGAGGTAGAGTCAATACGGAGTCCGAAAGTCAGTAACACAGAGCATCAAGGCAAGGTACACCGCATGGGAACTTAAAAGAATGGTGTTGCTCCTCAGTGGAAATCCTTGGGGTAGATCAAGGGACCCAAAGCACACCCAGAAATGGCAAGAAGAGGGGGTGGAATATTCCAGTTCTGGAGCTGCCATGTTTAACCCCCCCCCCCAATTGAAACCAGCGGGAAGGAAATTTTTAAAAAACAACAACTGGAGGAATAAAAAGGCACCCAAGGTCCACCCCTTCTACCCACGGCAGCATGATTCTTGCAGGTTTTAGAATGGGATTAGCGTGGATGATTTTGATCCCGTGGACATCCGGCAATTTGAGAAACTGTTGCAGCCACCATTAAACCTACACATTTGAGCACCAACAGGAAACATATTTCTTATTTAGGCCCATTCCGCACCGTAGGGGTGGAGAGGGCAGGAAGTGGGCAAACCCGGAAGTAAGCACTTCCGGGTTCAGTGCGATGAAGCTGCACCACAATGCGAGGGCCCGGGCTTCTCCCAGGCCATCGCGACTTGCTCCCGCCATTTTTTAAAATTTTGTAATGAAGAATAGTGCACAAGCGCTCGTGTGCAACAGGTTAGTTCTTTTAAAATAAAACCCCAGCAAGCGATCGCGCGCCCCTCCCCACCTCCGCCATCCTGAGGATGATGAAATCGGGTCCCCAGCTGCCCATCTCGCTGCCGTCCTGGGAGCAGGGAACAAAAAGGGATAATAGCATTCTGTGCTCCCCCGTGAAAATGGAGGGCTGGCCCCAGCCTGCTTGCAGGATGCTCTGTGCATCATGTGAACTCTCCGCAAGCAGGCAGGGGCAGCCTCGGGAAAAATGGCTGGTGCAGAAAGGGCCTTAAAAAAAAAAAAGTAGGAGTAGGAAACTTGGTGGTCACCAAGGACACCACATTGAGTATCCCTGGTTTAGGAAGTGGTAGATCCTTTTCCATAGATTCTCCCACGCCCAGAAGCACACATATATGAGTGCTCTGCCAAAAGAATTGTAATGCATGTTGAAGGTTATATTTGCTGCGTCTCTAATTAATGAAATTGTACACCCAATGCAACCAAACTGGTGCTGAATATTACTGTACAGTTTCTACCAGTACCCAATCTTTGGACTTTGACTGACAACAGTTTCACAAGAAAGGAGCTTAAAAGCATGCAATAGTAGGGTTGCATCCTTTTGACCATGGGAAAGCTACAGTTTACTTTCCAGAGGAATAAAGCAATATAGCTTTAATATCTGAAGTAAAAGAAGAGCGAATGTCTATCCTCACATCTAAGTGATGACCTTTGAAAAGTGATGCCTGCCTACAGCGTTGTATTGTGGCAATGTAGGATGTGGAGTAGAGACGGTTTTGACTTCTCCCACTTTTTTTATCTCAAGTTCATTCCAAATACGATTTATTTTTACGAACGTTAATACATACTTATCAAAAACAAATCAAAACAAACTCTCCCTCATCTCTAGTCATGAGTACCCATCCTCATTTTCTTTAATGGAAGGGGAGCTCCATGCATATGGCCCTGTTTAGAAGACACCTTAAACCACGGTGGTTAAGACGTTTTTGTTAACAAAAAAGTCTTAACCAACATGGTTAAAGCCTTAACCACTGTGGTTTAAGGTGTCTTCTGAACAGGGCCTAAGACTCTTTGCAGGCAAGGAATTGTCTTCTTCACTGAAATGAACCCGGAAGCCCTGAAGAGGCAGAAAGTACGGCTCCTGCACTGATAAGGGACAGCTTGGTCAAAGGGAAAAATCACTGCGAGATGTGTTTCTCTGGTATTTGGCTAAATATGATGGGTAAAGATAAATTCCAGAGGGGCAGCCAAGTTAAGAATGGCATTATTTGGGTGTTACTTTCTTGTTTCGAGGGAACCCCCAAGGTGGTACAGGAATCTAGAATTTCAGAAATATTCTATAATGCTCATGCAACGAATCTACCAGTTGAAATTCCACAATATTCATGCAACAGATGAACACATGATGTTTTCTTTTAACATGCAGGAATGAGAGATGCTGCCCTCCCTGATGTATTTGTGATGCAGTCCAAGTCCCCCATCACTCTCAGCCATAATAGATCAGTCTGCAGGTGCTTGCAAATACCGTATCCCTCCAGGTTGTATAACTGTATGGCTCCACATAGTGAGCATCACTGTTGCTTCACACAGAGTACCAATCTTCCTGCACCCACTCGCATTGAGAATACATTCCTGCCCAGACGGCATAAAGTTACAAATGTCTTGCCATATGAATTGCAAATTGTGTTCATATTTCCGATTTAGATTGTATAATTATACACAAGATGAGAGTAGGATTGGCTCTAAAAGACGTTAATTCAATTGGCCCTTTTCAGCCAATTCTCTTCTTAGCTTTCCTGTCTCAACTAATGGAAAGTAAGTAATGGTAAAATAACGTAATGAGAAGTAATGGACCTTATGCTGATTGACTGTTGATTGGATGCCACTAATTTGCAGCGCTTGTCTTCCCTTCAGGGTCCTTAAGCTACACAGCTACCTAGCAACCATGAAACCAGCGCTCTAATATTGCTGTGTGAAGGATGCGTTGCTTGCCAGCACAGTAATAGGAGAGTCAAGCTGGCAAGGTTATTTGGAGTGCTGCACGGCAAATGGCCATATATTCTATACAAGATGTGGAGTGGAGTTTTTCATGCATCTTTCAGAACTGAAAAGGGCCTCATTTGTTGAAGGCAGCAATGCGTTTCATGCCTATTTCCCTGAATGCAAGAATTGTAGAACTAGGATAAAGCACAAATAGTCTATTCCAGATTAAGGCTGAGCTGGAGTTTTTGTGAGTTTTGATTTCCATGGTTTGTTTTGTTTTTAACAGCAAAAGGAGTGGACGCATGTGTGTGTTTGTCAACAGTGAAAAGGTGAAGTGCTGTGCCTCAGTGGTGGAGGACATGCTTTGCATGTAAAAGGTCCAGGTTCTGGGTTCAGTCCCTGGCATCTCCTATTTTGAGGACACCAGCTAGAGTAGGCAGTAATACTGAATTGGATAGTCCAAAGGCCTGATTCAATAAAAGACAGTTTGCTATGAGAACCCATCACAAGCTGAATGGGAGCATCATCAGACAGGCGGGGAATTGTCTTTCCCTATTGTTGCTATGGTCTCTTGCGGCTGTTCTACAATAGCGATGATTTCCTTATGGGGGAAAGAAAGAGGAAGCAGCAATGATCACGTAGCCCATTCAGTGGCCGTTTTTATTGTACTGATTTTCCTGCCCATAGAAGGAAATGGCGGCAGGTTCCGTTTTTTAAAAATAAGTCGGGTTTACCAGGGTCTATTTTGTTACGGGGAAAAAGTCCAGAAGGGGTGGGAGATGCGTGCCATCATCAAAAGGACACACAAAAAAAGTGAGTGGGCAGTAACGAGTGTGCGATAAACCACTCGTCTGATGACGCCCAGGCTCACCCCATTCCGAATATGTAGAGAAATATAGATTTTGAAACATAATTTTTCAGACATTTTAGTGGAATGTGCCAAACTCTGCATTTAGTGGAATACGTTTTTAGAATTAGATTTTCTTTTATAAGAAGTCCAGATGTCCCCCCACACTTCTTATTTTGTTAGCATATGCAGTTCCTAAGAATCACACTGGAGCAACTTTCCCCAGTAATTCAGTTTAATATGCTTAGGGCATACTGTATGTACACAATAGGCTTAAGCTATTTTAATAGGTGTTCCCTCTCTCCCAGGATGGAGCCCTGGGCCATCCCAAGACATTTTCTCTGCTGAAGGACAAGAATCTCCCCATTCCATGAATAGAATCTGCTCAGAATGTTGGTTGTATCTTATTTCGACCCTGGTAACAGGACAGCATCCTCCACTACTCTTGAGAGAAGCATATGAGCCCAGGCAGAATAGTGGGGCTGCACCCACCCCATCCCCCACCTGACATTTCTGTCTATTGGTATCATCTGTATTCCCACTAATCTACAGTGCCTAGGGTTCTTTCATGGAACTCAACATCATACATTTGGAATACAAATATGATGGTAAGTATGCCTTGTGTGAATCTCTATGGCCATTGTCTTACTTTATCAAATGATATTAGGCTGACCATCTGAAAAGGAGGACAGGGCTCCTGTAACTTTAACAGTTGTAGAGAAAAGGGAATTTCAGCCAGTGTCATTTGTAGGCAATTAGTTCCTGGTGATATTCCCTCTTCATCACAACTGTTAAAGCTGCAGGGGCCCTGCCTTCTTTTGTATATGGTCACTCTAGTATAGTGCCTGCAACTTTAACTGTTGTGATGAAGAGGGATTTTCACCAGGAACTAATTGCATACAAATGACACTGGCTGAAATTCCCTTTTCTCTACAACTGTTAAAGTTACAGGAGCCCTGTCCTCCTTTTCAGATGGTTAGCCTAATAGGGGTGGCTCTATTTCATATGATCTCTGTGAACATAGAACGCAGTCTTACTTTAGCAAGCTGTCTTTTGTAGTGTTTTCTGCCCTGTTGAATTTAAAGGATGTGAATCTACTTGGCCAAAGCAGCCATAAAGGTTCTGGGCAGTTTGATTGCTCTGGACCTTTCAGTTCATTGGCTATGTCTGCAATAATGCAAAATTGCAAGGTAGGGTTTGTGTGCTGCGAGTTGACTGTACTAATTTGGATATGGCTGTCTGTTTCCCAGAGGATCACTCATGCCAGAAACACTTTAATTTAGAACAAAATAAATGTAGTGAATACTAGCATTTAGGCATAAATCTGCACTAGTGCATGTAGGCATGTTCAGGTTTTTATCCAGGTTGTTTTTAGGGAAAAATACTCAGCTGCATCCATCTATGGTTTTATTAACATACCAAAATGTCCAGCCTAAGGCAGCAATCACCTGTGTGAAGGAATTTGGTTTTAATGATCACATGGTTCCTTCATCTCCTCCAAGGAAGGGGCCATGGCTCAGTGGTTCAATCCCCAGCATCTCCAGGCAGGGCCAGAAATCGTTTTTGCCTGGAACCCCAGAAGGCTGCTGCCAATCAATGTCGACAGTCCTGGGCTAGATGGACCAAGGGCCTGACTCAGTATTCAGGAGCTTTCCTATGTTCCTATATTGTCAAGTAAGTCCTCAGCCTTGCGTTGGTTATAGGTTTCATGTAAAATGCATATTATTATTATTATTATTATTATTATTATTATTATTATTATTATACATTTATATACCACCCCATAGCCAAAGCTCTCTGGACGGTTTGCCTGCCTTGTAGCAACTTACAATATCCCAGGTACCTGGGGAAAGTGGAGGGTAGTTCTAAACAATTCTGCCTCACCATACCCTCAAAGCCACTTGATTCTTAAATCAAGTTCCACATCAACATACCTGCCCCCTCCAACCCAAGCTTTGTGTAATTCATCTCCTCACAAAAGGCAATAAATGAAAGGGGACAGAACTGTTGGCTTCTTGCGCACCTTAAAACCCAAATTTCAAAACAATGCAAATTTGTTCTGTGACCTATACTGAAAGTGAATTACTTTTTGGCATTAACTGACCTCAGAGACATTTGTCTCTATGTAGCCTATGCTTAGGTATGGTATTCAAATACATATTTAAAAAAGAATACATATTGAAGTAAATGGGGACATTTAAAAAATCATCTATTTACAATTGCCCAAGTTTTTTGTTTTTTATTGATTGATACATTGCATTGTATTTCTATACCACCGAATAACTGAAGCTCTCTGGGCGGTTCACAAAAGTTAAAACCATCAAATACAATTCACAGTATAAAACAAACCACAATATAAAAAGAAACAATATAAAAGCACAACCAGGATAAAACCTAGCAGCAATGCAGAGATTTGTACAGATTTAAAATACAGATTTAAAACAGCAAAGTTAAAAGACTAAGATGATAAACTGTTAAAATATTGGGCAAATAAGGTCTTCACCTGGTGTCGGAAAGAGTATACGTAGGTGCCAGGCGAACCTCTCTAGGGAGCTCATTCCACAGCCAGGGTGCCACAGCAGAGAAGGTCCTCCTCCTGGTAGCCACCTGCCTCACTTCCATTGGTAGGGGCTCATGGAGAAGGACCCCTGCAGATGATCTTAGGATCCAGGCAGGTACATATGTGAGGAGGCATTCCTTTAAATAACCTGGCCCCTAGCCATTTAGGGATTTGAATGTTAGTACCAGCACTTTGAATCGGACCCAGATCTGGACTGGCAGCCAGTGAAGCTGGGAAAGGACTGGCGTAATGTGATCAGTCTCTAACACATAAAAATAAGTGGAGGGGAAAATGTTGAGATTTTCACCCTCCCTATTAAATCCCTAAATGCAGAGGTTTTCAAAGTCAACTCAAAGGTATTGTATATTTGTTTTGCACTACAGTGGCCTATACTGAATTTACTTTAATCCTGGACATAAATAGGCTGGGAATGCCTTGGCAATGCTGCCAGTCACAATATTTTAAAAGGCTTTCTGAACATGGTTTATGCCTTTCTTATAGTATTATAGAACACCTTGTGGGAAAGATTTCTTAATACTGTTTCGCACTTCCCACTTTCCTGAACAGGGAGATGTTTCCAAGACACTTTACAGTATGAGCCCTCTTTTGGACTCATACGTGTGATGAGAATTTCTTCCGCAGTTTTTTTTAAAAAAACCGCTTTCATTCAATTTGATGGGAAAGAAATTACTTTCAAAAACATTTTCAAAACTAGAAGAAAATGGTAAAGTTCTTGCATTCATCTTAAGCCGTGCCTACGCCGGCCTTTTTCCCCGGGGTCGTCCCTGGGTGCTCTTTGTGCATCCAAATGATGCACAGGGGATCCCAAGAGCAGAAAAGGGCGACCCCTCCATTTTTGCCGGATAACCGAGACATCGGTTATCCCAATTTTACCCGCAGTCCCAGGGTGATCCCAAGGAGTGTGGATGGTGTGGGCTACTGTCCTGGCTTCTTCTCTCTTCCCCACGAGTAGCAGGGGTCAGCAAGAGGGAAGAAGCCAATCTGGGGGGCATCCAGGGGCATCAGGGGTGGGAGGAGCAGAGTCGGGGCTTTTTTTCCACTTACTTTTATGGAGGAGCGCGATTGTGCTCCTGGCTCCTGCAGCTTTAAAAATAAGCGGTGTGTGCGACAAGTTCAACGTCCCTGTTTGTTTCCGCCCAAGCAGGATTATGGAAGCAGGTAAGTCGGCGATCCTGCCCCCTCCCTCCCTCTACACCCTTCGGTGTAGAAAGGGCCTTGGTTCCCAGGTATCTGAAGAGTGTGTGTGTGTCCTGTAGATATGGGGGAGAAATTTGTTGTGTCTACATCTTGTGAACTTATTAAATGTGCACTGCCTGAAACTGTACGTAAACTGAGATGTAGTTAAAAATGCTTACACCTCCACCACACCTAATTTCCCTCCCTGGTTTGCCTCCGCGGTTTTTTACCTCTGATGCATAAGTGCGTTAAACTTATGATCCCTTTCACCTGAATAGCTGCTCTTTCACTCCTACGCTCCTTTGCTCTTCCACTCCACTCCACTCCACCCTGCCCCTGCCCCTTCTCTTTCTCCCTCCAGTCAGGTCCTGTCAGATGAGCACTTCAACCAGACCGATTTTCTGCTGGGTAAAAGAAGAAGGCGTGCTTTATTTTAGGAGAAATCACCTGCAAAAATGAATCTAGTTTCAAAAATGTGTTACAAAAAAATGCATACCTTTTGGGAAATGTGCATGGAAATTCATACACATTTCCATAAGGACCCCCCACACACACACACACACTCAAAATACATGTGATGCAGAAACAGGATGAAAGAAATGTAACTTTGGAAAAATTAGGAACTGACAGAAATTGAGCTTGATTGATTTGTCCATTTTCTGAGTGTCTGGTCTTTTATTGTTCAGTTCTTTCTATGTCAGTCTGCAGGCCCACTTTCTGTACTTTAGTTAAAGCCCAGGGGAAGATGTCATGAAGTAATTCCATAGAGCTTTTTTTTCAGATCAGGAAGTGCAGACAGCTTGGGAGACTGCGGTGCGAGGGAGAAATGGGTAATACAAAGGAGAAGTGGGGAAAAAGAAGAAACAGCTCCCGTCTAAGGTGCTCTGAGAATGAGTCAGAAAAATAGATGAAGCCTCTTTCACAGGGGAAGAGAATTTTGGGGAAATAAGGATACAAATTTCAGCACAATACTAGGAGAGCCCAAACTAAAGTACTATGAAGTTTTGTGGATGCATGAGATAAATAGGGGGGGAATTATATCAGATCGGAAGCTAGTGGATATGTGCTTCTCTGGGATTCCTAAATAATTCCTCTAGGATTCCCTAGCTTCCGATCTGTTATAATTTCCCCCCTGCTTTTGATACCCACTGGCAATATTTAGTTTTTCAGGGCTTGGCTTTGTGCTGTGGGACAACACTGGGCTCATCTACACCTTCATCCCTTTCAAGAAGGAGGAGGAACGATCGCGGGGTTTTCCCAGTTCCGTGATCATTGCTCACGGGGCACACGCGAGGGATGTTTCCTGCAAGTAAAGGAGCACCGTTGTGGGAGTTCCGATGTGTATCGGCAGAAGCGGGGGGGACTATACGGATGGGTATGGGGCATGGAATTTTTTAAATAACTCCTCCGAGATGCGCACAAGCACAAATACACAGCAACACAGGAGGGGGGAGGTACTTTGTCGAAATGGCGCTATTGCACATCAATATGTTTGTGTAAAAGAAAAAAGAGGCAGTCACCCATGCACATTCCCTTGACAGTGGATTGGCTGTTTGCCGGGCCAGGAACTCGCAAAGTGGGGGTACGCCAGCCGGGGATTTCGGGATTGTAGCGAGAGATGGGGGAAAGCCACTACAAAACCAGTCAGTAATATTCCGTAAAAACTGAGCGGTCGTCACAAGAGCACCGCGGGAGTAGGTGAATGTCATGCAGCCTGGTAGGGACTACCTCAATATTATTCCAGAATAAATGTCTGGTGTAGATGGCACCACTATCAACACTATTTTTACAACAATATGATCCTGTTCAGATGATATGTTAAGCCATGGTGGTTAAGCAACACGCTAAGTCACGGCGGTTAAGCATTTTGAGCTAAACATTATGGCTTAGCATGTCATGGGAACCATTCCTAACCATGGTGGCTATGTAACCACGGTTTAAACACATTCACTAACCATTTGCTACAAAAAGGATAGCAGCCTAACCATGGCTTAGCATGTCATCTGAACTGATCCTATTTGTTACAATACTATATGGAAAAACTTACACGAAAATTAGACTGCTGTGATAAAATACATTTCTTTTTCTTTCTTCAGGCTAGCTACTGTGCCTTTTCATGGCCACTAGTCATAATGTTTATAGATTAACTCCTGCATCAGATTCAATGTGCCTCTCGATACCAATTGCTGGGAAACATGAGCAGGAGGGTGCTGTTGTACTTAGATGGCCTGAAACTTCAGGAGGAGTTCAATTTCATCCAGAGCTGGTAACTCCCAAAATTCCTAGACTTGGGAACCACCCAGGCACGGTGCCCTTCATCTTATTGGGACTCAGTTCCAGTTCATTGGCCCTCATCCTCCCCACCCTTGTGTTCAAGCACTGATCTAGGTCAAGTGTTACTAAGCTAGCTGTTTATATGCAAGGTTGTGTGTAAGGAACATCCAACCTTACAATCCCCCCACCTGCAGTCTAAAGCCAAGGAGTAGTTTTACCACCTCAGCCGGTGTTTGTGTCCTCTTCACCACAGAGCTGTAGTAGGATGTGCTTTGTTTTAGAAAAACCTGTCACGTTTTAACATTGTGCATTAAAAGAATGACCGTAATGCTGAAAAGTTTAATGATGATGATGAAGAAGAAGAGGAGGAGGAGGACGAATTTCAGGAAAAACATTAATTTCAAATGTGAAAATCTATAAATATATTACAACCATAACCTTTTTTCCCCCCAAGGTTCTTTAAAAACATTGCTACCCTTCTTTCCCTTATCCTGGCAGTCTCTTAGCTTAAGGGCTTTATTTATTGCTTTTAGCAGTAACTTGATTTAGGACTGTTAACTATCAAGACACATTTCCCAATTGCAATGGACAAATTGTCACAAGTCAAAGAATCCCTGCTGTCATGAAATGTAATCGGTTTGGTGTTTATTCCCATCTAATATAATACATCCATGGCAAGTAAATTACACATGATTAGGTTGTACTCTAGACAAGCAACTACCACTGAGTCCGCACATTTTAACTTCAGTTGCCACTTTTCTTCCAATAGATTAGGCAGATAATCAGTTCAATGTACCCCTCGGCCATATTCTAAACTTTGCGTAATATTCCTATACCTGTCAATTGAAAGACAATATTGCCAGATCGAGTGCATACGATGATACAGGGGACCATTTCTACATAGTGGGGGATATCTTTCTGTACAGAAAGGAATAACTATGGTGCTATTTCTCTGCTTTTGGAAAAAAAGACTGGAGGGTGTATGATTTTATAGCAGAAGTGGGCATATCAATATAATTAATTTGTCTGTCTTCTGCAAATTTCAAATTCTACTCATTATTTCCAAAAGTGCATAACTATATGTAAATTAGCATATACACCTTTTATGTAAATTGGTGGCCTGGTTTGTCCTCTTTTTTGACAATGCCCAACTGGGCCCCCTATGTGCTATTGCAGCAAATGCCCCTTGGGGGAGTGATTTTAGATGAGGAAATAGCACGGGAGGGGGGGGTCAACTCCCCTCCCTATGTGTTATGGCCCCAATACAAATTGGAGGGCCCCTGCACCTGCTATTTCTCATATAAAAATCCTCTAATAGATTAGCACATGGCAAACATAGAATGTAGTCATGGGTTATTTTTGGTGCAACTTTGGTGCAATGTCTACTCCTACATCCATCCTTGTCACTGTAGGCCCAGGTGGACTCTGTGGCCCGGAGTACTTGGGGTCAGCTTCGGCTGATCCGCCAGCTAAGGCCTTTTCTGGACAGGGACAACCTAGCCACATAGTCCATGCACTGATAACTTCCTGGTTAGACTACTGCAGTGCACTCTATGTGGGGCTGCCCTTGAAGATGAGTCAAAAGTTACAGCTGGTGCAAAATGCAGCAGCTAGACTGCTCAGCGGAACATCCTACAAAGACCACATAAAATTGGTCTGAAAATAATTGCATTGGCTGCCTATACACTTCCGCTCAGAATTCAAGGTGTTGGCAATGACATTTAAAGCCCTAAACGGCTTGGGATCTCGGTACTTGAGGGAGCGCCTCTCCCTACATATGCCTGCCTGAGATTTGAGATCTGTTGGAGGACCCCTTCTCTGCATCCCACCAATGCAAGACATACATTATGGTGGGACGTGGGAGAGGGCTTTCTCTGTTGTGGCACCCCGGTTGTGGAATACCCTCCCCTTGGAGGCCCAACTGGCTCTGGCACTGGCTTCATTTCGGTGCCAAGTTAAAACATGGCTTTTAACCAAAGCCTTTGAGGGCTAAATTCTCCATGGTTGCACATGTTTTTATGGTTTTTAATGGGTTTTTTTATTGCTTTTACATTTTATTCTACCACTTTTAATTTGTTAACGATTTAATACAGTTTTAGCTGTATCAATTATTTATGTTTATATTGTTCTGATTTTATCTGCACGCTGCTCTGAGATCCTAGTGATAATAGGGTGGGATACAAATGTTTAAATAAATCAATAAATAACGTAGGAAAGTACAGACCTGCCCATCCTAAGAAATGTGTGCTACACTTATCAAAACTGTTATGGCTTCTTGCACTCTCCTATGATGTTTAACCTAAGGAGGGATTCATCTCCTCTGATGCACTTCCCAGCTCGCTTTGTGCAAATTTTCCATGGCAAGTCCATCTGGGCATATTGGTTGAAGAAATAAGGATGTTTAGGAAACACTGGCACACTTTGCTAAGATTGCACTCCAGCCATTATTGTTCACGCTCTTAAAGCTCCTTGTGTATCTTCTGAGGTGATGCTGCTAACCTGTAATTACTTCTTATGAAATTATGTTGATCAACTGCAGGTATTATTGCACGAATATGAATCCAGCAAAAAAAAAAAAGAAAATGAAAAAAAAGGGGTGGAGGGAAAGGAAGGGAAAGTGCCTGGTAGCATTTTCAGGGGACTCATACGCTACAGAAATAGAAGATATTACTAGCTGTATCTGCATAATTTCTAAAATGTAAAATTAAAATTTACTCCAGTCCAATCCCTGGTGTGTTTATTAATTGGTTTCTCAGGTACAGAAAAGCAATTAAGGTCTCTGCAGCTGAGATATTTTTGTATGCTCATGTCAATAATGCAATGCGAACTACTACAGGCATTATTCTGCCTTTTTTATTTTTAGAAAATCTTTAACCTCCTGTCAACGCCTTCATTGTAAAAAATGTAATAAAGCTCATCTTTACTTTTGGACACACTTAAAAAAAAATAATAATCACTGGCTACATTCGGACAACACCTTAAGCAACTGGGGGAGGGGGGAACAATCGTCAGTTGTGTTGCTTATTGTGTTGTGTGGAGGGTAACACGCCACTCACAAACTACTGACGGTATGCTATTCCGCCCAAATAAGCAACTGAGAGAAACAACTGGCTTGCAAGTTGTTTAGCTTGAAGCCAGTTGTTTAAAGTGTTGTGTGGAGGGTTGAGTGTGTTAATGGCGTGTGGTGAGTGGGTTAAAACACAAGCTCATAGAGGCAGGCAGCAAGAGCGACCAAAGCGGCAGCTGCCACTCTGCTACAACTGGTGCAACTTGCAGAGGCTGCTGGGATACAACTGGGAGGACTGAGGGAGGAGGGAGGGTGAGGAGAGGGGTGGGGGCTGTGTCAGTCAAATGCTGGGTTGACTATTAGTCCACTCAACGCTAGCTCCACCCACCCACAGTTGTGTAGGAATATGTAGTGTGGGGAGTACCCACAAAATAACCATCTGTGAGTTGGCTACTCAACCCACCATTGACTAATGTGTTGTCCGAATGCAGCCAGTGTTGTATCCAGTTGTTTCCAGGAGAATGGACCTCCCTCCTGCGATTACTCATGCAACCTCCCAAATGTGCTACAAAAGATTGGGAGACCTTCGGGAACAGATTTTAGGGAGAGGGTTGCAGGAGATGCAGGTGGGAGAGGAAGGGGAAGGTCCATTTTGCTAGCAGAAGACCGCTTATGCATCATTGGATGTGTCTAAACCTAAATCTGGATCCAAGCTAATGTGTTGTTTGTAGTTCAGAACTTGAATCAATTACTGTAATGCCACAAATTAATTCATGGATAGGTTTCATCCCCCCCCCCCCTTTCGAATAATCCCAGAAATTGCTGTCATGCAGTGAAAATGATTAGCAGTAGTTTCAGGACATACACAAATAAGGTACTTCTTCACACAATGCACAATTAATTTATTGAATTAACTGCCGTAAGAAGGGGTTATGACCACTGGGCTGGATGACTTTAAATGGGGATAGGACAAATCCATGGTCTATCAATGTCTATTAACCATGAAAGCTAACTGAACCTCCTTGTTCAGAGGCACTATGCCACTGAATACCAGCTGCAGGACAAACAGCAAGGAAGGACTGTACTCTTCATGCCCTGGTTGTTGTCCCAGAGTTAATCTGCGAGTGCTGTACCACTGACCTACAGCCCCCTCCTTATAAAGAAACAGACTATATGAAGGAGATTCCAAAGCTTGAACTGGGAACTGTTGTGTGAGCATTTTGTTCTCAGAACCTTCACATCTTTGAGCACAAAAGGAAATAGCATCAAGTAAGATGGCCCCTGTAAAGCCTTTGAATTGACCAGCCCGGGTGTTAATAATTAAGGAGATCAGCTTTCTGCAGTTGTACCATCAATGGAGCCCACTTCCCTCTGGCTGCTATACTTCAAGCTCCATATGCTCCGGCCTCCTTCTTCCAGCCACTGTTGTCAGAGACTCCAACCTGGAGAAGATATCCTCCTATACTAGAGTTTAGGATTGGCTTCCCCTGGGGCAGTATCCAACAGGCCACTCATGACCCTGTTGGATACTGCCCTGTCATCAACTCAATTGTGTAAGCAGTCCGGACTACTTGTGGAACTGTGATTTTGCACTTCCAGGGGCAACCCGAAATGAGTGGAAATGTTAATTTCTGGAACTGCACAGATCAGTGTTGCTCGCTAAGGGGACCTCTGCTGACCTGTCCTGACCCAGAAACGACCATTTCCACTTGTTTTGGAGCTTTTCTATGAAATACTAAATCTCCATTGGGTAAGCGGCGAGTCCTGGTTGTGCAACAGAATTGGCAGGACCTACCACTTGCGGAAGGGAATCAGCAGGGCTGAAAGGAATTGGTGATGGTGTAAGTGCTCCATTGGATGGTGTCCCTTGCCCCATCCTGGCCCTGAAAGAGAGGATCTATTAAGGATATTTATTTATACAATTCTTGCAATCAGCCAAAAGCACTGGAGGATTTAATCCTACAATAATTTTTTCATAGACTTTACTGCTTCCTTCATCCACTTTATCTGTAAAGAACAGTCATACCTTATCTGTTTGAGACACTCTTTGCATGCATACACACACACACACACACACACACACACACACACACAATAGTGAAGTATATTAATCAGAAAGCAGATGGTCGGTGTTTGAGGGCTCCATTTCTTGCTCTTGATGTCTTTGGAATTCTTTTAAATTAACCTGTGAGTTGGGATCATGATAAGGGAGAGCTAACAGTAGTCCAACCTGCCAGAATCTTTTGAATATTAAACTCATATTTTGTGGCTCCCGTATGGATTTTTCCAAGGGAGAGGATGAGTCACCCAAATAGCAGTCTCTGAATTCTCACTGCATGAGATTCTACAGGATAGTTCCTCTTTAGCTGGGGAGAGAGAATATAACAAATGCATATTGTTCTTTCTGCCAGGAGCAGCTGCAAGCTGCTTCTATCTAACCTTCAGTCTGATTTTTAAAGAGTAGTTGTATGCCAATTCTCTCTCTTTCTCTCTCTCTCTCTCTCTCTCTCACACACACACACACACACACACACACACACCTATTTCCAGAGCCAAAAAAATATTAAAAGCAAATAAAATAAAACAACTCCCTTGCAGCTGGATGATCAATGAAAATGTAAGCCTGAACATTTATGTAAGCTAGGAATACGTAAAATCTCTCTTTGGTTCCATAAATATTTTCACCTTAACATGTGCCAGCTTTGCGTATTTGTGGATTTCCTTGCAATAGCTTCTCTGTAAAGTCCAAGGTTTCAGCCTTGCACATGTGTGTTGTGCTTCTGGAAGAATTGTTTTTAAAGCCAGAGTTGGATGCTTAAGCTCGTGGACAAGCAAATACCCAGGGGCTTACGTTTGCATCGTGTTTCTCCTAGGGATGGGGAGAAGCTGCAATATTCGAGTTTGCAGAGATTGTCTGAAGTCCACTTCATAGCTCAGTTCAACGGCCTCCCATTCTCATGTCTCATTTGCAACCTGGGGCTTGTCTTGATGGCAGCAGCGGTGTGAGGCAGCGCGCTCCCGCATTGGCACTCCTTGACAAAATGAAGATGAAACACAACCACTCAGACTCGCAGAGAAAAAAGAAAAAATGGGCACAAAAAGCACTCCATGGGAAGCCCTACGATATAATACAGAACCCACAAATAAACAAAGAACAATCGTACGAATGGCTCAGGAAGGGTGAGCTATTTCCAGAAACCAAAGGATTCTTAATAGCTATACAGGTTCAAGTTATAGCAACCAAGAACTACCAAAAATACATCATAAAAGAAAACAGTGTAACAACAGACCTATGTTGGAAATGCCATCAGTTCCAAGAAACAATAGACCATATAACAGGAGGATGTAAAATTCTGGCAGAAATGGCTATACGAACAGACACAATACAGCTGCAAAAATAATTCACCAACAACTGGCCATCAAATTCAACCTTATCAAACAACCTACAACATACTATACATATTCACCCGAAACAATCCTGGAAAATGCAGATCATAAAATATACAGGGACAGAACAATTCGTATGGACAGGACAATACCTTGCAACAGACCAGACATAAACGTTCATAGAAAAAAGAGAAAAACACACATACCTCATCGACACAGCAATACTGAATGACAAAAATGTTGTTGAAAAGGAAGAAAAAAAGAGAGACAAATATACACCACTGGCCATGGAAGTCAAAGAACTATGGCAACAGGAAGAGGTCACAATTATCCCATTAGTCACATCAGTCACCAGCATCACATCAAAAAAATATACAGGAAACCTCCAGAAACTGGGCCTACCAGAATACATCCACACCAACATCCAGAAAGCAGTCATATTTAAAACATGCTCAATCATCAGGAAATTCCTGAATCAATAAAAGACAGCATGACTTGGCAAAGTCCATCATGTCCGTCTAGAAAAACCACCACGAGCGACAAAAAGATGATGATGATGATGATAATAATAATAATAATAAATTCACTACAGAATTTCACCTACACTGAAGTTTCAAATTGGATTCAGATATTCCTAGCACAAAGCAACAACAGGGGAAAAATGGGGAATTTCAAGAGAGAGAAATGATTTTTAATAAGATAAGTGATATTTTTCAGGCAAGGACCCACACATCTGCAAGATGCCACATTTCACCTGAAGTGAAATTTCAGGCAAAGATGAAGGCTTCTGCTTATTTCCCTCACCCTCCAAAAGGGAATTTCTAGGAGAAAGAGTTTCCACTACACCTTGGAATTTCTTACATAAGCTCCTCACATCCCTGGGCCAACTCCTGTTATTCTCCTCCTATTTTACATTTACTTCCCCCCCCCCCAAAAAAAACCTCTTACCGTTACGGGTGGCGAGGAAGGAGAGAGCCTTTTATAAAATGAGTTGGAAACCTGTGCATTTTTCCTATCATAAGATAATTATGTAATGAAAGAATTTGAAGGTTTTAATATAGTAGTGTGAGCAAAATGAAGTGATGATGCTGTTGCTGATGACTGGGGATTTGACTAAGGATAGGCTGAGAGCTTTTTACTTTTCAGCTCTGTCTTAGTTATGAAGGTTGCATTATAGTTTACATTGATTAAAAATTCACGGAGAATGCCTGATGTTATATTAACATTGATGAAGCGCTTGCTTGCTACATTTTGCATGCTGTTGCCATAGCGACTTCACTATAGAGTGACCCAAATTAATTTCCCACCAGCCAAACTTAGCGTCTTGACAGTTTCTCATCTTGTTCTGTGGGTAAGGAGGCTGGGATTTATAGATGCACCACAATAAAGAAGAAATAATGTGCACACTCTTTTTGATGGAGAGTGATAGACTTTTATTTTTTAAAAAAATATATATTTTGAAGATTAAAAAACAAAAACAAAAACCCAAGTGTGCCTTGTGATCTCTTCAGATTTGTAAAGGCCTAGCTTTATTTCTTGTAGCCTAGACTGCAATGACCGAGTTTATTTTGTTCAAATAGATTTAAACATATAATTGGAGGGACATGTCATTAAATCACATACTGGGAACTTTTTTCCCTATCCTTGTGTGGGGTGGTGTGTAAGCAATTCAATGAATAATTAGGAAATAAAGAAGTGGAAGCTTTCACCTGTCCTTTTATCTGGTTAATTATAGGAGGGAATACAAGATGGGGGTATGAACATTGAGCCCTCAGCAACTCTGTAATTTCTGGAGAATGCCTACCTGCGGTTTTGTGAACAAGCAGGCCTTTATGGTGTTCAAGAAATAAGGTCAAAGTTTCCTGAGCGATTTGTATAATCAGTTAAACAAGTACAATAAACAGTTCCACTAATTTTGTGACCAATTGTTCTTTCTCTGTTTTCATCCCAATCCGCAGTTGTGTTTATTTTATCTGTGTAGCCCAGCATTCTGCTCACCAGAGCCCTCAAGGGAACTCACACACAAAAAAAGAAGAAGCCAGGAGAAACAAACAAACACAACAAAAATAATAAAACACAATGCAATTTTGAGCTCCAGTTCTGCATAGAAAAGTTTTAGTTTGGAGTTCTGGGGAAATTTTGTACAAAATTTGCAGTGGTGGGACTCATTGCTTGCCTCCCTTCACTTGGAGCACCATTTTTTCCCCTCAGAAGACCTATACATTATAGCCCTATTCAGGCATTATGTTTATGGTTTTAAATTTTGTATATTGTCTTTTTAGTGTTCAGTCTTTTAATTTTTGTAAACCGCCCAGAGAGCTTCGGCTATGGGGCGGTATATAAATGTAAATAATAATAATAATAATAATAATAATAATAATAATAATAATTCTGAATCTGAGTAGAATCAACACAGAAGGCGAATGAGTGCTGTAGACCTACCACCTTGTCATGTATTTCTGTCGCTCAAGGTGATGGTCTGAAGATGAGCACCTCCTGGAAAACCTGGGTGCTTAATCACATGGCCTGCCACAGAAAAAGGAGGAATTCTTCTTCAGACCATCACTCTAGATGAGTAAAGGGCAATGGGAATCCCTCAGGGGATTTAACATGCTCTATCTCATCACGAGTTGATTGATTCTGCCTGAAAAGGGTGTCTATGGTTCTCTGGGGTTAGCACTGACCACAAGCTGTGCTGTCGCACACAACACTTTAAACCACAGTTAGAGCCGCTCACCCTGCTGCAGACGGCCCGACTGTGGTTAGTGAGTGAGCAGGGTTTAGCAAAATGCATCAAACAAAACACCGTAACCCCTGTTGCTTAACTAAAAGCCTTAACCAGCAGGGCTTAAGGTGTCTTCTAAACAGGCCCTATGTTTCTGAAATTCCAACCCACTTTAAAGGCATGCTACATGTATGATAATAGGCTGTGCTTTCAAGGTCTGGAGATTGTGTAGAAGATTGACCTACTCTAGACAGCCACTTATGCACCCAGTAAGTACTGTGATAGGGTGACCAGATACAACAGAGGGCAGGGCTCCTGCAGCTTTAACTATTGTGATGAAGAGGGGATTTCACCAGGTGCTGCCTGCATACAAATGACACCTGCTGAAACTCCCTTTCCTGTGCAACTGTTAAAGATACAGGAGCCCTGTCCTTCTTTCCATATGGTCACCCTATACTGTGGTGAACTGGCCCTAAGGGTTGTACTATGTTGTACAGTATTGTTCAGCCTGCTTTTAGGCTGTTGTGCTGATGATGTGCTAAAACAAGATCAGATTCTGTGCTGGTGGTGGAAATCTCCTGTGACTAGTTCCTAGGGGGAAGCAAACAAAACCTGTAACCAGGATTAGAAAGTAAAGGAATGTATAATGCACAACGTGGTTTCAGGCACTGTGATGGAAGTGGGGTTTGCACTATGCTCAGAATGTAAGATAGGTTCCAGGTCTGTCTGTTGAGAATTTTGAAGTCTCACCTGTTTTCCAGACAGGGAAAGCCAGAGTTATATCACAGTCAATACTGCAGGGAAGGAGAAGCAACTGTCTGGCTTTTCTCTGTCCATTGTTTATCTCAGCTTCTCTCTCTCTGTTGAGTGACTAATTTCCCCTAGGGCGGGGGAGGGAAGCAGGTGCCCAGCAGCTTCCCTCTTGCAGTGTATATGACTGCAATTCTCTCCAGCCTCCCCTGCTTGTAAGTGGGGAAGCCTTTCGAATTGTCATCAGACAGAGCCAGACTACTCTCAGATGATTAAGCCTCACACAAGTAGGACCTGCAACAAAAAGTTGCAGCGCAGAGTGTTCTTCTTCTGGGCTGCAGCCAACAAACCATCCCAGAAAGCCATCTCTTTCAGGATGTACCATTTCATTTCACTTTTTACTCTATTTTTCCACCCCCCACTCCAAGAGTCAGCCACCTTTCTGCAGCCACTGAGCATATTCTGTCTTCATTGGTTTGTTTTTGAGGTTCCCCTCCCATTTGATCCCACCCCCACCCACCCCCATACAGGGTTTGTGTACTTCTAGAAACCTTGGGTTTTCCCAGTCCTGCTGATCATAGGTGTTTCTGGGGCTGCCTCCGTGTTTCCCGTGTCCCCCCTGCATAAATCAAGGCTTTTAAGGAAGACGGGAAAGCACGTAACTCCTCTGGGCATGCTAATGGTGGCCGCTACTAGCATGTCCGAAGAAACTACGCACTTTCCTGAGGCCCCGGATGAATGTTCCTACAAATGTTTATTGCTAAATGTTTATGTCATACATATGACAAACATAAGCATTTAGCAATATTTGTAGGAATATTCAGCATTTCTTACACCTAGCATCTTATGTATAAATGATTATACAGCTCTGCAATTTACTTTTCATGGTCCTTGTTTGTTTGGTACATTTACCTTGTTGAGGGTTCCTCCTATGTTCATTCCTGTTCTCAACCCCAAATGTGAAGTCAAGAGAAGTGCTTTTTTCCGAGAAATGTTAGCAAATTCCTGAATTTGTGGTCACATTGAAAAATGTGTATTTTTGGAAATCATGAACTTTGAAATGCACATCCCCCCTAAATATCAACTTCTGTGCTTTAGTGAATGGGAAAGAGTGTGCACGTTCCAAAAAATGTGCAGAGATTTGTTCTGTAGCCAAAGTGGCATAATTCATGCACATGATGGAGACATCATCAGGCTTGGGGAAAACCCATGATTTCCAGAAGAAGGAAGGAACAATATATAGCTTGCAGGAAGAAAATCTTGCACAGCATCTTTATTGCAGGCATAACTTCATGCCCATATATATAAGATGACTGGAAACTGTACAGTTTCTATCCCAAAATGACCCTGTTCAGATGACATGCTAAGCCAAGGTAGTTAAGCATTTTGAGCTAAACATTATGGCTTAGCATGTCATGTGAACCATTCCTAACCATGGTGGTTACATAACCATGGTTTAAACACGCTCACTAACCATTTGCTGAAAGAGGGTTAGTGGCCTAACCATGGCTTAGTATGTTGTCTGAACAGGCCCAATGTGAAATTCCTGATTGCAGTAAGCGTCATAAGCATTTTGTGCTGGAACCATAGTACCCTGAACTGCTACTTTCTTCTAAATGACAATGATATATGAGCAATATCAGCCCGTATTGATGAATAAACCACTCAAAGTCTCTGACACATGCTTGAGATTTATCATGGCACCCTCCCTCCCCCCTTTTATCTCCAAGATACAGGTTTTATGCTAAAAATGGAGGCCAAACCTTAACCATATTAAGGCTGGCAGGTAGAGAAGTAATGAGATTTCTTGCAAATGACACCTGAGGACAGCTTATCTGTGATTACCGAAATAGCTGAGAAATTAAGTAATCGCTGTTGGCACTGATGGATAAACTTGAGCATTTGGAATTGAACGCTGGTGTTAAAACGGTTGCACAACCTTCACTGTAGCTGTTCTGCTTATGGTTAGTTGCCTGGATGGCTTGTTGTTTTGATTGATTACCCTCCCAACACACAAGGGCTAAAAGCACATAAAAATCTTTATATACTTTGCTAGGTCAGCCCAGGTCCATCTACTCCAGCACTCTGTCTCTAAAAATGGTCCACCAGATGCCTCTGGCATGCTCACAAGCAGGACAGGATGGAAATGTCCATCGACTGCTGTTTATCAAAGAGTCTGTTCATTGGGGGAAAAAATACTGAATATGGAACAACCTAAAAGCTCTTATTAGGCCTATCCTTTGAGGATTCTTCCAATCCTAATTTAAAGCCCTCTATGCCGACATGGCATCTTGGGGCAACGAATCCCATAAGCAGATTTTATGTGGCATGAAGAAATGTTTTATGTTGTTGGACCTGAATGTACTGCTGAACAATCAGCACAACCTTCTTCTATTCAAGCTTAATATGAATGAATAATCTTCAGTCATTCAACACTGGATATCAAATGGGCATTGAACAGCAATTTTGATAGGGATCTTCCTGTTTTGAGTAGACGAGATGATGTGAAACATTTATGCAGTTTTCAAGACTTCCCAAAGTCAGCCTCTGAAAGTAGTGCAGCTTGAGTATTCCATGAAAGCTAGGAAGTGGACGTTCAGCAAGCAGAGGCAAAGGAAAACAGGGTTCCTACACTAATATAAATTGTTCAGAACAACCGATTTGTGCTGGTGCAGCTTATCAGACAGGTAGGAGGCTCTGGAAATTGCACACTTCTCCCCACTGTGTCAGTGGCAGCCACCACGGATGCAGAGGACAGAAGCGTGCAATTTTGACAGCACAGGTGGGCAGCTGCCGAGCGCTCATCAGACCAAGCCAAGCCTCAGAGGAGCCTTGTGCAGCCCGATGAGTGGGGGCGGACAGCGGCGGCGACTGGGTGAGCATCCGCCAAGATGGGCATGGGTAAGTTTGCCTAGCCCTACCTGTGTGATAAGCTGTACCAGCATCCGGAAGTGTTCGACGGGGAGTCAGGAAATCCGAGTTCTGGTCCCCACTCGGCCGTGGAAGCTCATTGGGTGACTTTGGGCCAGTCACAGACTCTCAGCCCGACCTACCTCACAGGGTTGTTTTTGTGAAGCTGAAATTGAGAGGAGGAGGATTATGTACGCCGCCTTGGGTTCCTTGGAGGAAAAAAGGTGGGATATAAATGCAATGAATAAATAAAACATAAAAATTGTGTCAGCGGCAGCCACCATTGACACAGGATGGAAGCGTGTAATCTTGGCAGCTGAGTGCTGATAGGGGCCTCACAATCACTCAAGTGGGGTCTGCATTTGCATCTAGTGTGCCCGATTGGGTCCAGGGGGTGGATGTGGGGGAGGGGCATCAGACTCCCAGACCCAGTTAGGCACTCAGGACATCCCTGCATACAGGTAAGAAAATTAGAACCTCCTGAAAGTCTATACAGCTACCCAAGTTACAGGAACCCTGGGTTCTTATCATTCTAAATGGTTAGAGAGGGAATTCACTGAGTTCTGATAGAAGTTCTAGGCCTAAATGGATGTCCCAAGGGCTAGAGGGCATTTTGGGTCTCTCCTTCCACAGGCAAGGACAGAGAGCCAACCTCGGAGAGAGACTGCAAGATTGGACCTCACAGCTGTCCCCATCAGCGGCTATAGGGTGGTATAAAAATGCAATAAATAAATAAATGTGGGCTTTGGCTCTCTGGAGCTCCAATGTCAGTAGAAGCAAAAGGGGGGCATTACATGGGCATGTCGGGGGCAGATTGGGGGAAGGCTTTGATCCACAGGATCTATATCTTTCCTGTTCCCTGGTATCCCCTGGAATTGGGCGAAATGCATAGAAATGCTTTACCCCACATCCGGCTTGCATGGCCAAGGGGAGGCCATTGCAGGTTGTGGGGGGACATCAGCAGTCGCTATTGAAGCAATTGTATGGCACCACTGGCTGAGGGTGGGACTTACCAGGCATTGTTAGCCTGATGGACCCCACCCAATGGCCTCTTCAAAGCATAGTTCCCTCTCTGTGGGCCTATGCTGGTCACTCTGTTAGGGACTAAATAGGAATTGTTGGCTCTTAGGCTGATTGGCCTGAGCTATGAGTCTTTCTTCCTACTTCCTACTGTAAGGGGGGTGGGAGTGTCTGGTTCATGTTTCGGTTCAGTGGAGAAAAGACAAAAAGTCTGGTGCTATTTGACGTGTGTTTTTTTATTATTTAAAGTTAAAAGCTCAACGTTTCGGAGTGTATCCTTCCTCAGGAGCTATAAATAAAATATACATTTATAATCAATAAAAAATAAAAAATATGCACAACACCCATTACATATAAAACATTCCTTTTGTTATATACATTCATCAGTTCTTAAGTATCAAAACATTTATCAGATAAACATATCCATATAACTAAACATTCATATATACACCTCACAGTTTACTCTCCAAACACCATCCATGTAGCTTTACTCCCTTCTAACTTTTTTAAAAAAATTAAATTTGTTTTTTCATGTTTATAATGTTTATAACAGGATACCCTTCTAATATATAATATATATTTATAAACATTATAACAGGGTATCCTGTTATAATATTTATAACAGGATACCCTTCTAATAGGCAACCTATGCCATCATGTAAATCTTTTAAATGAAAATTCCTTTAAGTAAAAAACCTTGCCATAAGTAAAAGTAAAAACACACTGCTACCCTGACATAAATTACTGCCTAATCGGTTGTTAGGTCAATTTGGTTACAATTTATTCTGACAGACTGATAGGGGTGGGCAATATTAGGCTGGACAGGGATGGTGATCCCTCTGAGGCACTGTTTCAGTGACAGGTGATGCCAGAGGCCTCTCACTGAGGGTTTTGCATCCCCAGTGGGAGGATATGGGTTACCTGTGAGGCCAACTCACCTCACCCACCCAGTGCTTCACAGCCCATGAGGGAGTGACATGGGAAGCCCTTCCTTCCCCAAATGGGGTAGTCTAGGGGGTGTGATCTTACAGACACCACTCAATAGGAATTGAATGCTTCACCCGATATAATGTTTGGCTAATTACTGCTGTAGATTAGTGGGCCACCCAATTTTCCCTTTGCAGATTTGAAATAAATGTGGCCCTGATTTTTCATACCATACATATGTGTATCTCTTTATTTCCCACCCTCCTTTCCCACGCTATTTCCCTTCCACTGCAAACAATGGGCCTGTTCAGACGCCACTTCAGGCTTTGTGTTTAGCGAAACCGTGGTTCTCTGGGGTTCGCACTAACCACAAGCTGTGCTGTCACACACAACACTTTAAGCCATGGTTAGAGCCACTAACCCTGCTGCAGATGGCCCAACTGTGGTTAGTGAGTGAGCAGGATTTAGCAAAACACATTGCACAAGACACCATAAACCGTGCTGCTCAACCAAAAGTCTTAACCAGCAGGGTTTAAGGTGTCTTCTGAAGATGACTACTGAGAGGGGAATAAGAAAACGTTTGGTGTTGTTTTGTTTTAAAAAGGAAATTAGAAAGGGGGGAGGGGAGAGAAAAAAAACACTCTTTCTTCCCAAGATGAGGGACAATCTGTCTTTCTCAAAAGAATTGCATTTGCCTGTCAGGGTTATACAGAGCTTAGACAGGCAAGCCATGAACTTTTAGTAAAAAGGTGTTAGGCAATTAAAAATGTAAATGAACTGCTTACTTCCTCTTGGCATGCACTAATGTCTTTATACTCCATAATACCTCATTCCAGAAAGCCTCATAAACATACCGTCGACACTGAAATGTTAATGATGTCAGAAGAAGACAGATTACTTAGCGTGAAGGAAGTGGTCTCCAGTATGACCTTTTCAAAAGCTTATCATGACACAGAGAGGTACAATACCTTTGGCTGGATGCTTCATAGAAGTCTATACAAAGGCTTTCAAGGACTTACAAAAACAATTTTAATATATTTTAAATTGTGCAGTGGAGTGGAATTCTTTCCAGGTCTGAGATGTTAAGAAACAAAGACTCGTGCACCTTTTCAATTCTACTGCAAACTGCATCTGACCTGGAATAGGATTTCTTGGAGACTATATAGATTTATTTCCTTAAAACCCAAGGCTCCAATCCAGCAAAGCATATAGGAATACTGATCAGATGTTGCCATGGCGCAGGATACCAGCTTCTTCAAGAAGATCTCTGAAGACCAGGAGAGGACTGGACTCCAGAACCACCAGAGGAAGCAGTCTGCAAAGGAACACAGGGAGCTGTCAAAGGCCATGTCTACACCATGGTTTTTCCCCCGAGTTGTCCTTCGGTCATCCCTGTGCATCCAAATGAATCATAGGGGATCCTGGGGGCAGGCAGGGATGACCCTTTCATTTTCCTGGGATAACTGGATCCTCAGTTCTCCTGATTTTCCCCATGGTCCCGGGACCATCCCAAGGACCACAGGAGGTGTGGCCGCCACTCCCACCTCCTTGCAAGTAGCGGCCTTCAAAGCAGGCATGGAGCTGTATGGGGAGGCTCCGTGCCCATGGGAGGAAAAACAATGTTGCCATCCCTCCGACGGTGGGGGAAGTTGGAGAGGGTTTTTTTTTAAAAAACTAACTTTTGCGCTGGATCACAATTGCGTGACCAGCCCCACTACTTTTTTAAAAAAATGATGGCCATGATGGCAGGAAATGATGGCAGGAAATCTCGGTATCCTTCCCCCTGCATCTCCGATGGCCCTGTGGTGTAGAAAGGGCCATAGTGAGCCAGGCCATTGATCCATCTATCTCTGTATCCTAGCCCTATCTGGAGATAGAATTGTCGTGGGAAAATCCAGCCTTTTGGGGGTTCTTCCGATTTCCCCGGAGTCCCTGGCTCAGCTTTGTTTTGTGAGCTGAACCATGGCCTTTCCCCTAAAATCTGGACACTTGATCAGTTCCCCCGCTGAAATTGCCATCTCCCCAGATTCCCCAACGTGGCATCCATGGTCACCATTTACGCAAATTGCAGTTGCTATCTGCTTGATTTGCACAAATTTCAGCTGTAAACCACAAGATTATGGCTATTGCTTATGAAAAGTTGCACCATTTATATTTGGATTTTGCACAAATTGCGAAAATCTGTGCAATTTATGGCCACAATGCTTCACAGATGTCTTTTTCTTTAACTCCAAAACAAAAAATACAGAAATTCCTCCAGCTGGCCCAACTTGTTGTGCATTGAGTCAGACCAGCTAGTAGAAGATGGAACAGAGTCCCCAGAGCCGAGCCACCAAAGCTCATCTAGCTCCCCCCCCCCAAACCAGACTCCTCCGACATCCCTACTGGAGTTGCCATGGAAAGTTTCTTCAGAAGTCGTAGATTCCCTGTGGGACACCCACAGCTGAATTTACCTGTATTGATATTTCCTGCAGGTTTCTTGTCACAATGTATGGATGCTTTGTGAGAATACTGTTTGTTGTTTCCCATAAACATTCCTCAAACTTTCATTTTAGATGAGATTGGGGTATTGATCAAAATTTCAACACTGAAGTGTTTTGGGTAGATGATGTCATCCTGCCTCCCTAACATGTTACTTTTTTGTCAATTCTTCTTAAAATTTTATCCCTTATTAGTTCTTGGAGACAGAGAGCCTATCCACATTGCCCTTAAAATGACTTATATTCTGTTTAAAAATGTGGTTTTTTTTAAGTCGTTTCATTACGTGGTAGGACACACTAAGCAGTACTTACGTTTTGTAGTGACTGCTTCCTCCGTTCTCAAAGTGTTCACTGGTGTATTACGGGGTTAATTCCTTGACTCTTCTTCTTTAGTTTCTGTTTTGCAGGCTGCTTGACCCGCCCACTTCTGTCTCCGTAACTCAAGCAGCCTGCAAAACAAAAACAAAAGAAGAAGAGTCAAGGAATTAACCTTGTAATACACCACTAAACACTTTGAGGATGGAGGAAGCAGTTACTATGAAACGTAAGTACTGCTCAGTGTGTCCTACCATGTAATGAAATGACTTAAAAAACCACATTTTTAAACAGAATATAAGTCATTTTAAGGGCAATGTGGATAGGCTCTCTGTCTCCAAGAACATGATGCCCTGCCTGCCCACTCCCTGAAAGTGCTCCCTTTACACCTTTGTCATCAAGCATCTTTGTCATGTAGCCACTTCTAAAAGGGATATTTTTGGCTTCACTGTAATGTCCCTCCCATGTGGAATTAAGCAAGGTTGTCAAAGGTCAGCAACTGAGCACATGATGAAATTGCATTTGAAAGCTAAGTAGGGGTCATCCTGCTCACTGCCCTGAACATAAGAACCTAAGCCAAGGGTGTCCGTGCACCCTATATTACAGAGGACACTCCTCTATTTGAAGGGCTATCTGAGGACAGTCCAAAATTTAAAGCTGTCCTCTATTTGAAGGGTTGCACAGTTCAAGACTGGTTTAGGGAGAAACCACCATAAGAAGTGAGAGCAGAGGCCTTGAAATTGTCCATCAGACATGTCTGCACAGCAGGCTGAGCAAGCACACTGGTCACCTGTTCAATTTAGGAATGGACGAATTCACCTGGGTCTGATTTGTTGCACACAATGGATGGTCCAGATGAGGGTGGATAGCTGCTGGGCAGTCATCAGGCCCTTCAGGTTCTTGACCGACAGGCCTGCAAATGTGCCATTGGTGCCCGACTGGGTCTGGTATGGGGGTGGATGCAACATGCCTAGACTTCCTTGCTAGACAGACAGACACAGAGAGAGAGAGAGAGAGAGAGAGAGAGAGATTGTATTTCTATTTAAATTGTAGTAATTATTTCTAAATTTGCATCTATCTGTATAAATTAGCATATGCAAATTTTATGCCAATGTGTGTTCTCTTTGATCCTCTGTTTTTGGTGATGCATAAGTGTCCACCCTAGAGATCAGACCAAGGGTCCTTCCAGTGCAGCATCCTGTTCCCAACACTGGCCAGCAAGATGCTCCTAGGGAACCTACCAGCAGGTCGTGAAGGTCAGGACTCTTCTATATTGTCTGGTTTTCAGAGGTGAACGTCCTGTGAGTCTGGAGGTTCCAGTTAGCTCTTATGAGTGGTAGCTGTAGGTCAGCAACTCTCCATAAATTTGTCCAACACCTTTTATAGCCATCTAAGCGGGTGTCCATCGCCACATCTTGTAACAGCCAATTCCACGAGTCAATTGTGTGTTTTGTGAAGAAGTGCTTCCTGTCAACTGGCCTGATTCTACTTCCAATCATTGTGATCATGTAAAATGTACATTTTAACAGGGCAAGCCTTGAATGCTGTGGATCTTCTCTTGTGTATCCATAGACAGAGTTACAAGTGTGGAGGAGGAGACCTGATCATGGACCTTCCCCCTCCCAGCTCATGTGGAATGCTTCATGGCAGCATCAGCAACCTTGGAAGGGGACAGGGAGGGCGGAAAGGGTGTGTGCTGGTCAGTGGGGAGGGGAGGGGAAGAAAGGGAGGGAAGAGGTCTGGATTCACTCAGTCCAAGAGCCTCTCCATCACCCATCTCACCCACAAAGCGGTAAGTCAGCTAGATGGGTTGAGAGGGCCAGCTAGCTGTAAATGCTCTTTAAAGGGTAATGGGAGGCACTTTTACCTCTGTTGATCTACCTGACCTGCCTGGCTATTGGCAGCAGGGCGTTTGATGGACAGAAGGGTCTGGTCTGTCTAAGGAGTGGCAATCAGATGGGATTAAGCTCTAAACATTTCTGCTTCCAAATGATACATTTTTAGGGTGACCATGGCCTCCTCCACACGAGACGTTTAATGAGCCTTGAAGGCTCATTATAAATTTTACCTACACACGAGCGGAGCGCAAAACGGGCGTACAGGCGCGTTATCTCCCCGATAATGCGCATTTTCGAACGCGCGTTAAATAGCGACTTTTATTTTGCTCCGGCCGTTAAAGCGCATTTTCGCTGTGTGAACAAGCGATTATGCGCATTAACTACCTGTAAAGTGCTTTTTGGGCATCTTTTAATGCGCTTCGCCGCTTCTCGCCGCCTCCCGTGCAGAGGGATTAGGCGTAAATGCGCCTCCGCGAAAATGCGCATAATCCCCGAACCGGGCGCAAAAGCGCATCCTTGTGGAGGGGGCCCATATGGAAAAGAGAACAAGGGTCCTGTATCTTTAATAGTTGTAGAGAAAAGGGAATTTCAGCTACAGGAGCCCTTCCCTCCTTTCCATATGGTCACCCTGCATATTTCCAAATATATAAAGTACCTGTTAAATTCTTTTTGCTATGTTTATGAGCTGAGAAGTGCATCACAAAACTTGTACAAAAGTGACAGCTATAGGGATAACTGCATTCTTCAGATCTTCACATTAGTCCGAGACGTACAGATGCCAATTCACAATGAAATGCAGACTGAATGAAATACTCCAGCATCACAGTGACTAAGGCAGGATCTACACTACTGCTTTCAAATGGTTTCTAACAGTTTTGACAACTGTTGGGGCCCAGGACACACTCCATATACAGTTTTCAAAACGTTTTCAAAGTGTTTTATCCTGCTTGGTGTAGATCTGGCCCAGGTCCTTATGCTAAGTTGCAGCATCCATATTTCAGCATAAAAAAAGGTTCCTCCATCAAACTGGAGAAATCTCAGCTTCCACTCCTCACTGATGTCTAATGAGCCTAACACTCTGTCGATTAGTGTCATTATTGCAATTCCAGAAAACCAGCATCTTCTGGGGGTGTTTCCTGTTCAGAGTTATTTCATGATAATTGCTTGTTATGGCATATCAAGAATATAATGCTGTCCTAGGCCTCATCTACACCTAAGGGTGTAGAGGGAGGGAGGGTGGGGGGAGGATCACAGACTTACCTGCTTCTGCAATCCTTCCGAAGGGTCTAGTTGGCAGTGAGACATTCCAGAAGGGAATAGAGATGTCACAGCCACCATTTTATTAATTTTTTTACAGAAGAGGAGCCATGTGGCCCTGATCCGCCAACAAAAAGTAAAACAAACAAACAAACAAACAAAAAAAGCTGTGCCCCACCCCACCCACCCCATCCTGGGGATGGTGACATTGAGCCTATCTACACACGCAGGATAAATCACTTTGAAAACGTTTTGAAAACTGTATATGGAGTGTGTCCTGGGCCCCAATGGTTCTCAAAAGTGTTATAAACCATTTTAAACCATTTTAAATAGGGGTGTGCATCGGATCGGATCCGATCCACGATCCGAATCCGATCCGACCCAAAATCGGGAAAATCCGATCCGATCCGATCCGATCCGACCAACCTCCGATCCGATCCGATCCGATCCGATGAGGTCCGATCCGGATCGGACGCCATTTTGAATGCTTTTTCCCATAGCCAAGTATTGTTTTACAAAAACGCCTATAACTTTTTCATTTTTAAAGATAGAAGGATGAAACTTGGGGACATTGTAGACTGGTTAGGGATAGTTATCTGTGAGAAATTTCAGAAAGATTGGTGCATGCGTTTTGTGGCAATTAATTTTTTAATAAATACCCAGGAATGCTTATAACTTTGTCATTTTTAAAGTTACAAACATGAAACTTTGCCACATTGTAGGAGGTACCTTGGGACCTATGTGTGTGAAATTTCAGAAACATAGGTGCTTGCCTTGTGTGGCAATTAATTTTAGAAAAATGGGTAGTAGTGGGGTAAATACAGTTACGCCTCCCATTTTTTTATTTTTTAAGATACAAACAGGAAACTTGGGCACATTACAGATACCACTTGCCTTGATATGTGAGTGAAATTTCAGAAACATTGGAGCTTGCCTTGTGTGGCAATTAATTTTTGAAACAATGAGGAAAGAAACACCTATAACTTTGTCATTTTTAAAGTTACACACATGAAACTTTGCCACATTGTAGGTGGTACCTTGGGACCTATGTGTGTAAAATTTCAGAAACATAGGTGCTTGCCTTGTGTGGCAATTAATTTTAGAAAAATGGGTAGTAGTGGGGTAAATACAGTTACGCCTCCCATTTTTTTAGTTTTGAAGATACAAACAGGAAACTTGGGCACATTACAGGGAACACTTCACTTGATATGTGTGTAAAATTTCAGAAACATTGGTGCTTGCCTGGTGTGGCAATTAATTTTTGAAACAATGAGGGATTCATTGGACAGCACTTGCCCATAAGGATTCATTGGACAGTACTTTCCCATAGGGAATCATTGCATTGCACTTTCCCATAGGGAATCATTGCATTGCACTTTCCCACTGAGAAATACAGTTATGCCTCCCACATTTTTATTTTTGAAGATACAAACAGGAAACTTGGGCACATTGTAGACTGGTTAGGGATAGTTATCTGTGAGAAATTTCAGAAAGATTGGTGCATGCGTTTTGTGGCAATTAATTTTTTAATAAATACCCAGGAATGCCTATAACTTTGTCATTTTTAAAGTTACACACATGAAACTTTGCCACATTGTAGGAGGTACCTTGGGACCTATGTGTGCTAAATTTCAAAAACGTAGGTGCTTGCCTTGTATGGCAATTAATTTTAGAAAAATGGGTAGTAGTGGGGTAAATACAGTTACGCCTCCCATTTTTTTATTTTTTAAGATACAAACAGGAAACATGGGCACATTACAGGGAACACTTCACTTGATAGGTGTGTAAAATTTCCGAAAGCTGGGTCCAGGCATGTGGTGGCAATTAATTTTTGAAACAATGAGGAAAGAAACGCCTATAACTTTTTTATTTTAAAAGTTAGAAGTCTGAACATTGCTCACTTTGTAGATGGGTTAGGGGTAGATATGTGTCAGAAATTTCAGAATGATAGGTCCAGGCATTTGATGGCTATGGAATTTTTAGATTAAATGTTTCAAAAAATGTTCCACAGAGGCCAGGTCTTCCTTTCCTCCCCCTCCCGCTTCCCGCGAAGAAAAGGAAACACTGTCTCGTCTCGATCCCTTTGATCCTTGCTAGTATCCATTACAGGGCTCGTGTCTGCTTTCCTACTTTCACTTTTTTACTCAAGCAGACACGAGCCCTGTAATGGATACTAGCAAGGATCAAAGGGATCGAGACGAGACAGTGTTTCCTTTTCTTCGCGGGAAGCGGGAGGGGAAGACCTGGCCTCTGTAGAAATTTTTTTGAAACATGTAATTTAAGAATTCCATAGCCATCAAATGCCTGGACCTATCATTCTGAAATTTCTGACACATATCTACCCCTAACCCATCTACAAAGTGAGCAATGTTCAGACTTCTAACTTTTAAAATAAAAAAGTTATAGGCGTTTCTTTCCTCATTGTTTCAAAAATTAATTGCCACCACATGCCTGGACCCAGCTGTCTGAAATTTTACACACCTATCAAGTGAAGTGTTCCCTGTAATGTGCCCATGTTTCCTGTTTGTATCTTAAAAAATAAAAAAATGGGAGGCGTAACTGTATTTACCCCACTACTACCCATTTTTCTAAAATTAATTGCCATACAAGGCAAGCACCTACGTTTTTGAAATTTCACACACATAGGTCCCAAGGTACCACCTACAATGTGGCAAAGTTTCATGTGTGTAACTTTACAAATGACAAAGTTATAGGCATTCCTGGGTATTTATTAAAAAATTAATTGCCACACAAGGCAAGCACCTACGTTTCCGAAATTTCATACACATGGGTCCCAAGGTACCACCTACAATGTGGCAAAGTTTCATGTGTGTAACTTTAAAAATGACAAAGTTATAGGTGTTTCTTTCCTCATTGTTTCAAAAATTAATTGCCACACAAGGAAAGCTCCAATGTTTCTGAAATTTCACTCACATATCAAGGCAAGTGGTACCTGTAATGTGCCCAAGTTTCCTGTTTGTATCTTAAAAAATAAAAAAATGGGAGGCGTAACTGTATTTACCCCACTACTACCTATTTTTCTAAAATTAATTGCCACACAAGGCAAGCACCTATGTTTCTGAAATTTCACACACATAGGTCCCAAGGTACCTCCTACAATGTGGCAAAGTTTCATGTTTGTAACTTTAAAAATGACAAAGTTATAAGCATTCCTGGGTATTTATTAAAAAATTAATTGCCACAAAACGCATGCACCAATCTTTCTGAAATTTCTCACAGATAACTATCCCTAACCAGTCTACAATGTCCCCAAGTTTCATCCTTCTATCTTTAAAAATGAAAAAGTTATAGGCGTTTTTGTAAAACAATACTTGGCTATGGGAAAAAGCATTCAAAATGGCGTCCGATCCGGATCGGACATCTGGTCCGATCCGATCCGACCAGCCTCCGATCCTATCCGATCCGATCCGACCCCCCAGGTCCGATTCCGATCCGCTATCCGATCCGATCCGGGGGGTCAGTGCACATCCCTAATTTTAAAGCACTTTAAAGCAGTAGTGTAGATAGGCTCATTGCTACCACCCTACCCGATGGGCATGGAGCCACTCCGCATGGCTCCGTGCCCATTTCAGGCCCCGGGAGCTCACGGCACACCTCCCACGGTCCCAGGATGGTCCCAGGACCACGTTGTTTGGATGCACAGGGACGACCCATGAAAATATTAGGACCCATGGCCCTAATGTTAGTAGGTAAGGTGGCTAAAGAGCCTAGAGTTGGATTTATAAATTAACCATATCCAGTTCTGTTCCCATCTCATCTCCACTCTTCCAATATATGAATGCTCTCGTATGTAAAAACAACTACACATAAAATGGTGGTAGATCAGGGAGGGGGGAACCTATGGAAGAATAGTTTTCCTCTCCGTCAGAATTCTTTGGGAGCTTTTGATGCTGTTGAATATTTAAGTATGAAATTTCCCACACTCATGTGAGGCAGTCTAGCCCCATGAGAGCTGCCTTCTTTGAATGCTTGGATCAGCTCTGAATGCATCGCAGCCAGAGAGTCGGCATGCCACACGAATGATGATGACATTAATAATCATGTAGTCAAGAATCCCATTGCATGAGCCCACCCTGAATTCCTTTCAGAGGGCTTGAGCACCACCTAATAGGGTTTGTATATACGCCCCCCGCTATTCACCCATCCATGCCTTGAGAAAGTTTAGCAAGTTTCTACTTTACTGTGTTGAGGCTGTAATTAGGGGGCGGGACTGAAAGAGATTTACTTTTTTATTATTTATTCTATTGGCACAAGAGCAATAAAACCACAGGGATATGGAGGGAGGTGAGAAAGAGTATGTTCACTGGAGAGAAAAAAATGTCTGTTTTAGCGGGCTCCCTCTGGCTACAGATTTCTATTTCTCCACTCCACTGAGTTTGTTTCTGGGAAGTATGTTGCTTTCATTATAGTTAATGCCTGATATTGCAGTCACTTCATCTCTTTTTGATTTGTTTCAGTAACAGCAATCAAGGAAATAGGGACTACATTTCTAATAAAATCTTTGCTCTGCCGCTCACGCCATGTAACGTGTGTGTGTCTGTCTTTCTACCAAGGAGGGAGAGGTCTAATTTCATTGCTATCGGTGGCAGCGGCAAAGAGTTTGTCCTTCAGTGCCTAAACAGAGCCTTTTTAAGCAAAAACAATAAAATGCTATTCTAAAATAGGCTGACCAGATAAAATCCAGGTCAGGGCTCATGTAACTTTAACAGTTGTAGAACAAAGGGAATTTCAGCCAGTGTCATTTGTATGCAGTTAGTTCCTGGTGATATTCCTTCTTCATCACAACAGTTAAAGTTGCAGGGGTCCTGCCTTCTTTTGTATATGGTCACTCTAGTAGAGTGCCTGCAACGTTAACTGTTGTGATGAAGAGGGAATTTCGCCAGGGACTAATTGCATACAAATGACACTGGCTGAAATTCCCTTTTCTCTACAACTGTTAAAGTGACATGAGCCCTGACCTGGATTTTATCTGGTCACCCTGCTCTAGAAAGAACATACAAAAAGAAAGAAAAAAGGGAGACCAACAGACTAGTTTATAAAAATTAAATCAACATTATATCAATGATACGTGCTCCTAGGAAAGAGTGTATAGGATTGCAGCCTAATATACTACATTTATAAATCATATTTCTCTAAATGAACTCAAGGCAGTGAAGAATTTGAAATAACAGCATACCATCTTATCGGCATGATGCACAAGAAAAATGGAATGGGACAAACAAGGACATTCAGGTACTAGTAATGGGCCTGTTCAGACAATATGCTAAGCCATGGTTAGGCCACTAACCCTTTTGCAGCAATGGCTGGTGAGTGTATTTAAACCATGGTTATGTAGCCACCATGATTAGGAATAATTCACACAACATGGCAAAACATGGTTCACACTGCACGCTAAGCTATAGTGTTTAACTCAAAATACTTAACCACTGCGGCTTAGCGTGTCATCTGAACAGGTTCATTGTTAGATAATTGTTATAATAACCCGGTGGGATGTCCTGGGTATTGGAGAGGAAGAGCCAAGGACAGTTGGTTGGAGAATGGTGTGGGCTGTGGCATAGGGAGCTACAGTTGGAAGGGTAATTGGTAGAAATCAGACAGAGGCATGATGTATAAGAAGAAAGTTACATCCCAATTTTTGCTGATTATTCCTCCCACTGGCTGCAGTTTACTGGCCTGACCCACTGACCCTCTGTGAGGGGAACGAAAGGCTTTAGGGGGAAGCCCCATCGCATGATGTTCTGCTCTTGCAGTTATGGATCCAAGCCAAGGTCTTTATGAAATCATTCTGAGTTTGTTTGGGAAGATACTCAGCAAGGGACAAGTTTGAGTGTTTGACCCATTAGCTTGTTAATTTCTTGAGCTAACTGTTTTCCCAAATCATCTGAGACACATATGGCCCTGAGCCCTACAGTCTGGGCAACGTAATAAAAAAATTTCATGTGTATCTTGAATCTTGAGAAGACCGGGGTATTATTTGTGTGTGGTTTTGTAATACTCCCTCATTCAATTTAGAAGAGATAGTTTTCTTTTTTTGTGTCAAATAGCAGATCATACTTTATAGTGCATTCAACGTTGGTTTCCACTTTTCCTCCACAGTTTTCCATAGAATAGCGATTAACGTTTTTGAGGGGCTGTCTATATGTGGGGAAATCACCACGGTGGCTGTGGATCTGCGCTGCATCGAGTAGACGATGCAGGCACAGTTTCTCAGCCACCACGGGACTTCCCTGCGATGCTGCGGTTTGAAGAATTTGGGGATTTACCCTGACCTTTTCAATCACAGCAATGTCAATACGGTGCTTCTGCCATCTGCCATCAGTCCGGGGCCAATCCAGGGCCAACCAGAGCTCCCTCCTCAGCATCGGGATTATCCAATGTCACCCCGGGAGAAGGAAAATGCAGGGTTTGAGAGGGAGGCGGTCCCAATGTGGCACCATGAAGACAGCCCCATAGATACAGTAAGACTATTTACACCAGTTTCTGTGGAACATGGGTGGTAGTTTGCTGTTGCACCTGTGTCCTACTTATGGGTTCCTGGTTGACAGCTGGCTGGCCACTGTGTGAACAGAATGCTGGACTAACCCTGATCCAGCATGGCTCTTATATTCTTACAGATATCAGAAACCAGTCCTTTAGATTTACGTATGCTATGGAATATTAGGGGGCCCCACCCTATTTTGTGGGGAGCTGCAATATAACGGTGGCATTTGAATTTGATTTGATTGATGTGGAACCAATTTACTTTTATGGCACTCAATCATATACGGCTATTAGAAAGTTGTTGGGCAGATTAAAAATAAATTAAAAAGCCCTAGTTTTATATTAGCCTTGGAGGTTCCATTCTTTGAATTGTTCATATTTGTGTCCTTCCTAGAGAAAGGGGTGATTACAGACAGAAATAGTGGCAAATGAAGGGCATCTAATTCAGAAGTCCATGTCTTCCATGCCAAGAAAGTGGTTTTCAGAAAAAAAGGAGCTGTGTATATTTTGAAGGGAGAAAGGACACTGATCTGCGGTAAGTTGATAAGTTGTCTTAACTGGAAGGCATCATAAGTATTTGAGAAATTGGCCAATGGCTTCTAATCATGTTGGCTATATGCTACCTCCAGGATTAGAGGTAGCATGCCTTGGATACCAGTTATGGGGGAGCAACAACAGGAGAGGTCTATTGCACTTATGTCCTGCTTGTGCTATCCCCATAGGTATCTAGTTGGTCATCATTTGTTCTGATCCAGAAAGGCTCTCCATGTGTTCAAGTTAGGTATGCCCATTCCTCCTTTTCTTCTGACATTTCTGTACATTGTACTTTTATTTAATCTGGATGTGCCATTACAATAGCCATCAGTGATATTATATTCTGTCTAGAAAAGAATGTTGAATTTGAAATGCGCCACCATAGTAATAGATGCAATCCTGCGTAACTATGCCAAATTGCAATTTTCTCATTGCTTGGAGTCACTGGCCTAATCCACACCAAGCAGGATATAGCACTATGAAAGTGGTATGAAAGCGGTATAAAAAAGGCAGGAGCCACACTATTGCTTTATAGCGGTATTGAAGTGCATTGACAACTGTTGGGGCCCATTGGCACATACCATCTACCACTTTCATGGTGCTATATACTGCTTGGTATAGATCTGGCCATTGAGTTATTGTTCCTCTGAAGTTGCTTTTTCAGAGTCTGACATAATAGATTTAGGGATATTGGCCACTATACATTGTCCTGTTCCGATACTATATATTTAGACATAACATCTCTGATATATCCTGATCGATTTTCTGCCCAGCAGTTGCTCTCCATATTTTTTTTAAATAATTTGAATATTTCAGAAATTTCTTAGTAAATTCAGTGGTATACATGTATAATAAATGAATAAATACTTGACTGGGATATATCATTTGCAGAGAAGCTTATGGCATGGGTGTGAGCATTCACCGTAAGACCTTAGGAGGAAGCAGCAGGGCTCAAAGAGGGATCGAGGAGTTTTTTTGCCTTCCTGTACCCCCTTTTTAATGTTTTCCCTCTAGACATGCCCTTGAGCCTGTCAAAAGAGGGTGCTCTGGTGGGGGCTGGGCTGGGGTTGGAGCGGCCATAGGATTTCTCGTATCTTGGCTTTTCCTGTCCTCTTCCCTGCACTCCCTGCCCTCTTCTCCCTCCTTTCAAGTCAACATTTGTAATTTCAAGAAACAGCCAGTGCAGTTCTTTACATGGCAGCTGCAAGGGGGCAGGGGAGGGGATCAGAACTCAGAGCCCTGCCTCCTGTGGTCATAGCAGTGGGGAACTCCAAATAATCCTACAGTCCCTGGGATGCTCTGCCAGGGCTTGTAGAATTGCTCTCTTGTTTAGAGTGCCATCTTGGATTAGTCTTGCTAAAGGCCTGCTAAATACAGCCCATTATAGTGGAAATTGCAATCAGCCTTTTCCAGACGTTGTACATATGATGAGTCATATGAAGTTGTATGCACAGTATCCACAGTTGATTGGTGTAAATGAGTAACTGTACACATCAATGTTGGTCCTACACCCATTTCAATTTGTCAAAGGCTATTTGAGTATCTAAGGATAGAATGTTGTAAGGTATATTGTTATTTTACTGTAACGAAACACATTTGGCAGCCTAGAAACTGAATCAGTGAGCTCTCTATGTGGTGTAAATACGATTTGGTCTTTCTTGACTAACCTAGGGGCTGTCTACACATGGGGAAAGCTCTGTGGTGGCTCTGGATCTGTGCCGCATCAGTTAGATGATGCAGGCTCAGCTTCACAGCCACCTCGGGGCTTCCCCGTGATTCTCCAATTTGAAAAAGTCAGGGATTCACCCCAACTTTTTCAAAGGAAGTGACGTCAACACGCTCTTCCACTACGTAATGTCGTTCCGTGGCCAATCCAGGGCCAACCCGGAGGCAGAGCCTGGTGGAAGGCTACCAGCAATTGGTCACCTTCCACCATGAAGAGGACGGGGGTGGCTCCAGGACCTGGATGGCCACCTAGAAACCCCACACTCCCTCCTTAGCATTGGCACCAACCCGGCACCATGAAGGCAGCCCCCTAGTCAATTGGCAATGGCAAGAACTTTAAGGGAAAGTTCAGAATTTAGGTTTAATAAAACAAAGGGTCTTGATGATCCCATGGACATAAGAGTAGGTTGTTGTCAGATCTCTGTGATGGAACCCCTTAAGCAAACTGTTGAAAAGGTGTTAGCAGAAAGGGCTTGAATTGCCCCACCGCTGCTCTGGCAAAAGCCATCTAGGCTTGGGGCTTTGTGAATTTTTAGCTAAGTATTAGTTGTTTGATTTCGTTTTCTGTTATCTCTTGATTTAGAAATTGCTGCTTTTTTTGCAAAGCCTGAACCCCGGCCCTATCCAGGTAAGTAGGCAATTCTGTTTCTTTGGGTTGGTCTGTGGTGGTATACAGGAGTCCATAAATGAACTTCACATGCTTGCAATCCCACTAAGCTGGTTCTGTTTAGGTTCCCCCAAGCACACGGAGCTGGGGTTTTATTCTTGCCCTCCTCCCTTCCCGCTTCTTCCCTTCCCAGCACTGGTTCATGCTGAGTGTGTAAGCTCCATGCCTATCTCTCTTCCTGGCGTGGCCAATGCTCACCGCACGGACTACCTCCGCCTGCCCCTACCTCTTCCAGATCTGCTAATCAGAATGGAAACAGCCTCTTCCCAACGTCATGTTGAGGAGGACATGCTCTTTCATGTGGCGCTGCAATTCAGAGAGCATCTCCAAATGCAACAGAAGTGATCTCCTGCCATCCCCCTAAGTTTGGAGACAGGCAAGGGGGGCGCCCATGGTTTCATGTTGTACTTCAGCATTGTTTCCTCCAGTGTTCAGCATAATGTCAGAGACAAGACTGCGTCCTTCCACAGCAGGGGCCCGGCATGCATAAATTTGGGCTGGTTACAGGACTAGCCGAAATTTGTGGACCCCTTGGTACATGACTGTGCACGGAATTCAGCACATTTCTTCTTGAAGTTTATTAGGGATGTGCACTGACCCCCCGGATCGGATCGGATAGCGGATCGGAATCGGACCTGGGGGGTCGGATCGGATCGGATCGGATCGGAGGCTGGTCGGATCGGATCGGACCAGATGTCCGATCCGGATCGGACGCCATTTTGAATGCTTTTTCCCATAGCCAAGTATTGTTTTACAAAAACGCCTATAACTTTTTCATTTTTAAAGATAGAAGGATGAAACTTGGGCACATTGTAGACTGGTTAGGGGTAGTTATCTGTGAGAAATTTCAGAAAGATTGGTGCATGCATTTTGTGGCAATTAATTTTTTAATAAATACCCAGGAATGCCTATAACTTTGTCATTTTTAAAGTTACACACATGAAACTTTGCCACATTGTAGGGGGTACCTTGGGACCTATGTGTGTGAAATTTCAGAAACGTAGGTGCTTGTCTTGTGTGGCAATTAATTTTTAGAAAAATGGGTAGTAGTGGGGTAAATACAGTTACGCCTCCCATTTTTTTATTTTTGAAGATACAAACAGGAAACTTGGGCACATTACAGGTACCACTTGCCTTGATATGTGTGTGAAATTTCAGAAACATTGGAGCTTTCCTTGTGTGGCAATTAATTTTTGAAACAATGAGGAAAGAAACACCTATAACTTTGTCATTTTTAAAGTTACACACATGAAACTTTGCCACATTGTAGGTGGTACCTTGGGACCCATGTGTGTGAAATTTCGGAAACGTAGGTGCTTGCCTTGTGTGGCAATTAATTTTTTAATAAATACCCAGGAATGCCTATAACTTTGTCATTTTTAAAGTTACACACATGAAACTTTGCCACATTGTAGGCGGTACCTTGGGACCTATGTGTGTGAAATTTCGGAAACGTAGGTGCTTGCCTTGTGTGGCAATTAATTTTAGAAAAATGGGTAGTGGTGGGGTAAATACAGTTACGCCTCCCACTTTTTTATTTTTGAAGATACAAACAGGAAACATGGGCACATTACAGGTACCACTTGGCTTGATATGTGTGTAAAATTTCAGACAGCTGGGTCCAGGCATGTGGTGGCAAGGTATTTTTGAAACAATGAGGAAAGAAACGCCTATAACTTTTTTATTTTAAAAGTTAGAAGTCTGAACATTGCTCACTTTGTAGATGGGTTAGGGGTAGATATGTGTCAGAAATTTCAGAATTATAGGTCCAGGCATTTGATGGCTATGGAATTTTTAAATTACATGTTTCAAAAAAATTTCTACAGAGGCCAGGTCTTCCCCTCCCGCTTCCCGCGAAGAAAAGGAAACACTCTCTGGTCTCGATCCCTTTGATCCTTGCTAGTAGTATCCATTACAGGGCTCGTGTTTCCTTTCCTACTTTCACTTATCAAGCAGAACGGCTGAGCCTAGCTGAGTTTTGCAGCCATGCGTGCAAGGAAGGATCACTCTGGTCTCGATCCCTTTGATCCTTGGTAGTATCCATTACAGGGCTCGTGTCTGCTTGAGTACAAAGTGAAAAGTGAAAGTAGGAAAGGAAACACGAGCCCTGTAATGGATACTACTAGCAAGGATCAAAGGGATCGAGACGAGAGAGTGTTTCCTTTTCTTCGCGGGAAGCGGGAGGGGAAGACCTGGCCTCTGTAGAAATTTTTTTGAAACATGTAATTTAAAAATTCCATAGCCATCAAATGCCTGGACCTATAATTCTGAAATTTCTGACACATATCTACCCCTAACCCATCTACAAAGTGAGCAATGTTCAGACTTCTAACTTTTAAAATAAAAAAGTTATAGGCGTTTCTTTCCTCATTGTTTCAAAAATACCTTGCCACCACATGCCTGGACCCAGCTGTCTGAAATTTTACACACATATCAAGCCAAGTGGTACCTGTAATGTGCCCATGTTTCCTGTTTGTATCTTCAAAAATAAAAAAGTGGGAGGCGTAACTGTATTTACCCCACCACTACCCATTTTTCTAAAATTAATTGCCACACAAGGCAAGCACCTACGTTTCCGAAATTTCACACACATAGGTCCCAAGGTACCGCCTACAATGTGGCAAAGTTTCATGTGTGTAACTTTAAAAATGACAAAGTTATAGGCATTCCTGGGTATTTATTAAAAAATTAATTGCCACACAAGGCAAGCACCTACGTTTCCGAAATTTCACACACATTGGTCCCAAGGTACCACCTACAATGTGGCAAAGTTTCATGTGTGTAACTTTAAAAATGACAAAGTTATAGGTGTTTCTTTCCTCATTGTTTCAAAAATTAATTGCCACACAAGGAAAGCTCCAATGTTTCTGAAATTTCACACACATATCAAGGCAAGTGGTACCTGTAATGTGCCCAAGTTTCCTGTTTGTATCTTCAAAAATAAAAAAATGGGAGGCGTAACTGTATTTACCCCACTACTACCCATTTTTCTAAAAATTAATTGCCACACAAGACAAGCACCTACGTTTCTGAAATTTCACACACATAGGTCCCAAGGTACCCCCTACAATGTGGCAAAGTTTCATGTGTGTAACTTTAAAAATGACAAAGTTATAGGCATTCCTGGGTATTTATTAAAAAATTAATTGCCACAAAATGCATGCACCAATCTTTCTGAAATTTCTCACAGATAACTACCCCTAACCAGTCTACAATGTGCCCAAGTTTCATCCTTCTATCTTTAAAAATGAAAAAGTTATAGGCGTTTTTGTAAAACAATACTTGGCTATGGGAAAAAGCATTCAAAATGGCGTCCGATCCGGATCGGACCTCATCGGATCGGATCGGATCGGATCGGAGGTTGTCCGGATCGGATCGGATCGGATCGGATTTTCCCGATTTTGGGTCGGATCGGATTCGGATCGTGGATCGGATCCGATCCGATGCACACCCCTAAAGTTTATACAGTAACGTCATCATTTGGTGCTACATAATTATTTGTGTTATTTGCAGATAGTAATATTTTGTAGCCAGTTTGCATTTTAATCAATTAGGCAAGCGTTTAGATTAGATTTCTTATTTCCAAATGTATCAGAAGATTGGTTGATATAAATTATCACCTTATGTATCTTATTAATGCAAAGGAATTCCAGTGTTTTCCTTTTTCACTAAAACGATCCTTTAAAATCTGCTGCTACAAGTTCTTGTGTGGTTTTACACATACACAAACACACACTTGCTAATCTGTACAAGCAAACATGTCTAGCAACTTTATGCTGTTGGATTTTGTTGTTGATGTTGATGTTGTTGGCATTTCCTTCACTAATGAGCAAACCTCTTGAAACAGCCTTCATTGTAACCTGAATTACATCCTGGGATAAGTCTGGGGTATATTACTTCAAAATACTCCTTATTTTCTAAAGCTATTTTATCTGCCATCTTCCTCCCCACACCCCTCAGTCTTAGCGTTTATTCCCAAGGTACTGAAGATTGGTTGGGCTTCATAGACTTGCATAGTGACTATCACTGGGAAATGGTCAGAGGTAGTTATTGATCCTTTACTAAAATCAACAATCACTTTGGACCAATTGGATGACGATAAAATAAAATCAATGCGAAATTATGTGGAGTGACAAGTGGAGTGATACACGTAGTCTCTTCTATCAGTATTGCCAGTGCACTAAACATTCAATTTTGTGTACTGAAAACATCTGAAAGTTGCAGGCAGGATATTTCCACCCAGCCCAAAGCATTATTGCTAGTTTCTAATCCGGGGTCGATGCAATATTGAGATCCCTTCTAATAATATTTCTCCATTTTTGAACAAGATCCATTGCTCACCAGCTCTCTCGCTCTCTCTCTCTATATATATATGTGTGTGTGTGTGTGTGTGTGTGTGTGTTTATTGAGACGATAAGTGGACCAAGAGTAATCAATTTGGCATTAATTTTGCCCATTGCAAAAATATGCTAACCTCTCAGGCAGCCTTCCCCAACCTGGTGTGTTCCAGATATTTTGGAATACAACTCCTTGAAATTCCTGACCATTGACCATGCCCCAGCTGATGGGAGTTGGCGTCCCAAACAGTGGGAGAGCATCAGTTTAGCTGCTCTTGGTTCTTGCGTAACTTCTTCCAATGCAAAATCAAACATCATCAAGGTGATTATTGCTTCCTGAGACTTGGGGAGTACCTGCAGCTCTAAAATTACCACCCAAACACAGAGTATTTTAGCAATCTACTGTTCTAGTTTTTGTGACATGTTTCTTGGAGGAAAACAAAGTCAAGTTTCCCTTGCTTAATGGTTTTGGGTTATTCCTCATTGTTTTACTAAGTGCACACTCAAAATCTGAGCCAGAGATGGGGAGAATTAGAAATCCAGCTAAATTCCCTGCCTCCTCCCTTCAGATTTTGGGATCACATGGCCCCCAAAATTCAACTTTTGATTATGGCTTTGGAGTTCTTCCATCATAAACTGCATCTCCTTAGTGGTTCTCATGAGAATAGTCAAAGCAGTATTTGGGGCTTAAATTCATTGTACCATTAGATGTAGACATGACTGATAGGTTACTAGAGACTTCAGAGGCTTTAATTGAAGCTGATGGTTCCATGGAGAGATCCTGGTTCATTTGTTGTTGTTGCTTTGCTTTAAATGTTTTATCACTTCTATCACTGGGTCCATGGGCAAACGTCTTTCGTTGTTTTGGCCTTCATGGGCACCATTTTGTGGACTTCATTTTCTCCTGGCTTGATTTTGATCACTGAGTTGTGGCATCAAAACAAGATTTTAGGCTCTTTCCTCAATGCAGCAGTTATGTCTGGCATGTGCCCATCATAGGGGGACCCTTTTACAAATAAAAGTATAAGTCATATTGGGGAATAGGATGCTGTTGTTGTTTTGTCTGGTTTCATGAGGATCTTTCAAGCTATAACTCCATGTGGCTGCAGTGACCTCACCAACCCCACCTACAACACATTGTAAGGGTGCTTTGGAGGTTTTGAAAAGATTTGGGAAGCAAATCGGAAATCTGCATTACCCACATATACAAAATTGCACTGATCTCCAGCATATCACTGATTACTTCAGCATCTGTATTGGCTGTACAATGTCCATGGCTAACAAGATGTAGTGATGACCACCAATTTGGATGGCTTTACAAAGGGGTTGGATAAATTCCTGGAGGAGAAGGTCATCAATGGCTACTAGCCCTGATGGTTATATGCTACCTCCAGTATCTGAGGCAGTAAGCCTGTGTGCACCAGTTGCTGGGGAACATGGGTGGGAGGGTGCTGTTACATCATGTCTTGCTTGTAGTTCCCTGGTTGGCAGCTAGTTGGCCAGTGTGTGAACATAGTGCTGGACTAGATGGACCCTCGGTCTGATCCAGCGTGGCACTTCTTATGTTCTTACGGAAATGTATCATTTTCCTGCTTTGCCAGACCCTTCATGGGTTTCTAAGAAGCAGAGGTGCAGACCTACCTTAAGGGAAATGGGAAATGTCTTGTAGTAAGTCTTGGCTGCATGACCAGCTTTCTGATTGCTTCTAACTAACAACATTTCACCAATTTTCAGGAGGGCACAGAGAGATTTGCCACTACCGTAGTTAGGATGATGGATGGAACGGACGTATGTCTCAACAAAATTTCCTGGGTGGAGGGAGCAGAGACTCAGTGCCAGCTCACATTAGAGCTGACCCAAAACTATTCTTTCCAAGTGGATTTTCTTCAGATTTGATGCTCTTCCTCACACAGTAGCTAGAATTAACAAGGAAGTTACTTCTTAAGGCTGAAATTCCATATTCATTTACTGTGAGGAAATCTCTTGAACTCAATGAATTACTTTTAAGTAGACATGTATACTCTGTCCACAGTTATTGGGAAACTGGCCTTTCCAAAGAACTGGATGCCAAGTTAATGAGAAATAAATTAGCTACCCCTGAGAAAGATTTATTTCTTTCTTTCTTTATTATTATTAATAATAATATTTATTTATTTCTAACCCGCCTCTCCCTCCGGATCGAGACGGGGAACAACAATGAATATAAATACAAGGACCATAAAATAGATAAAACATTAAAAACAAATAAAAACGAATACATTATTAAAAACATCTTAAAATTCAACTGGGAGGCCTGCCGGAAGAGATCAGTCTTCACGGCTCTCTTAAATCCAGGGAGACTGCTAATTTGTCGAATTAGTTTTGGAGTCTGTGGCCATTTCACAGTTGATTTTCTATACTGCCCAATAGCCGTAGCTCTTGGATTCATAGAGGAAGGCCTTTGTTTTTGTTAATCTTTACAACACTGGCCATGATATGCTGCTTTCACAGCTTTCTGAAGATATAATATATGTGTGTATAAGAATTTCTAGTGTGGTTTCTTTGGTTCTACATTAGAACACAAGAACAGCCTTGCTAGGTCAGACAGCAAGGGCTCATCTAGACCTATGAGCCTTCCAGGAGGGAAGATCCCGGGCTTTCCCATTTCCCAGATTGTCCCCCAGCACCTGTTTTTTTTGGGAAGGAGACTTGCACAGCAACACGGGTCAAGATCATGCACCAAAGTAAGTGTTTTTTTAAAAACAATCAAACCTGAGAGCCATCGGTACGATGGCAAGACATCTCCCCACCTCATCCTCTGATGGGCACAGAACCCCCTCGCTGAGCTCCATGCCTGATGGCAGAGCCCTCCTACTCACAGGGAAGAAGGGATGACCCCGGGAGCGGGCACCACACTGCCCACCGACCTCAGGGTTGTCCCAAAACTGTGGTAAAATTTGGTAAAACATTCCAGCAGTTATCCTGGGCACAGTGAGTGGTCAACCCTGGTTAACCCTGGGATCCCCTGTGCATCAGTTAGATGATCAGGGACAACGACATGACCAGCCCGGGATAAATGGCTCGTGTAGACATGGCCCTAGTCCAGGATTTTGCTTCCAGTACTTTCTTGGCACACAAGGTCAAATTCTGTCGACACCAGGACAAGTAGTAGGCTTGCATTTGATGCCCCGTAACAGATTCAAGGTGGCAGTTCAGATCTGGATTGTGTTTGCCGATATTTACCATAGAAAGACACAGCCCCCGGTCATTGTGCTCTAAGGTGGAGTGTGAACCATAGAATGACAAATTTGGCTCTGTGAGAAGCAGGGCAACATCACGGAGACCTTGCAACACTTTACACCATTTGCAACATCCTGTCACCATTGGGGCAGAGTCTTGCAGAAAAGCAATGTTTGGAGGAATCCTGTGAGAATCTTACAGGGTTGGATGCTGGATCCTTGGACACAATTAGATCTATTTGCAACCTACAAAGATGTCCTCGAATGGCTGGCACATTAGATAACATTTCCTGTAGCTAAGGAGTAGATCCAGAAACCAGATCTGTTGTCTCATTTTTCTCATCTGATGCAATGTCTCCTTCAACTTGCACCACCAAACCACTCATTTTCAAGTTCTCCTGCCCACTTCCGTTGTGACGTTTTCATAATCAGAGTATTCCTTATCCCCTGAAAGAGATGTGGCGCCTCCTCCACCACCTGCTCCACTTACAACTTCTTTATTTCCTTTCACCACTCATACAGATTAATCCAATGTCTGCCTCCCCTTTTCTTGCTGATCATTTTTTTCCTCTTTTGTCACTTTTCCTTTTGCTGCCCCAGACTGATAGATGAAAATGTTCCTCGAGTTGCCATTCTCCTGCCTTGAAAACCTGGGCAGATTAATGGGACTGAATTTCACACCGACAGATATCCATGAAAGGAAAATTAGACACATACCTAAAAACACACACAGCCTCTAGATAATGTTGAAATCAGAAGGCTGTGAGGTCACCAAGGGACCATCTGATCATGCAGTGGCGAAACATGACTAAGGCAGGATCTACACTGTTGCTTTATAGTGGTATTGAAGTGCACTGATAACTGTTGGGGCTCATGATACATCTACACCAAGCAGGATATAACACTATGAAGGTGGTATGAATGTGGCATATGGAATGTGTCATGGGCCCCAACAGTTGTCAGTGCATTTCAATACCACTATAAAGCAGTAGTGTGGCTCCTACTTTATATATACCTCTTTCATACCACTTTCAAAGTGCTATATCCTGCTTGGTGTATATCTGGCCTAAATTACAGCTCATTTGGATTACTGCAGTGAGTTCTACACAGGGCTGCCTTGAAAGGCCTTTTCTACATCTAAGGGGGTAGAGGGAAGGAGGGAGGGGGGAGGATCGCGGGCTTCCTGGCTTCCGCAATCCTCCCTGGGCATCCAAACAGGAAGTGTGACATCCCAGAAGGGAACAGGGACGTCGCGCCCATCATGGGCACCATTTTTTAAAAAGGCACAGGGAGACGTGGGAGTGCAGCAAAAAAGGTAGGGAACCCCCTGTGCCCACCCCACCCCACCCCCCGCCATCCTGGGGATGGTGGAATTGCTTCCCCCCCATGGGCATGAAGCCACCCTGCGTGGCTCCGTGCTCATTTCACATCCTGGGATGGTGGGAAAACTGGGCTATCCCTGGTTTCCCCTATCCCGGGGTCAACCTGGGGTCATCCCCGGTTGCCCCCGGGATCCCTTGTGTGTCATTTAGACACACAGGGATGACCTAAGAATAACTGCGGGATTATTCTTGGGTGTAGAAAGGGCCAAAGACTATTTCAACATCGTCAGCTGGTTCAGAATACTACGGCTGACCAGGACCAGTTATCTGTCTTTTTTTTTTTAAAAAAAAGTGATACTTTTTAATTAATTAGAAATGCAAAAGAAAGAATCTGTATATATCTGCTAAGGTGTGAAACAACAATCTCTCCTCCTGCAAGCATGAATCTAATTACAATGTATACTGAAAGTTAAGCAAAGACTATATATAGAATATGTATCATCAACCCATCTGCAATATAGCCCAGAATATGCTTAAAAACAAATATAATCATACTGAACCTTAAGACTGAGTAGATTAAACTAGGCTGACCAGATAAAATCCAGGTCAGGGCTCATGTAACTTTAACAGTGGTAGAGAAAAGGGAATTTCAGCCAGGGTCATTTGTATGCAATTAGTTCCTGGTGAAATTCCCTCTTCATCACAACAGTTAAAGTTGCAAGCACTATACTAGAGTGACCATATACAAAAGAAGACAGGGGCCCTGCAACTTTAACTGTTGTGATGAAGAGGGAATTTCACCAGGAACTAATTGCATACAAATGACACTGGCTGAAATTCCCTTTTCACTACCACTGTTAAAGTTACATGAGCCCTGACCTGGATTTTACCTGGTCACCCTAGATTAAACAACACTGAACCCCCCCAAGCCAGTTTGCAAGTGAATGGTGCATCCTACATCTTTCCACTACAAGTAGGCTGACCATATGAAAAGGAGGACAGGGCTCATGTAACTTTAACAGTTGTAAAGAAAGGGGAATTTCAGCAGGTGTCATTTGTATGCAATTAGCTCCTTGTGAAATTCCCTCTTCATCACAACAGTTAAAGTTGCAGGGGCCCTGCCTTCTTTTGTGTAAGGTTACTCTAGTATAGTGCCTGCAGCTTTAACTGTTTTGATGAAGAGGGAATTTCACCAGGAACTAATTGCATACAAATGACACTGGCTGAAATTTCCTTTTCTCTACAACTGTTAAAGTTACATGAGCCCTGTCCTCCTTTTCATATGGTCAGCCTACACTGCAAGCCAACAACACCTCAGAAACAGACCACGGATTTGAGTCTGACAAGCCTAGTCTCAAGGCCTACTTGAGACTGGACCATCTTTGCAAGTCCTTTCCAAGATCTCACTGGATAAAATGGGGATTATAAGCAAAGGAAGCTTGGTGCGCAGTGCAGTCAGGTGATGAGGTGGGAGGAGCTTAGAAATGTGGCCGTAAGAGAAGATCCACAGTTACTTCTTTGGACAGCATGGAAAAGGCCTACTGCTTGAACATCATCGTGGACTTCACGTTTGGTTCCAGGTGCTTCTCCACCATGTCTGCAGATGGAAAGATTTATCCTTTCTTTCTTACAAATAAAATTCGATAAGGAGTGTAAAGTACACTGTGCAAAGTGACTGTTGTACAAAGCCAAGCTGCAAAAGTAACTGCTTGCTTTCATTGAGTAGCCCTTGCACATCAGCATCCAGGAATTTGAAAGAAAGTAAATGTGCCTCTTGTCGTTTTCCCCAGATAGCTGCCTCACCCATGCTCATGTCTTCTAAAACCTTCCCCCAGGACCTCAGGGGAGTTGCAGGTGCAAACATTGAGTGCAGCTGACCTCTACAAAACCTCTCCGAGCTCCATTAATCACACTGAGCCCATTTGCAAAGAAAATACGTTGAGTGTTTTCCAAAAATCCACTTTCATAGTGTGCTTGCCAAGAAGTGAAATACAGCAGAATTCAAAGTAGGGGAGCATTGGAAGGGTGGTGGTATTAGACAATGGTTCAGTGTATCATAGTCCAAGAGACTATTAAGCAGGAGAAGATGCAAATGAATAAGCTGTAACATTCTGTAAAGAGTTTTGTAGGAAGAACAGAACTTGCTCAGACCTTCTACCAAGATCCTGCTTCTCACCCCCCCCATATAAAATGAATCATAGAGCTCCATTACACCAGCGATTTACTGCACTCTTACCATGCCTGGTGTGCAGATTTGCAGCGCAGTACTCACATGACGCCCTGCCTGTCCTGCTGACACCCCGCCTCTTCTCCAGCCTTTCCTAGAACACTAAAAGTCTGGATTATTTTCCCTAAGCGCATTTAACACGCCCTAAGCCTCCGTGTAGTTTTAAAGGAACTGGGGGCTTGAATGGACTGCATCAGGTCCTAGCAGGGAAAAGCGATCTCTCCCAGTAGCCTGCTCCAAGCCTCAATATTAAACCCAAACCCTGCATCCCAGGCTTGAAAGCCTTTTTTAAAAATCATACAACGGCTGAATATCTGCAGAGACAGATATTATACTCCCTCGATGCCCCCAAAGAGCCAGACTAAAGAGTCGTTCCATTTTGCCTGGCAGAAAGGCAGTCTGGTGGAAGTACTCCTCTGCCAGGACCTGACTGGAGGGAGAAAGAGAAGGGGAGGGGTGGAGTGGAGCGGAGCGGAAGAGCAAAGGAGCAAAGGAGTGAAAGAGCAGGTATTCAGCTGAAAGGGATCGTAAACTTGACATGCTTCTGCCTCAGAGGTAAAAACACACACAGAGGCAAACCTGGGCAAGGGGAAATTAGGTGTGATGGAGGTCATAATGGAAATAATGCAAAGTGTGACAAATATTCATAGCAAGCTTGGGGTGCTGCTAAACCAGCAGTTGGCATTAATTATGTGAGTTTCAAGAGCCCATGCCTATCGACAGTGCTGACTCCTGGTCTTGGAGGGCCCTTGTGTATGACGTTCCCAGTGGGCCGCCTCCCTCAGGGAGTCTGCCTCTTTACCCACGTTGTCACCAGCTCCTCCTCCTCCTCCTCCTTGTTCTGTTCCTCATCATTGCTGTCACGTGCTTGCTTGTCAGGCAGAGACACAATGAGTAAATAGGAAATGGCATCTGTGGTTCTTCCTTCACATCACCACCATTGTCTGAGCCAGAGCGAGAAGAGGGTGAACAAGCAGGTTGGAATGGTGAAGAGTGGGGACAGGACTGGGGGCTCTTGCCATTGGTCCTTTGCAGGAGTGTGGACCTTTGGCAGGTGTCTACCCATGCCTAGGCTGACCCTATGAAAAGGAGGACAGGGCTCATGTAACTTTAACAGTTGTAGAGGAAAGGGAATTTCAGCCAGTGTCATTTGTATGCAATTAGTTTCTGGTGAAATTCCCTCTTCATCACAACAGTTAAAGTTGCAGGCACTATACTAGAGTAACCTTACACAAAAGAAGGCAGGGCCCCTGCAACTTTAACTGTTGTGATGAAGAGGGATTTCACCAGGAACTAATTGCATACAAATGACACTGGCTGAAATTCCCTTTGCTCTACAACTGTTAAAGTTACAGGAGCCCTGTCCTCCTTTTCATATGGTCAGCCTACCCATGCCAACCCTTGATTCCCATCCTGGCCTCCTTACATATCCTAGCTTGATTGCTCCCTTCCTTACTCCAGGTCTACACACCACCTATATTTGTTAATTATTCAGCTGGTGAACTTAAGAAGTAGTTATGGCTGCCATGTGCAAACCACTGGAAATGCTTCTTGGTGGCAGTGACTCCACATGGTCACAGCAAATGAGACCTTCCCAAAAAAGGAGGCTAAGGTGAGACATGATAGAGGTGTACGAAATTATGCATGGTATGGAGAATGTGGACAGGGAGTCATTTTTCTCCCTCTCTCAAAATACTAGAACCCAGTGGGGTCATCCCATGAAGCTGATTGGTGGGAGATTCAGGACAAATAAGAGGAAGAACATAGTTAAATTTTGGGATTCACTACCATTAGATGTAGTGATGGCCACCAATTTGGATGGCTTTAAAAGGGGCTGGATAAAATTCCTGGAATAGAAGGCTATCAGTGGCTATTAGTCCAGAGGGCAGTAAGCCTGTGTGCACCAGTTGCTGGGGAACATGGGTGGGAGGGTGCTGTTGCACCATATCCTGCTTCATTGATCCCTAGTCGACAGCTGGTTGGCCACTGTGTGAACAGAGTGCTAGACTAGATGGACCCTCAGTCTGATCCTTCATAGCTCTTCTTACATTCCTATGTGGATCAGCTCCATTGCATACACACACATGTGACATTGCTGCTGTGGACTGACACCAAATTGAAGAATAGCTGCAAGGTTCTCTCTTTAGCCAAATGTTTATCTAAGACTCCAGTCCCATACTGACCTGGGAATGAGCCCCATTGAACTCCGTGGGACTCGCTTTTGAGTAAGCACCCATAGGATTGGGCTTGAAATGCTGGAACTCGGATGAAATTATGAGGTCAATTGAGGCTGCAATGGGGATGCTTAAGGAGTTCAGTCTTTGTGAGTTCTGATACAAAGTTGTCTGATCCATTACTCTCAGATTCTTCTGCTTTACTGAAGATTTCTAAGGATTCCTTTTCCATTAGAGCCTTCTTGTTATTTTTTTCCCTCCACTGTTAAAATGTGATTGCCATTTGAGATGTTTTCCTTCTGTCTTTTGCAGCTGGGAGGCGGTTGCCTCAGTCTTTCGAGAACTCACCTCGCATGTTGTCAGAAAACATTCAAAAGCAAACTGCTCACGCATTGCAATAACTGATATGACATTGTGCGACTGAAGTGCTAAAAGCTCTCTTCCTTAATTGCTCACTCACGGCACCCCTTGTTGCTAAAGAGGTGCTAAAAGTGTCAGCTGACCTTCCTATTTCAGTTCCATTTGTCTGAAGCAGTTCACACACTGGCTTCTCATTTCATGTTTCCTCTTGAAGGCAATAGAAAGCATCTCATTTCCGGTGCAAATGGCAGATTGGACAGGCCAGTCCTAGGCATCTTGATAGGCTGGAGCACTGGGCTGAACACAACAGAATGAAATTTAATAGAGATGAATGCCAAGCTCTACACCTAGGAAAAAGAAACCAAATGCACAGTTACAAGATGGGGGATACTTGGCTCAGCAATACTACAAGCGAGAAAGATCTTGGAATTATTGTAAATCACAAGCTGAATATGAAGTAGGCTGACCAGATAAAATCCAGGTCAGGGCTCATGTAACTTTAACGGTTGTAGAGAAAAGGGAATTTCAGCCATTGTATTTGTATGCAATTAGTTCCTGGTGATATTCCCTCTTCATCACAACAGTTAAAGGTGCAGGCACTATACTAGAGTGACCATATACAAAAGAAGGCAGGGCCCCTGCAACTTTAACTGCAACATGCTCCAGGTTCAGGGATTGGAAGCTCCTGTTTAAGGATAAAAAAAAATATTTAGTTTCACTTTGTTTTTGATAAGAATTCCCCAAGGTCCACAAATTTCTGCATATCCAGGACAGAAAGAACTTGAGATTTGTTTTTTTTTTAAGAAAGATGAACGTGGGGGAAACTGAACCAAACATATTTGTCCATGCAAGCCCAGGGCTTTGAGTGCATAGCTCTTAAAGGACTGGATTTGGATCTCTGTGTATTCAACCATGTTCAGCACCATATTAGTGCCGAATTAGAGTTGCCACCTCATTTTCTGAGAGCTTCTTCTTCTTTAACAGCTATATGGCAGGGGAAGTACATCATCGTCTTCTCCATGCTGGAAATATTCCATGTTCCTAATTGGATTTGGCTGGTGGAGATGAGTGAGAATTTCATTGATGTTATTTATTTATTTTGTAAGAACCTTTGCAAATTTCTTCATGAAGGAGATGGAAAGAATTGCTGAGGAGGAGGAGGATTCCGGCTGGGGGTGGGGGTGGAACATACTGAGGTTTCATCAGCTCAGCCTCCCGGACTTTGGCTCATTTCCTCGGAAGTAGACCTGACTTGATCTACATCGAGTCAAGCAAACTTGTTGATTTTCCTTTAAAAGAACACAAACAAACATAAATAGAAATGTGTGCTTATTTCATGCAATCTTGAGCTGCAATTTGTGCACGTGTCTGCATAAATAGGGGGAAAATGGTACAAGTTCCCAGGTTTCAGGAAAAGCACCACTCCTGAGTCCACAAATGGAAGCTGAGTGAGGTGCTCACCAGTCCGTCAAACCACTCATGGGCAAGATTCCACAGTGACAGACATTCCAGCTGTCTGTACTCTGGTTTAAAAGGAACAGGGAGGTTATGGAAAAGATGTGTACTTGGGTCCCTGGAGGGCCATTACCAGTTGGACTACATGATACTAAGTGATATAGGCCCATAAACTGACCTGGTATAAGGTTGGTGCCTATCTTATCCATGCCACAGGGAGATTGCCTTGAACAGAGCCTCTTGAATAGGATGGCGATATGAAAAGGAGGACAGGGCTCCTGTATCTTTAGCAGTTGTATAGAAAAGGGAATTTCAGCAGGTTTCATTTGTATGTATGCAGCACTTGGTGAAATTCCTTCTTCATCACAACAGTTAAAGTGGCAGGAGCTATACTAGAGTGAACAGATACAAAAGAGGGCAGGGCTCCTGCCACTTTAACTGTTGTGATGAAGAGGGAATTTCGCTAGGTGCTGCAAGCATCCAAATGTCATCTGCTGAAATTCCCTTTTCAATACACCTGTTAAAGATACAGGAGGCCTGTCCTCCTTTCCATATGGTCACCCTACTCTTGAGCCTCCCAAAGTCTAAGCACACCATTTGTTAATTCTTCATGAAGCGTGCAAGATGATAAAGAAGCCCCTTTCTCTTTTAGTGAATTTTCTCCTACAGTCCTGAGCAACCGGGCCAGTGAGCTTTTTGTTGAAATGTGATGTATTCTCCTGTTGCAGGGGAAACAAATTACGCCGTGCTTAAAAACAGGTAATTGCTTCTTGCATCTAATTGATTTCTAGAAATTACAATGCAGATTTGATTGGAGGAAGTGGGCATGCTACCGGCAATCGGCTCCTCAGTGAGCAGCCCATAAATCATGCTGCCTTCACTGCCTGTGTGTATTCGGTGAGGGATATTTAAGGGGACTTTATGGTTTCTGAGCACTGAAGAATGTGTCTCATCCCACAGAAAGTGGCACGGCAGTGACATCTATCACATTGCAAGGACATGTTTTGACTGTTAAGCCGGGAGCATTGTTTTCCGCTGTTGGCTAACTAGGAGTAGATATTATACCCTGCATATCAGGCAGGAGAACGTCTTAAGACAGGCTTGAACTATTTGTGGCACGCCAAGCAAAATGCAGCCCACCAGCCAAGGGGTTGAATCAATGTCCTGGTTTAGCTGCAATTGTAGCATTAAGTGTGTGTGTGTGTGGGGGGGGGGGGTTTGCAGGGAGCTGACAAGCACTTGGCAGGATTTACTACAGGATTGGTGAGGTCTCTTCAGCATGGTGGCTCATAAGTTGTGCTGTCCCATTGCATCCTCATATTAAATCTTATGTCTGTTGAGAATTTTTCACAAGTCCACTCATAATTGGCAGCAAGCCCCATCTGCTGTATAGGTATGTCAGAGGAATCCCGTTGGAGGGATGGAGCTTGATGAGTTTCCGTCAGCTTGCCCCACCCCCACACCCCCGACTCTGTTCCATCTTCTGCCAGCTGGCCTGACTCAGCATGTAACAAGTTGGGCCAGCTGCTGGAATTCCAGCAAATTATTATTATTATTATTAGAACATTTGTGCAAATGTAAATCTGCACAATCTGCAGCCGAAATTTGTGCAAATTTCTAAGTCTGATTGCATTAAAAGTCCCCTGAAACTCTGGGTCACCACGTGGCTCAGCTCTCTCAAATAAGCAAGCCAAGTTGGGCATGCCGCAGAAGTCTGGTGAGCCCAGGATTCCCTGGTGATGGATATCCTGACTGCTATCCATACTACAGTGATGTTATGGAGCTTCTAAGTAGGGTAATGTTTCTAGGGATGGACAAACCATGCCCACCCCATGCACTGCTCACTAGACCCTCCTCACTTACTTGCCCCTATTCAGCATACTGGGTGAGATGCCAGACAATCCACGGGTGCCTGGCCAATGGCATCTCCCCATCCTGCAAGCCGCCATTTTATGTAAAAATGGTGGCTTGGCTATTTACATAAATAGTGCTGGTATTAACATTCAAAGCCCTAAGTGGCTTGTGACCAGGTTATCTGAAGGAACGCCTCCTCCCATATGTGCCTGTTCGGACCCTAAGATCATCTTCTGGGGTCCTTCTCTGTAAGCCCCTGCCAAAGGAAGTGAGGCAGGTGGCTACCAGGAGGAGGGCCTTCTCTGCTGTGGCACCCCAGCTGTGGAATGAGCTCCCTAGAGAGGTTCGCCTGACACCTACATTATACTCCTTTAGATACCACGTGAAGATCTTCGTATTTTCACAATATTTTCACAATTTATGCAACCCCAAATGATAAACATGTGTCCATATTCAAAAGTGCCCACAAAATCCACAGTTTCATGCTTTAGCCTGTGGATGAAAATATGTATTTTGAGTCTGGGGAAATGCACATTTTCCACACAATTTCCCCCCCCCCCCGCCCATTGGGGGGAAAATGTTCACTTTGAAAAATATGATTTTCACCAATTGAAAAAAGCACATCTTTTCCAGATTGAAAAAAGACGCGTTTGGGAACGCGAATGAGGCAGAATGAGCTTTGGGGAAGACTTTAGAGAACCTCAGTGACCTCAAACCCTGCTATTCTTTCAACAATAGTTAGTGCCACAATCTGAATTTTTATATCATGACATAAAGCTGCTAATGTACTTGGCACTGGGACCCTTCCTGCCCTGTGGGGCTTCAGCAGGACCTCTTGGCTTTGTGTGGAGCAAAAGCTTCCCTTTCCAACATGGAAACACATGGCACTGGGATCTGTCCCTTTCTGTCTCTCCATGCTAAACAATGGCTGAATTCGAACGACGCAATAAGCAACTGGGGGGGGGGCGCAATCGTCAGTTGTATTGACTATTGTGTCGTCCAAATGCTGCCATAGTCAACTCAGCGCTGATCCTAATCCACACCACAGTTGATTATGTATTACCATGTTGTGTGGGGAGTACCCCCTAGATGAACAACTGTAAAGTTGATTATTACCCCACCACTGACTATCGTGTTGTCCGAATTCAGCCATTGTGTAAATTGACTCTCAGCTCCGCTGAAATTTGACATTCTTTGCAAATGGCAAAATAAGGCATGAGGAAAAACAAGAATCAGAATTAATATCTTAAAGTTTCCACAATGTGTTTGATGTTGAATTTTTGGGTGCAGTGAATCTCTTTAGGGCATTAGAGAACAGGTATGGTGCTATTCTATATTGAAGCAATTTCTGTTATTGTATGTTTCTACAAATATTTAAGTTACACAGAATTCATCAGTTTGTGCTTCGTAAAGGGTTCTGTCTAGCCCAAACATTTGCGTACTCTGCCTCCAACAGAAGTAGGTGTGTGTGTGTGTGTGTGTGTGTGTGGATAATATATATATATATATATATATATATATATATATATATATATAATCTCCTTATATTACCTTTTTAAAAAATCCAAACAAATTCATATGTTTAATCAGCTTCACCATCTTTACCTAAAAATGCTGAGTTGGTTGTATGGCTAGCAATCTGGCATATTTATACTTAAAATACTACAACTTGCAAACCTGCAGAATTCATACCCCCTGCTGTGGTTGTGTGATTTCTTGCATCCATAATATGGTCATCTTTCTTTCTTTCTTTCTTTCTTTCTTTCTTTCTTTCTTTCTTTCCAGTCACTCCTCTCCTTCTGAGATAAACACAGATGTAAATGCAGCTATAGTAACTCCTGTTGCCACCCTCTTTCTCCATATCTACTTATTTTAACAGATTTGAAAAAAAAAGACAAACTGATATAGTTGAATTGTGTCATTTCCACCATCTCCCATTAAAAGTGAGTTACAAAAGTGAATACATTTTCTTCCCACCACCAGCAGCATACCTGTATGATGTTTAAGAGAGGCCATATCTTAGTAGCAGAGAATATGCTTTTGCATGGAAGGTCCCAGGTTCGATCCCTGACATTTCAAGGTAGAGCTAGGGAAAAATCCTGCCTGAAAACCTGAGCCATGTCTACACCATGCAATTATCCCGGGGTCATCTCTAGGTCGTCCCTGTGTGTCCAAATGATGTACAAGGGATCCCAGGGTCAACCGGGGACAACTAGAGACTTTCCCCAGGATAACTGCAACTGCAGATTTCCTATTTTTCCCCGGTCTGGGGACAGTGGCATTTATAGCAGCAGGTGCTATGAAATGAGACTTAAGAGATGGGGGAGAAATTCTTTGGTTCACATTTTAATGCGAACTGAACCAACTGCCACACTTTTGAACCAATACATGAACCGAAACTCACTTATCCTTCAAAATTCACACTTCTTTGAATTTCGCAAAGGGATTCTTCAATCAAAAATGCATTTAAAAAACTGTGTGTTAGTGAAAATAGCATTGCTTGCAAAGAAATGTGTATATTAGGCAAAATTGCTTGCTACAAATGTGTATATAAGGCAAAATTATGAATAAAAAAATACATGTAGTAGAATAAATATACAAAAAAAAATATAAAACTTTTCCTGTGAACTTTAAAATAATAATAATCCAGAAGTTCAGGACGAACCAAATCTAAGATTGGAAAAATTTTCACAGTTCAGTCCTCTTCAGACATCATGCTAAGGCCATGTCTACACCTGGGATTTATCCCGGGGTCATCCCTGGATATCCCTGTTTGTCCGCTGTCCCAGGTTGTTAAATGGACACGGAGCCACATGGGATGGCTTTGTCCCCATGGGAGTGGGGGGGGGGAAGGAATTCACCATCCCCAGGATGGCAGGGGGGTTGGAAGCTAGTTTTTTTTTTTAACTTACCTTTTCGGGCGGATCAGGGCCATGTGACTCCTCTTGCTTAAAAAAATGGTGCCTGCTGCACCTGTAATGCCTGCGACGTCCCTCTTTCCTTCTGGGAGGTCGCGCGTTGGTGGAGATGTCTGGGGAGGATCTCAGAAGCCGGGAAGTCCGCGATCCTCCCCTCCCTTCCTTTACACCCTTAGGTGTAGACATACCCTAAGCCATGGTTAGGCTGCTAACACTTTTGCAGCAAATGGTAAGTGAGCATGTTTAAACCATGGTTATGTAGCCACCATGGTTAGGAATGGTTCACATGACACGCAAAGCCATAATGTTTATCTCAAAATGCTTAACCACCATGGCTCAGTGTGTCATCTTAACAGGGTCTTCCAGATAACCTGAATATAAGATTGGAAAAATGAGAAAGGTGGGGGGGGACCCAAATTGACAGATTCATCCATCTCTAGCGGAGATGCATAAGTGAAAGTGCAAGCTTATGAAGTGCTTGAGGCTGCCAAGCGGCTCCTTTCCACTCTTTGTAATATAAGGACATAGAACCCACGTGAGAGGGCAAATGCCATGCTAATTCAGCTGCCCCCTTCTCATCAAGACTCTAATACTACCTGGGCGCCAATTCTTTTACTGCTGACAGTGGCATGGGGTAGAACCAACGAAGAGTGAGGCAGTCCTATAAGAAGTGGTTCATGCAGTGGAAATGCACATGGGCTAAACCAAAAATTCCCTGGTGTGGCCCACCCAACATTTACACATAGTATCAATTATACAACACCCAGCTAGCACAGACAAAACATGCTTAATTTTGTAAGTTTATTATGACCAAAACCTTTTCATTTTCTGCTGACAGAGTTAGAAAGCTCTGTAGGCAAGACAACAGTCATCCGAAAGTTACTTTCTGCTTATTTTATAATGTGGAGGTGATTAAGAGCACCAGGGCCTATTATTTATCTTTGCACAAGAGGGCACTCGTAAACAGAACAAGGGAGGATTTTCTTTTTAAGGATGTATGTGTATGTGTGCAAATTTACTTATTTTTTATTTTTGCTTTTACAGTTGAATTCGTGCTGAACAAACAGCTTTCCCATGAGTAACCAAAACTCCTACAATGAATACATCTGAGGGATTTGCAACCACAAAAACCATGGTGACACATAGCTAAAAGTATATCTGGAATACTTGACACATGATCTTTAGAATATCTTGTAAGGCAAATGTTGACTTCAGCAAGGCTCTCAAAGATTAACTTTCCATAATTAGTTTTTTTTTGTTGCTGTAAATGTTTTTACAGGCCTTTTATACTGTGCTATGTCTCTAGTCCTCAGTATAACCCAAACAGGTATGTTCTAGGCATAGCGATAATGGCCTAACCAAGATTGCCCAGTGGTATGAGTCCAAATCTGATTCTCCCACATCCAAACCTGTAAATTAATTTGGCTGTAACACATAGAACATGTGACATACCTTCAATTATTTGTTCCCCTATATTATGCCTCCCCAATTATTTGTATTATCAATTTAATTCATAACACTTGCATGTACCACTAACCCTTAACAATATTCCTTTATTAGGAAACTAAGTTTTCAGATGTAAAAACAGCAGAAAATACACATTTTCAGTTAGGAAGTATACTTCAGAGACCAATGTTAATATTCAATTCTCATGCCAGACTAAAATAAAACCTGTTACTATGCCATCTTGAGATAGCTATTCAGCATCAATTGCTACTCAGTACCCCAAAAAATGTGCAAACTTGGTTAATGACCAGGTTTCTTCACACTACAGCTATTTTGCACACAGTTTCATCATTTCGATAACCTCCTGCTCTTTGGCCAACCCCTTCTGTTTCCAATGCTTAGACCACTGGTAGGCAACCCTTGGCCCATGGGCTATATGGAGCCCTGAAATAACCTCTACAAACCCACCACTCAGCTGTTCAGTGGCCTGTGGGATTGTTATGGGCAGAAGGCCTGAGGGAATGACCCTGCTCATGACTCATTTTCTCCATGTTAGATTGCCCTCTCCCAGTCCACTGCTCATAAGAACATAAGGAGAGCCCTGCTGGATCAGACCAAGGGCCCCATCTCATCCAGCACTCTGTTCACACAGTGGCCAACCAGCTGTCGACCAGGGACCAACGAAGCAAGACATGGTGCAACAGCACCCTCCCACCCATGTTCCCCAGCATCTGGTGCACACAGGCTTACTGCCTCAGATACTGGAGGTAGCATATAATGATCAGGTCTAGTAGCCACTGATAGTCTTCTCCTCCAGGAATTTTATCCAGCCCCCTTTTAAAGCCATCCAACTTGGTAGCCATCACTACATCTTGTGGTAGTGAATTCCATAGTTTAACTATGTGCTGTGTGAAGAAGTCCTTCTGTCCTGAATCTCCCACCAATCAGCTTCATGAGAGTGGGAGTGTTTGGGAGTGGGAGAGAAGAATTCTCTCTATGTATGTGAGAGACAAAAAGAAAGGATAAATAAATAAAAGAAATAAATAAATAAGTCAAGGTTAGAAGAAATGCAAATTCATATCTGAGACCTTCCCAGTTTAAGAGCTGATCTGGGTCAAAAAAACATCAGCCGACAGTGAAGCTGAAAATCATTAAATAAACAATGACTTTCTCACCCTTCAAATGTCTGCTAGACTGAAATCTGATGTTCTGCTCCACTGTCTGTGTTAAAATAAAACTGACTTGTATAATAGATGGGAACGTTGGTTCACCATTTGTGGCTCCTGCAGAGACATTAGCGGGTATAATTAAAATGCAGTGACATCTGGATATGAAAGGAACAGATGTGACCCACTGCAGTGATACAGAGACTAAATACATAAGCTTAATGTGCTGATGCATTTACTGCAAACATACATTCATTCAAATGTGAGCACCAATGTGCTGATTTCTCCATTCCCAAGTAATGCGCCATAAGGAAGGCTGCGTTCATCAACTAGCTTCTTCTGGAGAAGGAATTGGTGAGCTTCTGAGTTGCACAGAATACTTTGATGCTTTTCGTAAAGACATTCAGCATGATCCAATCTCTCCAGTGTATGAGACCATTATAGGGTGAGATTCTCATAAGTGTCTGCTGTACCCTTTTCTCTCAGCCATCCCTCAAAGCCAGTATTCAGCCAGGTTCAGTGTTGTTACTGTTGCTTTCTTTGGTCATGCAGTTAGGGATGGACAAACTCAGCTTGCCGAAATGCCACTGCTGCCTGCACCCAATCAATGCTGGGCGACCCGGTGAACTCCTGGGAAGCACCATGGGGCCACCCATCTCTTTAGTGAGCCACCCATCTTGCATAAAAATAGTGGCTCATGTTTTCCGGAAATCTAATTTTATGTAAATATCAACTGTCGAGGGGCTATTTAGATAACATTGCAGGTGTAGATGGACCAGTTATACCTATAACGTTGTGTAAATGGCACCTTACAGCAGCCATTTATGGAACATAAGATTTCCTAAAGTCCCAGAGTTGCCGTTTTTATGCAAAATGGTAGCTGGGTTAAGGGGACAGGTGGCCGGTGGGCACTCGTGGACCGAGTGATCACCTCACAAAGGGGTCTGGTTGTTGTTGGTGGCTCAGCGAGTGGGGTTCAGGTTGTTGAGCGGGGGGGGATCCATTGGACTCCAACCCATGCAGACTCCTGTGATATTCCTACATACAGAATGGTATAAAATGGTAGGATCCGTTTTGCTACATCTCAATATGAGACATGCCGGTTATATCTTATAGAACTAGAATCATCTAATAAGTTATCTCTGAATCTGATTAGCAATACAGTTAACTGGGAGTACGGATGCAGAGAAATCAGATTTCTATGAATTCAACATGTGCATTCTGCAGTAAACCAGGTTTTTTTTTCTAAGTCATGGTGATTCCACAGACATGTGTACCATTTTTTTAAAAATGGGGGAGATTTGCATAAGTGTACACTTATGCAAATAGGCAATAGTGCAAATGTACCAAAAAGTCTTGTACAAAAATCTGATTCCAGCAATGAGTTGATGATGGAACGAAGTACGCCTGACAATCTGTGAAACACAGATGGAACAGATTTAACAAAATGTGTACATCCTTACCTGGTAGAAAATCCAATTAAAGAGCACATATATGGTTGGACTGTTACATACTTTAAACAAAAAGAAAATTAAAGGAAGCTCTGAACCTCATATCATCATTTCGCATCACAATATGTTTTAACTTCTGTGAAAGTTCATTTTTATAAGGCTTCAGAGAAATGGGATCACATTCAATCAAACTGCCCAGTCCATTTAGCTTAAGGCTATTATCTTCCAAGAAAGAGAAAGCACTAGTCTAAAATGTTTCTCGTTCACCCTTCATGTACAGTTTTGGTAATATATTCAATAAATAAGGTTTGAACTAAGCGAGGAGTTTAAATACCCTATTCTGAAACCTGGAGTTCCTTCAGATGGGGGGGAAATCACATTCCCTTTCCGTGGCTCTGCTTCCTGCTTCTCTTCCACTTCTAAAATGATCTGTAATTACATGAGGAAGAGAGCAGCGACCACGTGGCTCGTACAGCCTCAAAACAATTCAATGGGACAGCACCCTCTAGTGGCCTTTTATAGCACAACTTTGCCTGTGCACAGCAGGGAAACCTGACAAATATCTGTTATCCCAGAAGAGTCGGTTTTTCTGAGGTTTTATTTTTTGTGCTAGAATGGGAAAATGGAGCAGGAGATGCATAGGAGGCTGACGGCAGAATGAGCTGTGAACGTCCATGAGTGGCCAGTAACGAGCGTGCTATAAAATACTCATTTAAAGAAATTCCTGATTATGGAGACACATTGGCTCAATTCGGACGACGTGATAGTCAATGGTGGGGTAATAATCAACTTTACAGTTGTTCAACTAGGGGGTATTCCCCACACAACATGGTAATAAATAATCAATTGTGGTGTGGATTAGGATCAGCGCTGAGTTGACTATGGCAGCATTCGGATGACACAATAGTCAAAACAACTGACGATTGTTTCCCCCACACCAGTTTTTTATTGTGTCGTCCGAATTGAGCCAATGTCTCCCACAGCTTGGTTTGCTGTCACGACTGCACAATCCACCTGCTTATCCCAACGCTTGTTTTTTTCAAAAGTATGAACCCTGAATATGTACATGAAGATAAACCACTTCTTCTACAAGTCTACCAAAGGTGCAATGCTATTAGATCCAACTTTGATGCTCGTAAGCCTCAGAACCCTGCATTATAGCTGGACGGGCATTTTGGCCCATCTAGTTGAGGCATCAAGGAGGGGAAAGGAAGGAACCCGCTCCCCACCCACTGGCATGCCCCTTTCCCTTCCTTATGAGGTCATGTTGCAGCCATTTTGTTTCTCTCCATATTTAGCTGCGAGGGGCAGGGAGCTCAGACTCCTGGCTCTGAGGTTGGAGGGGCGCCTCCAACCTCAGATCCAGGAATCTGAACAATCTATGCCCCTCCGATTCTGTCTAGAGGTCATGGGATTGCTCTCTTCTTTGTTTTGTTCATTTATATCCCTCCTTTTTGCCTGGCAACAGGCCTCCAAATAGCTTACAGTACATGAAAATGTAGCTATAATAACACGCAATAATATTATTTTTAATGGCAGTGATGCTTTATGAAGGCTCTGAGGGGACAATGATAGAAAACATCCATTTCTGAGGTCCTTTTTAGCAGCATTACATTCTGGAGTCCAATAGAGTGTGTGTCTGTGTGTGTGTTTATCCAGGAACTCTCCTTGTAGAAAAGTGGCCACAGAATGGGAGCCCAGTTACGGTGCTGTTTGTTACCTTCTTGCTAAGCAGACTGAAGGTTTGAGTCAGCAGCCACAGTTATCTCTTCTTTGCAGCCCGTGGCAGTTTTTACTTGCAGCAATTTCCCCCCATACGATGCTTCTGCAAGTCTATTGAAAAGAAAGCTGTGTCATGCAATATTTCTGTACGTCAGCTGACTGCATGGTTGTATCGCATGATATTTCTTTCAGCAAGTTATGGTCTTTCTTAAAACCAAAACCATGTGAACATCTTTTAAACCTTCTGTTCTAGCTTCCTCCTGTGGCCGTCTTGTGGCAGGGCTCTTTCTGCTGGCCTCACAAATTCCCAGTCCCTTGACAAATAGTCCTGGCTGCAAACCCTGTGATCTAAAATGGAGCGCCAGAGTAGCCGAGGATGTGTTTGAGTTTCTAACTATGTTGATGCAAGGTCTCCATACCGTTAAATGCACATACTGAAGCATGAAGGTCTTCCTGATGAAAACAAACAAACAGCAAGAGAGCAAAGGCATTAAGAGGAAAATGGAACCTCTCAGCAAGAAGGCAACACAGAGGGCCATACGCTTAGTAAAATTGCTCAGAAAAACAGTGTATTTATATATTATATGCTGGGCTTATTTACAACAGTACTAAATTATGTATGCCCTGTATGCATCGCTGAGAGCGTAATTGGAAAAAGTTCTTGTTCTTGTTTTCCTTGTGTGATTCCTCTATAGGCTTCTTTGAAGATGAAATGATGTGAGGCAGTTAAGCTCCTGAAAACACAGGATTCTATGGGCACCTACATCCTTGCTTTATCCTGAAAAAAGAAAGAGATAACAATTTTCTACAATCAGTTTACTAAACCGATCCTTTGATTGAAATCAACTCAAACAAGTTGACCTTAGGTAATATAGGTCACAGCAGCAAAGGAACACTAGGAACTCCAACCCCATAGTATTATTATTATTATTTTTACAAGCAGTGGAACATAGGGATGGGTGAATCTGTCAATTTCTGTTCCTCTTAGGCAAGATCTACACTACTGCTTTAAAATGTTTTATAACACTTTTGAGAACTGTTGGGGCCCAGGACACGCTCCATATACAGTTTTTAAAACCATTTTCAAAGTGTCATATCCTGCTTGGTGTAGATCTGGCCTCTGTTTCAATCTTAAATTCCATCCATTTTGAACTTTGAGAATTTATCCATTCTTTAAGTTCTGTTCTGTTGTGGATTCCTGTTCCATCCGGCATTCACACATGCTGGCAAACTGATACGGGACACTCACATCAGTGAGACTTTATTGAGGGAAATCCCATGGTGAAAAGCTTAATGGTTACACACTTCAGAAATACTTAAAGCTGATTGATGGTCAGAAAGCGTTAGTAGGGTGACCAGATAAAATCCAGGTCAGGGCTCATGTAACTTTAACAGTTGTAGAGAAAAGGGAATTTCAGCCATTGTCATTTATATGCAATTAGTTCCTGGTGAAATTCCCTCTTCATCACAACAGTTAAAGTTGCAGGGGCCCTGCCTTCTTTTGTATATGGTCACTCTAGTATAGTGCCTGCACTTTTAACTGTTGTGATGAAGAAGGAATTCCACCAGGAACTAATTGCATACAAATGACCCTGGCTGAAATTCCCTTTTCTCTACAACTGTTAAAAGTTACATGAGCCCTGACCTGGATTTTATCTGGTCAGCCTAGCTTTAGGCTTCAAGATAACGTACAGACAAAATGCTACTCACTAGAATAACAACCTGGTTTCCCAGTTGCCATCTCAATGGTTCCAAAAACAGGTTCCAAACCGAACCAAAGGAGGGAAAGGTTCCTGATACGATCCTTCAGGCAATCACAATGGGACATTCTTGAAAGACTTAACCAACCATTCCAAGGGAGCTAATCCAAATGCAGCCACACATTGGAACATGGCCAAAGCCTAAACATGATCACAAGGTTGGTAAAAATCTCAGGCACAAGAACTCTCGTGCTGCTGCTTTAGCACAGGGAACTCCCTGCCACTTGAGTCTGCAGACAAAAAATCCAACAATAAAAATCAACCCCAGTCTACCCTTACACTGAGCGGTTGATGAACAAACACACACCTACAACAAATGAGAGTTCAAGTCTATGAAAAGCCTCAAAGTACTTTTCATAGCACAGTCCTTAGAAATCCAAAGTACAAATAGGAGAGAGTCCATTTGCAGAGTGCTTTCAAAGTCACAAACGGTGATGGATCCAAACAGGAGGGATTTCAGGCCATGAGTCGAAAGATGGTCCTAGCAAAGGTCCTTCACCTTTGCTCCAGCTTATAAAGGGAGGCGTAGGCCTGCCTCAAACCACTTAACAAACAGGGGCTCTGGCCCATAAATCATGCCTGTGTCCAAACAGGGTGGCACTGCTCAGCCCACTAAGATGCCGCTACAATCTGATGACTCCTTAAACGAGACCCCCACACAAACCTTTCTAAACGCTGTATCACTTTCCCACAGAAGTCTTAGGGTGACCATATGTCAGGAAAAACCAGGACATGTCAGGATTTTTGTTAAAAAATCTGGGAAGGGGGGAATTATGAAATTAGAAGAAAAATTCAGTTTTTTTTCCATCCTCCCCCCCCCGAACAGCTCTACTGTCTAGTAAATGGGAAATAACATAAATGCTTACAGCTCCATCATTTTTAAAGATAAACTTGGCACCATGATAGCCCCTAGGTAGAGCTTTAGCGATACCAAATTTGAAGTAGATCCAGTCATCTGTTGATTTTTAGGATTTTTAAAGTTTGAGGTTTTAATTTTTTTTTTAAATGACATTTTTAAAGATAAAGATAAACTTGGCATCATGATAGATCTTAAGTAGGGCTTTAGCCATGCCAAGTTTCAAGTAAATCTGTTCATCTGTTGATTTTTAGCAAGTTTCAAAATAAAGTTGAACTTTAAAATTAAAAAGCCAGCCAGCCGGCCAGCAGCAAACCCTGTTAAGCAGCAGCTTACAGTGGAGTGAGGATACAATCAGAGAAGATATTTGAGGGAAGGGACGAATGTATCACACAGAGTATAGCAACAAAGTACAGCAAAAGTTACAAAAGCAGGAGTGAGTGAAGTTGATTTCAGATACATTGGATCTCTCACTTGTTATTTCAGTGGTTTTAACATTTGTAGAACAGATTTGTCTTAATTGTGTGCTATAAAATCAGACATGTGACCAAGGCTGTGTTCAGTTGGACACTCCCCTTGGTGCTGGACACGCCCCCTGGGGACGGACATGTTGGTGGGGATGCCCCCTTGGGGGCCAACCATGTTGTCCTCTTTTTTGGTTTCCAAATTATGGTCACCCTGCTTACAGCCCTAAGGCCAAGGGAGGATGGGACGAAACTACTCCCTTCTATACTTACCCTGAGAACCCCGACAGAGATAAGCTCGCTCAGACCCCAAGACTCCAAACCAGTTCTAATTAAATCTACTTACAACTTTCGAGGACTTGCTGAGACTTATACCGGCCAGGTTCATCCCAAACATATATATGAACTGGTATATATTGAGCTTCTGTGTCTCAGCCCTTGCATTTTTGCTTAACATGCCCGTGTGCAAGCAGTTTTCTCAATATAATCTATATTTGAACCTTTCATTCTCTAATATGCACATTATAATACATTTTTGTACACATTTTTATTATCATTGGAGAACTCTACTGTAAAATTCCGAAAAGTGTTAAGTTTGAAGGGTGAGTTTCCATTTGCATTGTGGTTTGGAAGTGCAGAATCTTGTATTAAAATGTGGACTGAACATCTCTCGTGGTACATAAGGAAACGTGGAAATCAGGATTCTCTTAGAAATGGCGTTATCTCCCTATTTGGACATTAAAAGCAGCATCACCCAACCTAGGGATGGGTGAGAAATTAGTTTCAGTTTTGTTTTTTGTTTTTTACTAGAATTTACCCAATTGCATCTCCTGGACTCGAATGCAAACCCAAATGCAATTTGCAGTCTGATATCTGAACATTTCTGAGCTCATGATGTGATTCACAAAACAACAACAACAACAACAACATCTCATATTTGCAAAATGTGAACATTTGAAAAAATGGATACACTTAAATAAATTGCACAGAAGCATGCTTTAGTCAATGGGGGAAATTAATACATTTTAAAATGTGCACAATTGAGGCATGCATTTGTAAGAATGCACATGAAAAGCTCCATGAATTTTCTTGCAGAGAAAACTTCTAAGATGGTAGTTTGAATCAGACATAAATGGGAATGATGCTTTGAGGTGGAAATTGGAGAACCTCATCAACAGTCCCCTCTACAAGGATTCGCTTTTGCGCCCGGTTAGGCGATTATGCGCATAATCGCAGAAGCGCATTTACACCTAATCCCTCTGCACGAGAGGCGGCGAGAGGCGGCGAAGCGCATTAACGGATGACCAAAATGTGCTTTACAAGTAGTTAATGCGCATAAGCATTTGTTCACATAGTCAAAATGCGCTTTAACGGCCGGAGCAAAATAAAACTCGCTATTTAACGCACATTCGATAATGCGCATAATCGGAGAGATAACGCGCCACTATGCCCGATTTGCGCTCCGTTCTTGTAGAGGTAATTTTTTTAAAGCGCCTTGAAAGAGCTTTAAACCTCTCTTGTAGAGGCAGCCAAACTCTCTATTGATCTGTACACCTCTAGCAAAACCTCCATGCAGTTTTCCAATCCATGCTTATGAAGCTGTCTCATATGAAGTCAGAACATCGGTCCATGTAGTCCAGTATTGTGCATTCTAACCAGCAGCGGCTGCCCATGGTAGTCAGCAACTACAATCCTCCTAAATATGCAGATTGTGCTGACTGTTTTGTTGTTGTTGTTGTTGTTTTTAAAAAAATAATAGCAAACAGTTTGTTAATATAAGAATGCTTACTTGGAGATGATGCTGTTCAGAGGGGAGCATTGCATTTGCTGCTATGAGCAATTGGTAAAAGAAGAGAGCATTATTAACTTGAGCTTGTCGTAAACAATAATGCCTGAAATGCAAAATCAGTAGCTCAATGTAGCAATTGGAAAGGCACACCGGAGGTGAGCACAATTGTGGAAGTGGTTTAGCGTTTTACAATCTGGCATATGAGAGTTTGCATTGGAGGAAGAGGGAAACCCCTCTGTAAAAGCAGAGCGGTAAAATGTGCTTTGAAAAGTGTAGACCATCGTGTAACATGTAGGGCACTGACTCCATAACATGTGTGCATGCTTGCATATGTGAATGTACATTTGCACATGCAGTAATAAGGTGCTGTTGCTTACTGGGAAGCCCATGCACCATGTTGTGCCATTAAAACAAGGCTGGGCAACTTGTGATTCTCCAGGTATTGTTGGATTGCAACTCCCATGAGCCAGAGGTAGCATAGCCAGAGGAGAGGCATTACGAGATTTGCAACCCAACATGAGCTAGAGGGCTTCAAGTTGCTTGTCCATGCTTTAAAATCTGCCCCCTGAGCCTGTGTCTCCAGCATCAAGCAGTTGGGTCCTGGAGTCACTGAATATTAAGCTTCCTTCTGATATCTCAGGCGCCCAAAGGATCTAGGATGGGGCATCTGGATGGTATGTTTGGAGGCAGAAGTACCACCCACTATCTTCCCGCACTCATCTGTGTCTCGATGGCCCTTTTTTTAGCATGTAAAGCCATGTGCTGCACAGCTGGCACCGTTTCACTTTCTCAGCTGCTATTCAAGGGGGAGATTGCAGATCAGATCAGATGGATCACACCAGTATTGATAGAGAGCCTTGGCCCTCCACTTTGGATTTTGAGTATAGCAGATGTGTGTGAGTATATATATGGGGGGGGGGGGGAGAGACAGAGAGAGGCCCTTTCCGCAACATAGGGGTGGAGAGGGCGGGCAGCAGGCACGCTGAAGCCGCATTAGAAATGTGACGGCCCGGGCTTCTCCTGGGCCGTTGCAAGTTGCAGCGGCCATTTTTTCCCAAAGATCCATGGTAGAGCGCACGAGTGCTCCTCCGCAACTGTAAGTATATATATAAAAAAATCCCCGCATGCAATCACCCCCCCCCCCCTCCGCCATTCTGGGGATGGCGAAATCAGGTCCCCACCTCTCCTAATGGCCTCAGAGACGCATGGTGCAGTTCCGAGGCCATCAGCGCAGCCACGCTTACTCACGAGTAAGCGCGGCTGTGCTACGATGGGTGGCCACACCAGCCGCCCATCTTGCCGTTGACCCGAGAACAGGGGGGTGGGAATCGGGATAAAAATGTTCCCTGAACTCCTGGGAAAATGGAGGGCTGGCCCCTGCCTGCTTGCGGGATGCTCTATGCGTCATGTGGCCTCTCCGCGAGCAGGTAGGGGCAGCCCGGAAAAAATGGCTGGTGCGGAAAGGGCCAGAGTCCTCAGGGACCCCCTGGACTTGCTGTCTGGGTGGGTGTGCATATGTTCTTTTCCTTCCATTTCTTCCTCCTCCCTCTCCCAACATGTTATTTCCTCTTTTCCTCCCCTTCTCAATATTCCCTTCCCCACTTCTCCCTTCCTTCCTTCTTCCTCTTCTCCCCTGCTCATGATCCTTCCTCCTCCTCCTCCTCCTCCCTCCAGTTGATATTCCCTCCTCTTCCTCCTTCCTTTTCCCTTCCTCTCCTGACATGCTCACTTTGGCCCTTTCTACACCATAGGAGTGTAGAAGGAGGGAGGGAGGGCGATCCAGGAAGTACCTAAAACACACCATCGGGGAGGGTGATCCCAGAAGTACCTAATACACACCATCAGGGAGGGCGATTCCAGAAGTACCTAAAACACACCATCGGGGAGGGCAATCCCAGAAGTACCTAAAACACACCATCGGGGAGCGCGATCCAGGAAGTACCTAAAACACACCATCGGGGAGCGCGATCCCGGAAGTGCCTAATACACACCATCGGCGCACAGGGAGCAGCTGTGGGGGCATCCCAGGCAAACAGCCTGGTGTGGAAAGGGCCTTTATCTCCCAATCTGTGGAAGCGCAGCAGTGGCAGGGAGGAATCAATGCCGCCGTAGAGAAAGGAATTGCAGCATGAGCATGCAAGGGAACAGGGTGGGGGATGAGGAAAGGCCATGATGGTGATAGCTGGGGGAGGGGTGGAAGAAGGGAGAGGTGGGGAAAGGAAAGGAGCATGGTGGGAAGGAGGGATGGGAAGGGGAGGCTGTGGTGGGTAAGGAAAGGCAGTGGTGGCTGGCTGGGAGGGAGGGAGGGAGGGAGGGAGGAAGGAAGGAAGGAAGGAAGGAAGGAAGGGTCTGGTGAGCAGCAGCAGGAGGAAGGAAAGGCTGCTGTGGGGAGGATGGGCAGTGTAGAAAGGTGGCAGCAGGAAAGAAGAGTCTGGGCCCAGTGCAAACTGGCAGATGCACTTGGGGTTTTGGGAAGGTACCAGTCTACCTGTATGCACTGTGCTTGCTGCCCCCTGCTGCATTGGAATGCACGAGACAGGAGGGAAGGCAAGTGGAAACTGGCATTGAGCAGGTACGCATCATCTCAGATTTGATTCCTGAGAGACGGGCTGCTGATGGCTTCAAAGGGCTGCTTTTCTGACGTATGCTGTGTAGAGATTTCTTTCCCCAAATCATCCATGCAGCTCTGCAGGCGTGCTGTCTTTGTGTCCCCTTTTGCAGTAGGTTGCTGCTGGGTTCCAAAGCCCGCTTTTCTCTTAGGCTGCTGTTTGTTGTTGTATAGATGCCTCCCCTCCCCCCACATACACACACACACAGTGTTGTTCATTCAAGATCTTATAATCACTACCCTCGATTTCTCTTCTGCTAGGATGACCATATGTCAGGGAAAACCAGGATATGTCAGGATTTTTGGTAACAAATCTGGGAAGGGGGGAAATTATTACATTTGAAGAAAAATCCAGATTTCACCAATCCTCCCCCCACTCAAAGGGCAGCTCTACTTTATAGTCAATGGGAAATAACAAAAATGCTTAGAGCTCCGTCATTTTTAAAGATAAGGAGATGAAACTTGGCACCATGAGAGCCATTAGGTAGGGCTTTAATAATACTAAATTTGAAGCTGATCCATTCGTTCATTGAATTTTAGGATTTTTTTTAAGTTTGAGGTTTTAAAATTATTTTTTTGAACTGTTATTTTTAAATTTAAAGAGATTAAACTTGGCATCATGATAGATCTTAAGTAGGGCTTTAGCCATACTAAGTTTCAATCAGATCTGTTTGTTTGTTGATTTTTTAGCAAGTTTCAAAACAAAATTGAATACAATCAGAAAAGATATTTGAGGGAAGGGGAGAATGTATCACACAGAGTATAGCAACAAAGTACAGCAAAGTAGGAGTGAGTGAAGTTAATTTCATATACATTGGATGTCTTACTTGTTATTTCAGTGATTTTAACATTAAGTTGTTATGTAGAACAGTTTTGTCTTGGGTGCCGTAAAATCAGACATGTGACCAAGGCTATGTTCAGGTGGGCACACCTCCTTGGTGCTGGACACACACCCTGGGGGAGGCCATGTTGGTGGGGACGCCCCCTTGGGGACCGACCATGTTGTCCTCCTGTTTAGTTTCCAAAATATGGTCACCCTATGTTAATAGAGCAGCAGAATGAGAGTTCAAAGGAATGCTTTTCTGTGGGTGGATTCCCCCTCCCCTCCCCCACACACCTTGTTCTCACGACCTTAAAATCCATAGGCCTCAGTTTCTCCCTTCTGGGATATGGATTGCTGGTTGCTGGGGATTCAAAAGACTGCTCTGCCTATGGTGATCAATCATGGAACCAATATTAAGGCCATTGAGTCCGCCATTTATGAACCTGCCCTCCATCCCGCTAGTCCAAATGGCCACCAACCTCCATTGGTTCCAGATCGAATGGACGTTTACTTGTATAAGCATTAAATAGAAGTTGACTTGCATTTTACAAAATGGAGCAAGAGGAGACTTAAAATCTCATTCAGCTGTTCCCCCTGCCATCAGGTTGTGATGTGCAGTTAATTAAAAGAGATGTCTAGGGCTACAGTGCTGTACACTATTTGGAAGTAAGCTCCACTGAGCTTCTCCATGTGTCACATATAAGGATATTGGGTTGTATGTAGCCAACGCTTAGGAAGATTGTTTCTGTCATAACGCGTTACAGACAGTTAACCACTTTTAAGTCACATTGATTTCATGCATCCGCTGAACTCTTTCCCATAGAAATCAGTGTTTCTAGAAATTCTTAAGGTTAAGAGTGGCCGCGCAGGATCAGGTCAAAGGTCTCTTTACTCATGGAGATTCCATTTAGCTAATCTTTGCATTGTGTGAGATTTAGCTACTAAATCTTACCTCCTGGAAGCCTGAGCAAAGGACAAGTCCGGGATAATAATTACTGATCTGGATGGAGTGAAGCTGGGCCATACTGGGTAAGGCCTTATATAGGCCTAACCCAACTCTTGTTCTCACAAAATGTGATCCCCACTTAGCACAAAATTTTAACTTTCGAAATCTCAGGGATTATTAACTGCAGTAGTGCTGAGTGCTGGGCTGCATCACCAGTCTGGCCCAGGGATGGCACTTGCTCCTCCCTCTCAGCAACCACAGTGTGGTATAGTGGTTAGAGTGCTGGACTGGGAGTCAGGAGATACAGTTTCTAGTCCCCACTCAGCCATGGAAACTCACTGGGTGACATTGGGCCAGTCACAGACTCTTAGCCCAACCTACCTCACAGGGTTGTTGTGAGGATAAAGTGGCGACAAGGAGGATTATGTACACCGCTTTGGGTTCCTTGGAGAAAAAAAGGTGGGATATAAATGCAATAAATAAATAAAAATAAACTCCACTACTGGTAAGTATGATTGGAGGGCCTTTCAGTGGAAGCTGGTGGCTCCAATTTCAATGTCACTATGAATTCACTCTGGTTTCAATCAGAACCGGTCAGAATTCTAAAGGAGCCATCCAAGATGCTGAACCCACCTTGGAGAGCTCCTTTAGAGTTCTCACCAGTTCTGATTGAAACCAGAGTGAATTCATAGTGACAATGAAATTGGAGCCACCAGCCTGAATGAGGGGGAGGGGCTTCCCCAAAATCACAAAGAAGAAAGGCAATTTCCAAACAAATCTGAATCTGTTGCCACCCCCCCACCCCCCTTGAGCACCTTAAAATATCCACCCCATGTCCATCCCACCCATCCACCCATTCTCCAAATGCCTTCACTCCATATGCTTAAAACCCAGTTGCCTGGGTAATGAAAAGGGCCATGAGGAGAAGGAGGTGACGGAGGGTGATGAAGAGACCGCTTTCCTATCTCCATTAGCTTGTGTAGGAAAATTGAAAGGCTGTACCTACAATAACATGGTGGGAGGGATGTTTAATCCACACAGGGAATCCTCATCCTCCACAGGAAGGTTCCTGGTTTATACAGTTGTCATGACAGAGGTGCTCTTCACACAATCATATCCATGGATATGGATTGAGGGCAGAACGTGTCACCATGATCTCAGTTCCCACTGTGCATGTTCATTTGAACATCTGGACAGGGTTTTCTTCTTCTTGCCTTTGTTCATGAAAACACACAGCTAAAGTTGTTCTTCCCCCTCTGTCTTCCCCTTGCCGGAAACAGCACAGGCCTGTAAACTGCAGAAGGGGTGTGTGTATCTAAGCAGAGCATTTGATGAATTCCTATGCTGTTTGCTATATCACAGCCTCCTTTTATAGGCCGCACATTGAGTGCCGCATTTATATTTAGTCTTAAAATTGGCTGCAACCTCACTGCAGCTGTAATCATTAAAGATGCTCTCAAAATAGATTTGGGTTGCTCTCTGCACTGCTCAGATAGTTAAATAATATATCCATAAAGTTGCTTTCCTGGCCACTAAGCAGTTCTAAGTACTGGCTATTTTTTGCAGCTTTCTGACTTTTTGAGCAACTGAAGTGGTCCTACAGTATAATATAAACATTTGGTGTTTTTTTTTAAAATCCTAATCTGCAGTTTGATTACACCCTGAGGTGGCATAAGGTAAGAGCAGCCAGGGAAAAATGGCCATCAAAGACTACTCTCCTTCGGAATGCCGTGTTCTTTTTAAAACTTGGATAGAGTTATGGACCCAAGGGGGTTACAAAACTTGTATCTTTCAGACTTGAATATTGTCGTGAAAGTTGCTTGGCTGTGCTCCAGACAGAAAGGTTTCAGAGGTTGGACTTGGTGCAGCAGGACGTGATGATCGGTTTCTTGACAGAAGCTGAAATGTAGGAACATACTACTAGGAGCCCTTTTCACGTGATGTTTGCAGTGTGGACAGCTGAGTTTCGTCATACATTAACAGAACCTATGTAGGAGTTGCTGTTGTGTGTTTGACCTAGGGAGACCAGATAAAATCCAGGTCAGGGCTCATGTAACTTTAACAGTTGTAGAGAAAAGGGAATTTCAGCCAGTGTCATTTGTAGGCAATTAGTTCCTGGTGAAATTCCCTCTTCATCACAACAGTTAAAGTTGCAGGGGTCCTGCCTTCTTTTGTATATGGTCACTCTAGTATAGTGCCTGCAACTTTAACTGTTGTGATGAAGAGGGAATTTCACCAGGAACTAATTGCATACAAATGACACTAACTGAAATTCCCTTTGCTCTACAACTGTTAAAGTTACATGAGCCCTGACCTGGATTTTATCTGGTCACCCTAGAAGAAACCTCATCCCAATCCCAGGCCATGTGATCCGCTTCTTCCAAATGTTATTGGGTGCAGCTAAACGACAATGGTTACGGTGCTATTGTTGGTATGGATAGCACCAGCATGTCAATCCTTTCAGTGCCAAGCAAGGATTTTTTTTTTCTCCCTAGGCTTCCAAATGTATTATTTTAACATTCTGTGATTTAGTATGTATTTTGTTTTATCTCATTTTATCTTGGGCCTAATCCACACCAAGCAGAATATAGCGCTATGAAAGCAGTATGAAAGACGTATATGGGATGTGTCAATGGGCCCCAACAGTTATCAGTGCACTTCAATCGCGCTATAACACAGTAGTGTGGCTTCTGCCTTTTATATACTGCTTCCATAGTGCAATATCCTGCTTGGTGTGGATTAGGCCTTGTTGTATTTTATCTTCATGCATCTCCTGACCCTTCTGATATTTTTTCCCAAGACAAAATAGACCCCGCTAAAACTGGCTTATTTTTTTTAAAGCAAAACTTGCTGCCATTTCCTGCTGTTTGCAAAAGCAGCACAATGAAAACACCCACTGAATGGGACACGTGGTCATTGCTGTTTCCTCTTTCTTTCCCCGCATAAAGAAACCATCACTATTGTGGGACAGCAGCAGGAGGTCATAGCGATGGTAGGGAAATGCGATCCCACCCCGTCTGATAACACTCTAAGTTGTACCTGGGTGATGTGAGTGAAGCAATGAGTTTTTGTCTAGCTTCCTGATGTGTCCTTCCATGATTGGTGCTGCACTAGTCTCAGCGGTGAAAAGGTCAAGCCCTAGATCCTCCTGGATCTGTATGTGACAAATAATGAGAGGCAATAGAATGAGCCGAACGTCTTCAGGGGTGTGAGTCAAACCAGGTATGGGATCAAATTTACGAAAGTTTTCTCTCATGTAAAATAATTACTGACAAGTTAAAAAAAAAAAAGGAAAGACTAGGTCTAGAACATTTGTCGCTAACATGATAGTTTTGTAGCTGTAGGGAATTTGTCCTTTGGGGAAGCATTCATAAATTTGATCCCACGCCTGTTGTCTGAAGAGGCATGGTGCAGTCTATCATTTTAGGATTGTACTAAATCATTCTACAGCATGTATAGATCCAGCCTCCATTTCAGAGGGTCACAGTTCCATTTTGTTCCTGGAATTTGTTGTCTTAACCTAATTTATATTTGCTTGCAAAAAGTGAGTTCAAGGTCTTATTGCTGGAGGCAAAACCTCCATTTCTTTGTTTCTTTGTTTTCCTGCTGAAAAAGTAAATAATTTATTAGACTCCTCATAGCCAACTTATTTAAAAAAGGAGGGAGCTACAAAAACAAATACCTAGGAAGTAAACCTGAAGCAAGATGTTGCCTTCCTTTTATTTAACAAGCAAATATTAACCATCTGTGAATATGAATTGTCGATTTTGAATCTGTAGTTTTTTGCCTGGAGTAACTTGAATAGTCTAACTCAGACATATTGCTAACAGGGACAGACCAATCGTCGTCATTTTTTATCCATGTAGCAATACCATATCCTCCAATGGTCCCTATTTTCTGAGGATATTCCTAGTTTCTGGTACATGTTATGCCTATGGATGAACTAATCTATGAATTTTATTTTTCTCAGTTCCTATTTCCCCCCAGCATTAAGTTTGTTCCTTTGAGTTTCTACTTCAGTTTCCAAATTTTCTTGTTAAAAATTCTGTCTAAAAATGCATCCATTTTTTTATTATTTGAATACAGGCGTTTCTATATGCAATTTTGCCTAATGTATATATTTCCCTCAATGATTTGAACACTTCACCAAGCTTCCATTTTAACCAGGATGTTGAATAACTGAGCAAAGAAAAGGATGGGGAACTGTTTTAAGACTTTTAAGACTCAGATTTGTCCCCTACGCTGGGCCCTATTTAGTGTCCCATTCTGTGGATACCTGAGGCTCACAGGGGAAGCTAATATCATTGAAAGTGTCATAGCTAAGCAAGGCGATCCAGTTCCTGTAAGAACAATCATGTCAAGGCAGGCAAGGATATGTTAGATATATACAGTCCTGTCAAGGCAAGTGCATCAGACACAGAAAGTTAAATGAAGGTAGATGCCTCTTGTATTCTTGTATAAAGGGCAACCGGAACAGGACCATGGATAGCTTAGAGTGAGCTTTACTCTCTCTCTCTCTCTCTCTCTCTCTCTCTCTGGCCAGATCTATGTTAAGCAGCATATAACACTTCAAAAGTAGTTTGAAAACGGTATATGGAATGTGTCATGGTCCCCAACAGTTGTCAATACTGGTATAAATTGTTATAAAGCAATAGTGTAGATCATCTGTCTCTCTCTGTCTTGCCAGAACTGCACCAAGCAGGATATAGCGGTATGAAAGCAGTATGAAATCAGTATATAAAAGGCAGGAGCCACATCGAGCAGAATATAGCGGTATATGTTAATGGGCCCCAACAGTTGTCAGTGCATTTCAGTACTGCTATAAAGCAGTAGTGTGGCTCCTGCCTTTTATATACCGCTTTCATACCGCTATATCCTGTTTGGTGTAGATCTGGTCTCACTCTGTCTTATTAGAAACATAGGAGAATGTTGTCTAAGTAGCAAGCTAGAGCCAACTGAAGTCTTATGCAGACATGATCTGTACTGTGATTAGCTCCATTAGCGCTGACGGAGCTGCTTGAACTGTTGAAGGCCCTATTGCCTGATTCTATTGTCTCAGATTTGTGCAGTTTTCCCTTGTGCCCTGAAAAGCCTAAGGATTGGGGGACAAGACTTATCTGATGTGTGTGTGTGTGTTTATAAACAGCAGTTTTCTGAACTGCCTTTGAGGGCTTTTGTTGTAGCACATTGCAATAGTCCAAATACCCAGAGTGTTTTAATAACTCTGACAAGGTTCACTCTGTCTGGAAAATAGCCACACCTGAAACATTTGCCTTAGCTGGTGAAAAGCGCTACATGACACCACAGCCACCCTTGCAAAGATAAGAGTGGGTCTGATAACACCCCCAAACTGTGGACCGGATCCTTAAGAGGGAGTCCAACAATATCCAGGCGAAGTAATGCACCATTTCCTAAGAGCATCTCCATCTTGATTGTAGACAAAGTTGTGGCTGTATTCTGGGCTAAAAGTAATGGATATGTGATCTGACGTTGAAGAACTGGTCAAAGTATGGGCTGAAGAGAGAGAAAAACAGATGAAGGAACATTTCCCCTGCCAAAGTTCTCCCTGACATAGATATACCATCTTCCTTGAAGCGTTCAGTGTTAAGGCCTCGCCCTTCAGAAGCCAGTCTGGCACTGCAGTGCATGTTAAGGCTCAATGAATCTTCTCAGTAAAAGTGCCAGGGCCTGCAACCTACTCCTGTGAGAGTTAACAGTGTGAAATATAATTGCAAAATTAAAATTCTAACCGGCAGGCCTCAGCACCAGATGTGTGGTACTTCGACCCTGTTTTCCCTCTGGCCCTAATTTGTAGACAGCATGTTTAAATATAAATACAAATCCTCCTTTTAAATGTATGAAGCTAAGAGCATATGGTTAAGACCTTGAGGACTGTACTGTTCCATTGTTCTTTCTTAAGAGAGATTTTCATGAGTTGTTTTTTTAAATTATTATTTTGTAATTTTATTTTTATCCATAGTTCTGTCCTCTGTCTCTGTCTCTGTCTCTGTCTCTCTCTCTCTGTGTGTGTGTATATATATATATATATATATATATATAGGGTTAGGGTATATAAATCAGCAAAAGGATTTAGAATGCACCATGATGTTCTATGAGAAGGTGCATCTCTAGTAGATATTTTGCCTCTTAGCAGCAAGGTCTGTTATTGCCTCTGATTCAGTCTCTCAGTGGTTTAAAAGTTTGGCCAGAACTTTGAATAGGGGCTGGAAAGGAAAAGGGAGATTTTTCCCTTTTAGGAAACACAAGAAGAGAACCCAAATGTCGTACATATTTGACGATCTCAAGTTTTTCATAAATAGACATCATTCCTAAATATTTGGATATTTAGAGAATTATAATGACGACTCTTCAACATCCTCTACTGAGGGGGAAAGAAACGGGTCCATTAAACCCACTGAGTGCCACCAATGAAGTTCACACTACAGTTAATATGCAGGACTTGGGCCTAGTACTATGAATCATTGAATCGAAGAGTTGGAAAGGGCTACTTGGTCATGAGTCGAAGCTCCTGCTCAGTACAGGAATCCAACCTAAAGTATCCCTGACAGACTGCTGTCCAGTCTTTTCTTGAATGCCTCCAGTGATGGAGAGGCCACCACTTTCCTAGGCAGTTGGTTCTATTATTCACTTATTTATCCTATTTTTATCCTGCTCCTTAGTTAAAATAAAAAAGGCTCCCAGAGCAGCTTACAATCAATCAACCAAGAAAACAGCCCCTGTCTTCAGGCTAATAATAATAATAATGCATGATATACAAGGAAAAGGGGATGGGGTGGGAAGAGGGGGAAAAAGAAAGAGGGGGCTGTTCAGAAGACAACTTAAACCTTGCTGGTTAAGGCTTTTGGTTATGCAGCAGGGTTTAAGGGGTCTTGTGCGATGCCTTTTGCTTAAGCCTGCTCACTCACTAACCCCAGTTGGACCGTCTGCAGCAGGGTTAGTGGCTCTAACCCTGGCTTAAAGTGTGGTTTGCGACAGCGCAACTTGTGGTTAGTGCTAACCCCAGAGAACCACAGTTTTGCTAACCACAGTCTCTGAAGTGTCATTTGAACAGGCCCAGTGAGAGAAAATGAAGGAGACTGTCAGCAGGGTTGGTAGGATGGCCCTAGTTCCACCTCTCATATCCCAAAGGAGGGGCAGACCAACTGGAGCAGGCCCTGATATTCCATCTGCCTGCTCCTGTCTCCGTCACTCCTTCTTCTTCCCCACAGGGTCATGATGTTAGTTAGTCCTGTGGTGGGTTGGGGATTCCAACAGGAGCAGGCCCTGAAGTTTTCCCTGACGTTCAACCAACATCTACCTTCCTGTAACATAAGCCTATTATTCTGTGTCCTACATTTTGAATGATAGAGACCAGGTTTTACTCCTTTTCTGGGTGACAACCCTTTGGGTACTTGAATCCTGCTAGACTTCTCTTCCCAGGGTTAAACATAGCCAGTTCCTTCAATATTTCCCCGATGACTTAGTTTCTAGATACCTCTGACCTCTCCTATATTGGGGAATAATCAGCAGCATAACTAGGCTGTAGACATGGACAGGATTGTGCTATTAAATCCTTATTTTACTCTGATCTGGCACATTAGCCCATGCTTACAGAATAACAAAGGTGTGTCATTGGTATAATTTTTTTTTTGCATTTGTTATGAATAGCTCTCTGGGTATTGTACAACGGTTAAAACCATAATGATCAAACAATAGAAATCACTATAACTCATTGCAATCTCGCACAGCATGAAAAATCACATACCAAAATAAAAGACAATACAAACCAGAAAGCTGAAACAAACCATCTAGGACTCAAAATTATAGATCTAAAATGCTTAAAATATTTGGAAGGTTCAAAGTGCCAGGGAGAATGAAAATTCTTGGGCTGTTGCTGAAAAGAGAAGGTTATAGGTGATAGGCAAGCTTCTCTAGGAAGAGTGTTCCAAAGCCAGGAGACGTAATCACCATCCAAACCTTGTATTGAGGAGATGGTCAAAGAAAGCCTTCTGTAGGTGAAGTTAAGGAATCCATGGGTAGGTACTGTCAAGGATAAAAATTCACTTTGGTTGTAAGGCAACACTGTTATATTGAGCATAATACAACTGTATGGAGAGAGTCCTACAGACGAAGAACTTCTCCCCTGGCACTGTGAAAAGCAGGTATTTTTATACACAGTAGCATCTTAACCAATTAGCAGTTGGCAAAATTCTAAATCAAAACAAAGACAGATCAAAGAAAACTCCTTCATTATACCTGATCAACAGATGGCCCATAACTCTTCTGGCAATGTCAGATTGACCTGGATGGTCAATCCTCCTTATCAAGCTAGCTTATTTGTCTTCTACTATATTAAGAGGTCTTGACAGTTAGGAATTCCAATTAAGCATTTCCTTGCAGTTATAGCAGTTATAGCAATACAGCACATTTAGGCACATACATCATTCCAATCCCATCATGCAGTTAACTTGCAAGAACCAAACTACATACAGAGGCCTACATACAGAGCAGGTAATCAAGGCCTATGGCCTTGCAGGAGGAGATGTTCCATCAGGTACTGAAGAGCTTCAGCTGTTTAATCTCTCTGACCCATGAATGGTGTACTATGTGTTTAACTGGCATTACCCTGACACCTTGGAGCAAGGATCCATTTTGTTCCAGAAGGCAAAGCCTGAAAGCTACCAGGAATGTAGTCAGTAAAGCTCTGGATTGCCACAGAGTTACAGTAGGTATGTTCTTCCTCTTTGATTCGTTTTCACTTTTGAAAAGAAACTCAGTTATCCTTTGAAATTAACATTTAAGTTGCAACACACTCTAAATAATCCCACTACCACCTTGAATTACCTCACACACCAATGTCATGCAGATGTTAAACACTGTGGGGTATAGGATGGAAGCTTGTGGGAGCCTTCACTGAATTCTTACACCTGTTCCAGTATACTGTCATGGCTGATGACATCAAAAGCTAATGAGAGGTCAAGTAGAATTAACAGGGTTGCACTAACCCTGACCCTCTGCCTACAGAGGTTATCCAACAATGTCACCAGGGCTGATTTGGTACTGATTGAAATGGACCAAGAACATTAGTATCATCTAGCAATGGCCACTCTGGGGAAATCTGGCCATTTTGGCCTGGCAGATCTCTACAGTGCTCCTGACCCAGCTTGCAACTGTGAGCTGAGCAACAGGTCATTTCCTGAAACTTGGGAACTTAGCCAGCTTTTTTAAATTTTATTTGTGAGTTGCATCACATCATGGGTGTAAATATTTATGGAGATCTCAATTAGTGCAACATCGTGGAGCCTTTCTACACCATACAGGGGTAGAGGGGGGGGAGGGGGGACAGTCCCAGAAGTACCTGCTTCTGGGATTGTCGCTGCAGTCCAAATTAGGAAGTGCGATGACCCGGCTTCCTCCCGGACCGTTGCACGTTGCGCCCACCATTTTTGTTTCCAGATCAGAGAAGAGCGCACTTGTGCTCCAACAGGAAGGCAAGTGTTTTCTTAAAAAAATAATAATAATAAATAACCCCTGAAATTGCCCCCCCCCAACCCAACTCACCATCCTGGGGATGGCGGACTTGCTTCCCCACCTCCCTTGATGGGCACGGAGTTGTGCCGCACAGCTCCTTGCCCATTTTTGGTGCTCGCTTACTTCCGAATAAGCGGGCACCAGGCAGGACAGGCACCCACACTTCCAGCGGTCTCGGGATGTTCCCAGAACCGCAGGAAGAATCAGGCTTCCCCAGGGATTCCTTATCCCGGGGAAAACCCGTGCCCATCCCCCCTACCCCTGGGAGTCCCTGTGTGTCATTTGGACTCACAGGGACTACCCAGGGGCAATCTCACATCTAAAGGCTAGTGTAGAAACGGCCGTGGCCATAAATCCCAATTTACATGACATTCCTGTAAATATTTACAGCTGCAATTGTATACAAATACCCTCCCCCTCTCCCCCCAAAATCCAGTAAGCTGGCCTGACATCACGTGACAAAGTTGGCCAGCTCACCGATGAGCAAGATGGAGTCTGGGGGACTGAGCTGGTGAAGTATCACCAAGCTCTTCCCCCAAATGGATACCTCCAACGCCCCTAGTTTGACCCACCTCACTTAAGCAGCTCGCCCGAGGAGAGGACAATTGCCACTTCCCTAGAGTTATTAAGACCACTCTTCAGATCACTGGTGTGCTTATTGCGCATGCAGCATCTCCCTCCGCAGCTAGAACAACTAGATGTAAAAGAGAACAGACCTACTGCACTGATAGTAGGGAGGGTGTTTAGGCAGGATCAGCTTATTATGCACAATCAAGGAAATCTGCATTTGTGGATACTCTGTTTATTACTTTTTATACCACCTACTAGCCAAAGGTCGTTGAGTGGATCACAACAATTAAAATGATAAAATACATAGGTCACTCTGCAGAGAGGGCAGGGCTCCTGCAGTTTTAACTGTTGTGATGAAGAGGGGATTTCACCAGGTGCTGCATGCCTAGAAATAATACCTGCTGAAATCCCCTTTTCTATACAACAGTGAAAGATACAGCAGCCCTGCCTTCCTTTTCATATGCTCACCCTAATTTCAGCATTCTTAATACTTTCGTTCTGCTTTTGCGATGTTTAGGAATAGCAATGCATTATCGACAGTGGCATGGAGAAAAGCAGGGAGAGGGTCCTTTGACCTTTTGCAGCAGCAGCAGCATCCGGCTCTACCTGTTGTGAAGACTGCAGGATGCCAGAGTTAGAAAGGTTCCTTTTTGGCACACCTTGTATTTGATCCCTGCTTAAAAACGAAAGCGCTCAGTGACTGAGAAGAATATCAGTGGGGGCGATGGTTGCAAAGCCTGAAGGACCTGGGTCCACTTAGCCTAGAGAACGGAAGATTAAGGCTTACAGGGAGCTGAGGGATGATCTGACAATTAAGGAAGGCTATCTAGTCTGCCAAGGGAAACTGATGTTCAGTTCAAAGCAGCTGTTAACAGTAATACCTGGCTAGCAGTTGAGCTTTATATGGCCAGGTGATGCCAGCTACAGAAGCGCTGCAACAGAATACTAATGGCCAAAAGAGAGGCTCTCTGGCCAGCTGCTGTTCATCAACCAGCCCCAACCAGTGCGTCTTCTTTGACGGACTTTCTGTGGAATCTGCAACTCTTGTTACACAGCCGCTACCCTGCACTGCCATTTAGAAGAGGCGGTTGTTTCAGGGTGGAAATGCCTTTTGGATCTTTGTGTGTATTCTCTTAATGTCTTTGTATACAGAGCTTTTCATCTTGGAGGCCTCTCCTCTGAGAGGGGATAAAGAGGACTTGAGTGAAGTGCAAATCTCCTTTGTCATCCTAAGGAACCTTAGCAAACGCGTTACTGCGGCTGAATGCATTCGCTGCCTCCATGAGGCAAAGGGAACCTCTTGTGCTTCCTGGATTCTCATTGTCTGCATGGCTCACCGTCCTTTTCATGGGGGTGGGGGTGGGGTATATCGAAGAAATCAGTTCAAAGGAAGAGCCAACAAGTGCTCCTGACAGCCTGCTTGAAGTCAAGGGAGGGGAAAAAATGGCAGAGCTGTGGTGGAGAGGTGTGAAAGCTGTCATTTTGAGTTTTTCCCCTGGGGGTGGGGGGAACTCACACAAGCAGATCTGCACTGCAGTGGGGGGGGGGCAGTGCAAGCAGGTTGACATTTTGCACCTGCAAAGGGATGGGCAATACGGTTGGTGCGCTTCAGCTTCCACATTTTTACCTCATCCTGATGCCTGAGCCCAAGCATAAATTGAGAAGGGGAGGAGATGGGCATTCTGGAACAGGCCGATTTATAGGCTCAAAAATGGTCTGTTCTGACTGTTTATGAAACACATTAGACTTTGCCTCTAGATGCCTCCATCCAACTCTAACTAGGGATGGCCGAACTCATCTCCGTCAGTGCCACACACCGCTTGCCAGACCCTCACTGGCCGCCCAATCCTGCTCACCACATGCATTGAGCCGCCAGGTGGTTTGTGGGCATCTGGTGAGCAGCACGCAGCTGTCTGCGTTTAAAAGTAGAGTTACAATAGGACTTAGGGATGTTGCAGAAATCTGAGAGGGGATGGAGTTCAGTGGCTCCCCCCCCCACACACACACACACATTTTGATTCCCGGACTCCACTCAATGGACCAATGTGCTTCCTTAACTTGGCATGCACCGTGTTGGGCAAGCGTGGTAGTCCCTCACTGGTCCAGCGAGCCGCCATTTTATGCAACCTTTTTTCTAAATGCTCATTTACACAAATGGCAGTCATAAAACAGCCATTTATGCAAGATTATAGGTGCAAAGGTCCAATTTCATCTCTAATCTTGCATAATTGGCCCCTTTTAGGTAAAATGCATCTTGATGGACCAGAGGGGGACCACCGCACTTGCCCGACCCAGTGCCCGCTGAGTCAAGCTAGCATGGTGGTCCACAGACTGGAGACTGGGAGGTCAAATGGGGAGGGAACCCACTAAACTCCATCCCCATCTCGAAATTCTGTGGCATCCCTAACTCTGTTTGTAGGTAGTGTAACAACTTGCATAACTTCTGGGTGGAAATGTGCATTCAAATTATCATCCAAGTGTGGTTTGCACTGAGAGTCATGCAATGCTGACAGACTTAGGCAGTAAGATGCACAGACTGCTGTGCATTCTAATATAGAAATAGGCCGCTATTTCCACTGAACTTGTTTTGACCTTTCACGAATTGGTGGGGTGCCAAAGAAATGCCCCTAAGGAATGAGGGTTGGAGAAAAGATCCCCAAATTTTTTTGGAGGGAGGTTGACTTACCTTAGTGTTTGTGGTGGCTGAGGGCCATGTGAGTGTTTTGTGGGGGGAGCAATCCTAAGCCCCCTACACAGTGTCTGGGAGACATACAATATTTTGGTTTCCTGGGTCTCCCTCTCCTCATTGCAGCCAGCATGGAGAGAACTGTGCTGGCTCCTGTTACAAGCTCACAAATGTGAGCTTGTAGGGGGGTGTTCTCAGGGGCAAGGAGAGGAAGAGACTGGAGGCATGGGAATACGCATCCATAGCAGTCCCCAGCCTCCTTGCCTCCCCATCTCCAAAGCTTCCACTAGAAGGGCAAAATCACCCATCTAGCTAAAATGCAGAGCCTCCACTAGATGGGTGAAATCGGTTATTAAAGTATGTGCTGACAACCCGGTGCTATTTCTCTGTGACATCTGAATTGAGACAGGCTGTGCATGTTCTGAACCAGTGCTTGGATGCATTTATGGCTTGGATGATAAACTGAAGCTGATCCCTGTTTACACAAACCCCATTCAGTTAATTTGATCAATGGGGAATAACTGGGTTCAGACAACATGATATACAATGGTGGTTTAAATAGTTGATGGTTGGTTATTTAACCCACTGTCAGTTATCATGTTGTGTGGAGGGAGTTTTTAACCAACGGTTGGTTATTTCACCCAAATAACCAACACAAATAACCAATGCTGTGCAGAGGTGGCTATTTTAACCACCGTTGGTTATCATGTTGGGTGGAGGTCACTCTTGGTCATTTCCTGAGCCATCATTGGTTATTTCATCAGCCACAGATTTGCAAGGCAAGAGTGGTCAAAGCAGTGGCTGCCACACTAGTCTACGTGGCAGGATAGTTTTTTTGGCAGCAATGGCTGATGGCATACCAGTGGGAAAACTGAGGGGGGAGAGAGGGCAGGGCATTAGTGAGTCAACTCAGCGTGAACTAATAGTCAACTCAAGGCTGATCCTAATCCATGTCATGGTTGATTATTATATTGTGTGGGGAATGCCTCCAGGATAAACAACTATCATGTTGTTGACTATCATGTTGTCTGAACCGAGCCAATATGTTCTATATAGCAAAATATTTACAGTCCGGCCATTTCTTTCATTCTCGCGTTCACATCCTGCCTTTTCTCCAATGATCTCAAGGTGGAATTCCTGAGATTCTTGTCCTGAGAAGATGATTAAGTGGTATAATGACTGGCCCAGCATTACCCAGGGAGCTTCATAGATGACCTGGTTTTCAAAGTCCAACACCTTTGCTCCACACTACAATGATGTTGATCACACATTGTTAGGTACATTTTTGTTTTGTTTCGTTTTTTAAAAAAGGTCTATGTGCATGTTAAAAAAAAATCAATCTTATTCAGGTATCAACCACAATGTTCAAGGTTTTTTCTTTTTTCTTCTCCCCACACCCCATAAAATTAATTAAATGGGAAATAGATTTAGATTTGTGTGTGTGTGTGAAAATGCAGGGAGCTGACATATGATTGCATTTGGCATGGGTAAATTGCTTATTGACCGTGTTTTTATTTCAAATGAGCTGTAATGGACTTTACTCGCTCAAATTGAATCATAATCTGGAAGAAAACATAATGAAGAGCTATGGACACTGCTTTGTGTGCTAATAATTAACATTTCATGTGAAGACAAAACAAAAACAAACCCCTTTAAAACAAGTAAGGCCCAAAAGGTAATGAATTGAAATAAATGGTGCTTACACAACAGCAGATAGCTTCTCTTTTTTCTTTAGTGGGAGCATTATGTAGCTTCTCCTCTACTGTATATTTTTAGAAGAGCTCATTAGCATCCCACCAAAACAGCTAATCCACCAAGACGTCCACCAAAGGTGAGAAGAATCTTCAGCACCAGGAATTAGCGGCTAATTAGGACAGTTAGTTTGGTGAGTGAATGGGAGTGATACTGATGGACTTTTTTTCTGGCAGTGAAGCAGGAGCCACCAATATTATGGGCGGAGAGGTGCAGTTCAGTAATAGGACAATGGTAGATCCATAGTTCTGTAGAAGAACATATATGGCCTACTCAAGACATCCCAGAATTCACTATAGTGGTACAAAATGTCTGTTCTCTGTTTACGTTGGATGACTTAGGTAGATGTATACGGAGCTTCTGACCTTTCAGACATCCCATAAAAAGATTCATTCAGACACACATTGCTCAGGGCTCGAGACAGCATGCAAGATTATTACAGCATGTGCTTCAATCTTAGTCTGGTACCACTGAGACAGAGTGGGGGATGGGGAACATTCCAGTATTAACTAGTGCTCCATTCACACAGTCAGTATGTTGTGTTGTAAATGTGCCTAGGTAAATGGATCATGCTTTTCACTGTTCTAAGTTTGAAACAGTTGGGTTGACTGGTTTAGAGTTTTATTCCTCCTTTGTATGTGTGTTTCCATATTGTTTTACAATGCCATGCATATTGTTTTTGTTTTTACTAATATGGAAATTAAGGAAACTATAAATTGAGAAAAAGAATCCAAGATTTCAGAGCTGGGTATTTCATAAGCATAGATAATTTTGCAGCAGGCAGGATCTGCATCCTCAACAGCATCCTGGTAACAGGATGTGTAGTGTACCACTTAATTATTTGGACTTCATTATGGATAAGAAACCGCTACAAATAACACTGTGGAAGCAATTAAAATTCACCATGGTAGCATATTTTCCAAGGGCATTGTTGTTTCCAGTTGCTAAACTGCCCAGTCATCTTGATTGTCCAAAATGTGTCGGATCCCTTAGAGAAACTATCCATCAGCTTGGGGGGGGGGGGAATAATTTGAACGGCCTGTCATTTGCATATAGGTTTGCTTGATTCATGGTGCTACAAACCCCAATTAACCCTGCAATGAACCTGTTTATAGAGGCAATATTTTCTCACCCACTTCCAAACTGGAATCATTTAAAGCCATTGAGTGTTTTTTGAAAGATTTAAATTTAAGTAATGTATTATTTATTTATTGGGGGGGCACCTCTACTTAATAAGTGTTTTGGTTTTTAGTGCACAAAGGAGATGATCTATGCTAAGTGGAAGCTTATTACTTATTAGAGCTCCTGTTTTTCAACAAATCTAGAATGATTCATCAAACTATTAGTACAGGAAATGGGAGGAAGAGGTTTATTGCTCAGGTGTCCAGCATGATGCTCATGGGACACCTCTCTTGGCATGCACCCTCCTGATTTTTATTTTATGTTTAAAGTTTAGTTAAAGTTCATTTCTAACTGGGACACTGCCCCCCTCCTCAGGTATAATCTTTAATTAGGCTTGAAGCAGTAATTTAATGTTTGGAGCTCAAACCCCACCTCTGCCTTGTTCACTGGGCACGTTACGTTTTTTTGAGTCTCACCAATTTGCCCTCTGGAAAGATGAATGTTTTGTGAGTTTGGAGGTTCCTTCTCAGGTAAACATCAGATGAATGTAGAAGCATGCAAAAACGTTGTGGTAAAGTGAGTAAAAATTCTTGGGATCCACACATTCTTACGTTGTTGAATTTGACATCAAGTAAATTTTCGATGCAAATTTGGAGATGTCTGCTCATGTGAAATATTCAACAAATTTCTAGGGAAGGAAGTAAAACAGCATTTTCCTTGATGAATAGCTGGCCATTTGTAATTTGAAATCATTCTTATAACACCTGTTTGTTGTGGGTTGTTAGAGCCGTGTTATTGAGATAGGAAACTGAGCCAAGTAATTCTATGGCTGAGACTGGACCTGACCCAACATAAAACTTCCAGATCCAAATGTAATTTTCTTCCCATTGTATGGTGCCAGAGAAGCAATGCAGAAGATTCTGTGGCTCTGACTATTTGGGATATAGTCAGGGGCACCTTCCAATTAAAATACCCATGGCTGTTTGCAATGAGCACAATAAAACCTGAACAGAATCTAAAAGAGGGAGCTGATAAAGCTCACCCATTATTGTTCTTTAGAAACCCCATTAAATAGGAACATCTTTATTTGGTACCTAAAATTCAATAAGGTCAGCACCATGCAAGCTCAAAGGAAGGTACTTGAAAGAGCATATAAGGACACCCAGAGATAATAATGGAAAGCTTTTATATAGACTCTGGTAAAGCAGAGACTATATTTCATTTATTTTATTTTTTTACTTAAAAAAAAAAATCCCAGCTGTCCTCCATGTTGCTCAGAGTGGCATTTATGGTCACCATGGGCCCCATGAGGAGGAGCCCATAGCTCAGATTAGGAGCAGCTGCTTTGCATGCAGATGGTCCCAATTTCCATCCCCAGTATCTTCAGAGAGGGCTACGAGTCTCCCTGCCCGAAACTCTGCCAGTCAGTATTGACTGTACTGGGCTATACAGACCAATGGTCTGACTCGGTAGCAAGCAGTTATCTGTTCCTGCCTCCTTTATCTTCACAACCATCCAACGAGGTAGGTTAGTCTGAGAGACAGTCATAGGTCTATGGTTACCTGGTGCATTTTATATAACTTGATTGCTTGCTATGGGGAACTTCAATGAAGGAACATGGATTAACAATCAACACTTCTTCTTTTTTAAAAGTCTGCTCAAAAACGCATATACATTTCAGTTTTAATTTCTCCTAATATGTGCAATATTATTATACACAATTCTCCCCAATCCATAAAAGCTTTGCAAGCATATTTCTCTGCTATGATTCATTTTTGTACATTATTTTTTAAATTATCGATGCATGTTTGTCTGCACATTTCCCTAATGTATGCATTAAAAATAGCAATAAATGGAGAACTGCATTGCGAAATTCAGAGAAGTGCAACTACCAAAGGAATTTTGTTTCAGTACGTCGATAACTTCCGGAAATGTGAATTCCATAGTTTCGCATTAAAGTGTGAACTGAACAAATTTCTCCGCCATCCCTACTTGAAAAGCCACTCATATTAATAATAGACAAATAGAGCTGAACTAACATCATCCTTCGCTTTCCCAGAAGTGATACTGACCTCCATCACACCTAATCCCCCACTCTGCTTTTTTTTTTTTTACCTCTGAGGCAAAAGCGCATCAAGCTTATGATCCTTTTCACCTGAATAGCTGCTCTTTCGCTCCTTGGCTCGTTAGCTCTTCGGCTCCACTCCACCCCTCCCCTTCTCCTTCTCCCTCCAGTCAGGTCCTGTCAGAGGAGTACTTCAACAAGACCTCCTTTCTCCCCAGGCAAAAATGGAGTGACCATTTAGTCTGGCTCTTTGAGGGCATCAAGGGAGTACAATCCTGTCTCTGCAGAGATTCAGGTGTTGTAGGATTTTAAAAATTCAAGCCTGGGATGCAAGGTTTGGGTTTTTCTATTGAGGCTTGGAGCCGGCTGCTGGGAGAGATCGCTTTTCCCTGCCAGGACCTGATGCAATCCATTCAAGCCCCCAGTTCCTTAAAAACTGCATGGAGGCTTAAGGACACGTTAAATGTGTTTAAGGAAAATAATCCAGACTTTTAGTATGCTAGGAAAGGCTGGAGAAGAGGCGGGGTGTGAGCAGGATAGGCACGGCGTCATGTGAGTGCCTTTCTGCAAATCTGCACACCAGGCAGGGCAAGAGTGCACTAAATCGCTGGTGTGATGTAGCTCACTGACAGCTCCAGAAATTAGATGTGAGTTTGAGATTAGTCTCCTGTAAAATATCATTTTTTCAATAAATATGAGCAAGCTGACTTCTTGGTAGAAAACAGTCTCCCTCCTCCTCCTCGTCTTCCTTCTGCCCCCACTTATAAAAACAACTTGACATTTCTCAGTAATACTTTTTAATGAGCATTGCTCTGAGCTAGAATATAATGAAATTTGCTTAAAAGTAGCCCAGGCGGGTGACGCTTGGCAGAAAAGAATGGCATATGGTAAAACAGTTGTGATTTACTGGCAAGCACTTTTGTAATCCCCCTGCCTCCCCCCCCCCATCTTTTTTCTTTTTTTGGAAAGCCGGCGGCTTTCGGCACGGTGGACTGTATCGTGATATTCTGTGCTGGAAAGAACCGGCTGCTTCCGAACAGAACGCTTGCCTGATTTTCCATCAAAATGCCGCCCGGCTTTTTATGAAACAGAACCTCCTCTTTAAAAGTAGCATTTGCATGGATCGCAGTCCTATATAGGTGGCAATGTAGGGAGAAAAGGATGCTGCATTTACACTTCCCTGTATGTGCTTTCAAAACAAAAAGCCAAAAAAACAGCCTTCAATGACATCTCTTTAGACTCTTCTGCTTTGAAAATGGTCATGATTTAGGGAAGAAAGAGGAAGGGATCATCCTCCCTCTAGGACGTTGCATTTCGAATAGCATGTGAACATTTCTCAGTAGCACCTGTATCTCTGGACAGCTGGTTACACTCCATGAGTCACTATGGTCATGCACAATTAAATGGGCCAATGTACTAGTGTGCATGCCAAAGAGGCACCCACTCCTTTGTTGCTGCTGATGGGTTTTTTATGGTTTTTTTTAAAAAATGGTGACCATTAGACCTGTATCAATGACATTGATTTAGTTATTTGAAGGTGCTGTGCGCTCAAGCCCTCTTCAAAACATAGGACTATCTATCAATTCAGTGCTGGATTTAGAAATCCTCCATATGTATCTCTTTCTCGTTCATGGCGGTTTTCCTAGATGGACATGACGGGCTTTGCCAAGTCATGCTGTCTTTTACTGATTCAGGGATTTCCTGACTATTGAGCATGTTTTAATTATGACTGCTTTCTGGATGTTGGTGTGGATGTATTCTGGTAGGCTCAGTTTCTGAAGATTTTCTGTATAGTTATTTTGATGGGATGTTGGTGACTGATGTGACTAATGGAATAATTGTGATGTTTTCCTGTTGCCATAGTTCTTTGACTTCCATGGCCAGTGGTGTATATTTGTCTGTCTTTTCTTCTTCCTTTTCAACAACATTTTTGTCATCTGGTATTGCTATGTCAATGTGGTATGTGTGTTTTTCTTTTTTGTCTATGACCATTATGTCTGGTCGGTTGCAAGGTATTGTCTTGTCCATATGAATTCTTATGTCCCAGTATTATTATTATTATTATTTACATTTCTATACCACCCCATAGCAGAAGCTCTCTGGGTGGTTTACAGTGATCAAAACATTAAACATTAAAAATTGCTATGCAAAATTTAATATTGTAAAAACATAAAGACAGACAATATACAGTGGCAATGTACATTTAAAAACAACTTTGAACTCTCATCCAGGCCTAAAGATATCTGGGGTCAATTAAAAAACTCAACATGTACTGTTTAATGCCTGGGAGAACAGAAAAGTCTTGACCTGGCATGAAAAGATAACAAGGTTGGCACCAGGCAGGCCTTGTCGGAGAGATGATTCCATAATTGGGGGGTTTAAAGTGGAATTCAGGAGGACTGCAGGGCAGGGGAGAACCAGCCAAAGGAATAATAATATAGCCATGGAATAGGGGTGGGGGAGCTACTTATTCATGTGTATTACTCCTTTTTTAAATGACAGGAAAGAAGTAATAATAGCTAGTCAAGGTTTGGTGGCAAAGGCTGCATCTACTCCAAGCAAGATATTGCACTATGAAAGTGGTATGAAAGCAGTATATAAAAGGCAGGAGCCACACTACTGCTTTATAGCGGTATTGAAGTGCACTGACAACTGTTGGGGCCCATAGACACATACCATATACCACTTTCATACCATGATATCCTGCTTGGTGTGGCTCCTGCCTTTTATATACCGCTTTCATACTACTTGGTGTCAATGAGTCCACAGACTTGTGAAAGCCCATATTTCATACACAGTATCAAACAGAGGATGAAACATTTTCAACTTACTTAGCAGCATCTGTTTCATTTCTGCTGGACCAGATATGTACATCTCTTTCACAGGACCATTCATTCCCTGGCCAGATCTACACCAAACAGGATATAGCAGTATGAAAGCGATATGTAAAAGGCAGGAGCCACGCTACTGCTTTATAGCGGGATTGAAGTGCACTGACAACTGTTGGGGCCCATAGACACATAACATATACCGCTTTCATACCGCTGTATCCTGCTTGGTGTAGATGAGGCCAAAGCCTTCAAAAGGCAGGTTGTTTCATATGAATTGCATAGCTCAAGTTCTGTCGCTTACTGGGGCGGATGGGGGAACATTGAGGCTCTCTCAGTCCTTCCTTGAAGCTTGTTTTGCCTTGTCCATATTCCTAAATGCGAGTGTCCTTTTCTTTTCTTTTTTTTAAGTGCATATTATTCTCACTTGAAAAAATAACAACAACCGCATTTTGAGAAATGCACATTTTCCCCCAATCAAAAATGTGTATTTTCCCCATAGGCTAAAGCAGGAAAATGTGGAGCGGGGGGGGGGGTGCATTTGTGCATGTGCGCATTTTTGGAAGTGCACACTTGCACACATTCGAACACAAATGCAAGTTTGGGAAATTGCAAACATTTCCCATGCGTGGCATTTCTGCTCACGTTTGTATTTGGGGTTGCAAATGTATAAAGTTACATGAGCCTTAACCTGGATTTTATCTGGTCACCCTAGGCTACATAACCACAGTTTAAACTAGTGTGACCATATGGAAATGATGACAGGGCACCTGTACTTTTAACAGTTTGTAGAAAATAGAATTTCAGCAGGTGTCATTTGTATGCATGCAGCACCTGGTGAAATTCTCTCTTCATCACAATAGTTAAAGCTACAGAATCCCTTCCCTCTTTTGTATCTGGTCAAGAAGTCAGGGCTGCTGCAGCTTTAACTGTTGTGATGAAGAGGGAATTCCACCAGGTGCTGCATGCATACAAATAACTCCTGCTGAATTTCCCTTTTCTATACAACTGTTAAAGATACAGGAGCCCTGTCCTTCTTTTCATATGGTCACCCTAGTTTAAACACGCTCACTAACCAATTGCTGCAAATGGTTTAGCGGCCTAACCATGGCTTAGTGTGTTCTCTGAACAGGCCCAGTATTACTTACAGCTCTGATATTACCTTCATAATGCAGATGGAGACAAGAAACTGTAGCTGTTTCTTGTTCTTTGGTCTGATGCGTTATGTTTTGTATTGTGTGGGTTGACTATATGTGAAATATTGTTTCCTGGGGCAGAAGGCTGGAGCTAACGAACTTATGCCCCCTTCTAAACCTTTGGTTCTATAAAATCTCTTCCCACCCCCCCACCCCCACCCCCCTTGTCTTGAAGGCACCGGAAGATTGTCACTGATGTCAGGTGATATTGGCACATGAACTCTGGATTCCATGAAAACCCCAGCAGATACTTCCTTGCATTTGTATCTACAGAGGCTGTCTCTGGTCTGCTCTTGGAAAAGACATCCAAATATGACGTGGAGAAATGTTTTGATCTCCCTTTAATTAATATTGATCTTTATGTGCAGAGGCTGCAGCACCATTGCGCCCCAAGTACACTAAGTCACACTTCTGCACAGGATTTGACAGAGAGAACGAGCACTCTTAATGGTCGGCTTTAATTTGTACTGACATAACAGTGTGCAACGGATGGGGACACTGTCTAATTGTTTCCTACATAACTAGCACAAATAGCAGGAGGGTGGTGAACTAAGCCACAAGCGCCTGTTGGCTGTGACAATTTATTTAAGATGATTCTAACAAGATAGCATAGACTGGGGCTGTACAAGTCTCAGAACAAGGCACGTTGTAGGCCCCTTTCCATATTTGTGCAGGGCACAGGGCAATCCGGGTTAATTCCATGTTGATGTAATTTTTACTCCTGTGAGCATGCCTGTTGACTTAATTGGCAGGAATGTGAGATGTAGCATATAAAGGGAGAGGGGTTGCTCATTGACCCACAGATTCCAATTCTAAAACCTCCCAAGTCTTCTTTAGCTTGGCTGCCTGGCTTTGCAGTGTCCCAAATCCTCTGTGACGTCAGAGTAGCAGAACTCATGGACAGGGCTTGTTGGAAGCCACGGCATTAAGCCGTATAGTGAGACACTTTCTTCTTTCCAGTGGACTCCCCTGGCAGCTTTACCTGGAAATGGTCCTTCTAGGGATGGGCAAATCTGACACAGCCATTCCTAGCATGGAGAAGAGCATTTTGTACCAGTGTGGTTCAGCATCTAGAGTGATGGACTGGGAGTCAGGAGATCCCGGTCCGAGCTCCCACTCAGACATGGAAGCTCACTGGGTGACTTTGAACCAGCCACAGGCTCTCAGCGCAACCTACCTCATAGGGTTGTTGTGAGGATAAAAATAGAGAGGAGGGGGATTATGTACACCGCCTTAGGTTCCTTGGAGGAAAAAAGACTGGATAAAAATGCAATAAATAAAAATAAAAAATACCTGCGTTCCAGGTAGCTGTTAAAGTTGAGGGACCTGTCTGGAAAAAGAGGGGGCAGCCATAATCTAGCACCACAAACATGGCTGAATACACATTGATTCAAAGCCAGACTTTGAAGAACTAAACACACAAAGGCGTATGAATCTATCCATTTTGTTTTCTCACAGGTTCATTTAAAAATAATAATTATCTCATTCCATTTTGGAAGAAAGTTGCAAATTTTGTAAAGTTCTTATTTAAAGAGCCAGTGTGGTGTGTTGGCCTGGGAGCTGGGAGATCCGGGTTCTAGTCCCAGCTTGGCCATGGAAGCTCACTGGGTGAATTTGGGCGATTATGTATACCGCCTTGGGATCTTTGGGAGTGGGGAAGGCAGGATAGAAATGCAATGAATGAATGAATGAATGAATGAGGGGGCATACAGAACTGTTGAGGCAGAGTTATCAAAAGGGGCTGGAACATGTGCTTTCTTCAGTTGGCCATAATGGCATGCAATGTACGTGATCATGTGTAAACCGTTCTTACGAGAATGAACAGATAACAGTCTCACACAATTACGCACGTCGTATGTAAGGTTTTCTTCTCGGCACTTGATCCTTCTTGTTAAATGGAGACTAGTTAACCAGAGCAGATCTAGAGTGTGAGCTGCCTTTGCTGTGTTGCCATTAGATGCACTTCTGCTTATCCGGTTCAAAAAGCTGTAATCTGGTTGCTAATACAAGGAAACAATCTAAGCAAGATGTCAGTACCGCACCTGATGGCTGACAGTCGCCACAATAGAGCGCTTGTACCCTGTGTTTACTAGGAGGACAGAGAAATTGCAGGATTTTACAACTATTGCTTAGACATCTGTAGTTTCTATGGTTCCATTATGCAAAGAAGTAGGCCTTTTGTGCAGAAATCTTTTCACTTCTGAATAAATTAAACATTAAGCAGTTCCACATTGTTTAAAAGAAGCCTAAAAGCTATGATTCAAAACCAGATTTCTTTGAAACACGGAACAAAAAACCCAACAACAACGTATTATTAGCGAGCCCACAATAATTTTGCTTGCAAGAATGTATGTAGATTTGGCATTACTTTGAGGTTATTTGCACATTGGGTCCCGCTCCCCATGTCATGAATAATATTAAAAAGAAGATAGAATATTGGACTTATTGCTGACTAATAAGGCTTGCTCTGCTAAACTTCTGCATACAGCTGCACTGGAACTGTGAGCCTATCTACGCTACTGCTTTAAAACTGTTTAAAACGATTTATAACAGTAGTGACAACTGTTGGGGCCCAGGACACACTCCACATACAGTTTTCAAAACATTTCAAAGTGTTGTATCCTGCTTGGTGTAGATAGGGTCAGTGTCTTTATAGTCTTATTATCTATATCTGATAATATCTCGCATTATCCAATACTGCATGAGTACCCAGCACAGGATCCACTCCTTGTGCATCAGGGATATTACACTTTGGCTAGGAATGGAAAACAAGCAGAAATGCTCACTTCCGGAACAGGGCGGACCAGCAGAGCCCATACAATGGAGTTTTGGCAACCTGTCCTGAACTGGAAATGAGTGTTTCCACTCATTTGGGGGCTTGCTTTATGAAGTGTTAAGTCCCCATTGTGCAAGCGGTGCGTCTTGTTGGCACAATGGAATAGGTGGGAGTGCAGCAACCACATTGGATACAACCATATATATGCCAGTTCTAGGCCTCATCTACACCAAGCAGGATATGGCACTATGAAAGCGGTATGAAAATGGTATATAAAAGGCAGGAACCACACCAATCAGGATATAGCAGTATGAGGGCGGTATATGGTACATGTCAATGGGCCCCTACAGTTGTCAGTGCACTTCGATACCGCTTAAAGCAATACTGTGGCTCCTGCCTTTAATATAGTGCTTTTATACTGCTTTCATTGTGCTATATCCTGCTTGGTGTAGATGAGGCCCTAGAGTAACTCTCAGACTTGAGAGTGTTCAGGAAATGAAATATAGGTTAAGTCTATGTAGATGAGGGAGAGAGGCTGTGCAGCTTCAGTTCCCTGTACAGCACTGACTAAGGCCAGATCTACACCTAGCAGGATACGATACTTTGAAAACGGGTTGAAAACTGTATCTGGAGTGAGTTCTGGGCCCCAACAGTTGTCATTACTGTGATAAACTGTTCTAAAGCAGTAGTGTAGATCCTGCCTGACGTAGTCTTCAACACACTGAAAGAGAACGGATAAATTTGTCAGTTTTGCTTTTTCCTGAATAGGAAATAATTTGCGAATTTGGGCAAATCCTTATAAAAATGCCCTGACACAAAATTATTATCCATCTGCATTAGCCAAATTCTCTAGGTGTGACTATTCCCAGCATACAGAGGGCTGTATTGTACCTGTCTGACATTTAGCTGTTAAAGATAAGCTGCCTGTTAGGGGGAAAAAAAGGGGGGGTGGAGAGGTGAGAACCCTAATTGAGCACCATAAACAAATTCGAATAAACAGACCCAGGCTTTTAAAGAGCTAAGCACTCAAAGCCCTGAGCCTCGATAAATGAATTTCAGTTTCAGTTTCTCCTGAATACAATTTTAAAAAATGCAAGTTGTCTCCATACTAAATGAAGAAGCCACTGGATTTTGGTAATTCTTTTTAATATAGGCTGTCACACAGAGGAGGGCCAGGATCTCTTCTCAATCCTCTTATAGTGCAGGACATGGAATAATGGGCTCAAGTTACAGGAAGCCAGATTCCGGCTGGACATCAGGAAAATCTTCCTGACTTTTAGAGCAGTATGACAATGGAACCCATGACCTAGGGAGGTAGTGGGCTCTCCCACCCTAGAGGCATTCAAGAGGCAGCTGGATAGCCATCAGTCAGGAATGCTTTAAGGTAGATTCCTGCATTGAGCAGGGGGTTGGACTCAATGGCCTTATAGGCCCCTTTCAACTCTACTATTCTATGATTCTATGGTGGGTAGCAAAAACAAACAAACAAACAGTTTCCAGCATCAGTCTCTGGAGTCACTTGAAGCATTGTCTCCATACACACCCCTTTCTCCTCTTTGCATAGAAACAAACAGCTGCCGTTCAATCATGGGATAGCTTTGCTTAATAACTTGGATAATTTCCTCCATGTCTGTACGTCTTATTATTTCAAATTGGTTCATAGTATCAAAACATATTCTTGCCAAGCTTTGGAAAGCTCTACCAGAGTTCCAACAAACAAACAATTGCTGATCAGAGCACTCTAAACTATGGACATGGAGAAACTGTCCAATATTGTTGAAAGGAGAAATGGGATTTTTAACTTCAGTATTATTTTAAGTGGATATTTTTTTGTGTGTTAATTATTCGAATGTAAATTGCAATTTCATGGTATTAGACCAAAAATTGTTTTGTATAAGTCTTGTTTAGTTCTCATTTAATATTAATTCCACAAGCAAACAAATATTGAAGAGGCTTGTTAATATTTCCTTTTCATCTAAAATGAAAAGGAATGATGGTACACCATCATGGCTGGCCATGGCATTGGTTGGCCCAGGATCAGTGCCATTAATGATATCCCCCCCACCCCGCCCCTTGCTCTGTCCATGGGTCTGTATATGCATGTACCTGACTGCACAATGCATTTCAGTTTATTCTTCTCAATTTGACTCGGAATAAGCTGAACTAACTGGGAAATAGCTTGATTTATTTTAAGCAAGTTTGAGTAGAGTAAGTCCTCCCTCAGGCCTCCTGATCCCTTCCCCAACCCAAACCACCTCTCTCATCCCTTTTCCATGAGTCTATGTGTTCCATCACACCAGTGTTTTCTCGCACACTCATCATGCCTGGTGTGCAATTTTGCTCACATGACGTCGTGCCTGTCCTGCCCTCACCAAGCCCCTTCCTCTCCATTACCTATCTTTTCCTAGAAAGGGGAAAGTCTGGTTTATTTCCTCCATGCGGGATTAAAGCACCCTTCCATCCTTGTGTATTGGCGTTCTCATGCTATGTCCTTTGTTGGGTGTGTGTGTGCTTTGAAGGGAGGTCTTGCTGACGAAAGAGGAGGGTGGGGCAGTTCTCCTCCTCCAGCACGCCATGTCGAATGAATGGACTTGTGCTTACTCATTGGATGGGCTTTTGCTACTCCAACCCCGCCCTCGTTGTCCACAGAAATGGCACCCAGCGGAAATGTTAAATCAGTAAAACCCTAGACAGCAAAGCCAGAATGAAGGGGGGGGGGGAGATCATCACAATGTCCATCACTGACAAGAAGCAATGAACCAGAGGGGGAAGGAGAAGGGGTGGGATGCAGTGGGAGAGCAAACAAGTGAAAGGAGGTTTCACCGATACCACAAACCCATGTGAAAGGGACCATTAGCTTGACGCGCTAATGAAATGGAGGTGGAAATCGTGGAGGCAAACCAGGTAAAAAAGTAGGTGTGATGGAGCCCTGTTTCACCCACAAGCTTCCCATCTTCTTTTCCTCCCTCCCTTGCACCACACACCCACAAGTACTTGTTCTGTTTTTTATAACCCAGATCTTCTGACACCAGTGCAGTGGGAGGTCAAACCATACAAGAACAACTACATTGAGAGCCAGCGTGGTGTAGTGGCCAAAGTATTGGACTGGGACTCAGGAGATCTGGGTTTTGGTCCCCACTCGGTCATGAAGTTCACCCGGACTCTCAGCCTACCCTACCTCACAGGATTGTTTTGAGGTGAAATGGTGGACCATGTAAGCTACACTGAGTTCCTTGCAAGAGGAAAATGGACAGGAGATAAATGTAATAAATAATAACAAACACAAACGATGATATAATCCTGAATTTGAACCAAAAAAAGAGTGGCATGAATCATAGTCCCACTTGAGATCCTCCACCTAATTTTGCCACTAGTGGTGAAATTGGAAGGGTCATTTCAATACATTTTCGGGAAGGAAGGTGGATGAAAATTCTGGCCAAGCTTACTGATTGTGCTCCTTTTTGGGGAGATTGCTATTTGTTTTGCCCATAAGTCATCTTAAAAATGCAGTTGCTACCAAAAACAAACAAACAAACAAACAAACAAACAAACAGAGCCAAATAAAATAGATAGCAGTGAGAAAAGGTGAGTAAGGGATTTTCCCCTCCAGTTTCAAGCCAAGCATTCTCTATGGGGAAATTTCGGCTCAACCTTCATGAATTATGGATAGACGATGACCCTAAAGGGAGGGGGACCATTCCATGATCTCATTTTTAAAAGAGGTTCACTGCTCTGTTGGAGGGGCAGATTTGCTGTTGAATTTTGGCAGTGTTCTCTGCTCTGGGTAACTTCTCAGTGTCTCTTTTCATGTGCTTTGCTGACTGAATGATAGAAGTTCTTTTGATGAGAAAATATTTAAACTGGCTGGATACTCATGGCAGAAAGAGCAATTCTTCACAGCTCATTTGTTTTAGATAGAGTCTCATAAAGTGAACTAAAGACCTTCTGCAGTTAGTCAGCTAGGTGTAGCTGTGTTTATTTTTTTAAAAAAAAAATAGGAGCCTGATGGATCATTGGAACTCTTTCCAGTGCATTTTAAAAGCAATTAGTGAATTAGCATAGTGTCATTTAGTATGTCACTGTCTTATTTATTGTATTAATGAAGCATTAATACATTATCTATAGTTTCCTTTATTATCATGGAAACTATTATTGTCAGGGCTATTGCCCAATTAAAGTATTTTAGTTGGCTAATCACCTGCCTTTTAACTGGATAATCAATCAATTAAAGTGTTATTAATTTAAAGGGATGTGTACATTGCCAAAACATATTTTAGAGATTGGAGGAAGCATAAGGGATAATTTATAATTCATTTAATAAACAAAAGCAAACACTCATTATTAGAATGAAAAACTATGCTAAAATAAAATTAAAAACTAAAAAAAAAAATCTAAATAAGTAACATACAGAGACAAAACTGTCTTCAAACAAAAACAAAAAAGGCATTTTTTCCCTTAGCTTTCAACTCAAAACGATTAAAATTGAACCCTTCAGATGAGTCAATGAGAGCTTTAAGTTGATAAATCTACTGATTGAAAGCTTCCAGCTCTAATTGTGATAAATGTATATCTTCTTAACTTACCCTTTTGAATTAGGGTCATTTCATATTTTCTGGCATCTGTCCTAGTCAATCACTGCCAGTGTTTTGCTTTTGGAGAATGTATTATGAATATTTTATTTTTAGTATGCCACTTAGGGCTGATCTGCCCAAACCTCTATAGTCAGTAAAAGCATGTGGCATAGCGAATTCTTACCTATCCTGTTATCCAGTCCTTGATGCTGTTATCTACAAACAAAATCCAGATCAGTACCATTTCCTACCAGGGTGCATGGCGGTTGTAATTCACCCCCATGAATCTCCTGTGATGAAAGAAACCCAGTGGAGGGAAGGCACGATAATAGGGAAAGAGGAGAAAAATGAAACCTCAAGGGAGCACAAAAATAAATAGCGTATGGGTGGAATGTGTTCGAAATATGGTTATTCAGGGACACTTAAAAAGGTACCCCCTCTGTGTTCTCCAGTGTGCTTACAACCAAAGATACTGGTGGCATCCATTCTTGATAGCCCACTGGTCCTCTCCTGTCTTCTACAGAACTCTTTTGTAGCTGGTCGAGAGGGCAGGGCTCCTGCCGCTTAAACTGTTGTGATGAAGAGGGGATTTTACCAGGTGCTGCATGCATAGAGATGACACCTGCTGAAATCCCCCTTTCCTATGCAACTGTTAAAGATACAGGAGCCCGGTCCTCCTTTCCATATGGTCACCCAACACCCACCCACATCTTTTCAAGTGTTAATGGGTTTCCCCATTCAAAGAATTGGGAGACTGCTCCACACCAAATAGGGATTCCCATATGCAAATGTAATTGCTTTGTTTCAGTGCTGAAGCACCATGCTTTGAATTATGGGCTCATCAAGGCCTCTTTTTTATCTGCAGGAGCCCTGCCCTCTTTTGTAGCTGGTCACCCGAGTATAGCTCCCTTTCCTATACAACTGTTAAAGATAGAGGAGCCCTGTCCTCCTTTCATATGGACACCCTATTCCTCTTTGCAAGGATCCCTTTGTACACTTCCTGGGATTTTCAATGTTCCTCAGTGTGAAAAGCATCTGATTCATTTGAACAACATAAGTAGTAGTTGCCATCTCTCTCCGTGTTCAGTGGAGACTGCAGTTCCTCATTTCTGCCTATCTTTGGGGAATGCTTTTCCAACAATCATTGTGAGAACATTAACAGAAATGAAACATGGCTACACAGCAAGAGTTCTTAGGGCAACTTTGATTCAGTTGTGGGGGATTCTGCTTTAAAACCTCATGACATGATGATTCGGATGCATATTATTAAGGACAATGTAGAACAACTTCCCCCAAAGACCGTTGCAATTTTAATTTGAGTGAAAGTGCTGAGTTTGCATGATTAAACTGAATATGCCTGAAGGTCTCAGCTTAGGCAAGGTAATAAATAACATCACACAGAAACCTATGTACATTGCAGCTCCGATGTAAACCTTCACATTACTAAGTTGAATAACAAAATAATAAGAATATGAATATCATCTTAGTCATGTATTTCTTTGTTTTAAGGTTAGATTAACAGGCCGAAAGCACTAGGAGAGTCAGTATACATGGTATTGCTTCTCCCATTACCCGTTGCCAGCTTGAACTAGAAAAGAAAATATTGATGCTAACTTGATTAGACAAAAGGCTCTTCAGAGGTGGAGATCACAAAAACTAGTCAATGTGCTTACCATCTTGGTTTCCTCAGTGCTGTGCACTGACATCTGGCCAATGCTTCCCAATGGTATGTGCTTCCTAACTGTGCAAAAATGGTCTGGCAAATTCTCTCTCTCTTTCAGTCTCCCCATTGCTTCGATTGCTGGTGAACATGCCCATTGTTAGGTTGTAACAAAAGTCCTGATGGATCAAATCAAGAGTCCATCTAGTCCTGCATTCAGTAGCCAGTCAGATGCTTCCAGGAAGCCCAAGCAGAATGTGGAGGCTTAAGGGTCACACATTTTGGGGTGGTTTGTGCATTTTGGGAGGATGTATGCATTTTCGCAAGTTCAAATTTGCACAAATTTGGAAATTAAAAAAAACGATTCTGTCAATACGAGGCTGATAGCGCAAAAGGTACCTGGCAATCTGCAAAATGCAGGTGGAATGGATTTTATGCTATCCATACATCTTTACTTGCAACTCAGTGTTGCTATGTATCCTCATGCCATAAGAGGAGCACTCCTGTTCAGGGCTCCTACCAGCACAGAATAGGAGCCTAGTAATCCCATTCAGAGTTCTTGGGGATGCAGGATTCAAGAAAGGAGAGGAAAGGCCACATGTTTCGTTTTCTCCATTTCCCATCCCTGCCCTTGAGGTCTTCACCTGCTGTGCTAGATGGCTGCCTGCCCTAAACCAGAACATTTTATATAATAGAGGGTGTTCTACACACTTCCCCCCCACACACACATCCTAATCCCTCCCCATCCAGAATTTGTACTATCAGCAGTCAGGGGCTTAAGCACCCAATTCCATCTCAACCTGCCTTTCATTTCACCTTCTTTGTTAAATGTTTTTGTTTTCAACTGAAATCCTAACACTCCATGTATCGACAGCTCTCAACCATAGACTTAATTGATAAACTGACATGGGCCAAATCTACACCAACCAGGATATAGCGCTATGAAAGTGGTATATAAAAGGCAGGAGCCACACTACAGCTTTATAACAGTAGGGTGACCAGATTTTAAAAATCAAAATCCCGGTCCCCCCCCGCCCCCCCCACCCAAAACAACCCCCCCACCAAGCCACCCCCTCCAAAAAAAACCAGCCTGGACCTACCGCCAGGTTCCTCCGCCGCCCGCACGGGGTCCTCCTTCGCCGCCCGCGCGGCCGCGCGGGGTCCTCCTTCGCTGCCCGCGCGGCCGCACGGGGTCCTCCTTCGCCGCCCGCGCAGAAGAGGCGGGAGGGGGCCGGATCCGGAAGTGACGGTTACGTCACTTCCGGATCCGGCCCTCTCCTGCCTCTTCCGCGCAGCCTCTGGCCTTACGAGCCCGGCAGCGGCGGCGAAGGCGGCGGAGGAGCCCGGGAAGCGGCCGCCCCAGCAGGTAAGTGCCCCCCTTCGTGCTTACCTGCTGGGGCGGCCGCTTCCCATGCTCCTCCGCCGCCGGGTCTACCGCCGCTCCTTGCTTGCTGCCACCGCCGCATGACCCCCCGCCACCCCGGTTTGCCCCCCCCGCCCCCCGGTTGGGCCGGTTTGCCCCTGGATTCCCAGTTAGGACCAGGAAATCCCGAGCCACCTGGTCAGCCTATATAACAGGATTGAAGTGCACTGACAACTGTTGGAGCCCATTGACATATATCACATACCACTTTCATAGTGTTATATCCTGCCTGGTGTGGCTCCTGCCTTTTATATACCACTTTCATAGTGCAATATCCTGCTTGGTGTAGATCTGGCCATGGTCTGCCTGATTTCTAACTGCATTAGACCCCTTTCTTCCCCCAAACCCCTTTCTCTGTAGGCTCAACTGTCATCAGCATGCTATAATTTCACAATCACAGTTTCTTGCCAAGCAGTTAAGAAAACACCTTAAATTCACAAACTTGTAAATGGCTGCAGATCTAGGGAGTCTCCTAAGTATGTAGAGACCATTACCTTGGATGACCTTATTTTACTTCCAGACTGATAGGCACTCACCCACCTGGGTTTGCTATGAAAGGGAATGATAGACCATTATGTGTAAACTACAGATAGCAGATATTCCTGGTAAATATATATATATATATATATATATATATATATATATATATACAGTTCAACAATGAGTAAGCACCCCCTGCACTGCCCCAATAATGGAAGAAAGGCATCTGCATTGGTATTTCAGATGTCTTTACAAAAGCCTTGTCTTCCTTGATGATGCTCATTGTATTTGATCCACAAACTTCAGAGTGTATGCCTGCCTTCCACTCTCTTTGTTCACTCGCTGTCTTTTATATCTCTTGGGGGCTTGACAAACTATCCAATTAGCTTTGGGTATTGGAAACCAGTTTGTATGCTCCCCGTCGTAATTCCGCTATGTTCAAAACAGCAGCAATAAGCAAACACCAAAACAGTCAGATCCATCATGCTTTGATAGAAATCATATTTGCCAACAGATTTTTTTTCCTCCTGCAAACACACACACACACACACAGCCTGTAGCATAACTCAGTCCACAGGATTCAAAATGTGCATATCTGTGCCTGGATCATACTTTTCCCCCTCCCCATCTTTGGATGAAAATGTACTGCCACCTGTCCACAGCTGTTGGGATACTGCAGGCTAGAAAAATCTGAAGAAGCGCATAACATTAACTGGTGCATGTGCTAATCTTTGAAGAGCAATGAAGAGCAGATACGAGGTTTGAGTGGCAACCCCAACTTCTTCTTCTAAATTGATACCAGCAGCCCCCTGCCTCGTCCCTTTCCGAATGGCATCTTAGAATAGCCAAAAGTGATGGCAACCTTAATAGCCATCAGTGGCCTCTGACAACAACATAACTTGAATTCCGGCGTACCCTCTCCAACTGGCTGTTTACTTTCCTCTGTCAACTGTTGAAGGATGTGGCTGTCACACCATGTTCGGAAAGGTCTTGGGTGGCAAGAGTGGGAAGTTGAGGCCTTGGGGCAGAGGGTGGTGTGTGGGATGGAGAAAATAACCCAAAGGGACAGAACCAGTCACAGGGCGCTCGAGATGAGGTGGAATGCTGAAGGACTATTAAAGTACATGTGCAGGAGCTAATGGATAGGGGAGCATGGAAACAGAGTAACTCTACCAATGTCAATGCCCATCATCACTCATCAGGTGTGTGTTGATGGCTTCTAGATTTTAATGAAAAGGGGAGAAAAATACAAAGTGTTTGTTTTTTTCTTTTAAGGCCAGGCTTTGGCTATGATATGTTGGCATTTTCTCCTCAAATTGTCAAGAGGTATTTATACTTGCCATAAAATAAAAGCATTGGAAGGCTGTGAAAGCCAAGTTTCAGCTATGGGACTCAACAATCTATCCCAACAATCTGTCCTATAGATCAACATGTGCAATCTAGATCAGCCTTCCACAAGCTGGTGCCCTCCAGACTTTTTCGGTTACAACTCCTAGCAGTCCTGAACATTGGCCATGCTGGCTGGGGCTGATGGGAGTTGACGTGTGAAACACCTGGAGAAGGCTGACCTAGACATGGTAGTAGAGTTTAAATTAGCCCTTGGGGGCAGCCCTCTTTTTACCAACAATGCCCCAGGGAACAGCACTACATCGTGACGTAGCATTGTTCCCATACAGGCAACAATCCCTTATTGTCTGTTTCAAAGGAAGAAAAAATCTAAGGAAAACTGCCTCATATCATAGAGCTGAACCCCAGCAAGGCTTCTGCTGCACTCTTACCCTACTGCTGAAATCACTGTCTAGTTCCAAGCTCAGGTAAATAGGATGGGCTTAGCCTTGTTCCTAACTAATAATAATGAGAGGAACAGAATCAGTCAGCCTATGTACACAATTGTTGGGGAACATGGGTGGGAGGGTGCTGTTGCATTCATATCCTGCTTGTGTGATCCTGGTTGACAGCTGGTTGGCCACTGTGTAATTAGAGTGCTGGACTAAGATAGACCCTTGATCTGATCCAGCAGGGCTCTTCTTATATCCTTATGTTCTTGACAGGGGAAAACACTCTGGGGAGGGAATTCCAAAGTTCAGGTAACAGTACAGAAAAGGTCACCTCTGTAGTAGCAATGCCACCTGCCCTACTTCTGAAGGTGAAGGTAACCAGGGAAGGTCCTCCTTGTTGGGGGAAGTGGTGGCACGCTGAGGGTGTTACATTTTTTCCAGTAACATCTCAATACTTATTTATTCTACACCACCCAAGCAGCCAATTTAAGCATTGTTTTCTTGGCAGAAAGGTGGAAATACCTGTTTGCCTTCACGCTCACCTTCCACTGGAATATGGCCACCAAGTGCTTTTCCAAAATTGAATTGGACCCCTGGACCTTAAGAGTTTCCTCAAGCCTGGTCTAGACCATGCCTGGTTCTGTTTAGCTCCTAGCTGATTAAGGTCCTTGCCCCCAGAGTGCTGGTTAGTCAGAGGGTAATACTTCGAAGAAGGATTCATGGGGGGCTTCTTTAGGGGTGGCCCCACCACTGCCTCTTTCAAAGTGGCAGGGATGCCCCTTATTGTACTCATGAGAAACTGTGTGTATATGCTTTATGGACCCATTAATGTCAATACAGAAGGCACGACATAGAAAAAAGGGCCTTAATGAGCACGTAATTCAAAGCATGGTGCTTCCGCGCTCAAACAGAGCAATCACATTGGCATATGGGAATCCCTGCTTGATGTGGAGCAGTCTCCCAATTCTTTGCATGGGGAAACCCATTCACACTTGAAAAAGATGTGGGTGTGTGGATGTCCTTGCATAGAGTTGAGAGCCATGAACTTTATCACACCAGCTAGCGTGATGGGTCACTTTAAGTGGCCTTGTAGAGAATGTACGCATATTTATAGGAGAGGGTTCTGGTTTATTATTATTTTTATTTTTTTGCATCATCATTCACAGAAAGGGTGCAGCCAATTTCAGAAAGTATTTATATCCCTCATAATGAAATCATGTCCCATATATGATGTAGGTGCCAGAACACCTTCACATCCTTTCAGAAAATTTCCTATAAGAAAAAATATCATTAAAGATAAATTAAGCACTTCGCACCTTTCTCTTCACAGGTTTTGCAAGGTTTAATATGCCCCGTTATGTGCCAGGTTATTCTCCACCAATATCTTTCCCCTTCAACCTACCCAAAATAGCTACGCCTACATCTCAAAGTTTATAGATAAGAAATAAAACATTGGCCACAAAGTGATGTGGATTAGCTGTTTAGTCTGCACACATTCCTAGCTTTTCAAATCATGAGTTATCCCAAATTCCTTCTCATCTAAATCCACTCTGTAGTAGACATTTTGATTAGGGGGCTGTCTAAATGCACGGGAAGAAAAGGGATGGGTGCATGGCAGTGCTGCATCAATTATATGACGCAGCACTAACCGTGCACCCACCCTGAGGCTTTCTGGCTTACTCCAACTTTTTTACTCTGGAGTGAGGCAAGTACGGCAGGCAAGTACGGCACATCCACTACCTATCCTCGCTCCAGAGTCTTTGCAGAGGCATGGCCAGGTGGATGGTGACCCCTGATTGGTCGCCATCCACCCGGGCAGAGGGCAGGGTGTGGGCCTAGTGAGCCTAATGGCCATCAGAGAGCTCACACTGCCTCCCTTCATGATTATTATTCACCAGCACCCAATACCAGCAATACCGTGGTTGGTGCCATGAAGACAGCCCCTATGTCTGCACTACACTCAGGTTAGAAGAAAGCCAGAGGCAACTGGTTTCCTGGACACCTGGAAATTTGATGCAGGAACCTAGAAATGAGAACAATTTATGCAGCCCTGTGCCAAAAATACAGGCAAAAGGGATTCAGCAGGGAAGGAATTTTTCCATATTAAGAGGGGGGGGGACACTGGGGATGGCTGCATATTATGTGTAAACATGCACATGACAGGCCTGATGTTTTTTGTAAAAAATGAAACCAGCTTTGGGAGTAGGCATTTGAAAGTGAAAATCCTTCAAGTGTGTGTGTGTGTGGGGGGGGGGTTAATCATCTTCCTGACTGTCATTTCCCAGCTCTAAATCCATCCCAAGCAGCTTTTCCCGTGCTGTTTTAAATGCATGATTAACTCTATGGGTATACAGACCACTTGATTGTACGGGTGCTTAAGGAATTTGATCAGTGATTCATAGAATCATTGACTCATAGAATAGTAGAGCAGGAAGGGGCCTATAAGGCCATCAAGTCCAACCCCCTGCTCAATGCAGGAATCCACCTTAAATCATCCCTGACAGATGGCTATCCAGCTGCCTCTTGAATGTCTCTACTGTGGGAGAGCCCACCACCTCCCTAGGTCATGGGTTCCATTGTCATACTGCTCTAAGAGTCAGGAAGTTTTTCCTGATGTCCAGCCGGAATCTGGCTTCCTGTAACTTGAACCCAGTATTCCGCATCCTGCACTCTGGGAAGATGGAGAAGAAATCCTGGCCCTCCTCTGCGTGACAACCTTTCAAGGACTTGAAGAGTGCCATTGTGTCTCCCCTCAATCTTCATGCCTGTATGAAGAATGTGATCAGCATCTCTCGGATTAATGTGCACATCAGAATTTAGCTGTCCACTGGCTTTCCTATTTCTCTGAATGCTGCAAAACAGTTCTTGGCAGTTTTATTAAGGCAAAACCGACTATCCCTCCCCTCTCTCTCTCCCCCTCTCCCCCCCTCTCTCTTTCTCTCTCTCTCTCTCTCTCTCACACACACACACACACACACACACACACACTTTTGTACGACCATTCATCATCTCCCATGAAAGGGGGGGTATTCAATGTCATTCAGAGGGCAGGCAGATCCAGGGCAGTGGTCTTACTTTAAAGATACATTGATTAGAGCACCACAGTGGCAATGGAAAGCCAGGTTCAAACGCCCACCGAGCTGTGAAGCTTCCTCGAGGACCTTCAGCTAGTCACTCCCTCAGCCCATTCTACTTTGGAAAGTTGGTGTGAGCATGCAAATAGTGGGGAGGAACTTTAGATTTTTGGGGCACCCTGAGAAACGTTGTGCGAACACAGCCTTCCCCAACCTGGTGCCTTCCAGACGCGTTTGCTTATTCAATTTCTATCCCATCTTTACACACACCACACACACACACAAATGATGCTCAAGGAGGCTAATAATAAAATCCAGATTGGCAAAATCTTAATTGACACATAGCATAAAAAAATGATAAACTAAAAAAACACAATTAAAAACACAGCAGTAAAAGAAATAAAAAGCACCAACCAATTAAACCCCCCTTCCTTCAGCAACAGAGCAGCTTGTATGCCAAAGGGCTGCTCGAAAAGAAAACTGAAGGAGAACAGAAAGGCAGCCAACCTTGCAGAACCTGGGAGTGGCCACTGAGAAGGCCCTGTCTTAAATCCCCACCAGATATGCCTCTAATGTACCATATGGAATGTGTTGCCCTGAGAAGGGTGGGAGCTGCAGTCCAGGGAAAGTCTGTGCTAGAGGCGGGCTAATTGCTTAGATGCACAGCCAGCCCTACAATTAGACATAATGAGGTGGCTGCCTTGGGGACAGATTTGGGGCATCATAAAAGGGCAACACATGATTAGTTATTTAATTTATTATTTTTGTATTTTTTTTTTCCTGGTAAGGATGGGGTGAGGTGCTTGTGGGATTTTCTGCCTCAGGTGCCAAAAGAATTTGGCTGGCTTTGAATATCATGCAGCTTGACTCGGATCGGCACCATTTGGCCCACCTAGGGACAGCATATATATATTGCACCTAACTTGTCCTTTGCCCTTCTAAGGGCACAGTCCTTTGGAATACTTAGTGAGCTACCAAGATTCCTATGCCCTGCCAGGCTAAAGTGGTGGAGGGCATAGGGATATTGGGGTGGAGGCGATCTTTACCTTCTCACCCTCCAATCACCTCCATTTTCACTAGATGGTCTTTCCAGCCCATCTAGTGAGAGCATTTCAGAGGGGTAGGGAAGGATGCTGGGGAAGACTCAGGGTAATTCATATCCTGGCCCCTTCCATTCCATTCCCTCCCCACCCACTGGAATGCCCCCTTTCCTCCTCCTTTGAGGTCATTTTTCTGACCTTGGAGAATCAGCCAGTGTGGTACTTTCCATGTTGTCTGTGGGGTGGGTGGGTTCTGGGGTCACATCTCTGACTCCCCTTTCCAAGGTCGAAGCACTGTCTTTGACCTCAAAGGGTTTTCCCAAGCCATCCTCTGGTCCCTGAGACACACGCTGGGACCATAGGATTGCTCTCTCCATGCCCTTTGCTTCTGTCTCAGTGTAAAGGAGAAGGATGTATAATAAGAGGAGACCTCTCTTTAAGAAACACAAGTGTGTGCTATTTATTATGTGAAGCAGTGGGTTAAAGAGCTCCATTTGGCTGGTGCAAGAGTGAGAAAATACATTGAGCTAGTGTGTGTGTGTGTGTGTGTGTGTGAAGTGCTGTGATTCCCAACAGTGCTATACAAATGCGAATCATCGCCATTTTGGAGCTGGCCCTCATGTCCTTGCTGAAGCAAAAATATGACCCTCATAAAAAAGAAAAAAACAGTTTCCAATCCTAGAAGTGTAAAAATAAAAATAAAATACAAATAAAAAAAATACTTAGATATGATGAGATGGTCATTACAGTTTTCTGAACTGCAGAAGTCAAGCAGGATTAAATCCATACTACATTTCTCAATGTAATTTCCAAAGGAAGCTATTTTCGTGGTGTTTTAATATGTACGTATATTTTTTTTTTAAAAAAAAAAAAATGCTGTCCAACCAAGATAACGCTCTCAAATTCTTCCAAGTGCTGAAACAGGTATTGGAGACGCACCAAAGCATTTGGCCAGCGCTAGGTATTACACAAGCTTTTTTTATTATTATTTTCAACCAAGAGCCAGCACTGCAATTTTCTTTAGCATTACTTTTAACAAGCTGGACTGTGTCCAACTTTAGATCTTCCAAGAAAGCAATTTTGTAAATGGGAAGCTGCCGATTGCTCCCAATACATCAGCTGCAATGGGAGAGCCTCCCTGATTAAAGAGGCAGAGGCAAGGCGTGTATCCTTCTTAGAGGGCAACATCCTAGTTGACACGAAACTTACATCACCCCGTAATTTAATGGAACGGCTATTGAACACTTTCCCCAGCAAGATTAACAAAGCACTTAGTAAGAATTCCACCTGAATTCTAATGTTCCTAACCAAGAGCCAACCTCTTCGAAGGAATCAGGATGACTAATGCTCCAAACCTAACCAAATTTGCAAGTGGTCAGTAGGGACATTAGTTCAAGAAAAAACCCTCATTGCATGAGAATGTGACACAGGATGAGCTCTGATTTTCCTTTTTATCTGACAATAGATAGACTTTCTTCACAGTGGAGGTCTGTACCTACGCAGGCTTGGCCTGCTCTTTCTTTGGGGACTTTCTGAAGGCTGGAAAAGTCGGTTGTGTTTAAGAAGGCTTTGGAATAGTGGAATTGGTGGTCCCCTCTACAAGGATTCGCTTTTGTGCCTGGTTAGGCAATTATGCGCATAATCGCTGAAGCGCATTTACACCTAATGCCTCTGCACGAGAGGTGGCAAAGCGCATTAAGGGATGACCAAAATGCGCTTTACAAGCAGTTATTGCGCATAAGCGCTTGTTCACATAGTCAAAATGCGCTTTAACGGCCGGAGCAAAATAAAACTCGCTGTTTAACGCGTATTCGATAATGCGCATAATCGGAGAGATAACGCGCCTCTACGCCCGATTTGCACTCCGTTCTTGTAGAGGTAAATTTTTTAAAGCACCTTCAAAGAGCTTTAAACCTCTCTTGTAGAGGCAGCCGGTGTCAACTTAACTTATGAGATGTTTGTGTATTCGTTTCTTGCACACAGAGACACACGCACACATGTATACATATACCTACCTGTTTTTTTTTTAAATTTAAACTGGCGGAATATAAATGTTAGTTAATTTATGGAAAATGAAAACTTGGATTTAAACCCATGATTTCAATCTTGCGTACTTAAGGACAGCAGGTTTGTAGCAAAATCAAAAAATGTGTGCCAAAAAAAAAGGGAAAAAAAGGAAGTCTTGGTGCAAACATGGGTTAAATTCATGGAAGTAATTTTGCATTTAGGACTGATAATGCTAAGCTAACAATTGTGGTGGGGGTGTTTCATATTATTCTGGTAACAAATGGATCTAGGAACGATATGTGTGGAATCAATCTCATGTTTCCTTTTGATGATGATGATGATGATGATGACGATTTATTACATGTATATACAGCCCCATAACCGAAGCTCTCTGGGCAGTTTAGAAAGATTTAAACATTGAACATTAAAAACAGATATACAAAATTTAAAACCATAAAAGCAGATGACATAACACTATTCTGTGGTCAGTTAAAACTCAACATATGCTGTGAAATGCCTGGGAGAAGAGAAAAGTCTTAACCTGGCACTGAAAAGATAACAATGTTGGTGCCACGTGAGCCTCATCGAGGAGATCATTCCCCAGTTGTGGGACCACCACTGAAAAGGCCCTCTCCCTTGTTGCCATCCTCTGAGCTTCCCTCGGAGTAGGCACCAGGAGGAGGACCTTAGATGTTGAGCGTAGTGTATGGGTAGGTTCATGTCGGGAGAGTCATTCCATATTGATGGTAATAAGGCATTCCCTAAGAACTAGATGACACAGTTAGGAAAGGAAAATGTCATTGGTTCTAACCACATGATTCTTTCATGAGTATTTACCATTCCTACAGGGGGTATTTGTCTCCACATGAGATGCAGAGGTCGGCCTAGCACCAGCAGGCAACATGTTTGGGCAGGTATGCCCTGACATGACCCAGCACTGATGCTCAGCCCTCAGCTCTCTTTATTTTATTTTAAAAGCAATATACTCCTATCTGTGACATGTGGCCATCTTTGTTTTCAACCATGTCCCAAAAGACAACACAACTACTGGGGCATTGTGAAGAGAAAAATGGTTTCTGGCTGTTACCCTGCCCGCCCGCCCGCCCGCCCGCCCTCTCTCTCTCTCTCTCTCTCTCTCACACACACACACACACACACACACAGGCCATGTCTACACCAAACCTTTATCCTGAGGTCATCCCTAGGTCATTCCTATGCGTCTACATGATGCACAGGGGATCCCGGGATCAACCGGGGATGACCTGGGGACAACCCCAGGAGAACCCCAGGAGAACGAAAACTGGGGATATCCCATTTTTTCCATAATCCCGGGTGCTAAAATGGGCACGGAGCCGCATGGGGTGGCTTTGTGCCCATGGGGTGGGGGAAAGGCAATTTTGCCATCCCCAGGGTGGCGGGGGGGGAGGGTTGGGAGCAGGTTTTTGTAAAAAAAAAAAAAAAAACCCAAAACTTACCTTTCCCATGGATTGAGGCTGCATAGCTCCTTTTCAGTTTTTTGGAAAATGGCACCCGCAACATCCCTCTTCCCTCCCCCCGGGACGTCGTGCGACAGTGTAGACATCTGGGGAGGATCGCGGAAGCAGGTAAGTCCACGATCCTCCCCCTCCCTCCCTCTACACCCTTTGGTGTAGACATGCCCACAGAATATGCCCTGAAGTTGAGTTGAGAAATAGCTGTCACTTTGAGCTTTTGGTGCCACCACACTAAGCCACACAGTACTCTCATGGATCCTGGTGGAGGGGGCATTTTGGGAGGGAGGCCCTCTAGATATCTGCTTGTCAAGGATTCTTTCAACCCTAGAAATGGCCCTGAAGACACCTGCTGCACTTGCAGAAGTTCTTGGCTTCAGTCCTTGATGGCTGCAGTTAAAAGGATAACAGGTAGCAGAGCCTGGAAATCTTTGGAGGCAGGTCTGGCCCAAGACATTTTGCAAAGAATAAGAAGGCAATCCTTCCATTCCATGGGAGAGCTTCAGCTATTGGGCAGTATAGAGATGAAAATAAATAAATTAATTAAAAAGTACAAAAAGTCAACAAACTGGCCAATAAATCTGCCTGCAACACTGATGATGGGACAGTGTCCTCCATTACACCTGAAGGTAGCAGGCTACCTTAGGGGTTGCAGAGTAGGCCAGAGGGTACACAGCTCTCTCCTCCAATGCCTTGCTGTTGCCTCCCAGCCCCTGCTGCCTGAGCCAACTGCCTCCCTTTGTCTAATGGCAAAGCCAGCCTTGTTGGGAGGCCAGCCCTGATCAAAGCATTCCATGTTACATGGGCCCAGGATAGTATGGTATTCAGTGTAAGTTATCTTCATATAACAGGCATAGGCCATGTCTACACCTGCCTTTCCCCCCCCAGAGTCATCCCTGGGTCGTCCCTATGCGTCCAAATGATGCACAGGGGATCCCATGAGCAGGCAGGGAAGACTCCTTCATTTTCAGGGGATGACTGGTTGCCCAGTTAATCCCGATTTTCCCTGCGGTCCCGTGATGGAGGACCACAGGTGGTGTGGGCCCCCTGTCCCATCTTCTTCCCTCCTTCCCATGAGTAATGGGGGTCAGCAAGAGGGAAGGAGCTGGTCCGGGGGGAGTCCAGGGACATCGGGTAGGGGGAGCTGGGTCAGCCTATATATATATATATATATATATATAACTTACTATTCTTTGGAGTGCAGTTGGGCTCCCGACTTAAAAATCAATAAATAAAAATTGTCAGGCACAACATTCCTGTTTGTTTCCGGGATGTCATGCTTCCGTTTAGACGCTGGGGGAGGATCGTGGAAGCAGGTAAGATTGCAATCCTCCCCCCTCCCTCCCTCTACATCCTTAGGTGTAGAAAGGGCCTAAGTTATCTTCATATATCAGTGTAACTTCTTCTTATTATATTTATTTATATCCCGCCTTTTTCCCAATATTGTTTGCTTCATATAGCCAATGACCTAGGGAGGTGGTGGGCTCTCCCACACTAGAGTCATTCAAGAGGCTGCTGGACAGCCATCTTTCAGATATGCTTGAAGGTGGAGTCCTGCATTGAGCAGGGGGGGTTGACTTGCTGGCCTTATAGGTCCCTTCCAACTCTACTATTCTATGACTTCTCCTCAGACTGTAGGGGGGAAAAGAAACACAATGAAATGTCCAACCCACTGTGGGAATGAACAAGCCAGCCTATTCTGTCAATAAACATGTCCAGTTCATGCTACAAGATCAGCGGCTTCATAAAGTGGCCTGCATTCTTTCTCTAAAGAATAAAATGCTTCTGGTTATGAGAAGGTAATCTGTGCTGCACTGCCCTACCCCATTGTTAAGCAGGGAAATGCTGGGAGAGAACAAGGTGGTGTAAGATCCATATAGTTCCTCCTATGATAAATAAAAGGCATGAAATTAAAACCCACATTACAAGCCAAGACCTTATAACTTGGAACCTGATCTTAAGATTCAATGTCCATAGGTAGCTGCCTCAAACCCCCTTTTTTGTGTTCCACTAAATTAAAGTGGATATATGGATTACAACTTAAGCAATCAGAAGCTAGACCAGAGTTAAAACGGCACTTGCTTAATGCCAGCAACTTAAATGCTCTGTTACAGTAAATCTGATATTTGATCAGTCCTATTTATGCCTCGCAGGACTTCTTAGGACTAAGCCAGTTATGGATTGTGGCCTAAATCTTGCTCTTGTGAATTCTCAAGTTGTGGCAAGAATGAGAAGGCTCTCGCAAATCTTTGCTTTAAATAGGAGAAGGCCTTGGTCAGGTCAGAGACAACAGCTGAATTTAGATAGCAGATGGGGCTTTTATGTCCAGGACCATTCTCTTCCAATTAACAAGTCCCAGGCCTGCAGACGTGTGTCCCACTGAGCTAAATATAGACAACCAATCATGGATGTTGGCCTGCTGGCTGCTTGACAATCCCTATTTTTGCAGTCCCAGGCTGGCAGAAAAAAAATGGGATGCTTCTTGTCATGTGCCAGGACTCCAAACTTTCATCCTCAGAGGTTCCTGACCCCTTGCCCTTAGATGAAGATGCTACAGAGTTAATTCAAAAGGAGTTGTCCATGAAAAGTCATAATGAGGCTTCTCCCCAGGATCCAGTTCTCCAAAAAAGATGCCAGGTGTCATCTCTTCTGCATTCAGAGTAGGTTGAATTATGTCCTCAGACTTTGAAGAACAGGGCCATGCCTATATAGGGCCATCATTGTAGTCTCAGATTGCTAAAACAGGTCAGGGCCCTTTAAGGGACCAAGACTTCATCAGTAAACTCTTATTTAAGCCTCAGTCTTGCTCTGCTCCTTGTTGGAACATACAGACAAGCCTGACTGAATTCCAGCTCCACTTCAAGCTTCCGGGTCTATTCCCATTTCTGAAACTTGCCCTTGCTGGGTGTGTGTGGGGGGAGAATCCATAGGGGAACCCAGCAACCCAGGTCTCACCAGCACCTGATTGACACTAAGGCCTGATCAAAGCAGAGGCAGAAAAGAATACTTCATGAAACTCTGGTGGGTGCCGTACTTGGTTTGTTCAACTTGGGGGTCTGTATGTAGATTGAATTGTTCATCTGCTGCAGACTGAGCTAGTGTGCCATCTAGGCAGCTGCTTCTTTCCCCCAAACACAGCTCCTAACCTTTTCTTTGTGAAATGGGCTACATCACTGTCATACTGGGAAGGAATTGTGACAGCAGGAGAGGTTATTTCAGGCAGCTGAATCAGTATATTTTAAAATGTGTTATAGAGATTTTTTTTAAGGCTGGTTTATTTCGTTATCAGCTGCAATGTTTACACTGTCTGCTAAACCGTAATCTCTGCAAAAAGATGCCTCATTTCAGGCAATCCACATTCTGTTTTCCTTAATCATATCCTTAAATTGTAATTGAAACAAAGGCAATGAAGATGCTTGCAACATTCCAGATATCTCTATACTCTCACCTGCCTTCTGCAGTACATACCCTATATTTCAAAATGTGTCCCAAGCCTCGCAAGTGTCCTTCATTCCTAAGGATCTCCCTGATTTGAACCTACATTTCTTTAAAAGCCTGACACCTCCTCTTTATCTGCCAAGGTCCCTTGCATGTTCTGTCCTCTCAGCAGCTGGCTCTCATGGTTCTAGACACCATAGCTCTGTGTTCCAAATAACGGCTTGAGGGGACATTTTGAAGCTTCTTCCCCCATAAATATCCAACTAGCAGAACATTATTTTTTAAAATAATGCCAGGAAATAAACTGACATTATTTCAGCTTCTTAGAGCAAAGGATGGGGATGTTAATCTCCTCCCCCTTTCTTTGGTTCCTTCAAATTTGGTATTTTCTCATCCAGAAGTTTAGACATGATTATTGCCTTAGGAGATTAATGAGTTTTGAACCATTTATGGAGTAGTGGTATAATTATGCAGGAATGGTAGCAAAATCCTATGTGTTAACCAAGGCTGGAACATTAAAGGAAGATGACTACAATATTAAATGAGAAAATGAGTTATAGTACTGTACAGTTCTATAAACATCTATCTGGGAGTAAGTCCCTTTGAACTCAATGAGTCTTATTTCTGAGTAGACATGAATAGTATTGAATGTATTTAGGTTTGGGAGGAACTTGGAAGGGTGTGTATAAATTGACATAATTCACATTATCTCTAAATCTTTCAGAAGCAGATCACAAAGTCACCTATAGATAATATCTTATGCCACAGAGATTAAACAGAAAGTGCAGAATTAATCTCTGGGTATATTTGAGATGTCATTTCTAAGACATGGTGGTGACTGTACCCAACTTTTATGAAGGCCCATCTTTGGATCCTATGATTGTACTGATTTTCACACTGAAGTATTTCTTGCTACAGATTTAGGGATTCAATTATGAATCTTTGAAGATCATCTAAAATTGTATTCGAAAAAAAAAAGATTGGCACTCCCCAGTCACAAATATTCCAACTACCTTGACAAGACAGAACAAATTTTGTAAAAGAAATGGAGAGTTTAATATAAATATGTCATTTGAAGAGAGAACTCAGCAGTCTAGAAGTGTTACTACAAGAACATGAGCCTCGCTTTAGGAGTTATTGGAATCAATAGTTCAACAGAAAAGGGGATTGAAAAACATTTATTATCAACTATTGTTGACTTCTGCTTGTCTTTTTTCCCTTATGTCTATGTAGGTGTATATTAGTAGATATTTGATAGTGCTTTTTGGTTTTCTTAGTGCAGGGGAAGGATGAGGACCCCAATTATCTAGAACAAACACAAAGAATACTTCAGGAATGGGTATTCTTGTCCTGGAGGCACAACCAGCCACTTCCTTTCCCAAGCCAGATGGATCCCCTCCTTTATAACAATAGCATTATCATTTTCACACATCTTATGCAATGGTGTTATGTTATACAAGCAAACTGACAGTCTAGGGGCTGAAAATCCAAAGTAAGTCTTGAGATGTTTTTAAGATCCTGCTGTTCCCCAGTAAAATTTAGTACCATTGGCATCCGGATTTTTTGGGTGGTGGGGGGAAACCCTCAACTGCAACTCTGAATTCAAATCTGTAACACAAAAAATACACTGCATAAGCACAAGCTGGAGTAAGAGCTAGCTGGCTGGATTGATCATGGCTCTGCTAGGACACAGCTTTGGGAGGACTCCGTGCTTTGGAAGGGAGAGTGTGGTCGCTCCTCCTCCTCCTCCTCGCCTTAGTTATTCATTTATTTATTTATTTACTGCATTTCTATACCACCCAATAGCCAAAGCTCTCTGAGCGGTTTACAAAAATTAAAACCATGAAAAACATTCAAAATATAAAACAACGACAATATAAAAACATTTAAAATGCAGGATAAAAGCACAACCAAGATAAAAACCGAGCAGCGATGCAGAAATCTATACAGATTTAAAACATCAAGGTTAAAAATTAAGCTGATAAGCTTTTAAAACACTGTGAGAATAAAAAGGTTCTTCATCTGGCGTCTAAAAGAGTATAATGTAAGTGCCAGGCAAACCTCTCTGGGGAGCTCATTCCACAGCCGGGGTGCCACAGCAGAGAAGGCCCTCCTCCTAGTAGCCACCTGCCTCACTTCCTTTGGCAGGGGCTCACAGAGAAGGACCCCTGAGGATGATCTTAGGGTCCGGGCAGGTATATATGGGAGGAGGCGTTCCTTTAGATAACCTGTCCCCAAGTCATTTAGGGCACTTTTTGACCATCTTTCCAGCATGCATATGATCAGCAAAGGTGTCCCCACTAATAGAGAAAAAATAGTGATCAGAAGGACTTCAAGAAACTCCTGAGAACATGGAATAATGCATTGGTGCTCTGTTCCAAATCTTTGACAGCTGCTGACAGTTCGCTCAGCTTGTTGTCTGATGTAGCCCAAGCAGTGAAAGGCCGAGGTACTATATGGTTAGGCTTACCATATGAAAAGGAGGACAGGGCTCCTGTATCTTTAACAGTTTCATAGAAAATGGAATTTCAGCAGGTGTCATTTGTATATATGCAGAACCTGGTGAAATTTCCTCATCATCACAAAATTAAAGCTGCAGAAGCCTTGCCCTCTTTTGTATCTGGTCACTCTAGTATAGCTCCTGCAGCTTTAACTGTTGAGATGGAAAAAAAAAATCACCAGGTTCTGTATGCATACAAACGATACCTGCTGAAATTCCCTATCTTTTGCAATTGTTAAAGATACAGGAGCCCTGTCCTCCTTTTCATATGGTCAGCCTATATATGGTGGATAGATAGCGGTGATTCGGTGAGCCAAAAACTATGCAAGAAGATGAAAGTTGACTCTAGTTCGAAGGAGAAGGGTGTAGAGTTCTTACATGACAAGGATGGTGCATGTCACACTGAACATAGCAGAGGGCTCACGTTGAAGTCAGTGGTGGCCTTTCTAAAGAATCCAGAAGAAGCTCCATTGTGGGAGGAGGATCCTGAAGCCAAAGATGTTGTCCATCTTGATAGTGAAATACACTGCATCATGGCTTCCATGAACTTTTGTGTTGTTCCATTTAACCGCATGTGCATGATATAATTCAGTAAATTATTTTTCCTCGATTACTAATTCATAATTGCATCTAGCAAATTGCACTTCCGTGTGAAATATGATTAAAGAATTTTTCTTAGAAAGGTACATTTCTCCACTTGCATGGGAGAAGGAGGAGGGAACACCAAAGAATTGTGTTTAAGTGGAGAGAAGGCGGGTGTTGCAGGCATCTAAATTGACACGAATAGAAATGTTGCTGTAGAGAATAATTTGGCAAATAGCATTAGTAAATCATCTGGAATGCAACTGAAAAAAATAATAATCAAAGCCTTATTTTTAAGCAAGTAACAGTGCCTCAGTTAATTTTAAAAGCCATACATCAAAATTAAGTTCATTTAGTGCATGAAACTGAGCCTCCGCCCCAGTAGCTCTGCACATAGGGCATTGCTGCGGAGTTGACACTTCTGTAAATTGAAAGGTATGGTTGTGGAACATCTCATCAGATGAATGTTCATGAGAAAATGCTTGTAGGTGCAATCAATGAAAGACCAAACGTTTTTTAAAGTTCACATGTGAATGAAACAGCAATCATTGGAGAAGATACATAACTACTGCACTGGTGTGATGTGCCTGCATCAGTTTCTGGAGGATTTTTTTTTCTCTTAATGTCCTCAAATGTCTCATATTTCCAATCAGTCACACACATCGGGAAGCCCTACAAATATGAGCATCTTGGCATCTGTGTGCTTGTGGCAGAACAGGGCATGCCAGCATTCACAGTGTGATGACGGAGCCCCCAGTAGAAGGCAGTCTGTTGATGTGGGAAAGGAGGAAGAGGAGATAACATGGTGGGGCAAGAGTCTACAGTGTGATGCAGAGGCTAAAAGAGCGGCCTGCATGAACAGAAGTGTAGTGTCCACATCACAAAAAAGTAACGGTACCACTCTATTCATTTCTGGCTACTGCTGTTTAAGAAGTAACACATATAGAGGAGGGTGACAAAGATGATGTGGTGACTAGAGACCAAGTCCTAGGAGGAAAGGTTGGAAGAGTTAGATGTATTTATTTAGCATGTATAATATAACATCAAGAGGTGATATGAGAGCCATCTTCAAATATGTGAAGGGCTATTACATAGACGATGCAGCAGATTTGAATTCAGTTGCTCCAGAAGGCAGGACCCAAACCAACAGGTAATGATTAACTGTGGAATGGCCTGCCGGGAGAGATTCGACAACATAGTAGTCTTCTTGAATTTAAGAGAGCTGTGAAGACTGATCTCTTCCGACAGGCCTACCTAGTTGAATTTTAAGATGTTTTAATAATGTATTAGTTTGATTTTTTAAAAATGTTTTATCTATTTTATGGTCTTTGTATTTATATTTATTGTTGTTCCCCACCTCGATCCAGAGGGAGATGCGGGTTAGAAATAAATATAGTAGTAGTAGTAGTAGTAGTAGTATGAACTTACTAACAGTATGAACTATTCAGTAGTGGAACAGATTGCTATGGAAGTCGGTGCACTCTCCTTTCTTAGAGTATTATTATAACCCCACAAGGGGTAATCCCACAACAGGTTACACAAGCACGGCACACCTGCAGACCCTATTATTATTATTATCATTATTATCATTATTATCATTATTATCATTATTAATAATAATAAACAGAGGCTGGATGGCCACCTATTGGGGGATACTATAATATTGGATTTCCTGCATTGAGGGTTGGACAAATAATGTTTGGGATGTCTTCCAACGCTATGATTCTATGATTCTGGTTGGCTTCCACCCTGCAGTGCTGTTGAGATACTAGGATCTGGGCTGAAGAGGTAGAGAGGAGGTGGGTATACAAAGTGGGAGCAGGAGAGCAGGCAAGGACGATGAATAAGAGGATGGTGAATGAAGTCCTTCTCCCAGGATGCCAAGAAAATGTGCTATGAAGGTGCTATACACCCAAGAGATGTATCTCAGCCCCAATATTTTCTCCCCTTCCCTATTCTCTCAGAGCTGAGGCCTGGTGTACCCTACTGTCTGAGAGTGGGAGCTGGGAAGCCCCCAATGCAAATTTAATCTCAGCCACAAACGCACTAGGTGGCCGTAGCAACTTGCTCTTTCTCAACTTCCACACACCATCTGCCATGCAGAGATAATATTACTGACTTACTTTACAGGATCGTTGTAAGGATTACTGAGATAATCTATATGAAGGACTTCAGATACTTGAGCAACACTGTATAAATAATCCTAAACATTAATATTAACTGAAATTACATATGATATGAGCTGGAACAGGAGTCAGAAAACAGCAAGTGGGAATGGAACATTGCACACTTCTGTTTTCCATATTTTTGCCAATGCACAAATTTACCTCCATATCATCAAATAAAACATCTGAAATAACTTTAATTCTCAGCTATGCAGTGTCTCAACCCCCATCAGTTCAGAAACATAGTGCCTAGTGCAGAAAGCTCTAAGATAATTTCACATGTAACAAGGTTTGACCAAAAAAACAAAACAAAATAAAAACTTTTTGCAATAATTAGGAAATGTCTCACTGGCCTGCAGCCAACCATCAATCAATGATAAAACAAATTGAACACATAGGTTGCACATCTAATGGCTCCTGGACCAATCCACATGTAGCCAGCCTCTCTTTGAGCACCTGCTGTATATTCACAGGGAAGCCTGCCTGTGGATTTCAGGCTGGCATCTGAAATCGGTAGAAAGACCGAAATAGTGCACCAGTTGAATAAGAAGCAAAAAATAAAAAGCTAAAAAGCATAGAACTGCACAAAAATATTATAACGAGTGACAAAAGGGGGGGAGGAAGGCAAATCAGTGCAATAGAAAATAAGTATATAGCAACATACAAAGTAAACAGAGATAAGGTCTCATCTACACCTAGAGCCCTTTCAGGAGTGGGGAGGGATGATGGTGAAGTTTTCAGCTTCAGCGATCATCCCTCACAGGGCACACGCCAGGGACTTTTCCCAAGCCATTCCAGGGAGAAGTTTTTTGACAGCTCATGAGGCTTGCACCATTGCAACCCTGTGCGAAGCTGTCAAATGTGTGTGTGTGATTAAAAAAAAACATTATTATTATTATTATTATTATTATTATTATTATTATTATACACTTATATACTGCCCCATAGCCGAAGCTGTCTGGGCGGTTTACAAAAGCATGAAGCATGCCGATATCCCTTGAAAACGTCTCCCCCTCATCCCCTGATACCTGTGGGCTCCCCCCCCCCCACAGTTGCTTGGCCGTTCGCTGAGCCCCTCTACACATGGGGAATAGCGATGACTTCGGGAGGGGGGCCACACCTCCCACAGATCTTGGGATTGGCCCAAGAGATGGGGGGAAATCAAGGGGAAACGCAGTGCCCGATATCCCGGGAAAACAGAGTGGTCATCCCCAGTTCACCTCAAGATCAACTGTGCATCATTTGGGCCTGCAGGGATGACCTTGATTCCACCCCAGGATAAATGGCTAGTGTGGATATGCCCTAAGTGTCACACAGGTAATTGAGCAGTGTTGTATTTACAACTCTTAGTATAGGAAGCCTGCCAACTCCCTTATCTAAGAATGTCTGGGAAAAATGCCAGGCCTTTAACGGTTTAAAGGGTTTATTTGTAATTCCAAAATCCAATTACCAATAGCCAAGGTCACGCCAAAAGTTCAGTCCGTCCGAATGTCAAGCCGAGGGTCAAACCAAGTATTAGAGCAGTCCAAAGACCAGAGCCAAAATAGTCAAGCCGGTTGTTCAGTCCACAGGTTCCGATTCAGGAGTATGCCGGGTGTCAAGAGCCGAAGATGACGGTTGTTCTCAACGGATCTTAGCTTCTGACTTCTTTCTCCTTTATAGTTGCTTGAGCCTGTTCACAGCTGCGTGCAATTCCTTCGTTATCTTACTTAAGGCTTGCATCAGCTGTGCTCTGTTTTCTCAGTCTCATGCTTCGCCTTGTGGGCTTAGCTTTCTCCGCCCGTTTGAGCTGCCGCCTTTGCTGGGGAGTTACTGGACAAACTCCTTCAGGCCCCGAGTCTTCCTCATTAGAAACGGGGTGGGAGAGGGTGGCTTTCCTGGGGCTCTTCAGAGGAATCTCCCTGCTGTTCCTCCTCCTCCGGTAAGTCCTGGGGAATGGGTAAAGCTGCAGTCTCTGCCACTTCTTCCTCCTCAGAGGAAGATTCTTCAGACTGCCTCATGACAAGCAGGTACACACACACGCACACAAACAAGTGCTAGAAATTCAGCATAACACAAAAGTGTCAATATTATGCACAGATGAGCAAGTTTTTTCAGATGGGCAAAGTTTTTTTTACAGCAACCTGGTTGAGTCCTGTTTCACCATTTCCGGCTTTTTCAGAAAAGTGATACCTTATCTGTAAGAACTGAAAAACATACATAGTACAATATGATATACATCCCCCCCCATGTGAGGTTACACAATTACATAAAAATAGCATCAAATCAAGCTCAAAACTTTTCTGTTAGGACTCACCGCCACTAATGAGCAACGTTGTGGGAGTAAAGATAAGATGAACACTTAGGGCGTCTCTCTGGCCCAGTACACCTTATTAATTCCCCCGAAATAAGTTTGACTGAGAAACAAATACAAAGTTTCTACAGTTTCAAAAGTTTCAAAAACATGATAAAGCCCAACAAAAGAGCATTCACGTGACTGACTGAGTGATCAGAGATTTGAGTTTTGAACACATCTGAATGAGTTCAGTTGGTCATACCCTCAGGTAACTCATTCAGACTAGTCATATGCACAGGATCGTACTGTAAATGTGCAGTCTCCTGGAATGATAATGTCCAAAAATATTATAAATAAGAGAGCACACTTCATTGAATTTGGAGATCTCAATGGGATAGAGGGGAACATGCAAACTCTACAGTAGAGGTCCCTACCCTCTTTGAACTGGTGGGCATATTGGATCGAAAATCTGCCTGGGCAGCGGATGACCCTGGGTCCAGCCTTCATGGGTCCAGGTGGACCCGCCTGGTGCTAGGACAGGCCCATGCCCAACTGCTCTTGAGCCTTCGAGAGCAGTTGGGCATGGGTGCACTCTGACCCACACCCTTTGTTCCTTTCCCCCATTGCATTAATGGTGGCCACCATTAATGCAGCCGGGGGGGGGGGGGATACACAGTTTCCCCATGCCATTAGAGTGGAAGGGGGAAATACTCAATTTCCTCAGCCTTGGGGAAATCATGTGTTTCTCTCCACACCCCACTCTGCTGATGGGGACCTTAAAGGCCATATTAACAAGGCATTTAAGGCCCCCATCAGTGGAGGTGGGGGAGAAACATGTGATTTCCCCAAGGCTGAGGAAATCATATATTTCCCCCTTCCAGCTTTGGGGAAATCGTGTGTTTCTCCCCCCACCCCCCACCCCCCGCCAGTCAGGGCCTTAAAGGCCCTCTTACGCAAGGCTACTTTGCATTAAGAGAGTCTTTAAGGTCCAGATTGGCATGGGGGAGGGCCAGCAAAGCACATTTTCTGGGGCCTACGGAAAGTGTGCAATTCCCTTGGACACACTTACAGAAAGCCTACCAAAAAAAAAGTAACTTGCCCAAGGATGTATGTACAAGACCAAGACGGGTCCTGAGATTCAAAACACAAAATTGTTCTTTTCAACCAAAGTAAGATGGAGCTTGAGGGCAATATTTTGCCTTGCAGCATTTCAGCTCCCCAATTAAAAACAGTGTAGAAATCTTAATAAAAATAAAATCAAGAGAGGGCAGGGAGCCTGGCAGGTGCCAAGAGAGGCACGATATTGGAGACCGCAGAGTGTAGATGCAGGCTAGACTTGTCACCACATTCCACCAAGGCCATGACTTGAGGTGATCATGAAGGGCCACACTCCTCCTCATAATCTCTGTAGGAATTTCCAGCTCATTTAGGGGCCCCCTCCACAAGAATTCGCTTTTGCGCCCGGTTAGGCGATTGGGCGCACTATCCCTGAAGCGCCTTTACGCCTAATACCTCTGCACGAGAGGCGGCGCTCCCCTCCCCTTCCCTCTGGCAGGCTGTCAAGTCCGTTTCTCTCGCTCTCTCGCTCTCTCTTCCCCCGCCACCCTCCTGATGAGCTGTTCTTGAAGCGCCCCCCGCGTTTTGCGTTTGATATTTTTGAACCGTCGGTGGGGGAGAGCTTGTGATCGGGCTTGGCAGCACTGGGTTTGGGGAATGGGAAGGCAGGAACCTTGGGGGCAAAGCGGCGGGAGGGAGGACGGACGGAGGGAGGGAGGAGCAGGGAAAGCACACACACACACACACACACACACACTCGGCTTTGAATGACTGCAGCAGCAACAGACAGACCTGCCAAGCTTTGCCATCTGGCTCCTTGCTTTGGCTGCTGCAACGCTGGGGGGGGGGGAGGAGGAGGCGGAGCGAAGGAGGGGCCTCGATCACATTATTATTAGAAGTATTAGTGTTATTCTTGCGAGGATTTCTCTCTCCCCCGCCGCCCCATCCTCGCAATTCCCTATTCCTCCCGCTCTCTTCCTCGCCAACCTGAGCTCTCTCTCTTTTTTTCTGCGTGGGGTGGGCTGTGGGGGGCGCCGCCAGCACGCTCCGCATCCCTGTTTGTGAATTGCTCGCTCGCCCCCCCTCCCGGCCCTGCAGAGGCTGCTGCTGCCGGGGGCGAGGAGGAGGAGGAGGAGGAGCGGCAGAGAAAAGTTGAGCCTTCCTCACCCCGCGAGCCGAAAGACAGAGCGAGGAGCAACCTCCTCGAGAGCTCGCTCGCTGGCTGCACGTCCGCCACGACTGGCTGATCCCCCAATCTGCGCCGTTGCAGCTGGGGGAGGGCTTTTGACAGCGGCGGCAGCAGTCAAAATGCGCTTTAACTGCCGGAGCAAAATAAAAGTCGCTATTTAACGCGCATTCGAAAATGCGCATTATCGGGGAGATAACGCGCCTGTACGCCCGTTTTGCGCTCCGCTGGTGTGGAGGTAAAATTTATAATGAGCCTTCAAGGCTCATTAAACGTCTCGTGTGGAGGAGGCCAGGGTCTTACCTGAGATACCGTTTTGCTTTGCCATAAAGAGCTGCAGGGTAGCTTGTGAGTGATGTGACCAATTAATTTGGTGTTTTACATTGTCCTGTCTCTCACAGAAGAAGCCAGACACTGAGTAACTCAATTTGAAAGCCTACACGCTTATAGTTTTCACATGGCACGTTTCCCAGAGAAAGCACTGAGGGTTTTGCTCCATTTTGTGCCTTGTAATCAGCAGCTCACTGAAGCAAAAGTCCTACCGCAGCAACAATGTCAGCTCACCACTGAAAAGGAGCCGTGTGGCATGATTTATAATTTCTGTAAGAAGAAATGCCATCTGTTGTGAAAATCCTTTGTTCCCCTGCATCTCGTCCTACCCATCATGTGAACTTCTTTCCTTTTCTTTCTGTTCTCTCTCTCTCTCTCTCTCTCTCTCTCAACTTAAAGGGGATTTAACCTAGTGTTTTGGCCCAAAAGTGAGGAGATCCAGGTTCAAATCCCTGCTCACTGCCACAAGTCTCACTCTTCCACAGTCTAATTTACCTCACAGGCATGGTGTATGGATGAAGAGGGAGGAGAAGATCTTGAACTCTGCCTTAAATGTCCTATTATTGGAAGAGTTAATAGGGTCTTTAAAGCCCTCATTGGCATGGGGGGAATGTGTGATTTTTCCCAGCCATATGGAAATCGTGTGTTTCCCCCACACACACCAATGGGAGCCTTAAAGGTCCTATTAACTCCTCCAATAATAGGGCATTTAAGAGTCTATGGAGAAATTTGCCTCACTAGTATGGCCCATTTCAGCCAAGGATGTTCTCAAAGCCTTTCCCTTTTAGGGATTCCCCTAAGTGCTGGAGGTTCCTCATTCCTGATCATGAGATAACAACTTATCTAATTATATCACAACCCTGACCACAAGCTGAACATGAGCCAACAGTGTGATGTCAATGCTAAAAAGCAAATGCTATTTTGGGCTACATTAATAGAACTATAGCTTCCAAATCGTATAAGGTACTGATTCCCCTCTATTCGGCACTGGTTAGGCCTCATCTTGAGTATTGTGTCCAGTTCTGGACACCACACTTCAAGAAGGATGCAGACAAGCTGGAGGGGTTCAGAGGAAGGCAACAAGGATGATCAGGGGTCTGGAAAAAAAAGCCCTATGAGGAGAGATGGAAAGAACTGGGTATGTTTATAGCCTTGAGAAGTGAAGACTAAGGGGAGACATGATAGCCCTCTTCAAGTATTTGAAATGTCACACAGAGGCGGGCCAGAATCTCTTCTCCATCATCCCAGTGTGCAAGACACGGAATGATGGGCTCAAGTTACAGGAAGCCAGATTCTGGCTGGACATCAGGAAAAACTTCCTGACTGTTAGAGCAGTATGACAATGGAACACATGACCTAGGGTGGTTGTTGGCTCTCCCACACTAGAGGCCTTCAAGAAGCAGCTGGACAGCATCTGCCAGGGATGCTTTAAGGTGGATTCCTGTACCCGAGCAGGGGGTTGGCCCTAATAGGGCCCTTCCAGCTCAACTACTTTATGATACTATTATTCTGTGATTTCCCCAGCCCTTACCAGGAGCCACCAGTTATATCAAGAAGGGGCAGAAAAAGTCTGCATGGTTCACGTAAAATGTAATTCATACCTTAGTGTTTGAGCTATGCAACATGGATGGAGAGGCATTAATGGTGTTTTGACTGCATTCATGCAAGGGAGTCAATTATACGGAGAGGGGAAAGGTTGGGAATGAACTGTTGATAATGAGTAATTGTTTTAAGAACATCAGTGAGTATGTAGATCGTAAAGTTGGAAATCTCTCCACATTTTCTTATCTCTGGTCATTATTACTTGCAAACCTAATGAGACTGATTGCAAAATTAACTTTCTGCAGAGGGTTCATAAAATAAACAGGAACAAAGTAATGTTAGATGGTTGAATTTTATTCATTGTGTTAGACTGTATTAGGAGGTGTCTTTGAAAAGCCTGATTAGAATTTTAAACATGTGAGGGAATTAGGAAGAAAGAAGAAATAGCAGAGTTACATTTAAAAGGGGGGAGGGGAGGTTCACTGCAGAGCTTTGTACGTTGAAGGGAATGTTTTGACCTTGAGAAGTTAAACCAGAACAAGTGCACAAGAAAAAAGAAAATAATTCCTCCATTAACACAGGATACTATAGCATTGTATTATGGCATAACAAGTCATAAACAATAAAAGAGAAAACAAAAACACAAAGATAAAAAGATCCAGGCATCACAGTGGCCATTGATAAAGATATATTAATACATTTTTATCCAACCTTTCCTCAAACGAGGAGTTCAGGGCAGACTATATGGATCTTTCCCTCCCTCTTCATCCTCACAACATGCCTGTGAGGTAGGTTAGACTGCGAGGCAGTGAGACTTGTGGTGGTGAGTAGGGATTTGAACCTGGATCGCCTCAATTTTCAGCCCAAACACGAGGTTAATTTCCCTTTAAATCTGCCATAGGGTTCACATGAGCAGGTGCATATTCACTTGAGAATTTTTAAGCGAAATTAGGGATGTGCAGCACTAGGAATTCCAATTCCATTTGAGCCTGGCAAGGATTCCCCAGTGTTTCCATTCTAGTAAGCAGTTGCGAAGTTGCAAATTTCCGCCTCCTCCCCCCCATTTTGGTAAAGTTTTGTGCATTTTTTTCTGGACATTTTTTTTTTACCTTTTTGGGGGGCGGATTCTTGACACTTGTGCAAATGGGGCATTGTTTTTGTTTGTTTGTTTGTTTTTTAAAGATCCCCCGTCTTTCATCTGGGTGCAAGACAGGGGACTGCTTTCAGGAGAGATTCCTGTTTTCCTGATATACTTTATTGAGGCTTATCAAGGATATGTGCCTTTCAGCGGTTTGGTGACATTCTGGTCAGCAGTTTAAAAGTTATCAAGGTTTTTCTGCCCCATGCAAAGAGGGTGCAAGACTGCAAATTCAGCTTTCTGATATGCATAGACTTGCCTTGTCAATTTCTTTCTATGTTTTAGCTGCAGCAGGAGCAAAGACCTTGGGTAGGTAACATACAACAGAACTGACAAGGCGAGACTGCATGCATGCTAATTTGGACTAGATCTACACTGATAACTGTTGGGGCACAATTTATCACTTTCATAGTTTTATATCCTGCTTTTTATTCCACATCCGTAATGATTTGACACACGGCGTAGATCTGGCCTTGGGCACAGTTGCAAAGGAACAGGGGGGAAATAATGGTAAGACAAAAGAGGAACCCATTTGCGCAACCCTGAGGGACCAAAATGAAGGGGGGAAATCCAAACTAAGTGCACCAATGGGACTGGGGACATTATGGCAATGCAATCCTCTCACTATTAAATGTTAAACTGACCCTTGTCAGTGCCCTCCTCCCTTTCAACACTTCCCTGATTCTCCAGCTACTCCAGAATGGGGAGTTAAATGGTTGAATTCGGACAACACATTAGTCAATGGTGGGTTGAGTAGCCAACTCACAATTGGTTATTTTGCGGGTACTCCCCACACAATATATTCCTACACAACTGTGGGTGGTTGGGGCTGGCGTTGAGTGGACTAATAGTCAACCCAGCGTTTGACTGACACAGCCCTTGCCCCTCTCCCAACCCTCCCTTCTCCCTCAGTCCTCCCAGTTCTATCCCAGCAGCCTCTGCAAGTTGCACCTGTTGTAGCAGAGTGGCAGCCACCGCTTTGGTCGCTCTTGCCGCCTGCTTCTATGGGCTTGTGTTTTAACGCACTCACCCCACGCCATTAACATGCTCACCCCTCCACCCAACACTTTAAACAACTGGCTTCGAGCTAAACAACTTGCAAACCAGTTGTTTCTTTCAGTTGCTTAGTTGGGCGGAATAGCATACCGTCAGTAGTTTGTGAGCGGCGTGTTACCCTCCACACAACACAAGCAACACAACTGACGATTGTTCCCCCCCCCCCAGTTACTTAATGTGTTGTTCAAATTCAGCCAATGTCTTCCTCTGTTTTTCACAGCTCCATCTCAGAGCAGTTACTGCTGTTGCACAAATGTCCCCTCCACTTATCTCCCAGCCTCTATGTCTTGGCTGGAAAGTAAACGGTGGGGGGAATGTGGTGAACCTGAGTTGTTTAGGGCTTTGTAAACTCCACAACCTCAAACCTGGCCCAAGAGCATGTAGGCAGCCAGTGTGGTTCCATCAACATCAGATTACTATATTGGTGATAAAGTGCTCCCATTACCAAACGGACTGCAGCGTTCTGCCCAAACTGCAGGTTCCAGATTAAACTTGTGGGTAGCCCCACATAAAACACATCCTAATAATCATTTTTTCGAGTTTACCAATGCATGGACCACAGTGATCAAACTATCCCTGTTGAGGACTAACTAAAGTTCTCTTACTAGCTGAAGCCGGTAAAAGGGATTCCTCCCCATCAAAGACACCTAAACTTCCAGAGACAGTGCTGGATCAAGAAGCACTCCTAAACTCACCCAATTCCCAGAAATGGGAGCCAGTAATACACAGTGTTGTCTATAATGCAAAACGGGGCTAGCCTGCCAACAAACAACCCCCCCCCCAAGAAAAAAACACCTCATCAAAAAGAAAGAAAGAAAAAAGCTGTGCTATAACTCTAGTCAATGGTGTGCCTTACCAGTGAGAAACTTGAGAATTTATCCTATCCTGTAGAAATGCTCTAGTGAAGCAATGGGACGACATATGGTTTCATTTCTTGGGGCTGCTCTCTCAGAGGCCTTCTGTGTAAGAAAGCCAAAAAGACTTCTTCCTGTAGAAAACAAATTTTAGGGTGACCAGATAAAATCCAGGTCAGGGCTCCTGTAACTTTAACAGTTGTAGAGAAAAGGGAATTTCAGCCAGTGTCATTTGTATGCAATCAGTTCCTGGTGAAATTCCCTCTTCATCACAACAGTTAAGGTGCAGGCACTATACTAGAGTGACCATATATAAAAGAAGGCAGGACCCCTGCAACTTTAACTGTTGTGATGAAGAGGGAATTTCACCAGAACTAATTGCCTACAAATGACATTGGCTGAAATTCCCTTTTCTCTACAACTGTTAAAGTTACATGAGCCCTGACCTGGATTTTATCTGGTCACCCTAAATTTATTCAAGCAACACAGAAGAGAACTTCCACAACTAGGGCCCCCTCCACAAGGATGCGCTTTTGCGCCCGGTTCGGGGATTATGCGCATTTTCGCGGAGGCGCATTTACGCCTAATCCCTCTGCACGGGAGGCGGCGAGAAGCGGCGAAGCGCATTAAAAGATGCCCAAAAAGCACTTTACAGGTAGTTAATGCGCATAATCGCTTGTTCACACAGCGAAAATGCGCTTTAACGGCCGGAGCAAAATAAAAGTCGCTATTTAACGCGCGTTCGAAAATGCGCATTATCGGGGAGATAACGCGCCTGTACGCCCGTTTTGCGCTCCGCTCGTGTGTAGGTAAAATTTATAATGAGCCTTCAAGGCTCATTAAACGCCCCGTGTGGAGGAGGCCTGAGAAGCTAGATTGTTTGGCTTACAATTGGCCTAAACACTTGGCCAGAAGCACTGAACAATATCACATATGAACTGGTCTAGAAAAAAACCTCCTGCTTAGGGGTAATCCATGTACCTAAAATTTTGATGTTGGATCTTAGGAATCTGTCCTCTTCCTGCCACCCATCATGTATGATTGGGAAGCAAACTGGAACATCTGAACACATAATCAGCTGAGAGCTTTTGTCTATATTTGATGGAGCTTACAGTGATCATCCCTAGGACGGGGAAGTCCCAATGGCTGTGATGAAATGGATGCAGGATTTAGGACTATACTTCACACAGGGGGGTTGAGAATGGAGCCAGTGTGATATAGGGGTTAGGGGATTGGACTTGTTGTGAGGGCAAAAGGGAGAAGAAACATGCATGTCACCATGAAATCCTTAAAAAGTGATAAAGGAACATTAGTGGTGTGTAGGGTGACCGTATGGAAAGGAGGACAGGGCCACTGTATCTTTAACATTGGTATTGAAAAGGGAATTTCAGCAGGTGTCGTTTGTATGCATGCAGTACCTGGTCAAATTCCCTCCTCATCACAACAGTTAAAGCTGCAGGAGCCTAGTCCTCTTTTGTAGCTGGTCACCTTAAAACCCACCTTGTGCTCATTCTGATGCTAGGTGAAGACTTTTTAAAAATTTTCCCAGGCATTTTTTGCCTTTTAGTTCTGTTGTTTTAAATCTGTTTAAATCCCTACCCTCGTTTGTATCTGGTCACTCTTGTATAGCTCCTGCAGCTTTAATGGTCCTCCTTTCCACATGGTCACTCTTGTGGTGTGCATTAGATTTGGCCAAATTCAGAACTGAATTGAGCTGGTTTAGACAGGTTCTGGACCTGTCTGAATAGAACTTTTTCTCAAATGCTGGTGTTTGTGTCAGCGTAGTAGTTGTCAAGAACCATACGTTTGGTGTGTGAGTTCATTGTTTGGGATGGAGTAGGAGCCCTGCCTACTCAGGCTTCACTATGGCCTTACTCATCTCCTGGGGGTAGGAGTTGGCAACAATAGATTTCCAACTTTTAAATTGTAATAAAAGCAATAAAGCCCCATCTGGCACATTAAAAACTAAGAAACTTGTTATGACATAAGTTTTCATGGACATTTGTCTTTAAGATTCCACAAACCTCTTTGTTGTTTTTGCTACACCAGACTAACATGGGAACCCCTCTGGGAATTAATTTTAATAATTTGGGTTGAGTAGGGGAGCACATATATTTATTTATTCATTTTGCCCTCAACATCCTTTTTTAAAAAAACAAAACAAAATCAGAGGATTTATTTCTGTTGAGATAATGAAGGCAATTTCTTCAGTCACAGAGTTTCTTTTTTCCACTTTGAAGAAAGCATTGCAGGATAAATGATTCCATTTAGTTACTATTTAAGACTGTTTATAAAACATACTGAAGAAGCACAATTTCAAGTTTGCACATTTCGCAATTGCTCAAGTGTTTGGAGAGACGGAATGGCAAAGTTCAATTAAATCTTCTCTGGAGTCTCCTTTTTCCTTGTCAGACCTCTCATTCTTCCGCAGTTTGCTTTTTCAGCTGAAGTGTGTGCGTTTGTTTCTCCCTACGCACACCCTTCCAAGGAGCCTTTGGTGTGTAATGCTATCTGCGCATGGCTTTCCCCATACATCTTGAAAGACTCCTGTCAAGAATGCAACCACAGCTTAGCCTGACGTTCAAACTGGGCCAGAGACTTGAAAGATTCAAAAGAAATTTCTTATACACACACAGAAGTCATGACAACGCAAGAGGGCACAGAAACTGTGCCATTTTTTTTTTAAAAAAATACTCAGTTAATTAACTCCATTGAATCCAATGCATTTAGCAGGCAGACATTACATTCAAATGGAATAGGCTACACATTTTTCTCCAAGAATGTCTACTGCAGAGAACACTCATTACTTTTAATTTAGTTATACTGTAAAACATGTTGTCAGCTCTTTGGGGGAGCAAGGGCTCTGTGTCCCACTAACTATGCTTGAATGTGGACTCCTGCATTGAACAGGGGGTTGGACTTAATGGGCTTATAGGTCCCTTCCAACTCAATTAGATAAGCTCAGATAAGAACTTAAGAACATAACAAGAACCCTGCTGGATCAGACCAATGGTCCATCTAGTCCAGCACTCTGTTCACCCAGTGGCCAAACAGCTGTCGATCGGGGACCCCCAAGCAGGACACAGTGAAATAGCATCTTGGAAGCCTGGCATGCAATAGCTGCAGCTATAATTCATCCACCTCAGTTGGCTTTAACCACTCAGAAGTACTCCCTGCTCTGAGTACAAACTGTATCCAGAATGGAAATAACCATGGTTTTAACCATGGTGAATCAGGCAAAAAGCCTCATTCAACGTGGTTAAAGCTGTGGTTTAAGGTGTCTTCTGAACACAGCCTGGTTTTCTGGCTTAACCACTGTGGTTAAAGCCGTGGTTTATGGTGTCTTCTGAACAGGGTCAATGACTGTTACTAATGACTCAACCATTCACAGAATATTCTCTTTGCACACTGCCTCCCTACTTGTCTTCCCCCTTCTGAGTCTCCTGGAAGACTGTACCCAAGTGTTGGTGAACTTTCTCCATATAGACCCTGTTGGAATGACATGCTAAACGAGTCATGTGAACCATGACTTAGCATGTCATCTGAACCATTCCTAACCATGGTGGCTACATAACAATGGTTTAAACACGCTCACTAACCATTTGCTGAAAAAAGGTTAGAGGCCTAACCATAGTTTAGCATGTTGTCTGAACAGGCCCATTGAGGATCTTTTCTCCAGTCCTGCCACCACCTATGGGGAAATTGCTCTGTCACTGGGCAATCCCGTCTATGGGGTTCTGTATTTTTAGCAAATGCTTATTTTTCATAGCCTAAGAAACTCTGTGCTACTATAATTCAGAGTTCCACAAGCTGCCCCTTTTCGGCTGCTGAGCTCTTGTGCAGCCTGGCGAGTGGGAGTGAGCGGTGGCGGCGGTGGGGTGAGCACCCGTCGAGGCAAGCGAAGGTGAGCTCATCCACCCCATTGCAAAATGCATAGGTGCTCTAAAATGGTGTTCTGAAAAATACGGTTAAACGTGCTTAAGGTCTCTTGAACAGAGTGCAAGTTACTTCTGAGCAAAATGCACAAACGTGTACTCCCCGCCCCTTTCCCCCCCCCACACACACACATTCCATTTTCAACTGGAACATGCACATCAATGACAAAGTGTGATCTACCTGCCCCCCAATTTACACTTGACTGACAATGCCTTATGGGATTTGAGACGGGCCTTTTTTCCTATCCCTATCTGGAGATCCAGGAGAGTTTGGCTTCTTTCTGTGCATGCGTAGCTCTCCCTTGGGGACTCAAACCCTCCCAAACTAACTTGATCCACCCATTCGCACCAGAATCGATCAGCAAATCATGGTCATGAATCAGTCAAAGATATACAATGTATACAAAGATATACAAAGTATACAAAGTAAACAATACTGTGCTTGCTGAATGCTGTTGGGAGGAATCACCCAAAGAGTGGGTGTGGATTTCATCGTGCAGTTGCCCTTCCTCATTCAAAACAGGGTTGTTGTTGTTGTTGTTTTTCTGGGGTGGGTGGTTTTCTAGGGATTGGTTATTATTATTATTTTGAGAATTGCCCCATGCTCCACCATTTCGTCTGTCTTTTTTCTTTCTAATATATATCTGTTAAGGAGGAAAAAGAGGGAATGGCTGCACAATCCTTTTTCATTGGGAGATCTAGGCGCTTCTATCTAGAAATAGGGATGTCTGGCTCTGGAAAATCCAGCCATTTTGGAGCCCAATGGAGTTCCCCTGAGCCCTGGCTGTGGCTCCCCAACAGACGCGGTACACTGCCAGCCATGGCAGGTCACTGTGCAAAAGTCTTTCCTTCTCCCTCCTGGGCCCCACCCCCTCACGCTGTCCTTGCTGATGCCAGAAAGGAGACTCCTGCCATCACAACCCGCTGCCACTGGCACCACCACGGCTATGTGCAAATCCTTTGCGCTCTCCTTGCCAATGTCAGAATCGGCAAGAAAGGTGCAAGGGGTTTGCGCATGGAGGTGCCAGCGGCGGAAGTCCGTGACCTGCCCTATTCACACAGGTCAAGTTGGGGCAGGTCGTAGTCAAGCTAGCCAGAGTCTGGGGTGGGGAGGGGGGTGAGCCGCCAAAATCTCAGTGGATTTGCGCCCCCCCTCCCGGATGGATCCTTCTGCCATCCCTATTTAGAAGCAACCCAAGACTCCATTATGCAAAACGTAATTAAATCATGCCGTAGCTCCTGGAAAGTTGGAGCTATGTTCTGTACCAGTCTGCTCCTTTCCAGGTCAGAAGACTCTGTGCTGACCAGAGCAAAGCTAATCGTGGTGCTGGACTGAAACCACAATGGATCTCCCAGCTTCAACCACCGAGCCTCTTGATCCCCATTAATGTCTTGCCGATTCCGGAAGGCTGTACTCTGATATCAGTAATTTGATGACTGCCGGGTCTCATCTAAACCTCTACATACGGTTGGCATACACTTAGCGTAGTCCATCTTCAATGTACGTTGACTTGGCGATTAAGAATGAAGACTGGTACGCTGAGAGGGGATGTGATCTCTGTACTCTTCGTGTGATGTGCTGACAAGTCGCAAGAGTTTGCCAGAAATTACGCTCATGCCACGTAGCTAGCTTTGAATGTTCTGTTGTACTTCTTAGAGATGATTTAATACCGTATATACATGTTAGACTACTCTTGTAAAGTAAGGATGAAAAAAGCATGTTCAGTCAGCACTTCAAATATGAATGACTCTTTAGAAGCCTTCGTTACAAACGTGTGCTTTTGTCACTGAAATAGGAGGCAGAGTAAAACACTCATGTTTTTCAAATATTGATTCTTCAGAAACATTTGTCTGCCAAATTTTTGCAGCTCCCTTGTAGGTTGATATATGATGCAGTCTATTTAGATTTATATTAGCTAATCCAAATATTCCATTTCCAAAGGGCTAGCTGTGTTAGTCTGTTGCAGCAAAAACAGCCTTACAACACCTTAAAGACTAACAAATTTATTGCGGCATGAACATATAAAATAATCACAGTGACCATTCAGGAAGTAGTGTTGACAAACATCATGATGTTGGTAAATTACTTAACGCACATAGTGGAATAAAAATCCATCAACCAAAGGTGATAGGAACTGAGAGCATCCATCAGACAAGCATTTTATTGCATGCTTGTTACTGACCGTTACTGATGACATTGTCTGTCTCCCGCACGCCACCTGCTCCTTTTCTCAGTTTTAGAATAACAAAATAAACCTGTTTTAATCTGCGTCTTCTGCAGTTGTGCTATAAATTGTCCACTAGAGGGCGCTATCCCCATTGAAATCCATTGAAATCTACCAGCCATGTGGTCACCGGTCTCTTTTTGGTGAAAAGTGGGAAGAGAACCAGCAAGGGAGCTCACGGTAAGGAATCATAGAATCATAGGAATCATAGAATAGTAGAGTTGGAAGGGGCCTATACGGCCATCGAGTCCAACCCCCTGCTCAGTGCAGGAATCTACCCTAAAGCATCCCTGACAGATGGTTGTTCAGCTGCCTATTGAAGGCCTCTAATGTGGGAGAGCCCACCACCTCCCTAGGGAATTGGTTCCATTGTTGTATTGCTCTAACAGTCAGGAAGCTTTTCCTAATGTCCAGGCAGAATCTGGCTTCCTGTAACTTGAGCCCATTATTCCGTGTCCTGCATTCTGGGTTGATCGAGAAGGTATCCTGGCCCTCCTCTGTGTGACAAACTTTCAAGTATTTGAAGAGTGCTATCATGTCTCCCCTCAATTTTCTCTTCTCCAGGCTAAACATGCCTAGTCCTTTCCATCTCTCCTTATAGGGCTTTGTTTCCAGACCTCTAATCATCCTCGTTGCCCTCCTCTGAACACACTCCAGTTTGTCTGCATCCTTCTTGAAGTGTGGTGCCCACTGCCCAGAACTGGATGCAGTACTCAAGATGGGCCCTAACCAGTGTTGAATAGAGGGGAACCCGTACCTGCGATTTACCCCCCCACACACACACACACCGTCTGATGACCCCCTGAATTTCTTGACCAGTGTTAATTCAGCAGATTCACCTTGCATTCACTTTTTGAAGTTCCTTTGTTCAAGACTATCCACCTTAAGGTCACCAACAGGGGTTCTTATTTTGAACTCATTTAAAATTATTATTATTATTATTATTATTATTAATAATAATAATAATAATAATAATACATATATTATTTATTGAAAGAGATAAACAGGGGTAAAGAGAGAGGAGGGGTATGGATTTGTGACTGGCAGCTGTAACTTCTAATCACAATGTACCAGGGTTCTTCAGTCCCAGAGCTTTGGGGGAGGGATGTTGCAGTAACACAGTGCAGGATTGATCCAATGTTCAGTGCTTGTCCTCTCTCCCAGGAGCATGGACATTAAAAGAGGTTGTAATGGAACCTGGAAGGTGTTGCATGGGGGGCTTGCTTGAAAAATGCTGATGTTCAAGTCCTTCTGTCTCTGCCACTGTATAGTCCACATCCATCATCCACCCCGACCTATTGCACTTTCTGTGAACTAAGCAGAAAACAAAACAAAAGTATTAAACTGTTTTCCATCCATTATATTTCCATGGCTTCAACACCTATCCTTCTTAAATTTCATAAGTTGTTGCCTAGGGACACCATTATGACCTATAAATTTCCCCTTTCCCCAAAACCACCCCCCAAAAAACACCATGGAGGTGATTAAAGAGGTGAACCAGTTACCCTCACCCCATTTGAATACTCACTTTACACTAACCCTGCCCCACCCCTGCAGCTATCCTGAGACTTTGCAGGTTTTTTTTAACACAGCAACAACTACTAAAGCCACCTCTATGATGTAAGATATCATATCAATTGCCCACCCAACCCCACCCAAAAAACTCAACCCTAAGACGGATAAATACTTACTTTTTTTGGAAACCCTCAAACTGTAAAGGCAGTCTTGTACAAACTTCCCTGCACCTATTCATCTGAAGCTTGGCAGGCTTGATGTGCTCAAAAGGGGCGATTATCTCTGCAAAGTTCCATTCTGTTGAGAAATTTATATTAAAAATGCCAGTTCCCTTTAATATAGAATGAGCAGCGGTGGGACTCGCCCACCTAGTGGAGAAGAATCCAAGACTAAGCTGTCAGCTCAAAGAGCACTCCTCTGGCTCCTATTTCCCTCTCAGATGCTTCACAAAGGCATCGACTTTCCCGATAGGAAAGGCACTACATGGGCAAATCCCCTACCCAACTGCATTCACTGCTGTTATCTCCAAGCTGTGATCAGAGATAACAGCAGGGATCCCTTGAGGAAGGCTCACTGACTGGATTGACAACCCCCTTGGGTTGGATTATGCCACTAGGCCATTGTGAAGATTTGAAGCCTATAGAGGCAAAGTAAAAATGTCAGGCCTTAGATAGGCTGACCATATGAAAAGGAGGACAGGGCTCATGTAACTTTAACAATTGTAGAGAAAAGGGAATTTCAGCCAGTGTCATTTGTATGCAATTAGTTCCTGGTGATATTCCCTCATCAACACAACAGTTAAAAGTTGCAGGCACTATACTAGAGTGACCATATACAAAAGAAGGCAGGGCCCCTGCAACTTTAACTGTTGTGATGAAGAGGGAATTTCACCAGGAACTAATTGCATACAAATGACACTGGCTGAAATTCCCTTTTCTCTACAACTGTTAAAGTTACATGAGCCCTGACCTGGATTTTATCTGGTCACCGTAAAATAGATTGCAAGAAAGTTAAGGAAAACAACTACAGTGGCACCAGCAGTAACAATTTGGTTACTATCTTAACAGATATATGTACAAAATATTTATTTCATTAAAAAAAAATTTTTTTAATGAAATAAATATTTTGTACATATATCTGTTAAGATAGTAACCAAGTTCTTACTGCTGGTGCCATTGTAGTTGCTTTCCTTAACTTTGCTGCAGTCTATCTCTTTGCATTTTTGCAACCTTTATTTGTATCAATAAGCTCTATTAATAAATCCCTTTATTATAATTTGGTTATTTTAAAATACTAGTAAACAGTTTTCTTAAGCCACAAGGGTCTGGAGTGTGACTCACAGCACATCTACAGCCAAAACCCCATGCTACTGGGAAGGGGAAGGTAAAAAAATAAGGAAGGTGGGATTCCTAAGGAGGCAGATCCTTTAAGAGTTGCTCATGGGTTCACGGAAGGAACCTTGACAGCCAGAGACTGCCTTCCTCTCCACTCTGTGCATGCCTAAGGGGAAGCACCTGTTCATTAACTCCAATTACTTTTCTGAAACTTCCTGATAAGCACACGCAAATTATTTTTTCCCCAAACCACTCTTATCAATCCACTGCTTTAATACAGACTTTTACATTTAAATGGCATAGTTATGAGTTAACTATAGCCCTCTTAGTCAATGACAGATGTCTCTTGGGTTGAGGGGAAAGCTGAGAGGGAATTTATGTGACTTAACTGAATTGGTCTCCTGTCTTTTCGGATTAAAAATCCTTCAGTGTGGCTTTCACATCAGATCTGAAGGCTCTGGCATATTACAGTTGATCCTTTAAAGAGGAGAACTCTCCATAACCAGGATTGCAAAGGAACTCACGTTGTGATCCCACATTTCAGCCGTTCTCAAATTCCCTCCCTCTGAATCTCTCCCTATTCCCAAAACCCTTCCTTTGAATGTGTGCAGTTCACTCAATAGGAAATTCAACAAGATGCAATATTATCCCAGTTGCTTATTAAACAGACAGTGATACACAAAATAAGATAAATAAAAATACCAGGGGCATCAAGGGCAAACTTAGCCAAATGGCTATAGATATGGAACAAAGTTAAAGGTTTATTATGGTAGGAGCAAAGCAGCATTTGGGATGAGGAGCGTTAAGGTCTTCCATACCCGTGTTGCTGCATTGCAGAAATCTCCTCCATCAGTGTCTCTATAATGCAGGGCTGGGAGCTGCCCTCATGTCTTCTTGTTCCAAAGTAACCATAAGCAAGGACAGCTAAATGTGACAACTCTGCCATCTGGTTGGAATGTGATAAAGCTACCCCTTAATAGCACAGACAATAATGAGTGTCACTGTTGTTTGGTTTGTTCCAAGTCTTATCTCTGGTGTGACACAAAGTCACAATTATATGAAATGCAAGAATATGTCAGGATGATATTTGAAGTTCCAGCAGAGCTTAACAGAGAGAAGGGCTGACTTCTGTCTTCATGGCTGTCAGTGTTCAGTAACTTTGTAGGAACTGGGGGGTATTAGGGAGCAGCATAATTATAACCCGTTCTGAGTCAGCTTGCTAAGCCATAAGTACTACAACAGTGTATGACACAAGCTAGCATGTTATTTCTATACTTTTTTCATTATCCTTATTAAGCTGAGCTATCATAGCAACATATGCAGTATTGGATGCACTATAATTAATTATGTAACCAAACTTCATGATTGGTTCATTTGGAGCATGGATTTCACCCATTTGGAACTTCTGGGCTCATTATGAACGGGGCCCAAAGATCCAATGCAATTCAAGCTCAGTCTTGGCCACAGCAGAATACAGATTATGGCTCAAGCTGGAGGGGTTCAAAGTAAACGTTCTGGATTCAGCAAGATGAAGCAAGGTCTTGATTGTGGAAAGGCAAGGCAAAGAAAGGACTCAGGTTAAAGATTTATTAATCTTGGGCAGCCCCATGTAGAACTCATGCTGAAGACTTCCAACAAGCAGCGCCCAAATGTGGCTTCAATACCAGGTAACCTCAGACAGTCTTAAATAGCACTACAGCTCCACCTGGGAAGAGTCTCCTAGCTGAGATGAGCCTTTTCATGAAGTTCAACATATTCAGGATGAAAAGAACTTTAGATGAAAAAAACTTGAAGTTGGGAGAAACTGAGTACTTTACTCTTAAAAGTCTGGGTTTGAATCTCTGTATGTTCAGCCTGATAGTGCTGAATTGGAGTTGCTGCCTCTTTTTTTCTGACAGGCTCCTCAATTTTCACCGGTATGTGGTAAGCAGGTACAACATGATTTTCTCCATGTTGGGAACAGCCATACCTATTGGGTTGGGTTCGTGCAGATGGGTGAGAATTTTGTTCCAGTTTATTTTTTATAAGAATTTACCAAAACGTGCAAATTTCTGAACATTTGGGAGAGAAAGAACTTGAGTTTGTTTGGATTTTTTAATTGAATTCGGGAGAAAATGAAACTGACAGCTTCATTCAGCCCCCTATGACCAAAAGCACCTGGAGCTGGTGAGCAACCACCCACAAGAACCTTGCCTAGGAAGGAAACATTAATGGCCAGTCTGTAATTCAGATCTTCTGGGTCCAGGAAGGAAATTAAAGGGAGGTCTTACCACCATAATTCCATCAAGGAATCTCATGTAATCTGTCTCTTCTCTACCAGATTTTACCAACCATAAGGAGCAAGCAGTAAGCGTGTAGGTGGTCACCCAAGCACTTTAGGCTCATCTACACCTAAAGGTGTAGCGGGAGGGAGGAGGGATGATCGTGGACTTACCTGCTTCCGCGATCCTCCCCCATCTTCTATACGGCTGCACAACATCCTAGAAAGGAAGCCGGACGTTGCGGGCACCATTTTTTTTCTTTTAAAAGGAGTTGGTCACATGGCCCCGATCTGGGGAAAAAGAAAAGGTAAACAAAACCCCTCCATGCCTAACCCCCCTCCATCCCAGGGATGGCAAAATTGCTGCCCCCACCCCCAAAGGCACAGAGTGCCCCCCCCCCGAACTTCTCTGTGCCCATTTTGAAAGCCAGAGGAGGTGGGAAGAAGCCAGGACGGCCATCCACACCACACCTCTGTGGAGCTTGGGATCTTCCCGAGGCCGCGGGAAAAATCAGGATAACCGAGGTCTTGGTTATCCTGGGGGAAGTCTCTGCCCATCCCTGGTGGCCCCCGGGATCGCCTGTGCATCATATGGATGCACAAGTTCTCTCCTGAGCTGAACCCGGGATAACTGCATGGTGCAGACATGGCCCAAGTCTATATTCTCAAGATATATTAACTGAAATTGCAGCAATAAAACTGGCAAGACAGTGCTCTAGACTTCTCTTGAAAGAGTGGAGTCAGGGTTCCAAATCATGCAAGTGATTTAATCATCACAATTAGGGTTGTGTGAATCAGCAAAACTCAATCTTGCTGAAGTTTTCCCCACTACACCACCAATATCCTGGAAATTGCCCTTTGAGAGCCACCATTTTGTGCAACATAAACATACCAAAATGTCAGAGCCCCAATCTTCCATAAAAATGCCATCTTGCAACTGGCAGCACCCCTGGACTGGGGTGGGGGCACCCCTGGACTGCTTGCTGAGCCCTCCAGGGGCTCATGCAGCTCAGCAGGTGGGGATGAGTAGCAGCAATGGCTCGTTGTCTACCTGGCAAAACCAGATGGAGGTAGGTCCATCCATCCCTACTTGAGGGTTTCCCAGTGAAGGGTGGTTGGCCACTGTGTGAACCAAATGCTGGACTAGATGGACCCTTGGTCTGATCCAGCATGGTTCTTCATATGTTCTTAGGATGATGAAGGGAAACAGTACAGCATAGTGTCAATGTAAAGTTCACAATAGATAGAGGAGTTGAGTAACTGGTAGATTTCATTGAGGGCATTCTGCTTTGCGCCTGCGTGATTTACAGTGAAAACCTATATGTGTCTAATCAGAAGTAAGCACCACTGAGTTTGATAGGAATTACTTTTAGGTAAATGTGTATAGGATTGCAGCCATAGTTAACATTAAAGAGTGGAGTATTAACTTACGAAGCCCAGGAATAGCAAGAAAGACCACCTGAGTTCAGATAAGGCAGTCAATTTAGCTCAGAGCATTAAAAGCAAAACCCATCTCCGGAGACACCAAAGGGAAAATTGTCTGATGTCCCACTTCCAGCTAAAACCCTCTCTGGCTCATAAAAAGAGCGAGCAAGAGAAATAACCATAGGCATACTGTTACATTTAAAAGATGAAACAATTCCACGTTACAAAGTTAATGGGGGAACAAATTATCCTCTTGAACTCCTGCGCTTTAATTACCATGCTTGACCTTTATCTCCTTTTCTTCTTCTTCTCCTCTTTCTCTGTCTTTGTCTCTCCCTATTTCTTCTTCCATTTTCATAAATGTATTAACTCATTAACCTCTCTGAGATATCTATTTTCTTCTTCATCGAGAAATAAAGGCTCAACTTTTTATCCTGGTTTTCAGTACACTCCAATGATTTCATGCAGCAACAAATACATGTTTGGCATAAGACAGGCTAGCCTGTGGTTTACTTGTGATTATTTAAATCATTTCTGTGGATAGTCCTACTTGTAGAGGAGTTCATTGTGGTTTTGCCCTTGGAATTTGCTTGCAAAATTGAACAGGATTGGGGAAGTCATATTGGATAAATGGTCTGTAGAGAGCTGGAATATTTTACTCACCCTAAATCTATGAGGATCATCATACGGGGGGTGTCACTGTTCTCTACCATTGCTTCCCCCCAGCTTCTGTCACACAATACTTCCTCTTTCTTCACGCAGAAGGAAGAGGAAGTAAATAATGACCACGTGGCCCATTCAGTGGACATTTTTATCATGCCTCTTGTCCTTCACACATCAGGAGATTGCAGCAAGTTTTGCTTTAAAAAAATAAATTCGACTTATGAGGGTATATATTTTTTGTGATGGAAAGAAGATCAGAAGGATTGGGAGACGCATGGGAGTTGGACAGCATTGTCGAAAGAACCCACAAAAAAAGTGAGTGGGCACTAATGAGCGTGCAATAAAATACTCATCACATCACTGTAGATATGGCATGGGATTCAGACTTAGTGGTTCTTAATCAATTACTTTAGTAATGTTAGTTCATTTGATATTAGTTAATTTCTTAGTTAATTCATTTTATGTCATTCATGTTATTTGGTTTGAATGGGTCTACTCTTAGTATGGGTAAAGCTGGACAAAACCCATTGAGTTGAATGGGAAAGTTAAGGATGTACCTAAGTTTCTCCTATTGAAATCAATGAGATTTTAAAAGCACATAACTTTGGCTGGATCGTGTCCTTTGATTTCAAACAGAAAGATATATAGGGGATCAACAGACGAGCAGTTTATAGCACACTCGTTACTGGACGCTCACAGATTTTCATGGGTCCTATTCATGATGCCATCCGCTTCCCATGTTTCTCCTGCTCTTTCTGGCCTTCTTCCCATGACAAAAAAAAAAAAAAAAAGCCCAGTAAGTCGGATTTATTTTTAGAAATGGAACCTGCTGCAATCTCCTGCTGTGTGCAGGAGAAGCGGCGTGATAAAAATGCCCATTGAATGAGCCACATGGTCATTGTTTAGTTCCTCTTCCTTCTCATTGAAAAAGAGGAAGTATTGTGTGACAGAAGCGGGGCAGAGAAGCGACAATAGGGAACTGTGTTTTTCCCCATCTAATGAAGCTCATCATTGATTTAAATCTCTCCCTATGAAATCAAAGGGAATTAAAATCTACTTAATTCTGGATGTGGCATGGCCATAACCCGCAGTAAAGTCATAGAATAAGGTAAAGTCATGTTGAATTTTATACCTGTTCCTTAAATACCACATTTAGTTTTTATCGTCAGTTTAAGGAATGAGAGAGTTGCCTCGCTTCCACTTGACTTCCTTCTCAGAGAATGCAATCTGGATGTTATGGACATAATAAAATACACAGAGCTGATAAGAGGCGTTGAAGAGAGCCACAGAATTCTAATACATTGCTTCATCTTGCCTGCACAAATTACAGATCTGATACAATGAAAAATGCCGTTCTCTGGAGAGAACAACTTCCCTATATGGATGCGCCTCCTACCTAATCCGCCGACAACTCAGCTGAGTTTACTGCAGACAGTGATAAATGATCAGACGAATATAATGTCTCAGTGAACATAAACAGAAAAGATAGAATCATTGTGTCTGTGTGTGTGTGTGTGCATTCCAAGGGATAATCTAATTATATTCTGATTTCTCAAATATGATTTATAGAATTTCCCAGAGGACTGTGAGATGATGGAATGCAATGAATGGAAATTATGCACACTTTCTTTCTGGAAGGTGATATATGGCTTGATAATTTCTCATGTGGGCAGAGCACCCAGGCGGGGAGGGGTACCCATGGGATGTGGCAGAGTCCTAGTGCCACTCCGCCAGCCTTCCCCTGCACATATGCACAAGCAAGCAGCATGCAAAGGCAGTCCACCAAACAATGGTCCTTTCCACGGCTTTCATATCCCCACCCACCCTTGTCAGCTTCAGTCTCAGCCAAGAAGCTCAAGTCTATTCATTTACAGGCTTACAAGATTTATATGCCATCCTGGAACATGAACTTCTCTAGGTGTCTTAAAAGAAACCAGGGCTGGGGAACATGTGGCCCTCCAGATGTTCTTGGACTACAGCACCTATTATCTCCACCATCAGTTATGCTTGCTAAGGGGTCAATGACGGTTGCAGTCTAAGAACGTCTGGAGCATCAGGTTTAAGGTTTTGGTACTAGTGTGCAAAGCGCCTTGTCCCTTACCAACCTGCCTGGTCACTGAGGTCATTGGAGGGCATGCTATGGCCCAATTGGAATCCATCAGGAGAAAAGCCTTTAGTGTGGTGGCCCCTTTTCTTTGGAACTACCTGCTCCTGGAGATCATGCAGGCACAACACTAGGCTACTTCTGGTGCCTCCTGAAAACAACTCTATTTTGAGAAGCCTTCCTCAGCTGACTAGCCACTGCTTTTACTGGTCCTTTCTTTTCAATTGAACTATTTATTGTGCTTTTTTAATCTTCTTTCTTTTTTACTGTTTATACCTGTGTGCACTGCTCCAAAAAACTATTTTAGGTATGGAGTGGTATATAAATATTGCAAATAAATAAATAAACGTCTCTTGGAAGGCTGTTCTATAAAGAGGGGGCATGCTGAGTAGGACCATGAGAGGCTCACACAGGCCTTACAATACCCAGACTGCCCTGCGAGACTACTTGTGTGCATCTGCGCAATGGGTAGAGAAATTTGTTTCAGTTTATTTCTGATTGGGATTTTACCAGTTCACATTTTTCAGGTAGAATCTGCAGTCAAAGTCCACACATTTCTGAGCTTGCAATGTGATTCATGGACAAAAAAACATGCAGACAAGAATAATGTGTTTGACAGCAGGGATACATTTAAAAACTGCATTAATTTCAAAATAAGTCCATTTCAAAAATGTGCACAAATACACTTTGATAATGAGAGAAGAATACATACATTTCAGAAATGCATACACTCCAAAACCAGTATGTCTCTAAAATGCATGCATTTCAAAATGAGTACAATTCAAATTGATGCATACGTTTAGAAAAAATATGCCCAGAAATGCGGACAAACAGTCATGTGAAAAGAAAAACACAATGAGGCTCACTATCTGATACGGACGAAAGCTCATGCCTTTATTATCATTTTGCTCAGGTTTGGGGTATCTTAAATAGAGCACAGAAAATATCAATCAGTGAGCAGATCTTATTAATGGATATTCCAGAAAATGGCATATTCCTGTTGAATCTGTCTGAGAGGGAGTATCAGCTCAAAAAGGGCCGTAGCTCAGTAGTAGAGCACACGCCTTCCTAAATTCAATCCCTGGTGTCTCCAAGTAAGTCGAGGAAAGACACCTGTCTGAAATCCTAGAGAAGCAGAGCTAGGGATGTTGGAGGAATCATAGAATCATAGAATAGTAGAATTGGAAGAGGCCTATAAGGCCATTGAGTCCAACTCCCTGCTCAATGCAGGAATCTACCTTAAAACAACCCTGACAGGTGGTTGTCCAGCTGCCTCTTGAATGCCTCTAATGTGGGAGAGCCCACCACTTCCCTAGGGAATTGGTTCCATTGTCGTACTGCTCTAACAGTCAGGAAGTGTTTCCTGATGTCCAGCCAGAATCTGGCTTCCTGTAACTTTAGCCCATTATTCCGTGTCCTGCATTCTGGGTTGATCGAGAAGAAATCCTGGCCCTCCTCTGTGTGACAGCCTTTCAAGTATTTGAAGAGTGCTATCATGTCTCCCCTCAATCTTCTCTTCTCTAGGTTAAACATGCCTAGTTCTTTCAATCTCTCCTCATAGGGCTTTGTTTCCAGACCCCTAATCATCCTCGTTGCCCTCCTCTGAACACGCTCCAGCTTGTCTGCATCCTTCTTGAAGTGTGGTGCCCAGAACTGGACACAATACTCCATTTGGCGGATGACATTCACTGAGCTTTCTGCAGTTCAGCCCCTAGACTATGGCTTGGCTGCCCACAAACCATCCTGGCTCGACCTGTATGAAGTCATGTCAGCTCATGGATTTTTTTTGGGGGGGAGGACCCCTTAAAATTGCTATTTATGCACATTCCAATTCCAATTTGCAGAATTTATGCAAATGTGGGGCATAATTTGTGCAAATTGCAGGCATACTATGCTTAATCTGCAATTTGCATACATTGCAAGCGTGATCTGTGCAAAAGGAAACATATTACAGCTGCAATTTGCATTAGTGGCAATTTTAAGGGGTGGAGGAACCCTGAAGAAAGTTCCTGGGTTTTAGGAAAGAATCCTGAGGCTCCGCTCGCAAGTCAGGCTGAGCTGGGGGCACTAGGGATTTCCCTGTGATGGCCATCCCCAAAGCTGCTGTCAGAAGCCAATACTCAGCTAGCTGTACCAATGGTCTGACACAGTATAATGCTCCCTCCATTCCTGTCGCAAGCATATTTGAAGAGGTAGTCTTGTCTCAAGTTCTACCCCTGCCCCCAAATGGCAAAAATCCCAATGATCTGGATAATGCATTTGGAGTGCCCGAGAGGGCTTTGGGGTTAAGTACTTCAAATAGCTGTCCTCCCATCTATGGTGAATGGTGGTGGTTGGGAGACGGTTTGCAATAAGGCAGTGATTACTTGAATATTTATGCACCCTGTGTCTGGATGGCTGCAGGACTGATGTTGATGCCACAACATCCTCCATCCCTTGACACCTGGGCCAGATCTACACCAAGCAGGATATAGCACTATGGAAGCGGTATGAAAGTGGCATATAAAAGGCAGCAGCCACACTGCTGCTTGATAGCGGTATTGAAGTGCACTGAGAACTGTCGGGGCCCATTGACGCATACCATATGCCGCTTTCATACCACTTTCATAGTGCTATATCCTGCTTGGCGTGGCTCCTGCCTCTTATATATCGTTTCCATGCCACTTTCGTACTGCTATATCCTGCTTGGTATAGATCTGGCCCTTGTTTTGGAAGTGTGAGGTTCCTTGCATATATCTGCTTCGTTTCCCTCTCCAGCTGAGCTGAGAAAATGCAGGAACGCCTTATGTGGCTGTCCAGTTACAAATTTACATTGGTGTAGTTCCATCGGAGTCAGGGGAGTCACTCCTGAGTAAGTAGTCTGATGACAGCAACCTCTTTGATTGGGCCTTAGTCATTCTGCCATAGTAAGGCTAGCAAGTAATGTGCCTTAAGAAAGATGAGTCTCCAAAATGGCTGGCAAGGCAGTTCTTCAAAACATGAATCACCTATGCTAGCATCATTCATCCCAGGGTTCCTTTTGACTGAAATTGCACATTCCCCTCTTTGCTGCATACACAAATTTTTCTGTGGCAAGGGATAAACACACACTCGGTGCTCCACTCTAATCTCCTGAGCGAACCTCCTATTTCAGCAAGCTCTGTGTGAAACTGAAAAGCCAAATACATTTTGCAAAAAACTCATACTCTTTTGCATAACTTAGTACAAACGTTTGCCTCTACATGAAGGCGTACCTGAATTTGGACTTAGTAAGTAAGGCACTTGATGAGCTGAACTGAGCTTCTTTCTTCTTACAGAAAATCCAACAATAAATTTGACAGGACGACGGCTAGGAATATAGCATGGGTAAAGGATAAGCAGTAGACTGTGTTGTTAAGGCTAGGCTGATCAGGGTTGGCCTTAGGCATTTTGATGTCAGAGGTAGGGCAGCAAGTGTTGCCCCTCCTCTAAATAATACCCAATGTATTAAAAGGTATTGCATCAAAATACCCAAGTACTGGAAAGGAAGTGAGTATAATGTTGTCCATGGAGGCAAAATAAATAAATAAATCCCACCAGCACCTTTGCCCCTTTGTAAAAGCCCAACAATGATAAATTTGCAACAAATGATTTGCTGCAATTCCAGGACACCAAATATCTGCTGCCAGAAGCAGCCACCTCACTTTGCCGAAGGGTAGGATTGGCCCTGAGAAGGATCGCCTCATTTAAACAAGTGACCTCTTTGCAGTATCCCCCTTTTTTTAAAAAAAAAAACAGAGCCAGGAGCGCATTTGTGCTCCATCGCAAAGATAAGTTTAAAAAATAAAAACCTTACTCCTCCCAGCCACACCATGGATGGCGAAAATGCACCCCCCTCTCCCTTGATGGCTCCGTGCCCATTTATTGGTGCTGCACTTACTCTCGAGTAAGCAGGTACCAGGCTGGATGGACGTCCACATCTCCCGCGTTCTCGGGACGGTCCCAAGACTGCTGGATGAATTGGGTTTTCCCAGGGTTTCTTCATCCCGGGGAATACCTGTGCCCATCCCCCCTGCCCTTGGGAATCCCTGTGTATCATTTGGATGCACAGGGATCAGCCCGGGACAACTCCAAGGAAAAAAGGCCAGTGTACAAACAGAATAGTACAGATGGAAGGGGCCTATAAGGCCATCGAGTCCAATCCCTCGCTCAATGCAGGAATCCAAGTGGAACACATGTTCTGTGTACACAAGATCCCAGAATCAATCTTTGGTAACTTTGGGTTGCTTTTGCTTTTATTTTTAAAGAATCAGCTGATAGGAAAGGCCTCTGCTTGAGACCTGGGGAGCCACTTCCAGTCGGAATAGAGAATATTGAGGCAGATGAATGAATAAAATAGTCTGACCTGGTAAAAGACCAAGCTGCAACAGAAGGATTGGTGCTCAGCAAGGCCACTTCATCAGCCCTGCTGAAACACCAACTCCATCAGGCTCCTCCTCTCCCTAAGCAGTTTCCAGCTGATCATTATATAAGGAAGGACACTTTAAGAAGTGCAGGGTGTGGTGACATGGCAGAGCCTTCTCAGTGGCAGCCTCAAGATGATATAACTCCATTGGCTGCCTGTTCACATCCAGGCCCAGTTCAAAGTGCTTCTTGTACTTAAAGATTTCTGTTCACATCCAGGCCCAGTTCAAAGTGCTTCTTGTACTTAAAGATTTCTGTTCACATCCAGGCCCAGTTCAAAGTGCTTTTTGTACTTAAAGATTTCAAATCAGCATTGATCCCCAGGAAGGCGTAACTTGCCCTTCTCAACTAGTTTTTAAATGGAAAGGGAAGACCATTTCATCTCAGAAGGGGTTGGGAAACTGTTGATTGCTTGTGTAGCTTCATTGGGTGGCTTTGATTGTTTTCAATCTGTTTTACTCGATGCTTATTGACGATATTAAATGTTGTCCTTTTTAAGTCACTTTCTGTATCCCATATGGGGGGTTGGGGATCGAGTGGGATGAAAATTTCCCAAATAAATAAACCTGAATGGCAGAGTCTACTGTGTTGAAGAACTCTGACAAGCCACCTTATCAATCATTCTGACCCAGGTATGATTTTTCTGAACAGTGTATTCTTACACACTGTAATGACAGCTATATTGTAACTTCTCTGGATTTGACATTACACTTTAAAACAAAATTCTGTAAAGGACTATCATTTAGAAAATGGTGTAAATTGCCCATATATTATGGGTCAGATACTCTGCCGACGAAGACTTCAGTTGATCTGTCTCTGTGAAGTTAAACTGATGAATGCCAACTTACTCAACGGTTTGTCCCTGATGAACCTCTAAAATGTTACATCAGCACAATGGCACTTTTAAGGCAATACATTATTAAACCCTTGAACTCACATAATGCAATCTGGCAATTTCTGAGATCAGGATTCACACAACAGTGCATACTGTGGAGGCTAGGAGATTTGAAGAGAGAGTCTGAAATTCAAGGAATGTTGACAAGTGTCACGTCCAATCCTGGTACACACTGGAATGTGGGTTCTTAAAATTTTCAGTCAATTGCTGAAACCAGGGCTTGGTTTTAGGCTGGGAGAACAGCAAGCAGCAGGCAAAGGCAGAAAGCAAAGCTCCAAGTTCTAGTATTTACGCCAGTCCAGTGCAGAGTACGAACCTGAAAATCAGCAAAACATGAGCTCAGCAAAGCCCTCCACCTTCCACCTCAAAGCTTGTTCCGTTTCAGATTGAGAGCATTTTTTTTCTACATGAAAACCCATCTGTATTTTGTGTGTATTTTCCCAAACGCATGCACCAATTGTGCACATCCTTGAAATGTACGCACCCTTCTCCCGTAATTAAATTTGTGCACCTTTTTTCAAATGCACGCATGCTGTCAAACACGGGCTGGGTTTTGGCTACGCGAATCCCATTGAAAGCTTGAAAATGTACAGACCGACCACAGATTGTGTCCCGGACCGTGTTCAGTCTGGAAGGTGTAAAATGGGTAAATCCTGTTCAAAAATGTACTGAAACAAATTTCTCATGCTTCCATAGCCCTGAGGCCCCAAGCTGCCTGCCAACCACAGGAGTCTGATGTAACACATCCTTATCCCCTTTGGTATCTGAAAAGGATTCTAAATTCTGAATGCACATAGGCTTGTGTTCTTCAGTGCGATAGATTGATAGATGATTGATAGAGATAAAAAATAAAAAAAATCTGTCAATTTTAGCTATTTCTCTCACTTGTAAAAAGCACTATACAATGCCATCCCCATTGCTCACCTGCTGAGATTCCCTGTTCTATCAATGGTGCAAGAGCCCTGCCCTCTTTTCCATTGGAGCACCCTAGTTTCAATAAAACCATCTTAACATTTGGACAGGTCCACCCTTTGCCAGCTATAGATTTTTTTTAAAAAAAAATGCTTGCTGTTTATCAGTATCGTTAGGCAACTGTACCGACATTCTTTGCTGACATCCGGCATCCACAGGAGCCTTAAGGATATAATGTCAGTTGACTAACCTTTCCGTGGCATTGCACAGATGGCAAAAAGGAAATGTTAGGCAATGAGAACAATAAGATGGCTGGCAAGGTATCTGGACGTACATATGTTCCCATTCTCCCTGTTTATCAGCAACACTGCTGATTTTTCTGGTGCCCGACATAAAGAAGACACTGACCTTTTCCACATCAGGCTGTTCGCCTGGGATGGCCCCAGGCTGATCCCTGTGCACCGATGGTGTGTATTAGGTATTCCAGGATAGCCCTCCCTCCCTCTGTGTTGATGGTGTGTATTAGGTACTTCTGGGATTGCCCTCCCTCCCTTTACACCCCTATGGTGTAGAAAGGGCCACTGACATCTGTGATTACTAAATGTTTATCATTGGGTCCATCAGCTTCGTTTCAGTTCAGACCTATTTACTAGAGTCTACAGTGGTCCAAAACACATCCAGGAAAGAGTCTGAACTATGCATGTGTCTGTCGACCCTGGTACATGTTGGTTTTATCACTGGCATGCACCAATGACTATAAATGCTCAGGAATGGCCAAACATGAACAATGCAAGCCAGATCCTTCCTGCTGCGCCTTTCTAACCTTGAGTACTGTGTCCAGTTCTGGGCACCACACTTCAAGAAGGATTCAGACAAGCTGCTGGAGGGGGTTCAGACAAAGGCAACAAGGATGATCAGGGGCCTGGAAACAAAGCCCTATGAGGAGAGCCTAAAGAACTGGGCATTGTTTAGCCTTGAGAAAAGAAGACTGAGGGAAGACATGATAGCACTCTTCAAATACTTGAAAGGTTGTCACAAAGAGGAGGGCCAGGTTCGCTTCTTGATCATCCCAGAGTGCAGGATGCGGAATACTGGGCTCAAGTGACAGGAAGCCAGATTCCGGCTGGACATCAGGAAAAACTTCCTGATTGTTAGAGGAGTACAACAATGGAACCCATGACCTAGGGAGGTGGTGGGCTCTTCCACACTGGAGGCCTTCAAGATGCAGCTGTCAGATATGATTATGCTTTAAGGTGGATTCCTGCATTGAGCAGGGGGTTGGACTTGATGACCACATAGCCCCCTTCCAGCTCTAATATTCTATGATTCTATGGGTGACTTTCTATTGGCAGCAGAGATGACTCAGTCCCTCTCCTTAAGGTCACAGCCTGCTCCAAGTTGCTGCAGTTGTTACACGTTAGCTCTTTATTCTATGCTTGTGCTTTCTGCTTTTCTACTGGGAGTACATAGGAAGGTTGATGACTACATTAGAATAGCCTTAGTGTCTACCTGGCCAAAGGGGACCAAAGAATCGGTCTGCTTGCTACACACTAATGAAGAGGCAACGATATACACCACCTTTTCTTATGTGAATGGGGTACAGTAAGACCTGTCAGCTGTAAGGAAAGGAAAGGAAGGTGTAAACGGCATCTCACAACCTTTGGTTCCAATGCAAAGTAAAGAAAAAGTGCTGTGTCTGAAATAATTCTATTAATACCGAAGAGTTTCCTTGGGCCTCATGGTGCAATAGAATCAATTTATGTCATGGAAAGTGCATTGGTAAATTAGTACATTCCCCCAGAAACGCTAATATTTGGCTCTTGCGCTCTGCAAAATACCACCCTTTTGGGCTGCTAGCAACAATTTTCTGGCAAGATTAGATCTTCATATGCAGTTAATTAATACCATAAATCTTAATGCTACTAATTTGCTGCATTTACAGAAAGCTAAACACCCTGTTTTATTTCATTATTATTATTGTGGTGGGAGTATTGGGGTCCCACTGTTACCAGAGCATCGTATCCCTAGCAAGGCCATCTGGCTTTTTCAACTTTTCTCTATTCTAGAAAAGCCTTCCTTGAAATCCTAGCCGTGGGCATACAGGGTCACTGGAACCACTGAATTCGTTAATGACATTCAACTCTGTGCTGCATCTCAGCCACATCTCTGCTCAGCTGGAGCAGACTTATGCCAACCTCTGCTGCTCCACAAGGCCTGCATAGTATATACTGTAGCGCTGGGTCTAGGTTCCATGCACAGGTATTTATTTATTACATTTCCATTCTGGCCAATAGCGGAAGCTCTCTGGGCAGGCCATAAAAAAATTAAACCACAAAGTACAGCTCAAAAACAGTATGAAATATAGAAGCTGAAAACTACAGTATAAAAATACAACCAGAATAAAACCTAGCAGCAATGCAGACAATTAAAATACAGTAACAGATTCAAAACAGGAAATCTAAAAGACTAGGACACTAAAATTCTGGGGAAATAAAAGAGTCTTAGGCACCTGACAAACTTCTCTAGGGAGCTCATTCCACAGCCGGGGTGCCACAGCAAAAAAAGGCCTTCTTTCTAGTAGCCACTCACCTCATTTCCTTTGGCAGGGGCTTTTGCAGAAGGACCCCTGAAGATGGTGGTAGCAGATGAGCCTTCAGATAACCAGGCCCTAAGCCATTTAGGGCTTTGAATGTCAATACTAGCTCTTTGATTTTTGAGCCTGGGCATGGACTGGCAGCCGGTGCAGCAGAGAAATAGCTGGAATTTTATCTGATCACTTTAGCCAGTGCTCATTAACAATCTTGGTGGCCTAATTTGGACTAGCTGAAGTTTCCAGACCATTTTCGAAGCAGCCCTTTAGATTAAAGGGAAATCGCATTTGCTTACCATCGCTTTGCTTCCTGCTTCTATTCCACATTTGAAACGAGCTGAATTACACCGGAAGAGAGCATTGACCATGTGGCCTGTAATTTAAAACCTCCCAGCTCATATAGTTCAATGGGACATCACCCTCTAGTGGGTGTTTTGTAGCGCAACTTCAACTGCATACGGCAGGAAATCCTGACGTTTCAGAAGGATCAGATTTTCCAAACTTTATTTTTAAACAGAATAACCAAGGGAAGAAGCGGGAGACACACAGGAGGCTCACGGCATCATCTGAATGACCCGCTAACTTCCATAAGCAGTCATTCACAAGCGTGCTATAAATTGCTTGTTTAAAGAAGCCCAAACACAGTCCCATGTATAACCAATTGCAGCAATCCAGACAAGAGGTTATCAGAACCTGGATAACTATAGCTAGGCCTATGTGTGAACTGATGTGATCCAAAATGCCGTTTTTTCAGTCCCTGCTACAGTAAACCCCTCTTGCCCCTTCTACCACAGGAGAGGTAGAAGAGACAAATCCAAGTAATACCATAACAGGGACTGAGCTCCATGTCACATAGGGTGACCATATGGAAAGGAGGACAGGGCTCCTGTATCTTTAACAGTTGCATAGAAAAGGGGATTTCAGCAGCTGCCTTTTGCATGCATGCAGCACCTGGTGGAATTCCCTCTTCATCACAACAGTTAAAGCTGCAGGAGCTATTCTAGAGTGACCAGACACAAAAGAGGGCAGGGCTCCTGTGGCTTTAACTGTTGTGATGAAGAGGGGAATTTCACCAGGTGCTGCATGTCTACAAATCACACCTGCTGAAATTCCCCTTTCTATACAACTGTTAAAGATACAGGAGCCCTGTCCTCCTTTCCATACGGTCACCCTAATGTCACATCTGTCAAAAACTGCAGCATTCAGGAGTGTTGGGAACTGTGGGAAATGTAGTTTGCCACAAATCGGTAGGACAACAGGTCGGGCCCCAAGGTGTGCTGGGGCAGGAGCTGGGGCCCATAGAAAGCAAGCAAAGGCAGAGAAGGTAAATACGAATCTAAATGCTTGGTGTGGCTCCTGCCTTTTATATACCACTTTCATAGTGCAATATCCTGCTTGGTGTAGATGAGGCCCGGATATGCCCATCACTCATAGTGATTGCTTCCACAGGGTGGGCTGGCCTTCTGGAGCTCCATGCCACATGGGCACATCTCTTGCCACCACTCCAGTGGAGACCCACAACATCTCACCCCAAGAAGACTGTGCACAGCCATTTCTGGGAGGTGGGCAGCTGTTAGCATGTCAGTGTTCTGTCAAACGGCCCTTAAGATCATGCGCCTCACTATCTGAGCCTTCCGGATATGTACACTTAACGAAACCCTCTGAACCTTGGTCCGTGGACAGCAAGGATATCAAAGTTTTACGGAGCCATCTGTACTGCTAGGATACCAATTAAAAAGGTGCCCGTTGGCCTTGTTATGCCTCTAGCTGACACTGTATTGTGTATACTGCAAAGCCGTGTTACTGGACTCCCCGGTTGCCATAGCAGCTGGAAAACTCACAGCCCAAGAGAAGCCTTCAAAAATCAATAAGTTTGTCTCTCTCGGAAAAAAAGGGGGGTTGTGGAGGAAGGAAAATGGGTTGATGCTACTTTGGTAAGGAGACCATTTCAAACTGCAATCTCCCAAATTAGGTTGAATTACACAAACAACGTTAGAGGTTCTAGCCAGAATGGTGAAGGGGGCATTTTTTCTGGTTTAAGTGGCGATGTAAATTAAAGATGTTGAGCAGGTGGAGGGGGGCAGAAGTGTTTCCTAGAAGATAAGTCAAAAATAATATTCACTGTGCTGGGCAGTATAGTGCTATCCTAAGGTGACCCTATGGAAAAGAGGACAGGGCTCCTGTATCTTGAGAAGTTGCATAGAAAAGGGAATTTCAGCAGGTGTCATTTGTACACATGCAGCACCTGGTGAAATTCCCTCTTCATCATGACAGTTAAAGCTGCAGGAGCGCGGCCCTCTTTTGTATCTGGTCAAGAGGGCAGGGCTCTTGCAGCTTTAACTATTGTGATAAAGAGGGAATTTCACCAGGTGCTGCATGCGTACAAATGACACCTGCTGAAAGTCCTTTTTTCTATTCAACTGTTAAATATACAGGAGCCCTGTCCTCCTTTCCATATGGTCACCCTATCAGCAGACCATTTATTGTGTGTGCAATAAAGGCTTGAGCCACAACAGCAATCATTCTCACTGAAGGTAGGACTGCTATAGGAGGACAGCTTCCCTGTGGTACAGGCACAATGGGTGGGGAGCGCTCAAATACATAGGCACTATGGTACAGCTATGGCTGGATCTTGAGCCCCACAGCCCAACCCTTCACCCCAATTGGCCATCCGGAGAGGGCAGCAGAAGCAAACTCCGTTTTATTACCGTAGCCACAATGGTGAAATGCAAGATTGCATATACTCAGTTTAAAAAACAAAATCAGGTTTGGCAACTTTTGTGTGTGCGTTCCTCCCGCCCCGCCCCATAAGAAGTGTAGAAGCTCATGTCAAGCATGGAATGGGAACGGTGAGGGGCAAGATGAATGTTACCTGTGTTAGGCTGACCATATGAAAAGGAGGACAGGGCTCCTGTATCTTTAACAGTTTCATAGAAAAGGGGATTTCAGGAGGTGTCATTGGTATATATGCAGAACCTGGTGAAATTCCCTCTTCATCACAAAGTTAAAGCTGCAGAAGCCCTGCCCTCTTTTGTACATGGTCAAGAGACAGAGCTCCTGCAGCTTTAACTGTTGTGATGAAGAGGGAATTTCACCAGGTTATGTATGCATAAACAATACCTGCTAAAATTCTCTGTCCTTTGCAACCGTTAAAGATACAAGAGCCCTGTCCTCCTTTTCATATGGTCATCCTACCTGTGTGCTTCACAAATAACTTGGCCATCTAAAGTGGGACTGCATATGGCCGCTACATCCAGGGTCTGAATTATCTAGCTGTAGCACTGAAGGCTGCATGAAGGGCAAACTATTTCTGCTCCAACAGAAACAGATAGATTTGGCCGGCCGGCCTGGCCTTGATTCTCTATTGATTAACACTGATTGACCAAAAACTACACAAAAGGTAAATAGAGTCTTCAGCAGGATCTGTAGAACTGCTTTAAAATGATGTATAATGGTTTTGACAACTGTTGGGGCCCAGGACACATTCCATATACAGTTTTCAAACCATTTTCCAAGTGTTATATCCTGCTTGGTGCAGATCTGTCCCTAGACTAGCAGGATAGCTTGACCCAAATCTGTGGTGGTCTGTGCAAGCTAAAAGGAGCCCCCTCTAACCTGACTCTGGCCTTCAGCAGCATCAATAGTTAATTTTGAATTGGCGGAGAAGATGGAGCTAGCCAGCAGGAATGTTCAGATCAGCTGTGAATACTTCTTGCTAATCTTGTTATGCTCTTTTGGGTTTTGGAAGTTCGCAAAGCAGAAAGAGATGGCCAGGAAAACTGGCAGGACTCAGGAACGTGGGTGAGGGGATCATATTTTTGAAATCTCATCTTTCTCATATACCGTAAATAAAGAAATAAATCTTCCCTCCATGTGAAATCTACACATTTCTTGAGTCACGTTGTAGACAAATCTATTGTTAATAGGAGGATAATCTATTATACAGATTATCATCAAAAGCATTTAGAAGCTCTCTGGAATTTTGTCTCCCTCAATGTAGTAAACACCCACACCAGCATATCAGAGGGAAATCTTTGATTTCTTCCCTCTTTCTCCCTCTTTCTCTCCCCCTCCCTCCCTCAGGATTGGTACTGTAGTGGGATGGATAGGTGTTACCATTGGATTTATTTGGCCTTGGGCCCTAATATATACTCTAAATAGCTTCACGTGAAAATAAACATTTCCAAAAGAAAGAAATGCTTTTTTTAAAATCAAGTCATTTTTAAAAAATGGCCAGCATTTTAGACTAGACCTGAAATAAAATAAGTATCAGTTTACTCATCTGGTTTACAAATAATCTAACTTAAAACACTCGCAACCTTGAACTACCAACAGACTACATAATCCCAAGAGTGGTGGAAACTCCTTGCTACATTAATTTATCTTATCGTCAGTAAACATATTAATAGAATTTCTTTGTTACTTTGTTTCCCTTAAGAACATAAAGATCCATATCTGGTCATTATAAAATTGTCTTTGTGATGAATATCAAGTCAGGATGATAGCAAGCAATTAAAAAGTTTCATCAAAGATTGAGCCCATGATGAAAACTGCTTTCCCTAGTTGTAGCAATTTCTTAGAACTTGTATTAATTCATCTCAGCTTTATTAGATTTTTTCATTTCCACCCACCTCTTTCCCCTCCAAGGATGAAAGCTTAAACTGGTAAACAGGGAATTGAAAATGTTTTCTAACGAAGTAATATATTGCATGTGTCGTCTGTTGGGGTGGTGGAACTGCTGGAAAGTTGGTTGCCGAACCAAGCTACTAGAGCCAGATCTACACCAAGCAGGATACAACTGTTTGAAGATGGTTTGAAAACTGTATATGGAGTGTGTTGTGAGCCCCAGCGCTTGTTGCTACTGTTATAAACCGTTTTAAAGCAGTAGTGCGGATCCTGCCTTAATGTGGCTTTCTTCCTACGTAAGATTCATAGACCCTGTTCAAATGACACACTAATCCATAACGGTTAAACATTTTGAGCTAAACATCATGGCTTCGCATGTCGTGTGAACCATTCCTAACCCTGGTGGCTACAGAACCTTGGGTTAAACATGCTCACTAACCATTTGCTGCAAAAGCGTTAGCGGCCTAGCCATGGTTTAGCGTGTTGCCTGAATAGGCCAATTAAGAGCTGCCTTATACTGAGTTGGCCATTGTTTCCGTCCAGCTCAGTGTTGTCTACACAGATTGGAAGCATCTTTCCAGGAGTTCAGGCAAGAGTTTTTCCCCAGCTGGAGATGCCGTGAATTGAACCTGGGACTGTCGGCATGTGATCCAGACAACACAGAAGTAGTTCCGGTTAGCTGAAAGGCACATCAGGGAATAGGGACTCAACCTGTGCTAGATGGGGTTACATTCCGCCCCCCCCCCAATCCAAAGACTCAGGCTTGCAGTTTGGGTGTACTCCTGGACTCAGCCCTGAACCTCGATGTGCAGGTTTTGGCAGTGGCCAGGAATGCATATGTGCAGCTGAGGTTAGTGCGGCAACTGCTTCAGCGACTAGAGATGTCAGAGCATCATCGGACGAGTGTTTTATAGCATGCTCGTTACGGGGCACTCACGGATTTTCACAGGTCCCTCTTATGACGCCATCTGCCTCCTGCATGTCTCCCCCTGGTTTCCCACTCCTTCATTGGATAAGCATTATACTTTTAAATGTGCTAGATGTCAATCGTTCAGGTCTGAATCCCTGTCCAAAGAACAAACGTGTCTGTATTGTAGAGCTTGGCTACATTAGAGTGACCATATGAAAAAGAGGACAGGGCTCCTGTATCTTTAACAGTTGTACAGAAAAGGGAATTTCAGGAGGTGTCATTTGCATGCATGCAGCACCTGGTGAAATTCCCCCTTCATCACAACCATTAAAGCTTCAGGAGCCCTGCCCTCTTTTGTATCTGGTCAAGAGGACAGGGCTCCTGCAGCTTTAGCATTCCTCCTTTCCACATGGTCACCCTAGGCTGTGGATTGTGTGCTGTGCTCTGGGTAGTAGCTGGAACCATATTAATATGTGTAGTGGTCAGTGGGTTTCTGGTATAAAATACCGCTTATATTTCCATCAATACTGTGGAGTCCACTTAAATACGTGTAGAGGACAATATGCTGAAGCAGCAAGTTCCCAGCTTTTATTAACTTCTGGGAGAACACAAATCCATTGGGTAGAATGCAGAGTTAACATAATAATTAAGGTGTGGGTGCATTATTGTTGGTCACCAAAAGAAAGTAATTAATTTTTCCTGTCTCTTTAATTCATCTGTGTACAATGAAGGCAAGAGATATCGGGGGATAATCAAAGTGAATTTACCCTCCAAAACCAAGCAAAGGATAAGTTAATATAAGCAGGTATTTTAGACAGATTTAATTTTGACAGTGGATTATTTGTCTTACATGGAGTTCAAAAAATGGAGAAATAAATGGCCACTATTCAAATTATGCTGTTCCCAAATAAAAATAAGGGTGACCATACAATTAGAAATATAGCCAAGGAAATTATTATGTGAAACTAATTTTATCTCTCTTTCATTCAAGAGTCAGTTTCCATGATCCTGCTGAAGCAAAGCATAAAAATATATATTCTTCACAGTGTAAACAATTGGTGCCAATGGCAGTTGTAGTTGTTGTTTTTTAAAGCCTAATTACTGCCTGGGTGGTGATCAACAGGGGATTGGTGGGATTCTGCGGGTGCAACTGGGGAGGCAAGAATTATCTGAAAGACCATATTCTCCCTTACGAGTCTGCTCGTCCCCTGAGGTCTTCAGAGGAGACCCTCCTCTCTGTCCCACCACCATCAAAGGCATGCCTGTTGGGAACATCGGAGAGGGCCTTCTCGGTGGCTGCCCCAGGGCTCTGGAACTCCCTTCCTAGGGGAACTAGACTGGCTCTCTCCTTGGTGTGTTTTCGGAGGCAGACAAAAACTTTTCTGTTTCAGCAGGCCTTTGGGGAGTAGCTTGGACCTCTGTGAATGTGTTGTTTATATCTTGGCTTATTTTTTTTTAAAAAAATGTTTTTAAAATGTTTTTAAACGTTTTAAATATTTTAAAATTGTACTGTGTTTAATTATATTTTTAATTTTTGTATATTTCTATCTGTTTTTAACTGTACATGTTTTAATTTGTAAGCCGCCTTGAGTCACAGTATTGGGAAAAAGGTGGAATAATAATAATAATAATAATAACAACAACAACAACTTTCCCTTCCTGAGGGGGACTTTGACTCTCCCAGATCTCCCGCAAATATGACAATGAGGATCGTATACAAAGGCCTTTATTAAAGCTGGATTGTCTTGCATGAATGTGTGGGGAGTGGGCGGGCGGGTGGGTGGGTGGGTGGGTGTAGAGGCTGGAGATGTAATGTGTTTATATGTGGATGTATTTGAATGTGTGTGTGGAGTGTAGATGAGAGAATGTGGGCTGACCTGCCTATTTCTGCTTTGGTCTGCGGAGACAAAAGTGACAGTATATGAGACATTTATTTCAGTTCGCTTTAGACCACAATTTACCCAATGTGCGAACCTCCCAAACTCTAACACGGTCTGAAAAACCATCTGCAGTTTGAAGTCTGGGTATTTCCGAGGTTGTGATATGATTTGCAGACAAAAGAGAGGTGTGTTTAATCATGTGTAGGTTTGAAAAGTACGGAGATAAAAGAAGAGCAAAGCTCTGGTGCTATGTAAAAATATATTTCTCTTTATTTCTTATGTATTCTCTATATGCTCGACGCGTTTCGGTGGTGAAACCTTCGTCAGGAGCTAAACAGAAATTAAAATACAAAAATAAAAATAATTACAGATTGTCTTAAGCTGGCATGGAAACAACACCCCTACATCAACTGAAGCCTATCTTAGTATACATTCTTTTGCTATCCAAGAAGAACACCAGAAATATTCAACATTTGCACATTCATGTAAGAGGTTTTTAGAAAAAACTGACCTGGAGCACTTCTTTACAAATTGTTGTTATTATCCTAACGGAGAACGGTTTAAAGTTTTAAAGTGCATGAAAAAAGTGCATACTTTTGAAAATTGAGCACTAACATGCTTTAATCCGTTGAAGAAAAATGCGTGCTTTTTTTTTTTTTAATGCTTACAATTGATGAGTGTCTTTGGGAAACTGAGCACCAAAATATGCACGAATCTTTGTGCAAAAGAGAGGAAAATCAGTTTGTCAACTGATGGAGGAATGAACTTCAGTTGGAGAACCTTGATGGGCGCAGATTTTATAGATTTTCAAGTCCCTGGGCTAAAATGAGTTACTAACAAGATAGAGATCCCACAGACTAAGCATTGTAGAACTCGCAGGGTGCCAGCCCCTGAGTTTGCTGAGTCCTGCCCAGTCTGCAATGTTCCGGCTGGCCAGCTGAGCGCTCAGCAATGCGCACAGTCCATGGCCTCCGGAAAGTCTGCAATTCCCCCACCATGCCATTAGTGTGCTTGGGGAATTGCACACTTTCTGGAGGACCTGGAAAGTATGCTTTCCCTCCCACCTGCAAGCATTAAGAGGCCCTTTCGGGCCCTGATGGGTGCTGTGTCAGGAGAAGGAGGAGAAGGGATTTTCCATTCTACTCTAATGGGGGCCACCTTCTCCCTCCAACTGATGGGGGGCTTAATGGCCCTGTTAATAGGGCCATTCAAACCCCCATTAGCGGGTGGGGGGGAATAACACAATTCCCCCCAAGGCTGGGGAAATTGCATAATTTCTCCCTCCATTAGAGGGATTTTCACCCCATCACTACCACAGACAATCAAGGGCAATGTCCTTGCCTCGGTTTCATCTATGGATATCTGTGAAACAAAAATGTGGTTAGAACCCTACTTATGAAAGCTGTAGTAAAAGGGATTTATAAGAATTATGGATGTTCAAGCTCACTAAAATTCTCCGAAATTTCATTTCAAAGCTCAGTTTGGCTCGCTTGTGAATTTTTCAAAACTTGTGCATTTTCCCCCCAAAAGTTGTGCATTTTTCAAGGGCATATTTTGCAAATGCCAATGCAGGTTTGGGAATTTGCAACCAGTTTTGGAAAATATGCACTCCTGTTACATTTGCGGTTGTGAATGGGGCATTTCCAAGTGACTGTTCAAGTGAAACAAAATTCTTATTCATCCCTAGGAATGTCATTATTTTCATCTGTGAAAAGTTGGCTGGTATGTTACTGCTGAGTCTTCCCATGCCTCTTGGTCCCTGTCTAAACTACTTGTCCTCATCTAGAGCACTCGTTCAGTCTTCCTCCTTGCTGCTTATAACAGGGGCTGTGTTGCATTTGGATTTTTTCTTTTGTCAGTTTTCTTTTGTTGGTAAATGTCAACCCAGTACTGCAAATGACACAGTTGAAGCCACAAACAAAGCAAGGAAGCAGTCGAAAGAGTTGATTGATTCAGGTTGAATTCTTTTCTTTTCTATTTAAAAAGTGCCTTCCAGGTGGATATTCAGAAAGATGCAAACTCTAAAATAATGTGACATCTGCCTCTAAAATTCAAATTGTGATGTTGTGTGTTAGAATGCCACACACAACATCGCATAGAGGATGAAGGTGCATAGAGGACGAAGGCGTTCTATTTGACTCTGAAATCAGAAGCAAATACTTGTTGGCCTAAACCAGGACCCTGTGTAATCTTGCCCATTGCCATGATGATCCACTAAAGGGTACAGGGTATTGGTTAGGAAAGGGAGAGAATTGCCCTCCTACATCTCAGCATGACTCCTCCTCTTCCACACTCCTAAGCTGCCCATTGATCGTTCTTGACTTGGATGGGATAGAAATACTTCCCTATTGAGCTCCAGGTATTTTGTCTGCTTGTCCATTCCTCTGTCTCTCCTACCTGCTTCTTTCCAAGACTGTCAGCTTACCAGGTTATCAGGGCTGGCTCTACCATTAGTCAGAGAGAGGCGGCTGACTCAAGCAGCATTTCTTGGTGCTCTGAAAGGGCATCAAATTGTTGTTATTTTATTATTGTTGTATTTTTACTTCAAGGATGGGGGAGAGGTGCTTGTGTAATTTTCAGCCTCAGGTGACAATATAATTTGACTAAATTTACACTATGACTTTGGCCCTTTCTGCACCATAGGGGTGTAGAGGGAGGGAGGGAGGGTGATCCTGGAAGTACCTAATACACACCATCAGCGCACAGGGACCAGCTGGGGGCCATCCCAGGCAAACAGCCTGGTGTAGAAATGGCCTTTGACTTGTAGAGGGGAGGCCCCATTTGCTGCTCTACCCCAGCAGCAAGATGTCTTGGGCTGGTCCTGCAGTTTTCACATCCACTTGCCTAGCTACCTGCCCCATCTCCAGGTGAATTTCTGGGTTCAGACCGTGGGTTGAAGCTGACTTTGCCTTCTTACAGACTCTCATATCTTCTCAGTGCTCTATCCGTCTCCAATCCTGAGCATAGTGGAAATTGCCCTTCCGCTCCTAAATACACCACGGCCCATGGCCTAGCACCGAGGAAACAAACTATAGAGCTACTCAGAGCACCAGTTGGGAGTTGTAGCCTTGAGAAACGATGGAGATGGCAATTAAAGAGGACCCCATTGGCTGACAGCCCACGTTCAATTCCCCTTTCTCTTTGGAAGTTGAGAAAAGTTTCAATAACGTTCTAAATTTAATAACTGGCCCTGATGTTTCACTGATCATCAGGAGAGCTCTGCATGAAGAACACTTCGGATTTAATTACTAACTGTCCAGAGAAGTCATCCAGGGCCTTCAAAAGTTTAATAAAAATATCCAAGAGGTGCCGACAACAGTAGCCACCTTGGATGGGAAAAAGGAGGAAGAAGAGGGAAAACTGGAAACAGACAATAGTGTTTTAAAAATTGACAATTCACACAATCATGTGTTGATACAGTCAACATACCTAGATATATATGTCTGATCATAACTCATAGTTTTATGCATGTATATTTGAATAATTCATCCACATGCATTAATTCTTACACTTGTATATCACACACAATGCCCAAACATGCATGTAACCAAACATCTGCTGAAAGTGGTCTCGCTTTCCCATGGTGGACAAATACTTCACCTTGTCCCAGTATCAACTCTACTCAGGTTTTCTTGGGGAGGGGAGGGGTGAAGACCGCAGAGTGGAGGCAGGCTGGTACAGGAGGAAGGGAACCCTTCAAGTAACTTGGGCCCAACCCATTTAAGGCTTTGTCCATGAGGGCAATAGACCTCTCCCATCTAGGAGTGTGGAAGAGGTAGTGAGCCTATCTACACTACTGCTTTAAAATGCTTTAAAATGGTTTATAACAGTTTTGAGAACTGTTGGGGCCCAGGACACACTCCATATACAGTTTTCAAAACATTTTCAAAGTGTTTCATCCTATGTGTGTAGATAGGCTCGGAGTTTTCTTTCTTTCTTTTTTCTTTTTTTTCAGAACACCCCTGGCACTTTCAGGAGCACAAGCTTCCTGAATGCTTATTGGAGAGGGAAAGATCACATGGTCTCCATTATCATTCACTTAGGGCGGATCTACACACGAGTTTTTTGACGTTTTATAAGGGTTATGAAAACTCTTTGGGCCACATGATGCACTCCCTATAACGTTGTATATCTGAGGTTTTTTAAAACTCCCTTCAGTTATATACAACGGTTTCACTTTTAATAAATCGTTTTAAGTAAAAGAATGTGTCCTTCCTTACCGTTTCTGATTCATGAGGGCAGTGCTTCCTTTACTGGTGCCCAAATGCTGAGCAGTTGATTGGTGGCGAAGAAACAGGAAGTGGACCAGTGAACTACAACACCCACAATTCTTAGCCCTATACTCGCTAGGGAATGACAGAGGAACTAAGAAGGAAGTGTGTAACTGAACTACAACCCCCACAATGCCTTGCCCTAAATTCATTGAAAAACGAAAGAGAAAGAGACAGGGCAGAACAGTGTGTGACCGTACACACCGCTTTAAAGACTGAAGACTGTTTCTCTTGTAACGTGAGTACTCAGTAATGTGGCCTAAGACGTTTTAAAATACAATTTAAAACATTCCAAAGGACTGTGTGGATTCCCCCTTAGAACTGTTGGTCTCCTCCAAATGCTGAGGGAAGTGAGGGTGTTTTTTAAAAAAACAACTAAAAAAAACAGAGGCTCCCTCAGCAACTGGCTAACCTTAAAATAGCTATGTGGAAACCTTGGCCCTCTCCTCAAGGAGAAAATTCTCTGAATTTTCCCCTCTACCTGCAAAAGAGGCAGAAAAACAATACCTCTTTCACGGGGAGAGAGAACGTTCCCAAAAATAGGGAGCAGGATTCAGCCCAGCACTAGTTCTAACCGTTACGAGCCTGCTTAAGACCTATCTCTTAATGTGGGCTTTCCCTTAGGGGTGACTAGGGATGTCAGAAAATCCTCAATGGAATCAGATGAGCTCAGATTTTGATGAATCCAACCTATGGATTCCACAGTAGACCAGCTTTTCCTGAGTTGCATGGATTCCATAGACCTGTGGACTCATTTTTTTCTTGCTGGAATTTTACGTGAATTTAATTGGGGGGGGGGGGGGGAACCAGCCAAAATGTGCATTTTCTCCATAGGCTAAAGCATGAAAACACACATTTTGGGGGGCATTTGCGGATTTTGAGGAGGAGTTGCACATTTCTGAAAGAGCAAATTTACACAAATGCAAATTTGCAGGATATTGGGGAGGGGGAACCTGATTCTGTCAGTAGGCAGACGATGGAATGGAAGACACCTGACAATGCACAAAAAATTAATGGAATGGATTTAGGGGTGAGATTACATGGAGAATGTTCAAAGGCAGGTCCTTGGAAAAGTTCTTCCTTCCTTCTGGCCAGCACAAACTATCTTTAAAGTGATGAGGCAGTGCAACAGATGCAAACTCCAGCAAAGAGGCCAGCCATTCCCTCTCCTCACCAATAGATGTTAAAGTTCATACATCGCTGTCATCTTTGTTTTCCTCCCGTCAAAAAAAAGCAGAGGGCAGATACTAGAGCAAGGAACAAGGGAGACAGTGGAATGCAGCAGCTTCTACTGAGATTTTGAATCTGTAGCATATGGCTTTTTTTGTAATGCTAACCATTTCTGAATGCACACTGGTTTTGTCACTCCAGTTATTGTACCATGGAATTTCCTTAATGCAGCCAGTCTAAGGCCTAACTGGCCTCCGGGGCTATATGTCTAAACAACTGATGAGTAATTACTGTGGACCTTTGAGGCAGAGCAAAGCAAAGGGGAGGCTATTAGGAGCACTTTATTTGAGACATGAGCTGGAGCAGACTGCTAGCTCTTTTTGCTGTAGGGAAGGGCCGAAGTACATATTTCTTTGGATGGATAAAAGAAATGGAGCGCTCTATGCCAGCCGCCTCCATCCATGTGTTTGACTATAACTCCCACCATCCTGACACTAGCGTGGCCAATGGCAATGGGACTTGTAGTCCAACACGTATGACGGACATCAGGCTGGGGAAGGCTGTCTTTTACCTTCCATGGGCTTTGCATTTCCATCACATCTGTCCCATGATGCCTCTCATTACGTTTTGCATATGCTGGAGGGGGGACCTGCTCCTCCACCTTGGGAAAAAAGACCTTTGGCTGGGTGAGTGCACTCAGGGGAGTGCATAATATTTTTTGGCTAATGTGAAACAAAGGAAAGTTTTTACATCTATACTGAAACCCTCGTTTGTAAAGTTCACAAGTATATTATCAAATTAGAGGTAGAGAGATCTTACCTGCGCCAATTGTAGCCTTAAAGGCCCTTTTAAAACCTCGGATTAAAAAGGGCATTTAAGGACCCAATTGGCTCATGGAGGGAGGGAAAGGGTGCATTCTGGAGCCTCCAGGAAGTGAGCAATTCCCCCAGCCATGCTAATGGAGGGCAAGGGGAATTTGTACTTTCCGGAAGCCCCAGAAGTTGCTTTGCCTTCTCCCCTCCCCGTGCCAATTGGGGCCTTAAAGGCCCCCTTTAATCCAAGGTTTCAAGAGGGCCTTTAAGGCCATGATTGGCACAGAGGGGGGTGAATGCAATTTCCCCAAGGCAAGGGAAAGCACATATTTTTAAAGTGTTTTATTGGTGTTTTAATGATGTACTGGTTTTATCTGCTTTTAATCAGTTTTTGTATTTTGTGTTTGGTGTTGTTCCCCGCCTCGATCCATTGGGAGAGGCGGGTGATAATATATATTATTATTATTATTATTATTATTATTATTATTTTCCCTTCCACTCTAATGGCTACCCGAAAGTCTGTTTTTTCCCATCTTCTTCATGACTCCACTTAGGGTGGCAATAATAATAATAATAATAATAATAATAATTTATTTCCCACCTCTCCCTCAGGACCAAGGCGGGGAACAACATCGATACAAATGACATAAAATGCATAAAACCAATTAAAAACATATAAAATTAATACATTATTAAAATACAGATAAAACTCTTAAAATTCAAGTGGGTAGGCCTGCCGGAAGAGATCGGTCTTTATGGCTTTCTTAAACTCAAAAAGACTATTAAGTTGTCGAATCTCCTCCGGCAGGCCATTCCACAGTCTGGGATCAGCAGAAGAGAAGGTACTCTGGGTAACAGTTGTCAACCTGGTTTTGGCCGACTGTAGCAAATTCTTCCCAGAGGACCTGAGCGTGCGGGGCGGATTGTATGGGAGAAGGCAATCCCACAGGTAACCTGGACCCAAACCATGTGGGGCTTTAAAGGTAATAACCAACACTTTGTACTTCGTCCGGAAACTAATTGGCAGCCAGTGGAGTGATCTTAAAGATGGTGTAATATGGTCACTCCTAGGTGTACCGGTGACCAACGTGGCTGCCATATTTTGCTACACATGGAAGGAGGTGATTTTCAGGGTGATTGGAGTTGGGAGATAGAAAGGGAAGGGTTAGTCTAAATCTTAGGTCAATTGTTAATATGGCCAATGAGCTAGCCAAAGAGAGAGAGAGAAAGAGAGAGAGAGAGAGAGAGAGAGATGCTTCAAAAACATAACCGCAAGTAGGCCAGAAGGCAGTGTGCTGGAGAAGGGTGTGCTGTAGCATGCTAAATTTTTAGCAATAAAAGGCACTGATTAAAAAACAAATCAGAAGATTTTTTTTAAAATTTGGATTTATAGAATCATAAAATGTAACCTGGCAAGAAAAAGGGATTGATCAGCCATTTGAATGCATTATTACAGTTTGCTGTTATATTACAGGATTTCCTGGGGTGGAAACAAGAGGAGAAGGCTCAACCACCTCTGAATTGGGTGACTGGTTCAGTGTATCTGCTTTAGATTATCTCATCTGCAAGAAGGATGCACTTCAGAGAGAATATTTTTTACTTTTGAAGTTTGCTGTTAACATTTCAAAGCAGCTCAGGATCCTTACTTATTTAACCTGTCTACTCTTTCTGCATCCCACATATTCTTGTGTTTTGTTCTAACATGGTCCTTTCTTTTCCTTTTTTTCAAGGTCCTTAAAGGTGTGTTTTTGATTTATCCAAACATATATTAAGTAATCAAAGTGCCATAGTTTAGGGTTCTGTTTGCAGGTAGTATGGTATAGCAGGTAGAACGTTGAACCTGGATTAGAGAGATTGGAGCTAGATCTACACTCCTGCTTTATAGCAGTACTGAAGTGCACTGATAACTGTTGGGGCACATTACACATTCTATATACTGCTATTTATTCCACATTATCAAAAATTCCAAAACAAGTGCCATTGTGTGTCCAACAAGGTATAAATGCACAAGAGGGATATAGCATTACCATGATGGGATCATAATGATTTGACATAAGGTGTAGATTTGGCCTGGGTTCAAATGTCATACAGTCATAAAACCTACTGGGTGATGTTGGGCTAGTCACTCTGGCCTCATCTACACCAAGCAGGATATTGTACTATAAAAGCGGTATGAAAGTGGTACATAAAAGGCAGGAACCACACCAAGCGGGATATAGTGGTATGAAAGTGGTACATGGTACATGTCAATGGGCCCCAACTGTTATCAGTGCACTTCAATACCGCTATAAAGCAGTAGTGTGGCTCCTGCCACTTTCAAAGCACTTTCATACCGCTTTCATAGTGCAATATCCTGCTTGGTGTAGATAAGGCCTCTGTCTAATTAAAGGGGGGTTAAAATGAGAGACGTGACATACTTGGACGAATGATGGGACACAGTATAGACAAACCTGCCAAAATAAAATTAAAGTCAGAATTCGTTTGCAGATGTGCTTCCTCTATCATTGGATTGGTCTCCATTAGAAATAGTTGACTCTGTCTGCTTCCGATATGTGTCACTTTTTCCATCTTTCACTGCAGTTCTGTTCCATTCTATTACTGCATTAATATGCAACAAATTAATCCTCTTGCAGTGCATATCTATACATTTATATGTATTTCATCTCAAAGTACATCTAAATGTACTCTCAAAGTATTACTTAAATGTGTCTTTTGATTTGTTTCAACTGCTGAGAACTGGACTGCAATATTTGGAGCAATTAGATATTTGATGGAATAGTGATGTTTCAATCTGTGCATTGGCCAGAACATTTCATAAAGGAATTCAGAAAGATTAAATTTCTCAAGCATCCCTAATTTACATGCTCAATTTAACCTGGGGAGAACAAGTCTTGAAATCACTCCTAGCTCTGGTATATTTATAGTTCAAGAGCTGACTTGAGGCTTGGGACTAGTGTAATACCAGCCATTAGCTTGCCATCTGGACTGGAGATCATCCTCTGATCCATCCATTGTGGTCAAGAAGAAAGTGAAAACTGAAGGACTACACCCTAAAACACACATTTATTAAGTTACAAAAAAACTAAATTGATGACTCCCAAGAGGAGAGTAATTATGGTTCAGCCCAGTGCACCATTACCCAATTAAACACACAGGGTGGGAGGAAGCAGTTTAATCTTTTCATCCCTATGTCTGCAGCCATGGAATGCCTATACAGTCTAACAAATCAGAGCTCCGGAACAAAGGAAGGCAGATCTTTTTATACTCTCTGATTCTTAAGCTATTTCATTGGCTAGCGTTGTCACATGTTAACAGGACATGAATATCACTGGTTAGTGCTTAAAGCATGCTAGGTTGCAAATTTGAATTAGTATGTTCATACATCTATGAGTCACAGAATATGCAACAGCTGATTGGATAAAAGTTAGTTCTTTGTCTCTTTGCATGAGGCAGTTTCCATTTAGGAATGCATTTCTAACACATACACAGACCCCCTTGACTCCCCCCTCGCTCTGGGCTGTTTCAAACTTTTTTGCTGTCTCAGGAATGGAGAAGAGGTTGGGGGAGTAAATTGCTCTGTTTTCTCTGTCTGATATCAGCGTGATATAACCATTTATCTAATATTTACCAGCTCCTCCTTTGAATCCTTTGCCCAATTTCCTTCAGATGTCTTTTTTAAGGGTTAGGGTCATTTCTTTAGAGTTTTGTAGGGAGTATTTCCCCTACTCTGAGGTCCCAAACAGGCATTACTTTAAATCTGGTAGATATTACCAGGGTGATCCACATTAAAAACGAAGAGAGAGAGAGGCCATTTCTACACCAGGCTTTTTGCCTGGAATCGCCCCGGCTGGTCCCTGTGCATTCACATGACAGGCATGGGATTTGCCAGGGTTAAGGGATCCCAGGCAAATCCCGATTTTTCCACGGCCCTGGGAACTTCCTGAGACCACGGGAGATGTGGCCACCCGTGAGGAGTGCCGGGAGAGATCCGTCAACTTACCAGTCTTCAGGAATTTAAACGATCTATAAAGACTGAGCTCTTCCGGCAGGCCTACTCAGATGAATTTTAAGTGTTTTATTGGTGTTTTATTGGTATTTTAATGATATATTGGTTTTATGTATTTTTAATCAATTTTGTGTGTTTTATGATGATGTTGTTCCCCGCCTCAATCCGGAGGGAGAGGCGGGTAATAAATATATTATTATTATTATTATTATTATTATTATTATTATTATTATTAAAACAGGGGAACAAAAGTATTGCAGCCCAACAGAACCTCTTTATTAGGTATCAATGTCAGATGTTAAAAAGGCCCTGGGAATTATTAATATTTCTTTCTAAAATGTCTTCACCTGAAACCATTAACATCTCACCTGGCAGTATTAACTTTGGTGAACCTTCATACAGAGAGAATTTCATAAGTGTGGGGCCCAAGTGAAGAATGTTCTTTCCCCACTTGACAGTCACCTCAAGATTTAGGGAGCACCTAACGGAATTCCTCCAAGCATGATCTCAGAGCACTAGTTGGTTCCACTATAGCTGCCATCCTCTCCGTCCAATCACCATGTTTCTTCATGGTTCATGAATGCATATACACGAGCGGAAATGACTGTCTGTGGGTGCCTCTACAAGAGGCATTTAAAGCTCTTTCAAGGCGCATTAAAAAAATTACCTCTACAAGAACGGAGCGCAAATCGGGCGTAGAGGCGCGTTATCTCCCCGATTATGCGCATTATCGAATGCGTGTTAAATCGCGAGTTTTCTTTTGCTCCGTCCGTTAAAGCGCATTTTGACTGTGTGAATAAGCGCTTATGCGCATTAACTACTTGTAAAGCGCATTTTGGACATCTGTTAATGCGCTTCGCCGCCTCTCGTGCAGAGGGATTAGGCGTAAATGCGCTTCTGCGATTATGCGCATAATCGCATAACCAGGCGCAAAAGCAAATCCTTGTAGAGGGGACCTGTTTCAAGGGAGCGGGCAACTGGTGGCCCTCCAAATGTTTTGGCCTACAACTTCCGTCAGGCCTAAACAGCATAGCCAATGGCGAGGCACGGCAGGAGTTGTAAGCCAACATCATTGAGCACAGCAATTTTCCACTGGTAAAGCTATGCAAAGGTCTTCACGAAACCCTTGCCTTTTGTCTGAATATTCATCATCTCTCTGGTTCGAATGTCAAGGAGCTTATATCCGAGGCTCCCTGTGAATTAATAGAAAGATCACTTTGTGGTTACATTCAGTTCACACTACTAAGATATCCTCCCGAATCATAGGCCCAAAAGTCAAGCCAAAGTCAGGGAAATGCTGTTAAGCTGCACTGTCATTAACCAACTGTTTTCTGATGCCAGCTTCGGGGAAGCTTAACTAGTAGATTATTACATTCTCTGTTGGCATAATTGGCTTTGGTGGAATTGTTCCAGTAGCGAATTTGACCCAATTGTGAGCGTGATTTTCCTTACTCTGAAATATGAATACCGCAGAACACCCAATTATTGTTCCACGTTATTAATCCGCTTGCATTTCAACAGCGTTTCTGCAGAGTCCTATTTTAAAAGGCAGTGGGTAATGTCTCAGTAGGGATGTATCCTTATCAAACTCTCAAACAGATCTATGGAGCTTTTTAAAGAAATCACTATCAGTGGGAAATGTGGCATATATGAAAAAAAAAAAAAACCTGCTGGTATGGGTTGAAAAAAATATGGAAAACATGGATAATCCCTGATGCTTTGCCATGTTATGGAGATTTTAAAGTCTTTCTTAAACTTGATGAGATCGGCCTCAAAATATCACTTTTAATACCCTGGCAGAGCTTGTCTAACAATTTATAGCTAATGTTTTACGAAGCCTGAGCATCTTTTGATATCTGCCCTGGTGTTTGGTGACCAGAGGTAAGCTTTTATCAGGTGTCTCACCTCTCCCTTTCTTTTAGAGCGTCATCGCATGGGGGGAAATCACGTTTCCTTACATCACTTCTCCCACCATGCATTTGTCCCTCATTACTTCCCTCTTTCAAAAGGGGAAGTAAACAATGTGTATGTGGCCCATTCAGTGGGCCGTTTCAATCGCGCTGCTTCTCCTGCACACAGCTGGGGATAGCGGTAAGTTCCATCTCAAAAAATAAATCAGACTTACTGGGGTGTGTTTTTTTGTGGCGCGAAGAAAGCTAGAATGGGCAGGAGGTGCAAGAGAGGCAGACGATGTTGTGAGAGGGACCTGCGAAAAATCCGTGAGTGCCGAGTAATGAGTGTGCAATAAAACACTTGTCTGATGGAGCTCTTAGTGTGCTGTTCTGTTTTGTAAAGTTGCCCTCCTTTCAGTCTTTTGGATGATCTGGTCATTGCCAGGGGAAAATGGACACAGTTCAATGTTTTCAATATCTGGAATGACCATACTTCCAGGATGGAACTGGAGCCACTCTTGGCTGGTTTGGAAAAGTGCAGATACTAGTGGAAAGAGAATGCAGCATCTTAGAATTGGCCGGAGAATCAACGTAGAACAGGGAACTTGGAGCCCTCCAGATGCATTGGACTACTATCTTTATCCTCCCCAGCCAGGCCATCCAATGGCTGGGAATGATGGGAATTGTAGTCCAAACCCTCTGAAGGGCACCAGACTATGAAAGGCTGATCTAGGGATTTCAGGTGTTGATTCCATTTGCACAAATGGCATGTGAACCTTACCACTCTGTTTGGTGTGGTAAAGTGGATAGAATGTTGAAGAAGACCGAGAAGATGTGGGTTCGAATCCCTGCTGAAGCATCATGCTGCTCACTGGGTAACATCGAGCCGGTCGTTCTCTGTCAATCTAACCTACCTCACAGTGCTGTTGTGAAGATAAAATTGCAGCAGGAGGGGGACATGTATGCTGCTCCAAACGCCTCAGAGAAAGGGCAGGATCAATGTCCAGCTATTAACCTTGATAACCATCTGGCATGTGCATGCACATAGGCCAAAACTCTCTGTTTCCAGATGCTGATGACAAACGGGAAGGTTCTTGCCTTCCCTCCTGCCATGACCCAGGCTTCTGATCCTTCCCTCAAGGGAGCAGAAGCCTCTGATGTAGACCTCTTAGCCCCAGAAGAGTCCCTGGAACCAGCCCTCCCTGTTTCCAGGCTGCATTGCCATCCTCAGATCCCAAGGACTCAGGTTCTGAAGCTGCCACCAAGCCCCAGTTGCCTTCATGAAATTGTAGCCAAAGGCTTCAGCAGTAAGCATTGGCCCCTTTAAAGGAAAAAGGCCTCGCACGTTGTGTGGGGGGAGCTAGCAGCCTCTGGCGAGCCCAAGGCTCAGCCTGAGTCTGTCAGATGTTAAGACAACACACAAGCTGAGCTTTTATGCAATTTTACTCAAGGCTTGTGCTTTTTCTGACATTTGCCATGCCTCAGTTCTGGACTCTTCCCCATGTTGACCATCCTGGGACTTGACCTTGCTATGCCTGACTTTGCTTATTGTTGCAGAACCCCTTGTTTATTGCTCGTATCTCTGAGGACCCAGGCACAGCAATGCCCTCAACTTGACTAACCCCAAATGCAACAGGCGCTGTGGCCTGAACCTGTACAATGGCCTGCTTTTGAAGTTCTCAGAGGCATCCAGTTGGTCACCGGTAGAGTCACAATTTTGGCCTAGATGGACTTTTGGTCTGATCCAGCTGAGCTCTTATATATGCTTTTTGGTTTGATTATTATTATTATTAATCATTTTTTGATTAGCTTGGAGGGAAAAGTGAATATTAAAACGCTCACCCTTTTGCTCTCCCACACACATACAAATCCCAATGTATTTTACCATTTCCTCATTAATATGAACATTAAATCTCTTTTATGAAGCTCCCCATGTCAGAAAGCTTTAGGAAAATAACCCATTATGTGATTACATGAGGGGAGGGGGTGAGTATCAATCAGCATATTGCATCGTCTAATCGCCCTGGAAATGGGTTGGTATTAAGCCTGCTAAATAATTTAAGACTACATTACTACATAACTAATTGAATTTTCTTTCCTTCTCTCTCTTCCTCTCTTCCCTCCCCCAATACTGAGGGTCTGAAAGGAATGAGATGGGCAAAAACAGAGATAAAATAAGACGGCCAGTTGTTGGTTGTTGATTTCAGTGAGGGGTGGGAGAAGAAACTGAACCTATATTCTATTCCTTATGGGAACACCTCTCTTCACCTACACAGAGCCAGTGGGGTGTAGTGGGTAAGATGCTGACCTGCACTAGAAAGTCTTGAGTTCAAACCCCAGTTAGATGAGAAGCTCACTGGGTGATATTTGGAAGATCATTCGCTCTCAATCTAACTCGCTTTACAGGCTTGTTGTGCAGCATCTATGCTGCCATGATGTTGGGGAAGTTTGCGTAGGTCAAGATTAGGGTGACCAAATTGAAAGGAGAACAGGGCTCCTGTATCTTTAACATTTCCTGTATAGAAAAGGGAATTTCAGCAGGTGTCATTTGCATGCATGCAGCCCCTGGTGAAATTCCCTCTTCATCACAACAGTTTAAGCTGCAGGAGCCCTGCCTTCTTTTGTAGCTGGTCATGAGAGCAGGGCTCCTGCAGCTTTAACTGCTGTGATGAAGAGGGAATTTCACCAGGGGCTGCATGCCTACAAATGACTCCTGCTGAAGTTCCCTCTTCTATGCAACCATGAAAGATACAGGAGCCGTGTCCTCCTTTCCATATGGTCGTCCTGGTCAAGATATGATCTTTGGGGAGTTGCAAATGTCCTCCTTGAAGAAGAGGTGAGCGTGAGAAGCCACAAATTCTTCTCTGCCTCAAGATACAATCGAGCCAGGAAAGAATTCCTGGCTTCTCTCCTCCTTTACTCAGCCCTTCTTTCTTTTAACAGCCCCAGTTACCAGTTTGACCAGTGGCAGCATGAATGAATGGGAAGGAGGGAGGTGTTTCATTTCCTCTCCTCCTCAGAGCCTAGTATGTTGCATAGCAGGGTCCAAAGCACCAACGACCTTTTTCTCAGTAGTGGGACAAGAACTTTGGGGGGTAACATCTTTCCAGAATTAGATTGGTTTGAACTTCTGGGAAAATAGCTTGATTTATTTTCCATACCAAGCTGCTGTGTGCTGTCTAGCCCCAGGACCTCTGGAAGAAAGTGCAGTAAGGAATAAATGAACTACGCTTTTCCATGAATTTTTCGCTGTGTGTCCATGAGCCCTAGAGCTTGGTGTGCACTCCAGTGTGTTGAAGGAAACTTCTCCAAGTCTGGTCTGATAGTTGTAGGGTGACCAGATAAAATCCAGGACAGGGCTCATGTCACTTTAACTGTTGTAGAGAAAAGGGAATTTCAGCCGGGGTCATTTGTATGCAATTAGTTCCTGGTGAAATTCCCTCTTCATGACAACAGTTAAAGTTGCAGGGGCCCTGCCTTCTTTCGTATATGGTCACTCTAGTATAGTGCTGCAACTTTAACTGTTGTGATGAAGAGGGAATTTCACCAGGGACTAATTGAATACAAATGACACTGGTTGAAATTCCTTTTTCTCTACAACTGTTAAAGTTACATGAGCCCCGACCTGGATTTTATCTGGTCAGCCTTGATAGTTGAAGCTTTATTCAGATATAGAACGTTTGGGAGAGCATCATCCCAAAGGCTTGGTCCAGGCAGCTCTGCCTGGGGGCAGAAACACTTGAATATTTGTAAGCAGGCAGAAAGAAAGAACAAAACGTCATGACTGCTAGCATGGCATAATGCAACGGCACACGTGTAACCTCTCAACTCAATTTCCTTTCCGTCTCCCAACATCCTTTACATTATCTGTGTTTACAAGACAAAGAGAAACGAAGACAGGATTTCTGCATTTACCACCAGAGACAGAATGTCACGGCTTATCTCAAGCTTGTTTGCATAAACCCCTTTCTTTACTCAGGCCTTATCACATCCGCAAGACATTCCAGCACATACACAGAGTTCAAATTCCACAAGTGTGTACAAGACAATCCTGGAACACGTTCTTTGCTCCATTCGTTTCGCTGAAGGCAACCCATGTGCAGCAGCACTCCTTTGCTATGAATGAGCCAACTCCACTGTGCTTAGGAAGGCATCATTCATAGATCGGAACCTCTGCCCTCTTCTACCCCTCCTCCCCCAGTGAATAAATCATAGAATCATAGGCCCCATCTTGACGTCAGTGCGTCGGTGCCGGAATGCCTCTGGCCCTCGCACTCCTCCCCAGCATCCAAGCACCAGGGAGGGGGGGTGAGGAATGGGACAGCCAGAGGGGGAGGAAGGGAGGGACGTGAACCAGCTCTCCTCCCTCTGACCTCCCTCTGGCTGCCCTGTTCCTCTCTGCCCCCATTTTTGTTTTGTTTTTTTATCTGTAGATGCGAAGGATCACACCTACGGGGAGGAACGGGGCAGCCAGAGGGAGGTTAGAGGGAGGTGAGCCAGTTCGAGCACCATGAGTCCCTCTCTTCCTCCCCGTCCAGCTGCCCCCTTCCTTCCCCTGTCTTTTTTTTTGTGTGTGTGTATTTATTTTGATCTGGAGATGTGATCCTTTGCACCTGCAGATAAAAAATAATTTTAAAAAAATGGGGGGAAGGAACGGGGCAGCCGGAGGGGGAGGCGATGATGGCGACCAATCGGCTGTCGCCATCGGTTATGGCATGCTCCACAGAAAAAAAAAGTTGGAGTAAGTGCCCAACTTTTTTAAAGCGGAGTTTAGGGGTTTTGCCCCTGGATGGCTTTGGAGTGGCAGCATCATCATGTAGATTATGTGCCCCCACTCCGAAACCACCATGGGGAAAAGCGCCCATCTAGAGGTACCCATAGAATGGTAGAGTTGGAAGGGGCCTGTAAGGCCATCAGGTCCAACCCCTCTCTTCTAATTTATTCCATTGGAATAAATTCAATTCCTATAAAATAAAGCAGAAGGCAACAATGCGGCTGCATGTGTAAATGGATTTATTTGCTTCTGTTCCATTTTAAAGTGTTCCAACCATTTCTGATTGTTTATTTTGACAACTCGTTTATTTAGTTTTATTTAGCTCAGCCTGATACAAATGAGCAATGGATTTTCTTTGCCCTGTGGGAGAAGTCACAGTCCAATCAATGACCCTCCTGTTTCATGATTAATCATTTAGGATTTATTAGCTGTCAAGATCATACTGGGTGTGTTTTCCTGTTTATTCTGTAGTGGGTATTATTTAGTTTGGTGGACAGACACAAACACACACATTAATGACTATAAGCACCTTCTGCACGAAATCAACAGATCTGGGTAAAAATAAATATGCATATCAAAACATGCCTTTTAAGTTGAGATGGGTGAGAATTTCAGTTCCGTTCATTTCTGGATAAGGATTTGCCAAAATTTGCAAAGTTATTCATATGTGGGACGGAAAGAATTTGAGGTTTTTTTGTCTTGTTTTGTTTTTAATACCTTGAATTTGGAAGAAAGCTGCACTGACAGATTTATCTATGTTTACCTGTGGACTCCTGATTGCTGCATTGCAACCCTGTTCACTACCTCCAATCACACTGTGCAGTAAGGGGGGGGGGGAGGGGTGACACATATCAGGGACTAGAGTGCCACGGAAATAAAGGGCAGCAGCCAACTTGGTGTGAGCAGACTTCTGCTCATGCAATGGGACGTATTCATTCCCATTTGCCCCACACACCTGCTCTGGAGTAGGTTGCGAAGGGGGTGAGAGTGCTATAGGGAGGAAGGGAAGTCATCCCTCCCTGTTTTGCTGATGGAAACTATTCTAGCAGTGGGAAAACTAAATGGCTACCACCCCACCCGTGGAGGTTAGTGGCTCCCATTTTAGTGGGGCTGTAAATCCATTTTGGGTTTCAATCAGAACCAGCCAGAACTCTAAAGGAGCTTCTCATGGTTCTGAGCCCTATCCCCAAATAGGTTCAGCACTTTGGATTGCTCCTTTAGAGTTCTTGGCGGTTCTGGCTGAAGCTAGACGCGATTCACAGCCCCACCAGAACTGGAGCCACCAGCCTCCACTGTCACCCACTGTTTTTCTGGAGCCTTGAGTCCTTACAGTGGATATCATGTGCTGTGGAAACGACAAGTGTCATGGTCCCTAAGCATAAAAGCAAGCCACTGGGATGGGAGGGAGAAAGAAGGGAGACATGATAGCCCTCTTCAAGTACTTGTATGGTTGTCACACAGAGGAGAGCCAGGACCTCTTCTCGGTCATCCCAGGATGCAGGACCCAGAATAACGGGCTCAAGTTACAGGAAGCCATATTCCGGCTGGACAGTTACAAGGCGAGGGATACTTGGCTCAGCAATACTAGAAGTGAGAAGGGTCTTGGAATTGTTGTAGATCACAAGCTGAATATGAGCCAACAGTGTGATGTGGCTGCAAAAAAAAAGCAAATGTTATTTTGGGATGCATTAATAGAAGTATAGATTCCAAATTGCATGAAGTACTGGTTCCCCTGTATTCAGCACTGGTTAGGCCCCATTTTGAGTATTGTGTCCAGTTTTGGGTGCCCCACTACAAGAAGGATGCAGACAAGCTGGAGCGTATTCAGAGGAGGGCAACGAGGATGATCAGGGGTCTGGAAACAAAGCCCCATGAGGAGAGACAGAAAGAACTAGGCATGTTTAGCCCGGAGAAGAGAAGATTGAGAGGAGACATGATAGCCCTCTTCAAATACTTGAAAGGTTGTCACACAGAGGAGGGTCAGATCCCTTCTCGATCAAACCAAGATGCAAGACATGGAATAATGGGCTCAAGTTACAGGAAGCCATATTCCAGCTGGACATCAGGAAAAACTTATTGACCATTAGAGCAGTACAACAATGGAACCAATTCCCTAGGGTGGTTGTGGGCTCTCCCACACTATAGGTATTCAAGATGCAGCTGGGCAACCATCTGTCAGGTATGGCTTTAAGGTGCATTCAGCAGGAGGTTGGACTCGATGGCTTGATATGCCCCTTCCAGCTCCACTATTTTATGATCCCATGGCTAAAGCACTAATGTTAAAGTATCACAAGTCAGGCAAATTTATATTCTGGACCAGGTCATATTGAATTCCAGTGATTGACATCAGCAGCCATGAAGAATTTCATAATAGTCTCCTTCTGTTCTTCCCTCTGCTGGGCAATCATTCCAATAAAGCTGAATAGTTTGCACTGACCGCAGTGAAATGGTAAATCTGTGACTGGTTCTGCTTAATTATTGACCCTTGGGACTGCAGATGGTGGATGACATGATATTGCTCCATTAAAAATAAGAAAAACCCTGGACAGAAATATTCAGCCAAGCTTCTGAGGTGGGAGTGAGCATTTGGGGGGTTGTGATTGAAATGTCTCCTGTCCCAAATATTGATTCAGCAGGGTCTTACCTTGAGTTTGTTCCTTTATTGAATGTATTTTTATCTCATCTTTCAGAACATTATTGCACCCCAAAGCAGCTCACATCAATAAAAGAAAAGGGAGAAGGTGGTTCTGAATTTGGCCCCGTTCTGAAACAAATAAATACCTGCATGTTAGAAAGTACCATATCAGGGAGAAGACTGCGCACCTCAAACCTTCGACTCTGATATCCATTTTTCTATTTGCAGGGAATTGTTTTGTGTGGAACAGCATTTAACCACAGAGCCCCACGAGTATTCTGAAGGTTTACCAGCTCAGTAAAATCTTGTTTAAGTCCTGCCTCTTTCTGTGTCTAGAAAATAACCTTCACAGGTATATTAGGTCATTTGAGCCCAAAGTTTTTTCCTTCTTGGATAGAATCAGCGCATTCAGACATTTTCAGAAGAAAACAAAGATGGGAAGGAGAACGGCTTGCCTTGTGTTGAAGAGGTGGGGGTGGGGGGATGGGGGATGCAAACATGTCCCCTTCCAAGCCAAATGAAGGGAAATTAAATGGGACAATGCTGGATGTGATCACAAGGCAGAACAACAGATACCATTCTGTTTGGATCTGGAAACAGGAGATGAGGTATGTCCATAGCAAGTTGAAGCCTACTGATGTAGGCTTGCCGACTGGCTTGTCCCTTGCCGACTGGCCAATAGGAGGCAAGCTCTGATCTGTGGCTAGAGGACTGTGAAGACGATTGCAGGCACTACAGACGAGGGGAGGAGTGGGTGAACTCATCCGTGTCACATCCTTCACATCACCACCATTGTCTGAGCCAGAGCGAGAAGAGGGTGAACAAGCAGGTTGGAATGGTGAAGAGTGGGGACAGGACTGGGGTAGGGGTGTGCACGGACCCCCCGGATCGGATCGGGACCCGGATCGGGACCTCCAATTTTGTCCCGGACCGGTTCGGACAAAATCGGAGGCCCCCCGGACCGGATCGAGTCCGATCCCGACCCAAAAATCGTACATTTTTGGATCGGCCGCCATTTTTTTCCCCATAGACTTGCATTGCAATGCAAGTCTATGAGGAAAAAATGGCGGCGGGTGGGTAAGGGGGGGCCTAACTCCCTCCCCCCCCCGGGGCCGTCCGCTGTGGACGGCCCCGGCAGGTAAACCCCCTCCCCCGCGCTCCCTACCCCCCCTGGGGCCGCCTGCTTCCATCCGCTGGCGCCCGCGGGCGCCAGCGGATAGAAGCGGACGGCTCCGGGGGGGGGGTAAGCCCCCTTCCCCGCCACTTACCTTCTCGGCACGTCCGGCGCCGGCGGCTACTACCAGCGGGCTCCGCGGCCTACTCTCAAGTAGCGCGCCGGGTGATGACATCACCCGGCGCGCCACCCTGGAGCAGGCCGCGGGGCCTGCTGGTAGTAGTAGGCGCCGGCGCCGGACGGGAGCCGCCGGGCCGGGCAGGTAAGGGCCCCCCTCCCCCCTCCCCCCTCCGCGCGCCCCCTCCTCCCCTCCACGCACCCCCTCCTTACCTTTCCGGCCCGGCGGCTCCCGTCCGGCGCCGGCGCCTACTACTTCCAGCAGGCTCCGCGGCCTGCTCTAGAGTAGCGCGCCGGGTGATGACATCACCCGGCGCGCCATCCTAGAGCAGGCCGCGGAGCCTGCTGGGAGTAGTAGGCGCCGGCGCCGGACGGGAGCCGCCGGGCCGGAAAGGTAAGGGCCCCCCTCCCCCCTCCGCGCGCCCCCTCCTCCCCTCCACGCACCCCCTCCTTACCTTTCCGGCCCGGCGGCTCCCGTCCGGCGCCGGCGCCTACTACTTCCAGCAGGCTCCGCGGCCTGCTCTAGATTAGCGCGCCGGGTGATGACATCACCCGGCGCGCCATCCTAGAGCAGGCCGCGGAGCCTGCTGGGAGTAGTAGGCGCCGGCGCCGGACGGGAGCCGCCGGGCCGGAAAGGTAAGGGCCCCCCTCCCCCCTCCGCGCGCCCCCTCCTCCCCTCCACGCACCCCCTCCTTACCTTTCCGGCCCGGCGGCTCCCGTCCGGCGCCGGCGCCTACTACTTCCAGCAGGCTCCGCGGCCTGCTCTAGAGTAGCGCGCCGGGTGATGACATCACCCGGCGCGCCATCCTAGAGCAGGCCGCGGAGCCTGCTGGGAATAGTAGGCGCCGGCGCCGGACGGGAGCCGCCGGGCCGGAAAGGTAAGGGCCCCCCTCCCCCCTCCGCGCGCCCCCTCCTCCCCTCCACGCACCCCCTCCTTACCTTTCCGGCCCGGCGGCTCCCGTCCGGCGCCGGCGCCTACTACTTCCAGCAGGCTCCGCGGCCTGCTCTAGAGTAGCGCGCCGGGTGATGACATCACCCGGCGCGCCATCCTAGAGCAGGCCGCGGAGCCTGCTGGGAATAGTAGGCGCCGGCGCCGGACGGGAGCCGCCGGGCCGGAAAGGTAAGGGCCCCCCTCCCCCCTCCGCGCGCCCCCTCCTCCCCTCCACGCACCCCCTCCTTACCTTCCCGGCCCGGTGGCTCCCGTCCGGCGCCGGCGCCTACTACTACCAGCAGGCTCCGCGGCCTGCTCTAGAGTAGCGCGCCGGGTGATGACATCACCCGGCGCGCCACCCTAGAGCAGGCCGCGGAGCCTGCTAGTAGTAGTAGGCTCCGGCGCCGGACGGGAGCCACCGGGCCGAGAAGGTAAGTGCCCCCCTCCTCCCCCCCCCCCCGCTGTCCACTTTCATCGGCGGGCGCCCGCTGGCGCCCGCCAATGGAAGCGGCGGTGGGCGCCAGTGGGCGCCCGCCGATCCGCCGATCCGCCGAACCGGTTCGGAGCTTTTTCGGACCGGTTCGGATTGGATCGGCCGATCCAGCTGCGGGATCGGAAATCGGATAATTTATCCGATTTCCCACTGGACCGGACTCGGATCGTGGATCGGGTCCGATCCAGTGCACATCCCTAGACTGGGGGCTCTTGCCATTGGTCCTTTGCAGGAGTGTGGACCTTTGGCAGGTGTCTACCCATGCCTAGGCTGACCCTATGAAAAGGAGGACAGGGCTCATGTAACTTTAACAGTTGTAGAGGAAAGGGAATTTCAGCCAGTGTCATTTGTATGCAATTAGTTTCTGGTGAAATTCCCTCTTCATCACAACAGTTAAAGTTGCAGGCACTATACTAGAGTAACCTTACACAAAAGAAGGCAGGGCCCCTGCAACTTTAACTGTTGTGATGAAGAGGGATTTCACCAGGAACTAATTGCATACAAATGACACTGGCTGAAATTCCCTTTTCTCTACAACTGTTAAAGTTACATCAGCCCTGTCCTCCTTTTCATATGTTCAGTCTATTGGAGCTTAAAACTCTTACTTCCAGTAAGTAAGTTTTAGGAGAGGCCTTTCAAACTTTTAGAATGGGAAAAAAACCTGCACGAAAGCCTGGATGCCACCAAACGATTGGTTGTCATGAGAATGGAGGTGGAGCCAAGAAAAGGCGCCTAGGGAAGTTTGGTCTACTGGATTGAGAACCCAGATGGACAGGATTTGGCCCCCAGGTGTGAGATTGCCCACTCCTGCTATGGACCTAATATTGCCTGGGATTCCTAAAGCATGGGGGTAGGGGGGTTGGCATGCTTCTTTCCTCTCCTTTCCCATGCCTGGCCAGGGTGAGATGCTGTCAGGCATTGTGATAAAGATATCTCAGTAGTCTCAGTAGGGCTCAAGCAGGAGACTAAATACCCAGGTGTTTGTATATCAGGTATATTGTCCAGTTGCATGATGAAAATGAACTTAGCATCTCCATCACATTCAGGCATTACTGGGATTTAGGCCTGTTTGTTTGCTTGTTTCTGATGGTGCAGGTTGTCTCTGTTTCATTCCAATGAGGTGATCAGCAAATTCTTAATTGCTCATCCTTTCTCCTAATTGCATCCCTGAGATGAAACGCTCGGATCCTTTGCTTATTTCTTTCGCTGCGAGAGAGGAACGGCAGCCTCTGTTTGATTATGTGCTTGAATTCTTTAATTGCTGTACAGATTCCAATAAAACCAAAATATTCCCTGAAAATGGGGAAGCAAATAAGCAGCTAGGCAGAATTAAGGAATACAATAGCATGTGGAAGCCAGACAAAGGGCCACTATGTTTTTTTTTTTCTTGGTCATGGAGGATTGGGGATAATCTGACTCTGCAAAATAAAGGAGTTTTAAACAAGATGGCCCCGGACTGTGCATCATAACAGCATAAGAAGAGCCATGCAGAGTCAAATATAAGGTCCATCTTGTTCAGCATTCTGTCCACACAGTGGCTAACCAGCTGCCCATGGAAACCCACAAGCAGGACCTGAGTGCAACAGCACCCTCCTGCCCATGTTCCGCAACAATCATACACAGGCCTCAGATACTAGAAGTAGCATATAGCCATCTTGACTAGTAGCCATTGATAGCCTTCCCCAGGAATTTGTCTAATTCTCTTTTAAAACCATCCAAATTGGCCACCATCACCACATCTTGTGGTAGTGAAATCCATAGTTTAACTATGCTCTGTGTGAAGAAGTCCTTCCTTTTATCTGTCCTGAACCTCCCATCACTTGGCTTCATGGGATGACCCCATTGGATTCTACTATTTGGAGAGAGACAAATGTCTCGCTGTTCTCTTTCTCCACAGTTTTGTATATCTCTAGCAGGTGTTCCCATACTCACCTCCTCCCCCTCAAGCTACATAGTTTAAGTTGTTTCAAACCTCCCTCATGGGAGAGTTGTTCCACCTCTTGATCATTTTGGTTGCCCCCCTTTCCACACTTTTTTCCAAGTCTGCTATATTGTTTTTTGGAGGTAGCAACCAGAACTGTGCACAATATTCCAAGTGCAGTCATACAACAGATGTGTATAAGGGCCCTATGATATCGGCAGTATTATTTCCTATCCCTTTTCTGTTTCTGCCTAACATGGAATTTACCCTTTTCTCAGCAGCCTACACAGTAGGTAGACATTTTCACTGAGCTGTCTACCACAACCCCAAGATCTCTTTCTTGATTAGTCACTGCTAGCTCAGATCCCATTGGCATATATGACAGGGGTGGGGCCAGTGGGCTGCATTGCTCCATCAGGAACTGCCTACTTCCCCACAACCTCACTGCTACCACACAACCAAATAGGCTATTGATGGTGCGACCACACATAGAATACTGTGTACAGTTCTCGGCACCATACCTAAAAAAAAGACATTATAGAGCTGGAAAAAGGGCAGAAAAGGGCAACTAAAATGATCAAGGGGCTGGAGCATCTCCCCTATGAGGGAAGGTTACAGCAGCTGGGGTTGTTTAGCTTGGAAAAAAGGGGAGACATCATAGAGGCGTACAAAATGATGCATGCTGTGGAGAATGTGGATAAGGACATATTTTTCTCCCTGTCTCAAAATACTAGGGTCATCCCATGAAGCTGATTGGTGGGAGATTCAGGACCAATAAAAGGAAGGATTTCTTCACACAGTGCATAGTTAAATTATGGAATTCACTACCACAAGTTGTAGTGAGGGCCACCAATTTGGATGGCTTTAAGAGGGGGTTGGATCAATTCCTGGAGGAGAAGGCTATCAATGGCTACTAGCCCTGATGGTTATGTGCTACCTCCAGTATCCAAGGCAGTAAGCCTGTGTGCACCAGTTGCTGGGGAACATGGGTGGGAGGGTGCTGTTGCACTGTGTCCTGCTTTGTTGGTTCCCCTGTCGACAGCTGTTTGGCCACTGTATGAACAGAGTGCTGGACTAGTTGAATCTTCGGTCTGATCCAGCATGGCATTTCTTATGTTCTTATGCTTCCGGAATCCAGTAACAACAACAAAAAATGAATTTACTTTAAAAGGAGGTGTATGGAATGCACCTACCTTGTATTCAAACAAAATGGTACTCTCGGGACTCTTTAGGCTATTATTAGACTGTGTAATATGCATCATTATTATGTTGGAAATACAAATTATTATGATTTTACTTTGTTTAATCTTTATATTAAACTTAAACAAAAGAGCGAGAACATGAAAGGGGGGTGGAATCCAAAGTACTTTTCCAGTGTACACTACCGATTGAACTCTGGAACATAGAGCAGTGGGCCATGAGAGGCAGACAGGAGTGATTCAAGGGGAGGCTGATAGCTCCAGGTTTGGTGGGGTGAAAATTCCATTCTGGATTTTAGTTGTACTCAACCAGGAGTCTAAAAGAGCTATCCAAGGTGCTGAACCATATCCCCAAAATGGGTCCAGCACCCTGGATAGTTCTTTTAGAGTTCTGGCTGGTTGTAACTAAAACCCAGAATGGAATCTCTGCCCCACCAGAAATGGAGCCACTAACCTCATGTGAGTAACTCTAAGCCATAGCCAAGTTTAACACTAACACTGGGCAGATGAATGATGTTCAAGTTTGCCATGGTTCTCCGAACATCAGCTTGCTACTTGTCTCTCCTCAATTTGTGCTCATTCTGCTGGCTCTTTCTACACCTATAGGTGTAGAGGGAGGGAGGGCAGACAATCCCAGAATTACCAGCTTCCAGGATTGTTGCTCTTGTGCAAAATGAGTGTGACATCCCAGAAGGCAACGGACGTTGTGCCCGCCACTTTTTTTAAAACATGAAGGAGGGAGCGCAATTGTGCTCCACTGCAAAGGGTTAGTTTAAAAAAACAACACCACCAAAATTAGTCCCCCGAACCTCCTCCCTGCCATCCCAGGGGTGGCAAAATTGCTGCCACCCCCTCCCCTGATGGGCACGGAGCCATGCAAACCAGGTGGGATGGGGCCCACAACTCCCACGGTCTCAGGATGTTCCTGCGGGACTGCAGGAAGAATTAGGTTTTCCCAGGGATTTTTTTATCCCTGGGAAAACCCGTGCCCATCCTTCCCTCCCCCGGGAGTCCCTGTGCATCAATTTGATGCACAGGGACCACCCAGGGGCAATCCCAATAAAAAAGGCCGGTGTAGAAACAGCCTCTGACTGCTGTTCACTTTTCCCAAACAGGAACATTGTGCAAAAGAAACAGCTACGCAGCGTGAAAGCTGTGCCAAGAATTCCCAAATTTGCACAGATTTCCTTAATTGTGCAAATTCTCAGCGCAGACGTGTGCATTTTTAAGAGATTTGTGGATTTTGAGAAAGATTCCCACTGTGAGGAAGTTCTGCATTTTAAGGAAGTTTGGCATCATATCAAGTAGACATCGTGCCAATGTGAAGGCAAGCTTGGGAATTTGCGAACATTTGGGATTGCAAACAGGCATTTTCAAGAGATTTGCAAGCTGAAAGGAAATTCTCTCGCATCCTTGTGGACTGTGCAGTTCCTGACACCTGTAACTGCAGCTGGCTTTTCATGCTGTACCTAGTAGAAAAGCAACAGCTTTCACATCACCATCACACGTTCATACCCACAGCCATGAGGCGTCGTTCCATGGCTCCATAGGTGTTCTGAGAATGCACCCTTTCATGTGACAGGTGAAGGGATGAATTGTGCGGGGAGAAGTGAAGTCCCGCTTGACTGCAGGACAGATCTTTGAACATTCGTTAGAACTGGGGAAAGCCAAGAGCTGGCAGGACATTTGCCTGTGTCTATCATTACTAAGCAAAAATATAATTCTTCACAGATGCCAACCACAGATGCTTCTGTTCTCCATTGCCAAGTCCTGTAGTTCTCCACGAATAGAACCTGCAGAAATGAGTAGATAGACTCCAAGACCTAATAAAGCCCTCCTTCCAGGAGCTATCGAGTCAAGCTCAGTGACCTTGGGGGTTGCAAGCCTTTTGACAAATCGTTTGAAGTCAAAACTTTTCTGCTGTAATGCTGCAAAATATCCTCTGCTCCTTAAATACAGGCTGGAGTTGCTCAGACTGGGAAGTCAAGCATAGGAGAATTTGTACATAATGCCAGCTGGGCTGCCCAGTTTCCCTGATTTAGGCTGACCATATGAAAAGGAGGTCAGGGCTCATGTAACTAACAGTTGTAGAGCAAAGGGAATTTCAGCCAGTGTCATTTGTATGCAATTAGTTCCTGGTGAAATTCCTTCTTCATAACAACAGTTAAAGTTGCAAGGGCCCTGCCTTCTTTTGTATATGGTCACTCTAGTATAGTGCCTGCAACTTTGACTGTTGTGATGAAGAGGGAATTTCACCAGGTACTAATTGCAGGCCAGCTGAAATTCCCTTTTCTCTACAACTGTTAAAGTTACATGAGCCCTGTCCTCCGTTTCATATGGTCACCCTACCCTGATTCCTCTGGGCTGACCAGCCGCAATCTCTCTTCCTGCCACAGTCAGGGTGGTGCTGTAGAGCAGCAAGGTTCAGAGACCCCATTTCTTTCACCAGTACGTTATTCCAGTAGCACAGAGAGGAAGGTGCCTGGAGCCTCCTGCCAGATTCCCTGTATTGAAAATGTGAATGCCTTACAATACCAAAATGTCACTGCTCCCCTCTCTGGACTGTTACAGGTTGGATGCCTTGGTAAGGGGGAATGGGTTTTAAAATAGATGTCAACTGTCAGGCATTTTACTTCCACTTTTGGTAGATTTGTCTGAGGTTGCGTGTCGGATGGCTTGTGTTGTTGTATATACCAGGTAAATTGTGATAGAAGGTTTACATTATCAAGCGGTCCCTCAGCCACGCTCTGACCCCTCAGACTGAAAATGACAAGGCTCAGGGCTGGCTCCAAGTTTGAGACCCTTGACACTTTATATGTTTTGACGGAGTTTCTAGCTATGTAATTACCTGGGTGAAGTGCTTTCCCACTGACATAGCATTGCTTAAGAGCACTATAGAAAATTTCAATGGAGATGTTTCCAAGCAGATAAGAACATAAGAGCCAGGCTACATCAGACCAAGAGCTCATTTAGTCCAGCTAAATTTTACTAAGTGGCCAACCAGCTGTAGACCAGGGACCTACAAGCAGGACACAGGTGCAACAGCACCCTCCCACCCATATTCCCCAGCAACTGGTATATATAGGCTTACTGACTCTGATACTGCAGGTACCACCTAGCCATCAGGTCTAGTAGCTATTGATTGCCTTCTTCTCCAAGGATTCATCTAACCCCATTTGAAAGCCATACAAATTGGTGGCCATGGTTTAACTATGCATGTGTAAAGAAGTACTTCCTTCTGATCCCTTGATCATTTTAGCTGCCCTTTTCTGCACGGGCTTTGTTCTAGTAGGGTCTTGATAGCCTCTTCCTCGCAAAACAGGCTTGCTTGTCAATCAAGCATATAGTGGGGCCATCATACTTCAGGGGTCAGGAAGAATTTTGTTCATTTGTTCACTCTATTCATTTTTGTCATTAAAAGGGTCATTTGTTTGCTTATTTATACATTTAAACCACATGTGGTTCATTACTCATTCGTTATTCTTCCATTCATTTTCATTACCCATTGCTTTCAATGGATATCCAGGCTCAATTGCGGGGATGGGCTGGCAGTTTTTTTCAGATCACAGGCTATCCTATGCTAGGGAAGAGAATCTCTTTCAGAATAAGGACCAAATTCAATTTTGTAAGGAGAGGGGGGTTGCATTCTAATGGTAGGTGGGGCCAAAGGCAAAGGGGTCAGGGAAAATGTGTTGGGACCAAAACATATAACACACAAACTACAGTGACCATATGGAAAGGAGAACTGTGCTTCTGTATCTTTAACCGTTAAATATAAAAGGGAATTTCTGCAAATGTCATTTGCATGCATGCAGCACCTGGTAAAATCCCCTCTTCATCACAACAGGTAAAGCTGCAGGAGCTATACTAGAGTGACCAGAGGCCAGGGCTCCTGCATGCATACACCTGCTGAAATCCCCTTTCCCCTTCTCTATACAACTGTTAAAGAGACAGGAGCCCTGTCCTCCTTTGCATATGGCCACCCTAACTGTTGGGCCACTATCATATTTTCTTTGCTGAATTTCGTTTTGGTGCATCATGTGTATGTAGGAGAAGAGCAGCCCGTGGCTTGATTTTTGAGTGGGAAAAACAGCTCAAAGGAAGGTTCGACCATTCCTGAGCTCGAAGCCAGCCACCGGAGGCAGGGTTTATTAAAAATAAAATACAAATAATTACAGTGGGGATGAGATTGACATAGCTGTTTAATGCCACTAGTTCTGGCCTTGAGCCGTTTGCTTTGTTGTGAGAAATAGACACATAAATGCAGTTGTTGATGTTGTTGTTGTTGTTTTTTAAAAAAAGGTTGGGGGAGGAAAGAAAGGGAAGGTGGGGAGAGTTAGACCAGCCTTTACTTTGGTCCGCGGCCCATAGCAACCGTGCCGTCCTTTCAAAGCAAAGAGCATCTATCAGAAATCTTCTCCCCTGTGCCTTTGTTGCTATTTGAAAATTTGAAACTTGTATACTTTGGCTTAGATATTCTGTTTTGTTTTGTGTTTGGAGAAGGTTTCCACGGTCTTTTGTTAATATTTCTCTTCCCAAAGCATGCATGTATATGTGTGTGTGTGTGTGTGTGTGTGTGTGTGTGTGTGTATATATATATATATATATATATATAAAATCTCCAGCTGTTTAGAAAGAAAAGAAAATCAATTTATTCAGATCGTCTGGAGAAAGGAAGCAAGGCAGGCCTTTAATGATACTTGAACAGCTGTGGAGTTCTATTATACTTCGTTATATGCTGACAGAGAAATAAAACTAGCATAAAAGAAAGGAGGGCAAATCACCACAAACAATAAATTTAAAAGTGCAATAAAGTAACCTGTTCTTTCTCCAAAAGCTCTCCGTTTTATTGGCAGGTGCAATGAATAAAGATTTATGAAACCCCTCTGTGAAATTTCAATAATCTTATTGAAATTATTTTAACTTAGAGGTTTTGCCTCAGCCAAGGGTTGCCAGAATTCCAGCTAACTCCTGTAACTGTGCCTAATAGACCTTTGTTAGGCAGGGATTTTCAGGTGATCATATTGATTTCCATGTCATGAAAAGTTTCACCTTCTAATTCCCATATCTGGTTAAAGACACAAAAGCAGACCAGAGTTACATCTGCTAAATTTCCCTCTTCGACACACAAAACTATTAATGGTACCGGAGCCCTGGCTGCTTTTGCATCAGTCCACCCTAAAACTGCCTCCCAGCCAAGATATACTTCCTCTTCCACCAGTAGTCACTAGGGATGCCTGACTGAGTCCAGAAGTCCCTTGGATTCCCCCTTCCCTCTTACTCCCATGAACCTGGCTTGGCAAGCCACCGAGACGCATGAGCAGCTGGGACTTAACAGACCAGTCGGCTTGCACCCGGCAGCCGCCCGTCCTCCATGTAAGCTGCCATTTTAACACAAGATAGGGCCTCTAGATTTTTGCATATCTCATGCTGCGTACAACGGCAGCTGTAAAGGGCTATTACTTAGGCTGACCATATGAAAAGGAGGACAGGGCTCATGTAACTTTAACAGTTGTAGAGAAAAGGGAATTTCAGCCAGTGTCATTTGTATACAATTAGTCCCTGGTGAAATTCCCCTCTTCATCACAACAGTTAAAGTTGCAGGCACTATATTAGAGTGACCATATACAAAAGAAGGCGGGGCCCCTGCAACTTTAACTGTTGTGACAAAGAGGGAATTTCTCCAAGAACTAATTGCATACAAATGACACTGGCTGAAATTCCCTTTTCTCTACAACTGTTAAAGTTACATGAGCCCTGTCCTCCTTTTCATATGGTCAGCCTACATATATCCATGATGTCCTCAGAGGCCAAGGAACATGAGTCCCCTGCTGCCATATTTGCTGCCGCCACCACCTCCCCCGTTTTTCACCCTAGATATGTTTTAGTGTCGGGGGGGGGTGGAAAAAGGGGAGAGGAAGGTGATGGCAAAAGTCGCAGGCAAGCTTGAGATGTGTGCTGAGCAGGGGCCTGTGCATCACACACCTCCTCACATGTAATTGATCAGAGGCACTCACTTTTACAAGTGATTCGTTTCAATGATTATAGCCTGACAGGCATAGGCCTCATCTTCACCAAGCAATGTATTGCACTATGAAAGCGGTAAATAAAAGGCAGAAGTCACACCAAGCAGGATATAGTGGTATGAAAGCGGTATATAGTATGTGTCAATGGGCCCCAACACTTGTCAGTGCATTTCAATACCACTATAAAGCAGTAGTGTGGCTCCTGCCTCTTATATACCACTTTCATACCACTTTCATAGTGCAATATCCTGCTTGGTGTGGATTAGGCCATAGTCTCCAAATGCACCCATGCACCCACGCAGGTCTCAAGAGGAGCAGGATATCACTTAACCTAGGGTGACCAGATAAAATCCAGGTCTGGGCTCATGTAACTTTAACAGTTGTAGAGAAAAGGGAATGTCAGCCAGTGTCATTTGTATGCCATTAGTTCCTGGTGAAATTCCCTCTTCATCACAACAGTTAAAGGTGCAGGGGCCCTGCCTTCTTTTGTATATGGTCACTCTAGTATAGTGCTTGCACCTTTAACTGTTGTGATGAAGAGGGAATTTCACCAGGAACTAATGGCATACAAATGACTCTGGCTGAAATTCCCTTTTCTCTACAATTGTTAAAGTTACATGAGCCCTGACCTGGATTTCATCTGGTCACCCTATATTACTGAAACATTAGAGGCCTCTGATTTGCAGAAATGGCTCTTTGCGGCCATCATTGCGGCCATCATTGGGTGCATAACCTGCAGCCTCCCCTTTGTCACAATGGCAGCTCACATGGAGAAGCAAGCAGCTGCAGGGTACTCCCAGACAGCTTGCTGAGGCCTTCAGGGGCTTGCACGGCTCTGCTTGCACAGGCAGGCTGCAGTGGTGACTCCTTGAGTGCCCACTGAGCACAGACTCGGGTAAGTCTATCCATCCCTAGTGCTCACTTCTTGACTCACACCCCTGCAGCTCTCTCAGGCTGCCTTCTCCTGCACAGCAAGGGAATGCAGTTCCATTGCCTGGCAGTCCTCTCCCTGCTTCAGCATTAGGGCTAATTCCATGCACAGTTCCACTTTAACAGGATGCTCCCAATTCACCTTGAATTATGCTTTAAGTGAAAACATGGTGACTATCCTAGCTTTCATAATTGGGACAAACTCACGTTCAGCGAATAATGTTTTGTATAAAAGCACCCATTTCCAAGGCCCGCTCATTCGTAATTAGTTTGGATAATTGCCCTGACTGCCAGATGTTCAGTATGCGTGCAGTGCACACTTAGCATCCAGGTACTGGGAGGAAGGGAAGAGAAAGGAAGGAGGAGGATATTTACAAGAAGCCTGGGCCAAAATGTCTCCCTAATTTTCCTGAATATATTACCACCACTAGGGTGACCATATGAAAAGGAGGACAGGGCTCCTGTAACTTTAACAGTTGCAGAGAAAAGGGAATTTCAGCCAGTGTCATTTGTATGCAATTAGTTCCTGGTGAAATTCCCTCTTCATCACAACAGTTAAAGTTACAGGCACTATACTAGAGTGACCAAATACAAAAGAAGGCAGGGCCCCTACAACTTTAACTGTTGTGATGAAGGGGGAATTTCACCAGGAACTAATTGCATACAAATGATGCCGGCTGAAATTCCCTTTTCTCTACAACTGTTAAAGTCACAGGAGCCCTGTCCTCCTTTTCATATGGTCAGCCTATGGACCACCACCACCCTGCAAAAGCGGAGACCAATTTTCTAGTGATATATTGGGAGTGGGTTTTCAGGAAATGGGGCATGGGGTGCTGCTTACATGACTAAACCTTACAACAGCTTTCTTTCTTTCTTTCCCCATACATATTACGGAGGTCTTACTTACTGTTACAGAGCCTACGGATCTTCATTTGGCCTTGGTGTCCAGAAGGGTCATAAGGAATGATCTCCCAGTTGAGATCAAACAGAGTGTTTCCATTGACAATTTAAGACACAGGCTGCATTCGGACAGCACATTAGTTATGATGGGTTGAGTAGCCAACTCACAGTTGGTTATTCTGCAGGTACTCCCCACACAACAGCAGCATTTGGACAACACTTTAGGCAAGGGAAGGGGGCTGATGTACTCACAGTACACTAAGCAGGGGGTCCTCCCTACACTACATGTTGCTCCGCCGTCCGTTAAGCGGCTGAGCGGCTAAAAGTCCCAGCGTCCATCTGGGTGGCTGGTACTCCTCCCTCCCTCCACCATTAGTCCTCCTGGCCCCACCCCATCAGCCATAGAGTTCTGCTGGATGTGTAAGAACAGCTGGGGTACTTCTGGTCGTTCCTGCCTGAGAACTCTATTGAAAATGGACTAACCCACTCGATGGAGGGGGAATATACTCCACACGACATGTTAATCAACGGGGCTCCGGATAAACAACATGCAAGTCTGTTGTTTTTCCGCATTGGTTAATTCACTCGAATAGTGTACCATGAGTTGTGTGTCCATTGTGTGTTGCCCTCCACATGCCACAATAAGCAACACAATGGACAGTTGTTTAACCCCCCTTCCTTGAGTTATCGTGTCATCTGAAACAGGCCAACATGTTCCTACACAACTGCAGGTGGTTGGGGCTGGTGTTGAGTGGACTAAAAGTCAACCCAGCATTTGACTGACACAGCGCCCACCCCTCTCCCCGCCCTCTCTCCTCCCTCAGTCCTCCTGGTGCTATCCCAGCAGCCATTGTGAGTTGCGCCAGATGTAGCAGAGCAGCTGGCTTGGTTTTGGCTGCTCTTGCTTGGGAACTCTGTAGCCAGGTGAAAACATCAACTCAACGGGTCGAAAAACTCTACTGGCTCAGTTCGGACAACACAATAACTACCGGTTGTGTGACTAATCAACTCTGTAGCTGGTTGCATTTCTCCATTGTCTGTTTGTTTGTTTTTACAAAACAATCAACCATGGGGTGGTTTTTGCCCAAGAGATGGCACAATAACCAACCATTGACTTCTCAACTCATGGTTGACTACTAAACCACCAGTGGTTATTGTGTTGTACGAACTGAGCCACATTTGTTTATCTGACCGTTTACCTAACCATTTAGGTAAACGTTTGCCAGCCTCCCCTGGTTAATTTAATGGGATATTTTATTGTTTTATTTATTGGTTTCATGGTACTTTATCATGATTTTATCCCAGATGCCATGGGATGATGATGATGATGATGATGATGATGATGATGATGATGATGACGGTGATGATGATTTAGCTCACTCTTCCTTATGGCGGTTTTTCTAGACGGACATGATGGACTTTACCAAGTCATGCCGATCTTTTATTGATTCAGGAATTTCTAGACGATTAAGCATGTTTTAATTATGACTGATTTCTGGATGTTGGTGTGGATGTATTCTGGTAGACCCAGTTTCTGGAGGTTTTCTGTATAGTTTTTTAATGTGATGCTGGTGACTGATGTGACTAATGGAATAATTTTGACCTTTTCCTGTTGCCATAGTTTTTACTTCCATGGCCAATGGTGTATATTTTTCTCTCTTCTTCCTTTTCAACAACATTTTTGTCATTTGGTATTGCTATGTCAACGAGGTATGTGTGTTTTTCTTTTTTGTCTATGACCGTGATGAATGGTCGGTTGCAGGGTATTGTCTTGTCCATATGAATTGTTCTGTCCCAGTGTATTCTATGGTCTGCATTTTACAAGATTGTTTCGGGTGAGTATGTATAGTATGGTGTAGGTTGTTTGATAAGGTTAAATTTGATGGCCAGTTGTTGGTGAATTATTTTTGCAGCTGTAAAATTTTGGCAGGAATGAACTATATGGACAGACATAGTCCGTTCCTGCCAGAATTTTACATCCTCTGGTTATATGGTCTATTGTTTCTTGGAACTAATGGCATTTCCTACATAAGTCTGTTGTTACACTGTTATCTTTTAAGATGTATTTTTGGTAGTTCTTGGTTGCTATAACTTGATCCTGTATAGCTATTAGAAATCCTTCGGTTTCTGGAAATAGCTCACCCTTCCTGAGCCATTCATACGATTGTTCTTTGTTTATTTGTGGGTTCTGTATTATATTGTAGGGCTTCCCATGGAGTGCTTTTTGTGCCCATTTTTTTTCTTTTTTCTCTGCGAGTGAGTGGTTGTGTTTGATCTTCATTTTGTAGTGCTAGGTTAAGTGGCTTTATGAATGGGGGTGTTTTTGGTGTGGAAGAATTCTCTGAGTGATTTTATCTGTTTAGTATGAATTCCGTTAATGTCCAGCAGACGTCTTTCTCCTTCTTTCCTGCTGATTGTTATTATTATTATTATTATTATTATTATTATTATTATTCTCTTTGTCGCTCATAGTGGTTTTTCTAGATGGACATGACGGGCTTAGCCAAGTCATGCTGTCTTTTACAGATTCAGGAATTTCTTGACAATTGAGCAAGTTTTAAGTATGACTGCTTTCTGGATGTTGGTGTGGATGTATTTTGGTAGGCTCAGTTTCTGAGGGTTTTCTGTATAATTTTTTTATTGGATGCCGACAACTGATGTGACTAACAGAATAGTTGTGACCTTTTCCTGTTGCCATAGTTCTTTGACTTCCACATTATTATTTAAATGATAAAGTGTATAAAGGTTCTCTGAAATAAATATTGTGGGTTTCCCTGGAATTCTGGCACCTGAGGCAGATGCCTAGTTCACATCTATGATTGGGCTGATCCTGTCTTGTGGGAATGGGGATTCCAAAGATACCGCCAAAGGTTACACATGGAATACATGAGCATTGGTACAGCTACGGACGATTCTAGCCTATCCCACTGTGACCAACTGTGGAAATGATTCCAATGCTCCCCCCCCTTTAGTTGCCACCCCAGCAGCTGTATTAGACAAAGGCAGGAAAGATTTCTCACAAGAAACAGGGAAGTGGGAAGAGTAAGGGAAAAAAGGAAGACCTGGCTCTTTGAAGGGAACATAGAGGATCCATTTCGGATGATTGAAGTTTAAGTTGAAATAGCAAGCATAAAGGCATTTGCCAGCTGTTCCGCAACTGCTCATTTAACAAGATGTGACTCAAAATGACTGTGTTAAATACTCATCCGGGAGATTACTGGTGGATGTGTTGCTATATTTTTTTTTTAATCCAATATAGTTTGGCTGTTTCTCTCAATGTCCTCTGATCACTATGATGGCCATTGAAGGGGAAGGGGAAGGAGTGGCATGAAATTATTCAAACTCTGCCATGGGTAAATTCTGAATGACTTTCTCAGAGAAGCGTTTTGGCTTTGAATTGGCTAGGCTGGTATAAATGCAGAGAGACCTTGGCCTTTTAACTGTTTCTAGCCAATAGAACATAGGCTGGGCACTTGTGAATTGCCTCAAAAGAGGAAATGCATCACGAAGAAAGGGGAAAGCAATTTGCAAAATATTTGCATATACTGATTTATATATACCGATGCAAATTTAGGATTAATTAGTATAATTTAAATAGAAACACAGCACATCTCACCATTCCATGGAAGATTGTGACTAGGGCAGGATCTACACTATTGCTTTATAACAGTTTATTACTGTAGTGACAACTGTTGGGGCCCTGTACATACTCCATGTACAGATTTCAAAGTGTTCTATCCTGCTTGTTATAGATCTAACTCAGGTTACCCATGTGCCTTCCTGACCACATTCTAATGGTCGATGGTTCTTATGGTACCTTACTTTTAAAATAGTATTGGACGAATAAAGAACTGTCCTCTGTAAAACAGGAATCCTGTCCACCTAGCACCTTCTACTTTCTGTATTCCATGCCACACCTTCCTCATAACCCCAAGGTGGAGCACAAAGCCTTCAGGTCTGGGTTCAGGTGAGGTGCAGCCACCTATAGTTCAGGCCTGGCCCTGACACATATTTATGCATGAAAAATATACATAAATGACCTTTGCCTCTTTTTACCCTTGTGCATAGAGATATGAAGGCCCAGAAAAAAACTGGAAAAAAATGGGGGAAATCGCGTTTCCCCCCTTTTTCCCAATTTTTTTTTGTTTTTTTCCCTGTTTTTTCCCTGTTTTTTTTTTTTAAAAAAAAAACAGAAATTTTCGGGGGAAAAAGGGGAAAAAACTTTTTTTCCCGAATTTTTCCAGTTTTTTTCTAGGCCTTCACATCTCTATTTGTGCATATACAAAACAAAATGAGCCTATGCAGCCTGACTGTTAAGAGCCATGTTCTTGAATCGTAGGGGCTAGTCAACCCTTGGTTTAGGCTGCAATGAAAACAGAAGCAGGAAAACAGTAAAGTGGAGAAACAAGCACAGCCTAAAGCAAGCTTCCCCAACATTTTTTACTCTAGATGTGCTTGGCTGCAACATCCATTGTCCATGTTGGCTTGGAATTATGGGTGTTGCAGTCATAAGAACACAAGAAAAGCTGTGTTGGATGAGACCAAGGGTCCATCTAGTCCAGCTGTCGATAAGGAACTCACAAGCAGGACACGGGTCCACAGCACCCTCCCACCCATGTTCCCCAGCAACTGGTTTATATAGTGTTACTGTCTCTGATACTGGAAGTAGCATATAGCTGTCAGGACTAGTAGCCATTGATATCCTTCTCCTCCAGGAATTTATCCAGCCCCTTATTAAAGACATCCAAATTGGTGGCAATCGCTACATTTTGTGGTACTGAATTACATAGGCTCAATTCGGACGACACGATAGTCAATGGTGGGTTGACTAACCCTAACCCTCACGCTAACCCTAGGGGGCACTCCCCACACAACATGGTAATAAATAATCAACTGTGGTGTGGATGAGGATCAGAGCTGAGTTGACTATGGCAGCATTCGGATAACACAATAGTCAAAACAACTGACGATTGTTTTCCCCACACCAGTTGTTTATTGTGTCGTCCGAATTGAGCCATAGTTTAACTCTGTGATGAAATCCTTCCTTTTAACTGCTCTGAATCTCCCACCAATCAGTTTCATGGGATGACATGGATTCAAGTATTATGGGAGTGGGAGAAAAATGTCTCCCTATCCACATCCTCCACACCATGCATAATTTTGTACACCGCACATCTGGAGGGCGCCAGGTTGAGGAAGCTTGCCCTAATGTATTTTGTGAACTATCTCTTGATGAGCACACTTGTAGAGCTTTGTTATGGGCAGAGAAATCCATGGCTGCTGTTCACAATGTACCTTAAAACTGCAGCAATACAGAACCTTAAAATCTCACTTTAGAATTTTAAAGGGATGGAAATCTACTAGGAAACACCAAAGACATATTCTGTTGAGTGCATAATCAATTGGGGGTATTGATTGAAGAAGAAACTTATGGTCAAGCAATGAGAATTCAGAGATTGTCTTCCTGTGTTTTACTGATAGACCTCTGGTGATACACATATTAAATAGATCTTTGTCAGTACCAGCAATGCTGATTTGATCTTTCCAATGACAATGCCAGCTGCATTTCCCCCCCAATATAGAGGTGTGGAGTTGCTGATTGAGCTTCTTCCGCCCTTCCTCAAGGAAAAATGCCAGGGAGGCAAAATAATTCGCCTTGTTTCTTTACAGACGGGCTTGACAGGAGGCACAAAAGGCGCTAACCTTCTTGAAAACTATCCAAGATTCCTATGGCTCTGTATTTGTTTACAACATTCGCATTCTTTCAGATGTCCTTCACAATAACCACCATAACATGACTTATGGCCATCTGGATTGAAACCTGATCTGCTAGCTCCACGGGGGGCACTTTTACACAGTGTCCCCAACCCAGTGGCAGCCATATTCTGTAAGGTGGAGATGGCACTTGCCAAACTGCCCAAAGCACATTGATTTTTGTAGCACTTTATAAATTTGGCTTGGCACCATTGAGATGTTTATAGGTCTACAAGACTGTAGAGAAACTCTCACTCTTCTAAGCAGACATGCTATCTCATTTTCAGCTACAACTAGGGATGGAAAGATTTTGTAAAAATCATTCTGTCTGACTTTCATCATATGCTCATTGGTGGAATCAGATTTCCCCCCCCCCCCAGTTTCCCAAATTTGCACAATTCTCATTTGTGAAAAATATGTGAATCTCCTCCCCAAATACACAACTCCTCCCAATGCATAAATCCCCCCAAATGTGCCTACCCATGTTTAACCCTAAGAGGGGGGATGTGCATTTTCAACTGGTGTTTTCTTAATGTATATTTCTATGACTGAATTTGCATAAAAATCTGGTCTGAAAGTCCACGGAATCCATGTGACTTGGGAAAAGCCAGGCTGCTATTGAATCCACAGGTCAGATTTGTAGAAATCTGAACTCATTTGATTCTGTTGCACATTTCTCCAACATCCTTAGCTATAGTTCACAGTTGTTGTGATCAGACCTGTTTCCCTTAATGTGAGGAAAGGAGTTTCAGGCTATTAATCGGAATCAGATTCTGAAACAAAACTAAATGAGTACCAGTCTACATAGGAAAAGGGGGAGGAGATTTTCCCAGGCTCTTCACCAGCCAGGGATGAATCTTCACCAGACCTTATCAGTGAACACGTTAACCACTCAGAGTCTGTGAGATCTCAGCAATCCTTAGAGGGGGAAGGGACTTCTGAGTTGACCAATCCCAGTGTCTGCTGCAGAGTAAAATGGGTGGAGCTAAAAGAAGGTGAGAGGCGATCAGCTCGCCTAGCTTCTCGCCAAAGGTTTCTTCAGAAGGAGCCTCCCTGAACTTTAGGAACTTAGGGAAAAGACCTTCTCTTTGTTGAAAGGACAATTGTTTTGCTTAGCATAGTTTTTGCCTAGAAGGAAGTCCCTAGTGTTTAGACTCTCTTCAGGATAGAAGAGATGTTTATTTGCTGAATAAAGCTTTGTGGATTACTTGGCAGACTTCTTTATTGTCTCGCAGTGCAGTGGTAGGGCTTGAAAACACAGCAACAGTTTATTCGCTGTTGCTTATGGCTAGAATGGATTCAGACTGGAGTTAAACATGAGCTAATAGATGCCATAATCCACTGTAGATTTCAGTGCATTTCAGGCAATTGAAAACAGTGTTCACAATCCATCATGGAGTTAGACACACTTAAGGCTAATTAATTTCAGTGGGGTTAAGCACAACTAACTGTAGATGAATAGGAACTTTAGGAACAGGGGAAATCCTCTCACCATTACCTCCAAAATCCCTTGCCATAAACTTCCTTTACAAAAAAGATGCTCAGCATGTTACCTTGCATGACGATGGCCAGTGCATGGAACACATGCATCCTTACTACTAAACTTTATGGAGTTGGACAGCCAATGGAGTGCAGTATTCATCAAACATTTGTTTACCTCCATTAAAATACATGTGCAGCCTTTCTTCCCCCAAAGGACACTTAGATCATTAATTGGAATTCCATCTTTTGTGCTAGTTCTTGAAGCCTGGTTTTGGTGAATAATTGTATTTATTTTAGATCCATGGATTCAGAGATTCTCTCTTTCTCTCTCTTTCTCCTTATTTCTTCAGGAAAAGAAGAATACATCGCGACATTCAAAGGTTCAGAGTATTTCTGCTACGACTTGTCCCAGAACCCGATCCAGAGCAGCAGCGACGAAATCACTCTGTCCTTCAAAACGCTTCAGAGGAACGGACTGATGCTTCACACCGGAAAATCTGCAGATTATGTCAACCTCGCCCTGAAAAACGGAGCTGTCTCCTTGGTTATTAATTTGGGCTCAGGGGCCTTTGAAGCGCTGGTGGAACCTGTGAATGGGAAATTTAATGACAATGCCTGGCATGATGTGAAAGTAACCAGAAATCTGCGTCAGGTAACAGTACAATGGATACAGCAATAACTGACTTTTCTTCTGCCACAGCTAAGTGTTTGGTGATCTTGCAGTTAGAGCCCCATGCCATTGAGTGTTTAACAGACCTCTGAAATGTTAGAGTTCAACGTGTTACCAAGAGATGGGTCATTCCTACCACACGTGAGCACAGGCACACCTAGAAAGTCGTTGTGGTCCAGGATGGCTTTGAAGACCTGCAGGATTTCAACAGGATGTTAAAAGGGGGATGGGGAGATTACAGGCATTGTGTAGACCAAGGCTATGGACATCCAGCATTCACTCAGGGAACTGGTTTGAATTTGTAGTTGTCCAGATGGTGTTCACAGTGTTGAAACAAAACTTTTTTAAAAATATATCTACTGGGACCAATAAATTTTATTTGAATGAATCCAAAAATGGAGCCATTCAGTGAGTAAATAAATAAATAATGAATGTCCTTTCATATCTAATAAAATAAATATAATTATTAAGGATCCATCACGTCACAGGCACAACTATATAGCTTGGGACAGATGAGCAATGGACCCTTCCCAACTTGTACTTGGGAATGAGACAAATAATTATCATACTGCAAGAGCCATTTCTTTCAATGGGGGGCCCTATAGTTACTCATATTCTGGAGTTTTGCATGCACCTTGTATGTATTCATTCCTTGAAAACATTTCTTTAAATTCATCAGGAGGATTCTGAGATGGTGTACAAAAGTATGAGTTAAGCTATTCACACCAACAACATATAAATACAATAAAAACGACAATTGTCTGTAAAATAATACCAAGTAACAATTAAGCAGAATTGTGTATTTTTTTTAAGAAAACAGAATTTCATCTAAACTGCCTGGGCAAATAGGAAGATCTTAACTCGGTGCGAAAAATATTGTAGTGCCAGCCCTATCATCCAGATAATTTTCAAATTTTCAGACAACCTCATTTTGGAGCATCTTGTGCCATGAAGACATATTGAAGGACAACCTCTCTTTTTAATGTATTCATTCGGATGCACCAATTGTTCATGGGTGCAGGTGCTCTGACCTTCACATAGTGGCTGAATTCGGACAACACGATAGTCAATGGTGGGGTAATAATCAACTTTACAGTTGTTCATCTAGGGAGTATTCCCCACACAACATGGTAATAAATAATCAACTCTGGTGGGGATTAGGATCAGAGCTGAGTTGACTATGACAGCATTCGGACGACACGATAGTCAATACAACTGACGATTGTTTTCCCCTCCCCAGTTGCTTATTGTGTCGTCCGAATTCAGCCAGAGTTTCTCCTTCCATGTGAGTCTCCCACTCATTTCACTGGTGGAACTCAATTTATCCATGCAGTGAAATGCTCATTGTACGCCTAGTCATTCCATTGAAATATGAAGAGGGATGTCATACCAATGGATTTATACTCAAGGAACCTTTTACATATTCCACATGAAGACAACAATGAACTATTAATAGCAATGAAAACGCAGACCAACACTTTACACCCTAAAGTTGTGTGCAGAAGTCAAGGATGCAGAAATCCCACTGGAATCAATTTGAGTAGCCCATGCATAAGAGGTTGCACCCAAAATGCACCCAAAATAGTTTATTCTGAAATAAGATATTTTGCTGAATAGGTCTGAACAGGTTGAGCTTGATTTGTCAGTTTAAAAAAATGGTGGTCCTTTAATTATTGTATCCACCTTCAAAGCACATCTTCTGGGTGCTTTGCTATTATCTTT